>CM031238.1:424198760-425464772 GCA_018340775.1 Taxus wallichiana var. yunnanensis | reverse complement strand
TAGGGGTTGGGGTTGTTTTGGCTATCTTTGATAGTTTCAAGATCCGTTGTAGGTACTGACTTCTCCTCTCTGGTTTTGGGTCGAGTGGGTTTATTAAGTTGGTTTGTTGGAAGTTCAAATTAGAGTGCACACACTGGTCTTTTCTTTAAATCAGCTAGGTGTAAATCGAAAGGTTTTGGATCACCTTTGGCTCTGAAATACCTTTCTAGATGCAAGAATCTTACTTCTTGGAATAACGTAGAAGGGATTGCCTTCATTCGGTGTATCCATGGTCGGCCTAGTATCATATTATAATTAGTTTCCCGATCTATAATATAAAACTCAGTCAGGATTGTTTTGGGTCCTAAGGTGACCGGTAGTATTATAGTTCCTATCGAAGTGGCTTTAAGGCTATCATAGCCTCTCAATGTATTTCGAGTGGTGGAACAGTTTGTTTCCCCATATCCTAGTTTTTGGAGGAAAGAGAAAGGGACTATGTTAACTGCGGCCCCATCGTCAACCATTGCCCGTTTTACATAGTTATTATAAACCCATACTTGTAAGTGTAAGGCTGGATCACCTCGGCGTGCGATCTCAGCATCTGTAGGCATTTTACTTATTTCGAATATGAATTCGACATCCTTGTCGGCTGCCCGGAGGTGGATATCAAAATCTACGTGATTTACTTGTGTTTCAGGAGGTGGAGTGATGTTAATTAGATGACCTAGACCTAATGCTTCTAAAAGAGCAGCTCTGTGAGGAGGAGAGTTCTTTAGTAAATCCAAAAATGAAATGTGTGAGAAGGTCTTTGTTAGGTCACTAATTAAATCATAGGCACCTACGGGTTTTTCTACTATTTGTTGACTCTTATCATTTTCGGACAGGTGACTTGGGCTTGGTTGAGAGAAATATTCTCGTGTTCTTGTTATAGCTTCGATAGGTAGTTCAGCGTCTAATTCTACCAACCTGACTATCTTGGGTCTCGGTTGACTTCTAACTGTGGCGCAAGTTGATGGATTTAGTGAAGTGAGGCTTCGTGATCATTGTTTTCTGTCATTGCACTTTTGTTTGTTCAGTTGGATTCAGCCTATTCCTATCATGATTTGGGAGTGGATCGTTAAAGATCTTGAGAGGAGCATTTTGAGGGGAAAGCCCCTGTGGCGTATTTGGTGGTGATGACACGGGGATGCCAAAAACAAATCTGTGAAGAACTGTCTTTGTTCTTCAGGTAAATGTTGCATGAATTTATTGTAGTCACGACACGTTCTAGTATCATGACCCCGAATTTTGTGGAAACCACAATAAGAATTGGGATTGTAATTCTGTTTTGTTGGTTTGGTGTATATTGTGGCCTAAAATTCTGATCAAACTGTTGACTATTAGGATTAAAATTTTGCATTTGTTGTTTCTGGCTTTGGTTTTGATAACCAAATGAGTTTTGTTTTGGCCCTTGTATAGGATTTCACCATTGTTGTTGTTGTTGTGGATGGTTAAAATCCACTGTATTGATTGTCGGGGTAAAGTTGTTGTTTCGTTGGTTGTTTGTTTGTGATGGAGTATTGACAACATTTACCTTCTTGGGCTGGTCGGTTACTCCATCCGTTGTTACACCCCGATTTTTGTTAAGGATTTTGGGTCCTTGATTAACGTTTGTGGTAGTGGGATAATTTGTAGTGTTTTGATTGGGGGTGATTAACTTCCCGTTTGCTCCATATGTTTTACGACCACTATCTATCGCTGCTTGGTCTATTCGAAGAGCGCTCTCAAGTACTTCATCGTAAGTTCTTAGTGGGAACTTCTGGACTTCTTCCTTCACCTCTTTGCTGAGAGAATGAAGGAATAAATCACATAGTTCCATCTGATCCATGTTTGGAGCACTTGCTGAAGAATAAAGAACTGTACGCCACCTCTGGATGAAATGGGACAGATTCGTTGTGTTCTTGTTTGATGTGCAAGAATTCCCTGATTCCTGTTCTCAACAGTTTGTTCATGTCGAATGCCTTAATGAATTCTGATACGAGTTGTTTAAATGAATGGATGGAGGCTTCAGGTATTCTATAATACCAGTCGAGAGCAATGCCTTCAAGGTTTTGGGAATATTTTTATGCAACAACCCCATCCCAAGGGAGTAATTCACGTATGGCTGTAGCGTAAGCTTTGATATGCGCATTTGGATCTCCCTCACCTTTGTACTTGGGTAAATCGGGAAGAGGTCTTGGAAGCATGATGCTTCGTATGGTGAAGTCTAAGGGCTCTTTCAGATATTCTGAATAAGTCCCTATCGCATAGTTTTCGACCATTGATGGTGGTTGCTGAGGGAGTGGTGGTGGGATGGGTTGTTGTATGGCGCAGCGTATGCATTGGCAGGGGCATAGGGAAGTCCCTGCGTTTGAGCAAAAGGGGTGGGAGAGGAGAACATATCTCCTGTGGTGATTTGGAGTACATGTTTAAGTATGACGGGATATTGTCTAGTAATGGGTTGTTTGATACTAGACCGGGAGAAATAATGTTAGAGATGATAGGCCTTGTTGGCGTTTGTTGTGGATACTGAGGAGGCATGCCTAACGTGCCTACTCCTGTGAGGAGATCTACTTGGCTAGAGTGATATGGAGGATTGGAACTTCCTGCTTGCATGAACTGAGGATTTTGACTTGCTTGAGCAAGTTCTAACCCTCTCACTTTTTCTACTAATGTTGAAATGACTTCATTTGGTGAAGTCACGGTGCTTTTCCTGAGCGGCGTTTGTTGTATACCATGGTGTTGTATAGGCATGTGATATCCTGCTATAAACTGATCGTTATCTTGCCAAGTTTCTCCGAGAGTATTTCCTATATGCAGTGGCATAGAGGTATTTTCTTGGAAAGAGATCTCGGGTTGTATTTGTAAACCTCCTATAGGTGGGTACATACCCCGAGAATGTTGTTCACTCCTAGGATAACGTATTGACTGTTCATCATCTAAGACCAGGTATGGGTCAGATTGTCTACTAATTTGTGGTCTAAGTAGCATCTGAGGAGATGAACCAGATTCTCCGGTAAACGTCATATTGTTCGAGCCTGAAGGCTCTGTTTGTTGCGTTCGAGGGGGTTGATCTAACTCCCCTGTTTGAAAAGATGAGTTATATCTATTTCTTGGGGTTTGTGTTGACAACTGATTAGTTGAATAGTTGTCACCCCATACTGAGAGTGAGGGTGATGATTGTCTATTCTGTTGGGCATAGTATGCCTCGAGACCCAAGAGGGGTCTGCCATATGCATCGAATCCCGACATATTCGGGGGGTATATGAATACCCGCAGAATAATGGGAAGGAGCGAAGGTGATTTGTGAAAGAACACGTGATACTATGACTCGAACGAGAAAGTAGGAAGTTTACATCAGCTTCACTAATTTTGTTTGTTTCACGTCGGGTTCACCAATTTTGTACACCGGAAAAGTGACAAGCGAGCGTGGGAATCTACAAGTAACTCTTCCGCGTACCCGACCTCCCGAGGTCGTGCCGAGACAGCCGGTGGGGATGGAATATGCGTGGGATATAGACAAACTAGTTAGGTAGTCTAATGTCTTCGACACGCACTAATGGAATTTGTGAATCTAAGGCAAAGAAAGCCCTTCTAACTTGGACTGGTGTGATAGATCGATCGGCAAGGATGACTGCTCGAAGGCTCCAATCAATATCGAGCTCTGGCGTGATTCGATCTATGGGTTGTGGAATACGTGGAAATGACACAGGATAGTTTCGTGTGTATGTCTCGAGATAAGGTCATATGGTGGATGTGAATACAATTGACTCTACGGATGATTCTCGGCCTAGTCCAGAATTCTCTAGCTTCGTTAGCGCTATATCTAGTAAGGACAATTGTTCGATGATGATGGGTGGAAGTGGAGTGGATTGGAATACTAGTGTGCGTAGGCCAGTGTTTATATCTGATTGACTTATGGATTCGTTAGGCTGTGGGACTTGTGGGTCACAACCGTAGACTCTTGGTTGTTGCGGTCCTGTTATGGTCATATACGAAATCAAGTCCTAATTCCTAGTATCCAGTAATCATATGCTTTCTCAGCTTCTATGTTTAGGACCAATAACTGCGTGATTTTCTCAGAATATCTCACAGGCGTTCAACCTGGATCCTTAAACTAGTATCTATATATGCGTGAGAGTGTCTCACACTGCTTTGTTTGTGGGACAAAGGATCTGACCAAAGGTTTGTTCTCTTTCGAACCCCTCTACAGTCATGTGAATGTTTGCCTAGGGTAATCTGTAGTTTGGTTGATTTGACCAAAACGTGTGTGCTTGGTCGTCTTCTATGTTTAACCCTCTCAGCGAGAAGCGATCGAGTTGTAAATGCATTGTTGTTTGGAATACTTGTATTACGAGGTTTTGGTCTATGTCAACTATTGCTATGACGAGGTTTGGTTGAGGCACGATTGGCTCAAATATGTATTCCCCAGGCTCCCGAGGTCCGTGATTGTCATACAAAATAAAATGTAAATCTAACTGTAACAAAGCAAATTCTAACTACGTGGAATAAATCTAAAACATATATAACCTCTATTTTTCTAAGAAACCTTTTAAGAGTTTAAGGAAAGCAGCTATTTAAACGTATCTAGAAATAACAACTAAATAACAATTTAAAACAAACAAGATAACCGAGTGTAGTTATTTGTCTGTGCGATTTGTAGATTTATTCTAAATAATGCAATAACTTTCCTAATCTACTTGCAAGATTCTCGATCCTACCTCAGAAGTGAGGAGTGAATCATAGTTTCTCAGAAACTATCAATCCTCACAGCTTCCCTGGCAATATCGAGAATAGAATTTACTGAAATGAAGCAATTTAACTACTTTATTTGATATGATTCTAACTAGAACTTTGAAAGCTAGAACCTGGATTCCGCAGAACAGTGGCGAATCCGATGGTGTATGTGATCTTGTCCCCTCAGTGTGATCTCCTCGTTCTTTCGTGTTCACGTGGATCCAGAAAAGCGTGTAATGCTAGCATCGACAGAAATAGATATTGGGACAAGGACAGCTCAGAATGCAGACTGAAAATGTGAGTAGGAGAGGGATAGCGCAAGAGTACAGAGCTTGGCTTATGCAATTCCTAGCGGGATTTTATTGCGAGTCATGCAACATAAAGTGACCAGAACCTGAAACTATCTGTTTGAAGAGAAAAACCTACAACTTTAATGGCTTCCTAAGCTATTCTACTCCAATGGAATGGATAAAACAACAACACCTGTTTGCACAAGCTGGATATGTGGCTTACAAGCTGGACAATGCTAAATAAGCATGCGAAAAGAATTGAAACTATGGCTCTAAAAAAATGATAAAGCTGAACTATGGAAAATGAGAGGATGAGAGCAAAAAAGATCAACCCTTTTGTTTGTGCACAAACCATTTATTTATAGCTTTCATTCACCCAAAGATCAAAACCAAACTGAACTCTAAAAACCATAAACAATGGCCAAACACTATTCCAGGGGACCAAAAACATAAATGCATGCCCAAGTCGGCAAGGAAAGCTGGTGAAACGTTGATATTTTACGTGAGTCGCATCAAAGCGCTTTACGGAAAATGCGTGCGGGAGGACCGCCACTGAGCGAGGCGGCGGTTCTGGGCCGCCCGGACCCCACCCGAGACCGCCCAGGGCGGTTTTCAGAATCGAAGGGAAAAAGGCCAAGAAAAGAGAAAAAAAAGGGGAAAACAAGTGGGGCATGCGCAGGATGTTAACGCATACGGGGGCTAGAAGTGGGGCATGACTACTGCCCGAGTACAGTACCTTACAATTTTTTCCACCTTCCCTCAAAAGGATTACCGAACACCTTGCTACCCTTTCCCCATTTTGAACCAACTTAATCCACCTAGCCATTGTTTGGCCTTACCCACCCTTATCGCAACCTACCTGCAAGCCTACATTACCTATACTGGTCTCTAATTACGTTTAGGGATTTCTTATTTTACCCATACCTGCCCTACCGTGTTGTGACCTAGCTACTTGGACCTAGAACATTGTTAGTGACCTGTGAACTCATATGCTCACTATACCTTGTGACACTGTTACCCATGTTGTTTGACCTAATGACCTTAGTTTTCCTATTTCTATGACCATTTATCTGACCCAACCTTTGGTGTACCGGAACATACCTAAATGTTCCTACACTTGACCTGTGAAGTGCTTCCACACCATATCCTATACCTTGGATATTGGAATCACCTCAACCTTGTTTGGATAAACCTATCAATATTAGAAAATGCAGAGTTTGCATGCTCTTCAACTGGTACCATGTTGTTGTTTATACATGTGTGTGTATTTGACTATTACTACCTTTGAACCTGGCCCATTACCTAGATTACCGATTGGACCTTTACCCCATTACCCTTGTTGTCCACCTTCCTCTTCATCACATTCACCTTTTATCAAACCACTCACCGATTTTGTCTTCTACCACATCAGTTCCTAGTTTGAGGGGGATCACCTTCACCCACACATGGGGTAACCACATCTTATTTTTGTTAGTGTCACTTACCAATACAAGCTACACAAAAAAGGGGCAAAATGTAGACACAAAAATTGGATCACACTCCCCTTGATCCCTTGTTAAGTAACCGGCTCAAGCATACTCATCTAACCATGACCCCCTCCACTCAACATTAATATTAATTTAATTAACTTAATTAAATTAATACCCATCCTCACAATATTCATTATTTAACTATTTTAATCAAGGTAATTTTCACCCCACCCAACCACCTCACCCTAGACCTATTCTTGGCATGTTTCCATAACTAACAATAACTAATTCTTACTTTCCTTAATGAGCTAAGATTTGGTCTAACCCTAAAAATCTCTCTAACCACATTCCCACTCATTAGAAGGGAATTTTCTGTTCTAATCCACAAGAATAAGCTAGCTACGGGCCCAAGAAATTAGAAATATCTACCCATTTTTGTAAACCTAGAGAATCCCACCTTAACTAATGCCGGTCAACCCAAAACCATCATCAGTTACCATTTATTCACCCAAACAGCCTTGTTTTTGGGTTGGGACATTCTAAGAGCAAGGAAAAGAGATTAGAGCTACATGCAAGTGAAACAAGCATCCTTTTACACATACAGACATCCAGAGCCATCACCAAGATCAATCAGAAAGTCATTGTGTTCATGGGAGCACTCTGTGAAATCACCACTACAACACCATACATGTATTCTATGATCAACCACCTCCACCACTCAGCCATCATATCCTTAACACAAGTAAGTATGACCCTAACCAGTAGGGTTTATTTCATTTAGTAATCTTTATTACTCCTGTTATTAATCTATTCTTTGCATTCTTATTGCTTCATCACCCACTTGCATGTGAACTCAAATATCCCTTCACCCATATCACCAAATCACCTATCCTCACCTATTGTATACTTTTTAGCATACCTAAGACCTCTATAGACCTCCCCATTCACTCTCCCAAACTTTATTTGACCTTAGATCACCCTTGCCATTTAATCTATTTGATTTTATTTTACCTCGACCATACCAACGCCGGTTATCCACAACCGCCGTCGGTTCTACCTAAACCAGCATCAATCACATTTAGCCGACGTCGGTCTCTGTGTTTTACACCTTGACCAAGAACAAACCAAACAATCACCCTACTAGTTGACCTAAGTAACCCAGAATTAGACCCTAACTTGTCCTAGTACCTTGACAGACACCTCACCTCTCGGATCTAACTATAGCCTAGCTTGTTGTGATTGGATTTGATTATTATATTTTAATAAGATACCTAAATCATATCAACTAAAGTATTAGTTTGTTTATTTCTCGCATTAACTTGTTTTAAATAGTTGATTGACAGTTGTCTAAGAAGTATCACACTTCCCATAACTAGCATACGCTAAATGAGTCCTTTGTCATATACTATTTACCTATGTTTTTGGTCTTGTTTTCTATTATAGGTAGTTCCTCCTATCTAAAAGGAAGCTCTCACATTCAGTTGTGGATCAATAAGTCAGAATGCATGGAACAACGATCAACCGATCAACATTCAAGAGGTATTCCTCCTTGGACCTTACCCTTATCTGTTTCTTCATTTTGAAAAGGTGAAGAAAACGGTGAAACATCGTGACTTGTGAGTGATGTGAGGGACATAAAATTCCATGGTGGTCCTGGAGGTGACACATGGCGTTGATCCGACGGCAGGGAATTTGAGCTCCAAATTGAACCCGGGGGTTGAACCGGTAATGTTGATGGTTATATGGGGTTCTATAGGTCACATGGGGATGGTCACATTTTTCCAAGGTTGATGTACTTGACCCTCGGACATTGGGGACATAAAATCTCATCAGGCTCCTAGAGCTGACACATGTCCTCCCAAAATTTGGCTAAGTCCTGAACTTGCTCCAAGAGGACAACTTACGACGATGATAACTTGAGCTCCCAATGGAATTTTTGTAAAAATTTATATGATACTGACTAGAAATGTCCTTTTGAATCCAATGGTGGGTTCTCATGTATTTATTCTTCCATTTGGTCCCTAAAAGATCGAGTTTTGATTTTGTACTCCACTTGTGCCTGTGAAAAATTACCTGCAAACCTGATGCACCAAAGTGTTGTGAAAAATATGATTTCACCATCATGTAGGTATTGTAATTATATTTCCATAAATGTTTAATTTTTCTCCTAACTTCATTCGGAGCTCCCAGAATCACCTTTTAATGCTTAGCGGTTGTCTTGGCCTATGCATTGATTAGGCCTATGAACTCTAATTTTGGTGAAGCGCCCCAACTTCTCCAAGCCCTTCTAAAATCTTCCTGAATCATTTCCATGATGTCCCAATACCTTTGAATCACCTCCATGTATTTTTAGGTTCTTATTCTCCACTCGTGGGGTTTATTCAACCCTAGGAAGGTCAGTGATAGCCCTTCCCACAACTTCTTCTAGCTTGCAAATGAACTCCTAAAATCACCTAGGGGGATGAGATAACATTAATCAGAGGTCACTTGGACTTACTAGATAGAACCAAGGTGTCTTGGAATGATATGACTTGAAAAATTTAACACAGGGGTATAGTTTTCATGCTTGAAAATTGTTAATTTCCTTGTTGCACATTTGTATGACAACAACTAGCTCTAGCTTAGGGATGTGACATGGACTGAGTGTAGCGAAGACATGACATGAAGAATCTAGAATCTCAATTTTAGACCATATGATCCATTGACCAGTTGCCTTATCCATTGGGCCTTGCAGAGTCATGTACAATTTATGAGAGAGAAGGAATGGAAGAAGGAAACACATAAAATGATGGGAAGGAAACACATGACACACAACAAAAGAGGAAACCCACATAGAAATCACCTATGGTACAAGGAAAGGGACAACCCGCTTTTACTAATGATACAATTTTAGGTATTTCCCACTATGAGGTAATTCTAGTGGTGTTCCATCCTAATACGAGATTATAAAAACACTCTCACCACAATCTTCACAATTAGGAATGGGTCGAGCCATAATGAATAAAACTTTTCATGGATACCTTTCAGTTCCCTTTTCTTTTCCCATAGTAGAATGAATTATCCAACTTTGAATTCTCTTTCTTTGGCCTTCTTATCAAAAATATTCTTTACTTTCAATTGGTGTTCTTTAATACAGTCCACCACTCAAATTCTATTTTCTTATAGCTTCCCAAGAAAGAGGATCCTCTTGTCAAAGTAATCCTTGTACTAACCATCTTATATTCCCTGTAACAACTTGAGAGATAGCATCTCAATCGTGAGGGGAATTTTTGATTCAACCCCATACAATAGTTGTAATGGTGACATACCTATTTCCTTCTTGTGAGTGATCATGTCTTCCCACAATGCATCATACAACTTTTTATGCCAATTCCTTTGGTTTTCATCTATGAGTTTACGAGCGATGGTCACAATTTTCTTGTTGTTTGATTCAACCTATCCATTCCCCTATGGATAGTAGTCAGATGAATGAGATAGAGATATTCTATAGCCATGGAACAATCAGTCAACTCCTTGAGAAATATGTAGCGTTATGTGCTACAATATTTTTGGTACTCCGAAATGTACTATGATAATATCCTTGATGAAGTTGCATATTGTTTTAGTGTTGGCTTACTTTTCGGAATGGTCTTAAACCATTTTTAAGTAGACTATTGTGGTGAGCACATAGGTGTGAATCATGCTTAAGTTAGGATTCGAACACCGATGAAATATAGCCCCCATTGCTGAAATGGTTCTTCAATAACAACTAGCCTGAGTGGTAGTGTAGAAACTTATGGTCTCCCAACAAATTGTTGGCATGCTTCACATTTGGAAACCCATTCCTAAGTGTCTATAAAGAGGGTGGGCCAATAATACCTTCCTCTAAGGATCTTGTGTGTAGTTACCATCGCTGAAAAATGTCCACCACATGCTTGGTCATGGTATGCTTTAAGCAATTTTTCTTGTTGCTCTTTATCTATGCACCTGAGGAAGCATCCATCCAGACCTCTCTTGTAAAGTGTGTGATTCCAAATTATGAACTTTGTTTCCTTCATCTTAATTTTTGTCCTTTCCTTGTAATCAAGATGAAAAGGGCATTCTCCATAAGTCAAGCAATAGGCAATATCAGCATGCCACTCATCAGTAGTAGTTACAAAGAGAAACTGTGGATTGTTTTCGGAGCAAGTTGAGAAAACAAAATTTTCTTCATCATGTTGAGCTTCGAGTGTTTCATCTTCATAAATCAAACTACACAATAAATTTCCCCTTACCAAGTTAGAGGGTCGAATCTCCAAGTCATATTCTTGAGTCTTTGTAATCTAACTTCCTCTTTTAGCTTAAGGATTCGCTTTGTGTGTCAAGATAGGCTTGATTGCACTTCCGTGGACCATCACCATTGTATGAGAGTTAAGGATGTAAAACATAAAAAAATTTACATCCTTAACCACTGCATAGGCATGCTTCTCCAATTGGATGTAGTTTAGTTCATGCTTTTTCAATGGAAAATTATGAAAGAAATAATTCCTTCCATGCCTTCGTCATTCTTTACGAACAAGAACAATAGAGAGGGTATGTTCTGATGCATAATAATACATGATGAAATATTTGTTAAAATATGGAGACACAAGGGTCAGATCCTTAGCAATGGATTTTTTGATATCTTCAAATGATTCCTTCCCTTCATTGTTCCATTTGAATTTTTCTTGTGGTTTCATCATGGTGGTGATGTGCTTTGTCAATTTAGAAAACTCAAGAACAAAGTGACGAAGAAAATTCACCTTTCCGAAGAATGAATGAACTCCTTTCTTTCTTGTGGGTAGAGATAGTGCTTGAATGGCTCATACTCTCTCAGGATCAATGTGTGCTCCATGTTTGTTCACAATGTGCCCTAGTAAATTTCCTTCGTGACTCCAAAAATGCACTTTTTTGGATTTAGTGATATGCCATGTTTTCTACACCTTACAAGTACTTGTTCTAAGTGATGGATATGATCTCCCCTCTTTTTGAAAATACCATGAGATCATCAAGATATATGACAATGAAATGTTTTAAATCTTTGAATGCCAAATCCATCACCCTTTGAAATGTAGCTCCCACATTGATTAGGCCGAAAGGCATTCTGTTGTAGGAAAAGTACCCCAAGGCATTGTAAAGTTTCTCATGGTGAAATCCTCTTCTTCCACTTTGATCTAATTATACCCTAAGAATACATCAAGAAATGAAATAATTTTAGATCTAGTGACTGCTTGCAAAATTTGGTCCATGATAGGGAGAGGATAATTTTCCTTTAATGATGTCTGATTCAAGTTGAGGAAATCTACACATATTCTCATTTCATCATTCTTCTTCCGTAATGGCACAATGTTGGCCACATATGTTGAATGATGGATGGAAAAGATAATCCTTGCATTGAGCATCTTCATTACCTCCTCTTTGATGGTATCAGTAATCTTTGGGTTATATGGCCTTTATTTTTTCTTGAATGGCTTGGCATCCTGCTTCAAGGGGATTGAGTGATGCATTTCCTTCAATTGGAAGGATTTGAGTTCATCATAAGAGTAGGAAAAACATATGAATATTTCTTGAGTAATGCAACAAACATTCTTTTCTCCTCGAGAGAGATTTTTTTCAATATTGACCATCCTTGGCTCCTCTGGGGTGCCAATGTTTTCCTTATCAAAATCAGTTGGGCACTGAGAAGATTGTTTTCTTTCTCTTGAATGAATCTATTGTGTTTTTCAAAGAGGTATTCCAAAGAAACTAGGCCTTTGGGAATCTTGTTTCCTTTCAATTTGATCACTCCTTCTTCATCAATCCCTTCAATTCCTTCTTTCTCTTCTTCGGCTACCACTTCTCGGTGTGGATTTTTTCTTCCTTCAAAGAATATATTATTGAAATTATCCCTTTGTTCCAAAAATTCTAGAATTTGGTTATCATCATTAAAGACTTTCCAATGATTTACATTATCTGGTACACTAGGCTTGAATACCATTTCAATGGTCACCTTGTCTTTACCAAAAGAAGGATGAGGTGTCACTAGGGAAGCCAACATTGCAAGAGAATCAACATTTTCATTCTTTTCTCTTGGGATAGATTCAATGGAAAATGCATCAAAAGATTCAATGCAGTCCCATACTTTGTTTCTATAATGTCGAGTCTTGGATTTTTCACCTGATATTGTTTCCATAATTGCTTTACTATCACCTCCGCATCACCCCAACATCTCAATTTTTATTCCCATGTCTTCTGCCATGCCCATGCCTAAGAGGAGAGCTTCATATTCCATTGTGTTATTTGTATTATCAAATTGCAGCTTGTAGGCAAATGGGTACAATTCATCGGAAGGAGAGTACAACACCACGCCTACTCCCAAACCTACACTGGAATGAATACCATAAAATTCCATCATCCAAACTTGATCTTCTTCCTCTTCCATAAGAAGTGGCAAGTTCTCATCTTTTTCTGATGTGAGGAAGTAGTTTCCTAGCCTGTTATCTTGAAAAATAATGTTTTCCTTTGGATCATCAAACTTTCGTATTGTGAACTTCATATTTCTTACTGGCAGTAACTTCTTCATCTCACCTTTCATTGGAATAGTTGCAGATGACCAATCCATTTTTATTTCTCCACCCAAGTCTCTGTAGAAGCTTCATCTCAATAGCATGCCAAAGGATGCTAGGATGTTTTGCCACCACCAGGATGGTTAGAAGCACCTTCTTATCTAGAAAATTAGCTAATGCTACCTGTGCATCTTTGATTCTTCCTGCAAATGGAACTTGTTTAGATTCCATGGAATAGCATATTTCATTCACCTGGGTTAAGGTGAGGCCTAGGTAATTTGAAACTTTGATGGGTATCACATTATCTAAGGCTCGAAATCTATGATACAATTATTTGGTTGGAAGCATTTAATGAGGAGTGACAAGTAGAAATATTCGTCCTTGATGTTTTTAGAGGCACCGAGAGATGGCATCATTTTAGAAGGTGGTGTGGATGGTGTGGGGAGTAATCCTTTGGAACTTGGACCTCGGGTTATAGGGTTACCCCACAAACTACATCAATGAACCTATCTAATTGGGAAGGATGCATTTGTAGGTATTCTATTTCTGAGAGCTGGAATTTAGTTTTGCTTTGTGTTCCACAAAGTAAAATGGGGTTATGGAAGGAAAGGTAGAGGTTTTGAGAATGATAGAATATTTACATGGTGAAGTTTTTTTATTTTTGGGGTTGAATTTTCCTTCACGGGTGTAGTAATTGGCTTGGAAGGAGATGGGGATGTAGGTTTTGATAGAACCTTAGATGTTTTTGTGGGAACAACATTTGAAGGAGAATTATTTTTAGTAACTTTTGAGCTGGGAGAAGGACTAGAATACTTACTTGGTGTGGCAACATGATCCTTGCTAACTAGTGGGTCTACTTTTTCTTTATCGACTCCATCAAAGGTGGTAGTGGTGATCCTCTGCTGATGATTTTATTTTGTGGAACCTCCACAAGAGAATCTTATTTCTTCTTCTTGTCCTTTACCACGTCGTTGAGGATGGAGCACCTTTCTTGGATTGTGCAGTGAAAACTGTGCATGAGAAACTTGGAGCTTCTTCATCATCATCATCTTCATCATCAATATACTCAATTAGGTCATTGTGCATATCACCATTAACTTCCTCAACCTCAAGATAGTTTTCATCATCCCCCACATTTTATTCTTCAGGTTATTCAATTTCCACTTCCTCCTTTGGTTCTTGGTGTCACAAATGACATTGAGTTGCGAGTACTTTGAGAGTGATCGGACAAGGAGTTAGAGCAATCCTTGGTCTATTTGGAGGATTTTTTCCTTTGAGTATTCTACATTATGATCTAAGAGATCTTCTTCTTCAAGGAAACCAATTCATTTTCCATTTTTTGGAACATTGGGTCCATGGTGACTAAGCTTGAATTATGACCTTTTTGCTTTCCATTTGGGCCTTTCACTTTCTTGGGACATGAATTATATCATCATCGGTTTCTACCACATGGTCTTGAGCTTCTCTCAATGTTCTTGGTTAGGCTCTTCTAAGGAAGAAACCTACTTCTAATGACAAGGCACTAATGAAGAATCTCTTCAAATAATTTTTAGGAGGCACCACATCTTTAGGGATTCTTCTTATCACTCTATTATATCTTGATATGAAGTCTCTCATTGATTCATAGGTTTATTTATTCATTTGGACTAATTGGACCAAGAGATCTTGACAGTCTTTTGTGGTCTTGAATCTATGTTCGAATGAACTTCTTATATCTTCCCAATAGGTGACATGGACCTTGGTAGAATGTAGAATCATTTGAAAACTTTTTCTTGAAGTGACTCCATAAAGAGCCAGACTAACACATCTTTTTCCTCAACACCCAATACACCACAAGCAATGATAAATGTTGCTACATGTTCTTTGGGGAATTAAGAACCATCCCCTC
Organism: Taxus wallichiana var. yunnanensis; assembly: GCA_018340775.1. Classification (NCBI taxonomy): domain Eukaryota; kingdom Viridiplantae; phylum Streptophyta; class Pinopsida; order Cupressales; family Taxaceae; genus Taxus; species Taxus wallichiana. The sequence continues at coordinate 425,449,849 of CM031238.1, read as the reverse complement.
TAAATTTTGGAAATTTTTTTCTTGAGCCTCTTGGTAGCTCATGGAGTGGTTGAGCAAAGGAAAGTGGGCCAGTGTTTCCCCCATGGTACGTTAGGTCTATAGACCTCACTATCACAATCCCCCCTTTTTTTTTCTATTTCTAGCTTCTAACCTCTTTAAGGCTACAAATTCTACTACTGCTCTTATATCTTCCTCAGCTTTAAGTCTTTCTATTTCTTCAAGCTAAGATCTTATTTCCTCTTCCACTCTTGCTTCTATTTCTCTAGCTTTTTCTTTGTTCTCTACGTCAGTGAAATCTTCAAGGTTCTCATTTATGTATGGAAATTCCCCATCCAAAGGATTGACAACACTCAAGTTTCAAACATGACCAATTGCTTGATGAAAGGGAGACCTCTGAATTCTAAGTAGCTCTTGTCTTCTTTGAAGCTCTTCAAAAGTGGGGTCAGTTTTTCCTCCTTGTCTCTATTGTCAAGTGTATCTTCTATCTGCCAGCTTGGAAATCTATGCTCTTCTTTGTGGTGCTGGAATTTTTCTTTTCCTTTCCAATTTAGTAGTGTATTCTTCTTCAAGGTCAAGAATTCTTGTGGCAATGAAGTAGTGATTGACACTTTTCCTATTATGCCGATAGCTTCTCTCAAATATGAAGTAATATCCTCTTGGATGTGGAAGAGAAATTTGGGTCTTTCAATAGGAGGATTTCCTAGAATAGCCATGGTTTGTAGACATGAGGCTCATATATATATTCGAATTCTAGAAAATTTTTTTTTTGAATTTTCTAATTTTTTTGTATTTTTCTGACCTTCTGGTCATATTCAAGTGTAGATGCTACTAAATCTACCCCACAATGGGTGCTAAAAACTATTGGCAAGAAAATTTTGGGGACAAATTGGTGGTTATCTTACCAATGCTCTGGGAGTCTAAGTTCCTCTACTTAACTAGTGCAGCCATCGTACATTCATGCATGATTAAAATATGAGTTTTAGCCTGGTGGAATTTTGGCCAATGATCCAACAAGGGCACTCCACTGAATCTATGGAAAAATTATTTCATATACCTGCAAGAGAGGAATTTTGTAGGAGAGAAGGAAAGGGAGTGAGAAAGTAAGAAAAGAGAAACTAATGCTGCAAGTAGAAAATTAGAGACTTGCATACATCAACTAGAAACTTCATTACATGCACTTGAATTTGGAAGAAAACAAATCTGCGTAAGAAAAACAAGACCAAATATTATTTAATGAACACAAAGTACCACTAAACCCTCAATCAAAAAAGGATAAAATTTCTTCTTCCTTTATTGAAGCTCAAGCAGAAATTGTACATATCATAGAAATGGAAGACATTTTGAGTAGGGAAAATAGAAGAAATTTACTATCTCTTTTCTCTCTTCACAAGGATATCTCTCTCATGAATTCACAAAAAACAACTCTAATATCTAAGAAGTTTCATAAGTTGTTTAAGAAGAAGCTCAAATGAGGAGCTAGTTACAATTTATAGAAGAGAGTGCAACTCTTCATCTTCCTAGTGACTTTTCAAATACTTTAAATTGACTTTAGACTGTTCATATTCCACTTAAATATTTAAGTCCCTTTATAAAATCAAGGTGACTTAAAGTTTACATTATGTTTCTAAAGTCACTTAAAGTTATATTAAAAATTACAAACCTCAACACAAAAATATAACATTAATGAGAGAGAGCATTGGGTGAGAAGAGAAGAGAGAGAAAGAAGAGGAAGAAGAAGAAAGAAGAAGAATCATGTGGAAGAATGAGCTATTGCAGTGGATTTGATCTCACTTCCTGATTGGTTTCCACTTCACGCTCCTAAGAAGGCCTTTGTTCTTCCAAGCTCTTTTCTAAAATGAGATGTTGTAGGTTCCACTTTGTCGGCATGAGGAATACAAATGCAGCTTAACGTTTCTATCCATCCATCAACCACATTGTTGATGTCTTTACACTTCCCGAACCATGATGAATGTTTCTCTGTGATAAGTGTAGTAGAGGCCCAAATCTCTGAGAGGAAGTCGAGGGTATCCTTAGTGAAGGATGAGGGGTTATCTACCTCTTTCTTGACATACTCTTTAAATGGATTGATCAAATCATAGGTAGTTGTATCTTCAACCATGTCAGAAACTCTGAGCTTCTAAGTTTTTGATTTATACTATCCTGTAATTTGTATGCTTGATCCTCTTTGCCCCCAACTTTGTGATGGCCCAATTGATTTCCTCAAACCTGATTGCCAAGGACCTCACCCATACACATGATAAGTCTTCTAAGGGAGTTTCAAAATATTCTTGTTGATCAACTCCTGGTGATGAGTGTTTCTCATTTCATCTAATACTGGAACCAAAGGTTCCCAATAGTCCCTTTCTTTCACCAATTCCTCCCTGAGTGTTTGTGTCTTATTTGTTTTCACATACATATAGGCGAAGAGTTTGACCTCTTCTTAGATCAATGACTTTCCTATTTTAGATATTGAGTTGATCTATTCATTATTCACTTGCCCCTGTATTTTGAACTCGTGTGTCTTCCTGATGGATTATGGATTGAAGCTACTGATGGGTGTAACTTCCTTAGTGGGAATTTTTGTGGCTTTAGAATCAACTAGATGTTACACATAGAATGATATATTTCACACTTGCTCCTTTATTTTGTCAATATTATTCTTATAATCCTTATTCCTTTCCACCATGCGAGCGTAAGATTATTGATACATGTGCAAATCCCCTTCATAAGTTACCAGTCCAAGTTGAATTGTGATAATTTCATAGTCAGTTGGTGTCAACTCATCTACGGGATTGATTACTCTAGGTTGAGCTACTTCGATGTATTGATTACTCGTTTCCCCCGTAGAGATGTGAGGCTGTATGTGCAATCTTTCTTGATCTTTTTTATTTTTCCAATGAGACAATTTTTGATAGATTAGGAGCTTCCACTTGCTGCATAGTGTGTGTATCATGGACAATTGTTTCCTACATCCAAGGAAACATCTCATCAAAATCATGTTGAATGATAGGTGCACCGATGGTACCCTATTCTGAAGGAGGAAAATCCTAAATGAGAGAGGCATGGGTATCATCAAGAGGGGAAACCTCCTGTGGTGGCTCAAAGACTAAATCTTGAACCATGTGTTCTTCATCCACTTGTGCCTTTGTCATGGGGTGTTCTTCCTACATTTCTATTATCAAATCTTCCTATAATAGTGATGCGAACAAGCCTTACTCTACTATGAGTTTCTTCAGCATCTTCTCATGAGGAGAATCTTCCAACTCTACGGCCTTCCTTTATGAACTCACTCCAGTGTAGTGCCCACTTCCCTTTGACACTTTTAGATCCTGATCTTGATACTGTTGATCTTATTATGAACACTATTATGTTTTGTTTTAGTATGATGGTTAGATGTTAGATCATGGATTATTATTGATCTAGATTCAGTTATTATACATGATGGTTACTAGAGACATTTTTATATGTGGATGATGATATATTGTTTGACATGGACATATTATAGATGTTGATTTGGACTTGTGACATTGGATATTTTGAGTAGACCTAGTATGGAAGATTATTGATGATGATATAGTTGATTAATTAATTTAAATGATAATGTTGAATTATTGATATTGTTGTGATTCATGTGTTTAGATGATCTTGAGATGTTGTTTATATCATTTTGGATGTTCTAATATGGCCACGAGGATGAACGAGGTATTTTCATTTTGTAGGTTAAATATCACAACAATGTTGAGGGACTGGAGATTAACCATATTGAAATAATGGGTGAATTTGACAAGGTCACCATGGCAACTATTGTGTGTGTGTGTCGTATGTTGTTAGGGATTTCCATGGAGAAATTTCTATTTTATGTGACTATGGGTTTGTGTAATTTATTAATGTGTTTTCTTTATTTTTGTTGCATGTGTTTATTTTGTGAGGTGATTACCCCTTTTCTTTAGCATTATATGTTGTGTTAAATGTTGTAAATAATCATGTGTTAAAATAAATAAATCAATATGTCATAAGAATGTAATAAATGAAGTTGTTGATTTTAAAGGTTAATGTTGTATGAGTGTGTAAGAAATGTGTAAGAAAGTGTAAGGGATATGTAAGAGTATGTAAGATAGATTTTGGAATGTTAAACACTTCATCCTCTTAGTAATTCGAATTTGTCCTTGGAGGATAAATTTGGAGGCTTGTGGGACAATTTAAACTTGTCTCACACCTCTTAAAATGATTCACCAACCATACCTATGGTTTAGAGGTTAAATTTAGGACTTTTAAATGCATTTTGAAATGACAATTTGTAAGTTTTAATTACACTTCTATTACATGTTTTTAAATTAGTCCTTTTGGAGTATGGGTTATTTTGGAGTGTGTAAGTTAATTTGTCATTTTTATTTATTATGTTTAGGTGCATGATGTTGACTTTCCTCTTGGGGTTGAGGAAGAATGATGTGGCATCCCACATGGATCCACATCATCCTCTTCTCTTCCCTCTCCTTTAAATTCAAAACTCCTTTCTTGTTTTGGTTGTTGAAATTTTGGCTATTCCTCTTGGGGGTGCATTTTTGCTTGTTGTTTTGGGAGCTTGTTGTGGAAGGAGTTGGAGCCTTTTTGCATGCTTGAACATTTCTGGTTTTGGACTGCACTTTGACATTTGGAAAGCTTGTGGATCTTGGAACAAACTCCATTATGGAGAGGTAGGAACTTGAGCCTTTTTAGAATGTTTTCTTTCTCTTGCATGCATGTATGAAATGGTGAATGTGTTATGTGTTCTTGGCTGGTTGGGTAGATTTATTTGGAGAAGGCTATGGGGATTTCAAATGGGGGAATAAGGGAATTCTAATGGCATCTATTTTATTATGGAGGGAGCTTTGGTTTGGGATCCACCTGGAAAAGAAATAGCTTGCATTTCTTACTCTTGGGGGGCATAAGGGAGAAACTTTGGGGGCATAAGGAGGGGTTGGGAGGCATAAGGTTTATGGGTTTGATATGTGATATTGGCGGTATGATTGTAGGTGGATACCCAATTCCAAATAGGAGGCATAATTAGTTCCCCATAGTTCCTTGATCTTGTTGGCTTGCTTGATCAATCCTAAGTTTTGTGTGAATTGTATCAAATGCAGTTGTGAACTACTATTATTGCTTAAATAATGTTTCTTATTGTATCATGTATGTGAAATAATTCTACTTGTTTGTTGTGGAAGAGATTGTTTCCATATGTCGATTTCCATCTCCTATTTCAATATGGTTGGGGCTCGGGGGCCAATGAGGAATGATGACTTCTCCCTTCTCATTAGATGTCTTGGTTTGGTGGAGAGAATTTCCTTTCCCCCTTCCTTGTTGTGATCAAAGATGAAAAGATTGAGAACTAGCATGCTGTTGTTTTGGAGCAAGAAGAATATATAGTTTGACAGTCCCACTCTTTTGAGAAAGTTCATTGTAACCCTTCCCACCTTGAGTGGATGAGTTGTATAATATTTTTAATGTGAAACCATGTGTATTGATAAAGGAAAGATTGAACTTAAATGGTGAAATGTAAAGAACTATCTTCCATTTTTTTGTTTTGGAAAGGAATAAGAAATAATGTTGTATATTTTGAAAACAAATGGAAACATGATAAGTTGTAAAGTTGTATTGGAATATGAATAAAGGATTGCATTAGTTGTCAAGTTTATATTGTGTAGTGGATTTGATTTTCTATTAAAGAATGAGATTATTGTTTTAAAAGGAAGAATGTGTATGAAGAAAGGACAATGTTGTAATTTCTCTTAAAATTTATATTAGAATTGAAATCAAAACTGCACTTTAACTTAGAATTGGATGGTTTATTTAACAAGCAAATGTATTGGACTAATTTAGAATCTATACACACATTTAAATGACAAAATTGATATACAAATTTAAAAGAAGTAGTTCACTGTTATAAACTACATTCTGGCAATTCATATTTTAATAAAAATGAGTAGTTCAAACTTGCACCAAGAAACAAGATATGAAACATTGAAATTCAGACTTGGTAAGTCCTAAGGAACTCAAATTTACCATAACATTTAAGAAAGAACTTTCAAACTTTATAAAAATCCAATTTGGAACTTTGAGTCATTTTTCTGTCTATTGTCGGAAAAATACAATCTTGATTAAATTAAACAAATCTACTTCCCTAAAACACTCTAAAACCTCCCTATATCAATACTCCATGTCTTTTTGACATGTTGAGTGAAGGAGGAAACCAAATTTGATCAAATTGAAAAGTTGAAAATTGCTAGTTTGTAAATTAAAAGCCTGTAGATCTATTTCATAAAATTTACCACTTAAAATTCATCAAATTCCCAAATTGATTACTTTTTTTGTAAAGAGGACATTGAGAGCTTTCCGAAAAGTCCTTTTTTTCTGAAAACCGAGCTCTCTAGCTCAAGTTATGGCCATTTGAAGTTTTACTTCAAATTGGCATTCAAAAATAAATAAATCTAACTGTTGGAAAAAAAAAATTAAAATTTAACTTTGGAAAATTTTCCCAAAAAGGTCTGCAGCTCCCTCCATCCTAAAACCAATCGAGACCTGCCATGTGGCACCTTGGTGGGGTAGACCAAACTAAAACTTATCTTTTTTTGAAAATATTGACTTGGGAAAAATTTTGCTTTTCCTCTACCGGCCCGTAGCCAATCAGAGGGTGCCATGTGTCCTCTAACGGCTATGGCAGAGGCGCGTTTTGTTTTTAACCCTTATCCCTTTTGAATTTTTTTTTTTGGAAAAGTTTCACATTTTCCTCCACCATCCCATAGCCAATCAGAGGCCACCACGTGTCCTCAAGGGGCTACGACATGGGCATGGTTCCTTTTAAACTTAACTTTTTTAAAATTTTGGGGAAAATTTTCCATTTTGGCCCCGTGGCCCGCAGCCAATGAGAAGGTGCCATGTGGCACTTTGGGTGGCAGTGGGTAGGGTAGAACCCCTTGTTATTTTGATTTTCGGCCTTTGGAAAATTTCTTAAATTCTCCCCGCGGTCCGTAACTCGCCTTCTCCCTCGGATTCTCCTCTTCCACGGCGCGCATGAGACCCGCATATCCATTCATTCCTTTTTCCTCCCCCTCAGGCACAAGGCACTAATTTCTTCCACCACCCCATTTCCCCTTTGCCAACTATTACATGACACATGGTATTCTCATGGCATGAATTTAGTCCCTTTGTGAATTTTGGCAAAGAGACTTAAAGTCTCAACCCGCTTCGTCGGCCTGTCACTTCTCCCAACCAATCGGGAGGTGACACGTGTTTGCTAGATGACCCATGGAGGTACGAGATGTCTTGTTAATTTGAGCCCATACTATGAGAAAATTTCCTAAGCTGCCCTACGACCTTCCAACCTGTTCAAGGTGCTTTCCCCTCCTCTTGACATGTGTTTCCCTAAGGGAAAATTTGACCCTAGAACTTCGCCTGGCCATATCTAGAGATCTACAGGGAGTTAGGAGGACTTACTTATATCACCGTAAAGGTGAGAAAATTTCCTATCCATTGGGAATGATTTGGGGAAATTTTGGAAAAATTAAGTAGGATAAAAATCTAGTTAAAACTCTGATCCTATTAGAGAGCAGGCATGGGGGTAAATCACTCCCTGAACCCAACTAAAACATATAACCCTAAAATTTGAACCTTGTGAACTTGATATTAGTTAATGAAGGAAAAACATATGTTGTAGTATTTTGGTCTTTTTCCATAACCTATTAGTGAAAACCGATGTCTGCAACACTGGTTGTAGACACTTCAAATAAAAAAAATTATCCCGAGAATTTTCTAGCTAACTCTAGGTTGTTTCTTGGGTCTCAAGTGGTTTATTTAAATGGGAATTACACAGAGTGTTTAGAACTCAAAGTCACCTTTATGACTTTTGAAGATGAATGATGTGAATATTTCTTCTGACTTGGAGGAATTCCTCGTGACTGGATGATCATGGCTCTATTTTTCTGAAACTAATTCTTCATTCTCCTCACCACCTTCTCATTCCACTCTAATATATTCCCTGATTCATGAAAATACCAGTTGATTGGAGGTATAGGGGACATCTTGACTACTACATACTCAGAATCATACATCTTTATCCCATCATCTTGCAAAATATCTTCATACGAGGAGAAATTGAATTTCATCATTTCACTGATTTTCATCCTCATATGATCATTTTCATGCACTTAAAATTCATCCATGTAATTGGCCCAAGTAATCCTTGACTTGTGGCTCATATTGTAATTTTGGGACATAGAAAGAGTCATGATCTTCTTAGATGTCAAAATTAGTCTTGACGACATGGGAATGCAAATTCAAATGAGTGAAAGTAGCCTCCAGATGAGATGCATCATTTTAGATCTTGCATGTGAATACCTTGATAGAGATGGGAAATGGAATACTCTTCCTCCTCCTAGTTATGATATTGTTATTCACCTAAATGATTTTCCTGCAGGGCTAAAACAATACAATTTGGTCACTAAGGTACTTGGGAAGCCTTAACAATGCTTGATCGAAGAAAACAACTCGCAGGTAGAAGAATGTCGAGAATTGTATGAAATATGAGCCATACTTCTTGATCAAGGACAATGCTTGTGGTGGAATCCTAGCTTCCAGATCTCCTTCCAATTTTTAGACTATATAAATTGTGAATGTGTCATTCATGAGAGTGAAATACCTATGGATTTCCTCTAAAAACACCTGTGGAAGTTTCTCAAATGTAGACACCTTGGTGGAAATGTTTTGTGTGAGAGACAATCCCTTCAATGATCTTGAGCTAGTGAGGAGGTAGACTAAGTAAGAAGTAATGTGGAACTTCTTCGTCATAGGTACTTAGAGTAATTACAGATGGAGATTGTTGTTGATGATCTTCCCCAAGTCAATTCTCTACTTTCCTTCTGTCAATGTCAAGATGAAAATACCCATCCAGTCTTGGAAGTCTCTTGTGCTTTCTTCACCCATTACTCTACTAAGGAGAGTGATGACATCGAATATCCTTCTTGGAACTCACACCTTGGAAGATTCTTAGGCATCCTTGAGGGATTTCTCCCTATTTTCAACCATGACCCCAATGCAACCCCTTACACGCATGTATCTATTGTTTCTCAATCATGAAAGGCCTTGTCTTTTGAGTTGATGACCATGTTGGGTGAGGTCAACATCTATAAAGAGAGAGAGAGAGAGAGAGAGAGAGATGGTTCTAGGTCGATGATCATCATTGTTGAACCATTTTGGATTGGATGGTTCATGTTTTGGGCTCATAATGTTGAGATTAGGCTAGGACCAACTCAAGACTTTGCATAGAGATTGGGTGTCCCGTGGAAGTGAATAAGCCACTTGTGAATATTTTATCTTCAATCTTCTTTCGGTCCTTGGCCGCCATGTGAGTTCTAAGGTCATTCAAGTCTATGTACAAGACATCATTGTCTTCTATCTCATATTCACATGTGAAGGGTTGTGTCGACTCTGTCCCGTCCACTTATGCTTCATTTTTTCCCTTAGAAAAAACAACTTACTATTTTTAGTAAGTACAAAAAATCAACTACCTCGATCCTCTATTAAGTGTTGTGATCTTTATTGTGATTTCTCCCTTCATTCCTAACTCCTTCTGGATCAAACTTCTACTTTTAGCAGGTGCTCGTGAGACCACTTAATATTTTTATTAAGTGCCAAAATTGGACCAAATTCCCATTGTGATGATTTCTCAGTTGTTATGCATCTTCAATGTCTTTGTCTCCTTCGTAGGTTCTTCTGTTGATGGCTTTCCCAAAATAGAAGTTTCCTATGCGGAAGACCTACTATTTTTAGAAAGTAGGCTTCTAGAGGCCAGATTGATATGATAAAAAAAATTATGATATTGTTTTTTTCCCAATATCGCCCCTCTAAAATTTTAGTTCTACCCACTCAATCGTCTAGGAGATTTTAAACTTTCAAATTTAGACCCAGCCAGTGCTTCTGGATGCGGCAACATTTAATGGACCTCAAAATTGTAGGTATTTTTTCTCCTCCATTTGCAAAAAAATTACATATATGATATGGGTTTTTCCTTTCGGTGCTTCACGTGAAATTTTACTTCAATCGGACAACCAGTTTGACGAGAAATCCAATTTTTTCTTTATTTAGCCGAAAATGAGATTTCTTCACTATGAATGCTCTGTTGCATGAGAGGAGAGTTTGAAGGTATGTTTTTATGTTCTTGGATAGACAAACAAATAGAAAAAAATGGTTTTTTTATTTGTGCACTAGTTTGCAAGATTTTTTCGAATCTTTGTTTCATAGCAACAAAGATTTCCACTGTCTTCTTCCCTTCGTTATTCATTTCTCCTTCTTATCTTGATGAAAAATTCTTCTGAGACTTGTACATCACCATGGGAAAGTTTTTTTAGTGCTTTAGTATATCTGGTTTGATTATTTTCAATGGTGGAGTGATGGTAGAAGATTGCAGAGGAAGTATGGAGGGATGGCTATGCACGAGAGTGTAAGAAGTTAGAAGCGGGAAACAATTAGATATTTAAATATTTTTTAAAAGTATGAGAGAGGGATGGGTGAATTTTATTTTCCCTAACATACCTCACCTCATAATGGATGTGATTGACATAAATTTTCATGGTGGTTAAGGAGACGACATGTGGCGTTGATTTGACAACAGGGAGTGAGTGCTCCAAAAATCAGCTTTAAAGCACTAAGGGGTTGGAAGTGGGTCACGTGGGTGACCAGAAGTCTCTCTTAAGGGGATGGGAACATTTTTCAAGGTTTGATGTCCTTGACCTATGAGGAACAAAAGGGACATCAAATTTCATGGTGGTCCTAGAGCGACACGTGGCATTGATCTAACGAAGGGGAATTTGAGCTCCAAATTACACACGGGGGTTGAACTGGCAATGCTAATGGTCATAAGGGGTTCCAGAGGTCACATGGGGGCTGGGAAAATTTATCCAAGGTTGATTTAATAGAACCTTAGGGATGTTAGGGACATAAAATCATGCCAGGATCCTAGAGCTAACACATGTCCTCCCAAAATTTGGCTAAGTTTTGAACTTGCTCCAAGAGGAAAACTTGCGATGATGATAGCTTGAGCTTATGGTGGAAGTTTTTGGAAAATATTTATTTGATCCTAACTTGAAATTTCCTTTTAATCTAATGTTTTGGTTCTTATGTCTTCATTCTTCCATTTGGTCCCTGAAAAAGTGGATTTTTGATTTGGTACTCCACCATTACCATAGAATAACTCCCCTGTAGACCTGATGCGTAAAAGTGTTGTGAAAAATATGATTTCACCATCATGTAGGGATTGAAATTATCTTTTCGAATATGTTATTTTTGCTCCTAACTCGCATCGAGATCTCCTAGAATTACCTTGAAGCTCAAAGAATTATTTTTTCATGTGCACTGACTAGGCCTGTGAACCCTAATTCTAGTGAAACTACCCCAACTTCTCGAGCCCTTCCAAAATATTCTTGAATCATTTCCATGATGTCCCAAGACCTTTGAATCACCTCTATGTTCATTTATATTCTTCTTCTCTACTCCATGGGATTACTCTAGCCCTAAGAAGGCCAGTGATAGCCCTTCCCACAACTACCTGTAGCTTGCAAATGAACTCCTAAAATCACCTAGGGGAATGAATAAAATTTTATAAATCACCTAGGGGATGAGATAACATTAATCAAGAGGTGAATTGGACTGGGATTGGATAGACTATAGGTGTCTTGGAATGATACGACTTGAAAAATTTAACACAGGGGTATAGTTTTCATGCTTGAAAATTGTTATTTTCCTTATTACACATTTTCATGACAACATTCCTCATAATATGGTTAACGATATCTTATCGGATATGGAAGTTTCTAGTAAAAAGTGTCATTGGGTGAACAATCTATAAGATTATGATATGGATATATAGACCACCAAGCTTATTAGAGGTCTAGGCCCTACAAGATTGATGGCAGAGAGTAACCTACATGTAAAGAAAATTAACGAGATTAAGGAAGGAACTATAGATTTCCTATAATAATTAATAAATTCCACATGGTATAAGGACATAATATTTTTCCTAAATAATTTGGAGTGCCTTGGCCTCTTAGATGAGAATCGAGAGAAGGATATTCAAATTGGCCTCCCATAAATATATGATAACTTATTATGGGTTAGTTTGGAAGAATCTGAGGGGGTTCTTTTGAGATGTGCCACAGAGGAAAAAGCTCCCAAAATTATCACATAATTCCATGGGGGAGTATGTGGAGGCCAATTTTCGGAAGAGTGACTACCCACAAGATCTTGAGGGAAAGTTACTTGTAGCCCACACTTTCAAAGATGAAGCCTTGTTGATCGGGAAGTTTGAAAGTTACCAAAGGTTTTAGGAAGAATGAAAGCTTTAGGTGCCCTTCCTTTGCAACCAATGTCAATAGAAGCTCCTTTTAAATAATGGGGCATGGATTTTATTGGAGAAATATCATATCCCTTAAGTGCATGGCATAAATGGATACTAGTGGCCACATGATATTTTACCAAGTGGGTCAAAGTTATTCCCACCAAAAAATTAACTCATCAAATTGTCATGGATTTCATCCTAAATCACATAATTTGTAGGTTTGGGTACCTATAAAAATAGTTGCTGACAATGCTATGAGCTTTAGAGCTAAACCACTAGTAGCTATGTGCCAAGAGTATGGGATAAATTTGACATATGCATCCAATTATAATCCTTAGGGGAATGACCAAGCTGAATCAAGAAATAAGAATTTTCTTAAGATCATTAGGAGGACATTGGAGATTAACAAAATAAAATGGGGTAAGCAGTTGAAATTTTCTTTATGGGCTAGATAGAATTATTGCCAAAAGGGCTACTTTGGAAAGAGTCCATTTGAATTAGTTTATGGATTCTAAGCTATCTTGCCCCTACATATGCATTTGTCCTCTTATCATTTCATACAACAGCTTGAGGATGAAGAGGTGAATCCCTATGAAGAAAGGATTAATCAGTTGTGGAGTTGGATGAAGAGAGAAGAGAGTCTCACCAAAGACACCTTAAGTTCAGAGAGAAACTCAAAATTATTTGATAAAAATGTGACTCCTAGAACTTTCAATGTTGGAGATCTTGTTTTTTTATGGGACAGTAGGCACAAGGATAAAGGAAAACATGGTAAATTTGATGCCTTGTGGATGGGTCCTTACTCTATTGACATAAGAATTGGTGAGCACACCTTTTTCCTGAAAGACCTAGATGGAGATTTTCTAGAGCTTCATGTTAATGGAAGGCATCTAAAACACTTCCTAGATTGATCACACTCAAGGTATGAACTTCTATATAGTGTATAGTCCTTTTGGTTTTCATTATTGTTTTAACTTTTTTGCTCCCTTTATTATTTTCCTAGTCTATAGTGACCAGTTTCCTTGGTATCTTGGTATGTTTTTGTGATGTTCAAGTTGGTTTAGTTTGACCCTTTGTATGCTTTAAATGACTCGTAACCCAATGGATCTAAGAACTTGGTTTGTTTTATGTCTGATTTGTGTGGTTCTTGTGGCACCCACACGGGGTGCCCATCCCCGGTCGAAGGCCCGGTGTTAGTGCTCAATTTTATCTCACCCTTTGATTGGTGTATGCCTTCAAAAAAATTTCTCTGATTGTTTCGCCCATGTAAAAATGTATGCTTTAAATATATAATCATACTAAATGTGAATGAAAACCTTATGTTTAGGGCATGAATCCTCTTTTCAGTCGAGGAATGTAATAGTCATGTTTCCCTTGAAAATACCTATGAAAAATCAACCATGAATCAGGCCAATGTTGTAATTTTGACGATAAGTTAATGAAGTGCAAAGTGCAAAAGGATCTATGATGCTCTCCACCTTCGTCATCCTGTCCACTCTTTCCTTTGGTGTTATTTTGTATTTTGCAAGACTCAATTTTTCCTAAGTTTGGAACTAGATGTGGAAGGTATCCATGTGTCCCTTCGGTGCATTTTGGAGAAGGTACAAAGAATTGGGGGCCTTTAAGAAGTGAGAATTGACCACATGGCTAAAGCATGGAAAGGTATCCAAAGTGGGTTGAAAATTCAAGATAAAGAAGGATCTAGTAGGCCTCTGCACTGTTATCCACATAAAATTTCAAGAAGAGAGAAAATTAGAAGCCCCAAAGCTGCGTGAGGTCTCCACATGTCCTACAAAGTGACTACCATATTTAAAAAGACCAAATAAGGAGACAAAGGACTCGATGTTTGATGGATTGAATGTGATCTCGGGTCCCAAGGCATGCAATTGAAAAGTTGGCTAAAATTAGGATTGAGGTTTTGAATGAAATCATGGAGAATATGAAGACAGAAAAAGAGGTGGTTTGACAAAACTATGGACATCATTGATATGAGATTAGAGGATTTACAGAGTTGCAATCAAAGCCACGGGAATAAAGACAAAGGATGGATAAATGTAGGGATTCTTTAAATAGAAAAACCTTGATTTTTCAACACCATATAGGCCCAGATGATGGAAGATGAAGATGCAAATATGAAGACTGATAAGCAAGCTTAGGCTTGTTTTCTTTGAACTATTCTTTCATCCTATTTTAATCATTACTCTTATTTCATGAAAATTGAACATCAGTTTGAAATCGTTTCTCTCGGACATAAATGTAATTTTATGTGATACATTAGACATTTATATAGATCGATATTGTAAATCTATTATCAAGCATGTGTATTGATGTAACACTTTGAGTTTTTTAGTGTTCTAAAAAAGCAATAAATGGCAATTCTTTAGGGGCCACTACCCAAGAAAGATACATACATTCTCAAAAAACTACATCAAAAAAGAAACTAAGAAAATAAATACATTCAGTCATCCTCTACTTTTACTTTGAAATTTTCTATAAATGGGGGAATTCTATTCAACAACCTATTCTTCCTCGGTATAAACTCCTCTGAGCCTTGAGATGATTGTACAAATACAACTGACCCAGCTAAATTTTGATACATCCCCATGTCCATCAATGATTCAAAATTCATCCTAGGGCCATCAATGATATTCCTTAGCTCTATCTTCTTCTAGTAAGAAGATACCCAATCTAGAAGATCTAAACCACCTGTAGGAAATGTCATCTTCCCTTTTTCCTTGTAAGAAGTAGGATGATTAGGAATAGGATGAGAAGGAGCATTCAAAGTGGCTTGGAAAGTGACTATTATAGCTCATGGACCCCATGGAACAAGGGATTTAGAACTAGACTCACCCTTGCATATCCTTGTGAAAGGTGGATGCTCTCTTCGGCAAGGAATAGGAAATGGTCCTGATAATGTTTTCTCCAACAAAGGAGATCTCTACACCGAGTGAATGGAAGGTTGGAGAGTAGAGTCACCCATACTCTCTGGGTAGTCAAAAGTGATGCCTTGGAACACTTTGTGGAGATGAAGACTCTACTTCTTCTTCTTAATCCAAAATGACAATTGGGGGCTGAGATATTGATTCCCCCTTTTCCCTCTCAATAATGGTACTGGTATTATATATTGTTGAGGTGGTATAGGTATTGTTGGAAATTTTTCCAGAGAAATTACCCGTTGCTCCAATTCTTCCACTTTGTGAGAAATGCTTAGCACTTTATCAATTGAATTCTTGTCATAGAGTAAATAATACTCTTGGGGAACCTCTTTCAGCATAAACCCTTCATTGCATAGAAATGGAAACTTATATCCAGCCATCTCTATTACAGTAGGCCTCCTCTCAATCTAGAATTTCTTCAACTCTTCTGGAGATTTTTGGTGCTCCCAATGGAAGAGATGATAGTACATCGATTGGAAAGATGAGAAAACAAGATTTATCTTAATCAATCTCAAGAGGAGGGAAATCTGAACCTCCCAATATGTCAAGGGCCCTTTTCTATCCCTTGGGTCTACAATTTCAAACAAATCCCTAACAAATGCTTCATCTAGGCCAATTAGATCAAAGATTTGATTTAAATCTTTTGAGGATATTTCTTTCAAACTAGTTTCCACAACTACTCTTTCCATTACACCAACAAAAATCCCTGACGAGTATCTTTTCAAGTCTAAAAATGGAAGGAGGATGCATACCAATGAAGAAATGAAGCTGAATTTATAATGAAAATGGTACAGATGAGTTGAAATAGATGAAATCATTTCCATCAAATGAAGAAATATTTTCACTCATCTCACACAAAGGAAATAAATTTGAAAGAGATTGGCATTATGTCACTAAATATATCTGGTCTAATGTGACATAATTTATGGAAAAGTATTCGGCCCAGAAATACATGAATATGAGTGTGTGTTGTTTGGGATTGATCCTCAAAATATGAAAATGGATTTACGTGTCACATCAAGCCATATGGAGGTTCCTAAAAACAATCTAAAGGGTTTATTTTCCCACAAATGGGGAGAAATGATTAAGAAAATGCAAAAAGGAATGATATGGCACCCTAGTCATATGTAAAATATTTGAAAAATGGGAGTAACTCATAATTCCTCCACCTAGAAACATAAGATAACATATTAAATCTGTATCTTTGAGAAGAAGAATATTCTTTGGATATTCATGCTTTTGGGGGGAAAATGAAAAGTGAGTGAGTGATTGAAAATGTATAAATGTGATGAGAATACTCTTGCATAAGGGGGTTAAATTTTTCTAAGCTTTAGAGAAAGAAGGGAGAAAACCAATTTGTACTTTCTTAGAGACACGAGATTTTATTCATCTGTTCCCAAACCTTCTCACCAAGATGATTACACTGTACAATCATTGGTAGACATTTAGGTCATAGGTGTTGTGTCCCCTTGTCGAAGTGTTGGTGTTTCATGAATTAATTTGTGTGTATTCTCATGAGCAATGTTAATTTTTTTCAAGATGTATTACTTTGAATTGATTCTCTAAATTCCCATTGCAAATTTATGTTGATTAATTTATTTGAATTATATAAAGTTTTAGTTTAAATAGAAATAATTTGGAAATTACAACTACATTATTGATGGAGTTTTCCTTCATGTTGTGGTAAAGAGTTTTAAATTCAAGTTGTGTCTATCTTATTTAGGATATTTGTCAGTTCTAAGGGTATCTAGGATGTATTTGATCAAGAATTATCAGTATTTCATTAATTTATCATGAGATTTTGTGTTTAAATTCTTGAATTTTGTATGAAATCTTTTGTTTTTGGGATTCCATGAATACAAACCTTCTAGTTGAAGGAGTGATTTGGATCGTGTGATTTTTATTTTGAATCAAGAATAAGTATATACAACATTTGTCAAGGTTCGTTTAAATATTTGGCATAATCAAATTTATCCTGCTTAAGTTCCCAACAATACATAATAATCACAACCAATATCCATTAGATCCACCTAAACTACCCATGCTTGCACTGTTTTTGCACAAAGACTAAGGATATTTGTTAATTTTATCCATCCTTTATCTAAAATATGTAGAAGCAGGCTAAATCAGAATGTCTTTAGTAACTTGAGCCTTCTTTAGAGGACATCTACATTTTCTAGTGTGATAACTTATGAGAGTTAGATGATGTCTACATTGACCATGTCTTCTTGAGGCTTCCTTTTCACTTCCCTGAGAAAGAGATTCCAAATAGTGTTTTCTATTTCTTTCACAAATACAAGTTACAAAATGGGTCCTCTCACCCTAGTTACAGGAAAAACCTAAAGTAGCAGGGTAGGTCATACCCTTTGTGAGGTGTTATCCAATATTCCCCAAGTTTGAGTGAAAAATATATTTCCAGATCCATCCCCGGCTACAAAATGACTCAAATTATAGTTTATCTTTCTATAAGCATCCTTCTTAGCTCATTTATGGTGTTTAGATTACAAGGAGGGATAAATTTGGGTACCAAAAATATCATCCACTTATCCATACCAATCCACCATTATCATGTACAATGCGAGTTACCCAATCCCAACCGTTTCAATAGAAAGGAAAACCCTTAACAACATTTATGATATTTCAAACATGTTTGTTATTTTATAGGCCACGATGATTCCTTGATCCTTCGAATGTTCCCCATGTCCTTATCGGGACCCGCCCTAGATTGGTATAGTGATTTTCCTAGGCACTCAATCTTCTCCTTCAACCAATTGGCCCAAAACTTCCTTGATCACTTCTCAATCAATATCTCTAAGAAGGTCTCTATGATGGAATTATACTTTATTATCCAATACGAGGATGAACATACCTTCCAGCTACCAAAAGAAGAGCTCATAGATTTTTTCACAAGGGCATGTGCTAGACACATTTCCCCAACTCTCCAGGTTCAAACATTTCACACATTTGACGAAGCCTTCACCATGGCCCGGAAACTGGAGATCCATGCCCTTGAAGAAGAGAAAATTAAGTTGAGTAACAAGAATGCTAACTTCAAATCGAACAAATATTATTATAAATCACCGAACAAACATTCTAATAACCATTCCAATGCCAAAGGATCTTCTAACATGGTGATTTTGAAATCTATCCCCTCTCATTCGTCTAATAAAAAACCACCTGCCAACCTCTCTCCTATTCAAAACTTTCAATACAAGTATGAACATAGGGCTTACACTCCTATTAGAGAACCATATTCTTCTATGTTGGAAAATCTTTTAAAATTTGGAGCCATCACCCTTCCACCTATCAAACATAACATTGGTTTTGATCCTTCTTGTCATACACTATCATGATACAAAGAAAATGACTTCTATAACTATCACCGAGTTAGGGACATAGCGATGGAAATTCCATAACCTTCAAGACCATTGTCCAAGGAATGCTAGATAGTGGTGATTTCATCATGGAAAAACCTAATGCACCTACCAATTCCAATATGGGTATGATTAAGAAACCTTTTCCTTCTCATAACCCTTCATCGAACTAGGATTTAGAGACCTCTACTAGTGACACCAATGTGCACAAGGTTCATGTCGTTTTGACACAAAACCTATTCCATCTATCCAATTTCCTCCCGTAACATTTATTGAGTAAATCCTTGCACAAACTCATCTACCCTAGGAAGATCCTATCACACCTAATCCTCTACCCCCAGAGGAACCTATCACACATATTCCTCTACCCATAGAGGATCCTACCCTCGGTATTTTTCTACTACCTACCCTGAGCCTATATTTCCTATTCCTCTACCCAAGGAAGAGCTAACCCTATCCATGTAACATCCACTTTTTGTCACTTCACATCTAGGGAATTTTTATTTATTTAATATATATATATATATAACGTTACGCTTCACGATTTAAATACCTATATATTGAAATCCAACATAAAAATCAATGCAATCCATTTCCGATAAATTTCATAAACCATGTGCAACTGCATGAGAGTATACAAATCCTACTCAATCACTACTCAATCACTCTCAATGCTCTTTATGAGCCAATATAGCAAGTGTACCCTTTGTTTTTTCCTTTCTCAAGAAATGATAATTAAGTGATGCCCTCTAAGTGCCTACCTGGGTTCCATAAAGGAATTCTCATATGGAAACTCACATCTTAGATCTAAGTGTGTGTACTGGGTTCCACCATAGAATTCCCAAATGGCATCTCATGACTTAGATAGTGGTGAAATTGCGAAAGTGTAATCGTAGCTTACACTACTTTGGACAAAGTTTCAGAGTCATGTATGCCATGCTCGGTTCCATGACACCACACTCGTCATGGACCTTTTTATCTCACCTAATCATTTATTTAGTTATATGGATTAGCAACCAATGGTGTTATAAGAAGTTATAAGTATTAGATAAGGTACAATTCTAGACAATCCTGCAAGAATATGTACCTCCATGTAATCCTATAATGCCTATATGAAATTAAGTGTCTCTGTAATGATTTTCATCATTACTAGACCGCTTCCTTCTGTACCCATCCCAAGTTGGCATCAGGGTGCATTTATATGAGGTACAATCTACCTTTGTAACTCTAACAAGCTTTTACTTAATGCAATACCATGTCACAATTTAGGGTCTTGATGAGGCAACTCAATACAGCTATTAAGTAGTAATATCCAAATAGCGGCTATCATTGATAAATGGATATGAGAGTTTAGCGGTGTAGTGAGTTAACATGCCAAGGGTCCTAAATTGGAACATTGTAGCTTAATTAAATTGCTCACAACCGGTTACCCTAGATTCCTCGACTCTTACAACATGAATGAATCTTAACCAGGGTCGTACATCATTATAGTATTTCACATTATCTTTTTACTTGCGTATCTGATGATTTTAATAGTGCTTACTAATTTTAATTCACATTTCATAATTTGTCTAATTATTCAAGAAGTGTATTATGTTAGGAATAATACACTCCATACCACTGTCAGAATAATTATACTATAGTCCACTTTGCACTTAATCCAAAATAATCTTAGTGTATTTGGTTACTGATCTTATTGTTTGAAATAGCCTTATGTTCATAAAATTACCTTGTAGATTTTATTTTAGTCCACAATTATTAACTCATTACTTGATTTAGTGACTTATATACAATACCCATATAATTTAGAGATGGATTTAATTTCTTCCAAATCCCCTCAAATGCTTACCCAATTCCATTAATTCTTTTTAATTAATGTTCTTGTCACTCCAACATAACATTTCCTACTCAAACCTTACTATTCTATTATTGGTATTCACTAGTTGGGTGATGACTATACCCTTCCTAGGGTACTTGAATAATACGACAATTAACAACCTTCTCAATTAATACATTGGCCAATTTCGATAGATGTTTTGTTATTTAATAATGTTATAACTTAATATTCAATCTTAACCTAAAAGAAACTAAGAAATAGATTAGCACAATCAAGTGCTCGGTTCATTATCCTTTACAAGATCATATATTCTAAGTTACAAATCAGTCCATGTTGCCCGTTATCACATAGATGTTTTATTTTTAATCATTGATCCAATAATGTACATCATCTAATGTATTACCCTACTTCCACCTATTTTGTTCATAACAAAATATAAGATAACAACTGTGACCTCTTTTCTCACATATCAACCAAGGCTCCTAGTTCTAACCAATATACTTTAGTGCTAGTCACTTAAACAATTTAAGTCAGTCATATGTGAACCTGTTACACATTACTATTTAGTATAAATATGTATATATGCTGAATTCAGATTACCATCACTATGGTACATTCATGGCCACTAGCACAATAGTAAGCAAATGTGTATGTCCCATTCTTTAAAGTATTTATATGTATCAACAAGTATGTATTGTATTAATTCAATAACACAAGATAGTATCATGGGCCACTAAGCCATAATAGAGCAAACAAACAATGTAAATTTTAGAAATACCATACTAAATTACTTATAAAATCTCATACAATTACACACATTTTATTTCATCATACAGACAATAAGGATAAATAGCTCCTTCTTATGAACTTCCACTACAATTCAAGAATTCATTAGTTACCTAAACTGCCTCTTTCTAGTACTTTTCATTACATAACAAATAGGATCAATTCTCATTTGTTTCTTTTTCATTTTCAGAAGAGATATACATATTAGGCCTTTTTCTACTTTTAAACAAATAACAAAACATTACTTTTCACTTAATCATAAAACACTTTCACAATTCAAGATATCCTCTATTAATCCAAGAGATCTATAACTCTTTCCAAATTCATTCACATATCCAACTTAGAGAGCTCCACGGAAAACATGTTAGCAATTATCAGTTCAAACGAACTAAGCATGATAATATTTATATCCCCATAATGATTTACACCATCTAATAATTACATAAAGAAATATTGCATTAAGTTACTATCAAGAATTTTACTCAAAAGAACTTAATTCATATTCTAACTCTTCCATAGGTCATTTTTCATATCCCTTTATGTTTACTAATTTGGAACATAATAATTATAATGAAAGCACTCAAGTAGAATCTTTGTAATCAATAATCTCATTTAACCAATTGTTGTTGTTGTAAGAGTATACTTGTATTATCAATACTTTTATAAACCCTTACATAAAACTATTAATATTGTATGCCCATACTCTTATCGTTTCAAGATTCAATAGTTAAATTTCACATCAACTAGATGAGAATATTGCATGATACTTTAATCATTAAAGGCCAGATAAAACAACAATCCTTATACCCCTCAATAGCTTCTCAATCATTATAAAATAATGCAGGTCAACCATTCTTGACCATATAATTAGCTATTAGTAGGATTTATACCTTATTATTATAAGTTATATCACATATCTTTCATTATGGCATATTGAATTACACCCTATTTCCCATCATCAATTTTACTATTTATAATAACATAGAGTAACTCAATAACACAAAATTAAGTTTAGATATAGCTATACTAGGCATCTTGATACTTTGATGGTCATGAGTCCATAACTATACTTGGGGTTTACTTGGTCAACTAGGGGTATCTCGATCTCAACTCTCCCATTTTGATCAACCATTATGGTTACAATAGGAGTATCCCAAATCTCTGATAACACTAACTTTAAGGTTCTCAACTTGATAAAGAAAAAGAATTTCATTAAATAAAACCCTTAAGAGGCGGGGTAACAAGTCACTTCCATATAAACTAAAATAATACACACACGCTACCATAAAGTCCTCAACATTGTCCCTCCATAAACAACCCTTAGTAGTCAAGGGCTTTCCACCTAGGTAACACTTATGCATCCTTAAAAGTGACATTTTTATTCTCCAAGGAAGCATTCATAGACAAATCACCCATAAACCATTGAAGTCATAGAGAGTAAACGTAATAAAATAATCATGGTGATTTCATTTCTATCACACAAGGAATAAATTCATCTTTTAGCCATTAACGAAGACCCAAGTATAACCATGAAGTACACATACGGTCATGAACCTTCCCAAGTCGGAACATAAATTCTCCTATTTGGGTCCTATGGATTCAACACTCGTTACCCATATCTTCCTTTGACAACTAGCCCAACTAGGTTTATTTATAATAATATTGCTATCTAATATCAAAGGAAAATGAATATAAAAATATACATGTTTGTAATTGATATAATATCACAAACACGTAGACAAGAAACCATCTCAACCTTTGTCAGATTGATTACTTATAATTAAGAATAAATATCTTGAGTTTTTATGAAACTATGAACTTTTATAAGCGTGTCGACAATATACCCGAAACCCTTATGGAGATGGGATTTGAAAACCATAAGATAAATTTAACAAGGAAACCTAGTCAATAAATTTCATAGAAGTGCAAGACACTTTGATATCTACCGGCTTATCAATCTAATGAAAAACAATGCGCATTACTGATTAAATATCTCAATTAATACAAACACTTTTACTACAAGGACATTTCATTTATACCTAAATCACTCATGCAAGAGAGTAACCAATATCCTATTTAGTTTTAGTGAAATACATAAAACCCAAAATCCCATAATGATAAATAACTTAAGTGCAAAATTTCATTCATGAAATTAATAGATGGAGCAACACAACAAGGGAGAATAGAACCTAACATGCCTTTAAATTTTTTGTGGCTTTTCCCTACGAGTACTCCAAAGGCCAAAAATGTCCTTCACAATTTGTTCTAGTAAAACCCAAGTATCAAATTCAATATGAACTTGTCCATATATTTTCTAGATCTTGGTATTATAATGCCCCTTAATAGCGGTTACAAAAATGCTCATATTTTTTTAAGAATGATAGCTACAGATCACTAAAAGATATTCTCTAAATTTTTGCATGAAGAACTCTCATAGCTTGATTTCATCATCACCAAACAACCAAATGAACCTTCATGCAATGCATTGGTGGCTTCTCGATGAGCTTCACTGAGTCTAATAAAATTTAATAATCATAAATTTCATTGTACCACGTAGGTGACTTCGTACCTATCAACACCACCTTCCTAAATACTTACCATATTTGGTCATTTTAGCAATAATTTAACTCTAACTAGATGCATGGCTAATTGACCATGATATTTGTGTATTATATGAATGGGTCAATTTTGACCTTGAAGATTCATAGAAATAATTTAAAAAATATAACGGTATTTTTACCAGTGAATAAGAAGTTATAACCTTTGCATTATCAATTAATTCGATATTTTATTATTTGGATAGTCGACAACAATTCAAGACTTAGCATTGCATCTAAGTTTACATACATGGCTCAAGTTTAACCCAAAACCAATGATTTTTATTACTACTATAGTCTCATAGTGTTACATATAACCCAAGAAACCAATTTTAATAATTTAATAGCCCAAACATTATCATCTTGACCCAGGATTCACAATCTCAAGTTATCTGATCACTAGTGTGATCGATCATGAAAATGATAGTTAGGTGAATCTCTTCAATAGATTCTAATGTTTATAACACGTTCTCTTCAAGGGTAGAAAAATGTTTTTATTATATCACAAGTATATATATTAACCTTAGAACATTTCAACCATATTATTGCCTTGGTCATATTTTCTTAACCTTTACTGCAAACACTTGTTTCTCTTTTTCTTGATGTCATGATCATTTGGAGACGAAGATATTATCATGATATTGACTGAACTTGTGGGGTGTTACATTCTTTCCCCCTTAATGAATCATCATCTCGATGATTTCATCTCATTACTCACAGCCATATAAATCAAGCACATAATTTTACACTTTAATTCAAGAAGAATAATCATTATTTGCACAAGAAGCTCAAAATTCATATCTCAAAAAAAAAATCACATTTTCTAGTTGTCATGACTTTTTCATCAGAAAACCATCACAAATTAGGCAACATGTCAAAGTTTCTTTCCTTACATCCCATTATTGTAGGTATAATAATGTAATATATACATAAGATGTTCTCAGCAATATGTTTTTAAGTAGCATGGTACCGATGTTTTAGACCATGCAGGTACCTACTTTAAGATTTAAAACATAAGTAATCCAACCAAACAAACTTGATCCCTAGTCAACCGAAGTGATTCTAATACTAGAATAGTAATACTACAGTCATATAATCCCATACTTATATAACTGTAGTTTTATATCTAGCATTATTTAATAACATGACTTAATCCATTCAATCATAACTAATTACCATTAACTCAAGAAGAGTCAAAATTGGAATAATAATGTTATAGCCTTATAAGCCCATACTTATATCGTTGTAACATTATATCCCATACGTAGAAGTCCATAAGCATGGATTATAAAATCAATATATTTCTTGTTACTCCATTAATACCTTAACAAGGTGTATGCATTTTCATTATATATCTCTAAGTTATATTCAGTAATAACTTAAAATAATTATGAAAAATTATAATTCATAACTCATCATTTCATCTGTATAATATTTGATACAACACATAAAATTGTGTTACTTCCTATTACATTCAGTCATAATAAGATCCAAATTCAAGTAAGGCCACAATGAACCTTGATACTATATATATATATATATATATATATATATATATATATATATATATATATATATATATATATATATATATATAAGTCCAAACTTCCTTATGTTTCATTGAAAATGGTATAAACTAAGCATTCCTTATGATATAATTTATATTTATCTATATCATTAGAAAAAAATACATACGTATCCAAACAGTCACCTCGTAACAAAATCTTGCTTATGACTTCTTAAATATAATTGAACATCAATAGAAGAAGAGACTAAGCATCTACTTCTCAATCACGCACTTGGATTTGACCTTCTAAAACTTAAACAATATTTTAAAAATGTTCGTGTCATGTCAAAGACTTCCTATATAAGGTCAATACTTCACAATCTTTAATATATAAGAAAGATACAATCAATTATTCATTCGATTATAACTTAGATATTTTATAAATAAGATATCTGTCACTTCGACACATCTTGCTCCTTTTACTCATAAATCCTAGTTTGATCCAATAACACCGTTAACTTGGTTGCCCAAGCATAATGATCCATCAAGTAAAGTTTATTAAGAAACTCTTAACAATAATTGACTCATAATGAGCACTAATAGTCTTTTTATCTATTCTCAAGCAAGAGGTCTTTGGGTTTGTAGAAGACCAAGAAAACTTTCTTACCTTAAATCTTACAAAGTGTTAACTAACAAAGTTACTTTATACACTAAATGATTTTCCATGAAAAGTGTTTTGAAGGCTACAAAGTTAGGTTAGATATTGCAAGGAAATTGTTTACAGATGACTTAGTGGATACAAATCCACATTTGACAATAGAAAGACTAAGTTGCGGATTTTTTTAAAAAAACAATTTATTTCCATTTGTACTTGAGATCTAGCATAAATCCACTAACAATGAATGTTATTTATTTCAACTAGAGTCTCACCTCCAAACAATCACTTAAAGGAATAGCCAATCTGTCATTCCACCATTCTATCCGTAAAATCTAATATTCACAATAGAGGCTCAAGGTGAAGAACTTATAACAAGTGCTTATGCACATGTAAATCACAATGATAACCACAAATAATAGTGAGGATACTATTTCTACAAGTATCGGACAAAAATAGATGACCCCAAATCGTCAATAATCAATAATTATCAATGTCATCACCAACGATTGGAGAAGTATTGTTGGGCCTCAAAATATTGGTTAAGTTTCAAAGGCCACGTGTGAGGGTGGGACCAGGAAGGAGCAAGGTGCGTGGGGAAAATCACACAAGACAAGGGTTTAATAAGGGTTTATGAGGAACCAGGGCATGCATGCAAGGAAGGGAAACAAAATTTAAGGACTTAGCCATATTCATCATTCTAAAGGCACTTGAGGAAAAATGTGATCCGACTAGACATGCTAAGTGGATAAGGTGCCAACTTGGAGTCTTGGTGGTCAAGGAAAGAATAATCCACGCATAGAAGGTTCCCAAAATACATCCTTTCATATAATGGAGAGCTCAGAACAGGATTAACATGCTCCATTAGAGGACCACCTAGACAGTTGGCATGTAATCTGCTCCTGAAGTAAGACATGGCGGTGGGTGCCAAACCTATATATAGATATGTTAGGGTAGATGAAAAGACTATTGAGAAAGAGAGAAGAATCAGGATCATCATAGAGAGGATGGAAAGTGAAGCTTTGTAGAAAGTATTAGGAGGTTCTAGGAGCTGGGGTTCTCATTAGAGGATTGTAGGAATGTTATCATGTCTAAGGGGATGGGTCTACAAAATTGTTGTAATAGGGGAAGCATAGCTAGGACTTCTGATACATGAGTTAGATCCTTGTTTTGATACATTTTGGTCTGCTATGACCCTTTTGAATGTAATTTGGTTACTAAAATTATGATCAATATGAATATATGACTCTGTTCGAATATCTAGCTCATGGGTGCAAACCCTAATGTCTTTTCTTTATGTTAAGAATTAGATATGTTCTTTGTATGATGTTTCTCTTGTTATCTGAATGGGTATATTGATGTAATAACTCATCTTATGCTTTCAGAATGAATGCATGAACATTTAATTTTCTACATCTAATCTTTATCAATGGCATCATCTCCTCACAATGCTCACATAAAGGAGGGGCTAAATGCCCACTCATGCCTTGGGTGAGTACCTACCGCCCACCTTGGGTGATAGGTTGGTACTAATGGGATTAGAAAGATAGTGGGTGGATAGAAAAATGACTACATCTTGGTTCCGTTGTTGGGATATCTTTTCGAAGCTATTGTGAGAATGATACGTGATGACAAAGCACTTGACCCTGGATAGTGTTGAGCCATGGTTTAAGAGCACGGAGGATGAGTTTTCTCATAGATTTAGTACTGAACTTAATTTTGACGCATGTAAATAGGTAGAAGAGCATCGTATCTTGAGTTGTATGATACATTTTTTCTACTTTCTAGTAGATTTGTATGAATGTATTTCTGCATATGCATCTAGATCAAGATGGTACTATAGATCTCATGTTTGGACCTAAGAAGAGTTTCGAGAGGTGAAGGATGTTGATTTGACTTGGATGTGTGTTTTTGATCATTGGTGGAAGAGATTGCTGACCATTTATACCCTCAAATACACTATTTCTACATATTCTTGTCCTGAGGTTGCTGAGTTTGAGTTCTTAAGGGAGCCTAGAGGATCGTTCCTACACGTTATCCCTTTAGCTATGAAGATCTTGGTCATTACCCGAGTTTGGAATCATTCCCTATGGCCGTTTAATCTTCTATGAGCATTGGGTGAGGAAGCTAGGGTGGATGAAGATGGTAGATATTGCGAAAGAAAAAGAAAGAGAGGAGAGATGACTCAAGTATGGCAAATCATGTGAAAGGGAGTCGACTAGACAATGCGAGGTTGTGGGAGTGATAGATTTATGGAGGTAGATGTTGCGGGAAGGATTTGAGGTTTACGTGAAGAATGTAGAGCCCGAGATGTCTATGCTACCCCATCTTAGCAAGCGTGGAAGATAGATCCCTTCGGATTCTAATGAGAATTTGTCGCTTGGAGAAAGGAGAGTTGTAATAGCACATCTGAATCCACCTGGTGACCAACACCTGGCACTTAGTCTTCCAAATTAATATATAAGTATTACTAATAGATTTGGTATCAATGAGGGTGAGTGATCTATGCGTAGGAAATATAATTTTTCATTTCATACTTCTATGGCTAGACAATCATTCCTGTTTTTGGAGGAATATTGTCTAGAATGAACTTTGGGAAAAGTACAAGTACACAAAGCTTGGGTATCACATCCGGGAATGGTACAAGACATACATTTGGTAGTGGTGTAGTATCACAAGCTATTTGCATGCATTTCGAGTCAAACATTAGGAGCATTAGGTGCAACCACTTTAGACCCATTGTTGGCTACAAGAGGAGGATCTCGGTGGTATAGAAGCTAGAGGATCTAGTGGGCTCGGTGGATCTAGAGGACTTGGTGGATCGGGAGGACCTTGTGAATCTAGTGGTGGAGGAAACACTAGAGGGAATCAAGGTTTTGGAATAGGTGGAAAAGGGCCTCAACCACCTCAGCAAGTGTTTTCTAAGATTTCTTTGCACCTACTAGACTACAAGGGTGTTGAGGATGTTGCAGAGCATGTACACAAGTGTGAATTGTTAAGGTTCTGAAGGGGATCACTAACCTAGAGTGGAAGGGAATTCAGTTTGCAACAACATTGTAAGGATGCACACATAGTTGGTACCAGAATTATGAGCCCAATTGGATGGTGGTAGATTACACCACGTTGCAAAATTCTTTCTTGGCTGAATTTTATATCCCTAAATTTGAGCGAGAAGAGTATCAGTAGCGCTAAAGTAGATTTAGAAAGGAATGGAAAAGAGTGTGCGAGAGTATGATGCATTTTTCAAGACTCTCTTATACAAGTTATCCTATGATATTCACCCCTCTCAACATGCTCAGTGGTTTTTTGGAGGATTTATAACACTGT
The DNA here is from genome assembly GCA_018340775.1 of Taxus wallichiana var. yunnanensis. Lineage (NCBI taxonomy): Eukaryota > Viridiplantae > Streptophyta > Pinopsida > Cupressales > Taxaceae > Taxus > Taxus wallichiana. Next base: position 425,420,466 of record CM031238.1, on the reverse strand, counting down.
TTAGGAGAGCACGTTCACATAATACTTTTAGAGACCCGTGCGAGGCCTTAAAGGCTGCCCTATGTGCCGAAGCTGTCTGGAAGCATTGATACTAGTGTTAGCCCCTTCCTTAAGGTTTAGATTGTTGTAATCGAAAATCAGTTGGAGAATTTATCTGTGAACTTGATGCATGAGACTCAAATTTATCTTCATGTTGTTGAGGATCTTCTTGTAGAATTTAAGGAAATTAGGAAGTTTCCAATGAGGAGGATAAGATTTGTATAGCATGGATGAATGAATAGGCTTGTTCCATATTTTTTCTTATGATAGTGTATTCTTGGGACCCATGGAAGCAGATTCAAGGCTAGATATTATGTTCATTAAAGCATAAATATGGTTTATTTTTGGTTTTTGTTGTATATTGGATGAGGATGAATCGGGATGATTATATGAAAATTGATTAGGTTGCTGGTATGGTTGATATTGTTGAGGGATGTTTTGCTGAAATGGAATGTTTTCCTAAGGAAATTTATAAATGGATTGTGAAATTAACAGCTATGAAGGTTTAATATATTGATATTGGATAGGCATGGAGGTGTTGAAAAGGGGTTTTGATTGTTGGGGTATGTGTTGGAAAGGAATAGACGTGTGAATAAGAGGTTGCGACTACTATGGAATGTGCTAAAAGGGGATAGAGGTATGAATAAGTGGTTATGACTATTGTAGTATATTGTGAAAATATATAGAGGTATGAATTAGAGGTGGAGTCTCGTTGAATTATAGATTGAGAAGAAATGGAAATAGTAGATTATTGTTGGTAAGAGGGGAGAATAGTAGATATACATCTAGTATTGATAATTTGGGATGATTTAGGAATATACATAACTATGTTTTGAAAAATGGATGCAGGTTTATTGGATGGGGGAGGTTGAGCTACACTTGATGGGATGGCTACGAGAACTCGCGGGAGGATTCGAATAGTAAAGGAAATTAGGGGTACTTGTGTGGATGAAGATATGTTCATGTTATTTTGAGGTGGTGTGGAATCATTCAAAGGGTGTGGTGAATATGTGAATTTTTGATTGGTTGTGTCTTATGAGGAGACTACATTAAGATCAAAGGTAATAATAGGAGATAAAGACATAGGATCAGATGTTTTGGTTGGCTACTAGTAGGATATAGATGTACTTGTTAAATAAGCTGGCTAATAATTAGGATCAAGTTTATGGGTATAAGCGTATGAGGGATCCGATACATAAGGTCATGATTCAAGTAAGGATGTCTATAAATGAACACCCATGTCAGCAAGGTATGCATTAAGAGCAATGGGATTTGAATCTAGAATTTCAGAAAAGATAGGGTCCCCAATATCAAAAAAATAAAGACTAAAAGGATCAGGTATCTCAAATGAAGAATACCGAGTACTAGGAGATTTTGGAATTTCTTAATCTCTGGTCGAGGTGATATAGTATCCATTTGTTCCTCAAATATACATGAAGTATCCTTGAAGTTATTTTTAAATATTGTCAATGGATCATTAAAAGTTTTATGTCATATTGTCGGAAGTTTGGATATGGGATTGTTGTCTTGTAAGAACCATGGAAATAAACAATCACCTAATAATTGAAAAAAAAAAAAAAGATAGTTGATTACAAACAATAGACAAATCATATAGAATAATTTTTTTATTATCTTGATTAATTTAGAAGAAAAGTGAAATGTGTAAAATGACTTATAAGGTCCTAGGAAATGGCCGTCTAAGGATGGTTTCAAGTAATGTTTAAGGTTAGAGTCCTCAATATACCCAAAGGTACGTGAGACCCAAATATTTTTGGTGCTGGTACAAGTTCTGGTATTGGGGCCTACCCCCTCACTTCACGGTCTCACAATGATAAGGGAGTCGGGTGCTTAGCCAATATATCGATAACTAATTATTTATTCTTGGAAAGAACACTGATTCGATCTCCTATTGGGTGATGAAATCCCAATAGTTACACCTGGGTAAGAATGTTTCAATTTGATTTATATTTGATGTGATTTGGTTGTGTGAGGGAGATTAAGTGAATGCAATCTATTAACCTCCTAATTAAACTATGTGATCAAGCAGGATGAAAGGTTCATTTTAAGCCCAAAAGAAAGATTGATTTTGATGAGAGAAGAAAACAATAATTCAATGCGTTGAAATAAAAGAAGGGAAATAAACAAACCTATTAAAGTCTTCCTTTTTAATTTTTAATTTTTGATTTTTAGCACAACTACAATGCAAGAGTAAGAAATATCCCCCAAAGCAAAGAACCTACAAGGGTTAGAATAAAAAAGAAGGTAGAAAAGAAAAAAATGATGTTATAGGATTATTGATTGAGTCATCAAAATTATTCATAGAGATCATTGGAGATTGATAGGAATCATAGGTGATTCACACCGATCAATAACGATTACACTAGATCGCTAACGATTACATAGAAAAAGGCCTAAAATGATTGGAAAATTAAATGAAATAAGAAGGGGACCAAGTCCCACTGGGCATGCCATAATATACAAAAAAATTTCTTTCCAACTTTAACTTAATGAAGTGAAATAACAAAAAAATTACCTTGGAAGACGATGGGGTTTATCGATACCCATGAGATGGTTTTCATTTATCTTTATGGATGATTGAAGTTGTCGGGTCCAAATGAATTTTGAGTCATCCTATCTTGAAAATCACTCTACAATCAATGACACTAAACAGAAAATATTAGATAAATGGATAAACAAGCTACTCAACAAAGGCCGATTCCATAAATCTAAAGGGAATTCCTTAGAGGATGTCATATCTCCTTTATACAATTAAGTAGATTGAAAAAGATGATGATAAATGGATAGTAGATGAGAAGTTGTAGAAACCAAGGTTGAAAGGAAAATCATGTGCAGCTTGAGAAGGTGGACAAAGCAAGGATGGATGCAATCTATATGAAATCGAAGTAATCATACAAAAATCCTTAATTTATTGTTCGATCTTGTGAAGAAACTTGAACTAATCTTCAATATATTCCTCATCAATAAAAATTAGATTGCACATAAAATCAACTTATGTAGGATGTTGTATTGTTTCTATAAGAAGTGGTGTGGGACTCGTAGGGACAACATAAATTCATGTAATTGGATGGGAATGGATAGGAACTACCATCGAACAAAGAGCCATGCATGGAAACAACAAGGTAAATACAATTATATTTGATTAAATGATACTAAACTAATAAAATGATAAAAATTATATTTTGACAGGATCACTTTGGTGATTGTGCTTTGATCCCAGAGATTCACAGAATCACTAGAAATTTCAATTAAAAATATAGTTTTCCTAAAAACGATGGTGGAATCTAAGAAAATGATGTCTATTACTATTTTCTAATATTTTATGAATTATGAATGATAAATAGAGATATAGGAATACCTTTGGATGCAAGAGAGCTAAAATATGCCTCAAATCTTCAGTGAAATTGATCAAGGTTGTTGTGTTGGTTGTTGTGTCTGATGAGAGTTGATGGAGGAAAAAGGATATGAAAACCTTGTCTAAATGATGGCTATAGATTGATGTTGTCTCTTGGTGATCTCTGGAATGCCTTGATTTCTCTAAAAATTTAAGAACTAAGTGTAAGCATGAGGAAAGGAATTATAAAGATCCTAGAGAGAGTGCACAAAGGTGTTATTTATAATCGTTGGCGATTAGTTAGAATCATTAACAATCCACTTTTTTTAGGGAAAACACTTGAGAAGTGGTTAAAACCACTTCTAAACAAAGTTTTGGGTATTCAATGAATGTATATTGTTTATGGGATGTTAGGTATTAGGTGTAGAGGTTGGTATGTGTTGATAAAATAGGTTTAGATGGTTTTAAAATGGTTAGGGTAGATTTAGAGTGGTTGGGTGGTTTCTAGAAGGGGTAAAGTAAGATTTTACAGCTGTAGAATGATATTTATGGGTGTAAGATCATGGAGTAAATATTTTGAGGGAATTATACTTAGGATAAGTGGTACATGGATTAAATAATGTGATTATATGACTTATTTTGACTTGATGTTTTTGCAGGGGTAATGTATGCGGTCAAGGAAATTAGCGGTGCTAATTTTAGGTGTCTACACTATTTCACCTCTCATTCTGATCAAGAGGAAATTAAAAACAATATTTGTAAGTGTGTTTAATGCATAGGGATGCATTCCTAAGGTAATTGAATAATTCGTTGAGTTTCAAGCATAAACAAATGCTCCTGAAGGCTTTAAAAGGCCAATTTTGGCAATTTTGCAATTGATAAACTCCCTCCGAATCCTAGAGGGAAGATTTAAACCATCTCGAGGGTGGTGTTGGATAACATTAAAGATTCACAAGAGAGTGTGGTGAAATTATATGAATAAAATTGTTGTCGGGAACAAGTTACCTAAAACCGGGTCATTTTGGGCACATGGAATGAAAGCTCTAACAAAGAAATTCAACTTATTCGAAGATTATAGGAGTTCCAAAAGGAGTTGGAAGATAATAAAATACACAATGGAAATTTATTTTAATTATACATATTATTGAAACATAAATTGTTTCCTAAGCCTTTAATATTTTTTGTGATATCTCAATTTAATGCATTTTTCCTTCATACTAAAAGGGTAAATGGTGCCAAATTTAAAATTTCAAGAATAACTAGCTCCTTATAATGGATGTGATTATATTAACATGATATTTGGAGTTAAAATAATATATTATTTGATCCCAAAACACTCTATCATGCTCCCGAGGTAGAAACATCACTCATAATGTCCCTAAATGCACTCGACGAGTGACATCAACATTATAAAAATTCCTTTGTCACACTTTATCACTCCTTATGTCCATATCATACCCACCAAGGTGGAAATGGGACAAAGGGGACATAAAATTTTGACTCTTCTATGGAAGTTATGTTTTCATCACTTAAAAATTGTGACTTAAGTGGCTAGGTGAGCACAAAGTCAAAATTTGACCACTTTTTCATGATAAAGACCCCCTAGTCACACGTTATCACTCCTTTTGTCCTATTTGTCCTGCTAAGGTGAAAAGGGGACAAGGGGGACACAAAATTGATACCCCCATCATTTGTAAATTTTTGACACTCACCTCTCACCAATTTTATATCTAGGTTACATAATTTGACTTACCAGCTTTCCCCCCTTCCATGATGGATATACCATTTTGGGCCTTACATGTCATCCATGTCCCCCAAGGTGAAACAAAGATAAGGAGGACATAAAAGTGTTACCGTCTTCATCCCATTTAACCCTTGGTCATCAAAAATTACATTTTAAGCCCCCAAAAATCAAATTATAGCCTATAATACTCAATCCTAGTCCCTTATATCTCCTCCACAAGACACCATATGCTGTCACTTGTCACCTTCTAAAAAAAGTTACATTTTGGTGTCCCTTGTTTCCCATTCTATCCTGTTACATCGGTTCAAATCCACTTCAATCCTCATTCAACTCTAGTTGAGCTTGTTTGTGTCAAACTTGAGTTAAGGTGTGCAAGTTTGAACAAAAGGTTTCATATTTAAAATTTAGCCATTTTTATTTGTGAAAGGAATTTTCCCTCTAAAAATATCTCTCCTTTATTGTTATGCTTATGAAAATATGCCAAAATCCTCACATCCTAAAAAATATAAAGTTGTTCATATCTCCCAAACCTATCATTTGATGCCCATGATATTTTAACAACATATCCTTCTCAAAAACGCCTTTCAAATGGATCTAACATTGCCTCCAATGGTGTTATACATTATTTTTAATGGAATTTTTTTCCAAAAATAAAAACTCATTTTTAGATCTACGGAGTTATGTCAATTTAAATCCTCTAATAATTGGAGAAAAAAATCCTTATGAAATTAAAAACCTTTTAGACCAATTTTTTCCATTCGGAAACCAATAAAACTCACTTATAATAATACTAATAATTCCTAAGCATCACTATCTATATTTAGTAAATACTATAAGCAATTCATTATCGAGTGTCAATTTTCCTTGCACATCGGGAAGTTCAAAATGCCGAATTAAGCATCTTGTAACTAAAATAGACTTCTCAAAATAAGGATTACTAATAATAGTAAGTTTCAGAATATTGGAAAAGAGAAAAGGATACCAAGTCACCCATGCTGACAAAAAGGCGCTTATATGTGTTTGAAATAGAAAAAACATCTTGGTGACTTGACAGATTCATGATTTCACACTATAAAAGTTTAGTCAGACAAGGGAGAAATTCTTCTGTTTTGAGGAGAAAACATTTCCAAATGATTAATAGATGATCGAGGAGGTGTTTGAGCATACCGAGGCTGATTTCAATAAAAAATCCTTTCGCAATTACAATATTTCATTTCAACGGGTGGCCAAAGGACAAGAATTATATTAAGGGAACAATCATTATATCTGTCAAGAAGACCTATTTTAATGAGAAGAAGATGTGAAATAAATTTTCCAAGTATCCTAAATCATATTCCATGAAGAAGGAAACAACTATGTCACAAAGGTGAATTTTAAAGCCAAAAAGGATAAGGGTATGATTTCCATTTCTTAACTCAGACCTTGTGTTCATAGAAGATCGCCATGTTTGTAGGAATAGGAAATCATCCCAATCTCAATAAGTTTAAAAAACTTAGCAATGATTTTAAATTTTTTTCGCACCTTAGAAGCTACCCACATGTCATAAAAGAACCAAGTCAGAATCAAGCAGTTGTCTCAGCTTATACAAGAATTCAAAGATAAAGAGCTTCATTCATGGAGAATTCACTCAAGAGGCATCAGAAGTATGTTATTCATCAACAAAAGCTTCCCCATATCTATATTTTCACTTATATATATTCTTCTCTCCCCTCCCTCTCTCTATAACGTTGAATTTCTTCATTGGTAATTTGATTTTTCACTTTTTCATCTTTATCACTCAAGTGACTAAAATTTACATTGTAAAAGTTCCCTTTAAAAATTACAAAAATGACTTAGTTCCAATCCTAGGGAATTTGAAAATTCACTTGGTGGTGAGATGAAAATTCACATTGGGGGAAGTGGAAAAGGCATTTTTGTAAGCTATAAAATGGAATGGCTTATTCATTCCAAAAGGTTGACAATTATTGATTTTTGTATGTTGTTGAGCTTTATGTCACTAGTACATCAATAAATAAAAGCTATATTTCCTCTATGTCCATGTCTATTTTACTCTATCCTCTCTACTCTCCAACTTTGCAAGCATGGTGATCTTGTATAAGCAAGAGGGAACTGTGTGTCCTTTATGAATGAATCTAAAGATCTTTATCTCTAGTTTGTTAGTCTTTATAATTGCTTACATTTTTGTATTCTTCTAATTGAATGTAGACCCACTTAGGTTACTATTGATGATAATTTTCTAGTTCATAATCTCAACATTAACCCTCTCTCCCTATTTATCCTACTCCACTTTACTTGTTTCTACGAAGAAAATTCCTCCCTTGTACACCGTAAAATCATTTTTCCACAAGTCTAGTGGAGTATTCCTATGTGATCTCTAGCATAATGGCCACCCAACAGTTTTTAGTTAGTTTACGTTCAATAATGGGATCCTCCCTATACCAAAAGATGGGCCTAGCCTCATGACCATTGTTGAAACCCATTAATATGCATTGTAACAAATTACTTCACCATTTTTTCACAAATTAGAAGAAAAGGAAGAAACTTATTGGCATCAACAATCCAAAGTTTTGTGGCTTGATAAGGAAACCAAACACAAATTTATTTCATCTATCTAGGTCTAGGAATAGAAACAAGACCATGTTTTTGAAGTATTTAAATAAGATGTCTTATTTTTTAAGGAGGAGGTGATTGATATCCATTTTATCTATTTATTCAAAGAGATCCTCTATTATGGCCAGTTCTCTTGTACAAAAAAAAAGAAGATAAACTTATCAATATCCTTCCTAAGATTGTTACAAAACATGAGAATAATGATATCCTTAAGATTCCATCTAAGGAAGATATCAAATTTAATATATTCTCTTTGGTTGGTGATAATTCTCCACACCTTGATGAGTTCACTACATTTTTATTTTAGTTAGTTTTGGATGTTGTTTGTTTAGAGGTGGAATCATCTATCCAAGAGTTATTTTTCATTAGAAATATTCTTTAAGAACTCAATAATACTTCAATTATCCTTGCACCTAAAAACATTGGGGTCATCCATCCAAAATATTATATACGTATCAATCTTTGCATCACTTTAAATAAAATATATTCTAAAATTCTTGTCTAACACATTAAATTGTTGTTAGAAAGCATAATTTGGGAACAATAGAGGGATTTTGTCTTTAGTAGACAAATTTTGGATTGCATCATCATTTTGCATGAAGTTATCCATTTAATGGATACCTCAAACAGACAAGGCATGTTTATAAAATTAGACATGAATAAATATTATGAAAGGGTCCCTTGGGAGTTCTTGGATAAAATCCTTCATGGGTTTGGTTTCTTCTCTAAAGTCGGAAGTATTTATTTCTACTTGTATTACTTACCCCAAGTTTTCCATTCTTATCGATGGATCTCCTAAAGGTTTTTTATCTATAGGTAGGATATAAGATAGGGGTTCCATATCCCCCTACCTTTTTATTTTATTGGCCGAGACTTTGGGAGAAATATTGATTAATTCTATATTATAAGGAGTGATCAAAGGCATCAGATTAGCCCCTAATTTTGATCTAGTTCCTCACCAACGATTTTCTGATGCTATCTTCTTAATGGGGGAAGCCTGTTGTGATGAGGATAAGGATTTCAAAATAATTGTACATAGTTATGAATACATATTGAAACAAAGAATTAATTATAATAAAATCACTTTATTTTTCATTAATTTCGTGATGGAGATTCAAATGAAACTTTATAGAACTTTTTTCTATCAGATCAAGAATCCATCTCCTACGTACCTTGGGATGCTTATACTTTATACAAAAATAAAGAATGAATTATGGAAACTCGTTTTAGATAGAATCCAACAAAAATTTAGGTTGGAAAGGGAACTTATTATCTTACGTGAGGAAAATCAAACTCCTATAAATCTATCTACAAATTATTGTTGTTTATTTTATGTCTTTATTCAAAAGCACAAAAAGATTGGGGATTTTAAAAATTTAGAAAAAAATTCATTCGAAAGGTGCAAAGAATATTTTTTTCCTTCTAGTCAAATGGGAAAAGGTTTGTAAGCCAAAGAATAAAGGTAGTGGCCTATGAAGGATAAATAAGATAAACTTTTCCCTTATAGCCAAAAAGGATGGAAATTTATGAAAGAGGATAATCAGTGGACCAAATCATTAGAACCAAATCTTTGAAAGGTTAAGAAGATGAAAATTTTCTGTCTAAAATTAGTCCTCATAATGGTTCAAGTTTATAGAAAGCCCTTACCGAGTGGAAGAGAATGCTTTAAAAAGGGTGTAAATGGAGCATGGGGGATGGCAATAAGTTGTATTTCTGTAATGAACCATAGACGTACTAGTTCCCTTTAGCTTCTAGTGGGAAATGGGCTAAATTTATATAGTGTCTCGAAATAAACATGGGTCTAATGTACAAGAATATTGAATTGATAATGGTCATAAAAACGTGGAAAAAATATCCATATAGAGACCGATTATCAACTCCTTAAAAACCTTCAAGATCTAAATAATAAAATTCAACTCACTCATGTTTATTTCTTCCTAATAAGGATGAAATCATTTAGGTTACAAATCCTTGTGGGAAGTATTCATTAAAATCTAGGTACATAGTGGAGATTTACTTGGAAGAAAAAATGGTGTCTTCTAGAAGATCCAATGGATCAAGAACTTCACTCCCAAGGTCAATATTTTCTTTTGGGTTTCTTCTCAAAACATGATTCTTATGGTTGATGATCAGATAAAGAGAGGGCTTACTATCCCTAATAGATGTGTTCTTTGCAAAAATAATGAAGAGACAATTAAAAACCTCTTCATTGTTTGCCCATTTTCCTCTAAATACCTACATAGTGTTTTATTCAATTTTAATATCTCTTGGGTCATTCATAATTCTCTAGTTGAGATCATTAAATAGTGGAAGTATCCATATAATTTTTCCACCCTTAATTTATTTTGGAAAATTTCCTTACCTCATTATCTGTGGGGTATGCGGTTTAATATAAATCAAAAAGGTTAATCAAGTTTTGTTACTCGAAAAATTATGGAATACATAAAATAAAACTGGAAGATGTTTAGGCCCAAAGAAAATTTTACATTTAATGAGTCTAATTACACTATCTTTAATATATTGAAAATTGTCCCCCAAGATAAAAAAATCCCAAGCTAAAGATTAATCAGAATCTTATTAAGTGGTATAACTGAAGAAGTATTGGAATAAATTAAATTTTTATGGAGCTACTAAAGTTAACCCTAGGTTATATTGATGGTGGATCACAACACCCCGAATGTCCAGTAAATTGATGGGTTGAAACTATCAGTGTGAGTGCATAACATGGATATTTTCCCAAAGTATGGGACTTTGTAATCAGAAAATCTCTCCGGATGAAGGTCGGTTCCTATTCCTCTATTCTGATGCACACATCCAAATTGTAGAGGATCCACCCTAAAATCTAATCTAACTTGCCAAGGAGATAGGGTTAAGAAGATTACAAGAAATTAAATCTAAACTAATAGAGGTGATGCACCAAAAGGAATGTTGAACACTTATTTTTCAATTAAACACAAACCATTAAAAATGGGTAGTACGACAATCATGCACATATAACCAAGATTGCAATGAGAGATCAAAATACAAAAATGAACACAAGAGAGGGCTGGAATTCATCCATATACTTCTATTATTGCTCCATGGACTTGATACAATGCATCGCAATGGCCAAGAGTCAAGATTGCATTTACAGTTTAGATGGGAGGTTTTAACTCCGCAAATCCACTTATAGAAAAGAGAAGAAGGGAGGGCGCAAAGGAAAATTATCTAACATTAGAACAATGACCCTCCCTACCATATATATGATGGGTACCACCGAAAAAGCCATACCTTCATGTACTTTTCCTTTTGGGCAAGAAAGGAAGCCCATACCTTCATTATTGTGGTAGGTGAGAAACCTAGGACATTCTCTAAAATGATGGACAATATTTCTTCATTTTTAATAACTTAATCTTAGTTAAATTAAGATAATCAGTCGTAATTGAGTAGAGGACTCTGTGAGCTTTCCAAAAAGTCATTTCTTGTGCAAATCTAAGCTCATAGTCAAAATTTATGGCCATGTGAAGGCCGGGGTCATTCTGCAAAAATGTGAACTATTGATCTTCCTTTTTCGGAGTTCGAAATGCATGTAACCTCCAAAATCCTGAAATTTGGACTTTTGGACATTTTGGTTTCAAAATTTGAGTTTCGTTCATCTCCTTGGGCGCGTGAAAAATCTGAAACTCCAAAACCCAAAAGTCTAAAATTTTGGACTTTCATAATTTTAGAACTTTCTCCTTTTTGGACTTTTTTCACTGTTCATCCGTTTCGTGCCCACTAAAATCTCTCGAAACTCTAAAATGTGAAAGTCCAAAATTTTGGAACTTTTGGTTTCATACTTTTTCACTTCGAGATTTTGGTCTTTTTGCTCGCTTTTTCCGACCCAGTCATTCTCTTTCTCTAAAACCCTAAAACCCGAAAGTCCAAAATTTTAGACTTTCGGGGTTTGGAATTTCAGGATTTTTTCTCATCTTTTCCCCGTTTGTCCATCAAAACTCTAAATCCTTTTAGACTTCCAAAAATTTACTTTCTGTGGTTCCCATTTTCTCTTGCCCGACTTTGGGCTCCGGGTTCTACCTTCATCGATCCTTGCCATGGCCGAGTTGAATCAAACTTTCATCGAATTCATCTATCTCAGATCATTCTATGATCTCCATGCTGACCCCGAAGCTCGGCCTCCACAAACTCGTGTGATCCCGATATCTAGGCTCGACCGATGAGCCACCCTTCCATCAATTTCTTGCCTCCGACATCACTTCCATTTCTGAGCCCACCTGCAACCCGACTGTCCAATCCCAAAATGCAAGCTCCCATGGCCAAATGAATCCCTCCAATTTCTCAGTGTGTAAGGTCGTGTTTGTCCATTTTTCCGAGGAGCAAAAATGGATAACATGTTAGATGGATGTTAAGGGGTTATTAGAGATTTTGAGCATCATATGTTGGCTTTATATGTTGGCCCCATGGGTTTTGAAAACAATTATGTGGCTGAAATCAAAATAGTGCTTTGGGGCATCCACTTTGTAGTTATAATGAAAATTGAAAAGGTTGTCATTAAAAGAGGCTCTAGGAATATTTTGTATTACCTCTTTGGAAAGTGAAAATCTTCATGGTCCATAAAAATAAGTGGAGGATGCTATAAAATTTCTGAAAATATTTCGAGTTTTTTCTATTATGCATATCTACAAATAAGGTAATAAGAGCGCCAATGGATTGGAAAATATAGGTGTTTATAGTCCTAAATTTAAAAATTGGACTAAGTATAAGGACCTTCCTTTCCATATCACCCAAAGTATTAACAAGGATAGGGTTGTGGTGGTTGATAATTGGGAGGGTGACAATGTAATCATTTCTACTTTTAATTTTTGGATAAACATGTAATTTTTATTCATGTGGAATGGGGTGTAATAAGTAAGTGAATTAAAAATTATGCTCTAAATGCATGAAAGATTGTTATTTCAAGAAATGTTTTAATTTTATTATTGGTAACGATTTTGAGTCTGGAAGGTTTAACAATGAGGTTTCTGGATAATCTCATAACTATTAATTCAAATAAGGGTGCTAATTTCAGCATCAACCACCATTTCATTAAATTTGGATTAACCACCAAAAATATAGACTTCTAATAACATGGTTCATGGTTTTATAAACATGAAATTTCATTTCCCAAAGTGTGTTATTATCAATTTCCAATTGAGACAATATTGGTTTCCAAGCATGTGAATGTTGGTGACCAAATGTGTCATTATCGGTTTTCAATTTTCCAAAATCAGTAACCAGAATTTTAAATTTAAACTAGGAGCACCATATAATATTGTCATGTGTTGAATACATATATAGGTTAAAGAGGATTCTTATTCTAACTTTTAATCTTTTCAATTAAAGGGAGAATGAGAGGCCTCTCATTCTCTCCATTGATATTTTTACTTTCCTATTCTATCTTTAGATTTTTTTCTCCTATTTTCCGTCTTGAATTTTCTTTACTTTCCCATTTTATCTCTTCATTTATTTGAACTTTGATAGAGAATGGAAGGCATCCTCTTCCCAGTCTTCATTTTTTTACTTTGAGATAGAATGGGGGTCTACCATTTTCCCTCTTGAATTATTATTCACTTTCAAGGATATTGAAAGGCCTCTCATAATCCATATTCATTGTTTTTCTTGTTTGAGGGATAATGAGAGGCCACCCATTCTTCATCTTCATTATTTATCTACTTTAAGGGAGAATAGAAGGAAATCCATTCTTCATATTCATTGTTTTATCACGTTATGAGTATCTAACAGTGTCCAACTTATGTTCATGGAATTCACAAATCTGAATTAACCATGCTTGCTATTTCTAAAACCCAAATCATCCGAGTTCAACAATATGCAACCATGATGACCTACCATTGATCCTTTAATGGATACCAAGAACCTTCCATTTTTGTCACACATGTACTTTCATAATGGAATTTTAACATTACAATTTGCATGTCACCAATAGTGTTCAAGCATTATAATAAATATGTTCTCTAATGTGATTTTTTGAAAGTGTGGGTAAGATGAAAAGAATATATGAGATGGAACTAGTTCATGTGATGACATAAGAAATATTACAAAAAAATGTCCTTACTTTTTTAGTTTAGTCAACCCACTTGTATGGAGGACTAGTGCAAGGAATATCATCATAACAATTGACTACTCGACAAGATGGGCGGAGGCCATACCAAATAGAGAATATAGTAGTCACTACCATTATATTTTCTTAATATAATATAATTTTAAAAGAATGGTTTTTTTTATTGATGTTTATTGATGAATGATGAACCCATTTCCTCATAGAAATAATTTATATCTCACTAAATGAATTTATGATTGTGCATCACAATACTTTCTCTACCTACCATAGGAAAATAAAATAATAGAACCTTTCAACAATATTTTGGGAAAGACTTTGAATAATACCTATGATGTTTGGCAAGATAGATTGGAATGACAATTATTTTTCACATTGTGGGCATATTAGATAACATATAGGAAGGTGTAAACAACTAAATTTTGTATTTAGGTTCTTTGTACCACTAATTTGGATTATACTATTTGATAATGAATTATATTCATAAACAATATCTTAGACACATTATTCTACCCATTTCTAAAGCTTTTAAAGACTTCTTAATATTTCGTTAAACTATTTTCACATCTAGAAGATTGATCTTACCACTTATACAAATAATTATCTCCTTCAAACTTCTCCAAAATTATACATGTTTTTTCTTACCTCCATGGACATAACATCTACTTTTTACATCAGTGCTATATGAAATTGTCTCTTTTCTAGTTCTAGTGTCGTTTTTCTCCAAAAAATCAAATTTATTAAATTTATCTTGATTCCACTCTTAATATTCCTGTTAATGAATTTAAATATATACAAATCAAAATCAATAAAATACAACTAAACAAAGAAATTAAAAAGAAGAAATCAAACAAAACTAATTAAAAATCAAAATTAATGGATGTTTATATTTTATAAAAGAAATATGCATATGCTTATATTTCATTAATAAGACATGCATATGTCTTAGTTTTAGTGTTGTCTCATTGGAAAGTGGGCTTTTTCCTGCCACAGTATAGAGGCGATTTGTAGGAATACTTTGCACGAGCATTTAGCCCCTGAAAGTGTCTTCTGCGGCCAATCTTGCAGAAGTAAGTTTACGAAGTCTTGATGTTTTACAATTTTCTGTAATTTCCTTTGCTGTGCGGTTGTTGGCTTAAGATAGCTTAGCGTTTTTTGATTCTGTGAGCTTATCATTTTGGGAGGTTTCCATAAATATGCAGGCTTATCATTTGTGCACTGTTTTCTGCCCCCAACAATAAATATTTTCTATATCGATTCAATCAATACTAACTTCGTCTGCTTATTCATTGCGATTGTCTATTATTCTCCGCACCACCTTGCAAAACAGCTCGCAATAAAAATTTGGGCTTAGTCAAGAAGAGTACTAAAATATAATTAAAAACACGTTTCACATGCCACGGCGAGCGGTCTTTGACTCATTAATTTACATAAAATAAATAATTAATTAACACAAAATAAATAATTTCAATAAAAGCAACAAATTGGCTTGATTTAAAATTTACCTTACATGAAGAACATTATAAGTTATCATTACTATTCTCCATAAGAATCTTGTGCAAGTACAATGGGAGTTTTTAAAACTAAAATTTCTTACAAGGTTGTAACTTAAATTCTCAAGGGGTTTCATTGAATCAGATTGTAATTTCCCCTTCAAAATGCATGTTAAGAGAGATGATGGAATCTACCAACATATTCATGTTGATTGTAATCGTTATAGGAATCCATGCACATATTACACTTTTCATCATTTTTCATTTGTTGCTTTATGGATGGAACAACACAATGTGTAAAACCCTTATCTAGTATCTCTTTGCATTCTCTCGTCTTATCCTCATTGTATATAGGTATCAACTTGTACATTACTTTTGGAGGAAAAATTTATCCTCGGATCAACAACATATGATGACCAATGCTACCAATGAGTGGAGATTAATATAGAAATCGTTATAGGAAATATCATACTACTATACCATTACGAGTGATTATAATACAAGGTGAAATCCTTAAAAAGGCTTAATCAATGTTGACTTCCACAAACATGGGATTTTATTCCTATCATCATAAGCACTAAGGATACCCGTGAGAGGCCACGAGCCAATGCAACATTAAGGACATGGAACAACCACATATGTTTTAAAGTTTTATTAAAAATTGAATTATTAAAATCACATCCATATATTGGGAAGTTTTAAAGGAGACAGGGATTTCTTTAAATTTTGGTTGAGTGGTTAGAGTGTAAAGAAAAAAATACTATTGGAATGAATGTTTATTAAGCATTTTTATATTTCAAATATAAACTAAACATCTTGAGAATTCCCTTTAATATGAAACTGTAGGGATTGATTAATTGTAGAGGATTGATTTAGCTCTTAAAAATTGAGGGTTTCCATTTGGTTAAATTCTCAACACACCATCCAAGCTTCATCATTCCTATTCATTGGTATAATTTTATAATGCTACTCGGTATAATCATCCAATAATTTTATTATTATATGTCACAAAACTACCTACAATGTTACAATTGATTTCATTATGAATCCAAAATTGTATCACTTTCTAACCATGAAAAGTTTTCAAGTTGTTTTATGTTCTTCATAGAAGGTTTCAATAAAATTATTAGTAGTTCCATTATCTTCATGAATCTATATGAATTCCAACATTATAAATTATTTAGACATCTAAAGATCACATTGGTAATAAAATGAGCCCCTAACTCATCTTGCAACCTTGTTTCCTTATGATTCTCTTTAGGACACATTGCATCTCAACAAAGCTCTTCCCTATGTTTTCCTTTCTCCTCGTGCTCTCTTTGTTTTTCTCACACTTCAATCATGGTTTTTAAGTAAGTGCAACCCCCAGATCTCAAAGCTCCTTATTACTTCAATGCGGTTCATCGAGCCCCCAACAATCTTTGTAGGCCCATACAAAATATTCATAATGGGCTCCCATGGAGATAGGGTTTATTCCTTTGAGGAAAACACATTGGGAATAGTCCCACATTCAAAAGGTCATGAACACAAGGACATTTTAAATCTAAAATCACTTAATAACTAAGTATGGTGAAGTAAGTGAGAAGAAGTGGAATAATTTATAATTTTGGGAAAAGGCAACATCAAGTTGATGTTGATCTTGTGCTCATCCGATATCACTTCATGTCCAATTCCTTTAGAGAGGATTCGGGGCTTCTTGGGGTTGAGTAAGGAACAATTTAATATTTTCTCTCCTCTTTTCTATCAACTACTACGAGAGATTGGGGCAACATTTAAGAAGTGCCCCAACTTCCCTCAACTTCCTCTACACTAAACACCATTTTACCTCATACTCTGCAAGTTTCCCATTGCGAGAAGCAAACTCCTCCTCCTCCATCTGCTTCCACCGCTAGTGCTCTTTTAAGGCAAGAGTTTGAGTGTATGTCTATCATCTTTGGTGGAGAGTTTGAAGCAGCTATAAGCCAAACTCACACATGATCTAGTGTAGAGTTTAACTTGTAGGGTGTATTGTTCAATTTGTTATGATCTGATTTAATGTTTCAAAATTGCTAAGTATTTTTTCAATTTGAAAACAAATTGTTTGGAAATTTTATTGTTAACATTATTTGGGTTTGTCATGTGCAGGGTAATCGATCGGATGTTTTTCAAAAATGTTTAATATAGATTTCGTTGAAAAAATAACAAGATAAGTAGTTGTAAGAGAAGTTTGTATACACTTCTGAAGCAAGTGAGGAAGATATGCACATAAATTACATATCAAGGTTAGTATTGATCCCTTCCTCATGCATACATGAATCGTATGCTTCAATTTTTTTATTTCTTTAAACATTGCATTCTCCGCAAATATCCCAAACCTAAATGTCAAGAAAAATTTCTATTATTTATATATTAAGCTACTCACATAAACCCACCAAATTAATGGGATCTTGCCGAGCTCAGGAGCCCCCAAATTACACCACTGCCACTACTATGATAATCCCACCACCTGGAATTCAATCATGCCACCCACATGGTAATTACTAGTAACAAAAGGAACACTAGTAATTAATACAAGAAAATTCCATTTGAGGAATAACTAGTTTGTATAATAAAACACTAATAATGAAGACCCAAACATATATAAGAAAACCAACCTGAAAACATTGGTATTAATGGAGACGTCCTAAAAATTAATACATGAAAACAATGGTATTAATGGAGGCATAAAACATATATTTCCATCATCTTAAGTGCAACAAAATATAAATTTTCATAAAACCCATAACTTGAGACAAGATAAAATATCACATATTGTCTTTGACACAATTTTCATTACCTATAGTAAATCATTCAACATCATTATCACTTTGGCTATCCTCAATTTGTTGAAGTTGCACTCGATATTCTTTAATGGTTGCATGTCCCTTTTCTGTTATTCTTATTCTTTCTCAATTCCATCCTACTTTTGTTGACCAAGCCCAAATGATACTATTCACATCTATGTCACTTGTTCCTTCATTTCCTTCTTTCCATTCTTTTGTTTTATGTAAGAAATCCTCATACAAAACTTTTTCTAATTTCCCTTTTCCAATTGGTGTCCACCATTGAACCTTTACCTTATATGTCTCACTCCCAGTATCCTTACAAGGGTAGACATTCCCTTCTACTTTACCCATCCATATTGGGATTTTGTTTGATCTTGGTCGTATTAAAACAAATTGTCCATGTACCACATCTTCCTTTGGATTGAATTCATCTCTTGGTTGTTTACATTTAGGTCCCACATAAATTTCTTCATTGGTAAGGACATTTTGTCTCAAGTAATCATCCAAGAGAAAATGAGAATCATTATTGGTATTTGATTTTTGTCTAGTTCTTGGCCAAAAATCACCTTCTAACATATCTCTATTGATGAAGGGATTATCTAAAGCATCTAAAACATTTTCCCAATACCTTATCTTTGGTAACAGAATGCTTGCCCTCCATCTATAGAACTTTTACTCCATTGACTAATATAGGATCTTATTCCTGTCTTTAGTTCATCCATCTCTTTCAAATTCTTAAATGATGCTAGTTGAGGTTTCCCTTTAGGAAATTCTAGGCTTCCATCACACAAGGTATGCGAAATTGATAGGATTAGACCATGCAAGATCCCTTTTTTTTTCTTTGTATTGCATCATTGGTATTCCATTTATGACATGGAATTTAAAGTATTGAGGCTTGTTAAGACCCACTATCTGTGACTCCCATCTAGTAAATGTGGCCCCAAAAAGGCTTTGAAATCATAGACATCTTCAATCAGGTATGGTGTGAATGAAATTGAATCAGCCTGACATATTCTATATGCATCCATGATTTGTGGTAGAGAATATGTATCTTCTCACCATAACATAACAGATAATCTCCCAAAGGTTCCATCAATATCTTCATGGGTGTGTCCTACTGGCAGAAAGCTTACATACACTGCATTAAAAACCCTTATAACTGTCAAAATTGATACAAAACCAAATAAATAACAATTTTTATTATCACTTGAAGCATTTTCTAGTTGTAAGTAGAGGATTAGTGGCAATTTTTTGAGTGAAAAACATGTTTCAGATACATTTTTGAAACAAATTACAGTGTTGTACCCTTATACACTTGACATTTTTCATATGAATCATTTTGTAATAATGCATCATGTAGTGGTTGTTTTGAAGACCTAGTCTTGTACAATAGGTTCCCATATACATCAACCACTGGTTCTTTGAGCATGAAAAGGCACAAGGCTATTGATGTCACTGTGAAGTTTGAACCTCTTTCTAGAAATGGAAGGCTAAAGTGTCCGAAACCCCTATCTTGTGTCCATGAGTAAGCATACCTATTAAAGAGATTGGGAGGTTCCAAACATTACTAATTGAATTAGACTTCTTCCCCAACCTTGGTATGGAATTATTCATCTTTTCCATCTTATCATGCACAATGCTTAAGAAATTTTTAGGGTTTTCCTCATATTCAATCTGTGGGCATAATAGTCTGCATGACAACTTGTAATGTAATCATTGTGAAATTTTTGATACTTCTGCAAATTGCTTGATTATTTCGGATCAGTTGTGGTTTTTTCGTTTGTTTGCAATATCCACACACTCATCACACTTTATAAAGAAGTTATTCTTTTGCAATTGAAACATCTTGGAAATGTTGGGACCATATCTTTTTAAAGTTAGACTATGACATTGGAGGGAGATTTAGGATTAAAAGGTCTGCATTACACTTTTTAAGAATTAAACATTGGGTATAATTTTCCGGCAACATCCTTACAAGAAATCTTGTTTCATCATGATTTATGGAGCGAGTCAAATGAGGAGCTATATCTGAATTTTCATAAACTATTTTTCTGATACTAGAAATCATTGCCATAGTATTTGGCCTTGATTTTTGTAAACCAACATTACCATTCACTTTGCCCTGATATCACCATTTAAAAGTCTTTCTTGTATTTAAAGAAGTTTCTTCTAGGTATTCCAAAAGCATTAAACTAAGAATTTTGACATACATCAAAGGTGTCAAAATTCATGGTAAGAATGTTTCTATTCCTTTTTATGTCATTTCTCTTTATGGATCCATTTTCTCCCAATGCATTCAACAAAAAATATCTTCTTGAACCCTCACTCATATATCTAAACTTGTGCCAACCTCTAGTGATTGATCCACTAGGTATTATGGAGCTAAGACATTTATTTTTGCAACAATTCATCTTTCTTACTTTATCCAAGAAATATAATTCATCTTCATCTTCAGTAGATCTTGCATTTGACATATTGACATTTGATGCATTGGGCTTCAAACGTTTGTGATGTCTATATGGCCTTCTTGTCAAAGGTTGTGTATATGTGTAATTTATGACATCAAAAGGAATTGGACATGCCAACTGAGGAAGTGATTCTTCTGATGCACTCCACATATCAAATACTATCTCCTTTGGAACTTCCTTCATTTTCACATCCATCAATGAACCACTAAGGTATGCTAGTTGATTTGTAAGCCATTGTATGAGAGAACCTTCTGATATGGTGCATGTGGAACAAAAAGGGTTGAATACAGTATTAACAAGAATACCAAAATGATTTCCATCTAACAATTTAAAATGAACCATATCTCCTTTAAGTACATTTGTAATTTTCCCCTCTCCAACATATTTGTTCTCCTTTGAACAAAGATGGATTAACTTTTCTTGAAGTCCTCTAAATTTCAAGTTGTGATCATAGGCATTTGATAAGGCAAAAAATTCTGATGTAACCCCTTTTTTTACCTTCAATACAAACCTTGTATTTTGATTCACCAATTTCTCTATTGGTCATGTTATTATATTGTTTGGTTTCAGTGATGATGAAAAATATTTCAAGAAATTAATATCTTCTCCACCATCACACCAAACATTAGAGGACCCAACTTCTCACCTTGAACTATGTGGTCCTCAATCACATTTTATATAAAACCCATGGCTATATTGTCTCCATGCGCATAACAATGTTGTTGAAGTATCACATTCTCTGTAATAAATTGGAGCTGATATTTTTCAGATGTGCTATTAATGTGCTCATTATATTCAATTTCAACATCATATGAATCAATTACATCCATTGAATTACAATTCAATGTTTCATCTATATCATTGATATCAGGTATTGATGAATCATCATGTGCTAACATTTTCTTCTCATCCCATGTAATATAGTACCCTTTATTTTCTATGTCTACTAATGTTTTTGCTTCATCAACAAAATAAGGCAACCAAGCTTTCCCATCTAATACTTTATCTACAGTAATGACAAATAAACCTTCTCCCATTACTCTACAATGTAGAGTTTTTCTACTTGGATAAACTCTTCCCTCAATAACTTTCAATCCTTTTGAAAATAAATCAACATGTTGTGCTTCTTCAAATATATGAGGCATTGTGGGAAATCTATAAATTAAAAAAAGAATAGATTAATACATATAAACATAATATATAGATAAAAAAAGAGGCAACTATAAAGAAAATAAAAATCAAAGTGAGAAAGTTGACATATTTGTTAGTATAAATTATAATTCCCATCAACATGAAATTTCCCATGTATAGCTAATAAAAACCAAAATATCGAGTACACATTTTAAATTAGATTTATATGTTTCTTATTTAAACATGTTTTATGGTGCTTACATGTTTTTTAATGCAACATAATTTAAATTCAACAAATACAATAGGGAAATGGGGGCCTCACAATCTCTATCTTTATTGATTTTCACTTTAAGAGGCCTCCCATTCTACATCCTAAGTGTTTCTTCACTTTGATGTAGAATGGAAGAGTTCTCATTTTCCTTCTTAACTATTTTTCCTTTAAAGGTAGAATGGGAGGAATCTCATTCTTACTCTTGATTATTTCTACATCTTTGATGTTTCTTCACTTTGATGTAAAATGGAAGAGCTTCCATTTTTCCTTTTTGAATATTTTTTCATTTGAATTTAGAATGGGAGGCCTCCTATTCTAACTATTATTTTTTTCAATGTGAACAAGAATATAAGGTATCTCATTCTCCTTATAGATTCTTGTTTACTTTGAGAGAATTATGTCTTTTTATATATCTTGTGAATGATTGTTTGAACTATTTTTTCACTCTAAGTGGGAATTAGAGGCCCCAAAATATACTTTTTAAGAATTTATTACTTCTAGGGAGAATGGGATCCCTCTCATTCTCCATCTTGATTATTTTGTTTACTTTGAGGGATGATAAGAGGCCTTCAAATGAGAGGCCACTAATATCTCTTTTAAGAATTATTCACTTTTGAGGAGAATGAGAGGCTTCCCATTCTCCTTGTTGATTATTTTTATACTTTGAGGGATAACGAGAGGCCTTACATTGTTATTCACTTTTGAGGAGAATGGGAGGCTTCCCATTCTTCGTGTTGATTATTTTTATACTCTGAGGGATAATGAGAGACCTTACACTGTTCTCAATATCATTTTTAAGAATGGCTCACTTTTAGGGAGAATTCAAAGGCATCCCAATCTCCATCTTGATTATTTTGTTTACTTTGAGGGATAATGAGAGGTCCTTCAATGAGAGGCCCCCACTATCCCTTTTAATAATTTCTCACTTTCTAGGAGAATGGGAGGCCTCCCATTCTAAATATTCATTTTTTTACTTTGAGGGATTATGTCTCTTTCTCCTTGTATATTTTTGTTTACTTTGAGAGAATTATGTCTTTTTATATCTCTTGTGAATGATTGTTTGAACTATTTTTTCACTCTAAGTGGGAATGACAGGCCCCAAACTATAGTTTTAAAGAATTTATTACTTCTAGGGAGAATGGGAGGCCTCCCATTCTCCATCTTGATTATTTTGTTTACTTTGAGGGATGATAAGAGGCCTTCAAATGAGAGGCCACCAATATCCCTTTTAAGAAATATTCACTTTTGAGGAGAATGGTATGCTTCCCATTCTCTATGTTGATTATTTTTATACTTTGAGGGATAACAAGAGACCTTACATTGTTATTCACTTTTGAGGAGAATGGGAGGCTTCCCATTCTCCGTGTTTATTATTTTTTATACTTTGAGGGATAATGAGAGACATTACATTGTTCTCAATATAATTTTTAAGAATGATTCACTTTTAGGGAGAATCAGAGGCATCCACATCTCCATCTTGATTATTTTGTTTATTTTGAGGGACAATGAGAGGTATTCCAATGAGAGGCCCCCACTATCCCATTTAATAATTGCTCACTTTCAAGGAGAATGGGAGGCCTCCCATTCTCAATCTTCATTATTTTTTACTTTGAGGGATTATGTATCTTTCTCCTTGAATATTTTTGTTTACTTTGAGAGAATGATGTCTTTTTATATCTCTTGTGAATGATTGTTTGAAAAACATTCAATCTATGTTGGAATGAGAGGCCCAAAATATAATTTATAAGTATTTATTACTTATAGGGAGAATGGGAGGCCTCCAATTCTCCATCTTGATTATTTTTGTTTACTTTGAGGGATAATAAAAGGCCTTCAAATTAGAGGCCAATAATACCCCTTTTAAGAATTATTCATTTTTAAGGAGAATGAGAGGCTTCCCATTCTCCGTGTTGATTTTTTTTACACTTTAACAGATAAAAGAAACCTTACATTATTATTCACTTTTGAAAAGAATGAGAGGCTTTCCATTCTATGTGTTGATTATTTTTTATACTTTGAGGGATAATGAGAGACCTTACATTGTTCTCAATATCCTTTTTAAGAATGGTTCACTTTTAGGGAGAATCAGAGGCATCCCAATCTCCATATTGATTATTTTGTTTACTTTTAGGGATAACGAGAGGTATTCAAATG
Organism: Taxus wallichiana var. yunnanensis; assembly: GCA_018340775.1. NCBI lineage: Eukaryota > Viridiplantae > Streptophyta > Pinopsida > Cupressales > Taxaceae > Taxus > Taxus wallichiana. The sequence goes on along the minus strand of CM031238.1, from coordinate 425,396,306 downwards.
AGATCCCCACTATCCCATTTAATAATTTCTCACTTTCAAGGAGAATGAGAGGCCTCCCATTCTCAATATTCTTTTTTTACTTTGAGGGATTATGTCTCTTTATCCTTGAAGGATTTTTTTTACTTTGAGAGAATGATGTCTTTTTATATCTCTTGTGAATTATTGTTTGAATTATTTTTTCACTCTAAGTTGGAATGAGAGGCCCAAATATATTGTTTAAGTATTTATTACTTCTAGGAAGAATGGGAGGCCTCCCATTCTCCATCTTGATTATTTTTGTTTACTTTGATGGATAATAAGAGGCCTTCAAATGAGAGGCCACCAATATCCCTTTTAAAAATTATTCATGTTTGAGGAGAATGGGAGGCTTCCCATTCTCCGTTTTGATTTTTTTATACTTTTTGGGATAACGAGAGACCTTACATTGTTATTCACTTTTGAAGAGAATGGGAGGCTTCCCATTCTCCGTGTTGATTATTTTTATACTTTGAGGGATAATGAGAGACCTTACATTGTTCTCAATATCCTTTTTAATAATGGTTCACTTTTAGGGAGAATCAGAGGCATCCAAATCTCCATTTTGATTATTTTTATTTTATTTTTAGGGATAATGAGAGGTCTTCGAATGAGAGGCCCCACTATCTCTTTTAATAATTGCTCACTTTTAAGGAGAATGAGAGGCCTCCCATTACCAATCTTCATTATTTTTTTACTTTTAGGGATTATGTCTCATTCTCCTTGTATATTTTTGTTTCTGTTGAGAGAATGATGTCTTTCTATATCTCTTGTGAATGATTATTTGAACTATTTTTTCACTCTAATTGGGAATGAAAGGCCCAAATATAATTTTTAAGAATTTATTACTTCTAGGGAGAATGGGAGGCCTACCATTCTCCATCTTGATTATTTTTTTACTTTGACTGATGATAAGAGGCCTTAAAATGAGAGGTCACCAATATCCCTTTTAAGAATTATTCACTTTTGAGGAAAATGGGAGGCTTCCCATTCTCTGTGTTGATTATTTTTATACTTTGAGGGATAATAAGAGACCTTACATTGTTATTAAATTTTAAGGAGAATGGGAGGCTTTCCATTCTCTATGTTGATTATTTTTATACTTTGAGGGATAATGAGAAACCTTACATTGTTCTCAATATCCTTTTCAATAATGGTTCACTTTCAGGGAGAATTAGAGGCATCCTAATCTCCATTTTGATTATTTTTTTACTTTGAGGGATAATGAGAGGTCTTCCAATGAGAGGCCCTCACTATCCATTTTAATAATTGCTCACTTTCAAGGAGAATGAGAGGCATCCCATTCTCCATCTTCATTATTTTTTTACTTGGAGTGATTATGTCTCATTCTCCTTGTAGATTTTTGTTTACTTTCAGAGAGAATGATGTCTTTTTATATCTCTCGTGAATGAATGTTTGAACTATTTTTTCACTCTAAGTGGGAATGAGATGCCCCAAAATATACTTTTTAAGAAATTATTACTTCTAGGGAGAATGAGAGGCCTCCCATTATCCATATTGATTATTTTGTTTACTTTGATAGATGATAAGAGGCCTTAAAATGAGAGGCCACCAATATCTGTTTTAAGAATTATTCACTTTTGAGGAGAATGGGAGGCTTCCCATTCTTCATGTTGATTATTTTTATACTTTGAGGGATAACAAGAGACCTTACATTGCTATTCAATTTTGAGGAGAATGGGAGGCTTCCTATTCTTCGATGTTGATTATTTTTTATACTTTGAGGGATAATGAGAGACATTACATTGTTCTCAATATCCTTTTTAAGAATGGTTCACTTTTAGGGAGAATCAGAGGCATCCCAATCTCCATCTTGATTTTTTTGTTTACTTTGAGGGATAATGAGAGGTCTTCCAATGAGAGGCCCCTACTATCGATTTTAATAATTTCTCACTTTCTAGGAGAATGGGAGGCCTCCCATTCTAATTCTTCATTTTTTTACTTTGAAGGATTATGTCTCATTCTCCTTGTAGATTTATGTTTACTTTGAGAGAATGATGTATTTTTATATCTCTTGTGATTGATTGTTTGAACTATTCTTTCAATCTAAGTGGGAATGAGAGGCCCTAAAATATACTTTTGAATAATTTTACTTCTAGGGAGAATGGGAGGCCTTCCATTCTCTATCTTGATTATTTTGTTTACTTTGAGGGATGATAAGAGGCCTTCAAATGAGAGGCCACCAATATCCCTTTTAAGAATTATTCACTTTTGAGGAGAATGGGAGGCTTCCCATTCTTTGTGTTGATTATTTTATACTTTGAGGGATAACGAGAGACTTTACATTGTTATTCACTTTTGAGAATAATTGGAGGCTTCCCATTCTCTATGTTGATTTTTTTTTATAATTTGAGGGATATTGTTCTCAATATTTTTTTATAATAGTTCAATTTTAAGGAGAATCAGAGGCATCCCAATCTCCATCTTGATTATTTTGTTTACTTTGAGGGATAATGAGATGTCTTCCAATGAGATGCCCCCACTATCCCTTTTAATAATTGATCACTTTCAAGGAGAATGGGAGGCCTCCCATTCCAATCTTCATTATTTTTTTAATTTGAGGGTTTATGTCTCATTCTCCTTGTAGATTTTTGTTTACTTTGTGAGAATTATGTCTTTTATATCTCTTTTGAATGATTGTTTGAACTAATATTTCACTCTAAGTGGGAATGAGAGGCCCCGAAATATAATTTTTAAGTGGGAATAAAATTTAAGAACAAAAGGGTGAAAAGAGAATGAGAAATTTTTCATTCTCTCTCAACATTTATTTTTGAGAGTGAGGGAGAATGGAAGGCCTCCCAATCTCCTTAACAATTATTATTTAATTTTTATTGAGAATAGAAAGGTTTATAATTTTGGGTAAAATATGATGCATCCAAATCTCCCTCATAGTGAAAATATTTTCTTTCTTCTCAAAAAAAAAAACAATAAATAAGGAGAATGGGAGGCCTCCCATTCTCCCTCCAAGTGATAAATCAAATCTAAAATAAAATGATGAGCTTATCATTCTCACTTAGATTTAATGTTTCACATTATGAGATAATATGATGCCTATTCTCCCTTAAAATAAAAAGAATAAATAAGGAAAATAAAAGGCCTCCCACTCTCCCTCATTGTGAAAAATCAATCTAAAGGAGAATCTGATCTAATTTTTCACATTGAGGGAGAATGAGAAGCCTCTCATTGTCACTATTGATTTTTATCAACTTTGAGAGAGAATGAGAAACCACCCATTCTTTTTTAAAGTATAAAAATTAAAAGAATGAATGCGAGGCCTCCCATTCTCCTTCAAATTAAAAAAATATTTTTGAAGGAGAATGGAGGTCTACCATTCTCCTTCATAATTGTTTTCATAATTTGAAGGAGAATGGGAGGCCTCCCATTCTCCTTCAAATTAAAAAAATAATTATGAAGGAGAGTGGAGGCCTCCCATTCTCCTTCAAAAATATTTTTTTAATTTGAAGGAGAATGGGAGGCCTCCCATTCATTCTTTTAATTTTATACTTTAAACAAGAATGGGAGGTTTCTCATTCTCTCTCAAAGTTGATAAAAATAAATAGTGAGAATGAGAGGCTTCTCATTCTCCCTCAATGTGAAAAATTAGAGAATGAGAAACCTGTCATTCTTGTTTAAAGTATAAAAATTAAAATAATGAATGGGAGGCCTCCCATTCTCCTTCAAATTAAAAATATTTTTGAAGGAGAATGGAGGTCTACCATTCTCCTTCATAATTTTTTTCATAATTTGAAGGAGGATGGGAGGCCTCTCATTCTCCTTCAAATTAAAAAAATAATTATGAAGGAGAGTGGAGGCCTCCCATTCTCCTTCAATATATTTTTTTAATTTGAAGGAGAATGTGAGGCCTCCCATTCTCCTTAATTTTTTTAATTTAAAGGAGAATGGGAGGCCTCCCATTTATTATTTTAATTTTTATACTTTAAACAAGAATGGGAGGTTTCTCATTCTCCTTCATAATTGTTTTCATAATTTGAAGGAGAATGGGAGGCTTCCCATTCTCCTTCAAATTAAAAAATAATTATGAAGGAGAGTGGAGGCCTCCCATTCTCCTTCAAAATATATTTTTAATTTGAAAGAGAATGGGAGGCCTCCCATTCTCCTTCAAATTAAAAAACAATTATGAAGGAGAGTGGAGACCTCCCATTCTCCTTCAATTTGTTTTTTAATTTGAAGGAGAATGTGAGGCCTCCCATTCTTCTTCAAAATAGAAAACATATTAAAAGTGAGATTGGGAGGTTGGGAAGCTACCCATTATGCTTCAAGGTGAAAAATAATGTTTAAATTATGTTGATGGTTAATGAGAATAAAAACATTGAACTTATTCAAATAAAGTAATACATTTAATATTTTTTTGTATAGATTCATATTCTTTTTTTATTTAATCTTACAATGTGAATGTTGAAGTCAAAATATCACTCTTTTAACATTAAATAGTCAGATGCATATAACTCTAAACTTAAAAATCACAATTTATAAATTCTAAATATTTGTTTCTTGTACATTGCATTTAAAAATGTGGGAGTTTGGAAATAGTTCATTACAATGAAGATAAATTTCATAATAAAAAGAATCAATACATGATTTTTATTTTTATTTAAAACGGAGAAGAAGAAATAACAAGAATATTTGAAACTGAAAGTCATACCAGAAGATATAGAAATTTACAGGTATTCTTCATTTCTTTAAACATATTTAATCATGGTTTTTTACATTATAGGTAAGTTTAATAATAAAAATAAATTCGGATCGATTGTTTTTATTTTTTATCATGAAGAGAAGAGATAAAATGAATTTTTAAAAATGGAATCGATAGTAGAAGAAGAAAATATTTATAGTTATTATTTTTTTGTATCTTTAATTATATTCAAATAAATATAGAAAATGGAGAATTTTATGAGTCATCAAATCCTTAACTAAGTGATGAGCAAGAATAATGAGGTGCTCAAGGAGAGAGACAAGGTTTTGAATAACGATGGGTGGGAAACTGACAATAGAAATATTCTTCGAGGATTCACGGTCTCGAGAGGACCAATCTTCGAAGGAGAAAGGTAAGGATGAGACTAGACCTATGTATGGTACCCATGTGGGAAATGGGACCCCTAGAACGTATGCAAAAATCTTGAGATTTGGGAATGAAAAAATTCTTGGCATCATTCCATAACTTATTCAAGGTGAATCAAGTAACTATTTATAAATCCCGATAACATTATTGATAGGAATTTGAGAAATATGGAGAATGCTTTGATAGGGAAATTGGTTGGTGGAAGACCCAATATAGAATCAATAAGATCTTGGTTAGTTTTGAAATGGAAACCCAAAGGGCATATGGAAGTACCAACTTTACCAAATGGTTTCTTAGATTTTTAATTTTAACAACTGAAAGACCCCAAAGAATCCTTAATGATGGCCCATGGTTCCTAGGAAGCTTGGTCTATTCCTAAGGAAATGGAATCCTATGTTCAACCTTGATAAAGAAAATATAAATTAGTTCCCTATCTAGGTGTAGTTACCAGGTCTTCCATTGGAACTATGGGATGTTGATGTTATTAAAGGGATTACAAACACTCTTGGCACCTATGTTGTTGTGGATAATGTGACCCTTACTAAAAATCATGTTGTTTGTGCCATATTTTGTATCTACTCTTTGATGGGATCGACTTTACCCAAATCCATAACTATCAGATCTAGACTGGGAAGCTGGGATCAAAGTATCGAGTTTGAAAACTACCCTAAAAATGTGAGAAATGTCAAGGTTGGGGTCATGCCAAGAAAAAATGTAAAATGACAGTTTCAAAGGTTTACAAGGAGAAACCAGTTAAGGAACATGCTAAAGGGAAGGAAGTAGCCTCTTTGGAACAAAATATTAAAATAATCCTAATCCAAATAAAGGAATTATCGTTGTTGAGAATAATGGTGAGAGGTAATAATTAAAGTAAGCTCAAACTCCTAAGTTAACAAATGATGTCTTTATAGAAGTAAGAAATAAGAATAATCAATGGAAATAATTATCTGAACTTCATTTTCAGAAGACAAAGTACCATGTTTAGGTAGAGAAACTCATTCCTTCAAAAACATTGTATAATATTATGAAGCAAGCGGTAAGGAAAATAAGGAAAATTTCCCTCATAAACTAAAAGAAATGAGTCTTGATGAAACTTTGGGTCCTTTTACTAATCCTTTTGACAATCTTCTAGGTTGTGAGGAGAATGATCTAATGATTGAAAATGAAGAACAAATGGAAACTGTCAATGTCCAAAGGATCATTCAAGAAGCTTTATCCCCACAGCAAGAATCTCTTAGTGACCAGAACAAAATAGCGAAGTGGATCCAAAAGAGGTGGAATTAGAGATCTCTTTGAAAACCTCATCTAAAAAAGGGAGTCTTGAGATGCCACCCCAAAAGAGAAGAAAACAAGTTCAGGGAGACCTACACAATAGGATGTGTTGGTACCAAAATTGATTCTCCCTTTATGAGTGAGAAAAACTATAGTTTGAACAAGATGCTTAGAGGCAGATAAATCAGAGTGTGAATCATTTTGTATCCGGGAGGGATTTAGCTGACTCTTCATTCACTCAGGCATGGAAGAAATGGATAGCACCGTGAACAGGGTTTGACCTACCCTGACTACTTTAGGTTGTGCCTTCAACCAAGGTGAGAGGACCCATTTTGTAACCCATATTTGTGGATGACATCTACATATTCATATTATTTTTATTTCCTTTCACAAAATTGATAGGATATCTTTAGAAGGTATGGTCAATACATCGTATTCTAAATCTCACGAGTTGTCACTTTAGAGGACACGAAACCTTCTAGACAAGATCCAGGTTACTAAAGGCAATGGTAAAAATTGATTGCTCATGTATATTGAGGTAAGGGATGGGTAAATCAACAAATTACCTTAGGATTTATGAAGAGGTAGTGCAAGGAGGGGTAATTCATGTATGGTTCATTTCAGGATGTGTATTTTATGGTCGGGAAGTTACGCGCAGATAAAGTTGATTATACCAAATATATGAGAAATTTAAACAAATGTTAACAGATCCACAAGGAAAGAAGATGAATAACTTCAAATAGTATTGACAAACCTTCAACTAGAAATTTGTGCATTTATGAAATCTCAAAGGCACATGGCTTCACACATTCTTCAAGGTTTTAACACAAGAATTCATGTTAAAGACTTAATTAAACTTTAGAAGACCCATGTTATATCACACTCATGATACACTCATGAACTGACAAACAATTTGTATCACTGAAATGCAAGTAAAGTGAATTTAAATCACTTATTTCATTATGAAATGAAATATCTCTTCATAATATAATTACAAATTCCACAATACTTGTCATGAGGATGAGATTTTGTGTGATTTCAAAGGATTTCTAATGTAAGACTGCAATAGGAACATATATAACTATTTGAAACTATCTCAAGATGAAAGTGGACATAACACAGTTCATTGATCTACACAAATTACTCAAGGTTTCTCAAATTTGATCAACAAGGAAAATTTTGTTTACAATCTCAAAGTTATGTCAATGGCTATACATATGCAACCAACTTGACATGATCAATCTTGAAAGGCACACAAGAAGTAACTGGTTTCTCAAAAGTTTCTCTAGAAAAATGGTTTCTCTCAGCTCTTCTCTCCTTTTTTCTCTCTGACTAAATTTCAGAAAAATTAACCCCCCCTATTTTGCAAGAGTATTCTCATTGCATTTATACAATTTCACTTGCTCACTCATCCTATTTTTTCCCCAAAAGCACAAATCTTTAAAGAAGAATATTCATTTATGTTTTTTCTAGGTGGAAAAGTTGTGAGCCATTCACATTTCCTACTTTCATCAGATATGATTGGGGCACCATGTCATAACTTTTGACAGTCCTTTTAATCATTCTTTTATTTGGTGAATAAATGGCCATTTTTTCATGGTTTTAGAGCACCTCCAGATGGTTTGATTTTATAGGTAATCACATCTGCCTTTTTGAGAATCCTTCTCGGAGAAAACATATTTATTTTTGTGCCTGTCTAGACTGATCATTTCCACATGGTTTTGGTCATATCAAGCCAATCATCATCTTTCTCCATAATGCCAATTTATCTCACACGTATTTCTCCCATGTAGATATCTCATTTAAATCTTAGAGGCTACTTCACCATGATTACACCCAGCTCGACTGGTATGCTTCAATTTCCTATAAAAGCGCACCATTTCACTTCCCCAATTCATATTTTCTTTTTTGAATATAGGCATTTTTGGGCTTCCCCTTTGTTTATCTGCATTGTGAGTCCAAGTCGGCCAAGTATAAAGAGGAGCCAGCGGAAGCATCCACATGTCTCTTTGGCGTAACTCCAAAGGTAAGATCCATAGGTACATCCCCAAACAAACGCGGGCCCTCCACATGCCTTGGGTCCAAAAAAATTGCATCATTAAAAAGTCTTTGGGTCCAAAAAAATTGCATTGGTCATTAAAAAGTCTCAAAGATGGGAAGATCTAGTGGAAACCTCCATGTGTCTCTTTGGCACAACTCCAAAGGTCAAAACCAAAGGCGTGTCTTCAAATGAGCGTAAGCCCTCCACATTTCCTTTTGCGGGTCTTAGGAATTTATCTTATAATTTCACGCCCTTCACCATAATGCATCAAAATATCAAATAGACCCACCACGCTACATCCAATTAGAAAATACCACGTATCCATGAATGTTGGGATAGGATTTACAAAGGAGACACAATCGTGGAAGATTCCCAACAACAAAAATTTTCCACACAGAGAAAAGACTGTAAATAATACCAAGACTAAATGTGATCCATGACCCAAGGAAAGGACTTGACAACAAAACCCTGGTGAAGGAAAAGAATTATGCATCCACACAGGAAGACAAAAAGTGCATCAAACTAGGTGGGCCAAAAATTTAAATGAAAAAGGGGTGAGATTATAATTGAGCACCAACAGTTCTTTAGAAAAAGCGATTCAAAAAATATTGATGATGGAACTCAGTCTAAACTCAATCTACAGAGCTTTAGAAGAACTAAAAATCAAGGGTTTAAATGAATATTGTCTCATGGAATTTTAGGGGTTAAAATAACTCTATGAAATGGAGGTTGATAAAAGAACTGGATTCTAAACAAAAACCTGATAACATGGTCTTACAGAAAACTAAGATGGAGGAAGGACATTTTTGGAATTAAAATGTAAGAGATGCAAGAGACATGTGGGACTAACTATTAGCTCAAAAGGTTCTACAGGAGGAATGGCTATCATTTGGAATGAGGAAAAACTAAAAGGTACTAATCTTCTTAAAAGAAATAATCACATGGCTATGTTATTTCAAGATAAGAAATCTAAAGAATTTTGGGTGTTTTCTAACATATATGCTCCTAATAACAAAGGAGAAAGAAATTTTTTTGGGTTGAACTCTCTAAATTTCAAAACATTATTAAAGGGACTGAATGGCTGATTATGGGTGACTTCAGTACCCCTTTGAGTCCTAGGGAAAAGAAGGGTGATAATATTGAAGTAATTGATAGCATGGAAGATCTTCATGATTTTATTATAAAAAATAATCTCATGGATATTGATTTGAAGGGTAGTAGATTCACCTGGTCTAATAGGAGAAAAGGAGATCAATTGATTCAAGTCAAACTTGATAGGGCTCTGACTTCATGGGGGTGGTTGAATAAAGAATATTGCCTCTTTTCTCTCCCTCGGATTGGTTCAGACCACAATCCGCTTCTTTTCCAAATCAAAGATAAAGAGAGGAGGAGAACTCCCTTTATATTTGAGAAGATGTGGTTACAAAACAAGGAAATTTTTGATCTTATGAAAGATTGGTGGAATGTGAAAATCAAAGGAACAACTATGTTTAGAATTGCTAAGAAACTTGCTCATGTTAAGAATAATTTGAAAGGATGGAATAAAAAATGTTTTGGTAACATTTTTGAGAAACAAAAGTCTTTAGAAATTGAGATATCTCTCCTTCAGGATACTTTGGAAACTCGAGTAATGAAAATATTTAGGCAGGACAAAAAAGAGAGTGAACTATTGTCAAATTACCATAACATTCTTCTGAAAGAGGAGACTTTCTAGAGGCAGAAATATAGGGTGCAATGGCTTCGTGAAGGGGATAAAAACACAAAATTATTCCATATTTCAACCCTAAAAAGGAGAAGAACTAATAGAATAATAAGTGTCTCAGGGGAAGATGGTGTGATACTCACTGATACTAAGGAAATTCAACTTGCAACCACTTCCTTCTTCAATAGACTTCTTTCTACATCCAGTTCATCTAACAACAATAAGGAAGAGTACTTTCTGGATTGCATTCCTCAGTTGATAGATGAGACTAAAAATAACATGCTCACTAAGATTCCCTCAATGGAAGAAATTGAATTTATGCTGAAGAATTTGAGCCCTGACAAAGCTACAAGACCTTATGGTTTTCCACTTTCTTTTTCAAACTTTTTAGAGATTGTCAAGGATGATACTTGAAAATCTATCTAACGTGAAATTCTATCTAAGAGTTTTTCAAGAACAAAAATATGCTTCATGAATTAAACAACACCTTCCTAGCTTTAGTCCCTAAAAATCATAATCTTACGGATTTCAGAATTTTAGACCTATTAGCCTATGTAACTATATCTACAAAATGTGTTCTAAAATCCTTGCCTTAAGAATTCAACTTCTGCCTTCCATTATTTCTTATCAGTAGGGAGGGTTTGTTATGGGAAGATAGATACATGACGCTATTTTCACTATTTAAGAGACTCTTCACATGGCCAAGAAAATAAAAAGGAAGCTATGTTCATTAAGCTTGATATGGAGAAAGCCTATGATCGTGTCTCTTGGTCCTTTCTTCTTAAGGTCTTAACTAGGTTTGGATTTGATGAAGACTTCAAGATTCTGATACAAACATGTATTTCCACAACTAAGTTTTCAGTTCTGATCAATGGGACTCCCTATGGTTTTTTTAATAGCTCCAGAGGACTAAGACAAGGAGATCCTATCTCTCCCTTTCTATTTATAATCATGGCTGAAACTCTCAGTAGATATCTTAATAAGGCTAATTTAGAAGGAAGAATTAAAGGCATCTATCTGGATGTTAATAGCAAAAATGTTTTTCACCAAAAATTTTTGATGACCCTATGTTGGTTGGAGAGACTACCGTCCTAGAGGCTAGAGATTTTAAATACATGATGATAGATTATGAGGAATCTTATGATCAATTGATCAATCATGGAAAAATCTCGATATATTTTTATCAATACCCTCGAAAGAAGATGTGCCAAAATTTCAGGTATTATACGTTGCATGACTAAATCATTATCTACTAGGTATTTGGGAATGATTATTGGAACTAAAAAACCTAAGATTTTTGAATGGAATTTTTTGATAGACAAATTTCTCAAGAAATTGGAAGGCTAGAAAGGCTCACTTCTATCTCAAGCAGGTAAAGTTGTCCTCAAATGCTCAATTCAAAATTTTCTTGTGTACTCCATATTTATTTATAGATTACTTTCAACTATTGCTAATAAATTGGAGAGTATCCAAAAAATATTCCTTTAGAGTGGCTCAAAACAAAAAGATATAATTCCTCTCCTAGCATGGGAAAAGCTTTGTAAGAAAAATAAAATGGGGGGTCTTAGTATTAGAGATTGGGCTAAAATGAATTAAGCTATCTTTGTCAAAAAGATTTGGAGATTGGTTAAGGAAGACTGTGTGTGGACTTTGTCATAAGACATAAATACTAGTCAAATATCCTAGCTAATGAATGGTGCTTTAGAAATGCTGACTTTAATAGTTCTACTTTTTGAAAATCTATAAATTGGGCTTAATACACTATCTCCGAGGGAAGAAAATGGATGATTGAAAATGGGAGAGTGATTAATTTATGGGAATACAAATGGTTAGGAGATAAAATTCTTAAGGTTCTCTATCCTAACATCTCTAAGGATGTTGTGGTTAAATATAGGGCTAAGGTCAAAGATTATTTCAACTTTGATGAACCCCTGGGCCAATGGAAAACTATTGAATTGGATGGACATAAAAAAATGATATCACTTCTATTAACAACAAAATAAAAGGGGTTATTGTTAATAAAGAAAGTTTAGAAGAAGATTACTTTATTTTGTCTAAAGAGGATAATGGTATCTTCTCGGTTCGAAGTGCCTAAAATGCCTTTCCTTGATGAAGTTGATCCTTGTTGTCACCCTCAAAATTCCCCTCATTTTCCAAGTCAAGTTTCAAAAATTTTGAGTTGGTGCATTTGAGGAATGTTTAGAATAGAGTAAGAAGTCTAGAGAGATGGAGAAATTTGTACTTTGAAGTTGTGGGTGCTCAATTTTAATCTCACTCTTTCACTTGAAAATTATTTAGTCTTCGTAGTTTGAAGCATTTTCTATTTCCCTATCTGGATGCTTGAAATTTTTTTCCTTCATTTGAATGTCGTTGTCAATCCTTCTCTTTGGTTGTGGATTGTGTTGAGCCTGGTATTGTTTGCTAGTTTCTCATTCCATGGAGAACAATTTGAAATTCGGGCGTAAACGGTGGGGTTTTCCCTTTCATTTTTTCCACAGTCATGAATGATGGGCATCAAATTCTATCCCAATGTCTGCAGATACGTGGACATCTCGATTGGATGTGGTGTGGTGGGTTTATCTTTTAAACTTGTCACTTTTGTTATTTTTTACAAAAGTGTCAAATTGGCCCGTGGCCCAAAGGATCTTGATTGGCTAAAACAAGCGGTGGTAGAAAGGCGGGCCCTTTTTGTGTTTTGATGCTTTGAAAGGTCAAAGGTAGAAAGGCGGGTCCTTTTTGTGTTTTGAGGCATTATGGCGAAAGGTGTAAAATGTAAAAAGAATGCCTAAGGCCCGCAAAGGGACACGTGGCCATTTTTAAGTCAAAAGTGGAGAGGCAGGTTGTCGGGACACTTTAGGAATTTTACCTTTGTTTCCAAAAGGGCGTAAAGTTATAAAGTGAAGCACAACCCTGCTGGCGCCCAGGTGAAGCCATGTGTTGATGCCTGTGTTGAAAAGTCAAAGCGGGAAGGCGGGCCATTAGAGTAATTTGGGAATTTTGGTTTTATTTCCAAAAAGAGAGTTAAAATTTATAAAATGATCCACAACTCCGTTGGGTTCTTGAGCCCGTGTTGAAAATTCAAAGTGGAGAGGTGGGTCGGTGGAGAACTTTGAGTTTTTGATCTTTTCTTTGAAAAGAGTTAAAATTGTAAAAGTGAGTCACGACTCCATCCCCACTCAAGTAAAGCCACGTGTCAGGCCTATATCAGAAGCGGATGGGTAGACCAAAATGTCTAAAATGCACAATCTCTATAAAAATCATAAAATTCAAAAGGCGCCCCCAAGCCCGCTTCAACAAATCTTTTCCACGTGGATGGCTCATATTTGAAGTTACAAAACAGGTTTAATGGTTGCATTACAGAGCATCATTTTTTGCCACCATTAACGCTTCTACAAGAACCAAGAAACCAAATGTAACCATTTTTAGGATTATTTAATGGCTTCTCCATGTCATTATGGTGGTTGGATCCTGGTACTCTGTAGATGTAATAGATTTGAAAGTAATCAATACAGAAGTTTTTCCCTTTCTTCCTCTACTATTCCTTCTTTCCTTGTTCGAATTTGTGAATCATCCATCTTTGCATGATAAGAAACTTTGTGTTCTTGTTAATATGATTTCAGGAACTTTGTGTCTATGAAATTATATCTATTATAAACATGAATGATTCCATTATGCATCTCCTTTTCTCAATACGCATAAGGTTATACTCTATTATCTATATTACCTAAAAGTATTGTTATGTTCTTCCTCTCTCATCTCCTTAGTTCTTCTATTCTTTCGTATTGATAATATTTTGGGCATGTAATGTTCAAAGTATCGTGAATTCACACTTTGAAAGTTGTACATTTGTATATAAGCTTTGATTCTTACTTTTAATAAGGAGCCTCTCCCATAAAGAGGAGGGGTTTGCTTTCCCCTAAGCGTGGTTTGTTAAAGTACAATTTTAAAACCCAATAGTATTGATAGCTTCAAATGAGAAAGCATGTGGGTTAAAGAAGTTACTCCCAAGATAAATATGTTCTGGTGGCTAGTTATCCATGATAAAATTCTCACTATCAACAATCTTAATAAGAGAATTTTTCATATGGTGAATAGGTGTGTTATGTGTGAAAAAGATACTGAAGACTCTTTACATCTATTCCTCCATTTCCCTTTTCTGATAGCGGTTAGAAACACCCTTCTTAACCTATTTGAAATTAAATGGGTCTTCCCATGTTCCATTAAACAATTGTGGTCCCAATGGTTCACCCCTTTTAGGAGTCAAGGACTCAAACATCTATGGAATCTTTCTATTATGCACCTAGCTTGGGGAATATGGAAAGAGAGAAATAGGTGGATTTTTAAAGGGAAGAGGGAGTCGAAATGAAAGTTGGAACTCATTGTTTTAACACTATTATGGCTAACTTATCAAACATAGCCCCACATAAGAAAACTATTCTTCAAACCGAGAGTGAATTTTGAGTAGTTTATGCACTACTCAAAATTTCACTCCTACAAATAATCCTAGGCTCCAAGGTTGGGTGAAACCTAGCAAGGATTGGATAAAGATGAATTTTGATGGGGCCTCCAAAGGAAACCCCAAAAAATCTGGTTGTGGAGGGGTATTTCATTATTTTTAAGGACGATTCATTCTATGATATCATTTCAATCTTAGCATATAAACGAATAACATTGCTGAAGTAGTGGATGCTTATTGCGGGGGTTTCTATAGCCTATCAATATAGATTTGTTAGATTGGAAGTGGAAGGAGATTCTTTGAACATTATTAACAACATTACTAGTAAAGGTACCACTTCTACATCTATCCAAAACTCTATAAATAGTATAAAGGAAATGTCTAAATTGTTTGAAACTATCACTTTTAAACATATTTATAGAGGATAACTCTCATATTGATTACTTTTCTAAGATGGGGGTTAGCTGTCATAAGATGACACTAATCAATGATGAAGAAGTTCTTGACACTAAGGTGTGAGCACACCTCCAAAATGACCAATATGGACACGTCACCAAATAATGTTAGGTCATGGTATGTCAAGGTAATAATGGGTATGATCCGTATGAATAGTGTGAATTTATGTTGGGATGATGAGAATATTTGGGCTCAGATTCGCTCGTGTTATTTTAAGGCCATTATTTCCGCTCGTGCTTGTAACATCGACATTGCTGAGATTATTTGTAGTATTTTAGGTAATCTGAAGCTTGGGTTTTTGTGAATTGTTACTCATTTTTAAAAATGGGGGATATCTTGTTAGAATCGAGCCTTTTGACCTAGAGGGGGTGAATCTAGAAGTGATGGAGGTGTTCGAAGGAAAGGGTTTCTCACCCTTCCTCAAAATCTTTGAAGGCCACTATGAAAATCTCAGTAAAGACTTTTCTAGAGCATGGAAGACTACAAAAAGGGGGTTGTTGTGGAAATGAAATTTATTTAGATTGAGATCACTTTGGAATATATTTCTAAAGTGATGGGCATGCCTGCTACTAGTAGGGAGGTTTATAATCCCAAGAAAGAAGCCTCATATGAACTGAATCTGTTCCTGAGAGGTAATGAAAAACTCACCTCCCACTTTATTGTTTTCTTTGCTCTACTTTACCTAGGCCTTATGACGATGTGGCTTTAACCCTAATCCAATTCC
Organism: Taxus wallichiana var. yunnanensis; assembly: GCA_018340775.1. Taxonomy (NCBI): domain Eukaryota; kingdom Viridiplantae; phylum Streptophyta; class Pinopsida; order Cupressales; family Taxaceae; genus Taxus; species Taxus wallichiana. Next base: position 425,380,539 of record CM031238.1, on the reverse strand, counting down.
TCACTTTATAAGGCCTTCATAAGTGTATCTATTCCTACCATCTTCCCATGCTTAATCATTTTCGACATGGCCATAGTTTTAGTTTCTTGTATTTATGTTTCGCTCTTTGAGCGCTTCCATTGTCCAGTTTAAAAACAATAGAACTGTTGTCCCTCTCCACTAGGGATTTATCCTTTCCCTTGTTAAAAGATCCTCTCTTGATATAGAAAAAATTAGTACCCTCATGAAAGCTCTTGAGGGTTATGCCAAGGAAGAAGACTCGGACTCGGATGAGGAGGACTCTAGTGATGATTCAGATTCATAGGAAGGAGATTCGTCGTAGGGGGAGGATAAGGATGTCATGGAAATTGATGCCACTTAGAATCTTAGAGATCTTAAATCGAAGCATGTCCCTAGTCGATCTCACAAATCCAGAAGAATCCAATAAGTAGGAGAATCAAAATCCTATTAATGAATAACTGGAATAGTAGTTTGAGGCTTTGGGTCAAGTGGGTCCTGTGAATGGGGATAATCATCTTGCCAAGATGGCTATGGATATTGAAGATTTGAAGGGTGATATGAGACTTACCAAGAGTTATCTTCAGTTTATTTTCAATGATTGGTATAGAATGAAGATGCGGGTTAAGGATGTGGTGAAATTTAGTAATGGGGGAGAGATCAAAATTATGAAAGCCAATTATAGTTACCTCTCTAATGAGGTGGATCATATTAGAGCTATTTTAAATAGCTATATAGAATGGAATGTGGTTACAGTGTGAAATCTAATCTATCACCCCTACAAAATTTTGGTCATCTAGTCAACGCCATAGGATCATGGATGATTATAGAAATTCCAAGAAAATAAAATCCGATGTTGATGGAGGTGATTTAGCATCACTAGGTGTCAATATTAAATCCTTGAATAAGGAGTGGGTAAAAGTGATTGATTTTCTGGAAAAGGCCAAAAATTGATGTGTGTAGGGGTGGTTGTTATTACATTATTTGGCTCTTTACTATGTTGTTATTTTTTATGCTTTTATATTTGTTGTTATATCTCTTTTGCTAAGTTATAAATTGGTCTATTTTCTCTTGAAGGAGCCCGAATGTTATAATCGATATATATATATATATATATATATATATATATATATATATATATATATATATATATATATATATATATGTTTGAATTCTATTTAAACGACTTTCCTACTCTTTTGGAGTTTTGACTTGTAAGGGCAAGGTCACCCCAACCTGTTTTACCTTTAATAAAAAAATATGGAAAATGTAGAGAAATGGTACCTGTAAAATGTGTATTTGTATTAATATGTAGTTGTTCCTTTCCTGCTAGAAACTAAGATGCATATAACTTTGATATATTCCACTTTGAAGATAATCTTAAATAATTCTCGTGTAGTTAAACTAAAATTCATATTGCTAGATCGGTCTTTAGTTTTTCTGAGATCATTTTCAAATCTTATAGCTGTAACCATGACTGAACATTATTTTTATCTTGAGATCACCTTAAAATATTGTAGCCTCTTCCAATGATGAACATTCTATTTTTATTGAGATAAATTTCAAATCTTTTGCCACTTCCATTATTATAACACTGCATTGGGAGTTCATCATCTGGTAATCCTGCAAAAACTAAATTCACGAAATGGAAAAAATGTTTGACTTTTTTAAAACCCTTTTTGTAGTGTTTTAGATGTTTTGCATGGTTTTTTAAAATTGAAATAGGCAAGATTAATTTGAAAATGAGAATAGGTGGGATGAATTTTAAAATAAGAATATGCGGGATAACTACTTTTAACAGCTTAATCACTTTTTGACTTGCGTAAAAATTCAAAAATAAAAACATGTTGGGTTTAAAATTTATAATAGAAAAATATTTCAAATTCAAAATGAGGCAAGACAAATTTGAAAATGAAAATAGGTGGGATATCTATTTTTTAGAAAATAATTACATTTTTAACTCATGCTTTTAAAATAAGAATAGACGGGATAGTTATTATTCAATACACATTTATGTATTTACTTATAAATACAAAAATTATTTACATTTGACAATATTAATTGAAATTTAAAATGATGGGGATTGAATTTGAAAGTTAAAATTAAAAATTAATACATAAATTAAAATAGTGGAAATAAATTAAATATAGCTAGACACCATTTTAATGAAAATAAAAATAAATATGATGAAATAACAATTAAAAATAGGTTGATATAAAAATTTAAATAGGTCAAAAATAATAATTATAAGAAGTAGAATGAATAATTCTAAAATAATAATAGAGACAAATTATTTTATGTGTGATTAAGTGAGGTGTTACAAATACTTGAGTTTAAGTGGTTCATTCTAAATATTTTTAGTGAATATTATTTAATGTATAGTCATTTAGGTATATTTTTAAATTTAACATGCTATATTAAATTTTTAATATTTTTTGCAATAATGTTAAATTAATATATTGTTATTGAAATTTTAAATTACCTTGAAACTAGCTAGCTAGCAATTGTAAAATAAAGATCTAAACTAACTAGCAATGTTAAATTAATGTAATAATTTAACAATGTTTAATCAATATAAATTTATTGATGTTGAAACTAAATTAAATATTAGAATATTAGAATATTATGTTTTGATAGGTGAATCTTGATAAGTTAAATATTATAAATAATAATAATAATTATTATTAACTAGTATTAAAAAAACACATCATTATGAGGGAGAATGAGAAACCTCACTTTCTCCCTGTTAGTAAAGTTTTAAAATTTAAGGAGAATCAGAGGCCTTCCATTATAAATTAACATTATTTTACTTTGACTGAGAGTGTGAGACATTATATTTTCCTTTGAACTTGAGGGAGAATGGGAGGCCTCCCATTCTCCATCAAATTAAAGTATTTGAGTGATAATGACAGGTTGTTGATTCTCACTCAAAGTTATGATTTTTAAGAAAGAATTAAGACCTCTCATTCTACTTTATATAAAAAATTGATTGATTTTCACATTCAGGAAGAATGGGAGGCCTCCCATTCTATGTCATCAATGTTTATTCTTTGTAAGATAGAAAATGAGGCTTGTCATTCTCTTTTGATTTCTTTGAAATTGATGTAAAATCAGAGGCCTCCCTTTCTAAAATTTAATTTTTAAAAAAATTATGAGGGAGGAAGGGAGAGATCCCATTATCTATCTTAATTGTTTTTATGCTTAGGTATAATTGGATGCCTTCCATTCTCCATCTTGATTCATTCTTTTTGTAAGGAAAACTATAATAGGAGATTGAGAATGAGAGTTATTGTAATTTGTTTTAATTGATTTATAATTTGAGGGAGATTGGGAGGCCTCCCATTTTTCCTCTTGTTATTTTATTGAGGAGAAACATTTTATTTATATTGAGGAAGAAAGGGAGGCCTCCCTTTCTAACTCATAATTATTTTTCAATATGAGTGAGATTGGGAGACCTATCATTCTCCCTCTTCATTATTTTCTACTATGAGGTTGAAAAATATTATTAGAATAGAATGGTAGGATTCCATTTTGTGAAAAATTTATTTATAATAGTAGAAATAATGACATGACTCTCTTTTCACCTCTTGATTATAAGTTTACTTTGAGGGAGAAACATTTTTTTTTCAAAATTGATAGAGAAACATTATTTTTTCAACATTGAGAGAGAAAGGGATACATCCCATTGTCTAAGAAAGGGATACATCTCATTGTCCATCTAGATTATTTTTAGATATGTGTGAGAATGGGAGACCTCCCATTCTTCCTCTTTCCCCATCTCCCTCTTGATTATTTTTAGATATGAGTGAGAATGGGAGACCTCCCATTCTATCTCTTGATTATTTTTTCTTTGATATTGAACACTATTATTGGAAAAGAATGGTAAGCCACCATTCCATGAAAGAAATTATCAGATTTAGAGAATTGTATGCCTCACATAACATGGATAATTATTTTATAATTTTAAGGAAATTGGGAGGCCTACCATTTAATCTTTTGATTGTAAGTTTATTTTGAGGGATAAAAATTATTATTTGCATGTTGAGATAGAAAAGGATATCTTCCTTTCTACCTCATAATAAGTTTTCAATATGAGTGAGAATGGGAGACCTCCCATTCTCCCTCATTTTTTTACTATGAGGTTGAAAAATATTATTGGAAGAGAATGGTAAGCCTACCATTCCATAAAAAATTTGTTTATAATTTTAGGGAGATTAGGAGGATCATTTTTTCCCTCTTGAATACTATTATTGGAAGAGAATGATAGACATTTTTAATATGAGTTAGAATTGGTGACCTCACATTCTCCCTCTTTATTATATTTTTCCTACATGGTTGAAAATTATTATTGGAAGAGAATGTTAGACCTTTCATTTCATAAAAAATATTATATAAGAAAATGGTAGGCCTTCCATTCCATGAAAATTTGATATAAAATTTTAGAGAGATTGGGATTCCTCTCATTTTACCTCTTGAATGTAATTTTATTTTTAGGGAGAAAGAGAGGCATCTGTTTTTACCTAATAATTATTTTTCATTATGTGTAAGAATGGGAGACCTCCCATTCTCCCTCTTGATCATTTATTTACTCTCAGGTTGACAAATATTTTTCAAACAAAATGGTAGGCCTCTCATTCTAAGAAAAAATAATTTATATTTTTAGGGAGATTGGAAGGCCTCCCTTTTACCCTCTTTATTGTAATTTTATTTTGAGAGAGAAGGGAGATGTTCCTTTTTACATCATAATATTTTTCAATATTAGTAAGAATTAGAGACATCCCATTCTCCCTCTTGATTTTTTTATACTCTGAGGTTGAAAACTATTATTGGAAGTTTACATGAAATATATTATCATAAAATAATGGTATTCTCATATCATGAAAAATTGATTTAGAAACTTAGGGAGATTAATAGGCCTCTCATTTACCCTCTTGATTATAATTTTACTTTGAGAGAGAAAAACATATTTTCTACTTTGAGGGAGAAGGGGAGGCCTCCCTTTCTACCTCATAATTATTTTTCAATATGAGGGAGAATGTGAGACATATCATTCACCCTTTGGAATATTTTTTTACTCTGAGGTTGAATTTTATTATCGAAAGATAAATACCTAATGGTTAGGCCTCCCATTCCATGAAAGATATTCTCAAAAAAATATTTATAATTTTACATCAAGGGAAAAAATTAATTTTTCCACTTTGAGGTAGAAAGAGAGACCTCCCTTTATACCATATAATAATTTTTCAATATGAGTGAGAATGTGAGACCTTCCATTATCTCTCTCTATTACTAGTTTATTATGATGTTGAAAACTATAATTAGAAGATAATGGTAAGACTCTCATTCTATTTAAAATATTATGTAAGGGAATGATAGGCCTTCCATTACATGAAAAAATAGTTTTTATTTTATGGAGATTGGGAGGTCTCCCTTTTTCCCTCTTCAATATAATTTTATTTTGACAAAGAAAAATTATTCTTTACACTTTGAGGGAAAAAGAGACACCATCCTTTTTACCTTACTATTTATAAATATTAAAGAGAATGGGAGACCTCCCATTCTCCCTCTTGATATTTTTAAATCTAAGGTTGAAAACTATTATTGGAAGAGAATGGTAGGCCTCTCATTTTATAAAACATTGATTTATAGTTTTATAGATATTAAGAGGCTTTCCGTTTATTTTGATTGTAATTTTACTTTGAGGGAGAAAGGGAGAACTTCCTTTCTTCCTCTTAATTAGTTTTCAATATGAAGTAAATTGTACAACATATCATTTTCCATGTTGATTTTTTAAATATAAGGTTGAAAAACTATTATTGGAAGATAATGGTAGGCCTCTCATTCTATGAAACATTGATTTATAGTTTTAGAGAGATTATGAGGCTTCCCATTTATTTTGATTGTAATTTTACTTTGAGGGAAAAAAATCACTTAAGGGAGAAAGGGAGAGCTCCTTTTTACCTCTTAATTATTTTTCAATATGAAGGAGAATGGGAGACATCCCAGTCTACCTTTTTTATTTTTTTATTCTAAGGATGAAAACTATCATTGGTTAAGAATTGTAGGTCTCTCCTCCAATGAAGGGTATTATTGGAAGAGAATGGTAGGCCTCATATACCATGAAAATTTGATTTATAATTTTAGGGAGATTCAAAGGCCTCCCAATTACCCTCTTGATTGTAATTTTACTTTTTAGGAAGATAAAATATTTTTTCCACTCTAAGGAAAAAGGAAGATCTCCTTTTCTACTTCATAATTATTGTTTAATATTTGTGAGAATGTGAGACCTCCCATTCTCCCTCTTGATTATGTTTCTTACTTTGATGTTGAAAAATATTCTCGAAGGAGAATGGTACTCCTCCCATTCCATGAAATATATTAGTGGAAGAGAATGGTAGGCCTCACATACCATGAAAAATGTTTGATAATTTTATGGAAAGTGGTAGGCCTATTTATATTTTATTAATGCTTAATATTGATGATAATCTAAAACAATTATCCCTACTATTTTTAGTTAAAAAATAATTAGATGTAATCAAGAATTGTTTATAGTTTATTTTCATTATTGTTGATATTGAGATAAATTTGTTCAAATGTCTCATTTGTATGAACATTATGGAAACACTTGTAGTTTATTTTCATTATTATTGATATTGAGATAGCTTTGTTCAAATGTCTCATTTTTAGGAACAATATGGCAGCACTTGGTCAAGTTTCATTTGTAGAAATACCACTACAAAAAGTTGATAGAGAGTTTGAAAGAGGTATTTTGGATGAAGAATGGTTTGTTGAAGTACATAAGATAGATAACTTTCATGATGACTTATGGATGTTTCAGATGATAGTTAATGATGTAATAGAAATTGGTATGGTTATAGCTACAAAACCAATAAATAAAGATGTGATCAAGGTTCAAGTTGAGAGAATTGATAACATCACAAGAAAATGCTATCTTTTGGAAATGGATATATATGTGGCCAATTATTGTAAAGATTTAATGGAGAAGTCAATAAAAATGATAAATATTATTTTGCTAGTTTTGGTTGGAATTTACCATTCCCAACTAATAGAAATAATAAGGAAGGTGTGGCTACATCACAAAAAATATATAGAGGTATGATGAAAATTCTTAAAAGGTCGTAACGAAAACATACAAAGTCTTCGATTCTTCATCTTCTTAACAAAAAGTCTTCACACCTTATAACTAATCATGTACTTGTCAAAAAAATGACATATTTACCTTCGTTAGAGGTAGATATATCTCTTTCCTCTTTCAAGGAGATGAAAAAATATCCAAATAAAGAAGTTGAAAAGAAAGTAGAGACTCTCTTTTAAAAGAAGCTCCAAAACTTAGTGAAGAGGTAAAAAATTTCTTGTTTGATGAAAAAGTGTTTTCTATTGATGTTTAAAGGTGTGAAATTGCACCTAAAGATATCCAATTCAGGAAGCTAGATGAAGATGAAGTTTCAAAAATAGTTTCCTCAATGATACAAAATATGATTACAACTCCTCAAGATGCAATACTTCTTCCTTTCAACAAGATAACAAAATAACTTGCTAAAATTATAACAGAGGAGGATCTCATGGATGAGAACATCAATTTTTATATATTAGATGGGAAACACACCATTAGTGCCAAAAGAAAATACTTTGCAATCCAAAATATGTTGATGTGCACAATCATTATAAAATGAGAAATTCTAGAATCATGGCCCACAATGTTCCATTGAGTACAATATATGTTATTTGCAAGCAACAAAATTGGGAAAATAGAGTGTGGGTTGAGACATAGTTTATTGATATGATATCAAAAGCAAGAGAGCTATGGATAAGTTGTGGAAGACCCAAACGTCTAGGAAGGGGAAATGAACAATCAACAGAGTGGAAGGTGTGTATTATAAATTTATATTTATTGAATATTTATAGTTAAATAGAAATTAACACTCATGCTTGTAATAAATTTAAATGCAGGGGTTCATTAAAAGGTGCTTGGATATATTTGAAATAGAAAAAGAAGAAATTTTATGTGATAAGTTGACATTTTTGTACTTTCCTGATTCTATTTGGGAAAAGTGGATTTTTTTAACTATATAGATTGGGTGCATTAGCATGTTCACCCAAAAAAGACAACCAAGATGAATTCACAACAAATTCAATAAAACAATTCAATGCTAATTTTTTTAAGTGCATACGTGGGCTTGATGAAAATGAATTGGATTGTCTTGCTGATGAGATATATGAAGGATGTGTTTGGTTGAGGAAATTAGTTGAACCTGGTCAAAGAGATGAGACCATTGCCAATTATTGCAAAATAATTAAGGAAGAAAGAAAAAAGAAAAGATATTTGAATATGTTTGCATGAAGGATGGTGACAATTGTACAAGACTTCAATGTGATGTAGAAAATGTGGTAAATAAATATGGAATTCATAGAACCCATTTGGCTCAATTATGTCACATAATTGGTGAAGAAAAACAATCTGCTATTGGTCAAAGCAAAATTCTCAAAAGGAAATTCAAAAATTTAGAAAGGAAAAGAAATTGCTAAAAAGGGAAAAAGAAAACTAAATGAGGCTAAGGAACAAAAATACCTATAGCTGCAACAAAAATATTAGATTTGTATATTCAATTTTTCACAACAATACTCTAGCCAAAGATCCAAATACAAATAATTTTACTTGTTGTAGTTTTCCATTTGGACTCAGAACAACATTGGAGAATATTTCTAGTTTATCTATGCTTACATGTGATCTTCTTGTTATGGATATGTGTAATATTGTTACTGATGTAACAATAAAGGACCTTATTGACATGTTCACATTTTTTGGAACAAATGCAAGTAGATGTTTTTGTGTTTCTAGTTCCAATTTTAAAAGTACTAGTTGTGGTAGAAGTTGTGACAATATACTGCAGAGATGTTAAGGATAATGTTTCAGAGCTTGATTATGGGTGCTATAGATTGTATACTTCCCATGGTTTTGATGGGTTTTCAGTAATATGCATTGTTTATGACATCCATAACCATGATGAAGAGGAAGAAAAAATTCAAGTTGATTTAGATTGGGAGCATAATGAAGATGAAGTGAAAATTCCTTCTTGTAATGATCTTAATCTTATTGGGTCAAGGAATCCATTCCGATTTGAGTAAATGGAGAATTTTGGAACAATTTGATTAAAAAAACACACACAAGAGGAGAGAAACATTATCTCCATTTATATAGGATGCACATTACTTCCAACATTTGTAAAAATAGGTGATCATTCTCTTGTATCAATTGTTGAAAATGTTGACCAAGAGTTATTTATGAAGACATTTTACAAGGAACTCTCAACCATTGAGGCTTCATGTGCACGTGGTGAGTTTTGTACCTTTCTATGATTATAATTTTTTATTTATTAAATTATTATACTATCAAAATGTATTCTCTTAAATTGAAGTTTATTTTGTATAAGATAATATTTTTTGCACATTGACGAATTGAGGAAGTATGTGATACCTCTCATTATCCCTATAATTTTTTTTCATGTGGCCTACAGTTCTCCCTTTGATTTTTCTACTTCACTCTAGGGGAGAATGTGAGGTCATTCATATTCTCCATGATATTTTCATGTTGATGGATAATGGGAGGCCTCCCATTCTTCCTTTAATTATTTTTCCACTTTGAGATAGATTGTTAGGCTTATCATTCTCCCTCTTCATTGTTAATTTCACTTCAAAATATTTTAAAAGTTAGATAATTACTCATCTTCACCTATTTTACTCTTTAATAGATAATAGGAAGCCATCATTTCTCATTTATGATTTTATCACATTGAGGGAGAATATGAGACCTCATTCTTTTTATTTTTATTATTTCAATTTTGGAGTCTATTTTTAATTTTACAGATATGTGAACTAAACAAAAATTATGATTTCACATATTTATATTTTAAATTGATTTTTTTGTTGCAAATTATTTTTTAGTTTATGAATGTTTTTGATATCTAATTGGTCACATACTTAATGATGTAAGAATTTGTGATCTCTTTTTAAGATGTTTTTTAACTACCATTTTCATTAATTTTTCATAATTGGTCTAATATTAGTGAATATTTGTTTGTAGGTGTGGAAATTCAAGAATTGAGTGTCTCTGAAACATATAAAGAACCACTTGCATTGATTGTTTGGGATGTTTCACAAGGTATTGACTTGGATGCAACAAAAATAATAGTTTCTAAGAAACGTAAATGCATATCTAATAAAAAATATTTGGAAAATGTTCCGAGGAAGAAGATCCAATCATACCTAATGTTGTAAAATATCCATAAAATATAGAGAATCAAGAAGTTGAGCAAGGTTCGAATAACACTGCAGCTGAAACATGTAATTAACTACTCACTTTTAAATTTCATATAATATTTTTTGTTGCAATTAGTGAATTTAAATGATTAATTCTATGAAACATTTATTTGCTAGTTCTTAATGAAAATATAGATGGAGAGTCAAAAATTCAAGGCCAAATACCACAATCTTCACGTATAGTATATAAAAAAATTAATTTAATTTTTAAAAAATGTTGTAATTGGTAGTTTTTAGAGTATATGATTTGGTGTCCCCATATTTCACCCTGAAATATGAGACTACCCCATGTAAAAAAAATCACACTTTTAAAATAGCGGATCGTTTTGTGTTTTATTGCCAGAAGATGCCTATATTGCGTTAAGATATTCCCGAGTAAATCACATGAGCTAATTTCGACAAATACCTAGATGCCCAAACTCATTTTATCCCTCCGCCAAGTTTTGTCTCAGTAGGAATTTTTATTTAATTATTTATTGAATAAATAATTCCACGTTTGAAGTAAATTGTTCTCCGATTTACCCATGTTGAAGTTTTGCATGTCAATATTCACATATACTAGTAGGGTTTTCACCGGGAATGGATTTCGGGCTTTGTCACTGTGACTTACGGCAATGTTTTTCATTTTATTTTTTATTTTTCTCTGTGAAATTCCCTAGGTCAATTCCTTCGCTAAGTACGGTCTATTTTATTATCAGAGTATTTGGATATCATCTTTGGTGGCCATACTGAAGGAATCGGCTTCAGGAAGTCATCTTCTCTTTGAAAAGATGAAGTCATGCATAAAAATCCTCTTGGACAAGTAACATTTTTGGGAATGGATGGATTAAAGTTGCAATGGGATTTTTGATTTGCGCAGTAGGTGAAAATTTATTACGCCTTATAGGATACTTTTTCCCATGAAGGAAAATCCACTTAAATTACGATGGGAAAATTAGAGGTAACAAGGCATTTAAAATTTCTTACCTACCTTGCAGGTGAAAATTCCCATTATAAAATAAAGAAAAATCACTTAAGGCATTGATGGAAATTTCTTACCTGTCATGCAGGGTAAAAATTCTCATTATGGAAGTCAAATAGCTTAAGTGGATGAAGGGATTTTTGGAGCTGCCATGCAGGGTGAATAATCCCATCAAATATGAATTTTAAATATAGAAATCAGCCTCATTAAAAAAGTGCAACCCCTTTTGGAATTAAAGAATTAATGCAGCCTTGAAGCATGCTAAAAAGTGCGCCCCATTTGGTGAATAAATAATGCTTTTGAAGCATTTATTAATAGTTTTTATTCCTAATTTTGGTGCCATGGAGAAATAGAAGGTCCATGCATGATGTGAAGTGAAAGAAGAGGGCTAAAAATAAATTAAATTAATTTATTTAATGGCAGCCATGAGCATGCAAATTTAGGCACCCAAATTGAAGGAATAAGCATGTTATTTATTTAATTAATTGCCAGGAATAGGAGAGACAATTATTAAATATAGAATGCTAAGAGTTATATAAGCATGGGCTGCCATAGTAAAGAAGTAATTAATTATTTTAGCAGAGGAGTGCAGCCGGACAGTTTTGGCGCCCAAAAGGAGGATTTTTGCATAAAGAAGTGTTTTTCATTACCGAAAAGCTTCAAGGTTTGGTGCCTAATATTGGAGGAGCTTGTTTTAAGCTTGGTTGATTATCTGTATATTGGTACAGGTGCCCAAGTGAAGTTGAAAATATTTATGCTTGATTTACATGCAAGAAAAGCCTCAAATTTTAGGGCAGCAGGCTTTATATGCATATTTTTATGATAAAAATCAAGTGTTCATGTTCTGGTTGCCATCTTTGTCTGAATTAATTGTATGCATTCATTACAGGTGCTTATATAAGAGAAAGGGAGCTTAAATAAATGTCAGATACATTGAATATATCTTCCAAATTTAAAGAAATCCCCAGATCTGCACCAATTGTAAAGAATTCCAGCCAAATAAAAAGAAAAAGAGTTACTCAAACAAGGATTGCTCCAACTATGGAAAAGTAGAATGAAACGGTAGGCTCTGTGGAATCATGCATAACTTCCAGATTTGTTGAAGTCGATGATATAGACACAAGGCATGCACCTATCACCAATTTAATTTTTAGATCTGCACAAATCAATCCAATTGTAAAGGCTTCCGCAAAAATTCATCATCTTATTTCCGACATTGCCGTGTAGAAGTCGGTTAATGGAGAATTCCTTCCGGGATATTTTGCATGTGCTCCCAATCTTCTAGTTGAAGCCTCCATTGAATTTACCCTGTAATTTCCTTCACTCGAGTGCTTTCCGAGTTTTTAATTGCTCATATGCAATTAAAAATAAAAATGTTGAGTTATTTATGGCAAACATTACACTAATGCATGTATTGGAGAATAACCACAAAATATTCAAGGATAAGAGGGAAGACATGTCAATGGTAGCACTCGTAAGAAAAATCATAGTCAACTACTCTTCCAGGACCGGTTTGGTGATAATCAAAGGCAAAAGAGTCAACTACATGCAGAATATGGAAAAAGAACAAAACTGGAAGTGTTGCAACTTTATTCTAATTTATGTTCCTCTTTCTTCTTCTTTTCTCCGATAAAGTAATTGAGTGATCAATTAAATTATAAAACTTAAGTGATTGGTTTAAAATCCATTACTTGAAGAAGTCAACTACTTGGAAATAGGTGGCATATATGCAAAATATAAGGTTCTATTTTCAATTATAAATCATGCATGTCATGCAAAGAGGAATTCGAGGAGAGTGATTGCAAGTTGTTTCCTTTCGACTTCCACATGTACCGGTTCACTAAAGGCTTCCTATTTGTAATTTCCCCTCTACATGCTATAAGTAGAGGAAGAACTTACGGGTGAAGGATCAGAATTTGTAAGCAACATTCTTGTGTTCCAGACTTTGTGTTGAAATCCCGATAGCTATTTGAAGCGAGAGAAATAGAAAGGAGCATATTTCGGAGAACTTTGTGTCAACGGTGTATTTTGTTTCTAACTTTCTATCTTATATCTATTCATAAACTTTGTGTTATTCTAGATCTATAACTAAAAGTTCCCTTTGCATATAATGTATTGCCCACATTTTTATAGCTTCAGTATCTGTTGGTTTCCTTCCTCATAGACATGTTTGGACAGGGATTTGATATATGTTGGACAAGTATGTTATGATTTTGACCTTCTTGGACATGGATGCATATTTGGGCGCATAGCGCCAATTTGACTTTAGTAGCATGTTGTTAGTTTTCATTTGATGTTGTGGACATTAGCTTATGATGATGTTGTTTAGACCTAATTGAGATACGTTAAATGTTTAGTGTAGTTGCATGTTTGGATTCTATGGAAATATGTCACTTTATCATTATGTCTAACTTATGGTGAATTGTGTATAATTGTGCATGTTGTCACATTTTTATTCTAGAAAGATGATATGCTAGTTTAGATTCATTGATTTCTTATTGAGTAGTTGATTCACATTTTATCAGACATGTGCGGTTAATGTGTGCAATGAGTGTGCAGGTGACAGGTCACAGGAGAACGTGGGATTCAGGCCAGCTACACAACTTTGCACAAGCATCCACATGGGCTAAGTCCTAGCCATGTTTATTGTATGAGGCCTTAGTATTAGAGTTTATTATTTTGGGCACCATGAGTGACCCTCATTTGTAATGTAATATGTCTTGTATTATTAATCTTGCTTAGGGTGTTTAGTTTTGTTGTAAACTTGTTTTGGGGCAATTAATGGCCCCACTTACATTAAGTTTTGAGTTTACATAATGATGTAATCAATCAAAATGGGTTAGGGTCACATGTGAACCCTTGGGTGGGCCCCACACCCTCTACCCTTGTGCCCAAGTGTGCCAAACCCGAAATTGGGTTATTTTAGGCATTTTTAGGAACCCCTTTTTAGTTTGGGAGTTCCCTTAGCATGAAAATGGTCCCTGGACCCTACCTAATAGGTAGGGGGCTTATTTCCAAGGCTTAGAGGGATTTTTCCCTCCCATTTTCCCTTCCTTTGGGTCACATCCATGTAAGGTAGATGGGTAAGTGTGCTTGTTAAAAGTTACACAAGTTTGTTTTGCTATCATTTTGGGTAATTTGGGAGAAGAGGGTTAAAAGCTATTCTAACCTTTCTCTCTTTTATTTTGAGAATCTTTGACCTTGAGTGAAGAAAGGGGTGACACATGTCACCCCATCATTTGTGATGATTTTTGCTTGCTCCTCTTCAAATTCTCCCTCATGGGAAAAGAAGAGAACTTTTTTTGGAGCTTTTGCTTGGAGGCTTGTGGATTTTGGAGCTAGAGTTTTCTTGGGTCAAGAAGTAGAAAAGACTGAATTTGGAGAGATTTTTGGAGGTACACTTTTTGAGCTTATGTTTGTGTTTTATATCATGCTAGATATTAGTTTTGTTTACTTAGAAATGTTTTTTGTTGCATGTGGATTTTATTTGTTGTTTTCTTAATTTTGCTCCATCCATCATATAGTATGATGGAGTTTTGGAGTTTTTGGGGGAAGAGAGAGTTATTTTTCCTTGTCAATCCTCACAGGCTTTATGGGCAAGCCTTGTAGAATTTTAGTTACTCCCCTCAAATGGTTTGAGGCGGGGAAGGTGGTTCATATGGTTTGAACCTCCTTCCCTATTCTTGACGAGGAAACCCATTTGGGGTTTGAAAATCCTTCCAAGAAGGATTGGTGAAAGGGTAGAGAAATAAGGAGGGTTTGAATGAATTTGGAGGAATAAGGAGGGTGTGGAGATCTTGGTTTTGGGAAACTAATGTTGGTTACAACTTTTGGAGAATTTTTTTCTTATCTTCCCCATTTTAGAGGTAGAACATGGTTTCTCCTCTTTTTCATCTTTGCAAAATTGGTGTCTTGTTGTAATATTTGTCTTGTTTTTTTATGTGAATGTAATGTTGGTTGTTCACCCTCACTCTTGTGAAAAGTTGTGGATAGTAGTCCTCTTTCCCATGGGCTTGGGGGAGGCTAGCATGCCTTCCAACCTTGGAAAGGCATGTGATGATGTCTAAAGGTTGGGTGGTTTAACAAGCTTCTTCTCCTTGTGTTGGATTATTTTGAAGGCATTTGAAGTTGGATCACAAGTTGGATGTTGGTTTGGAGTTTGTGACATCTTGGTCTCTCATTTTCCTCTCAAATCTTTGTGAAACATTACTTGCATTGTAACCTCTAGAGTATGGCTATGTGGGAAGATTCTTTGGCATGTAAAAAGTTCTCATCTTGTGAATTCAAAATCATTTGTAAGATTGGTATTCCATTAGTATTTGAAAACTTTCTTTCAATCTTGGGAAGGAGTTTGTTAGATTGTTTTCTTATGTATTTTAGCATGTTTAAAATATGATGTGATTGAGAAATTTTGTAAAAAAGTCTTGTAAAATATTTATACCCCTTTAAAATGCATTGAGTAGAATATATTTATATTCCTTAAACATGCATTGATTTGAATATCATTTTGATAAAGAAAGATTATTTAATGGAAAAGTGTTTCTACAAAGGAAATAATATTACGTTGTTCAAAGTCTTACTTGTTTAAAAATCTGAAATAATCATTTAGTATTACATTGGAAAAGAAAGTATCTCCTCTTTTTTTTTTTTGTAATACTATTGAATGGAATGGGAATAGTTTTTATTCCTTTCCCATGTGATTCTTAACAAATGATTGTAGTAGAAAATCCAATGTTAACTTACTTCTCCTTCACTAAATTTTAAATTGTTTTCCAAGCTCTCTTCTCATTCAAATTACTAGGTTACATTTCTCATTATCTTAAAAAAAAAAATTAGTAATTATTTTTTTAACACAATTAGATATTGACAATTTCCTTATTCCATAATCCTCAAAAATAACAAAGTAAAATCTGTTATTATCAATTTGAAATGAATTGTTCCTACATTGTAAATAATACAAATATATCAAAAATATGATTATAGTTTATAACATAACTATATTATGTTTAAGCATAGTTATATATTACCTATTTAATATTATCACTGTTATATTTAAATAATATATAAAAAATAAAAAAATAAATAAATATATATATATATATATATATATTATATATATAAACATATTTAATATAAAACTAAATAAAAATTTAAATATTATAAATAAATAAATAAACAAACAAAAAAAATCAATTATAAATTTTAAACATAGTTTGTTTGGGGAGGGCCGAACCCCTCCCCCTCCATTTGTGGCCACCTGCATCTGCCACCGCTGCATCCTCCACCAACCATGCTATCTCGCCCCCATTCCCCCATGCCACTACCCCGTGAAGCACCCCTCCCTTTTCCCTACGCTGCACCCCTTCTCCACCTCTCCCCACGCAGCCTGACCCCTCACCACCGCTCTCGCTACCCATGGCCTTCCCACACATATCCTCTCTCCACATAGCCCCAACCCCGTGTATAGACCTCTCCCGTGCACCCACCTCCAAAACCCTCACCCACTAAGAAATCTGAACTACCTCCAAAGCTGCTACCTCTCTCAAAAAAATGTGGCCACACCAGATATCCAATGGAATTTACACATTAAAAAAATGGTTTTGTGGTTTTGGATCTCACAAACAAATACAATAAGGATGAATCAAACTTCATATCCCCTACTCCACCTATAAATAAGAGAGAAAAACAAAATGAGAAAATGAGAATAGAGAAAGAAGAGCATAAGGATGTTTAGGGAATTCTTAGGGCAACACTAGATCAAGGGTGAGATAGCTTCTATCCTAAGGTCTAAAATTAACATTTCTTACCTTTAAGCCATGGGCATTTTAAATGTGAATGGAAAATAAAGTTTTAAGAGGTGTGTGTGTGGGTAAATAAAATAAAAGGGGGAAATCTAATTAATTTAAAAGGGGTGTAGACTCCTTCTAGGGTGTCTCTAGTAACTTAATAGAAATTAAATAAATAAAATTATTTGGGGTTAGTGATTTAGAAATCAAGGAAATCGATCTAGTTTAAAATGAATAATTTCAGGAATTAGTTTTGTATCATTAGTTTTAGTATTGTTAGTAATCACTTTAAAAAAAATTTACCCTAATTTTTAGTTACACTTGGGTGTGGGTTACGGTGTCCCGAGGCGGGGCACTACATTTGGTATCAGAGCGGAGGTTCACACACGCGGACACTCTAGGTAATCAATCAACTAGTTAACAATATTTGTAATAACATTAAAGTAAATAAATAAATAAAATAATTGGTTAAAAATTTTCCACAACCATTTAATTATAATTTAATAACCTCTTCGCTCACCTCGTGCACAGGATGACACCCATGAGATGACATTCGGTTAGGGGTTTGGGACATGGTTTTCCTACGCTTGAACCACTCGGCACTGAGTTACTGACCTCGAGATATTAGAGGCTCTTCAATAGTTGATTGACATTGTGTTGTAGCGTCTTCCACCACCACAGGAGATGAGAGAGGAGGAGATTTCGTTAGGAGTCGAGGAGACGATATGTGAGGATGTGCACTCAGAGCCACCAGAGCATGATACCTCGAGATGGGAGAGGTCATGTAGACCTTCCATTCATCATGAGAGGGTAGCCTCGTACCGTCGTAGCCACTCACACAGTCTTGAGGGACCATTTGGGGATAGGAAACCCCATTCACCTATTGGTTTGCATCGCCAGGATCGGGATACAGGTAGTGTGATCAAAGATCTTCTTCACTTATAGCCACCTACTTACACTGGCTCTACAAGATGGCTTTGGGGTGGAGTCATGGCTCCTTAGCTTGGATAGTTGCTTTGGCTTGCACTCTTACGAGAGCAATGTCAAGGCAAGGTTCGCCATACACCTCCTCCGAGATGCATCAGGTGTTTGGTGGAGGAATGAGGAGTAGAATCTCCATCGACTTAAGAAATAGTGACTAGCAGATGTTCAAGGAGTGTTTCAGGGCTCATTATATGTCAGATCATTTCATGCAGAAGAGGATCGATGAGTTTCATGACTTACGACAAGGATCTGACAAGTAGCACAGTATGAGAGCAGGTTCCTAGATCTTCTGTAGTATGTGGATTACCTGCAAGATGAGAAATTACAGGTTAACAGGTTTATTAGGGGCCTTAATGCAGATATAGCATGAGAAATTAGGATGTTATCTCCTCCCACGCTTGAGAAGGCCATTGAGAAGGCCTACTTATCTAAGGAGAACAGGACCAAGGCGAAGGACCACCGAGATAGAAACAAGAGCAAATTTTAGGATAGGATATAGGCCTTTCAGAGTAGAGGTCATGGGGTATAGCACCACCCCCTAGAGGAGGATTCTGGCCTCCGCCAGTAGCCACGAGGGCTCCACCACACCCACAGCAACAAACACAACATCATGGCCGCCACCAGAAAGGGGTAGACAGGACTCGAGAGATTTTAGAGAGGTGGCACTAGAGGAGGTTTTGGTGGAGCCAGGGATTGAAGACAAGGTACTCAGCAGAACATCCGGCTCAATGCAATAGTTCGCTAGGGTTAGACCGGTAGGATCGGTACAGAGTATAAGAGGGACCCCATCTTAGAGGGGTACAGGAGGATGTTTCATTTGTGGGTCCCTTGGTCACTATGTGTGTATGTGCCCGCATAAACCCAATACCATGGAAACACATAGAGCCTCTAGATCTGAGCAAATGGTGGGTGACGTGGGATGTGCTCATCGTGTATATGTAGCGGTTGACAACTGCCAGGCTGAGCATCAGGCCACAGTCATTGAGACAACAAGTACTATCAGGGGTATTTCTATCTCAGTACTTTTTGATTCAGGTGCTTATGATTCTTTTATATCTCCTTCTATATTGGACCAGTGTGGGCTAGTGGTGGGTAGGCAACTAGATAGTTGGTAGTTAAGTTGGCCTCTGGGGCTAAACTCATTGTGGACTTGTATGTGGAGAGTTACGTACTTAATTTGGGAGTCTTCTCCACTACACTTGACCTCAAGTTATTCCTCTAGGATTCTATCAGGTAGTGTTGGGTATGGATTGGCTTGAGGCTCATCGGGCTAAGGTAGATTACAAAAATAAGGTCATTGAGTGTCAGGATGACTTTGGGAGTGCACTTGTGATATCAAGGATGCAGAGACCTATCTCGTTGTGTATGATATTGGCTAGGCAAACTCAAGCAGAGCATGCATAAGGGTTTGTCGGTTGTTTTCTATCACCATCGTGATCGATTAGAGAGCACTCTAGAGCATTCACCCTTGGATGATCATGCAACTTTGAGGGAGTATTCTAATGTGTTTCCTAGTGAGCTTCCAAGGTTACCACCCTGTAGAGAGGTGGATTTTACCATTGATTTAGTACCTGGATCTGCACATTTCTAGGGCACCCTATCAGATGATGACTCCAGAGCTTCATGAGCTCAATATTCAATTAGAGGAGTTGTTAGAGAAGGGTCTCATTCACCCTAGTGTATCTCCTTGGGGAGTGTTAGTCATATTTGTAAAAAAAGACAGTTCTCTTAGACTTTGTGTAGACTTTAGATAGCTCAACAAAGTCACAATAAAGAATTGTTATCCACTCCCTAGGATTGATGACTTGTTTGATCAGATGCGGGGAGCAAGAGTATTCTCCAAAATCGATCTCAAGTCAAGGTATCATCAGTTGTGTATATCAAATGCAGACATTCATAAGACAACATTTCACACATGTTATGGGCATTATGAGTTCATAGTTGTTCCATTTGGTTTGACTAATGCCCCAATTGTCTTCATGAGCCTCATGAATGGAGTATTTAGGACCTTTCTAGATCACTTTGTCTTAGTGTTCCTTGATGATATATTGATATATTCTTGTTCCAAGGAGGAACATGAGGAGCATTTGAGGCAGGTACTTCAGGTTTTGAGAGAGTAGAAGTTGTATGGGAACTTGGAAAAATGTAGCTTCTTTCAGACAGAGATTCAATACTTGGGTCATATCATATCAGGAGAGGGTATCTTTGTAGATCCCTCTAAGATACAGGCTATCATGGACTGGCCAGCACCCACATCAATTACAGAGGTGAGGAGTTTTATGGGCTTAACAGGTTATTACCATAGGTTTGTACAAGACTTCTCTAGGATTTCTCACCCTATTACTTCTCTTCAGAAAAAAGGGAAGAAGTTTGATTGGTCAAAAAGTGTGAGTGGCCTTTTAGATGCTTAAGGAAAGGTTAACCATGGCACCCATCTTAGCAGTTCCGGACCCTATGGAGGCTTTCATTGTTTGTATGGATGCATCACTAGAGGGTTTGGGAGTAGTTCTTATATAGGAGCATTGGGTGATTACCTTTGAGTCGTGTAAGCTCAAAGACTACAAGCTGAATTACCCTACTCATGACTTGGAGCTTATAGCAATTGTTCATGCACTTTTGTGTTGGCAACATTTCCTTTTGGGTAGACCTTTCATTTTTAGGATAGATCGTTGTAGCTTATAGCATATCTTCTCACAGCTGAACCTCAATGCTCGTCAACAACATTGGATGGAGTTCCTATGTGAGAATGACATGGAGGTACAGTATATTAAAGGAAAGGAAAATGTTATTGCAGATACACTCAGTAGACGATGACATGTGCTTACTTCATTGACACTGCAGTCAAATTTGAGAGGTAGGATTCTTGAGCATCTTCCAGAGGACAGGTTTTATGAGGGAGCTAGACAAATGTTGGAGTCACAGGGTTCATTAGAGGGCAGATATTTAGGTGTATTTTAGAGACATATGGTTTACTTCAGTTCCATAGGTGCATCTATGTGCCTAAGTTAGGTGATCTACGTAGCTTCATCCTTACAGAGGCTCATCGAGCTCCATATGCAACACACCCAGGAGTAAAGAAAATGCACGCCAATCTGAGGGAGTTATATTATTGGCCAAGTATTTTATGGGACATAGCATATTTTGTTGCATGTTTCCTCAAGTGTAAGAGGGTCAAGGCAAAACATTCTCATCCCGCAGACTCTTACATCCTCATGATATTCCGAGTGGAAATGGGATGTGATCTCCATGGATTTCATAGTCGAACTCCCTATGTCTTCTTATCATCATGATGTCATTATGGTCACCATGGATAAGTTGACCAAGGTTGCGCATTTCTTGCCAACCAAGGTCACCTATAATGCACAGGCCATCACCAAAGTATTTATGGAGGACATTGTTAGGTTGCATGGGATTCCAAAGACCATCATCAATGATAGGGATACCATCTACACTTTAATTTTCTGGACTTCCTTTCAGAATGCTCTAGGAACACATATTAATTTCATCTCAGCATATCATCCAGAGACATATGGACAAACAGAGAGAGTTAATCAGGTACTAGAGGACATGTTGAGGATGTATGTGATGGACTAGCAGAAGAAGTGGGAAGATTATTTACATTTAGTTGAGTTTTCCTACAACAACTATCATAGTTCCATTGGTATGGCTCCCTACCAGGATTTATATGGTCGACCTTGCAAGACACCTTTGAGTTGGGACAGACTAGATGATAGGATTATTCTTGGACCAGCTTACCTACGAGATTTAGAGAGCAGAGGTTGTTCGATTAGACAACGACTTGAGTAAGCTAGAGCATGCCATAAGGTGTATGTAGACACCAAGAGGAATGTTTGTCACTTCTCGGTGGGTGACAAAGTCTTTCGAGAGTTCATCCGCATAAGAGCCCAATCCACTATGGAAAATGTTATAAGCTATTGCCTCATTTTGTGGGGCCTTTTGATATTTTAGAGGTCATCGGTCCATTTTCCTACTACCTAGCTTTGCCACCATGCCTTTCACAAGCCCACGATGTATTTCATGTTTCGGACTACGTAGATATGTACATGATGTCTCTCATGTTTAGGATTGGTCGAAACTATAGGTAGAGGATGGAGGACAATGGAGACTGGAACCCGTACGCATATTGGAGCACCGGAGGTTAGCCCTTCGAGGTTGAGACTTGGACCAAGTTAGAGTGCAGTGGGATAGATATGATGAGACATCAGATACCTAGGAGGATGTTACACCTTTGAGGGCTATATATCCCTATCTCTTTCAGTTACTTCCAGGAAGAAGTCTAATTTTAGTAGAGGGGGATGTAGTGCCCACATTTTTATAAGCTTCAAGTATCTGTTGGTTTCCTTTCTCATAGACATGTTTGGACAGGGATTTGATATATGTTGGATAGTATGTTATGATTTTTGACCTTCTTGGACATGGATGCATATTTGGGTGTGTAGCGCCAATTTGAATTTAGTAGCATGTTGTTAGTTTTCATTTGATGTTGTGGACATTAGCTTATGATGATGTTGTTTAGACCTAATTGAGATACGTTAAATGTTTAGTGTAGTTGCATGTTTGGATTCTATGGAAATATGTCACTTTATCATTATGTCTAACTTATGGTGAATTGTGTATAATTGTGCATGTTGTCGCATTTTCGATTCCAAAAAGATGATATGCTAGTTTAGATTCATTGATTTCTTATTGAGTAGTTGATTCACATTTTATCGGACATGTGCGTTAATGTGTGCAATGAGTGTGCATGTGACAGGTCACAGGAGAACGTGGGATTCAAGCCAGCTACACAATTTTGCACAAGCAACCCACGGGGCTAAGTCCTAGCCATGTTTATTGTATGAGGCCTTAGTATTAGAGTTTATCATTTTGGGCACCATGAGTGACCCTCATTTGTAATGTAATATGTCTTGTATTATTAATCTTTCTTAGGGTGTTTAGTTGTGTTGTAAACTTGTTTTGGGGAATTAATGGCCCTACTTACATTAATTTTTGATTTTACATAATGATGTAATTAATCAAAAGGGGTTAGGATTATATGTGAACCCTTGGGTGGGACAAAAACCCTCTACCATTGTGCCCAAGTGTGCCAAATCTGAGATTGGGCTATTTTAGGCATTTTTAGGAACCCCTTTTTAGTTTGGGAGTTCCTTAGCATGAAAATGGGCCCTTAGACCCTACCTAATAGGTAGGGGGCTTATTTCCAAGGATTAGAGGGAGTTTTCACTCCCATTTTGTCTTCCTTTGGGTCACATCCATGTAAGGTGGATGGGTAAGTGTGCTTGTTAAAAGTTGCACAAGTTTGTTTTGCTATCATTTTGGGTAATTTGGGAGAAGAGGGTTAAAAGCTATTTAAACCTTTCTCTCTTTTATTTTGAGAATATTTGACCTTGAGGGAAGAGAGGGGTGACACATGTCACCCCCTCATTTGTGAGTATTTTTGCTTTCTCCTCTTCAAATTGTCCCTCATGGAAAAAGAAGAGAACTTTTTTTGGAGCTTTTGCTTGGAGGCTTGTGGATTTTGGAGCTATAGTTTGTTGGAGAGCTTTTTGGAGTTAGGATTATTGAGCATATGTGTGTGTTTTATATCATGGTAGATATTAGTTTTGTTTACTTGGAAATGTTTTTTGTTGCATGTGGATTTTATTTGTTGTTTTCTTGATTTTTCTCCATCCATCATATGGCATGATGGAGTTTTGGGGAAGAGAGAGGGATTTTTCCCTCTCAATCCTCATAGGCTTGATGGGAAATCCTTGTAGGATTTTAGTTACTCCCCTCAAATGGTTTGAGGTGGGGAAGGTGGTTCATATGGCTTGAACCTCCTTCCCCATTCTTGGTGTGTAATAAATGCCCCAATGATGATACAGTCTCTTCGCAAGGTGTTCGGGATCCAGAGAAGCTTTACGGATATATTAACATCCCACATGCCCCGCTTAGCCCCCGCGTGCTTTGTTTTCCTTTTTCCTCTCTGGCTTCTTGGTTTTTCTTTTTGAAACCGCCGCCCCAAGGGCGGCGAGAGGCCCGGTGACCGCGCCCCCGGCGCCCGAACCGCGGCCCCGAAGAAGGTCTTTTACGCCGCCCCGAGCAGGCGGCGGTCCTTACGCATTTTAACGTTTTTTGACGGAACGCACGCAAAGTTCAACGCTTCACCAGCCTTTTCTTGCCGACTTGAGCATGCATTTATGTTTTTGGTCCCCGGAATAAGTGTTTTTTCCTTTGTTTATTGTTTAGGAGTTCGGCTTTGGTTTTGATCTTTGGGTGTTTGAATTCCTATAAATGCATGGTTTGTGCACATGCAAATGGCCCTCATTCTTGTTTAAAAACTCACCATTTTCAAAGTAGTTCACTTCTAGTTTGCTTAAGTTTGATAGTTTAAATCTTTTACATGCTTAGTTGCATTTACTCAGCTGTTGGTAAGCCACAGATCCAACTTGTGCAAACAGTATTATTGCTTTTGGAGTAGAATAGTTTAGGCAGCCATTAAAGTTGCAGGTTTTGCTCTTCATACGCATTTAGTTTCGTGTTCTGGACGCATTTTGTTGCATGATTCGCAGAGACCCCGCTAGGAATTGCATAGGCCAAGCTCGTACTCAAGCGCTATCCCTCTCCTATCCGCATTCTATTCTCGTCTCGCATTTCAAGGCTGTCCATTGATCCAAATATCTATTCCCGCTGATGCAAGCATTACACGCTTTTCTCGGATTCACGTGAGCACAAAGAACGAAGAGATCATACCGAGGGGACAAGAACACACACACCGCCGGATTCGCCACGCTCGCGAAATCCGTGTTCCATCTTTCAAAGTTTTAGTTAGAACTTATCAAATAAAGTAGTTAATCGCTTTATTACAGCTTATTTCCATTCTCGATATCGCCTGTGGAAGTTGTGGGGATTGATAGTTTCGAGAAACTATGATTCATTCCTCACTTCTAAGGTAGGATCGAGAATCTCTGCAAATAGATTAGTTATTTCGTTGTTTAGAATAGATATACAAAATCGCATGCATAAATAGCTACACACTCGGCTATTTTGTTTGTTTTACGTTATTAGTTTAGTTGTCAATTCTAAATATTTTTAGATAATGCTTTCTTATAAATTGCCGTAAAATACAAAAAAGAAATTATATATGCTAGAAGTGTACTTAGATTTTACTTTATTATAGTTTGTTTCATTATCGCTTTTGCAGATGACAATTACGGGACCTAGGAGCCTGTGGAATACATTTTCGAGCCAATTGTGCCCCACCCCAATATCGTAGTGGCAAGAATCGACATTGACCAAAACCTTAGGATACAAGTCTTCCAAACAACAACAGACTTCCAACAGATCAGGTCACAGTTGAGAGGGTTAAACGTAGAAGACGACCAAGCACACACATTTTGGTCAAATCAACCAAACTACAGGTTATCCTAGAAAACATCCGCATGACTGTAGAAGGATTTGAAAGAGAACAAATATTCGGGTGCGATCCTTTAGTTCCACAGCCAGACGCTGGAGACACCCTCGTAGATATAGATACCAGCTTAAGAATTCAAGTTGCTAGAACACCTGTGAGGTATTCTGAGAAAATCACACAATTACTGATTCTAAACGTAGAGGCTGAGAAAGCTTACGACTACTGGATACTAGGGATTAGAACTTGATCTCACGTATGACCATAACAGGACCGCAACAACCAAGAGTCTACGGTTGTGATCCACAAATCCCACAGCCTAACGAATCCACAAGTCAGTTAGATATGACACCGGCCTACGCACATTAGTATTTCACTCTACTCCGATTCCACCTATCATCATTCAACAGTTGTCCCTACTAGACACAACAGCTAACAAAGCTAGAGAATTTTGGACTAGGCCGAGAATCGTCCATAGAGTTGACTATATTCACCATATGACCCTATCAGAGAAATACACGAAACCATCCCGGTCATTTTCCACGCATCCCACAACCCATAGATCGAATCACGCCGAGCTCGATATTGATTGAGCCTTCGAAAGTCATCCTCGCCGATCGATCTATCACACCACCAAGTTAGAAGGGCCTTCTTTGCCTTAGATTCGCAAATACCATTAGTGCGTGTCGAAGACATTAGACTCCCCTAACTAGTTTGTCGCATATTCTACCCCCACCGGCTGTCTCGCACGACGACCCTGGAGGTCGGGCACGTGGAAGAGTCACTTGTTGATTCACGCCGCCGCCGTTGCTTTTCCGACGTACAAAATTGGTGAACCCGACGTGAAACAAACGAAATTAGTGAAGCCGACGTAAAACTTCCTACCTTCTCGCTCGAGTCATAAATATCACGCTTCCTTCACAAATCACCTTCGCTCCTTCCCATTATTCTGCGGGTATTCATATACCCCCCGAATATGTCGGGATTCGATGCATATGGCAGACCCCTCCTGGGTCTTGAGGCATACTATGCCCAACAGAATAGGGAATCATCACCCTCACTCTCAATGTGGGGCGACAACTATTCAACTAATCAGTTGTCAACGCAAACGCCAAGGACTAGATATAGTTCGTCCTTCCAAGCAGAGGGGTTGGAGCAACAACTCGCTCAAACACAAACAGAGCCTTCAGGCTCAAACAATATGACATTGACTGGAGAATCTGCTTCATCTCCTCAGGTGCTACTTAGACCACATATTAGCAGACAATCAGATCCATACTCAGTTCTAGATGACGAGTACTCAATACGTTATCCTAGGAATGAACAACGCTCTCAAGGCATGTACCCACCTGTAGGAATTTTGCAAATACAACCCGAGTTCTCTCCTCAAGAAAATACCTCTATGCCATCACGTATAGAAAATACTCTCAGAGAAACTTGGCAAGATAGCAATCGCCTCATGACAGCTATCACATGCCTATACAACACCAGGATATACAACAAACGCCACCAAGGCACGATATCGTGACTTCACCAAACGAAGTCATTTCAACTCTAATAGAAAAGGTTAGAGGATTAGAACTTGCCCAAGCGAATCAAAATTTGAAATTCATACAAACAGGGAGTTCCAATCCTCCGCACCATCCTAGCCAAGTAGATCTCCTCACAGAGTAGCACGTTAGGTATGACTCCTCGCATTCACAACAAGTACCAACTAGACCCACTATCGCTAAAGCACAGCTCCTCCCGGTCCAGTGCACAGAGCAATCCATTCCCGGATAAGACTTCTTCGTACTTAAACATGTATTCCAAATCGCCACAAGGGGATATGTACTCATCCCCTAAGCATGTTTACTCAAATGGTGGATTGCCTTATGCCCCTGCCAACGCGTACGTTACGCCATATCAACAACCCGTTCCGCCACCACCTCCTCAACAGGCACCATCAATGGTTGAGACGTATGCAATAGGGACTTATTCAGAATATTTAAAGGAGCCCTTAGATTTCGCCATAAGAAGCGTTATGCTTCCAAGGCCTCTTCCCGATTTGCCCAAATACAAAGGAGAAGGAGATCCGAATGCGCATATCAAAGCTTACGCTACAGCCATTCGAGAATTACTCCCATGGGATGGGGTCGTTGCTAAAATATTCCCCAAAACGCTGGAAGGCATTGCCCTCGATTGGTATTACAGAATACCCGAGGCTTCCATACATTCATTCAAACAACTCGTGTCTGAGTTCATCAAAGCCTTCGACATGAACAAACTATTAAGGACAGGAATCAGGGAGTTCTTGCACATCAAGCAAGAACATAACGAGTCTGTCGCCCATTTCATCCAAAGGTGGCGCACGCCCTTATTCTCGGCAAGCGCTCCAAACATGGATCAGATGGAGCTATGTGATTTATTCCTTCATTCTCTTAGCAAAGAAGTGAAGGAAGAAGTCCAGAAGTTCCCACTAAGGACTTATGACGAAGTACTTGAGAGCGCTCTACGAATAGACCAGCAAAGAATAGAGAGAAAGTGGCCGTAAGACGTATGGAGCAAATGGGAGGTTAATCACCTCCACTCAAAATACTACAACTACCACAAATGTCAATCAAGGACCCAAAATCCTTAACAAAAATCGTGGGGTAACAACAGATGGGGTAACTGACCAGCCCAAGAGGGTAAATGTCGTTAATACTCCGTCACAAACAAACAACCAAAGAAACAACAATTTTACCCCGACGGTCAATACGGTGGATTTTAATAATCCACAACAACAACAACGGTGAAATCCCATGCAAGGGCCAAGCCAAAACTCATTTGGTTACCAAAACCAAAGTCAAAACCAAAAACAACAATTCCAAAACTTTGGTCCTAATAGGCAACAGTTTGATCGGAATTTTAGGCCACAATACACACCAAACCAACAAAACGGGAATTATAATCCCAATTCTTATTGTGGTTTCCATAAAATTCGGGGTCATGACACTAGAACGTGTCGTGACTACAACAAATTCATGCAACGCTTGCCAAATGAACAAAAACAATTTTTTATGGATATGTTCTTAGCAGATCCTACGTCACCAACGGCAAGTACCTTCGCAGGGGCAGTTTCCCCTCAGAATGCCCCTCTCAAGATCTTTAATGATCCACTCCCAAATCATGATAACGATGGGTTGAAACCAACTGGAACAAACAAAGGCGCAATAACAGGAAACAACGATCACGAGGCCTCAACTTCGCTAAATCCGTTAGTCGCGCCACAACTAGGAAGTCAGCCGCGACCTAAGGTAGTTGGATTAGTGGAGTTAGACTCCGAATTACCCGTTGAAGCAATTACGAGGACACGAGAGTATTTCTCTCAACCAAGTCCAAGCCATCTGCCGGAAGCAGATAACATCCAGCAAACCGTAGCAAAACCTATGGGTGCTTACGATCTAATTAATGATCTAACAAAAACCTTCTCGCATATTTCATTCCTTGATTTACTAAAGAATTCCCCGCTCATGTGGCTGCTCTTTAGAGGCGTTAGGTTTGGGTCATTTAATTAGTATCACTCCACCACCAGAAGCACAAGTAAATCATATAGACTTTGATGTTTATCCTCCGGGACAGGCGGATAGGGATGTCGAATTCATATTCGAAATAAGTAAAATGCCTACGGATGCCGAGATCGCACGCCGAGGCGATCCAGCCCTACACTTGCAAGTACAGGTTTATAATAATTATGTAAAACGGGCAATGGTTGACGATGGAGCTGCGGTTAACATAGTCCCTTTCTCTTTTCTCCAAAAATTGGGATATGGTGAAACAAACTGTTCCACTACTCGAAATACCTTGAGAGGCTACGATAGCCTTAAAGCCACATCGATAGGAACTATAATACTACCGGTCACTTTGGGACCTAAAACAATCCTGACTGAGTTTTATATTATAGATCGGGAAACTAACTATAATATGATCCTCGGCCGGCCGTGGATACATCGAATGAAGGCAATCCCTTCCACGCTATTTCAAGAAGTAAGATTCTTGCATCTGGGAAAGGTATTTGTAGCCAAAGGTGATCCAAAGCCGTTTGACGTACACCTAGCTGATTTAAAGAAGAGACCAGGTGTACACTCAGAATTCGAACTTCCAACAAACCAACTCAATAAACCCACTGACTCAAAGCCAAAGGAAAAGTTGGTACCTACAACGGATCTTGAAACCATCGTAGCCAAAACAACCCCACCCCCGGCAGTAAAGCTAAAGAAACCGTATCATTAGGGACTACTGCAAAAATCGTTGAATTAATAGAACAAGATTTACCAATGTTCTTACCATTTGATTCGGTAGGTATAGGATATTCCTTAGGGGTTGGCTCTCTTCCAGCAGAAGATCTTTGCATGGTCGAAGTAGAATGTGCAAATACAGTAGATACACCTACATCTATGCTCCCGGCTAAATATTGGACTCTCCATTTCGATGGAGCTAAATGCCGCTATGGAGCGGGGGCAGGTATAATTCTTACCTCGCCCGAGGAAAAGGTCCTCCCATTCTCTTTCAAGTTGAACTTTGAATGCACAAACAACGGCGCTGAGTACGAAGCTCTCCTCCTTGGCCTTACCTTAGCCAAAAGAATTGGTATTGATAACATCAAAGTTTTAGGAGACTCGCAATTAGTAACAAACCAAGTTTCTGAAATATATGAAACTAAAGCCGAACATTTACAACTCTACAAAGACGCTGTGTTAGATTTAAGCAAAGCGTTTAATTTCATATCCATTGAAGCAATCCCACGAGAGAAAAATCTTCTCGCCGATTCAATAAAGAACTCGCATCACGCTTCACTCCAAGCAATGAGCTAGAAGATACTCACTTCACAGTATCCATTCGTAACGAACCATTGATAAAAACAATGACAAATCCTCTTTCAAGCGGAAATGAATCTACCATCCTAGACCATGTTGGAAATGATGCGGCTACTTTGGATTACTTAAATGCCTATGCAGCATTACATCGCTCCTGTCACACACTAGATTTATCTCTGATCCCGCATTCATCTTCCTACTTCGGAAATCCCGTAACGGATCTTCCCTCGCAAAGGGAACCTAGCATATACGCAATAGAAAATGGGGATGATATAGATCTACCTCCAGCACCACCTGAGTTCGAAGAGGGTAACGCCTCTTTAATCGAAGAAACAATCGATGTCAACATTGGGACAGAAAATGAACCAAGGATATTGAAACTAGGTTCTTCATTAACCCCAGAAGAAGTAGAAATACATACTCAGGTTCTCAAAGAACATCAGAAGGCATTTGCATTTAATTACAAAGAGATGACAGGAGTCGCACCCCACATTGCGGTGCACAACCTCGTCACTAGATCAGATGCAAAGCCAATTAAGCAAAAATCAAGACCTATGAAGCCCAAGGTAGCCCTTATGGTAAAAGAGGAGGTAATAAAACTCCTTCAGGTAGGATTCATCAAGCCAGTTGACTACTCCCAATGGGTATCAAACATCGTTCCCGTTCTCAAGAAGAATGGAAAGATACGCATCTGCATAGATTTCCGGGACATTAACAAAGCATGTCCTAAGGATGACTTCCCATTGCCATCTATCGATGTCATTGTTGATGCAACAGCTGGGTTTGAGCTCTTGTCTCTCATGGATGGATTCTCGGGATACAATCAAATCAGAATATCCGAGCAAGATCAAGCTAAAACCACCTTTATAACTCCTTGGGGAACCTATTGCTACGCTGTTATGCCATTCGGTCTCAAGAACGCCGGTGCCACGTACCAGCGGGCTATGACTTATATATTTCACGATTTAATTCATAAAATCATGGAATCCTACGTAGATGACTTGTTGGCTAAAGCCAAGAAGCGTTGTGACCATCCCAAAGTACTCCGTGTCATTCTTTCACGTTTAATAGAATACGGAGTTACGCTAAATCCGGAAAAATGCGTCTTTGGTGTAACAGGAGGAAAGCTCCTAGGTTACATCATATCGTCACGAGGGATCGACGTTGATCCAACCAAAATTCGGGCTGTCCTCGAAATGGTCCCACCTTCGAGTGAATCTGGAATCAGATCATTTCTCGGGAAGCTGGGTGCAATCCGGAGATTCATCCCGGACTTAAGCTTCGCTATTCATCCAATCAATAATTTACTCAAGAAAGACTATAGCATTGATTGGACTGAAGACTGCAACGAAGCTTTCAACGCAGTTAAACGCTTCTTACTGTCACCACCTACGCTAATGCCACCTAAGCTAGATCGCCCGTTAATTCTATACTCACGGGCTACCGATGTTTCGTTAGCTTGCATGCTAGCCCAAGAAGACGATGACAAGAGAGAGCGTGCAATTTATTTCATTAGCCGAACATTGCTCGACTACGAAACACGCTATACACAAGCAGAACGAGAATGCCTTGCCATAGTTTTCGCAACCAAACGCCTAAGACACTACATGCTAAATCAAGAGACAAGGGTCATGGTAAAAACTGACCACTTACGAACCTTCCTCACACAAGGGTCCCTGTCTAAAAAGGCGGGACGCTTTATAACCTTAATGGGAGAGTTCGAATTAACTTTTGTAAACCAAAAGTCAGTTAAAGGGAAAATCATCGCAGATTGGTTAGCTGATAACCCGCTAGACGGAGGTGACTTAGTAGACTTAGACTTTCCAGACGAATGCGTGTACTACGTCGAAACCCGACCTGCTATATCTGAGTGCCCTTGGTACGCTGATATCATTAGTTATATCATGGACCATAGATACCTGTATGAGCTACACCTCAACAAAGAAGGCGGTTACGCATTATCGTAGCTAAATACGCCATTATAGAGAGCAAGTGTTTCTATCGGAAAGCATTCGATGGAATGCTCTTAAGGTGTGTTGACACAGTAAGAGTCCAAGAAGATTCTCCATGAATCTCACAAATGTATATGTGGAGGCCACTCGGCGGCCACGCCACCACTCGAAAAAATACATCGAATGGGCTATTTCTCGCCCACTCTAGAACATGACGCAATAGAGTTTTCAGACGCAGTGTCATAAATGTCGGAGTTCTCTCATGAGATCCACATGCCGCACACAAGCTTTCAGAACCGATCGCTACTCCGTGGCCCTTTTCTACATGGGGCCTGGACTTGATAGGAAGTTCTCTCCTCATCCACGACGGCCACAATTTTATAATCACGGCCACCGAATATTTCACTAAATGGGTAGAGGCCATGCCTCTTACAACCGTGCACTGTTCTCGTAATCGCTAAGTTCATTTTGAACCAAATCATTTTGCAGTACGATCCCGCAAATTATTATCTCAGATAATGGAACTTCTTTCAAGAATGAAGAAGTTCGTGAGCTATGCAACAAATTTAAAATCAGCCATCATACGGCTTCCTTGTACTATCCCCAAGCCAATGGGCAAAGTCAAGCAACGAACAAAACACCAAAGCCATTCTAAAACAAAGTGAAAGAAAACAAGCGGGATTGGCATTTGAAGTTATATCCGGCTCAGGCCCATCGAACCTCAATAAGAACTCCGACAGGAGCAACTCCTTTCTCGCTGGTATTTGGGTCAGAAGCAGTTCTCCCACTCGAAGTTGAAATCCCCAGTCTCCGCATTTCGCTACAAGGGATTCTGGATGAGGACGCTTACAGAGAAGCACGTCTTTCTCAATTAGAAAGCCTGGATGAAGCTAGGTTAGATGCTGAACAACGACATAGAGTCTATGCCGACCGAATGTGCCGGCAGTATAACAAGAAAGTCTATGAACGTGACATATACGAAGGTGACCTAGTTCTGAGGTTAGACAGCCGGATCGACAAGAAGACCGGCGAAGGAAGGAAATTCCGGCCCAAATGGTTGGGCCCATACCGAGTCATGAAAGACTACGGGAATGGTGCTTATCTCTTATGCACGCTAGAAGGTGAGGAGTTTGGCGAAACAACAATTCCTCCACCTCAAACGCTTTCTACGCATAAGCAAAAAGCGCGCCTATATAACTATCTACATCGCATTTTCATATAAATTAGGATCATTTTGTCCACTTGTTCTTACACAAATTGTGATCAAGGAATCTATTCTCAAAGCAATTTATTTCAAACTCGTGATGTTTCTGGCATGAAGTTCTTTAATCATACCTCTCCATCTTCGATATCATCAATCAATTCAGAATCTTTTATCTAATAAAATCAGACATGACGAAGTCCTAACGGTAACCATACCAAGCTCTGCAAGTTTGTTCTCGCTTTGGTTTCTTCTTAGGATAGGTGTCTTGCCTATGGTCCTGTTCTAGAAGCTTCATGGTGTCACATCTATCCCATATGCACATCTCTTCGAAAATAAGAATATACCGACATCTTACTCAAACAAACAAGTCAAGAAGTGATTAAATGTAAAATTTTATTTTACACATTTCCTTGCCCCACCAACCTTCGGTGATGAGCTTCAAGGTCTCTTACTAGTGACGTAGGGTTGGGAAAGGATGGAAATGCCCTTACTCGCCCATGCCTTGCCCACGGTGATAAACCCATGCTTCTTACAGTAAAGACGGGCAAAGTGTAGGGGGTCCTCTAGACAAAGTAAATGTTAAAAGGTCATAAACAAACAATTCAAACTTTGAGTCAAAAACGAATGAATCAGATATTCAAAATTCCAAAAAGAGTTAAAAATCCTAAAAACCCAGATTTTGTCTACTATGTGGCCATCTACGGGTCTAAGTCTGGATAAACCGCAAGGTAAGTTACATCCAAAACTATGAAGTCATTCAGGTAGAGTAAGCTTGTAGTTTTCAATTTGGTTCCACCAAAGCTTCGTCTGTCTTTCATCACTATCACTTCACCATATTTCATAACTTGCGCCCTTCTTGGCTCTTGGTGATGAGCTCTCGCATCTTACTAGTTGCGTGGAGTTAAGGGTGGGGCAAGTCAATCTGTTCATCATACTGGTTGTTCTCATCACTTTGCCAAAACAAATCATGAGGTATCCAAATTGCTAAACAAAAGTTAAGATTCAAGATCACAATATATCTACAATATCATGTATCAGCATCATGAAACACAAAAAGAAAGCAAACATTTGCATCATCTGTTTTCCATTGCATACATTCTAGAAAGCATATAAAACATACATCGTAGTATACACGAAAAAGCTGGAACAGAAAGGGAAGACACAAGTGACAAAGTTTTGATCCAAAATCGGCGCATATATATAAATAGTCAATATTTGTATACAATGCCATCATGCACTAGGCATGGTCAAAACGCTCAAAGAGCCCGTAATACACAAAAGAATCCATAATACAAAAAGTGTATAGGAGCCAAATGGCCTCTCAACCCCTACGCGATCCCGCTGAAGGTGCGCGCCCTCGCCTAGGACTACGACTACGCTGGCGCTCTGAATGGACGGAAGGCTCAGGGTCTCGAGGGGCGGTCGTGGTCTCGCCATGAGAACGGCTCCTCATAAGGCGCTCGGCTGTCCTATAGCCTCGCCAACTCGACGGAGAGTAGACACCATCTTGGCCACATGCCAAACGGGAGCAAAGACGCCGGATGCTCGCCGGCCGCCGAGGGCTCCCAAGCATCTACGGATAGCTCCGCACGGGTCTTATCCATAGGGATCATCGAGAATCGCACATACCCTACGGATTAGATCCCGCCACTCGTCAACAGCCTCTCGCAAAACAAAGAAGAAAGACGAATTAGAAACTAGGCAAGAGGCTAAAATATACAAGATACAAATATAAGGAGGGATAGAAGCTTAAAACAAGTCAAAAAAAAAAAAAAAATCAAACTAACACCGAAAGGGAGAAAGGATAACTTACTCGGGTCACCGGGCCTCCAAGATGGGTCACTAGGGCCAGCACCCGCTGCAGATGCCGCCGCCGACTGAGGAGCTGCTCCTGTAGTTGGGGCAACATGACGCCCCGCAACGGACTCATCATCTCCACCATGGCCCCGGAGAGTGGCTCTCTGAAACCGAGTCTCTCTCTCGCGCGCCCGCTCCCGCCTCTCCGCCCGCATGATATATCCCGAGTATCATGCCACTCAGATCACTCGCCCGTCTCGCTCCTCCGACCCTCCTCTCCGTGGACTCTCGTAATCGGAGTCAATATCTATAGGGTCATCGCTACTATGAGCAGGACCCGCGGTAATCCGAAGTAAAGGTGCCCGAGGCGCACCAGCTCTCCCTCTGGCCCGAACTATCCCCCTGGCTGCAATAGGAATGCCAGGGGTAACCACTGTCCAACCACGGCCTCTAGGCCCCCCTCTAGCCTCCCGAACTGATCTGTAAACTGGTGCTACTGGAGGAAGCATGCCCACATATGGGAGGCCGAACTGCTGAGGAACCCTGCTGAAAGGATGTACCTCCACCCGTCCCACACGGTCAATAAGCTGCCCTGTAATGGAGCAGGAAACCAATGTCATGGCCTCCTCTCCCCATACGCCGGCCATAAGCTGGTACGGTGTGGCCTCCATGTCTGCTATAGTGAGGGAGGCTACTGGCTGGTGAGGTGCTCTAAGCACCGACATATCTGACCATCTGGCCGCCCTCACAGCCCCAGGATCTGCCACCTCCACGCCTCTGCCATAAGGAATAAAATGCTCATACACCCAACTCATGACTAGAGTTGGGTGGCTCAACGACTGTCCCTGTAAACGGACCACCCTATATAAGTCGTGATAGGTGGTCCCCAAAATGTCTCGCCCCTGGGCGTATATCCGGCCATGCCCCTCTATCTGTGCAATGATGGGGGCCCAACAAGATAACAAAGTGTCCCCTCCCTTGTCCCCGATCAGTCTCGAGGCAAGGATCCCCATGATGGCCTGTAGAAATATGGGGATGGGCAAAGAAGGAATGGATCTAACTCTCACTCCCTTCTTCAGCCCCATGGAAATAGCCGCATCTCCCATATATGTCGCCCACCGTGCAACTCGTGCCCGTGAGCCTCGTCGCTGCCTCTAATGTAAGTCGCCTCCCGATGATCGGGACCCCTAACGCGTAGAGACCCTCTAATGTAATGGTCCACTCACCACGGACCCCTGGCAATCGGAAAGTGTTCCGATCTGCATCCCAGTAGGAGAATAAGTCACAGAGTATGTGACTAGACGGAGCAACGTGAGGCACACGCGATATCCGCAATATGCCGGCCCTCTGCAATGTGTCCTCCTCATCTGCTGAGAGGGCATCCAATACCCCGGGCAGCCAGTCACACTCTCTCTCCCGGCTCCATCTAATATACTCCTCCTTCGCCTGCATACACCCAAAAACACACAAAACAGAGTAAGTTAGTATCTAAACGATATCAAGAGAGTTATAAAAACATACACAAATGCTAAAAATACAAGTGTAAGTTTTCAAAAGAGGTCCTTTTGCATTCTGTGCAAAACCGCCGCCCTGGGGGGGGCGGAGCAGAACCGCCGCCTTCAAGGCGGCGGTCTCGTGACCGCCGCCCTGGACAGGGCGGCGGTCATGTAACCGCCGCCCTGGCCAGGGCGGCGGTCGCGGTCCGAAAACCCGCGCGGGTTTTTAACCCCAAAAAGCCAAAAACTAGCAAAAAACGACCATTTTAGCTAAAAACAAAGCCTACCCAGTAGGCGCCCCCCCTAGATGGACCTTTTAAACCTAACATTTTCAAAAATGACCCCCCCATTACAACAAATTTAGCATTTCAAAATTGAAGAGGGAAAAGCACAAAATTGAAGAAAAACCAACCTGTGATCTCGCGGGGTGGCGTTCCGCACGTGGAGGCATGATCACTATCTCGCTGTGGACGTTTTGACTCTACTCGCGTGAGAAACCGTTACCGTGGGCCCCAGAGCTCAAAATCTATCAAATCGACTCACGCAAATGAATAGTAAAATGGGCCCACTTTTATATATATAGCGCTCTAATTCATTTTAAATCCCCTTTTCACAGGTTCGGAGCGCCAACGGAGGTAAGTTTCTATCCTCGCACTAATGGTACGTCCTCTTCCCCTATTATTTTAGCGTTTATTTTCCAAGTTATCAGATCTATCCGCACTTGAGTTCCCTTTCATTTTGCAGTAAGGGAATTTTGATGGCGTCATTTCGACACACGGACGTATAAGGTATAACTTCTAACTTCCCATTTCGGGACGGCCATACTCGGACCCACCGTTTTATGCCTCTTCATGGCTAAAACGCTTCTCCGAGGGGGCAATATGTACGTACCCAAAATTGTAAGGTACTGTACTGCGGAACGGTGTAATAAATGCCCCAATGATGATACAGGTCTCTTCGCAAGGTGTTCGGGATCCAGAGAAGCTTTACGGATATGCGTTAACATCCCACATGCCCCGCTTAGCCCCCGCGTGCTTTGTTTTCCTTTTTTTCCTCTTTTCTTGGCTTTTTGGTCTTCAGTGACGAAACCGCCGCCCTGAAGGGCGGCCTCGTGATCGCGCCCCGAACAGCATGGCGGCGGTCTCAGAATCGCGCCCCGAGCAGGCGGCGGTCCTTTACGCGTTTTCCAGAACGTTCTTTTGACGGAACGCACGCAAAGTTCAACGCTTCACCAGCTTTTCTTGCCGACTTGAGCATGCATTAATGTTTTTGGTCCCCTGGAATAGTGTTTTTCCTTTGTTTATTGTTTAGGAGTTCAGTTTGGTTTTGATCTTTGGGTGTTTGAATTCCTATAAATGCATGGTTTGTGCACATGCAAATGGCCCCTCATTCTTGTTTAAAACTCATCATTTTCAGTAGTTCAGTCTTCTAGTTTGCTTAAGTTTGATAGTTTAAATCTTTTACATGCTTAGTTGCATTACTCAGCTGTTGGTAAGCCACAGATCCAACTTGTGCAAACAGTATTATTGCTTTTGGAGTAGAATAGTTTAGGCAGCCATTAAAGTTGCAGGTTTTTTTCTCTTTCATACTGCACTAGTTTCGTGTCTCGACGCATTTTGTTGCATGATTCGCAGTAGACCCCGCTAGGAATTGCATAGGCCAAGCTCTGTACTCTTGCGCTATCCCTCTCCTATCCGCATTCTATTCTGTCTGCATTCTGAAGGCTGTCCATTGATCCAAATATCTATTCCTGTTGATGCAAGCATTACACGCTTTTCTGGATTCACGTGAGCACAAAGAACGAGGAGATCATACTGAGGGGACAAGAACACACACACCGTCGGATTCGCCACCGCTCGCGAAATCCAGTTCCATCTTTCAAAGTTTTAGTTAGAACTTATCAAATAAAGTAGTTAATCGCTTTATTACAGTTATTTCCATTCTCGATATTGCTGGGAAGTTGTGGGGATTGATAGTTTCTGAGAAACTATGATTCATTCCTCACTTCTAAGGTAGGATCGAGAATCTCGCAAATAGATTAGTTATTTCGTTGTTTAGAATAGATATACAAAATTACACAGACAAATAGCTACACTCGGCTATTTTGTTTGTTTTACGTTATTAGTTTAGTTGTCAATTCTAAATATTTTTAGATAGCTGCTTTCTTATAAATTGCCAGAAAATACAAAAAGAAATTATATATGCTAGAAGTGTACTTAGATTTTACTTTATTATAGTTTGTTTCATTATTTTGCATGACAATTACGGGACCTAGGAGCCCAGGAATACATTTTCGAGCCAATTGTGCCCCAGCCCAATATCGTAGTGGCAGTAACTGACATTGACCAAAACCTTAGGATACAAGTCTTCCAAACAACAATAGACTTCCAACAGATCAGGTCACAGTTGAGAGGGTTAAACGTAGAAGACGACCAAGCACACACATTTTGGTCAAATCAACCAAACTACAGGTTATCCTAGAAAACATCCGCATGACTGTAGAAGGATTTGAAAGAGAACAAATATTCGGGTGCGATCCTTTAGTTCCACAGCTAGACGCTGGAGACACCCTCGTAGATATAGATACCAGCTTAAGAATTCAAGTTGCTAGAACACCTGTGAGGTATTCTGAGAAAATCGCACAATTACTGATTCTAAACGTAGAGGCTGAGAAAGCTTACGACTACTGGATACTAGGGATTAGAACTTGATCTCACGTATGACCATAACAGGACCGCAACAACCAAGAGTCTACGGTTGTGATCCACAAATCCCACAGCCTAACGAATCCACAAGTCAGTTAGATATAGACACTGGCCTACGCACATTAGTATTTCAGTCTACTCCGATTCCACCTATCATCATTCAACAGTTGTCCCTACTAGACACAACAGCTAACAAAGCTAGAGAATTTTGGACTAGGCCAGAGAATCGTCCATAGAGTTGACTATATTCACCATATGACCCTATCAGGAGAAATACACGAAACCATCCCGGTCATTTTCCACGCATCCCACAACCCATAGATCGAATCACGCCGAGCTCGATATTGATTGAGCCTTCGAGCAACATCCTCCCGATCGATCTATCACACCACCAAGTTAGAAGGGCCTTCTTTGCCTTAGATTCGCAAATACCATTAGTGCGTGTCGAAGACATTAGACTCCCCAACTAGTTTGTCTCGCATATTCTACCCCCACCG
Organism: Taxus wallichiana var. yunnanensis; assembly: GCA_018340775.1. Lineage (NCBI taxonomy): Eukaryota > Viridiplantae > Streptophyta > Pinopsida > Cupressales > Taxaceae > Taxus > Taxus wallichiana. The sequence goes on along the minus strand of CM031238.1, from coordinate 425,340,573 downwards.
CTGTCCCTGCACGACCTCGGGAGGTCGGGTACGTGGAAGAGTCACTTGTTGATTCGAATATCATTTTGATAAAGAAAGATTATTTAATGGAAAAGTGTTTCTACAAAAGAAATAATATTACTTTGTTGAAAGTCTTACTTGTTTAAAAATCTGAAATAATCATTTAGCATTACATTGGAAAAGAAAGTATCTCCTCTTATATTTTTTTTGTAATATTATTAAATGGAATGGGAATAGTTTGTCTTCCTTTCCCATGTAATTCTTAACAAATGATTGTAGAAGAAAATCCAATGTTAACTTACTTCTCCTTTAATAAATTTTAAATTGTTTTCCAAGCTCTCTTCTCATTCGAACTACTATGTTACATTTCTCATTATCTAAAAAAATTAGTAATTCTTTTTTTTTTAACACAATTAGATATTGACAATTTCCTTATTCCATAATCCTCAAAAGTAACAAAATAAAATTTGTTATTATCAACTTGAAATGAATTGTTCCTACATTGTAAATAATACAAATATATCAAAAATATGATTATAGTTTATAACATAACTATATTATGTTTTAGCATAGTTATATATTACCTATTTAATATTATCATGTTATATTAGAATAATATATAAAAGAATAAAATAAATATATATAATATATATATATATATATATATATATATATATATATATATATTTATATATATATATATATATATTAACATACCTTATATAATATATAAATATTTAATTTAAGACTAATTAAAAATTTCAATATTATAAAAAAAAAAAAATAAACAAAAAAAAATTAATTAAAAATTTTAAACAAAGTTTGAGGGAGCATCGAACCCCTCCCCCTCCATTTACGGCCACCTCTATCCGTCGTTGCATCCTCCACCAACCACACTACCCACGGCCTTCCCACACATCTCCTCTCCTCACACACTGCCCCCAACCCCGCATATAGACCTCTCCCTATGCACCCACCTCCAAAACCCTCACCCACTAAGAAATCAACCGCCTTCAAACCGCCGCCCGTCTAAAAGCTGCGGCCACACCAGATCTCTAATGTAATTTACACATTAAAAAAAATAGTTTTGTGGTTTTGGATCTCACAAAAGAATACAATAAGGATGAATCAAACTCCATAGCCCCTCCTCCACCTAAAAGAAGAGAGAAAAACAAAATGAGAAAAGGAGAATAGAAAAAGAAGAGCATAAGGATGTTTAGGGAATTCTTAGGGAAACACTAGATCAAGGGCTGAGATAGCTTCTATCCTAAGGTCCAAAATTAACCCTACTCGCCTTTAAGCCATGGGCATTTTAAGTGTGAATGGAAAATAAAGTTTTAAGAGGTGTGTGTGTGGGTAAATAAAATAAAAGGGAGAAATCTAATTAAATAAAAAGGGGTGTAGACTCTTCTACAGGGTGTCTCTAGTAACTTAATAGAAATTAAATAAATAAAATTATTTGGGGTTAGTGATTTAGAAATCAGGGAAATTGATCTAGTTTAAGATGAACAATTTCAGGAATCGGTTTTGTATCATTAGTGTTATTATTGTTAGTAATCACTTTCAAAAAAAATTACCCTAATTTTTAGTTACACTTGGGTGTGGGTTACGGTGTCTCGAGGTGGGTCACTACATATAATTCTATATGTTAATATCTATCTATTCTATTTATGTGCATGCAATCAAATCTGTAATCTATTGATTGGGTTGCACATCTTCCCTCTTTATTTCCTATTTTCTTCTTCATCGATATTTCCTTTCTTTAATAGCTTGCTTACTTGCTGCAAAACTATACAACTATGGTTCATGAGATGCATGGTTAAAGTAATACCCAAAAATAGATACTAGAATATTTAACTAAAAATCTTACATGGGGGCGTCACTGGTAAATGAGGGAGATTTATCTCATGGTTTCGCCTAGGTTTTCAGCTATGCGAGAAAATCTAGCCAACATGAGTCAATAATTTATTTGTGCGAGATCTAATTACAAAAACTCTATTGGTACTAGATTTGGAAGGTGTGCTAATTTTTCAAGTGAATTCTAAAATATCTAGATCTTTCGGACAAAGGATGTCATTATGTTCCAAGAAAAAATTTATCTCAATTTTTAAAATGCATATGTACTAAATTTGAGATAGCATTTTGGTCAAGTTTATGTGGCCAAGATGTTAAATATTTAGGGAAGAATATTTTGAAGAAATATGGGGATGGTAAGCAAAGAGCTTTATTTTATTATGGTGTTGAAATGTGCACAAATACAGATTGTGAACAGGTTAAAGATCTAAATATAGTATGGTCAAAGAATAAATCATATGACACTACAAATACCATATTGATCAGTTCTAAAATGGTAGGGGTTCCTTAAGAAAATTGTTTCATTGCACCAATTTTTTTTTCTCAGATGATATGCAAGCTGATAATTGGTTAATGGCTCATGTTTGGCAGATCCTGAGCTCTTTTGAGAATGATGTAAATGATGCAAGATCATTAGTTAAAAAATTGTAAACGATATTACAATGAAAATTTTGAGCTAGTTTCATTGTAAGAAAATTTTGAAATCATTTTGAAGATACGATGTTGTATTGTAAGACGATAAAATCCATTCCAAAGTTAATATAATGTATTATTATTATTTATTTTATAGTATTGACATAACTTTATTTTTTATTTGTTGTTTTACTAGTGTAATTATTAAAATGCTAGTAATGTTTGTCATATCTTTAACTTCAATTACAATGAATTTATTGATTTTTGTAGTAATAGGGATGTACTTTTGGAAGTTATTTTAAATTTAGTATACATATTGTTATTTATGCTATAACATTGCATGGAGTTCAATTTTTTGATGTGGTTATTTATAGGATTAATCATTAATTTAATCTCTATAATAATGTATATCATACATTTGATTTCAGTTGCAAGGAAATTGTTGATATTGGGAGTAGAAGGATTGTTGTTTAGAGTTCTAAGATATTCTGGAACTAAGCCTTAAAAATTACAACATGATTTTAAATATGCTTCATATACATATTTCCAAAGGATTTATTCTCCTGATTTATTAGAGGTTGCAAGAGAACATTTTGATCTTGCTTTGTGGTTTACATTTTTAGATAGAAAAGAAGTACATTCTTTTCTTGCACACTTTACTTGGTTACGAGATACAAAATTTTTGTTCACTTGGGGAAGAGAACATTGTATAATATCAAATACATTTAAGATATCTCAGAGTGGAAATTTGATGCCTATATAAGAAAATTTTAAAGGATGTTATTGATGTGTACAGAGAGAGATATGTTGATTCTAACATATTATTCATTGATGAGGGGAAATACATATTTGAAGAGTTTGGAAATGCTAATTACTTTAAGATCCCACGTAGTTGGGATTTTGATAGATCTTATGAGAAAGATAAAATTTAAAAATAAAATCTATGTACTTGGGTTAAACATGTGGGGCCTGTAAAAAAATTGAGGCATTCATTGAGAAATTTTAAATTAACTATTGATGATTATTAATTGTAAGTGAAATTTAAATTGTGAACTTCTTTTTTCTATGTAAAATATATTAAATGTATATGTTGATTTTCTTGTTTTTATAATAATAGTGCTGACATAGATATTATGAATAACAATAAGGTAAAGAGAAGTCAACTAACAAAATGGAAACAATTGATTTAATAGTAGTATTTTTCACTCAATTTTGTTTGTACGAGTAAAAATAATATAATACACATGTTGAATGGATTTAATCATCATTTAAATGAGCTAATCCTTTGAACTAGATGGAATCCTATTATATCAATCTAAATAAAAAACTAAAAGGGAGACTAGGTGGCTTGAAATTTCCTCGAATATTAACCAATAGTTGGAAACCAACGATATTATGAAAAATTAAATTATTAAACTAGATGACATCCTATTGTCCATTTGAGATCAAAATAACCATGAAGAGGTAGAATGTGTGTCCTCTCATTATCATGCGATGTGTTATCCTATAAAATTGACAAGGAAATTTTGTAAGTAACCATACCAAATTTTTGTTTTGGTTCCCCGTTGAGGTCCCTTAACGTTCAGGATGGCATAAAATCCCATTCCAGAAAACCTAGTTTTTTCAAACTTAGTCATTTGGTCCTTTTTTAACTGGGTGCAATTTTTATTCATGCAACATCAAATGAATTTGTGCCCCTTTCTATTCCTGTGGTGCATCCTTTGGAGTGTTGACATTCCAAATGTTGCGCTCCCCATGATGCACCTTTCAAACCTGTGCCAAGGCGCATGCACCATCTTGTCGACATTCAAAATGTTGTGCCCCTAAATAGTGTGCCAAAGTGCTGAAAAAGTAATGTCGACAGTCCCAAATCCACGCCAAGGGTGCAAATATTTTCATGTTGGCATCTACTTGGGTGCACCTTACAAAAGTTGGTGGCACATTTATTACACCTTTTTCTATAAATAAGTGCATCCGACCTATCATTTTCACGATTGAAAAAATGTGAAAATTTAAATTCCTCTGCACCTGTCAGCCCCATGTGTCACTTTTAATCGTATTTGTGGACCCCACATCATTTCCTCCATCTTATATATTCCTGGTAAGTGGCCCTTGCTCTTCTTGTGTGTTGTTGTTGTGGGGTTTTTGTGTTATTTTTGGAGGTTATTATTAAAAACAAAGAAAATGAACCTAAGAAGTAATACAACCCCTACCCGTTTTGCAAATCAACCCAACTCCAAACCGGTCTTACCCTCCTTCTAGATCTACTAGCCTGGAGGGCCTTGTCTCAAAAATGAATCCCTGACCCTCTTTTCTCTGTTCCCCTCACTGAAAAATCTTAGTTGAAAGAGGCAAAAGACCCCAAACCTATCCAAAAAGGGTAAAAAATCTTAACTTATTACAAATCTAGAAACCACGGTTTTTATTTGGCACAAATGCCATCACTATTACACTAAACATAGTCATGCCAAAGGGGTGCATTGTCCCCACCTGCAACATACATCTATTCCACATCTTATAAAATTCTTAAAACCTAACACAGGCGTAAGCGCAACTCCACCTACACCAACATCTGAATGTCATGCACCCTTCCCACACCATGCCAAAAGCTAAAACCTTAGCGCACCTTAACTCAATGATGCACCCTATAAACCTGTGCCCTTTGGCACATCATAATGTTTTGTAACATGTATCATATATGTGCCAATGGCGCATCCTGAAGCCTTGCAACATCAAAATAATCTGCCTTGTTCAAAACCCTTCATATAGCGCAGGCGCACATCATATGACACCAACATCTGAATGTTGCGTGTAGCCTTTCTGCACCCTGCACCTCTTTTGGCACTATTTTCTTCCATGCAACACTCTCCAAAAGTGCACCTTACTTTTCTGACCCTACAATCTACAATAGAATTACACCTTGCACCCAGAGGCTTGTAAATTGCTAACTTTTCATTCTGTAAAGCTTTGATGGATGATTTAATAGCTAACATGGATCTTCTGCAATGGACTTCCCTAATTCTTCTTGCAGATCAGTAGCTGAACTCAGATTCACACATGTCTTCATCAAGTAAGAAGCCAACCAAGTCTAAGGGTAAGGCAAAACTCATAGAAGAAGAAATGAAGTACAAATACCAAAGGGTCAGGATGCCTGAATCCCTTGTAGAGTGTGACCTGGACATCAGGGATTTAGAACTTGGTCATATTGATATGGAGGACTTCTGGGCCAGAACCAGGAAGGTCACAGGTAGTCCATGGATGGAAAAATTGGTCGAGTAGTGGTTTACATTTCATTGTAGGAATTCCGTGAGTGATGTAAACAATGAGTTCATGATGGTGGTGGGCCGCTGTTACAATAAGGACACAAGATGTGTCGAGAATGAAAAGGGTGATGTAATAATCAACCTCACTTAGGACACTTCGAAAACATGTTTGGTATTCCCACCACCTGGCACTTTGTGGCAATAAGCTAAGAAGACTGCATAAAGGCATGGAATAAAAATGAAGACAAATGCATGCAGTTGATGAATGAAGTATACCTGAAAAACAAGAAGGTGATAACCAGGTGGCTGCAAGTTATTCATCGCAATGACTTCTTAGAGGAGCTGAGTGACACCATAACCTTCCTGAGTAGGGTCTTTGGGCTTCCTGATGCCCATTACTTTCATAAATGGATGCTCAGATACTTGGAAACAATGAGCAAAAATGTTCCTAATCAGCATTTTGAATGGGCGGAGATTATCAGCAGCACCATCTCCGAGCAGCTTCAACAACTCTTGACAACGGGGAGGTTCTACATGAACTCCTACATGGTATACATTGTTGCCTACAAAAGAGACTACCCAACACTAAGTCAATGCGGGGTGTGGCCCCAAGTAAAGATATATGAGTATTATCTAGAGTTAAGACTGGAAAACAAAATTACACAATTCAACAAGATCAATGATGCCTTCTTCTACGGCATCATCTGCCTCTTGAGGCCCAATGTGACTCACAGTCAGATGAATAAGAGTGTGGTTACTGCCATAGAGAAGTGGGGGGAATTATTTATGTAATTCCCCACTTTCACCTATCTCAGAGCCGCCAACTTCTTGGGGGAGCCCACCAAGTTACCGAGGTATGTGGGACCCAAGTTGATCCTATTGGAGCTATCCAGACAACTTATCACATACCACGAGAAGTGTCTAAAAAGAAATAAGGGTGGAACTCCATTCCCCCTCACAGTGGGTAGGTATACCTGCACTTCTCATATCAAATCCTAGGAAATGTTTGCAGAGCTAGAGTTGCTCAACTTGAAACACAATTTCCCGGCAAGGCCGACCTTTGATCCTCGCAATTGCCTTCCAAGGGCAAAGCTTGATCCAATTCACATCCCACAGATCGAGGATGTCTATATCGATCTGTATCATGAGGTCAAGCTCAAAAGAAAGGATCACTCCCACCTGGCCCTGGTAGAAATCATCCAATATGGTGTGGCCATTATCTCGAAAGGTTTCCAAGCAACCGATCAAGAAGTTGATCAGGTCTATCTAGATACGGATGGGGACAATTGGCCATTTCTTTGAGATTAATAGGACAAAGGCACCTTAAACTATTAAGGAAAGGGTTCCAATGGGCACCTCAAAGGAGACATGGTGAAGTCTACCCCAAGGTAAATCAAACACAAGTGAATTTCGAGAGGCCGTAAGTTTCTATTGGTGTACCCCAAGTTTCTACCATCCCATTGGACACCGGTGAAGTTCCCACCATCCCATCTCCCACTCCTCCTTCCCCTCCTCACATCACTCAAGCAACCACTCCTTTGGTTGTGTCTTCTCCCCCATCTTCTACTATTCCCCCTTCCTCTTCCTTCATCTTCTCTTCCCTCGCGGATCTGTCCCCCAACATTTCTTCTCTCATCTCTCAGATCCCTTCCACCCCCATGGTTTCCTCTCCTACGGTGACTCCTACCCCTGTGAGTGTTGGAGGGTCAGCTTCCTTATCAATGCCACTACCGAGCATCTCGACACATTTCCCGTGTTCACTATAGTTACTCCTTCTACCCCTGTTTCCCCTCCTTCCTCTGGTCACACTCCCTTAAGTCTAGAATGGATCTCCAAACACTTGAGCCAACACAAGAGGAAAGTCCCCATTGCACCTATGGACTTCTCCATGATCCCAACTAAAGGAGCTAAGAAGCAAAATCCAATAACCTACTTCTCTTAGAGTGCTTCAGGTGAAAGGGTTATGGAGATCGCATACCCTAATCCCACAAAGGATAAAAAAGATTTGTCTCCTATAGATTATATAGTGACACAGGTCATAATGGGAACATCCTCAGAAAGCCTACAAGGAGAGGCCCTATCTGCAGTGGATGCCCTTTGTAAAAAGCTTCAGAAGCAAAGGAAGAGAAGAGGATACTGAAAGAACAGAACAAACATCTTCTCCAAGCCCTACAGAAAATGGGCAGTGCACCTCCTGTAGCTTCCACGAAACTCCTGAAGCCCTTAGTCAGGAAAAGATAAATGAGTACGCCAAGATTGGTGAGCAAGGTATGGTAGTATCCACTTAGAGAGACTAGATCCTCAAGGATAGTGAGGAAGTGATTGTAAAGTTCACAGAGTTGTATCAGAATATTGATCAAGCTAATAAGGAACTCTAGGCGATTGCAGGACCTATCTCTGAAGAGTTGGACCATGCTAGGTTAATTTTTGAGACATTCCAGAAGATGCTTGACTACCCAAATCGATGACTTAGTAAAATTTGGTGTCTTGATCACCCAAGAGCACCGAAAAAGTCCTTGCTTTGCTTTGGACTATCGGGTTGACTAGATAAAATTTATCTTGGAGAAGATTGACAAAATCAAGGAGGAGGCCTTGGATGTAATGCATCAAATAGAACAGATCGTCCTAAGGATGTCTCTAGGATTTCTCACCCCATCATACACCTTGAGGAAGGCAGATGACACTATTCATCTCTTTAAGGAGATCGTGTCACAAGGTTTAGGGTTAGAAGCCACTTTTGACATAGAATCTATCAACAACCTTCTGGCCTACCGTGATTTTGTTGGATACCTGATGGAGGTAGGTAATGAATACTTAAAACTCCCAGAGAGACTCAAAGATGAATGGGAGACTTGTGAGGTCATCGGTGATCACACCAAGGGTCCCGCTTAGGATCAACTTCAACCGATGATTAGCAAGTTCATGGAGTATCGCGCTCAATTTCACATTTCCTCTCCTGAGTAGAAGCAGGATACTCCTTTCCAGCTATGGGACTGACGACGAATAGGCTCCTTCCTCTTGGGATTGTTCCCATTTTTGTAAAGTATTTAAAAGTATGTTGGCACAAATGATGACATCATCCATGTTGCACCATGAGATGTTGTCATCCACCAAATTGCCCCAAAGTCAACAGTTGACTTTTAGATATTTTGTAAATAGTTGTTGGTTTTTTTTTCCTTCTTTCTCCTTCTCCTTCTATATATACTTGGATACTTGTTGTATTCAAGGGTGAACATTTTTTAGATGAAAAATAGAAGTAAGAAGGAAAAAGGCTTTGTACTTTTGTAACATAAAATATTAATACAGAAATTAAGACTTTAGGCTCAATGGATGTGTTATGTGCATTAGATATTTCTTAAGTTATATACGTGTTGCTTTTCGCGAGATCGATCTCTACTTTTTGTTATTTGCTCATCAAGTATTGCTTTGTTTGTTTATGCAAGTAGGTTTGGCTCTGTTCACTACCAGCCCAAAAACATAAACCCTCCGACCTTCTACGCTTTGGAATTCATTTCTTTCCTCTCTTGAGATCTATCCTATCTCCATTCCTTTTTGTTCACGGTTGGAAATACCCCTGCTTTGGGATGAGATCCCAAAATCCTGAAGGTAGAATATTGTAGGACTTGCATAGATTCTTGCTGGTAGAATAGCAATAAACCAATTTCACTTCTTTGTCTCAAAGAGAGGCTATGCCCCGCACACTATTGGCTTGTCTATCCATAGATCGCCCCGACATGATTTTCGGACCAACACGATGTAAAAACAATTGGAAAAATTGGGAAGCCTTCTAATATGGGTATAAAAGGTAATATATTTACCTCCCATTCTTTTTAATTAAAATTATAAAGACAATAAACTTCTTATCTATTTTTCCAATGTGAGTGAAAATTAATAGCGAGAATGGGTGGCCTCACATTCTCCCTCATAATTTAATTAACTAGAAATTAGAAACCAATAATGCAATTATTAAAGACCAAGAACTCAAATGTTGAAAACCAATAATAACATATTTGAAATCCAAAAATTAATATTTAAATTAAAAAAATTAGATGTAAAGAAATTGATAATGAACTTCTTGAAAAAATTATTGGACTAAAATTAGTCTAAATGTAATGATTTTTTTTTCCAATGTGAGTGAAAATTAATAGGGAGAATGGGTGGCCCCATTATACCTCATAATTCAATTAACTAAAAATTGGAAACCAATAATGTAATTATTGGAGACCAATAACTCAAATGTTGAAAACCAATAATAGCATTTTGGAAAACCAATAATAACATTTTTAAATACCAAAATTTAGATGTGAAGAAACCGATAATGAACTTTTGAAAAAAATATTGGACTAAAATTAGTCCAAATTTAATGAAATGGTGAATGCGATAAAATTGATCCTATTGCACTTGCAGAAGTTAAGGATAATAAGGTATGGAGGAATCTTCATAAAGAGGGCCTGACTAATTTTATGACTAGAATTATTAGTCACAACCCTTCCATATCCAAATAAATTATGTTGGGCTGGAATAAAAATTGGTTACCATGCATGGGGTTTGGATTTTTGTGATAAAGGAAACTATTGGAGATATAAATGATATTCCATGTCAGGAAATGAAGGCCTATAAAGATAAGAGGAGGAGGAGTTATTTAATCAAGACCTCCTACAATAATGAAGGCATGGTTATCAACATGAAGGGGTATCTAATAATGTAACTTCCATGTAGGTTTCCAAATATATGTATTCAAATCATGAAGTACATAACCCTTGAAAGCAAATTAAATGTTCTCTATTCCCACTAGTTTCTAGTAATGAACCATTTCAAAGGGCACAACATTATATTTTTGTATTTCTTATGCAAATCCTTATAAAGCTTTATGTTGGAATTTCAAAAGAATCCCTCAAATGAAACTACCCATAAAAACTTATCTTCCTCCTAGTCAAGATATGAGGACCTCTTTGGGGTAAATTTATTGTGGAAAAAATTGAGATGGAGATTGGTGCTCATATTAACATTGCAAGATTGGAGTATGTGCAAGAGTCTACGAGAAGAGAAGGGGAGTATGAAAAAGTTAAGGAGGATGTTCTTAAACCTATTACCATAGATGATGACCCATAGGTGGTGAAAATTATTCTTGATGAAATCGATGTGAAAAGGAGTTTGAAGGTGGTTATCACTTCACCCTTAGCCAATAATCCTAAATTAATTGAGTTGGAGGGTAACATAAAAAAACTATCTTGTAATTTTTTTAAAATACAACTCTATAGAGGCACATAGGAGGAAATAAGATATTTTAGAATTCTTTAGTATCCCTACCAAATGGAGGATTTAAGTAGAAAGGAGGGTGAGGTTGGTGGAAGTCTCAAGAAAACTAGTGTTAAAGGTAAGGCTAGTAGGAGACAGATGCAAAATGCACCTATTATGAAGAAAGTTTCCTCCAAGGCTTGTAAGGGGAGTTTCAAAACAAAAATATCATATTTTGAACAGGATAAAAAGATAGTGGTCAAAGTTTCAGCCTCCATTTTTAAAAAAAAAAAGGTAGTAATATTATGAGGAAGTATGTTGAGGTGTCCAAAGAGAAGTTTGTATAAGATAACTAAGAGTACAATCAAAAAGAAGAAAAAAATAATAAGCCTGCATTACTGCCACGATGTGGCAATCATTCCAAATGAGAAAAAGGAACAACATAGAGTAATACAAGTTTTAGATAATCTTCTTTGATTAGTTTAAAAATCTTCGAGTTACATCTAGTTTTACATTAAACATTACAAGCTCAACTCAATGTGAGGCTCATATTCTTGTAAAATATGTTTACATCGAGAGAGAATACTCCAAAAATTTTGATCTCCCAAACGATTTTTAAAAATATTTAATTTATCAAATTAGTTCATTTTCTCTACTATGACGTAATTTATTTGTCTAACTGAGTTTATTTCTTTAAAATGATTTAATTAAATCAAAACATTAGATTCCCATAAATTAAGTAGTTGATATAATTAATTTTAATCCATTAACACCCGTGATGTAAATTAAATTATTTAATTAGATAAATCACTTAATTCCCATGATTCAATTACTTGACTTAATTAATTAAAATAATTTATTTTTAGTAAACTAAGTCAAACCATTTAATTAATTAATACATTTAACTTCCATAGTTAATTAATTCATTTGATTATTTAAACCAAGTAATTTCTGTAATTAAAATGAATCTCTCAAATAATAGCTCCAATGAGCTCGATTATTTTAATCCAATTTGTAAATTTGATAAGTAAACTAAAGATTGATTTAAATTAATCTCTAACAATTCCATAACCATTTATTTAACTAAATTCAATAGAAACATTTAAACAAGTTAAAAGGTTACTATAATGTGCTCCATTTCCCACTCTTGGATTAGATCTATCTCAATCGTTATATCCTAGTGCAACTATATAAACCCTATATATCTTTACTAAGTCAAATAATAGATATTGATGAACTAAAATTAAATATTAGTAATAATATAAGAAGTACAACAATGTAATAATTTAAATATACTAAAATATAAATGCTAGATAATTTAATTAATATTTTAAATGAAATCAAATGAAAGAGGAAAGGTACTGACTTGAATTCGAATCACCTCATAGTGATCTCGGGACTCAACTTGGTGATGAAATTAAGAATTTAAGTGTTGTAATGAGCCTCAGGAAATTACAGAAGAGGTGGATCTAGATAGAGTGTGGTTCCTTGGGAAGTACAAGGGCACCTGGGATGCCTCAGTATAAAATATGGGAACTTTGGTCTATGAAACAACTCGAAACCAAGCTTTGACAGGTCATTAGGTCTTCACAATATTTCTCCTTTGGTCAAGTGGATGTCAAACATTCTTTGTTGATGTCACCTTGAACCTGCAATAAAGAATTACCCATAAAACCCCATACAAAGCATCAAACCCTACGAAATAAATATGTGTATGAAGGGGTTAGACTATCATCAATGACCAAAATGGTGGACTTACTAATTGATAGTTACACTATATCTCAGACCTAATGTAGTTCTAGGTATGTGTGTGAACATCATTCCCTAGGTGCTCTTGTGCCAATCACACTTTTGAAAGTAGTGAGCAATAAATATATACGAAAGGTAATAAAATGGTGGATTGAATAGAATAAATTTCCCTCATATGTAGTGTGATGCAAATGAACTAGCCTTATCCCTTGTGATGGAGCTAGATGGATGTAAATGGAGCCTTTGATAGATGTATCCTTAGGCGATGATAGTAGTGCATAGTTCTTCGTCCCTCATTATGGTCTCATAACTTTATATTTATATGGTTCTCTTGATCTAATTTTTTAATTAACATCAAAAATTCCGATGACTAAAAATATAGAAATCTTAAACGGCTAGAAATTTTCCAAAAAGTAGCAAGAAAGTGTAGAAAGGTTCAGGGGTTCCCAAATGACACCAAGGAACTTGGGGCTCCCAAGATTGGGTTGGGCACCCCAACTAGAGACAAAACAATGCCAAATGGAAAAACTAACTGGGTGAGTACATGTGGGAGGTCGAAGTGATGACACCAAGTAATGTAAAATTGCAAAATGATATGGTTTAACTAGTGATTTCTTCACTCAAAACCATATGAATAGTAGTATGAGACAGAGACTAAATAATGTCCAAAGTGCATGATTTTTTGTGTACATTTTCCCCTAGTTTATGTTGGTGAGAGGAACTCTCAAGTAACACAAAGTAGATAGAGATCCATACCCGATATCCATGTACAAAGTGGTACATAAATTGTGGAGTGAGAAAATAGTGGATCATGGAGGGTAAAGATGCAAAGGTGTAAAGAAGTGATGAGAGTAAACCTAGGGTGAAAGCACGTGTCTAGATGTCGATGTGTGTGATGTTCCTGCATGTTAGTATGAGGTGTGTGTTATCCTAAAATTTTGTTGTTGATGGTGTTGTTTGTTGTTGACTACTTCCTTCCCATATAGATGGACATGCAAAGGAGAAGACGCTCAAGTATTCAAATACACATGTATATGTAAAAATTTCATGTGTATAGTAAAAATACTATAAATGGAAGTATGAAAAAGTAAAAGGAACATGTGCACATGATCCATGATGAGAGAAAGGGTGTATAAGAGGATATCCTACAAATATGATTTTTTGGGAGATCTTACGCCATTGTGGTCGAGGAAGTGTCGGGAGAAATCTACATTATTCTCTAACTTGTACTTGCTTCCCTAATAATAGTGTGAAGAGATATTTATATTTCCTAGTTTTTGGGTGATCCAATTTCGTTTGGCTGATGTAGTGTAGGAAGGAAATGCGTTGTATCCTCCAACCTATAACTTCTCCCAGAATGCTAAGGAAAAATTGTCCTATAAAATATGTTATGTGCGGGGTTTTTAGACTGGTATGAACCCACTCGTTGTATAACCCACAATGTTAAGGATGGAAAATTGAACCAAACTATACTAGTAGAGAGCATTGTGTAATATGTAAAAACCCAAATGATGCCCCGTCTTTGGGGGTGCATGTGATGTCATGAATAGGAGGATGCGGTCCCAAAAGATGACTGATCAAGTAAACTATGCCCTCCATGGGGAAAAGGGAATATGTTTGGTATAAACCAAGGCACACACAAGTAAGTGGCTAGAAACAAATGTTAGTACGAACAAACATGCATGTAGAGAACAAGTGTAAGATACACAAATAATGTATATGCTAGAATGTTATTAAACATGAAAGAAGACAACTACGAGACCACCGAGTGGGTTGGAAACAAGGGAAACCTTTATTACTTCACAAGAAACTCAACACCATAATGGCCTCATACAACAAAACAAGTGTGCACACCAAAAAAATGGCAAGGCTCACATACAATAGTAAATAAGAGACAAACACACAGATAACCATGGAAGCAAATAATCTTGCAAAAAAATGTTACACATGAAGCACTTGTTAGCATGTTAGATAGATTAGTCATATGTCAAAAGTGTGTATAAGAAAGTAATTTACAGTAATAAGTACAAAATGATACAATATCACATGTAAGAGATGAATATTGATGCCCCTACAACCGTTATGGAAGTGGTAGGAGGTGAGCATCCATGTTGCATGTAGGAGACCTGTATCTGTGATCACAACTCAAAAAGGACACGAACTTGCATGTGTGGATGGTAAACATAATGACATATAAGAGATATATCTATCATGTGTAATAAGGGAACATGAACAATCCAATGTAATAAAAAGTAAAAGAAACCAAGATATGTAATATGTTATGGATGGATGGAATGGAATGAAAGATGGATGGTAGGAACCCATGCACCCCTGAGTGAATGGAAGTGTATTTAGTGAGATTCATTTAGTATTCCTCCTCGGTAGTAAAGAATGACAAAAAAAAAATGAGAGCGTCATTGGGAAATGGTCAAATAGTGTGTGGTGTATAGCGTGTTGTGATGAGTGTGTATGTGTGTTGATGATATGCAACCTAGAGATGAACATGTGATGATGTATCCTAAATCATATATCACAATGAGACAAATAAAGGGAGTGGTGATGTATCCTAAATCATGTACCACTACAAGATGAAGGAACATGTGACCAATTGACTTATAGCATATGTCACTAACCTAGTAATGTTGCATGATATAAGTTATATTGATGAATGTGTGTGTATGATAAGGTCCATTTGATTGGTAAACCATTGGCATTCGAGTATGGATTGAGGAAATAAAGTGTGTCATAGGGTAGTGAGTGCAATGCGTAGAATAATATGTAGTATGTGTGATGATAAGAGACAACCATATGATGTGTAAAATGTGTAAAATGCAATGTATAGTGTGCAATGCAAAGATGTGTAGATAGACTAATAATGTGAGAGTGTGCACAATGTAATACGTAGGATGAGTAGTATATGATGATAGACTCGTAAACAATAGGAGTGTGACACATATATGATGAATACTAGTATGATGTCTAGATTATGTATGATGTATAGATTCATAGATGTCGATACACTAATGATGTACACTATGTTGGGGATGTAAGATGCGAAATGTCACATGTCTTGTAATATATGTAAAGTGACATAGTGTAGTATCTATTATGCGTGTGTGTGAGGTCCATGTGTAGTATGTAGCTCTCAATAGCTAAGTATGAACCGAAGCACAAGAGTGTGTCATCAGGTGGTGATGACGTGAAAGTGTAGATGAGTATGCTATGTTAAGAGTAGGATGTATAACACGTAAGTGTGGGAGATGTGCTAATGCTAAGAGAGTAGGGGGTAATGGAGAGAAAACCTTGAGAAGTGATTCTAGGTTAGACTTGGTAATGCCACAGATAGCTTGAGTGGAAGAGGAGTAGGACCATCCTTAATGGGAGGTTGAGCGGATTTAATAGGTGATTCTTGGATAACCAAAGAAGGAACATTAGAAATTCTGACATGATTCTCATGTGACATAGAGGGAACAGATTTGAAATCCCATGTGAATGTAGCATTTGTAGATGGGAATGCAATAGAATGTTATGCAATGAATTAGATAAAGCCCTGACACTCTAGATGTTTGATCCTTCATTGTAAAGTGTAGCAATTGGTGTCACTATGTCCATTGATTCGATGATAATTGTAATATAGACAAACTTGATTTTTTTCTAGTTGTTAAGAAGGATAATAGTAACAAGTAGGTGAAAAATTCATCAATTGATGACTAGGGATCTTAGTAAGAATGTCTTGTTGCTTAGTATTATGATCATATGTGAGGAGCTCTTGCAATGGTATGACTTGAGATTTAATTCGATGACATGTATTAGACATAGATTGGAGATAAGATGTAGAAAGAGAACAAACAAGAGCTTGAGAAGCATCCTTAAGATTTTGGAGTTCATATTTGAGAATTGTAATAGTGGATTACATAGCCTTAATTTTTCTTGGAATAACACATGTAAATATTGAATTGAGTCCAATATATATTTACTAGATGGAGGATCATGAGGACTAGGGTCATCAAATAAGTGATAAAAATAAGACTTATTTCATGTGGCGGTGTATTCTCATGAAAATACCTCGTGTCTAGGATTTTTGAAGAACATATTTGAAATTAGGATGCATCTTAAGCAATATAGAAAAATAAATTTGAGGGATTTTAGAAGCCATAATAGAGGAGAAATAAGGATCCTAAGCATGAAATTGTTTAGGTTTACCAAAATGATTAGCTAAAATATGAATTTTAGTAATAATCTAAGAAGTACATCAATGTAATAATTTAAGCATCCTGAAAGATAAATGCTAGATAATTTATTTAATATTTTAAATGAAATCAAATGAAAGGGGAAAGGTATTAACTTGAATTGTACTTACCTCACATTAATCTAGGAATGGATAAGGTGATGAACTTGTGCTTTGTTGAGTGTCATAATGAGCCTTAGGAAATTACACAAGAGGTGGATCTGGATAGATTGGGACACCTAGGGAAGGACAAGGTCACTGGGGTTCCCCATTTTGAAATATGAGAATTCTAGTCTATGAAACATCACAAAACTTAGCTCTGGCATGGTCGCTAGGTCTTCACAATATTTCACCTTTGGTTGGGTGGATGTCGCACTTGCTTCGCTAATGTTGACATGAACATGTAATAGAGAATTAATTGTAAAATCCTATACAAAGCATCAAACCCTAAAAAAATATGCATATGAAGGGGTCGGACTATCCTTAGCGGCCACAATGGTAGACTTACTAACTAAGCATTACACTACATCTCAGACCCAATGTAGTTCTAGGTGTGTGTGTGTGTGTGTGTGTGTGTGTGTGTGTGTGTGTGTGTGTGTGTGTGTGTGTGAATATCATGCCCTAGGTTCTCTTGTGCCATTCAAAGTTTGTGGAGTAGCAAGAAATACCTAGATATAGAAATGTAATAAAATGGTGGATGGAATAGAATAAACTTCTCTCCTATAAAGTGTGATCCAAATGAATAAGTCTTATCCCTTGTGATGGATCTAGATGAATAAAAATGGAGCCTTTGATGGATGTAACCATAGGTGATGATAGTAGTTCCTAGTGCTTAGTCCCTCATTATTTTCTCATAACTTTATATTTATATGGTTCTCTTTATATAATTTTGTAATTAACCCCAAAAAGGCCGACCACTAAAAATATGGAAATCTCAAATGGATAGAAAGTTCCCAAAAGGTGGAAGGAAATTGTAGAAAGGATAAGGGCACCCCAAATAGGACAAGGGAACTTGGGGTGGCCCATTACTAAGATGGGCACCCCAATAAGAGAAAAAATGAAGCCAAATTGAAAAATTGACTAGGCGAGTACATGCGGGAGGTCATCAGTGATGAAAAAAGTAAAGTAAAATGGCCAAAGGACATGGGTTAATTAGTGATTTCTCACTCAAAACCCATATAAATAGTAGTATGAGATGGGGATTAAATAATGTGCAAAGTGCATGATTTTGTGTTTACTGATATTTAACAAATGAAAAATCCTTTTTCTTGCCTCTCTTCTTGTCTGCGTGTTTTTCTCCTTCTAATGGAAATTTTATTTTGTGGCAAGGGCATGACGATGAACCTATAAATTCAAGAAAAAAATGGGTTTAAATTTTCTACCATCTTATTCTCCTACAATTGGTTTCACATGGGTTTTCTTGGGTTTACTTGTAACAACAAAAATCTTGGTATTTGTTTCATTTTGTATGTTTAAATCTTATTATTTTTGGAGTGAAAAAACTGTGGAAACCTAAGTTTAATTATATTTTTATATACCTACACACACACTTGAGATAATATATGGTATTTCCATCCTAACTTGTCTTATGAATGATGTTTTTTATGATGTTATTATGTTTTTTTAAGGTTTTATGCCATATTCTGGCTGAACTAGGTGTGTAATGATCTTAAGTCATGTATAAAAGAAAGTTGTTAGTGATCTATTTTTTTGTTGGGTGAGTATGGAATAGAGTGACAAAGATGGAAGATTTTTAGGTGTATAAGGTCTAAGTTACCTTCAAGAGAGGTTAAATAATATTTCAGGAAGTAATAGAGGGTGTGTTGTTATTGGAGAGACATGTGAGATGCTTTAATAAGCTTGATGGAGAAGTTCTTGAGTGAGTAAGGCTAGAGGAAAAAATTTAAGAAGCTTGAAGGAAGGAGACATAAAAAAGTTTCATTGTGAGTTTTTGGTGTAGCATTTTAAAGGTGACAAACAAATCAGGTGGATTTATTTGGTTTTGAGTCTCCAAGGGGTTTGTGCTTACTTCTAGGGTTGGCACTCTACTAAATCTAGGAGTTAGTACTCTTTTCGGGGTTGGTGCTCCTTGTTGGGTTAGTTCTCAACTAAATTTGAATCATTTATCTAATAAAGCTTTGTTTCAAAGTGTGTTTCCTCCCTATAAGGTTTCCCACTTAAAATTTTGTGTACTTGTGTTTTCATCGTACATGCTCATGTGTTTGATTAATAATTAGTGAATCTATATGTTGATGAATGTTTTTTGAATGCATTGAATGAATGATGGATGATAATTATTACGTGAATTATGTAGAAATATAAAGTTTGATCAAAGCACTATTATTCTTAATATTGCTCTAATTATCCTCCTCTTCGCAAATTGACAATTCCTTATCAATTAGGCTTATCTAACTCTCCTTTACGACCTCCTTTTAGTCATATTCTTATTATAACCAACTAATTAGGCTAATATAGCCATTTTTAGCTAAAAACTATTCTTATCCTTTTCTATACCACTTATACTAGCTTCTTAACCTATCAATCCATTTCATTAGATTGAGTATACCTCCCACAACTCTCTTAAACTCCTAATTTCTCACTAATCATGATTAATTAGCCTAATCCTATATTAAAAGTCTAAAGCATGTTTAATTAGCTCTTAATCATAAAGTTATTTTTGCTAGCCTTTAGTCCCACATGCATAAGAATCCCATTTCTTCCCAAAATTAAAAACTATAAATAACATGTTCAAAACAAGGTGATGGGAAGGAAAGGCGAACAAGTCAAGGAGGAGGAGGAGGGTCTGAAAAATGATGGGTGGGAAATTAACAATGAGATAGATCCTATCGGGAGAGAAGATATATGCTCTGGATCGGTCTTTGAGGGAGAAAGGTACATGCGAGACTTTATCTGTGGGTGGGAGTCATGTGGAAAATGGGTCCCCTAAATGTATGCAAATATTTTGAACTTTGATAAGGAAAAGAGCTTAGGAATCATTCCTCAGCTTAAACAGGATGGAACAAGAAAGTTCTTAGATATCCCTGATATCATTATAGATCAAAATCGAGAAAATGGAGAATGCCTTGATAGGTAAACTGGTAGGTGGAAGGCCTAATATTGAATCCATTAGATCTTGGTCTGTTTTGAAATGGAAACCCAAGGGGCATATGGATGTCATAACTTTACCAAATGGTTTCTTCTTGTTTAGCTTCAACAACTCTAAAGACCCTCAGAGGATCCTTAATGATGGCCCTTGGTTCCTCAAGAAACTTGGCCTCTTTTAAGGAAATGAACTCCTTGTCTAACCCTAATAGAGAGAATGTTAATCAATTCTCTTTCTAGGTGAGAACCCCATGTCTTCCCTTGGAACTATGGGATTGTGATATTATTAAAGGAGTTGCAAAAAATCTTGGTACCTTTGTGGTTTTGGATAATGTGACGCTTACTAAATCAAGAGCAGTTTGTGTGAGATTTTGTATCTATTCTTTGATGGGATCATCTTTACCTAAATCCATCTCTCTGCGGTCAAGATTGGGAAGTTGGGAAAAAAAAATAGAGTTTGAAAACTTCCCTCAAAGATGTGAGAAATGCCAGGGTTGGGGGCATGTAAAGAAACAATGTAAGTTGATGATCTCAAAGGTGTATCGGGAGAAGCATACCAAGGATCTGGATAAAGGTAAGGAAACTGCTCATGTGGTTACAAACACTCCCAAGAAATTTAATCCAAATAAAGGAATTCAAATTATGGAAAATAATGGAGATAGATCTAACTTGAATCAAGCCCAGGCTCTCAAGCTAATAGATGATGAGGGATTTATGGAAGTAAGGAATAAGAATACCCACTGAAAGCTTTATCGAAACCAGTGTTTGAAGGCAAAAGCCTGCATGTTCAAGATGAAAAATTTTTATCCTCAAAGAAACTAGATAATCTGCTTAAGGAAGTTTCCAAGGAACATATCCCACCAAAAGAAATGGATGGAAGAAGCCTCAATGAATCTATGGATCCTTTTTCTAACCCTTTTGACAATTTTTGGAAAGTGAAAACTTTGATTTGACAACCTGGAAATGAAAATCAGTAGGAATTTAACAATATTCATAACATTATCCAGGAAGTTGTCTCTACTCAAACAGATTTTCTCTCTGAATTGAATAAATTAGAGAAGGGGACCCCAAACAAAATGAAAATGAGACATCTCTGAAAACTCCTTTCAAAGGGGAGACATCCAAGGTGACACCAAAAGAGAAAAAAACTGGTTCTAGGTGACCCTCCAAGTAGGTTACAAGGAAGAAACAAAGTCAAAAAGATATTGATGATGGAACCCAATCTAAACTCGATCTTAGGAGATTTAGAAGAACTAAGAACCAAGTGGTTAAATGAATATTATATCATGGAATGTTAGGGGGTTGAATAACCCTGTTAAATGGAGGCTGATAAAAGATATGGAGGTGACATACAATTTTGACATTTTGGCTTTGTAGGAAACCAAGATGGAGGAGGGACCTTTCTTGGAAGCTAATAGAAGGTATTGCAAAAATTTTACTGGTTTTGCTATTAGTTCGATTGGAACTACTGGTGGAATGGTAGTTATCTGGAATGAGGAAAAACTCAAAGGTACGAAGCTTCTTAGTAGAAATAACCATATGGATTTGTTATTTCAAGATAATAAGTCTAAGGAATTTTGGATCTTATCTAATATTTACGCCCTAATAACAAAGGCAAAAGGAAAAATATCTAGGCTGATCTTTCTAAATTTCAAAATATTATTAAAGGGACTAAATGGGTGATTCTGGGTGATTTCAACACCCCTTTGAGTCCTGGGAAAAGAAGGGGGTAATATTGATTTAACTGAGAGCATGAAAGACCTTCAGGATTTCATTTCTCTCAACAATCTCATGGATATTGAGCTGCATGGTAGTAGATTTACTTGGTCTAATAGAAGAAAAGGAGATAAAGATTAGAGTAAAACTTTGAGCTCGACTTATGGGGATGGAAGAAAAGTGGT
This sequence comes from Taxus wallichiana var. yunnanensis, assembly GCA_018340775.1. Lineage (NCBI taxonomy): Eukaryota > Viridiplantae > Streptophyta > Pinopsida > Cupressales > Taxaceae > Taxus > Taxus wallichiana. The sequence goes on along the minus strand of CM031238.1, from coordinate 425,318,605 downwards.
CTTTTCTCCCTTCCCCACATTGGGTCTAACCATAACCCTATCCTCTTTCAGATCAAGGAAAAAGAGAGGAGAAGGACCCCTTTCATATTTGAGAAGATGTGGCTTCAAGATGAGGAAATTTTTGATTTAGTTAAGGGCTGGTGGAATGTGAAAATCAAAGGAACAACTTTATTTAGGATTGCTAAAAAGCTAGCTCATGTGAAGAAAAATCTGAAAGGATGGAATAAAATAAGTTTTGGTAATATTTTTGAGAAAAAGTAGTCTCGACTAATGAGATATCATCCCTCCAAGGTAATATGGAATATTTTGATGATGACAATCTCTTGCTTGAACAACAAAAAGAGAAGGAATTATTAGCTGACTATCATAACATTCTTTTGAAGGAGGAAATTTTTTTGGAAACAAAAATCGAGGGTCCAATGGCTCAAAGAAGGTGACAAGAACATGAATTTATTTCATATCTCAACTTTAAAAATAAGGATCTCTAATAGAATTCTCTGTATCAAGGATGAAGAGGGAGTGTTGATCAATGACATTAAGGAAATCCAACAAGCTGCTAGTTCTTTTTTTAGCAGGCTTCTGGCTTCTACTAGCACTTCCAAAAACATTAAGGAAGAGCAATTCCTGGACTATATTCCTCATTTTATTAATGAAGATGATAATTGCATGCTTACCAAAATACCTTCTATGGAAGAAATTGAATTTATGCTGAAATCCCTAAATCCAGACAAAGCTCTGAGACCTGGATGGGTTTCCGGCTCTCTTTTTAAAACTTTCCGGGAGATTGTTAAGGAAGATACTTGCAATGTTATTCAATAATTCTTTAAGAATAAAAATACGCTTCAAGAGTTAAACATAAATTTTCTATCCTTAATCCATATGATCCTATGTGAAGCTGTGTTTATAAAATGTGCTCCAAAATCCTTGCTTTAAGAATTCATCTTATGTTTCCTTTGATCATCTCGATGAGCAAGGAGGTTTTGGTATGGGAAGAGAGATCTAATATGGTATATTTACTATTCAAGAGACCCTTCATACAGTTAAGCAAAATAAAAAGGAAGCCATGTTTATTAAACTTGATATGGAGAAAGCCTATGATAGAGTCTCTTGGCCTTTCCTTCTAAAGGTTCTAACTAGGTTTGGTTTTGGTGAAGACTTCAGGATGATGATTCTTTCATGTATTTCCATAGCTAAGTTCTCGGTCTTGATTAATGGGACCCCTTGTGGATTTTTTAACAACATGCATGGATTAAGACAAGGTGATCCTATTTCTCCCTTTCTTTTCATAATCATGGCCAAGACCCTCAAAGCAGAGCTCTTAATAAGGCTTCCTTGGAAGGGAGAATCAGAGGTATATCTCATGTTGTTAATTACAATGTGTTTCTCACCAACATTTTGTGGATGACACTATGTTGGTGGGTGAGGCATCTATCCCAGAGGCTATGGAATTCAAATAGATAATGATCAATTATGAGGAGGCATCGATTAATTGATCAATTATGGGAAAAGTTTGGTTTACTTTATCAACACTCGGAAAGAAGATGCAATAAAATAGCTGGAATTATTGGTTGTGTGACTAAAACCTTCCCGACTAGGTATCTAGGTATGCTTATTGGAGTGGAAAAACCTAAGAATGTTGAATGGAATTTCTTAATTGATAGGTTTTTAAGAAACTCAAAGGCTAGAAAGGTTCTTTATTATCCCAAGTTGGTAAGGCAGTCCTCCTCAAATGCTTAATTCAGAATTTTCCTATTTATTCGATAGTTATCTATAGGTTTCCCTCTTCAATTTCTAGTAAGCTAGAGAGTATTCAAAAATATTTCTATGGAGTGGCTCAAAACCAAAAGATATAATTCCTTTTATTACATGGGAAAAGGTTTTCTCTCCCAAAAAACTTGGAGGTCTAGGTATCAGAGACTGCACCAAAATGAATAAAGCAATGCTATCTAAAATGATTTGGAGGTTAGTCAAGGAAGAGAGAATCCATAAATATATTATTAGGGGTAAATATTGGCCAAATCTATTATCCAATGAATGGTGCTTCGCATCCAGAGTCCAATGGTTCTTATTGTTTCGGAAAAAATAACTTTGGGAAAAACACATTGTCCTTAAGGGTAGCAAATGGATGGTTGGCAAAGGGAGAATGATCAATTTTTGGGAGGATAAATGGTTAGGGGACCTTCCTCTTAAGATCATTTATCCCACGGTCTACAGATATTATGTAGCCAAATATGGGACTAAGGTAAGAGATTATTTCAACTTTGATGAGCCCCTTGGCCAATGGAAAACTATAGAACTGGATGGTTCTAACAACATTGAGATTTCTTCTATTAACAACAAATTAAGAGGTGTTATTGTTAATAATGATAGCTTTGAAGATGACAATATTTACTGGTCAAAGGAGGACAATGGAATATTCTTGGTTCAAAGTTCCTACAATTCTTTCTTTTCTGATGTGGGGGAAACTAAAAACTTCAATTGGGGAAGTGTTTGGGTCAAAGAGTTAATCCCCAAGATTAATATGTTCTAGTGGCTGGTTATCCATGATAAGATTCTAACTGTCAACAACCTAAACAAGAGAAATTTCCATATGGTTAATAGGTGTGTGTTGTGTGAAAGTGAGTGTGAAGACTCCTCACACCTTTTTCTCAGATGTTCCTATCTGGTCTCGGTTAGAAAGACTATTCTTAATCTTTTTGAATTCAATTGGGTATTCCCATATTCCATTAAATAGATGTGGTCTCAATGGTCTAGTCCTTTTAAGAGCCAAGGATTAAAATATTTTTGACCTTTTCTATTATGCATTTAGCATGGGAGATTTGGAAGGAGAGAAATAGAATAATTTTCAAAGGTAAGAAGGAATCGATCAAGAAATTTGGAGCCCATTGTGTTAATACTATTCAGGATAATTTCTCTAATTTGGACCCTCAAAAGAAGACTATCTTTCATAATGAAGCCAAATTTTCCTTAAAGTGGGGTTTGGGATCCTCATCAACTAGTACCCCTACTCTTAACCCTAGACTCAAAGGTTGGGTGAAACCTAGCAAGGAGTGTATAAATTTGAACTTTGATGGTGCTTCCAAAGGAAACCCTGGTAGAGTTGGCTACTGACAGGGTGTTCCATGATTCTAAAGGTAGATTTATTCTTGGGTACCATCACAATCTTGGAACTCAAACAAACCATGTTGTTGAAGCAGCAGGGGGTTTTAGGGGTGTCAATAGCTCTCCAATACAATTTTGTTAAATTAGAGGTGGAAGGAGATGTGATCGATTACAAAATCCATGCACACTAGTGTAATACAAAGATTGCTATGGTAAGTGCTCAAAAAAAAGAGATTAATTCAAGAAAATCATAATCATTTGTTTTTATAATTTTATTAAAAGATAAGCAAGATGGGGTAGAAATTTTAGATATTTATAACAAAGGGATGAAATATTTGGATATCATCATTCAATATTTTTCAGAATTATTCCGGACTCCCAACAGGTGACATCTCAATCATAATTCAGCCCATGGGGCCTAGAACCTTACCATCTACTTATAACATTGTAATAGGGCAGATAATAGCCTCATCAAGGAGGAAAAGTTATCTCCTAGACCACCTGTGCCCTTATTTCTAAAAATTCCTCACACACCCCAACCTTCTGTTTCCTCTATTTCGAGCGAGCACTTAAGCTTATGCATCTACATCATACTCTCTCATGAAAAGAAGGAGGATGAAGAAATGAAGGTCTTGATTAGAATATTATCTAATAACCTCACATCTTTAGAAAAGAAGTAGGCACAAGCCTTCAGAAATAGTTCTAATCAAGGGTATAACTAGAGTCGTCAGCCCTTCATAAATCAATATGAAAATAAGAGATATGGGTAGAATAAGTAAAATTATAGATGTCATGTTAATGTTCACCTTCCCTTACAAGTGGTACCTCATACATAACCTCTTTCAGTGCCCAACACAAGCCAAACACTATTTCCATTTTAGGATAATATGGATCAATAGTCAAAATGGTTCCTTCCTTGTAATATGCCTCATAATCAAAATAATTGGGCTAATCTTTGTGTGAATGTAGGATTACATGATTCAAGTTACTTTTATCTGTTAACCTTCCAAAATTGAAAGCAAGCACGAGAATCAAAAAAATCCAAAAGTTCCTAAATCCAACCGTATTCTCTTTAGATTGAAGAATTTTGTGTAATCAATCAAGATGCAAATGACACAAATAGAATGTGTGCCCAAGTTGGTGATAACATAAGGTAGAAGAAAATAATGCTCAAATCAAGTGCGCAACATTCAGTTCTTGAAACAAAGGCTGACTTTGAAAATAAAAGTGATGTAGATCATGCACAACAGTCATGGTACACGAGGTTCCTATGTGTGAGGTTACATGCAATGCTTTAACAAAATTAGTGCACACCCCTCCTTTGGTAGGTCAAGACTCTCAGAAGATAAGGTCTCTACCTCTACACCTGAAAAATCAAGAAAAGATGTTGTTAGGCCTCAAATGCATAAGTCAATGGGTCTTCCATTCAACATTTTGGACTATATGAAGAATAAAAATGTTAATGTCATAATGTGGGACTCCATGGATATCCCATCTCATCCTGACTTGTTGCATGAAGCTCTGGCACAACTCATGTGCATTGATCATGTTATTCAAAAAGTATCGTGCTCTTTTCAATATCTGTCAAGAAGAGTCAAAGAAAGTAAGTAGGGTTGTCAAAACCCCATTCTCTTATATGTCCCTTATCATAATAAAATACCTTTTCCACAATTGTATGATTGAATCAAAGTTAACACTTTTGTTATACCAAGAACATTGGTGATGTCTTAGGTATTAAGTACAACCCTTTTTCCAAAGGATTCTTGTAGCTTGATGACTCAACTTTTACCACTCTATGAGTCATCAAGGTTCTTGAGTTAACCCTTCATGCATGTCCAAGCCTCACAATAACTCAAGATGTGTCGATCATTGACTTACCTCCTTTTTTTCCTTATGTCTATCAAGAGACTTATTGCTAAAGTGGTTGGATACTTGTCTTCTAATTGGCATCATATGTTACTAAGAGCAAGGTACGGTGCCGGTTTACAATACAAGCTGAGACAATATTTTCCTATCATGTTGAGTCATATGACCCATCCCCCTTCAAGTCAATTCCATTATCCAAGAATGCCAAGAACGAGTTTTAGTTTCGAAGAGTAGCCTATTCCCCTCTTGTACCTAATTTAGTGCTAATGAGTGGGTAAAGATACATAACAAATTTTATCCACATCTTTGAAGAGCTTGAATCCCTTGAAATTAGACTTGGAACTTATTGCATCCTTGAAGAAGAAATTGTTTTGTCAAAGAAACTGAAGAAAATGAAGAAAATTATAGTCTATGGAATTCGTACTTTGACGAATCTAGAAGTAAAAATGGCGCGGACACAAGTGTTGTTCTTATTTCTCCCAAGGATGAGAATTTTTTCTTCATGCGTAGTCCGTAGTTTACATGATCGAACAATGTAGTAGAATATGAAGTGTTGATGCACGGTCTTCTCATTGCTGAATAGAAAAGATCAACGCACTACATATCTTTGGGGACATAGATCTTGTTATCCACCAAGCTACAAACAAGTGTGTGAAAAATAATAATATTCTTAAAGATTATAAACATAGAGTTTGGGACCTTCTTGAGAGATTTGATTCTCTAAATCTGCAGGTGATGCCAAGAAAGGTGAATAGAGAAGTAGATGATATGGCCATGGTTGGTTCACAACTTTCTCTTGTTGAGAATTTTTCAATAGAAATTTGTAGTATGTCAAAGTGGTGATCCGACCATCTATTCTAGACAATAGAATCAGTTGGAAAGTGTTTGAAAATGAAGCATAAATTTTCTAGTTCATTCATAATGAAGTTGAATTGTCTTCAACCATACAAGTTAACTTACATGAAAACTATGGTGACCAAGTGATCTAATTGAAAAGAAACAAATTTCCTAAAGGGTTGGTCAGCTTAGAGAAAATGTTTATCCCTAATGATGAGTTCAAGGGTGAATAAAATTATATGTGTGTTGCAAGAAGAAGACTTCTCCCTAGTCACTATTGCGCATGGAAAGGATTTTACGTTGAGTAAATCTTGCGTGCATGATGAAAAGAATGTCTTCATATCTCTCGTGTTAGATATATTGTCATGATAATATGAATGCCTCAAAGGATTTTATCTAAGTGTTTCTCAAAACTCCATTGACCTTGATCCTAGTATCAATCCCATCGCATGTAAGTAAAGGCCGGTCAATCCAAGGATAGAACTCCTCATGAGGAATGAATTGTCAAATTTCATTGAGGAAAAGATAATATTTCCCATCAAATAATCTACATGGGTCGTGATATTTGTTTCGGTGTGAAATAATAATGGTGAAATCAAACCTGCTGTTAATTTCATAGATTTAAATAAGGCATCTTTGAAGGATCATTATTTTTGCCTTCAATGGAGCAGATTCTATAAACTATGATTGGCACATAGAGATTTTCTATCTTTGAACAGGTATTACGGTTTCAATGTTAATATGGTTAAGGAAGAGGATTAATTCAAAAAAGTGTTGCAAAAAAATGAGGAACTTGTGCATATTAGAAGATTCATCTTGGTATTTTAAATGCAAGTGCAACATTCAGGTGCCATGGATAATTCCTTCAAAGGATATATCAATAAGTTCATTTTAGTCTACTTGGATAACATACTTTATTCTCAAAGTAGAGCATGGATCACATGGCACACATAGAGAGTTTTTTCAGAGATGCAAAGAATTTGAGGTATCTCTTAACCCCAAGAAGTGCAATTTTTCTATGGTGTAGGGAAATATTTTGTGCCATGTGGTCTCTAAGGATGGTATTTCCATTGATCCTGAGTGTGTTTCATCCATCCTCTCTTACTACCAACGCATAAGAAAGTATTATAGTATTTCCTAGGAAAAATAATTTTTTAGGAGGTTTATTCCTAACTTCGTAGGAATGTTAAGGCCCATCACCCTCATGCTCAAAAAGGAAACAAAATTAAAGTGGAAAGTAGCAAGAAAAGAGAGTTTCAAAAAAATCAAGAAATAAATTATTTGCATACCAACACTCATCAGTCTCGATTACTCTAAGGATTTCATTCTTTATTCTTATGGAGCTAATGTGAGTGTTGTTCCTGTCCTGACACAAGAAAATGAAAAAGGAATGGAGAAATGAGTGACCTTATTAAGTCAAAAACTAAAGGATTATGAGTTGAAATATAATCACATAGAAAAATAGGTCTATGCCATCATGCATACGCTATAACATTTTAAAATTATGCTCATCACAAATCATATCAAGGTGTTAGTTTCAACTCAGGTGTGAGAGACTTCATCATGGGAGCACAAATCAATGAGAAAAGAGCAATATGGGTGACAAAAAAACATGGAGTGTGATTTGAATATAAAATCCACAAAGCTAGTTAGAGATAATGCACTCTTAAGAAGATTTTTGAGGATGTAAAGTCTGGTCCTCAAACTTTGTTATTTATTGATGAAGAAATCCCATGCATTGAAGTTGAATAGTTTGCAAATCCTAACGTGTGAATATAGATCAAGGACTTGATCACATTCCTTCCCACCGGCACATATCATCCTACCCGAAAAAAGTAAAAATATGACATATGAGGTTGCAATCTATTCCATATGTGATGGTTGAGGGTGCTTTCTTCAAAAGAAATATTGATGGCATCTTCTGCTTGAGGTGTATTGATGGCACACAAATTGATAAAGTGTTAAAAAAATCAAAATGGATTCTCTAGTGGACACTTCTCTTCCAAGGTGACAATGATGAAGATCATCAAGGAAGGATAATTTTGGCCTACCCTATTCGTGGATGCACACAAGTGGGTCATCAAATGTAAATAATTTGATTTCTTTGCAGGAAATAAGAAATTGGTAGCACTTCCTCTCGACCAATCCAAACAGATCATCCTTTTTGCACAACGGGGTCTTGAATTCATAGGCATGATCAATCCTCCTTCAAGCATTGGTAATAAATGGATGATGACGAAGCTACAAACTACTTCACCAAATGAAGAAGATATTATGCTTAAGTAATCAACCGATTCAGTCATCCTTGACTTTATCAAGGGCATTGTAATAAGGTTTGGTATTCCTCAGACCATTATCTATGATAATGCAAAATCCTTCCTTGGTACTAAAATTTATGACTAAGTGATAAGTCTTGGTATCTACTTGAAGACCTCTTCCAAATACTACCCTCGTGGAAATGGCTTGGTAAGGTCAACAAACAAAAACATGATCAAAATCATGAAGTAAACAATTAATATCAACTAGAGGCAAGTGGCACACAAAGGTCTCATGCACACTCTAAGAAGATAGAATCACGATGAAGAAGGCAATAGGTACTTCACCATATAAATTTTTTTATGGAAAGGAAGCTCAACTTCCTTTATCTCTTGAGTTTCCTTCATTAGAGCTTTCCCAATAGCTGGAGTTTGAGGGTGTGGACTAGAGAGAAATCAAAATGGTAGAGCTGGTTGAACTTGAAGAATTAAGAAAATCTACCATGATTAAGCTAGAACATCATCATCGATAAAAAAAGAAATGGTTTGATAGAAAGGATAGGTCTCAAGCCTTAAAAGTTGGTGTCTTAGTATTAAAATGGGATCTTGTGAGCTAAACTAGAGCACACATCAAATTTAGATGCACTTTGGAGTGGCCTATACATCATTAGTTCATGTAATTAGGATAAATATTTCAAGTTTTCACACCTTGATGGAGGTGCATTATCAATATCACTCAATAGGATTTATGTCAAACCCTTCCATTGAGTCTATTACTACATTATTGTAAATGTTATAATAGTTTCAATTCCTCTAAGTGCATTTCACACACATTGTTTTGTTTGTATATAGTTATTTATTCTCATGTTCTTCTTGTATGCATTGTTATTTTATTTCCATAGTTCCTATTATATTCCAATAGTTTCAAAAAAATTCAAGATTCAGGATAGAGTTCAAAAAAGAGTTTCAAATGACTTCATGGGGTAGTTATTCAAAGTTACAAATAAGAATTTCATATTTTCAAACTGACTCCATGCCTAATAGATGCTCCAGGATACCGATATTCTTCATGTAGCAAGAAGATGGCACCAAAGTTCACTAAATTATTGTCCAAAATAATTCCTCTGGTTATTTTGACAACTTACACCCCCATTTCTCGCTCCGAAGTTTAGTTATTGTAGGTTGTGGGCACTTTGGTTGTCCCCTTGGCATAATTCTCTTGGTTGTTGTTTCTTCACACACCATCTTCTTTTAATTTGTACTTTGTACTTTCCTTATTTCACTTCCTCTACTTTCTTCCATTCCTCTTGCATGCACTCCTATGTATTCACATTTCTCCCAACAAGTCATGCACCCTATGCACCTTAGGCTTGATTCAAAAATTATTTAAGTTCCTAACATTCTTTTACACCCCTTTCCTCACTTTTGCACATCATCTTATAGATGTCCATGCCCTAACTACATACTTATATCCTATAAGTATGATCTCGTTTCTCCCATGTGCGTTACTTTTACATGCCTTCTCTTTCCTCTCTTCTTCTACACTTCTCCATTTCACGCCTTATTTTACGTCGGTCACCATGCCACATGGAAACCTTTCAGAATGAGTGTATCACACGTAACATATCAAAGCACACCAACACGGTGTAAAATCCTTGTGACCAACTGAGGCGTGACACATGGAATAAAATGAAAAAATAATATATGAACAATCAACCGACTCCCCCGGTATGCATGTGTCACATGTCAATTTGATCTACGGACTTGAGATCACCATAACTCTTGGTACAGGGATCAGATTTGGGCACTTTTTATCTTTTTGGATATCTAGTGACGTGGGATAAAATACAGATCACTCAAGTTCTAATCTCGGTGGGATTAAGTAAGTGAGAAAAAGGAAACAAACTTCTAGCCATTAATGTAGGATCTGATCACTCCAACCACCTAATTTGATTCAAATCTCACCTCCTTCCTTCTCCTACACACCAAACAGTCATGGGTAAGTTCATTTGATACATTTATAGGAGGATTTGTAGGAATTCATTTATGGTTGTTGGTTATTGAAAATTCAAATTCGTTTATCCCACTCTCTCCTCCTCTTCTCTCCTTCATTCTTCTATAAATGTAAGATCATTTCTCATCAAAAAGGGTTGGACACATTGGATCCTATAATATTGCTAAGGGTTCTATTTATTTATATTTTGAGTTACAGGCCTTTGAATCTAATATTTTCATGCGGACATTAGCATCATACACCATTGTAATAGATTTTGCATTTCTAGAAGTAATAGAAGCATTGTTTTGTGGCTACCTTCTTCCTTAACTTGTTTTTATTCTTCTTCTTCCTTGGCTTTCCCTTAGTTTTTTTTCTTGTTGTGCTTTCTCACATCCCTTGCATTTCCTTTTTATCGTGCCTCATGAAATCAATTGTGTGACTACATTCTAGTTTATGCTACATGTTCCTAGCCTTTCTTTCCACATTCTCCTCCATTTTATCTCAAAATAGATCATTTTCACCCCCTTCTTTTTAGTGCTATCACCTCCCTTAGATTATTTTTCCATTTTCATATATCATTTTATCCCTATTACCTTGGTATGTTTAGCTAAGGCTTTCCATTTCAACATTAGGAGTAGCAGTAGCAGAGAAGTACGTATAAGAACCGACATTCTATGGAGGTGTGTCTCAAGCGTGCAAGGTCCTACAACTTGGATACAGTCACATTGTTACCTCAATAACCCAAATCAAACTCATCTAGAATGAGTGCAAGTTTTATCTCTAAAATTATTCTTAAGCCTTTTAGGAACTATGTATCCATGCTTATGAGACAATGTTTTAAGTCTCATCTCATTCATTAATTTATGACCCATGCATTTGCATTTGACCTCTTAGAAACATGAGAATTATCATATTTAGAAGCTAAATTCATCTTGAAAACTTCTTGTTTGTATGCACTTTATTTTATGAGATAGAATTTTACAATTCATTTTCACATACACGATAAAAATAAGAATTTTCCTTTACCTTCTCATATTTATATTACATGTTCATACATTTTATCAAGATTTATTCACATAATAACTTTTCCTCTTAATGCACATGTTCGATTTCATCAGAAAATGCATCATGGAATTCAATTTCATCATCCATACCTTCATTTTATAACTTAATTACTTTACTTTCCTCTTCTTTGAATGCTTTTAAATGCAATCCTTCTTTTGAGCTATTACAAGTTGTCTCACATCTTAATCCTTCCTCATGGATGTTTGATTTGATCCATTTTATTTTTATTTCAAGGTCATTTCCTTGATCTTCCTTAGACCATCCTTCATCCCTATATATAAAAATTGAAACAAAAAGTTAGAAATCAAAACAATATGCCAAAACATATTCATGAGTGCCTCCATCATGGACACTCTCCCATTCTCCATGTTTTCTTTATCAAGTGTTATTTTAGAAACTTCTTCCCTTATGTTCTCTACAATGAGAGTCCTCTTTTCTTCACAAGGGAGATCACTCTTCATTCTTCTATGAGTACCTTTCTTATTTTCTCTCTCCAAGGAAATCAAATCTTGCCTCTTCTTCTTCTCCATCAATAGCCCAATTGGCCATTTTACCTTCTTCCTTATCTTCCATACAACTTCTTGGATGTCTTCATCCACCATGGTATCTACCATAAACTCTAATTCCTCAATATTATCTCTTATCCCTATTAGATCCTCACCTAATATTACATATCCTCTTCTCATATGGCATCTCTCTTCTTCTAAGCCCTTCACTCTTCTCATTCTTTGCATTTCACTAGATCTTTACCCGTTCTTTTTTCACCTTAGTCTATGGATCTTGTTAGTCCTCACCTAGGTCTCTTTCACCCTAGTCTATTGGTCTTGCTTGAGCTTTAACTCGCTCTTCTTCTTTCAAACCTCTATGGGTTTAAGGGCTTGCCACTTGTCTTATTATTTCTTCTCAAACCTTTATAGGCCTTGACATCTTGTATTATTTTATCAATCACCTAAAATTTACATTGTACCATAAACCACATTAGCATAAATATGAAATTAAAAAGGTATTATGCTATGATACCAAAATTTTATGTCATCCTAACTCAACATCTCTTGATCATGCTACAGTTTCTCACTAAATACCCATAGTCCTAGTCCTTTGTGTATTATTAATATTATTATAAAATTTCATGTTCATATCATGGATCTAAGTTTACCTTGCCTTTGACTGAGATCCCTGATTCATTACAATCATGCATTAAGAAGCTATTGCTAAACAAGGCATGTGTAACTATACACAATCCTTCTTTGTGATAATAAGGACCATCTCTTCTTGTAACTTGAGATTTTAACTCCTAACCCAAGTCTAAGACATGAAAGAGGTAATGTTTTATAAGAAACCAAACCTGTCATCATCTTCATAGTCCTTTGAACACATGACTTCAATAAAAATTCAACTCACTGTAACATTTCTTCAAGACCTTCTCTTCTAGCACATATTCTGCCCAAATTCTGCCTTCAAGCCAGGTTAGACATATTTTTAAATGTAATTATCATAATGGAGAGATGTATATAATTTTTAGAGTGATATTTAAACATAATTATGGAGCATTAAACATAAATAAATTACTCCTAGTTCTCCTTTGACAGATTTAGGATAAAATCAGAGATCATATATTCTTGAACCAAGGCTAGTGAATATTGTTTTATAACAATTGATTCCAAAGGGGATTTTTATACTTTGAAACATTATGGATACCTTATAAATCATTTAAGCCATCATCCCGATCAATTACAAATCTTGGAGAACTAGAATTACGTCAAAACTTGCATCGATTTCCCGATCCCTATCATTGTTATGCTCTCATGAACCTGGAGAATGATGTCATTAATATCTCGAAAAGTATTAATTTTCAACACAAAATGTTAAAATCCCACCTCACCAAATGATTCATGACCTTTTATACAATATTTTAGATCATTTGGGTTTGTTTTTCAGAATTTATGACTTATGATACACCCATGTTTCACCAAAATAGCCTCTGTCATGAAGTTGGATAATTTTGTCATGAGTATATCCAGCCAAAATTATTATATTAAGATAGAATTTTGTGGATTTATTTATTTTGTTAGGACATAGATTCCCTAAAAAATTATCATGTTCCACTAGATAAAACAAAAGATATCTATTGTCGTAGTTTCCTTCATGCAAAACCTAAAGGATTAAAATCAACATATCTTAAGCAAGTGATTATTTCATGACCTCATTAAAATTGATATAGATTTTTGTAACCAACATAGTCTTTCATATTTTATGAGTTTTCCATTATAATTCTTAGATTGACGAGATATATAAGCTTTGTATTGCAAGGATGTGACAAGACATGAAAATAGAGATTTTAGAGTGCTTAATCACAAATTATACCAACACCGATTCATTTGAAGGGGCATGGTCAGATTTTAGAATCCGAAAAATCCATGCCACTAATGTATACAAAAGGTCACCATATAATTCAATAGATACATTCAATACTAGCAAGATAAACAATGTGCATTCTAATCATTATGCCACACATACACAATAGAGGGATGATACCTAAAACACAACATATATTCAATCCAAACCCTATGCTTCTTTATTTAAAAATTATCTTAATGAATTTGAGGATTTTCACTTGAATTCAATCTATGACTCTCACACTTCTACATAATCATCTTTCAATCCTCCATTTCTTCAATACTTGTAAATGCTTGTTCTTGAGCTTCCTCTTCCCTTCTCTTCTCTTCTCATTCCCCTTTCCATATAATTCTTCCATTCTCTTTATATATTGAATGGATCGATATTCCTTTATTTTGCAGCCTTGGTATGGTGCTGTAACTTCCTAAAATTCTTCAACCATTACCTAAACACATGGATACAATAGCATTTTAGATAACATAAACTTGAAATCGATCCTTCCACATGATATTCCAAAAATGAAGTCTATTTTAAATATATTTTCACCTTGTACATATCACCCTTATACAATACTAATCAATATACAAATGATCCTATTTATTTAAACATTATCTTAAAGGGAAAGGGTTATTTACATATTAAACAATGACTATAGACTTAATAACTTGAACAACTTCCTACAAAAACACCTTCCAACCTCTAATTAATTGAGATAAGTAAAAGGTTGAAGTGATGCTCCTACATCACAAACTATAAATCCACTATAATTTTTATAAGATTATATTTTATTGATTCCATTAATTAAAACACAAATTAAGATGATTATATCTTAGATTACTGAGAATGTAAACACCGTGAATAGAAATTAAATGAACACGGTGACACAAGATATAAGCAAGTAAAATCTTGGAAGGTACTCAAAATAACTTATATTTATTGATAATAAACTTTCACCTATAAATCCCACTATTTCCACATATTGAATTACAAGTACACCTTCAAGAATGGGATACAAACTTCCTAATACATTTTCTCATGTGTTTTGCATATTTATCTTCATGTATCTATGATAATATAACACATATATATCATATTCATATGTTACTCTTAATATTTCTCATCTCTCTATTTGTAACTGACCACTAATGAGATGACCTAGTTTTATACAAGGTGAGTGACATATTTTGGGTCACTCTTATATTTTAAACAATACCGAAGTAATAGTGGATCATCCATGATTATATTTTAAATATAAGCTATTCGCAAAAACATACACTCTTTGTGGGTTTCTAAATAATAGTTTTACCTCTTAATATTATAATACCAACAAATGTCAATTATCTTTAAAAGAAAAAGGATATAAAATTATATGGTAGTCTCCTATCTCGAACAACCTTACAAAATGACTTCTTAGATGTAACATTCCCATTTTAAGACTTTAGAAACAAGGAATTTTTTTTACATAATGTTCTTTGTTCTAAATCATAATTTAGAACACACATTCCAATGCCAAAATATCTCATAAAAAAAAAAACATATGCAACTGTAATGACTTGGTGAAACACCGATCTCTCATTTCATGACTCAAGATACAAAACTGATCTCTCATGTTATTCAGTAATGTGTATACAAATTATACTTGGTTCCTTTACCCTATTAGGGGTACCCAAGTGTTTTGTTTAAGAGCCTATATGAGTATATGTTACCGATACTCATCTGAAATCTCGCTTCTTAAACTAGGTGACATAGGACAACACAACCAGCAACTTGTGATACTTTGGCCAAAGATTTTAAACATGTTATCATGTTTACATTCCTAGATGACATACTCATCAAACAGAATAATTCCTTCACCACACTTGATTTGTTATTTAGAGTGGTCTTCACTAACTTCTGTCAGTCCCATTTGATTCAAAGTTTAACCTTAGATAAGGTTATCAACATGCCCTAGTGTGGAAGACTACCCATGGTGACTAAGGGTACATAGACATACTCAATCGACCTATGTCAATTGGGTGTGTCTAGTTATCCTAAGTCAATGTGTGTTGAACCTGACACTAGATCATGTCCCTATCTCTGCATAGGGCAAAACCGTGATCCAGTCATGAACCTATGTTAGTCTAGTTGAACAAACTATGCGAGGTGTTGAGACATGTCAATTGTAACATAGTATCCTCGTAATGAATCATGTCATTACAAAGGTAGTACATTACAGTTGGAGTGTGTCAACATCCAACTGAGTTTCCTCATCTGGACGAACATACCTTAGATTGAAAGTTAATATATTATTAATCACTTCATTACAGATTAATTACAGTAACCTTATTGATTGAACTAGGTTCTTTAACCTATAGGGTTACAAATTGAAGCTACATTTGAGGTAGGTGTGTAGATAAAATCTTCTTCCTAACCAATTAATTACATGTTATGTTTATTATACCACAACAACTGAATCATGTTTTTACATAATAGATTTTGCATTTATGAAAGTGTTAATTTATTTCTTACTTATTTCAGCCCTAGCTTAAATAAGTTCCAAGTAAACCTTTTATTTTAGACTTCATGGAAATGAAGTCTAAATTCCCTTTTTACTTCCCTTCCAAGCATTCCTAACTTTTACTATCAAAGTCTACTTAAGAAAGAGCATCTTTAATTATTTACTTACATTAATAATGATTCTTGTAACAAGATCTTAAGTTATGTCCAAGATTTATTTTATGGAAAGTATCTTTCTTTCCCAATATTAAGGGATAATGTCCATTTATAATCACATAACACATTGTAAGTTATAATAATGATTTAATACACATACTAAGATATCTTTCCTTCATCTCTAATACCAAGATGTAACATTCCCATTTTAAGACTTTAGAAACAAGGGATTTTTTTACATAATGTTCTCTATTCTAAATCATAATTTAGAACACACATTCCAATGCCAAACTATCTCATAATAGAAAACCATATGTAGTTGTAATGACTCTGGTGAAACACCGATCTCTCATTTCATGACTCATTCCAAAACTGATCTCTCATGTTATTCAAGTAATGTGTATACAAAGTCTACTTGGTTCCTTTACCCTATTAGGGGTACCAAGTGTTCTGTTTAAGATCCTATCTGGGTATATGTTACCGATACTCATCTGAAATCTCACTTCTTAAACTAGGTGACATAGGACAACGCAACTAGTAGCTTTCAATACTTTTATTTTAAACATTTTATCATGTTTACATTTCTAGACAACATAATCATCAAACAAAATAAGTCCTTCACCACAATTGATCTATTATTTAGAGTGGTATTCACCTACTTTTGTCAGTCCCACTTGATTCAAAGTTTAACCCTAGACAAGGTTAGCAACATTCCCTAATGTGGAAGACTACCCATAGTGACTAAGGGTACATAGACATAATCAATTTACCTACGTCGATTGGGTGTGTCCAGTTATTCTAAGTCAATGTGTGTTGACCCCTACACTAGATCATGTCCCTATCTTTGCATAGGGTAGACGATGTGATCCAGTCATGAACCTATGTTAGTGTAGTTTAACAGACTATGCGGGGTGTTGAAACATGTCAACTGCAACATAGTATCCATGTAGTGACTCATGTCATTACGAAGGTAATACACTACAGTTGGAGTGTGTCAACATCCAACTGAGTTTCCTCATCTAGACGAACATACCTTAGATTGAAATTTAATATCTTATTAATCACTTCATTACAAATTAATTACAACAACCTTACTGATTGAACTAGGTTCTTTAACCTATAGGGTTACAAATTGAAGCTGCATTTGAGGTAGGTGTGCTAGATAAAATCTTCTTCCTAACCAATTAATTACATGTTATGTTTATTATACCATAACAACCTAAATCATGTTTTTACATAATAGATTTTGCATTTATGAAAGTGTTAATTTATTTCTTACTTATTCATTCTACATTTTAAATAATTTCCAAGTAAACCTTTTATTTTAGACTTCATGGAAATGAAGTCTAAATTCCCTTTTTACTTCCCTTCCAAGCATTCCTAACTTTGACTATGGAATTCTACTTAAGGAAGAACACCTTCAATTATTTACTTACATTAATAATGATTCTTTTAACAAGATCTTAAGTTATGTCCATGATTTATTTTATGGAAAGTATCTTTCTTTCCCCATATTAAGGGCTAATGTCCATTTATAATCAAATAGCACATTGTAAGTTATAATCATGGTTTAATACACATACATCCATGTAATTCAATTACAGATCCTTTTGTAATGGTTGAGTATCTTCTTAAGAATGTCAACTTTATAAGTTGCATCACTACTAGAGAAAATAATACATCTAACAACTCAGATTCCTACCCCAACCATTCCATATTATTTAAGTATATTAACTACCCTCCTTCATTAGGGTAATACATATCAATTCATCCCAATTCATGCCAAGAAGGTATTACAACAAGTATTATTTAGAATCATCATATCTTTTATTCATCAAGGAGGAGTGATACATTCACTAAATCCAAAACATTTTAGATATCAAAAAATGTCAAAACAATAAAGTACCTAACCAATTCTTATTACAACTTTCATTTCCAACAAGTGCATCTCAAATAATGAAGCCACATTTCATCATAATAAAGATATAATCCCTTTAATAAAATAAATGTAACTTTCTATATGTCTTTCTCCTTTCATCTTTTACGAAGTCCATCTACAAAATTGTTAGCATGGGTCAGTTCATTGAACTGAGCATGATAAGCACTATATCATTAAAACGATGTGCTTTTAACTAATTGTTTCATAAAAATAATTCTATTGTTCATGAAACAGTCCAAAAAATACAACTGAACTACAGAAAGACTTAACCAAAAAGAATACAATCCAAGAAGAAGAGAGAGAGAATTTAAATTTTCACAACAAAATTAAGGTTTGGTCAATCAACCTATCAACCTTAACTTTCCCTCACAAAACCCCTTTCATCATACAAAATTTAAATAGCAGAGTTAAAGAAGAATTATCATTTCATCTAAACCTTACTTTCACTTTCCTGTAACCAATTTAAGTTTCTTCAATCAGCTAAATCTATTTAACAAGAAGAATATAAGATACATAAGATTATCTTTCAATTTTAATTCTATTGTTTGTGTAATAATGAATATATCCTTCCATCTAATTGTCCCACTTACTCAGATTCATCCTAAGTCTAAGATGACATTAATCATAAATAAGATCATATAGATAAGTAAGGGTAACTAAATCATCATAAAACATTAAAGTAACCCCGATTGAAGCATCCTAAAATTCCTAGGTTTAGATTAGCATCCAATTCAAGTTATAATTCAAAGATAACATCATTCAGACCTTATCAAAAGTATAAGGTTGATTCTATCAAGAAAACAAACTAACATTCAGGCCTCATACAAGATACACATTCGTTAGTATTCTAGAAAGGAGCAGATTGGTTTAAGTTCAGAACTTATACAAGGCTCGATACTCCTTCTAAGCATAACATAAAATTCAGTTTTGTTTCCCTAAGGAAATTAATACACTAAATCCTATCACATGGTCAAGAAGTGATATAAAATAAAATAGATCAGAGAAGGAACAACAACGATACCTAAGAGAACAAAATCCCCATCGTAATATTGAAGAGTGTATGAGAGAGATTGCAGTCTCCTCATCTATCCAAAATCTTATGAAGAAGAGTAACATTTCACATGCAAGATTAATGAAAGACACAAAACCAATTTTTGTATGAACTTCGCACGTCAGGTGCTGAATAGTGAAGAATAGTTCACATGCGACCAATCAATATCTAAAACAGAGGTTCACCCAAGTCCGAATTGGATGAGTACAAAAGAATCAGAAAAAGGAAAACATAAAAAAAACATCCAACCTTTTCCTTTCATCTGTACAAGAAATACTAGTTCAAAACATGGTTCCTTAAAAAGGATTAAGAATCGATTCACTTCCAAAAATCCTAGTGAAGGGAGGAAAATAAACAATAGAACTATAGGTCAAAACCAAAACAAAATGCCTATAAATTTAACCATTTATAAGAAGGAAGATAAGCATATGTGCATTCCTCAAAAAGAGATTCATTCAACAATGATCAAAACATTAACTCAGACCCAAAAAGATTTGTTACTCAGCTCAAAATCCCATGTGGTTTAAGAGAACTTGAGAATTATTCAATAAGGAAAAATGACCTTAACAAATATGAAAACCTGAAAACCTTCGATGAAAGAGATATTACAACAATTGATACCCAAAATGGGATTTCATACAAAAACACGAAGTGGGTTTTCCTCAAACAACTTACAGTTTTAGGGTAAGTTTAAAACGAATAATGTTTCCACTGGAAATATCATCCATCAGACTCATTCATAAAACATGTTATACCTCCAATACAATGGTGTATCGTATACACAAGGGTTCCTTTAAAATATCCTTAAACAACATTAGAAAGAAGACATGCAAGTTGATTCTGAGAATTTCTAGATAGCAAAACCAATGTTCAAAACATACAATTCTTAGCTTAAGTTTTCCCTTAGTCAGGAACAATGGTGGTCTTCAAAGTCTACTATAGCAAGGATAAAAAACGTAAAATATAGAACCAAAAAATCTCAAGCAATAGTCAATATATATAAAAAAGTTCCCTATCTGTAGTCTTCCAATGGAGATTATACAGAACATTTTGAACAAGATCCTCAAAATCAAGCAAACCAAGATACATACATGGCAAGAGAAAATTTTAACTAAGATCACCTAATAGATCTCGGCTCTATTTCAAGCCTCTATTAAAATATTAAAGAAAAATCTAGTTTACTCAGAAGTATGGAAACTATACTCCCAGAACACACTTTCCACTATCCAACCAAAATCAATAATGCATCCGGAAAACAACACAATACCTTGAAGCAAAAGAAATTCAATCACAAAAAAATAGAATATTTCCTTAAGAGAAGAGTTTTTTATGAAAATTTAAGTAAAAGCATAAGACTTAATGGATAGGGCCTATCATGCCTGATAGAGCTCCGGTCTTCTCTATTTCGTAGAAAATCTCCAAGAAGAGCTTCAATTCTTTCCCTCGAAATGCCAATAATTCTCCAAACCTTCTTCTTCTCTTTCTTATAGTTTTTACAGTGCTAACTTCCTCATTTAAACTCCATGCAAGGAAAGAGTATTCATGCAATAATTCAAACTAAAGCACAAAAACCACATGCAGAGCTCAAGCTCAAAGACCAAATGACCAAAACAAAACACAAACCCCTCTTTCTTCTTCCTAGGAAATTTTTCACCAATTTCAAAAATATTAAATGCAAAATAGGACTGTCAGTCCTTCCATTTCTCCTGCCACCGCCACCTCTATTTCTGGAAATGACTAAGTTCAAAATTGCATGCATCTAAAACTTGGCGGAGATGTCAGCTCATTCCCCCAACTTTCCTCATGCCTTCACCAAATTTGGCAGATCAAAAGAGATAAGACCACATTAACTTCCTCATAAATTTCTAGGAGTTGATGCCACCGACCTTCCCCTCCCTAGGTCATCCCATAGGCCCCTTTTAGGTTATCCAAACATTAGGTTAGGTTCAACATTAGTTTAGGAACTAACATAGGTCCTTAGGTCTAAGTCTTTAGTCTTAGGTCCCCTTTAACATCCCATATTAACAAAAGAACTTAGTAACTTAGGTTAGGTTATACACTTTTAGGATAAAGTTCCTATTTTAAGGAACATAGTGTAATTAGGTTCCATGGAGATCAGATCATTCATGACCTTCGTACATTCAAAATCCAGGAGCCTTTCATCTTTCCAGCTTGGTCATTATGACCTCAAGGTTTATAAGTTAGAAGCATACCTTGGATCAATGAAATTGATCCAAGGTAATGTTGTTTTGGATCCCCACGAATTATGAAACTGAAACTCAATTTTTCATTCCCAAGCAGTGAATTATTTTGCATAAAAATAAAAGATGAATAACTTCATTTTATATTAAGCATAAACATGGTATAATTGTACCTATTTCCACAGATAACATATTACCTACTACAAACATGATTTCATAGATCATAAGAGTACACCGTCTTAAGACAAGAATCACATGTCAACGTTTGCACCTTCCAAAGAAGTCGTCATAGATATCAACCAGGTTAGAGGTGTTACATTAGTTGGTTGTGAATCTTATGCATATATTCAATGTGTGTGAGAGTTGGAATTCATTAAATATGATTTAAATGGATATTTTATCTTCCATCTAGATCCTTAATTTTCTAAGGAGTTACAATATAAAGCTCTGTCTCTTTTTTGTTCTTGCTAAAACTATTATGACTAGTGAAAAGGTATTTCTTTATATTGGAGATAGAAATCAATGGTGCAAATTTGTTTGCACCTCACAATGGAAGAATTATATTAAGCTAATATATATTTATAGCCATAGAAATGGAAAGGAATAATTATATATTATTTAAGTATGTTGAAAGTGTATAAACATATGAAGATGCCAATTTATCCATTTATAAATTGGTGTAGGTCTGATGTGATAAATTTAATATATATGATAGTATAAGTTTCTTCTTTGGATTTAATTACAATCTTACAACATTATAAGTATTCCTTTTAATCTAGTTATGTCATCCTTTTACCTTTCATTTGAAATATTTATAGATCTACATATGTAACTATGGATATATTCATTAGTTACCTTCACTATCGTGCATAAAGATAGAACAAGCTGATCCAAGAATAGAATTAATTTAGTTGTAACCAAAGGACATATATATATTTATTCATATATATTCCAAAACAAGATATAACGATGTTAAAAATATAAACTTACTTCATTTCATTTTAATATATGCTCAATAACATTTTCAGGTTTTGTATACTTATATATTTTTGACTTAATATGTCAAAAATATATAAGTATACAAAACCTGAAAAATGTGATTGGAACATTTATTAAATAAAATGAAGCAAGTTTATATATGTTTGGAATCATTGGATCTTTCCAGGACACACACACACACACACACACACACACACACACACACACACACACACACACACACACACACACACACACACACACACACACACACACACACACACACACACACACACACACACGCATGCACGCACGCACGCACGCACGCACGCGCACACACATTTTAAACCTTTGAAAAGATTAAAAATCAAAATAATAAATAAATAAATTTAAAAAGAATGGGAGGGTTGTGGCCTTACCACAAACCCTCCCAAAAAATTACACTTAACCATATTTCATTTGGATATATTCAGTTACCTACATCTATATGTATGCTTATTTACACCTTTTTTATCCATGAAAGCAGCAACCTCAATGTATCAGGGTTGTAAATGAACACACACACACACACACACACACAACACACACACACACACACACACATAGAGTTGGATATATATACTTAACTAACATGAAATTACAAACCCTAGTTTATTATTGAAAATAGACAACAAAGTAAACATGTTTATGATACACACACACACAATATATATATATATATATATATATATATATCCATCCAACCCATATAAGATTTGAATTCTAGAAAAAATAGGAAACAAGAAAACATTCCTCTTTCTTTATCCATGAGTGTTCTTGTGAAAACCTCTAAATGCAAACAAGAAAAAGTTTCATAAGGAAATAAAATAAATAAAAATGCAATAGAAAACCATAAGGATAATTAGGATTTTTAGATATTACCTAAGATCTATGGTGCATGATCATTTGATTCTAAGGTCCTCATTAAACCTTGGTTCCTCCACTTGTTGAAGGGACCCACTAGGTGAGGCTTTAAAAATAGTAATAATTAATTGTGCAAATGGGATTCCTTTATTTTCTCCCTGTATTTTAATGGGGTGGTTTTATCTATTTTTCAAGTTTAGTAAAAATTATATTTTGGTATCAAGGGCCACTTAACCCATTATGTGATAAATTAAATTAAATCAACCCATAGAAAGAAATATTGTATTTAATAGATTTTAAGTACATCCTTAGAGAATCAAGATCAACTACTATTTCATCATATAACGTAACCTGATTAGTGGGAAAACTAATGTCACTACTTAGTTATAATAACATTAGTGAAGGAATATGGTAACCCATAATATTTCATATTTGTATTGATGATCCGGTAGAAACTTGTGGTTAATCATGTCCTTATATGTAACATAGTTCATAGGTTGTAATGTGATATTATTGTAAGAGTTATGGTCTCCTAAATTCTTTTTGTTACCTCAGTTAGGTCATGTGAGGTGTTCTAAACATCATTTAGTGATAATCAAATCAATATTATAGGAGTACGACTTATTTTCACCTAGTAATTTTCTTTTGATGTGTAAATTAATTTTGTCTCATTTCTCTACGCATAATCAACAACTTTTATATCAAAGTAAAAAAAAATATCTAAAGTTTAGAAGGTTATAGAATAATTATGTAAATATCTTTGGGTAAACATTTAATGTGTGAAACTTGGTATCGAGTAAGGTCCAAAACTTGAACCTCAATGATAAATTGGTAATGGGTGTTTCGTATTCATATTTTTGTGTGTGTCATGTTGATCCCTATTCATGGGTAATGCAAAGTTAGTGAGGTGACTCCATGGTCCTTTTATTGTGATAGGTATCTATATTCGATGATATTTTATTTAACATGTCCCCAATCACATGTTATAGTCTCGTACTCTGTCAAAACCTATAGAGATAACCAAATTATTATTCCTTGATTTTTGGTAAAACTTTGGACAAAGTGGTACTAAGGGTAACACTTAAATATTGATTTGGAAGATATTAAAAGATTTGTTAGTTTCTCTTCAATTATATTAATTAAGGGGTGTGACAATGTATATGGTATTTTACACGGTGGCATTAGACATTTGGAATTATTTGCTATTTAGAAGACTTATTTTCCTTTTGGAAAATGTTTAACTTAGCTTGGAATACTTCCCTGCAGTCATTCTTACAACATTATGGATACACTATTAAACTATCCATACATTGAAACACGTGACTTTATAAGTGGTAACCTTATTGGAACACCCTTCTATTATGGTCGTGGTGTGTTGTTCTTTGGGAATGTTGTTACTTGGTGAAGACATGCACTTACTAGAGTGGGTAGATGTATTTGAATATATGATTCTTTGAAAAATTATGACATATACCGCATTGGATCCATTATTGTACTTATATGTGAAGATGCACACTCAATGCTATATTACCCCTACATGAAGATGACAAAAGGATGCACAATAATTATGATATGAATGATTTCATATGTCATTTATTTGTAAATATGACTCTCTCAAAAATATATATATATATTTGATTTATTAAGAAGCTTTGAGGCTCTTCTTGTTACTTTTATTCTTGTGAGATTTATGTGATTTGATTATGAATAGTTAGACATTTCCTTATGATTGTCAAAATTCCTTGGATTTTATTTATTTATCTAACTTAGGAATTTATGGTTTTTGAATCCACTTGGCTAAATATCATCAAGAATGGTACATGGGTTTTATTTCCTGTTTAATGAGATGGTTCTATCTTGTTCATTTTTTGTACACATGTCGTATGGGGGTACACCCAAGGTATCACGACAGCATGCTTGGTATTGCAGGACATGCCCTTTGTTTAGATGTGATGGCACTATATATGTCTAGGAACATGAAGTCACCTGACCTCACGTTGATACTGATACCTAATATTCCTATAGTGGAGTGACACTTATTATATTTAGTTTCCTATGGTGGAGAAACATATATGATATTAATCCCTCTATAGTTGGGATACTCCTATGTTTTTTTCCTCATGATGCTCTCTATTATTGGGTGAAATTTCATTTATGATATGCAGTATCAATTTGTGGATTTGATAGTGGTTCATGTTTTCTTTGCATCCTACGATGATATTATTCATCATTGAGATAGATATGAAAATATGTTCAAACTTCATGTATTATACTTAGAATGGATCACTCTTTCATAATTGTGGTTTCCTAGAGGATAGTTTAATTTTGGGATATGAGGGTTCACTGATAGGCATATTGGATGTTCTAACTTGGTCCTTTTAGTTTTCCTTAGGAGGAAATTGACGTGCTTGACTAAAAATTCTTATGAAAAATATTGATATACTTGGGATTTTTGGACATTGTACATGGAGAAGTGTGTTACTTTTAGTCATGCTAACTTATTTATAGATGTTTCTATGTCTTGTTATTTTTATTATAATAAACCTATTGGTATGAAGTCCCGACATCGGGGACATGTTTTGGGCAATTAGCTACAATCTGCTCATTGGTATGTGAGTGTCCTCTTGGTGAGAAGTGATAATTTTACCAAAATATAATTATGTCATCTTAGAATCATGATATTTAGTACCCACTCATTAAGTTGTATTATTTTGGGGTTAGTCCATACCCATATTACTCTCCCTAGTATTGAAAAAATTCTTTGAACTCTTAAAACGTTACTTTGGGCTACAAAAATTAGCCTTCATGTAATCTCTCATTGTGAATTTTTTTATTAATGGACAAAGGTTTTTTAACCTGAGATCCTAGCTAGGATACAAGAGGCCTAAGGCCAAAGATTCAGATACAAACCATACAAATAGAAATGAGGAAAATAAATAAGGAGAATAACGAAAGAGGAATAAGGAGTGTTGCAACACCACAACAAAAAAACATCCAAACTAGAGAAAAATGAAAGAATTATTATTTCACTAATTTTGGACATATTCCAATGAATTGAGACTCCATTATTTCAAGTATTCAAGAAATCCGTCTTTGTTTTTACATATATCGGATTCCATTTTTGGCTATATCGGAATTCCATTATTACTATTATTGGAATCCAATAGTAACAATATTGGATTCCAATATTGTCATTATTAGAATTATTCTAGTTCTAATTTCACTATTATTGGATTCCAATTTCACCATTTTTTAGATTTTCAATGTTGAGAGTATGTAAGGCTAGCAACTACAGTCACTAACTCTTATAAGTCATGAGCCTCGATGTAAGGTGAGTGGTTTCTAACTCTTATAAGTCATGAACATCGATCTAGGGTGAGCGGTCGCTAACTCTTATAAGTCATGAGCATTGATCTAAGGTGAGAGACAACTTACTCTTCTAAGTCATGGGCCTGTTGTATTAAATGAAAGTGAAAAATCCTCGATGTAAGGTTAGTTGTCGGTAAATATTTTAAGTCATGATCCCGTTGTATTAAGTGTGAGCCCCGCACTCTCGAGAGTGAGGGGCTCGTACCTATAAAGTCTGAGATCCTCGTAGTTTTGAAGTATGAGCCCCACACCGTTGAAAATTCAAGATCTCCAAAACTTTTGAATGTTGAGCCCCACAATATGAAAAGTCTTATCCTTTCACTTTTGAAGTGAGCACTCTAAAAAATACAAGCCTCACACTCTAAAAGTGTGAGCCTCGCCCTCTAAAAGTGTGAGCCCTGCACTTTAAAATTTTCGATTAGCACCTTAAAAGTGTAAATTCTATCACTCATAATTTTAGAGTGCGAATATCAAACTTTGAAAGTGTGAGGAACATACTTTCAATTTTTAGTATGCACATAATCCTTACATTTGACATGGGTCACAAATGCTTGTAGTGATATTTTGACTTCTAGTGGAACTCACAATAAAATTACATTCTCACCCAAAAATGTACGTTGTAACAACTCAATTATTATTTTTTAGATTCTACAAGTTCACTAGTGTTTATTATTATAAACTATATCTGTGAGTAATCATTAAAATAAAACAACAAAGTTGGGAGTTTATGTATATCACAAATTCTATTACTCTAAAAGATAGAAGAATTTGTGCTCATAAATTGTTCCGTTCTCCGTATAAACAATGAGTCACTTCCCTAAGTAATAAAATGAAATGATCCTTGATACAATGCAAGAAAAATGTTTGTGAGAAACGTTGTCTTACACCCTTGGAGATACATTGAACACCTATTTTATAGTTTAAATCAATCAAAACACTCATTATGTCATAATTGTATTTTTCAGAGTCAAGAAATAATAAAAATGATCTGTCATCATCTTTCCATTGAAAGTTTCTATCTGTACATTTTAAATTTATTACAAATTTATACGTATAGTTGTAAATATTATATGGTGAGTCATCACCTTTTGTGGACAATTTTATTTTCACAAAACAGGAATACATTTGTTGCCTCTAAAACAACAATAAAATTAGTGTTGAGTAAAGTAGCAGTGGAGCTACTATCAAAGTAGAGACCAATATTTACGAGCGGACATCATCGGAATATTTTATTACAAATTATTATTCAGCCTTGATGTTCTTACATATTCGGGGTCAATGTAACAAATGATACCCATAACATAGGTAGAGGTGTGGTGTTTGGCCAAGGAAATGCAATTGGAAAATACCAAAGTCGACAAAATTTCACATCCCCGTAAACAATGTGTGCATTACGGTCATAATGAAGATATGGTTATCCTTCTTCAAAGACCATGAGAAATCTTTAGCTGATCGTTCATGTCTAGCTTAATCTTCTTTGATGATCCTATACGAAAATAAAAATTAATGAAACACTTGTTAGATTTTCTAAATATCCATTTTACTATGAAGGTTAGAGGTTGATTGGACACTTTTATTTCAAAAATTGAATCTACAATGTACAAATTCATTTTTCTTCATAACATAATCATTTTACTCACCATGTAGGATGTCTCACATACTTTTGTTTCTAGGTGGAGAAAGTGAACATCCATGCAGACTCTCAAGATTTTGATGCTTGATGCTTCCAACTGTTTCGACATTAGTTTCAAATGCAAGAAAAAATAGTGGGTAGTGACTGTACATTATATTTATAGCAATTACCTTAGAATTCTTTAGATCACATTTATAAAGATTTCCTATAGCACCATGACCAATTACATATTTCTCTTTAATATTTTTGTGATTGTCATTATGTCATCATACATGTAAAGAGGCATGTTCATGTGTGTAGTACAACCAACCATGGAAAACCTAAATGTAAAAAATAGATGTGTCAATAAATAAATTATAATATGATATTGCTTTATGATTTCTCTTATGATAATCTATATAATATGAAATCATGTCTTGCAATGTTAGTTTTAACACCTTGCTCCATGTTGTTTGCAAAGAATTTTGTATATACCTTTGGATGATTTGAAGCAGTATAGAGCTATAATTATGCGCAATAGTAGTCTCGAACCCTAACAGATGCAAACAATTTCTAGTTTTTAGATGGATGTTATTCATTGTATTGGGCCACAATTTTTTTATACAACAACATACATATCCAAGTTTCCTATTTTTTTTATAACAATAGAAGAATGTCTCTAGAACCCGAGCTATTTAAAAGATATCTACTATTTATTGCATTAGTTAATTGGTGATATCCAAAAACCATAAGAAACAAAACTGAATTAGTATGCAGAGAAAATTTATGTTTATATCTACAACTGTATGGAGGAAAACATAAAAAGATTATAATGACAGGAATTTCCACATAAATATATTTTTAGGAGAGGTTTCGTAACAAAAATATAGCCATTTATAATATATTCTATTATTATTGCAAGAGAATTAAATTTATTCCTTTCTCAAAGACCTCCATAGCTTTTGAAAGTGAAGACCTCTAGGTTTCCACAATGATGTAGTGTAACTCAAATTTTTTTAAAGTGATGGGAAGATAGCCATCAATCCACTATTATCTCCTCGATCCTAAAAAGCATCGATTGTTTTTACATTGAAGGAAAGATATTCTATATTATATCGAAGCTACCGGCCGCTAGTCTACACTTCTAGCAACGAATTGACATCTTCAAACAAACCATATTTACTAGCGATTAATTGTTGAAATTGCATAGTGCAATGCACAACAAAAACTTTTATTAATGATTTCTTGATTTTTATAACTGAAGGAGGGTTGAAGGGTCCCTTTCCCTTTACATTATAGATACAATGAGAGGATCAAAAAAAACCTAAACAATATAGTAATACTTATTGGTGTAAGAACCGATTAACACGATGAGATCCCTCTCCACCATAAGTTAGAGCTTTTGGTGTGACGGCAAGTCGTGCGTAGCTCTACGATACCAAATGATTTGCCGTCACACCAAAAGTTTGAGCTTGTGGTGTGATGGCAAGTCGTTGGTATCGTAACCAGCGGTTAAGCGCACCGTCCCCAGAGTAGTTCTGGGATGGGTGACCTCCCAGAAATTCCCAGTGTCACTGCCTCCTAATGTTGTTGGGCCTGATTGGGTGTATACCCGGCTCCATCGTGCGGGAGGGTGTTGGCGTAAAGCAACTGAATAACATGATGAGATCCCTCTCCACCATTAGTTTGAGCTTTTGGTGTGACGGCAAGTCGTGTAGCTTTGATACCAGGCAGTTAAGTGCACCAACCCCAGAGTAGTTCTGGGATGGGTGACCTCCGGGAAATTCCTAGTGTCACTTCCTCCTAATGTTGTTGGGTCTGATTGGGTGTATACCCGACTCCATCATGTGGGAGGGTATTGGCGTAACAACTGATTAACACAATGAGATCCCTCTCCACCATAAGTTTGAGATTTTGGTGTGACGACAAGTCGTGTAACGCCGATACCAAACGATTTCTTTGTCACACCAAAAGTTAAAGCTTGTGGTGTGATGAAAAGTCATTTGTATCGAGCCGGGTAGTTAAGCGCACCAGCCCCAAAACAGTGTGGCGATGGGTGACCTCCCAGAAATTCCGGTGTCATTGCCTCCTAATGTTGTTGGGCCTGATTGGGTGTATACTCGGCTCCATCGTGCAAGAGGGTGTTGGCGTAGTAGCTGAATAACACGATGAGATCCCTCTCCACCATCAGTTCAAGCTTTTGGTGTGATGGCAAGTCATTTGGTATCAGAGCCAAGAAGTTAAGCGCGCCAGCCCTAGAGTAGTGTTGGGATTGGTGACCTCTTGGGAAATTCCCAGTGTCACACCATCCAAACGATTTTCCATCACACCAAAAACTTGAACTGATGGTGGAGAGGGATCTCATCGTGTTATTCAGCTGCTATGCCAACAATAGTTTGGTGAAAATATGATTATGAGCATATGACAAAAACACAAGTGATTGGGAACAATAAAAACCTAAACCTGGTAAGACAGATATAATGATTTAGTAACATCAAAATTGAAAAGGATATATAACAAACACAAAAATTACAACTGACGGATTTTAGAAGAAATTATTTATTTGAATCAGATGAAACCTCCATAACCTCCACCTTAATGGGCGTTAAAATGGTTTATGTAGGTGGTTCCTAAAACATATGCTCATTTCCATGAACAGCCTAACTCTTTAACCAATCATATGCCTCGCAACCTTCCCAAAAAAAAAAAATCCCAACGTCCCAGCTTCCTCTTCCAAAAGAGAAAACATATCATCCATGTCGGGAAAGGGGAGGAAACTATCTCTTTCCTCGGTGTCTCACCCCATTTTGAGACACCAGACATGAATTGCATTAGGACATTGTTGTCTCTTGAAAATCACTTTTCATTTTCCAAGTTAAATTTCAAATTTTGATCTCTCACCCTCCTAGAGTATTTAAGCCAAGTTGAAAGTTTGAAGAGATAGAGAAATCCATGCCCTGAAGTTGTTTCAAATCCCAGTCTACTCATTTTGATAAATTTTCCATTTTCCTATCTCGACGCATGAAAAAATTATTGTTGTCCTCATTTGAATGAAATAATCAATCTTTTATGCCCCTCGATCTTCAAAATTTGTATTGGTTTCAATTCCTTGGCTCACAAAAGAAATTTGAAAAATGGGCACAAAATGGTGGATTTTTCTTATTCTCTACATTTTTTTCCACAATCGGGAATGATTGGCATTTTCTTCCCCATCAAATTTTGGCCCTATCATCCACGGGTATGTGGACATACCTAATTGGAAGTGGTGTGGCAGAGAAATTTTAGTTTTTGAGCCTCTTTGTAAAAGGTGATAAGTTAAAAAGTGACATGTAGCCCGATCAAGCTTAAAGGAAAAAGTCAAATCTTGAGCCCACAGTCAAAGGAGTCAAAGCAGGGAGGCGGACCGTCGGGGAGATTTGAGATTTTGAGCCTCTTTGTAAAAAAACTAAAAAATTTAAAAAGTGACCCATGACCTCGATCAAAGCTTAAAGAAAAAAGTCAAATCTTGAACCCATCGTTGGAAATTCAAAGCAGGGAGGCAGACCATCGGGGAGATTTGAGATTTTGAGCCTCTTTGTAAAAAAAGGTGAAAAGTTAAAAAGTGACTCGCGACTCCTTCGCTAATCAAGTGAAGCCACATGTCATGACCATATCAAAAGTGGTGAGTGGGCCAAAATGTTCCCTTTCAAAGGCAAGATGAACGGTTCAAATTCAAAGTTACAAAAAAAGTGTAACAGCTGCATTATGAAAAGTCTGGTTTTTCTTCCATTGGTGTTTCTTCGCGAATCAAGAATCGAAATGGACACAAATGATTGAAAAGAAATTGTAAATCGCTTCTCGCTAATAAAGAAGAAGTTATAACCATTTCTTGGAGGATTTTTAATGGATTCTTCACGCCATTATAAAGCGTTGACAATTGATCTTAGAAACTCAAGAGTATATTGTACTTTGAGAGAACAAAGGAGATATCCATTTTTCTTCCGTTTCCCCCCCTTCTTCTCAAATTCCTCCATTTCTCCACTATGTACAATTTATGTTTAAGCAAAGAATACAAGAAAAAGGTTTTTGTAGTCTCTTTGATGAGGATATTTCAAAAACTTTGAGTTCGCAATATTATCTCATCTTGTTTCCATTTATAGGGTTGTTTCTTCTCATGAATGCATGTGACGAATTTTCTAACTAGTGTGTGCAAGAATCTAATTTCCTACCTGCAACATTAGTTCTCCTACCTCTTTTCTTACTCCCTTTCCCATTTTTAGACAAAGTTCTCTCTTGCAAGTATCTGCAAGATTTTCCGTAGGGTCAGTGGAGTGCCACTGTTAGATTCCTGATTGAAAGGCCACCACAGAAATACACATTTTCTCATGCATGTATATATGGTAGTTGCACCGGTTAAGTAGAGGTACTTAGATTCCCAGAGCATTGGCAAGGAATCCATAAGTTTTTCCACCTGATAAATTTCCTTGCCAACAATTTTTGCAACCACCATGGGGTAGATTTAGTAATATCCGTACCTGAATGTGACCGTAAGGTCAAAAAAATTCAAAATTCAAAAAGAGAAAATTCTGGAATTTGAATGGCTATATGAGCCACATGGATTCAAATCATGGCTATTTTAGGAAATCTTCCTATTGAAAGACCCAAATTTCTCTTCCACATACAAGAAGATGTTGCTTCATATTTGAGGGAAGCTATCTGGCATAATAGACAAAGTGCTAATCACTACTTCATTGCCATGAGAATTCGAACTTTAAAGAAGAACACATGTCTTTGAATTGGAGAGGCAAAGACAAATTCCATTACCGTAAAGAAGAGCATAGATTTTCAAGTGTGGATAGAATATACACTCGGAAAAAGAGATAAGGAGGACAAACTAATCCCATTTTTAGGAACTTAAAAGGAGACAAGAGCTACTCGAATCCAGAGGCCTCCTTTTGAAGCAACCACCACCACGTTGGGAACACGAGTGTTGTCAATCCTTTAGACGGTGAATTTCCATACATCAACGAGAACCTTTAATATTTCACTAACATAGAGACCAAAAATAAGATAGAGAAAGAGAAGCAATAACCGAGCGAAGAAACAAGATCTCAACTCGAAGAAATTGAGAGACTTTAAGCCAAAGCAGAAAAAAAGAGCAGCAATGTGAAGCCGCAGACCTTAGCAAGGTTGGAAGATAGAAATAGACATAGAATGGGGGATTGGGATCATGAGCGTGAACGGGATCATGAATCTCGTAGGCCTAATGTACCATGGGGAGGAAACACGTGTCCACTGGCTCTTGCTCAACCACTCCATGAGCTCTTTGAGAGGCTCGAGAAAAACTTCCCAAAATTTAGAGGGGATGGTTCTAAACTCCTAAAGATTATGTAGCAGCATTTATTGCTTTTAGTCTATTGGGTGTTGAAGATGCAGATGTGTCAATCCAAATCTTTGTGGATTCACTTCAAGAAAAGGTTTCGAATGGTTCTAAATGTTATCCTTGAGGTCTGTCACTTGTTGGGAAGATATAAGAAGTGCATTCAAACACAGGTTCAAGACCACGGAAGATTGTCAGGATATTTTGGTCTAATTGGTACAAATGAAGAAAGAAACCTCCAAGTCAATGAGGGACTTCATAGAAAGATATGATAGAGTGATAAGAAGGATCCCTGAAGATGTGGTGCCTCCCAAAAATAATTTGAAGAGGTTTTTCATTAGTGCTCTGCCATCAAAAGTAGGTTTCTTCCTCAGAAGAGCCCAACCAAGAACATTGAGGCAAGCCTAGGACTTTGCAATAGAAACCAATGATGATCTAATCCTTTCTGGAAAGGTGAAAGGCCCCAATGGGAAACAAAAGGGTAAGAATTCAAACTGTCCCGACATATCCAATGTTCCAACAAAAGGAAAATGACTTGGTTGCCTTGAAGAAGAAGTTATCTTAGATTAGAATGCGGAATGCTTCAAGGAGACCAAACCCTCCAGATAGGCCAAGGATTTATCCACCTCCTCGCCGGCTTGCTCTTGAAGCACCACTAGTCAATGCCATTTGTGACACCAAAGAGCTAGAGGAGGAAGTAGAAATTGATGAAACTGAAGAAGAAAACATGGAAGATTATGAAAACTATCTTGAGATTGAGGAATTTGATATGCACAATGACCTGATTGAGTATGTTGATGATGAAGATGAAGGTGATGATTAATTTCCAAGTTTCTCATGTGATGTTTTCACTCGTGCTCTATCTAAGAAAGGGATTTCATCCCTAATAGTTGCAGAAAAGGATAAGAAGAACAATAAAGAATATTTTCCTCCAGATGTTACACAGAATAAAATCATAAATAGAGGATCACCATTACCACCTTCCATGGAATCAACCAAAGAAAAACTAGACTCAATGGTTTCCAAAGAGTGAAAGGAATGATAACCGAGATCATGCTAAGCCAAGAACACAGATGCTAATCAAACATCACGATCAATAAGATGAAAGTAATTCACCAAAATAACTTTACATAAACCTTTGCAAATAAGTGAGTAGCAATATCATATATTATTATTATGGAAATCAATGCAATACATTAAGAATGGGCCTTGCTTAAATAGGCAAGGAATAAAAATCTAAGAACCAATCAAGGTCGTAGATCAAGCCATAAATCAAGGAAATAACTAGTCATCAAAGAACTAGTCAAGACCATAGATTTAGGAGAGAACTAGACATCAAGGATCTAGTCAATACCATAGATCAAGGAAAAAACTAGTCAATACCATAGATCAAGGAAATAACTATACCTAACAACTAGATAATATCTCCTAATATATAAATAAGATAAAAGAAATATCCACATACATAAGTGGGTGAGGATAAATACAATAAAGGTAAATAAAGTACCTAGGTGAACATGAACTAAGGTAAATACCTACTCTAACACCCCCCCTCAAGTGAAGCTAGGGGCCAAAATAGAAGTGGCATGTCCACAATATGAGTCCTGGAAACTAGGCTTGATGAGGTACTCATGTACAATAATTGGGAAAAAGGGACACCGCAAGGTACCCAAAACTAGTAACAACAAAGTAAAGAGAGTAAAGATATGCTTCAAGGCATCCCAAGAAGCTCGGCTCAAAAAAATCGTACAATCTTGAAGAAGTTTGGTGTGCACTGTGGTCTGAATCCACTGCTCAATCAAAAACTCAAAACAACTAACATCAAGCTTTCACGAATAGCTCCATACAAGGAGACTATCAACGCAGTGATGTCGAAAGTGCAAAAAAAGAAAATCCAAACATAATCTGATGAATCTGCTGCAAATAGGTGTGCCATGATCCAAGAATAAAACCAAAGCAACAAGGCAAGGACAAAAATATAGAGTGTCACGATCTAAGAAAAGCTAAGGTAAAAGGAAAGGACACGAAACTCGAAGAAGAAGGATTAGCACCATACCCTCCCATATTGCTGAATGGGTGGAGTGGCACTATAAATATGTATGAGTTGTCAAAACAACTACTCAAACACTGACAAACTAACACTGAGCTCCACCAAAATAGCTCCCCCATAAGAGAGACTGTCAACATGTCAAAAGTGTCGAAAATATAGATACAAAATCTCTCAACAAACAAGAGAGACACTACTACACCGCTAAAGAAAAATGCTCAAAACAAGAAATATCACAATGCATAAGGTATATAAAGTGGAGCAAGAGGTTGAATGGTGGAGGAGCCATTATTGTAGAGTCCTCTGAACGAATGCCTATGTCGCCTCCACCGGTGATCGAGATATCCACCCCAAATCAACACGAATGGATGAAAAATATGCTTGCATATGACTTGGTGCAAAATACACAATGGGTGCATGTAAAAGAACAATAGAATGTGTGTCAGGTTGATGATGTCTGACAACTAAAATCTCAAGTTTCTCGAGCTTAAGTGAAGATGTAGAACTCATGTGTTGCTCAAGATCCTTAGAAAGAGTCGAGCGAACAAAAAAATGAGCTCTGTCAATGTGTGATCCCAATGAAGTATCTGCTCGAAAACCAATGTCATGACGAGAATTCCACTTCACATGTGGAATAGAGGAAATAATACCCTGTGAATGTCTGCCAATGACTCCACTAGTGAGACCCATAGAACGGAGCATGTGAGAACTAAATGTAGTGGTATGCTTCCCAAAAAATCCATGCAACTAAGCAGAAGTAGGATACACAACATGTGGTACTGTAATAGGCACAGATGTGGAAGAGCATGTAGTAACAAGCCTCACAGGTTTAGAAGCATCAAAAGTAGGTTCAGGCTCAAAGACTGGAAGATCAATGTCAGTGGGTACAAGAGCAACAACTACAAGTGGACTAGGAGCATGGTTATGGTTTTCCAGTTGGTGATGATGTAGGCTAGCAAGTTTGTTCTCATAGCAGGAGTGTATTATTTTATCCTTATCATGAATGAGTGATTGAGAAGAGAATTTCCCTTCTTGAGAGATCTATTTTCTTCCACAAATTTTACAATATCCTCTTGAAGTCCACATACTTGAGAGAACTACAACTCACAAAAATTTAGG
Organism: Taxus wallichiana var. yunnanensis; assembly: GCA_018340775.1. Classification (NCBI taxonomy): domain Eukaryota; kingdom Viridiplantae; phylum Streptophyta; class Pinopsida; order Cupressales; family Taxaceae; genus Taxus; species Taxus wallichiana. The sequence goes on along the minus strand of CM031238.1, from coordinate 425,281,857 downwards.
ATGTCGGGCTTGTTGGCTCAAAAAATGCCGCTTGGGCGATTTATGGATAGACGAGGCAACAGTGTGTGCGGGCATAGCCCCTCTTTGAGTCAAAGAAATGGAAACGGTTTATTGCTATTCTACCAACAGGAATCAGTGCAAGTCTCACATTATTTCGACTTTGGGGTTTGGGATCTCATCCCAAAGAGGGTTATTTCCAACTGTGAAAAGAAAGGAATGAAAGAGAGGATGAAGAAAGATCAGGTCTGAAGGGAGAAAAGAAATGAATTCCAAAGAAAAAAGGTCAGAAGGTTTATGTTTTGGGATTGGTAGTAAACAGAGTCAAACCTACTTGCATAAACGAACAAAGCAATACTGATGAATAAATGACAATAAAATAGAAGTAGATCTAACAAAATAAACACAGAGATCTGACGTAAGAAAAATCTGATGCATATAACACATGTATTCAGCACAAAGTCTAAATATTGTATTAATATTTCTTTCTGTTACAAAAAGCTCAAAGCCTTTTCTCCTCACTTCTATTTTTCATCTGAAAGATATCCACCACCCAAATACAAGTATTTGAGTATTTATAGAAGAAGGAGAAGAAGGAAGGCAAAAAGGAACCAACCACCTATTTACATAAAATATACAAAATATCTACAAAAATATCTCAAAGTCATGTTGACTTTTGACAACTTGATGGATGACATCATCCCATGGTGCAACATGGATGATGTCATCATTTGTGCCAACATACTTTAGACATTTTACAAAAAGAAAGTTGAAGGAGAGAGAGAAGAAGAGAAAGAATTCATTCATCGTCGTCATCCTGCGGCCGAAAGGGGGTATCCTACTTCTGTTGCTGCTCAGGTGACGAGATGTGGAATTGGGCACGGTATTCCATGAACTTGCTGATCATGGGCTCTAGTTGATCCTGGGAAGGATCCTTGTGTCACTCGCTGATCGCCTCGCAAGTCTCCCGCTCGTCTATGAGCTTCTCTGGGAGTTTGGAATATTCTTTCTCTGCTTCTATTAGGAACCCAATGAAGTCCCGACAGGCCAACAGGTTATTGATGGATTATGCGCATCAAAAGTGACCTCTGGTCCCATCCCTTGTGAAACGATCTCCTTGAAGATCTGGATGGTTTCATCAACTTTCCTTAAGGTGAAATAATGGGTAAGTAACTGTGGAGACATGTTGAGAATGATTTGTTCCATTTGGTGCATCGCGTCCAGGGCTTCTTCCTTTACCTTATCGATCTTTTCAAGGATGAATTCCAGTTGATCCATCCGGTAATCCAGAGTGGAAAGGATTTTATTGAGGGCCCTGGGATGACCGAAAATGCCGAACTTGACTAGATCTTCGACTGAACAGTTGAACATTCTTTGAAAGGTCTCACGTTGCAGCCTAGCATGGTCCAACTCTTCTGATATGGGTCCTGCTAATGCCTGGAGTTCTTTGTTCACCTTGTTGATGTTCAAGTACAAATCGGTGAACTTGGCGATCACTTTTCACTGTCCTTGAGGATTTGGCTCCTCCAGGTGGAAACTGCCATACCCTGCTCGCCGATCTTTACATATTCATTAATTTTATCCTGGCTCAGAGGCTTAGGAGTCTCGGCGGCAGTTGTGGGAGGTGCACTGCCCATCTTCTGTAAGGCTTGGAGCAGATGTTTATTTTTCTCTTTCAGTAGCCTTTTCTCTTCTTTTTCTTCTTGAAGCTTCTTGCAGAGGGCATCAACTGTAGATAGGGCCTCTCCCTGAAGGCTTTTAGAAGACGTACCCATTGTGACTTGAGTCACTGTGTAATCTGTCGGAGACAGATCCTTTTTATCCTTCAGAGGATTGGGGTATGTGATCTCCATTACCCTCTCTCCCAAAGCACTCTGAGAGAAGCGTGTGACGGGCTTCTGCTTCTTTGCCCCTTTTGACGGGATTACGGAGAAGTCCATCGGAGTGATGGGAAATTTCCTTTTCTGCTGACTTAGGTGCTGGGAGATCCAGGCTGGACTTATGGGAGAAGGACCAGAAACAGAGAAGGGGGCAGCTGCAGTAGTTGAAGGGAAAAAAGTGGAGACACTTGGAGGTGGCATCGAGAGGGAGGCTGAGGAAGTGCTCACGGGAGGAAGAGATACTGCAGGAGAGAAAGATATAGGAAGGGAAGGGAGCTCGAAATGAGGGAACAAATGGAGGGGACAAGTCCGCGAGAGAAGAGAAGATAGATGAAGAAGCAGGAGGAATAGTAGAAGAAGGGGGAGAGGACACGACCAAAGGAATGGTCGCTTGGGTCACTCGAGGAGGGGAAGGAGGAGAGGGAGAAGGGACAGAAGGGACCTCAATTGTTGCAGCAGTGGTGACATCCTGAGTGGATGGGCCTATTGGAACATCTTCCGCTGTTTCCTTCTCTGGAGAAGCCAGAGTTACAACTTGTTCAGGTGCAGTGGAAGGAGGAATTTTAGGAGCTTCCTCTTGGGTGGAGCTGGATTCACCCTCTTTTCCTTTTCCTTTGCCTTTTGGCTATTGTTTAGCCCGAGGAGGTGCGTTGCCCAACGGAGAGGTTGTGAAATCAACCCCGAGGTAGATGAGCCCGTTCATTCGGCACCAATGCTCTGTTCTACGCAGAGTTTCCTTGACTCTTTCCTCAATTGTCTGAGGGGCTTTAGTTCTATCAATTAACGCAAAAGGCCAATCATCCCCACCTGTGTCAAGATACACTTGATCCACTTCCTCCTCAGTAGTTTGGTAGCCTTTGGGGATGATGGCCACCCCGTACTGGATGATTTCTACCAAGGCCAAACGAGAATGGTCCTTCCTCCTGATCTCCACCTCATGATATATATCGATGTAGATATCTTCGATCTGAGGGATATGGATCAGTCGAGCTTGGCCCTAGGCAAACAATTTCTCGGATCGAAGGTAGGCCTTGCTGGGAAGTCATGTTTCAGATTCAGCAGCTCCAGCTTCTGCAAACATATCTTTTGCCTTGTGGTGAGTGAGACACGTATACCTACCCACTGTGAGGGGGAAAGGAGTTCCACCCTTCTTTCTCTTTAGGCACTTTTCATGGTAAGTAATAAGCTGCCTTGACAGCTCCAACAGGATCAACTTGGGCCCGGCATATCTTGGCAGTCTAGTCGGTTCCCCCAAGAAATTAACTGCCCTCAGATAGGTGAATGTGGGGAACTGAGTGAATAGGGCCCCCCACTTCTCAGTAGCTGCTACTATGCTCTTGGTCGTGCGACCGTGAGTCATATTTGACCTCAACAGGCAGATGATGAAGTAGAAGAATGCATCGTTGATCTTTGTGAATTGGGGGATGCTATTTTCCAGCTTCAGCTCTGGATAGTATTCATAAATTTTAACTTGGGGCCAAACCCCACACCGCATCAGAGCTGGATAGTCCCTTTCTGAAGCTGCAACATAGACCACGTAGGAGTTCATATAGAACCTCCCCGTTGTGTTAAGTTGTTGTAGCTGCTCCGATATTGTGCTGCTTATGATTTCTGCCCATTCAAAGCGTTGATCGGGCACATTTTTGTTCATTGTTTCAAGGTACCGCAACATCCACTTGTGAAAATAATGGGCGTCAGGAAGCCCGAAGACTCTGCTCAGGAATGTAATTGTGTCGCTGAGTTCCTCTGAAAAGTCACTGTGATGAATGACTTGTGGCCACCGAGTCACTACTTTTTTGTTCTTGAGATAAACTTCATTCATCAGCTGCATGCACTGATCTTCATTGTCATCCCAGGCCTTGATGCAATCTTGTTGGCTGACGGCCACAAAGTGCCGGTGATGAGGAATGCCGAGCATTATCTCAAAGTGGCAGGCAGTGAGGTTAATTATGACCTCGCCCTTCTCACCATGGACACATCTTGTGTCTTTGTTGTAGCATCGGGCTACCACCATCATAAATTCATTGTTTACGGCACTGACTGGGATCCCACCAGCAAGGTGCAGGGCACTGCCTATCAGCTTGTCCATCCATGGACTTCTCGTGACCCTTTGGGTTCTGGCCCAGAATTCCTCCATATCAATATGACCCAGCTCTGAGTCTCTGATGTCTAGGTCACACTCTGCTTGGGACTCGGGCATTCTGACCCTCTGATACTTATACTTCATTTCTTCTTCTGTGAGCTTGGCCTTGCCTTTAGATTTGATAGGTTTCTTGCTTGATGTTGACATATGTTCTTCTGAACTTAGTTGCTGATCTGCAACAATAAGAAGTGAAACCCAACGCAAGAAAGCCATGTCAGCTGATTGATTTTCCATTGAAATGTTGACAGAAGAAAGAGTTAGCAATTTAAAGGCCTCAGGGCGCGGGGTGCATGAGTGCTTTGAGGCTGAGGCTAAATAGTAAGGCGCACAGGGAAGGGATGCTGCAAGGGGTAAATCAGCGCCAAAGGGCACATGGTGCATGGATACTGCATGTTGCATTTTGTTGTTGTAAGAACAAGCGCGCCTGTGCCATATGTATGTATTTTATAACGGGCGCATGGAAATAGCGTGTTACACGGGTACAGGATGCGCCAAAGGGCGCAGGTTTTGCGCATGTTACATCATATTTTTGTGCGCCAAAGGGAACCTGGCGTGGCGCATGAAGGGTCTGCATGACATGATGTTATTGCAGTGAGGGACGCGCCTGCGCCGTTTATAGCTTTGTTCTTAGCGCATATAAAGTTGGTGTTACATTGACGCAGGGTGCGCCAATGGGCGCAGGATTTTGTAATGTTGCACTCAAGTTTGGTGTGCCAAGAGGGCACACGGGAAGCGTTTGCAACAAGCGAGGGAAGTGCGCCATGAGGGCGCAGCTTCTCATTATGCAGCAGTCAGGAAAAATGTGCCATTGGCGCAACTGTTTTTCATGTTGCAGGGTACGCCAATGCGCCAAAGGAGAACAAAAATACAGTTTCATTTTTAAGGTTTGATTCTCTCTCTGAGGGGTTTCATTCTTTCAAACTTCTTCTTGAGGGTGCTTTTGGGTGATAAAGAGGCTTAAAACAAAGAGTTTTAAGCAGTCATTTCAGGGCAGAGTTTTCCCCTACCAGCAGATCTGGAAAGAGGGGGAAGATCATGGGGGAGAATGGAAAAGACAGCAAGGAAGGTGGGGAGTCCATGTTTTGACATATTTTTAACTAAACCCAATCCAAACCAGCAAGCAAACAAAGAAACAGAGCACAAAACACACAAAAGAGATAAGAACCTCTTACCGGGTAAATAGTGGAGAAGTGTGCAAACGGGTCCACGAAAAGATTCGAGAGTGACAGGGCAGGAACGCTGACAGGCTCAGAGAAAATAATAAAAATAATCACGTGATTTGCTCTGGTGACAATGACAGCAGACGCACCTATTTATAGGCGAGGAAGCAATAAATGCGCCACCAACTTTTCAAGTGGCGCACCAAAAGAGCTGTCGACATAAGAAAACATGCGCCCTTTGGCGCACCAAAACGCTTGCCAACACGATAATATGTGCGCCTATGGTGCACCGAAAGTGGTGTCGACAGAGGAATATGTGTGCCCTTGGCGCACCAAAAAGTGGCACAACAAAAGTTATGTTGACAGGAAGGTGCATGCGCCTTGGCACATGCAAGGAAGACTCAACATAGAGAGGCGCACCAAAACACTGTTGACACAAGAAAGCATGCGCCAAAGGCTTTAAAGGGGGTGCATGAACATTTGATGTTGCATTGTCATTATATGCGCCCGACCAAAAAATGGCTAAGTTCGGAAAACTAGATTTCCCGGGAAGGGATTTTGCAATGTTCCGAACGCAAGAAATCCCCGACGAGGGATCGGAACAAAATTTTTGGTATGGTTATCTGTAAAATTGCCCTTGCCAATTTTACGGGATAATGAGGCTTAGCCTAAATTACATCCACGATTGATTACAACACTCCTCCATATTTGGCACTTTATAATTATAGTACAAGTCACAAAATAAATAACTATAATGGAAAGAGCATGAAAAACTAAACACTTTTGTAAAAATGACACTCAAAATCGAGTGACCGATCAAAAGATACAAGCTTTTTAATATTTTGCTCTGTTATTTATTTTAGGTGCCACTAAAATAAAATAAAATGTTGTTGCCTTCATCACACATAAAATTAAAGAGGGCTGAAGCTAAGCACCTACTAGTAGGAATCACAAGCTTTAAGCCCTCACCATACCATATGACCAAGGGCTAAGGATTTTAATGGATTTTCCCGAAATAGTAAAAATGTGCACAACATCCGTGGACCCTTGCCAAAAAAGGAAAGAATTGAAATTCTCCCGCACATAAACCGAAAACAATCTATCGCACTAGAAAACAACCCAATGTAGATCTTGTGAAATCCAAAAAACCTAATAAAAAGTTTCCTCGAAGCTTCTTAACCATGTGGCGTGAATCCAGAGACGAACTGTGTATTTCACGCAACAACAAAAATGACTTCCCGTAAATGGCTGAGTTTATCGATATTAGGGTTTTCACACCTTCCGGATCCAATAGAAGCCTTTGTTTTACATAAAAATGCATGCAACAAAAATATATGAATACACAAATAATTTATTTGCAAAATAAAACTTACAGAAGGATGTCAACAGCAATCTCTCACTCTAATACCATGAAAGGAATGATAACCAGATCATGCCAAGCCAAGAACACAGATGCTAATCAAACATCATGATCAATAAGATGAAAGTAATTCACTAGAATAACTTTACATAAACCTTTGCAAACAAATGAGCAGCAATATCATATATTATTATGGAACTCAATGCAATACATTGAGAATGGGTCTTGCTTAAATAGGCAAGGAATAACAATCTAAGAACTAGTCAAGGTCGTAGATCAAGCCAAAAATAAGGAAATAACTAGTCATCAAATAACTAGTCAAGACCATAGATTTAGGAGAGAACTAGACATCAAGGATCTAGTCAATACCATAGATCAAGGAAAGAACTAGTCAATACCGTAGATTAAGGAAATAATTATACCTAACAAATAGATAATATTCCTAATATCTAAATAAGATAAAAGAAATATCCACACACATTAGTGGGTGAGAATAAATACAATAAAGGTATATAAAGTACCTAGGTGAACATGATCTAAGGCAAATACCTACTCTAACAAGAGCATGCTACTATACCAAGTAATTCATTTGATTCTTCTTCCAGCTCAAAAGTTGCTAAGAATAATTCTCTTCTAAATGTTGGTCCTACAAAAACATCTAAAGTTCAGTCAAAGGCTACACCCTCACCCCCTTCCAAGCCAATTGTTACATCTGAAAAGGAGAACCCAACACCAAAAGTAGAAAAGTATCTACCATGTAGATCTTCCTCCATTTCAGGAGCCTCTTCCTCACCCACCATTTCCCCATTTGACTTTGTAGAACATGCAAGAAAAACCAAATTCCAACTCGAAATAGAATACCTACAAACACATCCTACCCAATTTGACAGATTCATCAATGCAGTTCATGATGGTAACCCTATCTCTTCAAGCCCAAATTCTAAAGGCTTACTCCCCACACCATCCACACCACCTTCCCAAAACATGCTAGCCCTTAGTGCCTCCAACATCAATAGAGTTGAACCTTTCTACCTATCACTCCTCATCAAAGGCTTCCAGGTGAATAATTACATCATAGATTCTGGAGCCTCAGAAAATGTGATGCCAGCCAAAGTTACAAATGCTCTAGGCCTCACTTTGACCTGGGTAAATGGCACATGATACTCAATGGAATCCAAAAAAGTTCCATTGGTAGGAAGAATCAAGGATGCACAAGTGGCACTAGCTGATTTTCCAAACAAGAAGGTGCTCTTGACCATACTAGTAGCAGACATCCCAACATATTTTGGTATGATTTTGAGAAAAAAATTGTAGAAACCTAGGTGGAGAAAAAAAAATGGATTGGTAATCTGCAACTATCCCAGTAAAAGGTGAGATGAAGAAGTTGGTACCAATAAGAAATATGAAGTTCACAATATGAAAGTCTGATGATCTAAAAGCAAACATTCTCTTTCAAGATTGTGGGCTAGGAAACAACTTCCTCACATCAGAAAAAGAGGATAACTTGCCACTTCTCATGGAGGAAGAGGAAGATCAAATTTGGACAATGGAATTTGATGGTATTAATTCCAAAGCATGTTTAGGAGCTAGTGTAGCATTGTAATCTCCTTCCAATGAGATGTACCCTTTTACCTACAAGCTGTAATTCGATAATACAAACAACATTGCAGAGTATGAAGCATTACTCTTAGGCATGAATGCAACAGAGGACATGGGAATCAAGAAGTTGAGATGCAAAGGTGATGTAGAGATTATGGTAAAGTAGGTCTGCCAACAATATCAAGTGAAAAATCCAAGGCTCGGGCATTACAGAAACAAAGTGTGGGATTGCATTGAATCTTTTGATGCATTTTCCATTGAAGCTATTCCAAGGGAACATAATGAAAATGTTGATTCTCTTGCAGTTTCAGCTTCCCTAGTGACACCTCATCCTTCTTTTGGTAAAGAAAAAGTGACCATTGAAATGGTATTCTAGCCTAGTGTACCAGACAATGAAAATCATTGGCAAGTATTCAATGATGATAACCAAATTCTATCCTTTTTGGAGCAAAGGGATAATTTCAATAATATCTTCTTCGAAAGAGGTGAAAATCCACACCGATAAGTAGTCCTCGAAGAAGAGAAAGAAGGAATTGAAGGGATTGATGATGAGGGAGTAATCAAATTGAAAGAGAACAAAATTCCCAAAGGTCTAGTCTCTTTAGAATACCTCTTTGACAAACATGACAGATTCATTCAAGAGAAAGAAAATTAATCTTCTCGGTGCCCAGCTGATTTTGATAAAGAAAACATTGGTACCCCGGAGGAGCCAAGGATGGTCAATATCAAAAATGTTGCTTTCTGAAGGAAAAAGAAGGTTTTTGCATTACTCAAGAAATACTCAGATGTCTTGGCTTACTCTTATGATGAACTCAAATCCTTCCAGCCAAAATAAATGCATCACTCTATCCCTTTGAAGTATGGTGTTAAGCCCTTGGGAAGAAACAATGGCCAGATAATCCAAAGATTGTTGATACAATCAAGGAGGAGGTAATGAATATGCTTAACGCAAGGATCATCTTTCCCATCCACCATTCAATGTGGGTGGATAACATTGTGCCAGTGTGGAAGAAGAATGGTGAAATAAGGATATGTGTAGATTTTTGCAACCTGAACCAGGCATCACTCAAGGACAATTATCCTCTTCCTATCATGGACCATATCCTGCAAGTAGTCACCGGATCTAAAATGCTTTCATTACTTGATGGATTCTCATGATACAATCAAATCAAAGTGGCAGAGGAAGACCGCACCAAGACAACCTTTACAACACCTTGGGGCACTTTTTCTACAATAGAATGCCTTTTGGCCTAATCAATGCAGGAGCTACATTCCAAAGGGCGATGGATTTGGCCTTCAAAGATCTGAAGCATTACATTGTCATATATCTTGATGATCTCATAGTATTTTCAAAGAAGAGGGGAGATCATATCTATCACTTGGAACAAGTACTTGCAAGGTGTAGGAAACATGACATATCACTAAATCCAAAAAGTGCATTTTTGGAGTCACAAAAGGCAAGTTATTGGGGCACATTGTGAACAAACATGGAGCACACATTGATCCTGAGAGGATTAGAGCCATTCAAGCATTAGCCCTACCCACAAGCAAGAAGGGAGTTCATTCATTCTTTGGAAAGGTAAACTTTCTTCATCGTTTTGTGCCTGAGTTTGCTGAATTGACAAAGCACATCACTTCCATGATGAAACCTCAAGAAAGTTTCAAATGGAACAATGAAGGGAAGGCAGCATTTGAAGAGATCAAGAAATCCATTGCCAAGGCTCCAACCCTTGTGTCTCCATATTTTAACAAATATTTCATCATGTATTGTTATGCATCAGAGCATACACTCTCTATTGTTCTTGTTTAGAAAAATGATGAAGATGTTGAAGCACCTATTGCTTTCATGAGTTTTCCTTTGAAGAAGCATGAGCTAAAGTACAACCAATTGGAGAAGCATGCCTATGCAGTGGTCAAGGCTGTAAAAAACTTCAGGTTTTACATCCTCAATTCTCATACAGTGGTGATGGTCCCTGGCAGTGCAATCAAGTCCATTTTGACTCAGCAAGACCCTGGAACTAAGAGAGGAAATTGGATTACAAAGACTCAAGAGTATGACTTGGAGATTCGACCTTCTAATCTGGTAAGGGGAAATGGCTTGTGCAAGTTGATTGCTGAAGATGAAACTCTCAAAGTTCAACATGGAGAAGAAAATGGTACTTTCTCAACTTGTTCAGAAGACAACCCACAAGTGCTCTTTGTCACCACTACCGATGAGTGGTATGCTGATATTGCCTACTACTTGACTTATGGAGAATTCCTCCTCATCTTGATTACAAAAAAGAAGAACACTCAAGCTGAAGGCAACCAAGTTTGTGATCTGGAATCATGCACTTTACAAAAGAGTCTTGGATGGTTGTTTCCTCAAGTGCATAGATAAAGAGCAACAAGAAAATTTGTTTATAGTATACCATGACCAAGCATGTGGTGGACATTTTTCAGCAATGGTCACTGCACACAAGATCCTTCGAGGAAGGTATTATTGGCCCACCATCTTTACAGATACTCGAGATTGGGTTTCTAAATGCAAAGCATGCCAACAGTTCATTGGAAGACCACAACTCGTTGCATTACCACTCAGGCTTGTGGTTATTGAAGAACCATTTCAACAATGGGGGCTGGACTTCATTGGTTTTCTAAACCCTCACTCAAGTGCAAGGCACACCTATGTACTCATAGCAACAAACTACTTCACCAAATGGGTGGAAGCCATTCCACCAAACAAGCCAACACTAAAATAGTATGCAACTTCATCAAGGAGAATATCATAGTCCGTTTCGGAGTGCCACAGAAGATTGTAGCAGATAATGCTACCTATTTCTCTTCAAGAGATCGACCAAGTTTTTCTATAGCTATGGAATCTCCCTAGCTCATTATTCTGACTACTATCCATAAGGAAATAGACAAGCCAAATCAAGAAACAAGAACATTATGACCATTGTCCACAAGCTTGTAGATGAGAATCAAAGGAATTGGCACAAAAGGTTGTACGACACATTGTGGGAAGATAGGATCACTCCCAAGAAGGTGATAGGTATGTCTCCATTCCAACTATTGTATGGAGTTGAAGTAGAGATTCCCCTCACAATTGAGATGCCAGCTCTCAAGTTGCTACAGGAAATAGAAGATGGTCAATACAAAGATTCCATAGACAAAAGGATCCTATTTCTGGAGAAGTTGGAAGAAAATAGATTCTAGGTGGTGGATCGAATCAAAGAACACCAATTGAAAGTGAAGAAGATCTTTGACAAGAGGGCTAAGGCAAGAGAATTCAAGGTTGGAGACTTTGTCTTGCTATGGGACAAGAGAAGAGAACCAAAGGGCAGCCATGGAAAGTTTGATTCATTATGGCTCGACCCATTCCAAATTCATGGAGCTTGTGGTGAGAATGTTTTTCTCCTCTCATACTTGGATGGAATTCCATTGGAATTGCCTCGAAGTGGGCAATACTTGAAACTGTATCATCAATGAAAGTGGGTTGTCCCCGCCTTATACCATATGTGTGTTTTTTTGTTCCTTTTCTGTTGTGTGTGTTTGTTTGTGTGTTTCCTCCTTTCATTATTTCTTATAATTGCACATGACTCTGCAAGGCCCAATGGATAAGGCACTGGTCAATGTTATATGGTTTAAAAATTGAGATTCTGGATCCTCATACCACGTCTTCACCATGCTTAGTCCATGTCATGTCCCCAAGTTAGAGCTAGTTGTTGTCTCCCGAAAACCACTTTTCGTTTTTCAAGTTAAATTCAAAATTTGGATCTCTCTCCCTCCTAGAGTATTTAATCCAAGTTGAAATTTCAAAGAGATAGTGAAATCCATGCCCTAGAGTTGTTTTAAATCCCCAGTCTACTCATTTTGATAAATTTTCTGTTTTCCTGTCTGGGCACGTGAAAATTTTATTGTTTTCCTCATTTGAATGAAATTATCAATCTTTCTATGCTCCTAAATCATCTAACCTTGTATTTTTTCAATTCCTCAACTCGCGAAAGAAATTTGAAAATCAGGAGCGAAATGGTGGAGTTTTCTTCTTCTATGCATTTTTTTCCACAGTCGAGAACGATGGGCATTTTCTTCCCCATCAAATTTTGGCTCCATCATCCACAGGTACATGGACATACCTAATTGGAAGAGGGTCAAGCGGAGAAATTTGTGTTTTTGAGCCTCTTTGCAAAAAGGTGAAAAGTTAAAAAGTGACCCACAAAATTTATCGGGGTTAAAGGAAAAACTCAAATCTTGAGCCTACGGTCAAAGGAGTCAAAGCAAGGAGGTGGACCATCAAGAAGATTTGATATTTTGAGCCTCTTTATAAAAAAAAGGTGAAAATTTAAAAAGTGACCCTTTGCCCCAATCAAAGCTTAAAGGAAAAGTCAAATCTTGAGCCCACTATTGGAAAGTCAAAGCAGTGGGAGGCGGATCGTCGGAGAGATTTGAGATTTTGAGCCTCTATAAAAATGCGAAAAGTTAAAAAGTGACCCGCGACTCCTTTGCTAATCAAGTGAAGCCACATGTCATGACCATATCAAAAGTGGGTGAGCAGGCCAAAATGTTCCAAAATGCCATTTCTCCAAAAGGCACAAAATGCAAAAGGCATCCTCTGCGCCCATTCTAGTAAATTTCTCCCATGTGTACAACTCTGATTTAAGGTTTCAAAGGCAAGATGAATGGTTCAAATTCAAAGTTACAAAACAAGTGTAACGGCTACATTATGAAAAGTATGGTTTTTCTACCATTGGTGTTTCTTCACAAATCAAGAATCCAAATGAACGTGAATGATTGAAAAGAAATTGTAAACCATTTCTTGCTAACAAAGAAGAAGTTGTAACCATTTCTTGGAGGAGATTTAATGGATTCTTCATGCCATTGTAGAGTGTTGGCAATTGATCTTGGAAACTCAAGAGTATATTGTACTTTGAGAGAACAAAGGAGATAGCCATTTTTTTTTCTTCTGTTTCCCCATTTTTCTCAAATTCCTCCATTTCTCCACTATGTACAATTTATGTTTAAGCAACAATACAAGAAGAAGGATTTTGTAGCCTCTTTGATGAGGATATTTCAGAAACTTTGAGTTCACAATCTTATCTCGTCTTGTTGCCATTTATAGGGTTGTTTCTTCTCATGAATGCATGTGACGAAATTTTTAACTAATGTGTGCAGAATCGATTTCCGCTGCAACATTAGTTATCATACCTCTTTTCTTACTCCCTTTCCCATTTTTAGACAAAGTTCTCTCTTTCAAGTATTTGCAATCTTTGCCGTAGGGTTAGTGGAGTTCCCTGTTGGATCCCCGACAAAAGGGCCACCACGAAATCAACATTTTCTCACACATGCATATATACGGTAGCTGCACTAGTTAAGTAGAGGAACTTATATTCCCAAAGCATTGACAAGGAATCCACAAGTGTGTCCACCGAAAAACTTCCTCACCAAAAACATCATACCGTTTATACAACTTTGAAAAACCGTCCATGTCCGAGAAAACCTTCTTATTTATAATGAGCCTCAGATAGCAAGGGCCATGACACACTCATGGTTTTATCCATTTCTGGTTTCATGTCAATCCTATATGTTGGCTTGATCCAGTGACGACCCATGTTCAAAGCCCAATCCTTCATCACAAGTATGATAATAAGATTAAAAATGTCAAAGAAACTTCCCCATTTACCCTTGGACGTCCCTCTAGAGAAATATAATCATATCCAAGAACTCCCTCAAAAGGAACCAGGTCTTTCTCTGTCTCAATTTTAAAAATGAATTACAAATGATGATATGAAATTTTGGTATAAAATTCCATTTCACTCACTGACAAGGAAAATTTCATGAAAGGAAACATTGGAAATGCTATGATAGACGAAATGAAATCTAGTGAAATAAAAGAGAAAGGTGTGAAAATAATAAGGAGAGTATCGGTAAATATGTGGAGTGACTATGCCATTGCATTCTTGTAATTAATACAAGCTTGCTAGGGTCTTTAATATTGAACTTTATATGAAAAGGTGATGAGTCCAAGTGATGAACATATTTATTTCCAATCTTATCATGTGATTTTCTATAAAATACACCTTTTTAGTAGTCTCCCCATATATAACATTTAAGGTTCGAGTCTATAATTAATGAAAAAGTACAAAAGGATTTTTATTCAAACAAGTTTTTTGATGGCGACATTAGCAATAATATGAGAGTCGCATCTAATAATTAAATCATTATTATTCAATTGAATAGCAATGGACCAACAATGTACCATCACTATAATTTATTGATTCATACATTTATTAATTTACATTAGGTGGGATCAAAGTCCATAATTTATAATCGGGTATAACCTCGGTAATCAATATCTCGAAAGCGCACAATTTAATCTTCAAAATATTAATAATCATTAAAAATTGATATTTGGTCCTTCGATTAATCTCAATAATTTTTACTTTTACTATTCATTTAGTAATTTGGGGTTGATGGTGTGTTTTATTTATAAATAAAAATTAATATTTTGTTAATAAGTAGAATGATATAAGAATATTCACACAAAAATTTGCAGTATGGAAGCACGCCCCAAAGCCACGAGTTCAAACTAGGTAGACAAAAATCCTAGGAGTACATCCGATTACAAAACATCACAAGACGAAAAAAAAAAAAATTAAGCGTCACCTATGAAATATTGACAAACAGTGTGCAAATCTTGATCATGCCATCAAGAGCCAAATAAGTCTCGAGGATAGACAATTCCCTTTTGTTTCTTTCCTTCAAAATAAAAAATATCAGTGTGGTCTTGAAAAAAAAAAAACTCATTACTTAAAATTTAATGAAAATAGTCTAAAACTTCCATACTTCATCTTGTTTCATGATACAAATCATATAGTTGGGCACTACGAACCACTATATTGGAAAAAAATTGATCGATACAATATTGTATCGATAGGGTTGGTTAAAGACAATTCCTTCTACACAAATTATACACAACATGCTTTCCACTAACATTCTTTTCTCAATACCCTCTTCAACATTTTCTGTAATAACACCTTCCACATTTGTGAAACTTCTCAAAATTTACTACATATCTGCACAACCACACTTCTCTTACATCAATCAACATTATCAACTTCTATCAATCCAACAAACACATTCCAATAAAAATTATAGTTGTTAGTCATGTTATTAATTATGCAATTAGCATCTGGAAGAAGGTCACCCTTTTTCATGGCTATCTTGCCAAACTAGCTTCGAGGATTGGAGAGAGTCTGACACACTCGTATAACACTTACACCCAGTTTTTTAATTTTCCTTGGCCCAAAAAAGTATGTTTATTTTAACAAACACACTACTGGGCATACTATATCAGAAATATTTGATCAATGCAATAGAAGTCTGTCATTTAATATTGCTCTAGTATCTTGTTCACCTTCACCCTGTGTATGTGGTTAATCCTTTAGGTGTATTTTATTTGAAGGATGATTTTAAGAAAATATGCAAGGACAAGACAGACAGAACATGTTGTCAAGTTTAATTGATGTACATCTATTACGATGATCTAACATTGCCACACTATGTGGCTATGTTAATTATAAGAAATTATCGATCGTAGCAATAAAAATCCTTCCCTTTCACTAACTAAGGGTGCTTATCGATTGCAAAAATTCTAGTCGTTAGTCATCCTTCTCGAAGGTTAGTATTCAAGGATAGTCCATCAAATATAATATAATTACAAATAATGACTTCAAACTTGTTGAGATTGTTTTTTTGCATGGTTAAAATAGATTCGTTAATAATATATAGGATAGTGGCCGATAGAACTCTCATCAATGAATAATTGACAAACATAAAACATGCATTACTCTTTACAAACTCGAATTAGTCATTCTTGAGAAAGACCCATGTTCATCTTTGCCTTAAATTTTTAGTAAAATGTTTAGGACTATTTTGTTTAACGGGTTATTTCGGAAATGTGCGGGGCTAAAATATTAGAATACATCTTCACGTTTAAATTATGTAGAGCGTATTGTTCTATAAGTATTTGAGCTTCATGCAACCGCTAGGAATTTCTTTTATACGAAATGTTTTTGATCTCTATGTTTGAAATTAATAAATCGTTTATACTTGAGGCCGCTAATCTATTACTTTCTCAAAAGACCTCCATAGCTTTCAATAATAATAAAAATTTAGATTTCACAAATTTTACATCTAAAATTTTACAAAAGTGTCTGTGACCAATAATATCTATTACTATGATCTTTTATTAGAGTGCTATGTTTGAAATAAGATATTTTTAGCCTAGATGTCGTCATATCATTCCTTTTTGAAAGAAATAGAGCCTAGCAATCACTAAGCATTTTCCTTAATACAAAATGTTGTTTGATCTCTATATTTAAATTAAAAATAAGTTGAGCCTAGTGGCCACTGATCTACTCCTCTTGACAAGTGGCGGAGCTTAGCAGTTGCTAATCATTTTCATCGATGCACACCGGTGTATTAAAAAAGAAATGATGCAAAGTTGTGTGCCTATCTGTCCCTATAGTGTTATATGAGCACCTGAAAATATTTTTAGTAATCATCTTTCTTCCCGACTATAAAAAGTCATCCATAGATTTTGATATTAAAAATTCTCCATATCTCACTTATCTTCCATCAAAATATATTATGGAAAATGCCTAACGACCGCTAATATCTATTACTATGATTTGTTCATAAAGAATCTATGTTATTAAGAATTTTTTTAGCCTATTTTCCTCGTAATCATATCGTTTGGTAAGTATTGAAGCTTAGTGATCACTAAGCATTTTCTCTCACACTCACTATTTCTTTTGATCTTGTTCAACTAATGGAGCTTAATGGTTGCCAACTATTTTACTTTATACGAACCAATACAAATTACGTGTTAGACACAAAATAACTTATGAGTAATATAGAAGTTAAGAAATCCTTCAATTGTATGTAGTGCCACACTTGGTTGTAGAAGGAATGTATTGTCAATAAGATAAAATTATAGTTAATGAAAATACTAGTGATCAAACTGTAAATATATTTATTTACATTGTTGGAAATAAAACATAGGAGTTGTAGATGCTAGTGACCGCTAGGCTTCTGCTCAAAAAAATAACGGAAAACATACGACATACAAAGTTGTTCATTAACACGTGTTGAAGAGAATACCCTAATTCCCTATAAAATGTAATTTTTTTTTAATTCGGTGTTGCAAAAATATCATTCTAATGGAGCTTAGTGGTCACTATTTTCTTTCCTATCTATAAGGTACTCTCAAATTATGGTGAAGTGTAAAATTATGTTTTAGTTTTTCTAGAGTAAAGCGTTAATAACTCCAAAATATCGTCAATCACTAGATTTATTAGAAATGTCTTCCCGTGTGGAAACATTTTAATGGATTACGATTCAACTTAATAATGCGAATTTTTATAGGTAAAAATATTTATTAGTTCTATCGCTAATTAAAAATTTCTTAATAAATGTGTCAATTATATAAGCTGTGTAATTAATGGTTCAAACCGCAAGATGTCACATTTTTGAATTTTTTTAATTAACATGATGCAGATAATGGCTAAAAAATATCGAATTCGCACTCGATAAAAATTAATAATAAATGAGGCGTATATCATTTTTTTAAAATTTATTGTTTTTTCTTCATAACATTCACTTCTATTTTCTAAATGGTTTTTTATTATGCTGAAATTAATATTTGTCGTTTTCCCACGAGTTCACAAAGAAACTTTTGACATTGTCCCAACAGTTTCTAAAGTAGGTAGTATTAATAAATTTTATTTCCCCGTATCCCACCCTATTCCCTGAATTAACATGCATTATATTTATAAAATACCACATTCTCTCTAGATTAAATATCGTTCTCTTAACATTTAATTTTTTTATTCCCTAATATCCGCTTCTATTTTCTAAGTGGTTTTTTATTATGCTGAAAATAACAATTGATGTTTTGTCATGAGTCCATATAGAAAATTTTGTCGATGTCCCACCTTTTTCTAAATTAGGTAGTATTATTAAATTTTGATTTTCCCACGCTATCCCTGAATTAACGCACATTATATTTGAAAAATATCGAAATTGCACTCAATAAAAATTAATAATTAACGAGGCGTATATCGCTCTATTAAAATTTATTATTTTTGTTTCCTAATGCTCACTTCTATTTTCTAAATGGATTTTTATTATGTTTAAATTAATAGTTGTGACTTTCACAGTGATCATAGAGAAGCTGTTGTCGATGTCCCACTTGTTTCTAAAGCGAGGTAAAATTAATCATTTTAATTTCCTCGTATTCCACCATATGCCCCAAATTAAATGTAAATATTAATAACAAGTTAATTCAAGGTATGATATGTGAAATCTCCACATTGAATGACAATATTTAAAATATCAAAATACCACACTTTCTCTTTAAGAAGGGAAAATTCAAATTTTGAAATTTACTATTCCCACTTTTTTTTCAGTTTTCAGAATTTCTTTCGTTGAATGCATTTGGAAAAACATAAATAAACCGGATAAATATATATTAAGGTTTATATTTTTTTTTTAAGCATAGAAAAGGAGCTCTTAAAATTATAATACAACACGCGTAGGAACTAATTTACTAGTCTAAATGCTCAATTCTGGAAATTTTTTGAATGGTAAGTTGAGGCAAGTGATCGTAATTTGCATTTGGGGGTGTAAAAATAAGATAGAAAATAGTGATAATGGAAAGATCACGGGCACGAGTGCGAGATAAGGAGGCCAAAAAGGATGGAATAAAAAAAAAAGGTCGAGATAGAATCTCATTGAGACTATGTTTTAGAGAGAATACAAAGCTTTAAGAGACATTATTAATTAGGTAAAAATATCGATACAACTAAAAAAACTATTTTTCAAAAGCATCTATGTTATTGTATTTGTAATGTAGTTAATGGTGGGAACTTATGACACCACTTTATTTGTCTAATTCTTGTCTTTTACACTGCTATGATCTGTCCTTGCCTTTCACTTTAGTGTCGTTGTAGTTACATTTCTATCTTCTTGTCAAAAATGTGTTACTCTATTTGAAACCACATTTTTGTCTGCCCATGACCGAATATTTTTTAATCCCTTTTAAAATATTTATTCATTTTGAAAACCCATTTTTTATGTTCAGCCATAGCTCAAGTGCTCATGTTTGTTAAACAAGTTCCCTTTTCAACCCTTTTATTTGTCTCTCTTATTTTTTTGTTGATTTTGTGTTCTTATTCATCCATTTGTTTTTTCTCGTAAGCGTTGACATCTATCTCTAGCAGCAAAACACAAATCGCATATAATTTAATTTATAAATCATAATGGTTTGCTTTTCTAGAGTTTATGTAATAATTTTGACTTACTTTAATGAGTTTTTAATATGAAAAAAATAGTCGTGGCTAATTCTTCAATATTCGATTTTTCCTTGATTTCCATGTGGTTATTCATAGTTTTTAATATTCATTTCCCCACTTAGAAATAATTAAATGCATTGTCTTTACAAAAAAAAAAAAAAAAATTTTTTTGTAAAAGGTAAGCACATTATATGTTCTTGTGAACATTATTAAATATAAATGTTAACCATTATTTTTACAAACATATATGTCACTTACGATTAGTAATGACTTACTTGATAAACGAGCCAATATAAAGTAACAATTTTCAAATTCTAAATAAACATATTCCAAAACAAGAGGTGCTTAAGCTAGATGTTTATGGAATTATCTAGCTATTACAAGACAACACATGTCAAAAAATATTCAAAGACAAGACATATATTAAAGAGTTTCTGAATACATTTTTCAAACAATAATGGAGACTAGTGATGCTATGATTTTGGTTGGTCGACATACGATAAAACTAGGATGGCTCTCTGAAAAACCGAGCTAAGCATCATCATTATATTTAGAGTTACATATTAATTTATCATAATTCGGACATGATATTCGAAGCCTAGCAGTAACTAGGATTCAAATATTAGTAAAGAGCATTGGTGGAACATAACAAAAACATGAGATTAGCAGCCACTAAGATATCTATTTCCTTTCATACAAGACAATTAATAATGACTAGACTGAAAAATTAACTAGCTCCTTTATTATATTTGGATGTTACATTTCTACTTTCTAAGACTAGCATTGCCAAGGTAGGTGTTTATTTTATGTGTAACACAAGAAAGACTTAAGATTAGCAGCTGAAATGGTAATTCCTATCTTTGCATTCAAGATATTGATTAATCACCAGACTAAAAACTCAAAATTGAACTAAACTCCAACACCAATTGTTTAGCTAGGCAAACTCTGAGTACAACATGATATTCATAGTTTATTACATGATATTCCTAGCAGCCACTAGGATATTTGTTGTCTTGCATTCAAGAATTCAAGATAATGTATAACAAGTCGATTGAAAATATAACTACGCTCGCTGAAATTATTTCTCAATTTTAAAAGACTTTTTAAAAAAGCGGCGACTATGATGGTGGTTTTTCAATACATTTATTTCCTGGATAATCATGATTACAAATGAAAATTTAGACTTAGTGGCCACGATCTCAATAGTATATTTGTAGTCTATCACATTAATGCCAAACAAAAATATAAGCCTAGAGGTCTCTTTGGGTTCAATATGGTTGCAACATCAATGAGGCTTAAGAATATCGATTGCTAGGATATTTTTTGTTTTGCATACCTAAAAACTAGTAATGACTTCACAGATATCCAAATAAATGACTCCATCTCATAGCTCTAGTTTAATAATATCATTTACCCTAAAAAATTATAATTGAAACATAGCGGGATGCTTAGAATTCTCCCCGTGATTATATTTCAATTTTAAAAGACTATTTTTAAATGGTAAACGCTAGGGTGGTTACTCACTAAATTTCTATCCTAAGCAGTTTTGATTCCAAACTAAAATTCAAGCCTATCAGTTGTTGAGCTCAAGAGAATGCTTGAAGTCTATCACATGAATTCCAAAAGAAAATTTAAGGCTAGTGGTTGTTGTGTTCAATTTAAAACCAAGTGGTAGCTCTTTGGGTTAAAAAATTTATTTGAATCACCATTGTTGTAATGTCACGAAGCTAGAGGTTTGCAAATGCTAGGATAATTGTTGTCTTGCATGTAGGATAATTAGTAATGACTAGACATATATTTGAATACATAACTAGACAAAAAATATTCAAAGACAATATGAACTCAAGCTCTTGGGCTATTTGTGAGTTCTACAAGATTCGTAATCATCAACCCAAGTTCCATTCCCATCGATTTGATTGGATACTTTCAATAAGTTGCCATGGGAACACCTTGAGGTAGGGGTCAAAATTCTCCATATGGACCAAGCGCAACATAACGGAGCAATTCGAATGCAGATCACTTGGCGGACATTAAGGACCTAATCTCATCCCCTGTCCCACTTAGAAAAAGTGCCCCTCCACCACTCCAGTTCATAGCTTTGGTATAATAGAAGCGTTTACCATCCAAAATTTACAAGTAGTTTGTAATCATCAACCCAAGTTCCATTCCCATTGAGTTCATTGGATACTCTTAATAAGTGTCCATGGGGACACCTTGAGGTAGGGGTCGAAATTCTCTATATGGACAAGGCAGAACATAATGGGGCACTTCAAATGTTCCCTGCAATTATATTTCAATTTTAAAAGACTATATTTAACGAGTAATCTAACGCGTGAGGTTGGTTTCTCACTACATTTCTTTCTTGAGTACTCGTGATTCCAAATGAAATTTTAAGGCTATCGGGACGTTAAGCTCAACAGGATGCTTGAAGTATATTGCATGAATTGGAAACAAAAATTTCAGGCTAGTGGCTGTTGTGTTCAATTTTAAGCCTAGTGGTTGTTGGGTTAAAAATGTTATTCGAATCAACGTTCTCGCATAGTCACAAAGGCTTTAGGTTATGCGGCCACTAGGATAGTTATTGTCTTTCATACGGGAAAATTAGTAATTACTTGATGGATATTCAAATACATGAATAGGAAACAAATATTCTAAGATAATATGAACTCAAGTTCTTGGGCTATTGGTGAGTTACAAGTATTTCATAATTATTAACCCAAGTTCCATTCCCATTAAGTTCATTAGAAGCTTTCAATAAGTGTCCATGGGGACACCTTGAGGTAGGGGTTGAACTTCTCCATATGGACCAAGTGGAACATAACGAGACACTTCGAATGTGGATCGGATGGTGGACATTAAGGACCCAATCCCACCCCCACGTCCCACTAAGAGAAAGTTATCCTCCACCACTCTAGTTCATATCTCTGGTATAATAGAAGCGTTTACCATCCAAAATATGCAAGTAGTTTGAATCCATCAAACAAAGTTCCATTCCCATTGAGTTTATTGTATTCTTTCAATAAGAGGCCATGGGGACACCTTTAGGTAGGGGTCAAACTTCTCCATATGGACCAAGTGGAACATAACGGGGTGCTTCGATTGCTCCCTGTAATTATATTTCAATTTTAAAGGACTATTTTTATGACTGGCGAACGCTAGGGTGGTTTCTCACTAATTTTATTTCATGAATACTCATGAGTCCAAACAAAAATTTAATCCTATCGATCACTGAG
The DNA here is from genome assembly GCA_018340775.1 of Taxus wallichiana var. yunnanensis. NCBI lineage: Eukaryota > Viridiplantae > Streptophyta > Pinopsida > Cupressales > Taxaceae > Taxus > Taxus wallichiana. The sequence continues at coordinate 425,259,149 of CM031238.1, read as the reverse complement.
CTCAATAGAATACTCAAAGTCTAACGCATGAATTCCAAATGAAAATTTAAGGCTAACGGTGTTATGTTCAATTTTAAGCCTAGTTGCCATTGGGTTCAAAATTTTATTCAAATCAATGTTATTACAACATCACAAAGGATTATGGTTTATGATAATTAGAATAGTTATTGGCTTGCATACATGACAATCAGTAATGATTTGATGGATAATCAAATACACGAATAGAACCAAAAATATTCGAAGACAAGATGAACTCAAGTTCTTGGGATATTGGTGAGTTACAAGTAGTTTGTAATCATCAAGCCAAATTCTATTTCCATTGAGTTTATTAGATGCTTTCAATAAGTGGCCATGTGAACACCTTGAGGTAAGGGTCAAAATTCTGCATATGGACCAAGTGGAACATAGTGGGGCGCTTTGAATAGGGATCGGTCGGTGGACATTAAGGGAAAAAATGCACCCCCATGTCCCACTTAAAGAGAGTTCTCCTCCACCACTATAGTTTAGATCTACGGTATAATAGAAGTGTTAACTCTTCGACAAATGCAAGGGTGTTTTCTCACTAATTTTATTTCCCGAGTACTTGTGATTCTAAATAAAAATTTAAGCCTATTGGTGACTGATCTCAATAGAATACTCAAAGTCTAACCCATGAATTCCAAATGAAAATTTAAGCCTAGTGGCCACTGGGTTCAAAATGTTATTCAAATCAATGTTGTTGCAACATCATAGAGGCTTGAGGTTTGCGGTCGCTAGGATATTTACTGTCTTGCATACATGATAATTAGTAATGACTTGACGGATATTCAAATACACGACTAGACAAAAAATATTCAAAGACAAGATGAACTCAAGTTCTTAAGCTATTGGTGGATTACAAGTAGTTCGTAATCATCAACCCAAGTTTCATTCCCATTGATTTCATTGGATGCTTTCAATTAGTGGCCATGGGGACACCTTGAGGTAGGGGTTGAACTTCTCCATATGGAATAAGAGGAACATATTGGGGTGCCTCCAATGCTCCCCTCAATTATACTTGATTTTAACAGATATTTCCCTCCACTTCATTAAGCCCCTGCATCGGGTCAACTTGGTTGAAGCATTGGAGGTTTTTGGGAGTAGTCAAACCACTTCATGGCATTGTTCGCTCGAGGATGGCCATGGAGTAAGTGGGGAGAGTGATAGCTGAACTCTCTTCCAAGAACACTAGTGTTGATGCGGCTTGCTTCGGACATTCATGTTACTTGTTCTGAGGGGCTTGGTTAAGGCAAATCTGGCTAGAGAAATTAGATTTTCCTGGGGTTTCAGCTCCCATAGTCTAGGACTGCGTCGGTGTGGCCATGGTGCGAAGGAAATTGAGAATTGCATACAACTTATTTTTGTGCACTTGCTCATGTCAATGTCTCGGTGGTTGGGAGGATGTCTCCGTGGAAAATAAGCTCCTCCTCTCATGTGTAATTTCTGGGTCCTATCCCTTGTTGGAAATGGTTGCGTATTTTTTTGCTATCGATGTTTGGTCTACTCGATTTGTAGCCCAGATTGGTTTTTTGTTGTTTTTTTGCTAATTTGTGTGGTTTATTGATTATCTTTTGTGTTTGTAATTAGGTGGTATCCCATCAATCCCCAAATTCTAATCTCCTTTCAAAAGCATTAAATCATCTAAAAACATATTCGAAGACAACGAGATATTAATGATTTTCCGGGTTTTACATAGCTTATTATACTCCATTTGTGTAACATAACAAATTTTAATGAATTTCATGATTACACATATTCCAAAAAGAAATTTTCAGCCTGGAAGCTACTCAGTTCAATATGATATTCAAAGTCCACCACATGATATTAGAAGGATAGTGGCCGCTAAGGTCGTAGATTATTTCATGGCGTTGGTGTCTTGAGATTAGCGGCCATTAGGATAATTGTAACATCCACTTTTAATACAACAAACTAAGGGAAATTTTTTTAGTCATTGATCATAGTTAATACTTTACTTGGTTAAACACGTAGCTTATTAAACCGAACACGAGATTACAATCTTATAAATTCTTTTATGTTGATCATAATACATAAATTGTAGATTCAACTGATTTATAAAAATCATTTAAATTAAGTTCGAGAATCCAATCGAACAACCTACAACAACCATGTGCAACTATGAGAGTATCCAAATCCTACTCGATCCCCCTCTAACACTCTTAAAGATCCAATGCACCCGGTGTACCAATTGGTTAAGCCTTATTACAGGCTGAGAACTTGTGATGTCTTTTAGCATCCTTGAAGCTACCACTTTGTATCCACCATCCGAAGCTCGACATTGCAGAAAAGACTTGGTGAACAAACAACAAATCTAGTTACATGTGTTACTATGGTCATAGTTATTTGGCTTGCTAACCTGGATCCGTAGCCCGAACATATACCTAGGGAACCTTTCTTTCCTTCACCTCACAATTTGTTCTAATCATAGTCATCAAGATTCATTTCACTGTTTATATTTATAGTTGATTGTTATTTTTAAGTAATGGTAATTGATAAATTCAATCACCGAAAATGTAGTAAACACATCTCGACATCCAGTTATACGACTCATACCAAGCACTACCTTGAGCTCCCTATAATAAAATATGTGTTCATGTAATGATCTAGATCATTACATGTATGCCTTTTTCCTATAGCCAACCCAAGCTAGTGCGGTATTAAGCATATGATCTTAAGTCCGAGGCATGTTGTCTAACTTCAAGTACTTAGTCATTTTAAGGAAGGGAAAATAATTGTCCGAATTAGTTTTTACCTACTAAGAAATTTCAATACCATTAAAGTTTAAATATCAATTCATACATAAAACTATGTGGGATTCAACACATCTCATACATGATATAGTCATGCAATAATGATCATTCCCTCAATTATTAACTCATAGGTAATACATTGATAATTATCACATATTGATTACCCTTGGACTCAATAGCCACCTAGTATACATTGAAAATGTTCCTTTTCTGGTCAAGGGATGGTATTCATCGATACCACCTCATGAAATATCAAGGTACTTTCATACTGTTCCAAACTGTTGTAATTTACATGTTACTTGAAAAGTAGAGGTAGTAAATTAATAACAATTATTGCACTTACTCAATCCCATGAAAGTTGTTCTCAAATGGCAGCAATAGTAGTCACATTATTTCCACTAAATGACCTATGAATATCACAAGGAGACATAATTGCAATTGATAGTTTTATTTATCTTAGGTAATTTCATTAACAAATACCTCTTTTTGTTCAAAAGAAAATGGTACATCCCTTAAGATCCTCTCCTTTAAGATTGCTATCACAAATACATTAATTTGTACAAAACATTAGTTTTGCTAAAATAAAAACCCAACAGCCTTTCATATTTTAAGGATCCTCTCGACATCTGTTAAAATCAGAATTAATTCTTGTCTGCAAGTGAAGGGGACTATCAAATATAGTCTAAATAAAATAATATTAAAGGCTTATACCGGAAATTACAAGTGAACATATTACAATATTCATTTGTTGCACATTCGTTGAGAGATAATGAAAACCTATAAAGGTTTGTGATCACATTATCTATTTCTTCTTAATAAATAATTTGTGATATATTCTCTAGGGACATGGTTAAAGAAAACCAAACAAACTCCCTTAATTTCATTTATATATTGATATGATTTCAAATAATTATAAACAATCAGGAATGCTGCAGTCAAGTCACCAGTGGCTATCAGGATGCCCATACACTAAAATAGTTTTACTGGCCTTTGAATTTATCAGTTTGTACTTTCATGTATAGAAATAAAGCACAAGGAGTCTAACATTTAATAATAATTGCCAGCTCCTTCTTTAAATTCAATAATAGGCACAAATGACCAGTGTAAGACAATCATCTCCCTTTTCTAACCTCCATATTATCTTTGTCCCTGCAGCTGAAAAAGGATTGTTTGCACATAGAAAGTCTATTAGAACTGAGCATGATTATTCTTCTTCCTGCCATGATATCCTATAACAAATATTTGTTCCTCTATTTGCTAAACCTTCTAGAAATGAAACAAAGTAAAAATTATTGGAGTTTATAAACTTATAGCGATGATTACAAAAGAAGTTATCCTTCCTTCATAGAGTATTAATCAATTTCCCATACCAATCAGATAGTATTTTCACTGCCTCCAGCAAATACAAAATAAGTCACTTTTTCCAGTTAGCAATAACATAAAAAATTTCCTCAAATTTCCCTATTGAAGTAACATTTCATCTTATCATACAAATCCATCTCACGAATACAAGATTTGAAAGCCATAATAATATATTGCATTCAAAAACTTCAGTCATCGAGAAAAACTTGAGAAACAGCGGGAATCAATATCAGACATTTCAAATTTCGTGCGAACAGACATGATACTTAAGAATTTTCCACTATAGTCATCTCAGTATAAAACATTCAGAAGAATATACCATCAAACGTGAAATAAGTAGTTGGGCTTATTCGCTATTCCTAAGAGCACGATAAAAGATACTGATCTTTAGGTAGAAGGACTGAATCGTTAGAGCGGGGTAAGTTTCCCCAAAATCACGCCAGGGTTGAATTCATGTTTACCCCAAATAGGAATTCAACAGATAATCAAATCCTCAGTGCATATTCAGGGATGGGTTATCAAACCTCCAGGTTTGATCCTGAGACTCTCTCTCTCTCTCTCTCTTTACTCTCTCTCTCACCCCAAGGTTTTGGGTATTTCCCATTAAAGAAAACTCAGAAATCACAGATACGTATATACGCTAATATATATGAATAAATATCTTACAATACAAGGTAAATCCAGATCCATATATAAGGTAAATCGAAGAACTACACAGATAAATAATCAATAGATAGAAATCATGAATACCCAGAAGAAGCTCATACCCAGATCACAAATTGGAAAACCCCTTAACAATTCAACAATAAAGGAGTTCATTCTAAACGATTGCAAATAAATGAAAAAATATTTAAAGCGAGATATCAGGGAAGGGAGAAACACAATCATGCCTGAGAGTTGGCAATTTTCTCTGTCAAAACCGGCAAGTCCACTTCGAAATATTCTGATTGTTCTTTTGCACATATTCAAAATCTCCAACCGCATAATATTTCCCCTAACCTCCTCTTTTGTGAGATATAAATATAAGTTTACATGCAACCTCAGTTTGGAGCAGTTAAAAAAATATCAAAAACACCATTCACTCATTCAACCGACTTTTCCTCCATGAACAAGCAGAGTTCAACAGTATATAATTCAAGAAGGAGAGGCAGTGCAAATACTGCATTCGACCTAACTAACCTACCTTAATGCATGGCTTGATCAGATATCAATCGGTACAGGAAAATAGAATGCAAGAATGGGATTATGGGAATGAGATTATTTCGCTAGTTTTTCCAAAAAGCTTCGGGTTCTCCAGGAAACCGTAGTCTTCATTTATTAATAATAAATTTTCTCAGTTCCACATGGTGGCTATTGAAAAACCACCGCCGCCAATATCTATTCTATCACTGAACTGAGCTGATAGTTCACCAAGTCTAATTTGTAATAATGATTAATTCGTTTCCCCGCCAACTTGCATGGTGACAAACTTAATAATTTAGCTTTTACTTTATAGCATGGTGTGGAGACCATATTAGCCGTAGTTATTTTTATTTTATTGCATTTACTTCCTTTTCCCTTACTCAAGCCCCCAATTTTTACACGATAAACGATTTATTTGAATCCTCAAACTCCATTTCATAGTCTAAGACCATGTTTCATAATATCATAAGGATTACTACTAGCAACCCAACGGTATATGTTATTTATTTTAGAGGGATAGTTAAAAATAATAGATCTACAAAAAGTAAAATTGTTAAAAATAGTAAATCTGTAAAAATAACTACCGCAAAAAAACACAAAATTGTTTAAAATAGCTAAACCATCATTTAAGCCGTCAAATTTGACATAGAATAAAATTGAAAGAGGGATTCCTCATCTTTGTATACAATTATGCTTATGAATGAGGTAACTCTTATGATGGGTTGTAAATTATAGTTACAAATTGTTGAGGAACAATGTTTGGTCTTGTTTTGCTTCAAGGAAGTGTGGTGGTTGTATTGACACTAGATTTGTTTAGAATAAAAAATAACTCTTTTCATAATCTTTGGAAATAGATATCCTTAATTGAGGATTGCGAAGTAGAATGATTTATGTACTACAAATAATGTGTTTCTAGCTCCTTCTCTCTCATATTGAATAAATAGAAACCAAAAAAGAAAAGAAAAGAAAACCACATCTAATATGGGACTTTACAAATCTTAAAGATTGTTTTCCAGGGGTTGAATTAGTATTTAATCCTAAGGCAAGAGGGCTAGATTTTGAGCTTAAATAATTTTTACATCATGTAATGTTGGTTAGCTTTTGTGCAAGAATTATACGTCAGACTGGAGCAGGGTGTGCTTCAAGCTTACTTATAAACTATTTTAGAGGCAGTGGATAACCTCACCCAAAGGTCACACAGAAAGAAGAAATAGTAAAATTGCTCCCCATAAAATTCCCCTTTAACCTATTGAAAATAAATAGATTTTACATTTTATCACTAACCGACCAAGTGTAGATTAAAAAACGTAAAATTTTCCTCTGAAATCCTGACATAAAACATGATAAAATAAACAATTTAGTAGCTAAACTCGCTGGAAAAATATGGCTACTAATAAGTTCTAGAACTCGGGCAAACCATCGGCCCTAAAAAAAATAGAGTGAGAGAAAAAAAGGAAAGCAAAATAAAGGATTTAAAGTAGAGACTGGCTCATGTCTAGAGATAGAATACATTCATTATCATGTCTTGTTTCTTTGGTTGTGTGGTTTTTATCTTTGTATACTACATAATAAGAAAACCAAAACATAAAAATATATATAACGATACACATTCCTTTCAACATGTATAATGATTTCTGAAACTCTAACAAAAGCTCATCAAAAGCTGCAGAAATTGTGAAGATTTGCTACATCAACAAGCTCATCAAAAGCCAAAAACAAATCAATTACATAGAATTGAAAGAAATACAAACACAAGAAGTAATCCATGTCTAATAATGTTTGATTAAATAGTTCTACATTTATCAACCCCACAAAATCGAAAATAAACTGAATATTATGTATATATGCTCATTGAGCTTTTGCACTTATCAAAAGACCCCCTTGGCTAAGTGAATCTAACTTCCCCAGGTTAGATTAACATCTGGAAAAATAAACATATAGGTTGGGCAACAGACCTACATGGTACCAGCTGTATTTTGTATTTTCCCTAATTGATGGCTATGCATTGATGCAACGGTAGAAAATTAAAAATTCATGTTAGCTAAAGGAAAGAGAAGAAACATTGACCTTCGCAACTTGACATAAATTGTAATTAACCTACCTTCATGTAGTTTACATGTGCAATTTCCATCGTGATATAAATTTGAGTTCAAAAAATGAAAAAGAGGAAACGATTAGTGCAAGCTCTTGAGGATCATTCTTTCAAATCCCCACATTGTGTTAAGGCAGTCTATAGCCCACCCAGAAGTAAAATTTGTGCACCGCGTTAAGGCGGCCTATAGCCTTCCCAGAGGGAAAATCCCCACACCATGTTAAGCCAAACTACAACACAAAGGTTAAATACTTAAAATTCAATCCTTGGCCTATAGCCCAGATGACAAATCCCCATGTTGTGTTTAAATTTCAATCATTGGACGAATCCCCACAAAGCGTTAAGGTACCCTACAACCAAGTTAATGTCAACTGTGATTGTGAAAATAATAAACTTCTAAATTTCAATCCTTTTCATTGGTAATTTTATCATCTCATGAAAATATAATCGTAATTAGATTTTTGCAGATTAAGTATTTATTCTAGATGTCCTTTTTTTCCTATCTGATTGTCTGGAGAAAAAAATTAAGCATTTCTTTCAATAAGGGGAACATTTTATTTATTTTTTAAGAAAAAGTAGGGATAGAAAACTAACTTACTCGGCCATAGCGCTCTCCAGGGTCTAACTCCTCGAACTCTAAATTTGTTTCATCACTATCTTGGTTTGATGGAGCGTTCCCTCCACTACCTTTCTTGTCCACCATATCAGAAAAACTAAAAAACAACTGCAACCTTTTTTTAATAACCTTCTCTGTCCACCTCCAATACCCGAGTTATAGCAAAGCCTTGCAATAACAGGTTGAAGTTATAAAACCCTCTAGTTCTATTTTTTCTATCCTAAAACAACTTCCACGCCCCAAATTTCACTCCAAAACACGAACTCCTCCTTAGAGCCATGTTCAATCCACCGCTTGTCGATCCAGATTCTCTGCATCAAATATTTATAAAACCCTTTCAATTTGTCATCTTCAAAACCAAAAAATAAAGTATCTCCAAACCCTAAGAGCTCAAAAAATTGTGAATTTTGAATAGAATGTCATTGTCTTATACTCCACATAAAATAAACGTTATTGAATCTATAGATTTCACATGGAGCTTAGCCTGTACTAAAAACAACTAGAGAAAATGAATTCAAAACATCATAACTACCTGAATTCAAAATTAGGACTTTTTACTTGTAATGAGAAGCAAGAAATCAGAATGAAACAAGTTCAAATAGGGAAATCAAGGTTTCAATTTTAATACAGGGAAATCAAGGTTACAATTTTAATACAGAGAAATCAAGGTTACAATTTGATATAACTTATAAGATTTTCACTACAACCAGAGATAAAAATGAAGTATTGACATACCTTCCCAATAAGGATGCCATCTCGTAGTACTTTTCAAAGACAAATGTATACATACGTCAGTATCTAAAATGCCTTAAAAGTACCAATATTTCAAGCTTTGTAATATGTTTCAAAAGTTGTTATATACCTGTCATATTTGAGCCTAAATCTCTAAAATAATCTCTTTTGACAATAACCTAATGATGATATGAATAAGAGATACTTAATCTGTTGTAATGATTCACCCCAATGAAATCAAGAGATCCCTTGAGCATTTCAGATGGATGGGGGACTTTTGAGGTAAAGATTGTTTCCAGTTTAAAAGATTTCAATCTCCGATTCTTTATAAATATCGAAAAAATAGAGTTATCTGTATAAAGAATTCTAATCTATTTCGAAAATAGAATTATCTATATAAAGAACTCTGTTTTCCATAGCCATAACTCTATTCTTTATATAGATAACTTTGTTTTCATAGATACCTTTATTGAGAACAAAGTTATATATAGATATGGAACTCTAATCTACTTCCCTGATACAAATCACTCACTCTGATGAGGAAACCTCTGATTGATAAAAAAAATTGTTAGAACCTCTTTTCCTTGTTCAGTATTGATGTATTTTAGGCCCTGGGAACTTATTTATATTGAATGAGATCACTCAAAAATGTTAAATTTTCTACAGTTCTTTGTCACGGTTCAAGAACTTATTTTCAATATTGATGTATTTTAGGTTCTGAAAGAGAACACTTACACTTAATTATTTTGTAACGGGTTACGGAAACCATGAAGAATGTACTCAAACTAGAGGCCCTTAAGATCCTGAAGACAATCCTGTGGCTACTTTCTACTTCTTTAGGAACATTTTTGTTGGCAGGAAGATAGTATTTGGCTACAAATTTTCTGTTTGTTCATAAAATTGAGGATTTTCCTACTTGAGAAACAAGAAAAGGTGCTTCTTGACTAGTCTATGAGTTCATTGTCCTTATTCAGGACTAATTTTCAAATCTTTCAAGGGTAGCCCGATGTGGAACCATTTCAGCAGAGTAAGTTGAGAAGTCCAATGAAAATAGAATTATAAAATGGTAAGAGTATTTTTAGGTACAGTAAAACTGTTAAGACTAACAAAATGGAGGATAAATTTCACAACAATTTTTTTTCACCTCATCTTCATGAACTAAATGATATGAACTTTTACACCTCATCTTCATGAAGCAACATGTTTGGAATACCCTTAGCGACAGGAAATCACCTCCCAGTCTCTAGATAAATGAGAGCACCTTCTTCTAAATGCAACTCTAGAAGAGCGTGGTGAAAACGCTGCAAGAAGACATCATTCTCTAGCATGGTTGCCTCTGCTTGTTCTGGGAGATCATTTACATTCATCTTCTTTGTTGCATCATGTAAAGCCCTCCACTCAATCTTTGGGAAAATGTGCTTCAAGAAATCAGGGTTAAATGGAACCTCCTTCATCACAATTTTTCAACTTCCAACTCCAAGGGAAAGCCCTTGGTCACCCCTCTGATGTTACAGGACAACATATTGTGCGTCAACAACCTCATCTTCCCCAATTCTTTGTGAACCAAAAAATTCTCCAACCAATTAAAACCTACAGGTATTGCATGACATAAAAAATATTTTAAAATACAAACAAATAAAATGGAATCAATACATTTTGGTAAATGGATATCCATAATCAGTGCAAAAAACTAATATTATTGTTTTGTCTTTTATAAATATATATTAAAATCTCTTTGCCAACGTCTGTTTTGTCAAATATTTTCACAAATCAAGGCGCAAGAAGTAGGAGGGTGAATTGTTTGCTTATGAATTTGCCACAAATCCTGTTGATAACTAAACAACCAAGTTTTCTGCCTCTGTCAAATAGCACAGCCGGTGGGGGAAAGGAATGCAAGTGTAGATTGGCAAATTGGTTTGGTCCGGAATCCTAAGGAAAAATAAAGTGGGAGCACGAGCATGGTCTTTGGAGTGAGCTTCTGAGATAAACATAGAGGCATAGCAGTTATGGTAGGGCATCAGAAAACTGTGCCTTCATACTCGAATTTCAATATGTTGGTGCTGAGGGAAACCACAAACTATAACTGTGAATCTATAATGGCTAGAGAAGAAGGTTGATGAACTGAAAGAATGCTTTCTGAAGTAAATCCCACAATCATAATTCTCTAATTTCAAAAACACTTATAGACAAACACATATAGCAACAGTCTGATCCATTCCTCCATGAAATGAGAAGGTCATTGGATTGATTTGTGGTGGCTTTGAAGGAAAGAAGAGCTTTAGATTCGTGTTGAGGACATGTGACACAGAGGCTTAGATTGGAAAAGAGAATAACAGAAACTGCAATAATATTTATCAGGGCACGAGCAAGAATGACACCCATATTATTGGGACACTGCAATAATAAACACACATTTTGCCAAAACCTACTTCAATTTAACTGAGAATCTACACAATTTGATCTGGCTCAATGTTAACATACGTTTTTCTCTGCTCTGAATGTGTATAAAACTCCTAAGCCCGGAATCAGAATAGAATCAATTTCTATGGGTTGGCTTTGAAGAAAGGCAACCAGGGAGGACCATTAATGGATTTATTAAAATAAGAACCAGTCTTCAAGATCTCCGCCTGAAGGCAACATAAACAAACCCACAAGGTAACAAATAATTAAATTGCTCAACATAATGGATAAGAAAATCTGAAAACGTGCAGACGACCGTCAAACCGTCAAATTTAGCACAGTCTTAGAAACGTCTACAAGGGCCTTTCCATAGGGGGAATGCCTTCGACGTAACTATTAACAAGTTAAAATCAAAATTTAACGTCATAACTTCTCGTGACCCTAGGTCAATGACCTCATTGCAATTTGAGCTTAGGATATGGTTTGAGGACCTTCAATTTAAACATGTCACATATAAATTAAATCAAAGTTTCGATTAAATTGATAACCAACCAAGAGATAATGTTCATCCACTTACATGGTCTAAGACCAAGGATGTTGTTCGAGTAAGGGGCTGGTTATAAGTCCAAGAATGTTCATGGCCCACACATAATGTAGGCCTGAATTTACGTTACAAACAAATTATCTATGTTTAAAGAGATAGCGGTGGCTTAACATTACGAATAATACTAACTCGGGATGCTACGAAGATAATCATGCTTGATCAATCATCATACTAATAACAAGTTTATAGATATCAATATTCACTTAAAGTGATATTAAGTATGATTATTTCAATCCAAAGAGTAACAATGATCCCCAACAATTTATGAAAACATGACATATCGTTATTAGCTTGTGCTTATGCTGAAATGATACTATCACAACCATGTATAGATCACTTCTATAATGCAACCATCCTTCAAGTAGGAGTTGCAAGGTATCAAAATCAATGTCAAAAATAACAACAAGACAAACACCCAATAATGAATTCATCTTACTTAGCAAAGTACACTCCAAAGTATTCATTTAAAAATGTAAATCAACAACACAAAATGCACCAAAACCAAATACATTGCAGGTTAAGTACTTACAATCATGAAAGAAACAAAAGATTATGGTGTAAATGAAAGGTTCACTACAAGTTTTGAATGATAAGAGTTCTTGTACGGTCCAACATCCAGCTACACATAAGTGTGTATATCCTTCTCATGGTATACACACGCATGTGTGGCAACATATATAAATGAGAAACAAATATTATCTTCCAATTCTTGTAGCCTACCCATCATTTTATAACTTATTCATGCCGTGTAGTAGACTAAAATTTCGGTGTATGACAATAATTCTTATCTAACAACAAATTGAAAACTTGAAACAAAACAAAAATAGTAGCGATTAATTTTTTAAATTGTTTAGTGAAACATATAACATAAAATTCTACTAATGATTTCTTGCATTTCATAATTAAAGGAGGGTTGAAGGGTCCATTTCTCTTTACATTATAGATACAATGAGAGGATCAGTCTAAAAACCTGAATGATACAACAATACTTTGGTGAAAATAATACATGGCCAATGCCAAGAAAAGAAATGGTTGGGAAGAAAACCACAAACCAAGAAGCTAGACATTATGATTCGATAACAATCGAAATGGCATTGTTATACAAAAACCAAAAAAAGATACATCCTAATGGATTTTAGAACCACTTATTTATCTGAATCAGATGACATATTTGTAACCTCCACCTTAACGGGCATGAAAATGGTTTCTATTGGCGGTTTTAGAAAAAGTTGTTCTTTTCTAAGAGCAGCCCAACTCTTTAACCAATTATATGCCTCACGACATTGCTGTGAAAAAAATCCTAACGTGTTAGTTCCTATTATAGCGGACTAGACATAGCATCTAGGTCAAGAAAGTGGAGCGACCTTCCTCCCATCAATTATGTCTCACCCAATTTATCCACTTCAAACAAGAAACAATTTAGGACAATAAACTGTTTGAAAAAATCTCTAAAAATTTATGTGTGCACCAAACCTTCCTGTATATAGTGAGCATCGAAAGAAAGGGCCAAGATGCACTTAAGATTTTGTCCATTTTCTCTTCCATGTACACCCTATACGTTGTCTTGATCCAATGAAGGCCCGTCTACAAAGCCCAATCATTCCCAGGTGTATGATAATAAGATTACAAATGAACGTCAAAGAAAATTCTGCATTTACCCTCAAACATCCCTCTAAAGAAAGATAATCATTTCCAAGAACTCCCTCAATTGCAACTAGGTCTTTCTCTAATTCAATCCTAAAAATGGATTTCAAATGGCGATGCAAATTTTGGTATAAAATCCCATTTCACTCACAGCTACAAAAATTGCATGAAAGGCAACATTGGTCCAGCCATGACAGAATAAATGAAATCTCTTGAAGGAAACCCAAAGGGTGTGAAAATAAGGAGGAGTGATAAGATAAATATATGGAGTGAATATGCTATGGCATGCTTGAAATTAATACAAGTTTTTCAGCAGCTTTAATATCAACATTTATTGGAAAAGTAGATGAGTCCGACCAATCAAGATATTTATCGAAAATTTTATCACAAAATTTACCTATTTAGTAATTATCTTATTAGATAAGATTTAAGGTCCAATTTGGAGTTAATGAGAGCATACAAATGGAATTTTAATCACACAAGATTGATTTTCTGTGACAAGGTCTATGTTTTAATGACGGTGTCAAATCAAGTCACATCAATTATCATCAATAATTATCTAATGAAATGGTGCCACATAGACAACCCATAAAAGGTAATTTTACTCTCAAGTAATAAAGGTCACTGTAAATTCCTTTGTAATCCAAAGGACTTATTTTAAATCCCTTAAAAATATGTTCTCCACATCATTTAAATGTGTAAAAGAAAATCAGCATATTAAAAAAATCATGATCTATTAAAGGGTATTTTTTATTTTTTTTTATGATTGTTAAGTGGCTCTAGCAACCTCGTACATTAGGACTCACGATAATTGACTCATTTCCTCTTCTATGATCTAAACTTTCCTAACTGTTGAAATTGTTTTTTGCATCGTTAAAATGCATTCCCTGATATTGTAGAGGCTAGTTGATGTTAGCCTTCTCAATAACAAATAATTGATAAACATAAAGCAAGCATTTCTCTTCGTGAAATCGATACTTTATTCCTAATCAAGGTTTATGTACATCTTCGCCCTAGATGTTTAGTAAATTGTTATGGACTATTATTTTAACGGGAATTTCTTACAATATGCAGGGCCAAGATGAATAGGTTATGTCTTTAGGTTTAAAATATGTACTTCTATTATTATGTTCCAACATTTTTGTATATTTTTAAACAATTTTGATCGGAGCTTTGCACAGAGGATTACGGGACCCCACCCATACAAAGAAAAAAACAAAAAAAAAAAATAGTGATTCAAAGTCCCACAAGAAGAACAACATAGAAGAAAGAAACCAAGCAAGAGTAGGACAAAGATCCAAAGCAGATCCGAAACACAATATCCTATCCGAGGGTAAGCTAAGAACACTATCTCTTACAAAATCCAACATGCGGGGCTATCCACAATGCCAATCTCATCCTCCTCGTCAACTCCTCGAGTATCTTCCACGGCCCAATCGATGCCACCTTACAATAGAACCTTGCTACGACAAAGGTGGAAGGATCCTTTTGCACAATCTTGAAGAGCATTGAGCTGATTGATTGTAGAATGAATAGGATAATGAGCTTCGAGAAATCTAGGGATGGAAATTTGTTGGGATATGGGTCGTCATGCCAGAAGATAACATGCACACTCTCCACGTGAAGAAGAAATTCTTGGTATTTCTCTCCCAATCAATGAATCCCTCACCTAACACCTATAGTGTGTGTTCATCGACATCCTCCAACAAGAGCAGAGGGTCAGGAATACGACATCCCGATTCCTCGTGAAAACCAACTCCATGAACTAGGTAGATAAAATGCTCTACTACTTCCTTGATATCCACCTTTGGCTGGGTGAAGAAGAAGATAGTTTGAAACAAAAGCCACAAAAATATCGGAATTGGCCCTCACCCTAGGAGATTCTAGCTAGATAGTCTTCACTGAGCACACATTCAATCACTTCGGCCTCCCGAACAGATTCATATCAGAATAATTCTTGTAAGCACCTCGAGAAATGGCCAAGGAATAGGCCATTTCCTGCCTCTTTCCACGCAGAGAGATGAAGGGGAAGCCAAGGAAAACCATAATTGCCAACACAAAAGAGGAAAGGAAGAATGAGGAAGAAAGGAGCTGACATACATTTAAAATATGGGAAGACATGAGTTTCCATTAATGTTGAGAGTTGAATCCAAACCTCCCTTCATGTGAAATGATATCTACTAAACCGAACCAAACTTCAAGTTGATTTGATATTAATGTGATGATCGATCCATTGATAACCGTGTTGGCAAGGAGATCAGCAGAAGTGTTAGCCTCCATGTAGATATGATTAATGCTCCAAGAATGCAATTTTCTAAGCCAAAATAAAATGTTGGAAATGAAGAAATCAAGTCTCATAAATAAATTATCCAATGAAATGGTGCCACATAGATAACCCATAAAAGGTGATTTTATTCTCAAGTAATGGGTTGCCTTAATTTCCTTTGTACTCAAAAGTACTTATTTTAAATCCCTTAAAAATATGTTCTCCACATAATTAAAACGTGTAAAATAAAATCGACATATTAAAAAAACCATGATCTATTAAACGATATTTATATATTTTTAAGATAGTTAAGTTGCTCTAAGAACCTCTTACATTAGGATTGACCCTAATCTGGCTCATTTCCTCTACTATAATCTAAAATTTCCTAACTATGTGTCTATCTTTATAGTTCCAGGCTTAACTAACATCATTTACTTTTGAAGGAATTGGCTCTATTGGGGATATTCCATCTAATATAAAATAATTACAAACAATGACAAAAAAATCATTGAGATTGTTTTTACATTGTTAAAATGGATTCCCAATATTGTAGAGGCTAGCGGTCATTAGCCTTCTCATAAATGACTAATTGGTAAACATAAAAAAGCATTGCTCTAATGACTTCATTTATAAGTAACTATGCTCCATTATTGTATTTAAATTTTACAAGACTAACAACTGCTAGGGAGGATGATTACTACATTTCTTTGATGTTCCAAGACAAGAGAAGACAACAAATACTCCAAGACAAGAAAAAAATTAATAATTTTTTGAATATACGTGATTCAAAATGTAGATTCAAGAAAATACAATACACGTAGTCAAACACGTAATCTTAAGCCTAACACCCATTAGGTAGATTAGTCACATCAAGGATCCTAGCAGATGTCAAGGTTTCCATGAATTGTTTGTTTGTTTTTGTTGATTTTTAAACACTTTTTGTAGGAGCTTTGAACCGTAGGGTTAAGGGACACCACCCATACATAAAATAAATAGAGGAATATTAAAAACCGAGATGCACGAGACGCCATAAATTAAGATGATGCAAGCATGTATTTCCCTTGTGTGAGATAATCTATGATCATTCAACCCAATCTTTCAAGTTACTTGAAATTTTGATGGCATCGACATATCAATTAATGAATTGGCAACTAAATAATTGACATTTTTCTCACAATAGGTGTGATTGATGCTCCACTTTTTAATTTTTCCTAACCAATAGAGGATTTTGGATATATAGAAATTGAGATTCCATGATTAAGATGAACCTTTAGCAATAGCATGAAAAATAATTTGTGAGTCACCTTTGACCTAGAGAGAGTCATAACCATTGTGAATAGCTAGTTTAACCCCTTCTAGAAGGGCTTGAGCTTCAACTAAGTTACAGGTGCCCTCTTTGAGCGGAAAGGAACCAACCACAAGAAATTCACCATTCTCTTTTCTCACAAGACAACCTACTCCATATTTTCCTGAATTTCCTCTAGAGGCCCCATCAAATTTGAGTTTGCAGAATCCTGGGGGAGGTAGTGTCCATCACGTATTTCTTCTTCTAATAATTTTTTCAATCTGAGATAAACCTTGATGAACAATTGAGCCAAGATTATGAATTTTGATGAGTGGCCAAGCTTTCCTGATCTCAGCATCACGTGAGGTGAAATTAGGATTGTTGAGGCTATGGATGATGATGTTTTCTGAAATGGAAATTTCTAGTTTATTGGAGAAGGAAAGAAAGCTCAATACCTCCTCCCTGAAGATGTAAATATTGCATTCCCACCATATATGCCAGTTTAAAAGGAAGGGTGTTATGGATCGGATGGAGCTAAGAGGACATTTACCTTTGAATTTTGGCCAAGATTTTAAAGTATCCAAAATGTTCCTATAAAGAGCCCAAGCTAAGCTCACCTTGCCAATTAACCAATTCCACCCCTAAACTACAAAAGGGAAGAAAAGCAGAAGATGCTCAACATCTTGATCAACATTATTACAAAGGTCACATTTCAAGGGGCCGACATAGCCCCAAGATCTTACGTGAAGTTACGTAAGAATTTTCCTTTTAGCTGCAAGCCAACCGAGGATAGAAACTTTCGAAGGATCTTTGAATTCTAGCAACCTTTCCAACCGGGAGTCCCCTTAGGTACCTATTATTGCAGACTCAAAGACCCCGGATGCGAGATCGGGCTTCTCGGTTGATCACTCTAGCATCCAGTGTGATTGCAACAACATGGAAACCTCTCTCCAAGCGTGGGACTTGTGGCGAGAGAGGAATCTCCATATTAGAGGCTGGTTCCTCAAACTCCTCTGATTTAGATCTAATGCTTGCACAACTACAGAGGTTCAGATCCTAATCCTACTCTAAATTGCAAGGAGACAGGGATAGAAGTGCAAAAATTGAAACTAACTAACGATGGTGATGCACCAAAAGGAGTGGTGAAACATTTCTGTCATGAAAATAGACACAAACCAGAGATTTGCAACATGAAACATACACAGGCTGATAAGATATAACTTAGGATCTGAAATGAAGCAAATAATACAAACAAAGGACTGAAAACCATTCACAAAGCTTGCATTATCATTTCCAGTACCCAAATCACTGCATTACAACCTCAGAGAGGTAAAAACTATTACAATCTTTTGGAGAGGTCTGATTCTTGCATCAATCACTTGCTGGAGGTGAAAGAAGAAGTTGCTATGTCAAAAATTGTTCCCCTTAGAAATGAGCCAAATCTGGCTTTTACATTGCATGGGTCGAGCCCAGGAGACAGAAACATACAAAAACATGAGAGCCCATCCCTCCTTGACTACAGATGCATTAAAATGGCGTGGGATACCTTACAAACCCATACCCTATCATTTTGACCGAATTACAGGAGAATGCGACCCATTCTGCATTAAATCTGGTCGTTGAAATGTCACTTCTGGCCATGAACACGTGTCAGAGCCATTTCTCAATTTTATCTCTCCATACTACACCAAAATTCAATATTAACCCCAGAATCACGTAGAGAATTTCATAAGATTTCGTTGATATAAAGAACGTGCAAATCGAGCTCTGGATCAAAAGATATGGAGATCTGAAGATTTAGGGCACAAAACAGGTAAAACGGATTTTTTAAATTTCTTCCCGCGCTCTGCCACCTGGATTACACGTGGCATACATTGATTGGTCAACAGGGGCATGGGACACACCTTTGCTTTTAGCTTTTCGGCCAAAACTCTAGCTAAATCTCTAACTCCTTCCCGAGCTCCAAGCTTCCCTGTTCCATCGACATGTGTCCAATTCCTATTGGCTCAGGCCAACGCTTGAAACCTCGCAGCTTTTAACCCTTTTGGTCATTTCCCCTAGCAACATGTGTCATGATTTGATTGGTCCGCGGGTCTGCTGGCTCTTTCGCGTCTCCCTTGTCTTTTTTTCCCAGATGTCCCAAGACTGTTTGGGACAAAAACCTCCGATCCACCCGAAATGGGCTTCCTTATCCCTAATTCAGCCGATGACGTGGCATTGCTTGATTGGCTTTCGGCTCCTTCGGCTATCTGCGTCTCGTGTGTCCCTTTGTCCCAACTGTCCCAGTGTGAAAGTTCCCCATTTTGGCCGAACCGGCTGGTTCGTCCTTTGCGTCTTCTTGTCCCAAATGTCCCAGAGCATTTAGTCGATTTTCTTCTCCTTCGGCCGAACCGGCTTTCCGCGTCTCGACGGCCTGGATGTTCCTTTTCTCTGCAGATTGCCTGGCGGCCTTTCGACCGATTCACACCCAGATGTCCCTCACATCCCGTGTTGCGAGGACTAGGACTTAGACATTTTTCATGATTTTTTCTGGCCCAAGCTTGCTTTTGCAACTTTTTCACCTTTTCTCAGAACTTGCTCTTTTCAACCTGGACAGGAGAGTTAAAAAAAATCTGAGGGGACCCTGGGAACATGATTTTTTGCCCTGAATCAATCAATTTTGCCTGGGGCTTGAGAATTCAATGCATGTTATCAAAATTTACTCTGGGGGGTGAATTTTGGATAACAATTGGTGACTCAGCGGGGGTACCTGCCTGCTAGGTGAAAAGACCAGTAGCCTGAAGCAGTCCATTGGGCATGGAGTTATCAAACATTCAGTTTAGAATCCCAACTGACTTAGAATGTGTAAGGAGGAAGATGGAATATCACCTAATGGGAGAAAATACTACAAAACATCTCCATGGACAGCAAGCTGTGCCAAAGCACTTAGGGAAAACAAAACTAACCTACAGCAAAACAATGTGCACAAGCACTTAGAGGAAAGAAAATCTAATCTAATATTTACAGAGGTAGTGAACTTCCCTCTAGAAGCAACGCTTGAGATAGATTCCATTGACTGGAATCTACAGTTCTTCACCATCCAGTGAGGTGAATTGGAAAGCATTGCTGTTCTTGCACTTTGTGACCATGTATGGGCCACTCCAAATGGCATCAAATTTTGAATGCCTTCCCGGTTTTTACTCTGTCCACATCCCATTTCAACACTAGATCTCCAACTTGAAAAGATCTATCCTTGGCCTTTCTATCAAAGGTCTTCTTGATCAAAGCTTGATCCTTTTCCATTGCTTGGGATGCCTAATTTCTGATCTCTTGCAGCTCCATCAACTCTGCATACCTCACCTCCATGGGCTCAAATTCAAGCAACTCCAGCTGCTTCATGAGTTCCAATGTTGGCAACTCCAGTGACATGGGAAATATTGCTTCCTTCCATAGACAAGCCTGAATGGAGAGTTACCTGTGGATCTTTTGGGAGTTATCCTATCAGCCCATAAGGCTGATTTCGATTTAGTATGCCAAGACCTCTAATTCTCATCAAGAGTCCTAATGATCCTCAACAAGTTCTTGTTTGTAGACTCGGCCTGGCCATTACCCTGAGGGTAATAGTTCGATGAAGTGCTTAGGTAAATACCATTCTTGACAGCCCACTCAGTCACCCTAGATCCAATGAATGCCAATGCATTATCAGAGATTATTGTAGCAGGTACACCGAATCTGGTTGTTATTCCCTCATAAAAGTCTAAGATGCTAGACTCATTTGCCTCTTTGAGTGTTGTTGCTTCTGTCCATTTGGTGAAGTAGTCTGTGGCTGTCAAAATCCATTTGTGCCCTTGGCTTGAAATGGGATTAATGACTCCGATGAAGTCCAAACCCCATTGCATGAATGGTTGGTCAACTGAGATTGGATGCAATGGGAGGGCAGCAAGTCTCTCTTTTCCTATGAAGAATGCACAATTCTTACACCTCTTGATCCATGCATAGCAATCACTGAAGATTTTAGGCCAATAATAACCAGCCTTCATGATTTTTAGAGCTGTCACTCTTGGTGCAAAATGGCCACCAGCTGGTCCACCATGAAACTCTTCCAACACCCTTTGAATCTGATTTGTGCTAATGCATCTCAGCAGCACTCCATTCACATCTTTCTTGAACAAAACTCCATCAACAATGGCATACGGAATAGCCTGCAACCTGAAGTGTCTCCTTTGGGTCTTGCTCATCTCCGGGGGGCATAGGCCTGTACCTAGGAAGTGTATAACGCCTTGGGTCCAGCAAGGAGTGGGGGAAGCATTGTCTTCTTCTTGATTGCCACTTGGCTCATGGCTGTCCTGGACTGTCAAAACAGCCTCTTCTTCATTGCATACTTCTTTTTGCTTCCCCAAAACCAGCTGCTCACACAGTCCTTTCCCTCTTACCAGCTTGGTGATCTTGATCTCAATGTCATATTCCATGACATGGGTGATCCAACCTACCCTTTTCTCATTCAAATCCTTGTTGAGGAGGAAGTCCTTAACTCCAGCATGTGAGACCAACAACTGGACCTTGTTGTTTGAGATTAAATGCTTGAATTTCTTCAAGCTTCTGATTACTGCAAGCACATGCTTCTCAATAAAAGAGTACCTCACCTCATAGTCATCTAGGCTCTGGCTGAAGAAGGCAACTAGCTGCTCATCATTATATTTTTCTGCTATACCAAAATGGCAGAAATAGTGTCATTACCTCCAAATGCATAGAGGATGAAATCCTTAGAGAAGTCCGGGTTGATGAGAGTTGGTGCTTGAGAGATAGCTTCTTTGATTGCTTCAAAACTCTCCTTGCCTTCTGTTGTCCACTTGAAAGCCATGCTCTTCTTTAACATTTTGGTGATGGGCTTTACAAGGGCTGCAAAATCTGGGACAAACCTCCAAATAAAGTTTATCCTTCCCAAGAAACTCTAAAGGGCTTTCTTGTGGCTTGGCAGTGGTAGTGCTCTTATGGCTTCAACCCTCTCTAGATCAATTGCTAATCCTTCCTTGGAGACAATATGGCCAAGGAGCTTTCCTTCATGTGTAAAAAAGATGCACTTCTTAGGATTCAAAGACACTCCAAATCTCCTGCACCTCATGAAGACTTGTCTCAAATGAGAGAGGTGGTCTGCTGCATTCTTTGAAAAAACAGTGATATCATCAAGGTAGATCAGCACCACATTGTTAATCAAACCTTTGAATGCCATGTCCATTTCCCTTTGAAAGGTAGCACTAAAGCGTTGGACAACCCAAATGGCATTTTCCTGTAAGCATATGTGCCCCATTTGGTTGTGAAGGCCGTCTTGAATTGGTCTTCTCCCTTCACCATAATCTGATTATAGCCTGAGTAGCCATCAAGTAGTGAGAACCTTTCTGAACCAGCTACAACTTGCAATATTTGCTCCATGGAAGGGAGTGGGTAATGGTCCTTGAGGGAGGCTCTGTTCAAGTCTCTGAAGTCAACACACAGTCTGATTTCTCCATTTCTTTTTCTCACTGGCACCAAGTTTGCAACCCAACTTGAGTGTTTGATGGGGAAGATGATCTTGGCCTCAATAAGCTTGCTTAACTCTTTTCTCATGAGAGGTTCAATATGGGGATTCTTTGGCCTTTGCTTTTGCCTCGATGTGAGGCTTGGATTCTGGATCCAGCTCAATAGTATGTTGTGCCAAATTTGGGTTGAAACCTCTTAGATCTTTGTAAGTCCAAGCAAAGACATCTGGGAACTCTTGAAAAAACTGAAAAAAATCAGATTTCTCTTGTGAGGTACTTACTTTGCCAATCTACAATGTTTTGCCTTCTTCCACTAAAATAGGCTTTGAATCTTCACCCTTTACTTGAATGTTCGCTTTCTCCTTCCGAAACTGATCATTCGGGTTGAAGATTGATTCCAAGGTTATGAGGCCTTTTGGTAATTTGTTAGTTCTCAGCTGCACCACTTGGTCACCATACTACTGATGCAGCTTGTCTTGATTCTGGCGGAGAACTTAGCTTCTTCTTGTAGGAAATTAACAATTTGCTGATCATTCTCGAAGACTTGCCAACTTGTATTGTTATCCGAAACAACTGGTCTCACAACCAATTTGATATGAGGCTGAGATTTCTCACTTTTGATACTTTCTACAACATCAAACGCAGCCCCAATTGCTGCAAGTCTGTCAGCGGCTTCATTCTTTTTTCTTGGGATAGAATTGATGCTAAAAGCTTCAAGATCTTCAATAAGATCCCATACCCGATTTTTGTAGTTCTTCAACAGATCATTTTTGGCAGCATTTTTTCCTTTGACTTGGTTTACAATCAGCTCACTATCACCAAATACTTGTAAATTCCTGATGCCTTTCTTCATTGCCCAGTGCAGTCCATGAATTAAGGCTTCATACTCAGCCATGTTGTTTGAACAGGAAAACTGGAAACGGAAGGCTGAGTAATACCTTATACCTTGCGGTGAAATGAGCATAGCTCCTCCTCCTGCACCTTGTCTACTCCTTGACCCATCAAAGAACAATTGCCATACTTCATTCTTGTCTTTATGATCCAGCTTGGTGATGCTGGGGAGAGGTTGATTCTCTTCATGTAAACAATAAACTCCTAGTGCAAATTCTTCTACTTCTTGATAGGGATCAAAAGCATGTATCTTGTTTTCCCATTCATCAAGAGTTAGATCCAGGATACTTCCAACCTTGGTGTCAGCCTCATCAGTGCTAGGGTGATCTTCTTGATCAAATGCTGAGCAATTGGCATTAATCTGACTTGGAGTGTAAGGCTCAATATGGAAGTTTGCAATAGGTTCGGATCTGATTGTGGCCTTAGTTCCATATCTTGTTCTGAATAGCATGTGTGACCAATCAGCAGACAAATACCCCCCAATCTTGGTTGTGAAGTCCCTTGACAAGCAAAGGGCAAAGAGTGGTGGAAGGTCTATGATTGATACATCTTGTAAAACAACAACATTTGGACATGCATGCAAGGTAAGACTCAAATTTCTAATCACTCCAACTGTTGCTATTGCTGTCCCATCTAATCTGCACTACCCCTTTAGATGTTATTTCATACTGGAGCCCTAGCTGATCAGCTATCTGTTTAGGCATTACTGAGCTACTTGCCCCGGAGTCTATCATGCAATTATGTACTAGCTGATTTCCAATGATTAATGAAACATAGAAAGGAGGGGCTTCAACATTTTACCTTGTTGTCCTCCATGACTTCCTTCAGGCTGGGCAACATTTGTAAGCACTTTGTCTTGCATCTGAACCTGCTGATTCGAAGTTGGCCAATCCTTCATGGCAGCTTGCAGCAGATCTCTTTGGCCTGGGATGGATAGGGATTCCCACATAGATATATTGACGTTTGTCTTCTTCATCTGATCAATGATACTGAATGGTGATGAAGGATCTCTCTGCTATCCCTTGGTTTGCACATTTACTCCTTGCACGTGGGCAGCAACAGCTGGCATTTGAGTTGGCCTAGGGGCTGTTCTTGGCTGCCCTTGTGCATTTGAAATGGGACTTTGCTTGCCAATCATTTCTGGAGTCATAGAAGGTTGTGGGCTGGTTGGAGCTAGTGGCTGCTCTTCACCCAAATTCCTCCTTTTTGACCTTGTGTTGGCTGCAACACCTTGGGAAACTACCTGGTTCATGCCACAGAAATCCTCTGCCTGCCAATTTACCAATGTGGTGTCATTTGGGGCTGATTGCTGTTGGAATGTTTCTTGTTGTTGGTTGTTTCCTTGACTGCCCTCGCCCTCCACTCTAGTAGTTGTCACCATCAATGCTTGATTGAGAGCACCATTGAAACACATGGATTGGTTATGAGGCTCGTTGCATGGAAAGCACCAATCATATTCCTGAGCAATGTTGTTCTGTGTTGGCACTAATGCCTTAGAGGCAGATATGGCATTTGGATTATAGGGCTGGAATGGTCTATTGGCAGGAGGCCTTGTTTGATTCATATTTACAGTTGGATTAGGTGGTCTTTTTGGTTGGTATGGCTGCCTATTAGGTTGAGCTTGGGGTTGATAAGAAGGTCTGAAACCTTGGGCTTGTTGCCTCTTGAGAGTAACTAGCTCATTGCCTAGGTTTTGCAATTGCTTCATGACCTCTTGAAGCTCATTTGGGGCACTTGGAGATGAAGTGGAAGCTTCATTTGAACTCTGATTTCTAGGAGTGGGAGAAGGAGCCAAATTAGGTGTTTGACTGGTGTTTGGGCTCTCTAAACTTGGAAACAATGGCATGGGAGGTCTAGGGGCAAGTTTTCCAGCTTGGATCAAACAATTTTCAGCCCTAATGGCAATGCTATAAGCCATAGGGATAGTTATGCCTCCCGTGGATTGAATCAACATAGAAATATCAGAATTTAAAGCTTTGAGATAGTATAGAAAAGCACCTTCTGCTGTTGGCCTGACTGCCACTGGAATCCTTTCCCAAGTCTTTTGAAATCTGAAGTTGAAATCGGTCAGCTGCTCATTGGGAGCTCTCTTGATGGTTGTCAGCTGCTCCAAAAGAGACAAGTTGTCTCCCTTCTCCCCAAATTGCTCATGAAGTGCTATACACAACTGATTCCAATTTGTGATAGAACCAGCTCCAAGGCTTCTAAACCATTGCAATGCTTTACCCTTGAATGAAGATGCCGAATAACTTGATGACCACTTGCATTTCATTGATTTCATGAATTGCACAAAGGTTAGCAATATCTTTAACATGATCACACTGGAGTAGTCGATTTTCTCCGGTGAAGTAGGGATGTTCTTCAAGGTGCAATAGGAATTGGATGTTGCGCATTGAGGGAAAGTGGGCTGCTTGCTGTGAAGTTGACGTAGGGATTGTTACGAGCCATTTTGATTGGTCTTAAAACCCTTGTTGGTGAATGAAAGGCCTACGGGTGGAGGAGTTGAGAGAGTTATGTTTGGTGGAGATGGAGACCTTCGAATCCTCCTCCCTCTTTCCTTCTCCTTGGAGATAATTGCAGGTATTCAAACATCACTTCTTCTTCTCCAACTCTTGACCTTGTGGTGATTCTTCTCATGAGTTTTCAGGCCTGCTACTTGAAACCAGTTGATTCTTCCCCTTGGAGTCGCCAGATATGCAAATAATAGCTCTTTTAAGCAAGAAAATTGCAGCAGATGCACATCAACTTTGCTGCAATAAAAATGAGACCTCTAGTGTCCCACCGGCGTGCCAAAACTGTTGTTGCAGACTCACAGCACCCCTGGATGCAGATCAGGCTTCTAGGTTGATCACTCTAGCATCCAGTGTGATTGCACAACATGGAAACCTCTCTCCAAGTGTGGGACTTGTGAAACTGAGAGAGGAATCTCCAGATTAGAGGCTGGTTCCTCAAACTCCTCTGATTTAGATCTAATGCTTGCACAACTATAGAGGTTCAGATCCTAATCCTACTCTAAATTGCAAGGAGACAGGGATAGAAGTGCAAAAATTGAAACTAACTAACGATGGTGATGCACCAAAAGGAGTGGTGAAACATTTCTGTCATGCAAATAGACACAAACCAGAGATTTGCAACATGAAACATACACAGGCTGATAAGATATAACTTAGGATCTGAAATGAAGCAAATAATACAAAGGACTGAAAACCATTCACAAAGCTTGCATTATCATTTCCAGTACCCAAATCACTGCATTACAACCTCAGAGAGGTAAAAACTGTTACAATATTTTGGAGAGGTCTGATTCTTGCATCAATTACTTGCTTTGGAGGTGAAAGAAGAAGTTGCTATGTCAAAAATTGTTCCCCCTTAGAAATGAGCCAAATCTGGCTTTTACATTGCATGGGTCGAGCCAGGAGATAGAAACATACAAAAACATGAGAGCCCATCACTCCTCGACTACAGATGCATTAAAATGGTGTGGGATACCTTACAAACCCATACCCTATCATTTTGACTGAATTACAGGAGAATGCGACCCATTCTGCATTAAATCTGGTCGCTGAAATGTCACTTCTAGCCATGAACACGTGTCAGATCCGTTTCTCAATTTTATCTCTTTAGACTACACCAAAATTCAAGATTAACCCAAGAATCACGTAGATAATTTCATAAGCTTTCCGTTGATATAAAGAACATACAAATTTGAGCTCTGGATCGAAAGATATGGAAATCTAAAGATTTAGGGCACAAAACAAGCGAAACGGATTTTTTAAATTTCTTCCCGTGCTCTGCCACCTGGATTACACGTGGCATACATTGATTGGTTGATAGGGGCACAGGGTAGACCTTTGCTTTTAGCTTTTCAGCCAAAACTCTTGCTAAATCTCTAACTCCTTCCCGAGCTCCGAGCTTCCCTGTTCCATTGGACACGTGTCCAATTCCTATTGGCTCGGGCCAACGCTTGAAACCTCACCCTTTTAACCCTTTTGGCCATTTCCCCTAGCGACACGTGTCATGATTTGATTGGTCTGCGGGTCTACCGGCTCTTTCGCGTCTCCCGCATCTTTTTTTCCCAGATGTCCCAAGACTGTTTGGGACAAAAACCTCCGATCCACCCGAAATGGGCTTCCTTGTCCCTAATTCGGCCGATGACGTGGCGTTGCTTGATTGGCTTTCGGCTCCTTTGGCTATCCACGTCCCACGCATCCCTTTGTCCCAACTGTCCCAGTGTGAAAGTTCCCGTTTCGGTCGAACTGGCGGTTCTCATCCTTCGCGTCTTCTTGTCCCAAATGTCCCAGAGCATTTAGTCGATTTTCTTCTCCTTCGGCCGAACCGGCTTTCCGCATCCCGACGGCCCGGATGTTCCTTTGCTCTGCAGACTGCCTAGCGGCCTTTCGGTTGATTCACGCCCAGATGTCCCTCACATCCCGACTATTGCGAGGACTAGGACTTAGACATTTTTCATGATTTTTTCTGGCCCAAGCTTGCTTTTGCAACTTTTTCACCTTTTCTCAGAACTTGCTCTTTTCAACCTGGACAGGAGAGTTAAAAAAATCGAGGGGACCACAGGAACATGATTTTTTGCCCTGAATCAATCAATTTGCCTAGGGCTTGAGAATTCAATGCATGTTATCAAAATTTACTCTGGGGGGTGAATTTTGGATAACAGTACCTACCATAGAGATGAGATTTGCATAACCTTTATTTGACATAATAAGAGTTAGAGGGAGTGCCTAAACACAATAGATGGTCCTCTTGAGACTTACAATAGACTTTTCTATGTGAGATGACCTCTCTGAAATCAGATACTTCTTGCTTAGTCAAACCCAGAGGTGAGATATCCTTCCATAAAAAAGAAGGAGAGCCATCATATTATGGAACCCCATAATCGGAAACTTTGTTACCCCAAAATTCCTTGGAGATTTTCATTACTTGATTCAAATTTGGATTTAAAATAAGTGGCTCAAGCCCGCTGTAACTATCCTCCAGAAATCAACTGTTTGACCATTCTTTGATCTACCAGAAATTTTATCCACGATAAGATCCCGACATATACAAAGAAAGTTCCGGATGTGCGAACCATTGGGAATATCTTTCTGGAAAGAAAAATATCAAGATGACTCGCTTCAAGATATTTTTGAGAGAGAACCTAAAAGCCAACCTCCAGGAATAGAGATGAAATTCTAGACTAATTTGGCATCCAGAGAAAATGTTTTGTAGAGCCAAGTAAATTATTCCCAAACCACCCAAATTTTTGAGGACCTTAACATCATCCAACTTCATTAAATGGAATTTCATCTCTTCATTATTACCTTGCTAAAGAAACGTTTTGAAAATTTTCTAAAATTTGCTAAGGAGTGATACCAGGAAATCATAACTTTTGATGAATAATTAAACCTAGTGGCGGCTAGACCTTTTCCTTTATTGTATTTGATTTCAATTATGTGATATACACAATATATCACATGAGAACTATAAAAGGAACCTAATTACAATAGCCAAACACATCATGACATGTATGATTTGTTATTATTAAATAATCAATTCTCAACCCTTATCACCCATGTTAGATTCCATGTTTTCATAATGATGTCTATCGTAACTCAAATATGTTTTTAACGATGATGGGAATATATAGATGCTAGCCGCCACTAGTGTTCACTTCTAGAAAAAAATCTCCAATTGAAATAAACCAAATTTAATAGCATCAAATTATTTAAATTTCTTAGTGCAACGTATAACAAAAATAAATTATTAATGCTTTCTCATTTTTATAACTAAAGGAGGGTTGAAATATTCCTAGCGACCGCTATACTATAAATACTTATTCCTAATGACTTTTTACTCTATGAAAATAATGACATTACGATACAACATCTCATTGCTATTGCACTCTTGAGAAACAATATTTGTCCTTTCCAATTACTTACAAAATATTAATTTGTTTATTTCCTTTTTTAGGTAATATGTCTTCCATGGCATAATCCATTCACAAAAATTCCTTTGATTAAAGGAGAAGGGGATTGGAAAAAGAGAGATGATGACTGGTTTGTAGAAATTCATTCCTCAGAAAATTACCATGGTGATTTGTGGTTATTTTTGTTAATGAGGATGTTGTCAAAGAAGTCGGTATGGTAGTAAATTAAAAAGTTATTGATGAGAAAACATTATGTATTCAGGTTGAACACATTAACGTCATATTGAATAAGTGCCTTATTCTTGACATGGAGTTGGAAGTTTTATTGTTCAAGAAACTAGAAATGAAGGCTTCTAGAGAAAATAAGGCATGCTCTTATCTTAAATATGGTTGGAATTTGGGGAATTTCATGTAGTCAAAAAAATAGGCTATGGAAATTCCTTGAATTTCATAATAACATGAATTTGGTATTCAAATTTTTTTATAGAAGCGAGGATACATATTCTATTTGTCATTATTTGAATAGAAAAAAATTGCTTTTCCACCAAAACATGCAAATCTATTTACAATGATGAGGAGATCATATTCATCTAAATTATAGATAGATCTATCTAAGTCAAACTTGTAAGGTCTTAAAAAGAGTAATAAATTAGCTTTGTTGTTGAATAAAGTGACTAATATATTTGAGCAAACAGAAACTAAAAATGTTGAACAATAAAAAAATGTTCAATGGTGAGGCTTTTCCAATTGAAATTTCTAGGTGTTGTTTAACACCTCCAAAATATCAATTACGTGTTGTGGATGATGAGAATGTTGACCTTCTTGTTTATTCAATGTTGATTAATGTAATTCCTACACTATGGATGGACTTCTTCTTCCTTTTTACCTTCTACAAAGGAAATTTTGCAACTTGATGATCCGGATGATATGAAAAGGAATGAAGTGTAGTTCTACATTCTTGACGACCAACATACCATTTGTGCCCAATTTTTTTGGTTGAAATCAAATACAATTCATTACATACTAAGATGCAGTTTAGAAAGGCTCACATTTTGTCTTCACATGCTCCTTGTAAAGATATTGTTAAAATTTGCCCGATGTAGCAAAAAGATGTAAATAAAAATTGGATTGATACCAATTTTATTGATGTACTATGTAAATCTCAAATGATTTGGAGATCCATAGGATGTCCTCTCGAGGCCTAGAGTAGGAAACTCAAATTAAGATGACTTGAAGGTAATGAAACTTAATTTAGCAAATTTGTTCTTAAAATTTAATTTTGTAATATGCATAAAATAAATATAATATTTCATCTTTCAATGGAGTGTTTCGAGATGCAATGTCTTCCTATTTTCAAAGTGTCTAAGGTACAGATCCTTCATGAAAAAATGACATTTCTTTATTTATCTGAGGACATATGGGAAAAATTGATAATAACCATTGAGTTATTTAAATCCGGTGGGCTGGCTTGTTATTCTCTTAAGGATAACCAACCTAACTTTTAATCAAATTCATTGGTAAGGTTCACAACAAATTAATTTAGGCCTACAAGAGAAATGATCGATGGGGAGTTATCAAATTTACTAGATAAAGTGCAAGCGGGGAGATTATGGCTAACTTGCTCTATTGAAGCAAGCATCACAACAACGAATTTAGATACTTACTACCAAAGAGAAAAATATAATAGAAGGATGAGAGAAAAATTTCTAAACTATGTTAAAATTAAATATCCATGTGATCATGTATTGGTAGAATGCACTAAAAAAATATTGTTGAAAAATATGGCGCATACATGAATCTCACCATCACATCAATGTGTGTACTTTTGGGATAAGAGACTAAAGGGAAAAGAAAATTTGATTCTACGGGCGAAGTGAAAAATTGGAAAAAGAAAATTTGATGCTGAAGTGGCAGAGGTTGTCCTAATGATAGCTCAAGAAATTATAGACAACTACATGATTGCAACGAAACAAAATATTCCAACAAGGATGGAAGACACCGAAGACTTTACCTGTCAATGTGCATATCCCTTCCAGCTCCAATCAACAATATGTTCTATTCCATCAACTAATCCATTCAATGTAGAATGTGTGATCACAGATTTTTGTAATTTATCTAGTGTACTCATTTCGATGCAATAATGGACCTCGCTTGCAGTTTTGGATCTAGTCTGTTAAATTGTGTAATTATTGTGCTCCTACATGTTGCTTCATCAAAAAATGTTAAAAGATACAATAAAATATTACATGCAAAAGTCAAATCCAAAGGCCAATTAGTTGCGGAAGGTTGTTACCTAATTTATTACAGCAAAGTGGAAAATTTAAGAGCTTGTGTCTTATGTACACAATAACTGATGTGCACAATTGTGATGTTGATGATGGGGATATAACTGAAATTGCCATGGATTGGATGGATAACCTTCTACAAAAATAGTGACTACAAGAGAAATTATCCTACGAGGAAAGACACATCCTTTTTTATGAGATATCTTATTTTTTTGTCTCATATGTTCACTCAACTCACTTCCGATAATTCTCAGTTTATAGTGGTGTATGGCAAAGTAATGTTATAATGCATGATTTGGTTGACTCGAGGTATATCTGCGGTTTTTATTGTTTAATTGCATGATTAGGAAATATTTTTACATAATTACTATTGTCATTTAAAAAAGGTACATTGATTAAGATCCCTTACAAAAATTCTATTAGTTTAATGCATTTGAAGTGATACATACAATATTTATGCAAACAACCAAACAATAGAGGAAGACATCATCTCTTCCTCTCCACATACAAACAGAGGAGACGATGTCAATCTTAGTATGTGGCAACCAAGTCAACATGTCTCCCAATATATCGTTGACCATACATCCAATGAATCTATAAAAGGTGATTGTGAAATACTCGATTTATAAATTTATCGCTACAATATGTTTTCGATTGCCATTTTTTACATATTTTTAATAATTTCCTTTTTTCAAATTTCATGCCAAATGGGGAGGTTTTTGACACGTCACGCATGAACTCGTAGATGGAAAATGGTATGATGATCATATAAAATTATAAAGAATACCATTTATAATACCTTTGTAATTAAAGGAACCTATAGTGAAGTATTTTATTTATAATATGTATTACCCCAGCGATTACTAACCTGCATATTTTAATTAGATTTATTTTGAATTGAGTAAATTTTTGGTTTATTGGTTTATATTTATTTGC
The DNA here is from genome assembly GCA_018340775.1 of Taxus wallichiana var. yunnanensis. Classification (NCBI taxonomy): domain Eukaryota; kingdom Viridiplantae; phylum Streptophyta; class Pinopsida; order Cupressales; family Taxaceae; genus Taxus; species Taxus wallichiana. The sequence continues at coordinate 425,226,653 of CM031238.1, read as the reverse complement.
AGACAATCAAAAAAATTACTCTTGTATAGTTGGCTATGAGCGGTCACTAAGCCCATCATAGACTTCAACCCAAACTTAGTCCATACATTAATGACGTATGCTTCTTTGGTCGCTAATATACAACTACATCTATGCAATATTCTATAAAATCTAGTTGTTTCACGTATTTTTCTAGATTGACTTAAAATTTATTTTGAATTGATTACTTTTTTTATATCGAATGAACATCATAAGAACATGCAGAGAGGGAGTGCGAGGGAATCCAAGATGGAGTCTTAATCAGTAAGTATTAACGTACTGAAATGTTGATTATTTGAATTGGTATTGCGGACAACCGAGAATAAATTATTTCTTTAGGTTGGCCAAATGGATTATTTAATTATTTTATATTTGGAGGGTATAATCTTTGAGATAAACCAACCATAAAAATACTTAACAATCAAGTTTGGTAAAGAGTCTCTCAACTTGCGAGGTGAGATCAAGGAATTTTAAAGATACTTGCATCAAAACGTGAAGTGGGATTTTGGTCTAGATATCTCTCTTACGCCGAAGTTGAAATGTTGACTAAGGATTTGAAAAAAATTAGCACTTGAATTCAAAACATTTATTATTTTGGGTAAAGAAAACTATTGTGAAGAAGAAAAAATTGCAGAAAAATATCTCCAAAATATTTGGAGAAGAGATGGTATTGTTTTTGTGTTAGGAACACATTTCATATTATAATGGGCCCAAAGGGAAACCCTTCGGAAAATTTTATGGTGGGAAGAAATCCGGTGAAGAAAATTGTTTTAAAGATGTGTGGTTGATGACCAATTTGTACATAAGCATATTGCGAGATAGTGTGTCGGGGTTTGAGGGTTGGAGCGCATCCAAAAATTGCAACAAACAGAAAATATATAAATATTAATTAATTCAAAATATTTTTACAATGATATTCATTTATACTGAGTCATATGGTCACACTTTTTATTTTATATGATGAGATTACAAATTCAAAAGGATGTAGTATTTATATCTTCACCATGATTGAGATGATATTATAGTTTTATAAGTTGTTTTTGAGTTGTGATTAAATATTTTGATGCCTTTTTTTTTTTTATCAATTTTGGAAGCTTACACCGATTCTAAGTTATTTTTATAGATCTATTGGGAAGCCTCGAAATTACTAGTTTTTAGAGTTGAAGGTTTGTTGTTTGGAATTTTGGTATTGATTTGACAAAATACCTCGTAATATGGTTCCATATATTAGATCCGGGAATACTAAATACTTTGAATAGAAGTTTAGTGCTGACTTGATAAGTACCGCATCAAAATATTTTGACACTTTGCATTATGGTCTTCATTTATTGATTCAACACTGGTGAAATACATGTTCATAAAAAAAATTAGTTGGCTCTGAGAAACAAACTTTAGGTTCATTTGGGGATGCCAAGAATGTAAGTTATAAAAAAACAAGCCACAAGATAGTAGCCATTTCTGGTAATGTCTATGCTAAAAATATATAATTTTGATTGATGATGCAAGATTCTTGTCGCACGAGGTCAAAGAAGAAATTACTCTCAAAACACCAACATACTTGATATTTTATGGAAACTATAAGACTGATTTGAAAATCTATATTTAATTATGTGCATGGTTGAAACATACGGGAGAGCATGAAAATATGTGTAGATTATTGAAAATGTTCAAACGCACAATTGGTGTTTGAATGATATAATTTGCTTCCAAATACAATAATGTATTTTTATGGAATAAAGTAACTGCCTTAAGGTTCTTAAAGATTCACAGTGCGCAATCATTTTTTTCGATTCTTTTTTGGCAAGAAAAACATTTTTCTCTAACTTGGGTGAAGAGACAATCATGGATCATAGACCAATAAAAGAACGATTTGTCCAAGATCTACATAGTTTAAAATTTGTTTTCACACATCAATGTTGGATTTTAAATAAAAAAAACTATTTTTTTTTTTCGATTTATGCATGGTTTAATATTGAAGACATTTTGAAATTGATAAGAACCTTATTCGCAAGCAATAAATAATCCTAGCAGCCACTAGACCGTATAAAAATAGAAACATGTTATGCTTATTGATTTGTAGATCCATGGAGGCTTCCCTGAAATCATAAAATGATTTTTTACCAGATCTTCATATGTTAATCTTAATGACAATTTGAAAATGATAAAACCTTGTTCCAAAGAAAATTAAGCCTAGTGGCCACTAGCACGTATAGAACTCAAATATTTTTTTTTATTGTTTTTCATATCGTTAGTTAAAGATTTTATATTTATTTTTGTGCGAGAAGATTTTCTATCTATTGGGGTGTCATTCACCGCTACTGGTGACTCCATGTGCCGCACAAATGATGAAAATTCTATTCAAGTTACCTATCTATTCAAGAACATGATGGATGTTAATCATGCGAGATTTTAAAGTCGTTTGGACATATCGTGTGTGTCTACGTGGCCATTGATCGAGAAGATAGGGGTTAGCAAGGGGTTTGGTTTTTAATTTTGTGAATAGGGAGGACACACAAAGATGTATCAATGCACTCAATGGTTATGGTTATGGTAATCTTATTCTCAAAGTGGAATGAGCAACTCCTGTGGAATTTTTCTAGATGCTTTGTATTCTTATTTTTTATTGCTTAAAACAATACAAGATGTTGAAGTTCTATACTCCTTGATGTCTTCCACCAGCTTTAATGTAAATGATGATACAAAGGATTTGAGTTTGTTTCTTTGTTCTTCTAAGAAACACGTTCTCCTATGATTAAGTAAAATTGAATAAAAATTTACATCCACAATATTGAAATAATAAATTTAAACAACTTTTGAAAATTAAATTGAAATAAAAAAATATAAAAAAATAAGTGATACCTTATTACATTCACATTCCATTTTGGTGGAAATTCAATTTTCAAATTTCACATTTACTGGAATAATTGTAGTTTCCAATATTTATTTGTAAATAATCAAATAAATAACAATATAAAAATGATTACAAATCAAAATCAATAGAAAAAGCTAAACAAAAAATCAAATAAAAATAAAATAGAAATCAAACAAAATTGAAAATCAAAACTAATAGATGTTTCTATTTCATAATCATTAATAAGATAGTAAGATTTGATTATGTTTATTTTTTTATAATTGACAGACAAATTGTATCTTAGATGCAAATAAACATAAAGTTTGGGGTCAAAACTAGAGGGGCCTAATGCTTCCAATGCAAACTACTACACTTGTAAAAATGATAACAAACTAGAAGATTTTGTGATTGTGCCACTTCTGGCCTGAGACTTGCACTCTTCTATTGGTGTATTTAGAATTAGAGAAGATAAAACTTTAAGGGAAAAGTGGGCTACAATTGCTAACATTTGAAATAAATTTGGTCCAAAAAGTTGCAGGTGGCATTTTGGGACATATATAAACTTCATTGTGTTGTGATTTATTTGTTATTAAGTATTGGTTAGAGGAAACTTTTGGAAAATGGATGAGATGGTGGCGCCAACTTTACAAGAGTTAAACGTATATTTCCATAAAAAAACAAGATAATGACTCAAAAATCCGTACTTGCATCATTTGTAATGTAGTGTGTGGGAGAAATTCTAAGACATATATCTTAGTATTGTTTAAACATGTATTTAAATTTAAAAACTTTTTATATATATATATATATATATATATATATATATATAATTACATATTGTGAGACTCTAACATCAATAAAAATTGAAATATAAATAAAATATAGTTTATTTTGATGCCAAAATTTTAAAATAAGCAAAAAAATTGAGTTCCATAATTTAGCAACAAAAAAATACATAAACTTTTAATTATTCATAGAAAAATTTGCATTCTCATTTTCAAGGATTCAATCAGCTTCACTTAAGGAAAGTATTTTTGTTGATGGACATATCATATTTTTTCATCCACATATAAAACCTAATTATGCATTATTGATACTATTAAATACTAGACTTGAAATTATGACACTATTGGTAGTTTTGAATTTGTTTTTTTAGATAAGGTAAAAACAGGATCGGCTCTAGGGCCATAACAAAAATAGGAATAGAAACCAATGAGTAAGAAAGAAACAAAAAAGTATAAGAAAGGATTTAAACATGTTTAACTCTTATAATGAAGATCAAGACTTTGAGCCAAAGCGAGAAAGACAGAGAGAAAGAAAACTAGCTCTAAAACTTCAAAACAACATAAGTTCGCCAAAATTTTTCCAACAATCTAGAAAACTCAGCTAATTTTTAGGAGATCCTTTACTACTACCATCATGACTAGCTTTTATCTTGGCATCCTCAGCACCCTTGAAATTTATATCTTCCTCCAAATCATCCATGGAACTACTAATGCGCAACTTGAAATTCCTCCTTTTAGGACCTTTCTCCATCCCTTCTAATCTGTCACTTAGCTTTTTGACTTAGTACTCTAGCTCCAGAAACTTCTGCTTGGAATTCACCTGACCAGAGAAAATTTTCTTAGAAGCATTAATGACATCCAACATAGTTTCCCTTTGACCAACATTGGTTTCCTCCATCACCTGAAGCACACCTTCTAAGTATTGAACCTTTCTACTCAAATCCTTGAAACCCTTAAAGTTACCATCCTAATTCCTTTTTCTCGAGGTGCTCACTTCCCTGTGACCTTCCTCACTATTCTCTTTACCAGAATCCTTCCCCACATTTTTTCATTTTCCAGCCTTCATCTTAGTAAGGCATTCCACAAGAGTGAGGTCATCCTCTTCCGCCTTATCTTTCAAAGAATAATTCAAAATAGGTTTCCCATTTTCAAACAACATAAGGATGATCCCTTCATGGAAAGGCATCTCTACCTTCTCCTACTTGAAAGGCCATCAAATAATTAGTCAAATACATAAACAGGAAGAAAGGGATGCTCACCATGACCTTATGGCGGAACATATTCGAGAAGGGTCTTATGGTGGGTATATATTTTTGGTATTTTCCTTCTAGAGTTATATACTTCATGATTTGAAGGAAAACATCTCTCCATATTCCCAGAATAAATGAACCGGAAATACCATCTCAGTAAAGAAACAACACCTTTCTCGTACCCACAAAGAACAACTCAATTTCACGTTCTCTGTGGGTTCTATCCTTAAAATTTATGATCCTGGATCCATTTTCATGTTTGTGCAAGGAAATGGTGGAATCATAAACCTCAATTTCCATACCTCTAACCTCAAACTTACCCTCTTTCCAATCTTTTCCAAAATCCTGTGACAGGGAGGGGTCGTGACTGTGTAATTTAGTGATGAAATTATTGAAACCCCCAATCTTAAGCTTGTTCCACAAATGTTGATTAAAAGCTTCAATGTTATGGCTAGTAAGTTCAACTCTAATCCTATCACCACCCATCTTCACGAGACTAAACTTCCCCTATTTTCTAGCACTTCTCAAAATTAGACCCCTTTCGCACTAACAGAAACCATGGAATACAAGTTATTAAGTAAGTTGTCACAACCCTGGAGCTCACTCGTGCCAACATCATCAAACTTAGTGCCCTCTATCTCTACTAATGGTTTCATTAATTTCCATGGGTAATTCATCATCTTTACACTAGATCTTGTAATCATTACTAATGGCTCTGTAATTAGCCATCTTATCCACACACTTGTTCCCTTGACACAAAGTATGATTATAAGAAACCCTTACAAAATATTTTAAAGTTTCCTTAACATCATTGAGGATATTTCTTATGGACCAATTAATGGAACCCTGATTATTGAGGGCATTAATAATGATGAGAGAATCACCTTCAATCTGGATGTCCTTGAAGCCTTTTTCTTTAGCCAACAAAACCCCCCAAAGAAGAGCTCTAGCTTCCGCCATGTTGTTTGTTTGCCATCCTAACGGACCTACATAAGCAAACAACCAATCTCCTTCATTGTTTCTTAAAATTCCCCCTCCCCCAGCAAGACCTAGATTCCCTTTTGATGCTCCATTGAAATTTAACTTAACAAAATTTTCCATAGGCCTAATCCAACTAGAATTCTTTTTGTTTTTTGTTTTTAATTCCACCAATTCAAGGGAGAACTTATCAAGAAATTTCTTCTCTCTTTTTAGGTAGGGTTTCTTGAATTTTCCTTTAAAGAGTTTAATGTTTTCCTTAATGGTAGCCAAAATTTTTCTTCTAACTTTCAAGAGAAGAGCTTTCTGATCCTGGAAGATACAATCATTCCTAGCCTTCCATAATCCCCCAAAAAAAGAGGGAGGGAAATATTCCAGGCCCAGACCAAAATGGGAAAACAAAAGGGACTCTCCCATTGAAAACAACAATCTTCAATCATCAAGGGAAAGGTCCATTAGATATTGAATAGATCCAAAATGGAAGCAAACACATCGTGGGAGAAGGAGCAATGAAGGAGGAGATGGTTGACATTTTCCTCCTCCTTCCTACAAAGAGAACATCTATTGGGAAGCTTCATTCCCCTTTTCTTGAGATTATCCACAGTCAAAATTTTATTTTGGGCAGCCATCCAAGTAAAAGATATTAACCTTTGGGATAAGATCCTTCACCCAGAGTTTACCCCAATAATCCTTGTGCATATCAGTCTTGAAATTTAACATGTAGGCAGATTTAACCGAGAAAATTCCCAAATCTTCTTCTTTCCATTTGATGGAATCCTCCTTGGTTTGGAACATGGGGATGTGGAAATCCCTTAATTTCTTATTGAGAGCTTGAAAGGGTTGGATGTCACCATCAAAATCCAAAGGAGGTTCAATGGTTTCCCATCGATGAAATCTTCCTGGATCCAGAAGTCATGAATCTAAAATTTTCCTATTTCCTTGTAGAATTGAGAAACCCTTTTCCAAGTTTCAAGTTAGCTAAGGGGGAATCCTCAATCCAATTATCATACCAAAAACTGATTCTAGAGCCCTTTCCTATTTCCCATATAGTACCTTTGGTTAAGATTTCTTTGGAGGCCACAAAAGAGTTCCAAAAGGGAGACCCTCTAGGAAGATTATCTTGATTAAAAAAGGATTCCATTCTGCCTATATTCCACAAGTATTTCATCTTTATAATTTCCACCCAAAGTCCTTCCTCTCTAGTAATCCTCCAACCAACCTTGGCAATTAAGGCCTCATTCATAAGAGAAATATTTTTTAACCCCAATCCCCCACAAAGATTTGGTTTTGTGACTTTTCCTAGGCCATAAGAGGGAATTTGAACTTCTCTCTAGCTCCCATCCAAAGGAATCTCTTCTGTATTTTCTCTAAGGATTCAATAATTTTAGCAGGGAGCTTGAAAAGAGACATCACATAAATGGGAATGCCTTGAAGGGAACTTTGGAGAAATTAAATCTTACCATCTTGAGAAATCAAGAGACCCTTCCAAGATGAGATTTTACTATTAACTCTTTCTAGCAGAGCATTCCAAACCGTGAAGTTAGGCTTCTTATGGATCAGGGGCATACCCAGATAAGAATATGGAAAATTCTTAATCCTGCACCCCAAGATGCGAGCTAATCTAGCTTGAACCGATTCTCCACATTAATGAAAAAAACAACACTTTTATGGAAATTAACCATCTATCCCAAAACCAGTTCATAATCATTAAGAACCACCTTAAAATTGGAGGCCTCATGGACAGAGGCCTTCCCCATCATAAATTTATCATCCACAAACTGATTGAGGCAAATAGAGGGAAGGCCATTAGAGATTTTAATACCCTGGATACTATTTGAAAACATGGCTAGTTGACATATTCTACTCAAGGATTCAACCATTATGACATAAAGGAAAGGTGAAAGAGGATCACCTTGTCTCATCCCTCTACCATCTTGGAAGAAACCTTCCAGTTTTCCATTAACCAAAACCGAGAAACTAGCAGTGGATATGTAGGTCATAATCATGTTTACTAGGAAGTTATCGAAACCCACCTTTAACAGGATGGCCTAGAGGAAATACCATGTTATCCTATCAAAGGATTTATGCATATCCAACTTAAGAAACATTTCGATCTTCCAGAGATAGCAACAGAACTTATGGCTTCTTAAATGTATGGCTTCTTAAATCACAATAATGATGCCTGTAATTTTCCTTCTCGAAACAAAAGCCCCTAATTCCCGGAGATAAATTTAGGAAGAACCATTCTAATCCTCCCAACTATGATTTTAGTCAAAATTTTATAGTTGGTGTTGCATAGGCTTATAGGTATGAAATCCTTAACCTCCTTAGCACTAAATATTTTTGGCACTAGGAATAGGAAAGTGTTATTCATTTGCCTCAAAAGATGACCATTGTTGAAAAATCTTGGACCATTTCAATGACCTCATATTTTATCACCTCCCAGTAAATTTTTGAAAGAAAAAGGCAGGGAAACCATCCAACCCAGAGATTTATCTCGGTTCCATATCAAAGATCGCAAAATGAATTTCCTCCTCTAAGGGGCTCCTTAAGATATCTCTATTTTCAAGAGGGGTGATAACATTCTGGAAAATATCCAAGACTTTATTCTGAACCAGCTCCTCTAACCTCTGCCCCTATTTAAAAATCTCCTTGAAGTAATTTATTATAGTGGCATTGATATCCCTACTATCTGTGTAGATCTCACCATTCTCACTTCTTATCTCATTAATCTTTAGGATATTAGCTCTGGAAGTGGCAGAGAAGTGGAAGAATTTAGTATTCCTATCCCCCTCCTTAAGCCATTTAACCCTATATTTTTGTCTCCAATACACCTCTTCTTTAGCCAGGATCTCATGGTATTCAGACAAGAGTTTTTGTTCTTGATCCTTGAGAATAATGTTAAGACCATCATTCTCCATAAGTTCCTCAATATTTCTTAAATCTTCAGCAATTCTACTTTTTTCCTGGAAAATATTTCCAAAAGTCTCCTTATTCCATCTTTTAAGGTTACTTTTGATATGCTTCAGTTTAAAACACAATATGAAACTAGCAACCCCACGAACCTGAATATCCCACCATTCTTGAATCTTGTTGAAAATATCAGGGTGGTCTAACCACATCTTTTCAAATCTGAAAGGTCTAGCTTTTTTAGTTGATTCATCCCCAAATCAAGAAGAATGGGATTATGATCCAATCCAATTATGGGGAGAGTTTTTAGAGAATAAAGTTGATTGATCATACAAAGATGACTCACCACAAATCTGTCCAATCTAATCTAAATGAGCTTAGTTCCCATCCTTTTGTTTACCCAAGTAAACTTGGATCCCTCCAAATCTAAATCAAATAGACTATTACTGGCTAGGAAGTCAGCTAAATCTTCCATACTTTCAGAATAAGAGATCAAGCCCCCTTTCTTTTCACTAGGGGAAAGGGGGGTATTGAAGTCTCCTCCAACAATCCAATATTTGTCTTTAAATAGTTTTCTAAAGCTCGAGAGATCCTTCTAGAATTTTTGTCTTTCACTAAGTTTATTGGGAGCATAAATATTAGAAACATACCAGGATTTTTTAGAGATGATTTCCATGAAACTCATAACCACATGACTAGGGGAAGAAAGGATCAGAACACCATGCACTATTCTAGGATCCCACATAGTGAAAACACCTCCCGAAGCTCCTAAGGAGCTACATCCCTCCCAGTAACTTTATTTCCAAATTTTCCTACCCACCTCTTTAAATCTGTCCATTTTCATTTTGGTTTCTTGGAGCATGAGAATATCTAGTTTGTTTTTAACTCTAAGATCCTTAGCAATTCTGTGTTTACTGGGGTTATTCAATCCCCTAATGTTCCAAGAGAGGAGGATCATTTAACATTTCTTATTTCAGAGAAGAAACTTCCCCAAAGTACTCTGAATACCAACATCTACTTCCCTCCTAGAGTTAGTCTCCCTTAATTCCTTATTACTTTTCCTACCCTTAGGAGTTGAGTCCTTACCAACATCAGCTCTAGAGGTACTACAAGTAACAGGTTTTGATTTACTTACTGGGGTCTTAGGAGAGACTGCTAAATCATACGTATCAAGCAACATAGTCCAGCAAGAATTCTAAAAACATTAGACATGGGTAGGATTTATTCTTGTCTCTGACGACCAATGGAAGAAACTTCATCCAACAAAGGTCCGTAGGCCACTTGCAGAGCAAAAGCATTACCTTTTGAGTCTTGGCTAGCCCCTTCCTCTATTTCTAGAACCACCTCTTCCAAGCCCAGATCTTCATTTTCATTTTCATCTTCATCTTCAAATTCATTGACTTCATGAAAACTAGAGACAACCAATTCCTTACATGGGGTATTAAGATGGACCAAGGGATCCACTTCTTTAACAACTATAAGAGGATCCTTTGTTTCTACAACTTTTCCATTTTTCCCAATCAGCCTCCATTCCTTTGCCTCCTTATTAGTTATCTTTTGTGGACCAACTATGGGATCAATTTTTTCTTATGAAGAGGACAATTTCTATGATCATGACCCACCAACTTACATTTTCTACAGGAAAAGGGAGATGGATCATAATAAAATATCTACATCCAAACACCCTCAAAAGTCAAGAGTTTGATATTACTCTCCAAAAAAGCATCTTGACCCATATTGACACAAAATCTGGCATGAGTGAGTCTAGATTTAGCCTTAGTGACTAGATCTAAGGCTATCGGCTTACCTAGGATTTTGCAATGCCAATAAGGACTTCGGCTCCCAAAAATCCAGGGGTAAGCCTAGAAGGTTGACCCAAATAGGGAACTCAGAAACAGACGTCACATATGGGTTAAAATTTGGTTCCCATTTCTGAACAACCACATGAGATTTTCCAATAAACCAAGGACCTCCAGCAAGAATCTTTGCCACATGATCTTTACTAGGTAAAGAGACTAAGAAAAAACCATTTACATATGTTGAAACTTCAACAACTCCATTAGATGCCCAACACCTCTTGACCCAACCTCTAAAGTAGTCAATATTTGGTCTAGAGCCAAGGCATTTAGCAAAAAGAGTGCCTTCCATGGAGGCTTTGGTTCTAGCCAAAAGAATCTCAGGAACTTTAAGGGATAAGTTACCTTTCTCTTTTGACAGTCCAGTCCCTCCAAAATTTCCTTGTCCAAGATTTTACTAACCAAAAATTCTACCCACGTGCTCATAGCCCCATCCTTATCCTTGTTATCCTTGGGTTCAACAATCACGTGATCTTTTACGGAGTTTAGAAACGATTTCATCCTGTTACTCGTCGACTCACTTTGAAGATTCCCTCTCATTTCCTTTGTTTGAAATTTCCAACAAATCCCACTCCCACTCCCACTCCATCATCCCCAATATATATATCAAATTACCATCATTTCCTTTGGTAGTTTTGAAATTTTACTGCCTATGTCAAAGTCTATTTCTTAACATTTTTCATCTTCCATGTTTTTACAATATATTCATTTCAACATATCTTTGTATATGCCTATTAGCCTTTCCCGCACCTATGGATGCATTTGCTAGCAAGTATAAAACAAAAATTTGATGGCCTCCAGAAGAGTGTGATGGGGGGAGCTTAAAGAGGAGGATAACAAACACCTAGATTTTCATCAGCCACCACCGAATATCATTGGGTGAGATGAAAATGATGTGAAGAAGATTGTGGAATAAAATTTCAATGAGCACGTCCAGAAGGTGGTTCACACCAATACAAAATGCATCTGCAAAGTGGCTAAAGAGCGCCTTAACAAATGTGATATATAGCGCCACGTGTGGTGTAAGCTATGCATTATTGCCAACCAAAAATCCTCAATGAACTAACGCTCACCATGGTCGAAGGATGATGACTCAAAATCTGGTGCAAATGTAATGTCCGTCTTGGCTGGCTCCAAGTTTGGTCAATCAGGGGTAGCCTTTAGTCATAATCTAGCCTTTGTTTTTGGTGTTCCTCAAACTCCTTATAGTTGTTGCTTTATTTTTTTACTAGGTTTGGCCTAGTGTGAATGTGGATTTGTGGATTTCTCTCATACCACCCATTTATTTTGTTGAGATAATCTTATATCATGTTGCATTTAATATAATATAAGATCCTTTTCATTAAATAATCTAGCCAATGCATGTGAAAATGTTGATGACGCCATCCTTTTTATTGCGTCGACCTTCCTAATATGAGTTGTGAGACTTTTTAATTGTTGGGTTGTGCTTTCGTATGTTCTCAATTGTTTTATCACATTTCTATCTCGTTGTTTTTCCCTTCCCTCTCATAGCATTTACCTATGTTTCATTCATCGTCTCGCACAACAATAAGTGGGAAATAGATTTCATCACTACTCTGTCTCACCTGTCGTCTTCACAATTTCTTCCACATAGACTCCATAGATGTTATGAATGTATGAATGGTGAGGATTATCTCTAGAGCAATGGGAGAGTTTGTGTAAACTCCGAGATTGTAGGAATCTTCATGTTCAATTTCCTAGTGTTGTGTGTAGATAAAGTAGTGGTCATGGAGGTCGCATCCCATTTCATTTACCTAGATCATCGTGTGGGTTTGGTTGAAGTTCGACATAAGTATTCCTTCCATGTCTCTTTACAAATTTGAATCTTTTTATAACCTTATTGGGTTGACAAAAAGATTTTTGATTCCTTGGAATTGAAAATTTGGATCCTACTTTAATTTACTGACATTGTTCAAAGCATCCGCATCGATTAGATGTGTCGTCTATCTCTAGCGTGCCATCCTTGTACACGGTTGTACTAAAAAAACCAACCCAACCCCTTCTTGATCACATGGTGTACTTGAATTCTATTGCTAGCACATCATTTTCCTTTCTCAAAATGATTCCAATGTTTGGTTGGTTGGAACCCTATGGTTTCTCTATCATTTGTGTGCTTTTTTCTTGTATTCATGGCTCTATGTTTTGCATGGACTGATTATTCATGTTACATGCTGGCCTCATTATCTTTCGTACTCATTTTTAGTTTTTGTACGTAGCATTTCATTGATTAAAATGCGGGATACTTATAGGGTGGGGACCCATTAACCCTCTGGTTCATAGCTCCCGGTAAAAACCATTCTACTTTCTAAAAAGGAAAATTTAATATTTTTTCCCTAAGTTTATTTGACAAAAAGTTTATGTATAATGTTATTGACTATTTTAATAATGTTTATATGTATAATATGTGTTATTATCTTTAGGAAATTTATAATATAGTAAAGGATTTAAACGATAATAAATATCTTAATATATAAAAAGAGTGTACATAAAATTTTTATTTCTAGTGAATTCTTATTTGATTAAGGTTAATTTACCTTGATAATCTACTCTAGCCTTACCTATTGAGCGTTAAGTGTTAACTCTCTTACTTTGATTTTTATGGTCATATTAACCTCTCGACTTCAAACTTTCTGCTGAATTTTTTTCACATCAGTTTAAGGTATATAAAGAATTTAAAAATTGTCAAGAACTTCAACAATCAATGTGTTCATAGATATCATGAGCACATTTTTTATTTGCAATGAATTATTTTGTGGATCTAGGATTCCAGTGTAACTAATAATATAATAACAAAATTTAAATTCTTCTTAAAATGATTTACCATAATTCTACCTTTACAAAAGGAGTTTTAATTTATTTCATATCTATATATAATTGCAAAAACATGTCCTCTTGACAAGGGGAGAAAGATAATTTTAATTGTCATTTAAAGTGTCAAGTGTGTGAGGAAAATGTCCACAGTGATTTCATGTCCCTTATTTCGAGGTACACAAGGATGGCGGAAGGTGACATGGGGGTTAATGATGAATGACATCACACATTTATTACTATTAAGGGGATGTTAATGTTCTCATAATTTGGGTTTATTCCTCTATTGGAATGGGTTTAGGGGATGTTAATATTCTTGTAATACAAGCGTCACGACATTTTATAACTATTAAGGGAGGTTAATGTTCATGTAATGCTAGTGTCACGGGGTTTATAAATATTAAGGGGATGTTAATGCACATTTACTCCTCTCTAGGAATTTGGGATTTATGTTGCTACTTGGTGTATTTGGTATTGCACTTTGTGGGGTTGGCTGTGTGTAGCATTAAACATTGATTTTTTCTTCGTGATATCTTGGCTGTTAAAAGGAATACGGGGGAAGATTTGGTTCATATTGAGCCTTGGGATCTCAATGATGTTAAATCTAAGGCTATGGAGGTGTTCCTTGGGATTTCAATTGAGTGGGATTCTCCCTTTCTTATAGCTTTTGAGGGTACAACGAGTAACTAAGTAATAATTTTAGATCAACATGACAATCTGGCTATGAAATGGATGAGGGGCAATGTGGTACTACAGGGAGTAAAGATTGAATTATAAATAAAAAAATGGATTATGTTATGGGAATGCCCACAGAAGGACACGAAGTCTATAAACCCAAAAAGGATTTAGCTGATGAAATGAATCTATTTCTATGAGGAAAGGAAAAATTCACCTCTCATTTTCTAGATTTCTTAGGAATACCTTACCTCCTACATTCAAAAAAGTGGCCCTTAACCTAATCTCTTTTTTCACTCTTGAGGGATGCCATAAATATATCTATACTTACCATCTTCCCATGCTCAATTTCCTCAAACATATTTCCTTCTTTCTATGGATTCTTTTACTTATTTCCACTTAACATAAAGAGTTTATCTCACATTTAGTTCAATATTACTTCAATGTAGACCAAACTCTCTTTGGCTCTAACATGCTTCTTATCAAATCATGTGAAAGTAAAAAGTACTATAAAGTCAATTATTATTTTATTTTCTCTCTATGGTTAGCACTGTAGATTTTTGATATATGATTCTTGGAGGATTATGATGTGAAATGATATTTACCTAGTTTATGAGTTATATTATCATTACTCCAACAATAATGATGCCATAATAAAAGAATTGGCTGTTAAAATTAAGTCATACCAAAATATGCAACATATATAATTTATACATACAAAAATATGCAATAGATAGATACATTTAATTATATTGTCATAGTCTGGATCGACACCCTTTTCTAGTTTCCTCATAATATATTCAATCATTATCTAGTTATAGTGAGGTTCAATAACATCATAGTAAATTAACTTGGAAGTGTCTCACATCTCTTGAAACTCATTAGCCTAACAACCTCTAGCTTGTGTAAAAATGATAAAAGACATCTAAATGGGTGTCAAATTTAACACTATGTTATGGCCTTCATTGCAACCATTGAAGGAAAAGAGAATATGTTCTCTATCCCATATAAATCAAAAACATGTTATGTACATAACATGTCATAAATAATGCCTAGCATCAGCTAGACCATATAACATAGCATAAATAATGGTTGGTGGCCACTAGCCCTTATAACATAGTATAATTAATGGTTGGCGGTCGTTATCCCTTATAACATAGCATAAATAATGCCCAATGGATGCTATCCCTTATAAAATAGTATAAATAATTCCCGAGTGAATGATAGCCCTTATAACATAGCATAAATAATGTCCAATGATGCTAGCCACTATAACATAACATAAATAATGCCCGGTGGGTGTTAGCCCATATAATGTATTCCAATATTTGATTTTTGGATTTTAATATTTGATTTTTGGATTCGATATATAGGAGTATGGAGTAAATATAATTCCAATATAGGTGATTTTTATTCGATATATGTGACTCGGATTCCAATATATGTGATATTGGAATCCAATATGTGTGATTTTGGAATCCAATAAATGCGATTTTTTGGAGTGCAGGTAATTCAAATATTTGACATTTTGGAATCAAAAACATCAATATTGGATTCTGATATTGAATATATTTTTATTTTTGGGACTGGGACAAGTCTCAATTTAGTGTAATAAGCGTTACAACAAGTACCACAAAAGCTGTTAAAACTAGTGCAATCCAAAATAGAAAAAAAAAATGTATAACGTCTCATTGTGACTTATGAGAGTCATTTTGGGGTGCATTAGTAATTCATGTAGCTCTTGGGAACCATTATATAAGCTTGGTATGATATTTATTATTTAATGGTCACTTGTTTAACCTTGTTCACTTTGAAAGTTGTAATGCAACTTAATTAGACCTTGTTACTCATTTGTAGTTAAATTGTGAATGTAATAAACATGAATCTATAAGTACTCTAATCTATAAGTACTCTATTAAAATAATGTGAATTTCAATACTTACTACATAAATCCGAACATTATGAATTTTAATCCTCACTCAAACCTCATTTTCAAAAGGAGAAATGATGGCTATGTGAAAATCGAAAAACTATTCTTTCAATATTTTTCTCCCATAAATCTAGAAGTAAAATGGTTATTCATTCACTCACATGGTGAGATGAGATTTCATATGTGAATTGGTTTTGATACTCAATGGCACAAATTTATGGGATACTAGGAATGAGGAATGCAATTATTGGAAAATTAGAAGAATTTTATCTATAAGTGTATTTATAACTTGTGTCTTATAACTAAGAATAAAATTTAGATAGCTATATCAATTTGAGCACAAGTAGAATATATAAATAAACAACTTGGGTTATAAGGAAATGTTATTAATTATCCCCTAAAATATAGAAAACATGTGATCATAATGGTTTAACCAATTGACATGTGAATTTTTTTCTACCTTATGAACTTTCAATGTCAATTGCATACTAAGTTTTGGTCATAATTTTTTTATTATTACACTTCTCGTATCTTTCTTAGATATAACACAAATTATAAACATATATAATGCATATAATATAAATAATTTTTTCATACATTATGGATATTCCATTGGTTGTTATGGGATTAGAAGAAATAATTGTAAGGTTTTATTTTCGTGATATACCTTATTACTTGTTAATAAAAAAATTGTTTGACTCTACATTATAACATGTTAAAGGTAACAACTACTTAATATTCTTAATCATCACTCATACCATAGATGACAATATATTACAAAATGATGTTGCTTCTAGTCGTGCAATGCATATTTTAAATTTGAACGTGAATTGTTCTCTTTGATGGAGTCAGTCTTGTCCATCATAACCCTATTATATTATAGCTCAACATGATTGTAAAATTGTGTTCCATTTTTAAGATGAACTTATACCTCTATTTTTAAGATAAATACCCTCCCATCGGACTTAGTGGACCATTGGTGACCTAGGTTAGTTGGAAAGTTTAAGAAAGTTTTGTTAGGGATATGGGCAAATATTAGAGTCTTCCTTTCCATTTGGATGGAACATACTTTTGTTCCTCTTCACCCCTTTGGAAATTATTAAAGGAAAGGTTGTTTTTATGATTGTCGTAGGAGATATTTTGGGTGGTTTCCATATTAATTTGGTAGTATTTAGACCTCTCTAGACACATAATACACCTAGTTAATTCAATTTTATTATTAATTAAAATGTTAAATCTTATGATTGTTTTAAACTTATTTTGGGTAATGTTGGGTTCAAAACAAGTTAGTCATTTTTAATAGATGATGTCGAGAATGTTTTGGATGTGGAATTATGTAATTTAGATTAGAAAGGTAGGAATTTGATTAAATTTTGATCAAAATTTAATCGTACCATCTTTCTTTATGTTCTCAACCAAAAATTTTGGGAGTTATTTATGATATAGGGGTAAAGGATCAATTTATGGAAACTCTAAGAAAATGTTAGTGATTATTTCAACTATTTTGTTATATGGGAGATAATTTAGTTTTATTTTATATCTCTTGGATGTTTTTCGTATGCATTTTTAAAAAATAGTATTAAATTTAGTTATCATCCTTGTCATCAAGTCCTATTTTACATGGCCATGATATCATTGGCCCAAAGAGGAATGTGCTAAATCTAGTATAGATTTGAGGGTCATTTTGGTAGCTTGTTATTTTTTCAAGAAGGAGAATGGATATTTGAAAAATAATTTCATGCAAGATGGGAAATTTATATTTTTCATATGGCATATATACCACCCATGGATGGCTTCATGCACATATTATGTGAAATTTCTCAGCCTTTCCTTGAAAACAATTTTGTTAAAGTGACCTTTCCATCAATAGTTTCCTTAAGAGTGATCCTTATGTTGTACATCCAACTATGTAAAACCTCGTAAATAAACGTATTTTTCATAACTAGTCTTCTTTCTTAATAGTATAATATTCCTTGGTACACATGACGATGAAGAAAATTTGGTTTCAAAGGGAAATTTTATTGGAAAAAAATGTGTAGAAGGATGTGACACTGTGGTGGGTTTTTTTCTTACCGCATCTAATGATCTCTAGGAGAAAGTCTATTTCTATGGGAGAAGGTTTAGTGACCACATTTTTCTCCCCTTGTTGACTTTGACTCCATGTTTTACACATTAATTGGATGTTTGATTTTTATTGTCTGGACTATTTAATTTGAATCATTATGTTTATGTCATCAATTTACCATTTGTTAATAAATCATTCTTGATAGTATGATACTTGTGGAATACATAGATGATTTACAACCCTTATCATTAACACTTGGTTTTCATATAATCTGATAGATATTATTGATCTAAGGTTTACATGAATTATATTTTTGATAGAGCTCATCTCCTTATCTTGAACATGTTAACTTGACATGATAGGTTGTGTATGAGGCACATGATTCCAATTTACTATTGTTTCAATTGTTTCTTATTTTGGTGATGTTGTTTTGGATGCTAATGATATGAGATTTCCATGTATTATATCTTGGTATACTTTAGATTTGTATCATTTTCACCATTATCTCCTTATGTATATTAATCGATTTTTTAATTGAATGATTTAGATCATAACTTATTTGATCATTTGGATGTATGTAGAATCATTTCATTTGGTTTATTGTATCGAGCGAGTATGATGACATGTGAATTGAGTGTGCAAGTTATAAAATTGCCAAAAGAGAACATGGAACTCATAGATGTACCTCTAAGATTGTACAATTGGTCATCTGGGTCAAATCCTCACTTGTTTTGTTTGATTGGTTTTACCTTGGTTGTCATTAGTTGGTATGGAAATGGGAAATCCATCATCATTCTTGGGTGTTAGTCTTTTGGATTTGTAACCTCGGATGGTTGTCTCCTTTATTTTCATTCTGGTATAATTATTTTAATCCTTATTTTAAACCAATTTTATGAGTTATAGGGTTCCTACTTGTTAAGAGATGATTAAATTAGTGTAATCATGTTTAAGGAGGTATGGGAGCACCTAGGCATGGGTTAGGTGTGCCCACCACCTCTCTAAGTGGGCCATTTTCTCCAAGCCCTAAATTTGGCTAATAAGGGAAATTTTAAGGGGTGCTTTACCCATTATGGGTCTGATTTATATAAAATATGACCCCTTAGACCTTACCTATTAGTAGGGATACCTTTCTCAAGTTCAAATGGGATTTTCCCTCCCATTTGAGCCTCTCTTGTCCACATAAAAATTCATTAACTTGTTTTTTCAGCCTTTTTTAGGATTTTTGAATGAATTTTATTTTTGTTTTGTTGTATTTATGGAGATTCCTTTAATCAAGACCTATGTATTATACATGATGCATACTTAAGGGAATATTGGGTTTGAAAGGAAAAAGGGTGAAACATGTTACCCTATGATTTGTGAGGATACTTGAGATTTATATTATTATTCCTCCACTTTGAATAGGGATAGACTTCTTACCTCATTTCTTCATTTTTACATTTCTTAAGAGTGGGAGGAGCTGTGATCTTAGAAGGGAATTTTTGTATTCTTTTGACTTGGAGCTCATGCAAAGTTTGGTAATGAATAATGGAGATTTTGGAAGTTGACCATGTAATTTGGAATTTATATTTTAATACTTTAATATATGTATCTTAAACTCTACTTCTTGTTCATCTAGCATGAAATCTATGGTTCTTTTCTCGTTATGGTTTGAAATGGGCATGTTGAAGATTGTTTTGGTTGTTTTTATACTTATTTCTCAATCATTTTTCCTCTTTTTGGGAGGCATGGGAGATAAATCCTTTGGGAGGTATGGGAATCCGTGGTGGCTTGTAGTAACATGACATATTGTTTATACTGATTTGGTTTAAAGGGAAATGTAGATACTATGGGTTATTTGTATTTCCCTCCCTTCTGAGAAGTGTTTGTGTTTTTATCTGTGTAGAAATGGTTATGAATTTAGTTTCTTGAATCTAAGTTGAGTGTTTAATTTTATCCTAACTTGTGCATTTAGGAGGAATTTTCCTCTCTTTCCCATGGGCTTGGAGGGATGCTAACATGTCCTACACCTATAAAGATGTCATGTAAAGTATGTCAATTGCTTGTTTATACACCTAATTTTTCACTTTCCATATTTCATACCTATTACTAAAAATTTCCTTATGTAGATAAGGGTCATTGATGGATATATTTATAAAGTGGGTGACTTAAAATTACTTCCAATAATGGGGAATGATTATTAACGTAATCATTATGGGCTAGAGATAGTACACAAATAAAGTGTCACTACGTGGTCTTAGCCATATTCACACTTGAATTAGTAATCCTTATCCCTTATTTCTCAAACACATTACACTACTGACTTCTTGCTTTTATCTCACCATTAGGAACTTTTTCATCCATGTTTGTGATCTACAACACGCTTTTTTTTTCTTTGCATGAAACATCACCTCATTTACCATCCTTGGTGACACCATCACCTGTGGATGATGGTGTCTATGCATGTTTTTTGGGTCAATGCCATCACCCATGGGAGATTCCATCATATAAATACCTACTAGATCTTGACATTCATGAAGGAAGTCCAAATATTAGGAACTTCCACCTACTCTTCCCTTTTGTGTCATCTTCACATCTACTCGATCATCTCTATGTTCATATTTCATTTAGATTCGATTGGATTGGGAAATCTTCTTATTGGTTGGATTTTCTACACTAATGTTCCCTTGTGCACCTAATAGTGATTCTCTATTGGTGTGCTACTTCTCTGGAGAGATAGATGCATTAGTGACCACCCTAAATGTATAGGTGAGCTATCTAACTATATTTTTCATTTTGCATAGATTAGTTTGTTTTCATTTCCCATTTTTCTATATTAGCTTAGAGTTACATATGAACTTATTCATGATCAACTTATTATATTATCTTTACTTTCATTCTAGACATATTGTGTATTTTTTCCTTATCTATCATTGATCCATACCTCTCCTCACCTAATTACTGATATATTAGTAGGGTTCTCTCCTCTATCTTGACTATAGGCCTTGGAAAACATAGTTTAACCTAGTGTATAGATTATTTCCTTCTAGATATGTGAACCTAGTGATTTTTATATCCCCTTTAAATACATCCACTTTATTTTGGTTAATGTGTGTCTCCTACTCATTTTCTCATTACCCTTGTATAACGAATGATTTAGGAGTGTAAGTTATTAAAACACATTCTTGTGCCACCATACATCTCTAGTGAACATGAAGTGAATCTTGTAGACCTTAGAATCAAAAATATCTTGCTAAAAGAACCCATATTCAAATTCGACATCATTCTAGCATCCAAAATCTACAAAGTGTAAAAACCTTCCTACATGGAAACCATTTCCTAGGGGCAATCATGACTATTCTACTTTATCCATTTTTAATGCCATCGGCTCATGTGTAGACTTATTTGAATGAACAATCCATTTTTATTCCTAGACCTATTTCTTGACACCATCGTCCCATGTGTAAAATTTTCTACATGGTCGATTAATCTACCATTCATTTTTATACCCGTTCTCATCTAGATCATTACTTCATCATACATTATGTGGGCATGGGGTCCTCTGACTCTATTGTGAAGACATTTCCTAAATCCTATCATCATGAAACTAAGTTCTCTTATTGCTTGGATGCTTGCATCATAGGAGAACCTAGAAAGAAGTCTTCTACCCACTTTGTGATGTCCCGGATGAGGATGATAAAGAAGAAAACTATAATGATGGTAATTTTTATCATCCTCGAGAGATTTAGAAGTTTCTATATCAGTTTCACCAATACAAACATGAATCAGAAGAAATGTTTGGAATGATTTTTCTTGAATTAATTTCCAAACAACTTGACCATATGGTATAAAAATGAAATCTTCCAAAGTAGGTTCATCTAAAAATACATCTAATTTTAGCCCTACCAATATCATTCTCCAACTTATTGATACAAAGATCCAATCAAAATCTATTAATTCGGCTCAATTCCTTCAAATACAAGCTAACATGGCTTGATTAGTCAACCAACCTATAACAAGCTCTTGGGGAACCATGCCCCCTCCTTTTAAAAATGTTTCTATTGGGGTTCCCATCACCCAAACCCTATAAAAAAAAAGTATTGAGAACGGTCCAACAAGATCCATTCACAAATTATATTGCTAACATGGATATTGGTGGCATTTTCCCTTCTATCTCTTATAATGGTTCTACTAATGTAACCCTTCATATGAAGGGATTTAGTAATATTTATAGGGAGTGGATTAGAACTAATTAATATGCTTCCACCAAAATTCTAGCTAAAACTCTTACTGGAGATTATTTAGATTGGTACCATTTTTTACGTCCTAATTCCATAGTTTATATATAGTCCTTTGTGACAAGCCTAGTGAATGGATTCCAATATCTTGATCCACCTAAAAATATTATGAATTCTTTCATCAATTTCCAATAATCTAAAAATGAATCAACACAATATTTCATCATGTTTTGGAAGACCCTATCCATATGAGAAGAACATAATATGCCTAATGATAGCCTCTTCCATCTTCTCTTATGAGCTATTGAACCTCGCCTTCAATACAAGGTAAGGTCATATTCTCTCACTTTGCTAGAAGAGGCCTTTAAATAAGCCAAAAGGTAGGATTATGTTGTAGGAAAATCATTAAATGAATCATCAAATTATAAAAATTTCCCTTATTGTCATGTTTCTAAGCTATCAAAGTTTCTTACAGTTTTAATTGAGGTATAAAAGTTATTTAGAGTTTATGTGGGATCTAGAAAATTTGAATTTTCTTCATATTATGTTATCCCTCTAAAGAGGGATTTGAACTAGTAAAGCTTGTAAAGAGTGAATATGTGACTTTTCAAGGATTTTCAAGGTGGGAGAAGGAATATTAGTGTTTTTGAGTGATTTTAAACATGTGAAAAAGATTTTAAGGTGGAAACAAGTTAGAAAAAATGCCTAAAAAGATGTAATATGCCTATTTATGGGCATGATGAGTCAAATAGAGGTAGTTAGGGTATGAGAGAGAGAGAGTGTGTGTGTGTGAGAGTAAAATAATATTGAATGAAGAATAGTAAGGGATAATTCCTCGAGGATGGAGGAGGAAAATAAGAATAAATATGAATTCTCTAGTAGAAATATGAATTAACATGATAAATACTCTATTTAATAGGTGAAGAAATATACACATGCTTCATATTTCTTAATTTTATGTATTTATAACAAGAATATTTATTGATTGTGTGTGAGATACTATCATTGGAGCATTATAAATGAGGTATTCAAATACTTTACTACATGAATATTTTTGTTTGATTAGTAATATACAGATCCACAAATTTAACTCTATTATGACAAGTTAAGGTTTTGGACAGTTTTTGTATGTTGATGATAACCTCGTATTGGTTCCTCACAAATTAGTATGTATCCATTGTTATACAGCTCCTCAAATCAATATTGGAGATGGTAAGCCTTATAAATTATATAAGTATGGGTATTGAGTAAAATGATGATTGGTATATTGAAACCCCTATTTTGTTTCCTTTATTCCAATAAGTATGATCAAGAGTGAATATGAAGTATGTGTTGAAGATAGGATTATTCATATCAGAATGTGTGTTAGAAACCTACATTTTGGATTTTATTAATCAATGGTAAGTTTATTTTACTTGATAGAGGATTGAAATATATTTTACAATGAAGTGCATACACGGTTTCCTAAGGAAACAAGTAACAATTATCACAAGAGGTTGAAAAGAGAAATATTTATGATGGATTAAGGTGATATTTATTAACACAGACCCTATAGACTTGGCATATGATCTTGAAATGGGAAAATAGGCCCTAAAATTAATAATTTTCTTTCTCAGGATCACACAAAATGACAAACCCTAAGTGAGGGTTTTAGAAGCTAAATTTTTTTCTTTGAGAGTTTTTACCATAAAAATTCAATGAAAATTGATAGTTTCTTCTATTGAATTTCCTTTAAACATATTTTTCAGAAATTGGAGTTCTAGTGTGTGTAAAACTAGAGGAAAACATCTCAGTCTATAGTCACAGGCATGGAGATAGTAAAGACACCTAATTGTTAAGGTCAAGTCAGTAAGTATGTTATCTTTTTAGAGATAATCCATGAAAATTTGGAGATAATTAAATATTTAAAATGAGTATTCAATTTTTTTAAAGTATGTCTTAAAAGATTTTTAATCAAGTTTTATATTTGAAAACCTCATTGTGTGCAAGGCTACTAAAGTAAGTAAACTTGTAAGAAAGAAAAGTGGGATTAATAGAGAAGGTTAAGGAATGAGACCATGAAATTTACCCCACACCTTCATGATTAAAAATGGTAGTTTAGAATGTGTTTGGTTTTCTTTGGGTATACCTAGAGGTTTCTATTCATGAAATCAGCTAGAGCCTTGTCTTATTAATACAAGAAACGAATTTAAGTAAGTTGAGTAATATTTGAAGATTAGATCTCTTCTCCCCATATTTTTGGTTGATATTTCATTAGTTTTATCTGCGTAACAAGGAACATGGTTAGAGATAGTAGTTATTCCTAAAAATCCAAGTTTTAGTTTGTGTGATCCAATTTCTTGATGGAACTTACTGTTGTTGCCAAATCACTACACCCTTTGAATGGCCAGACTGTAAGAAAGAAATTTAGTGTGATTGGGACACATGGGATCACCTCTCAAGTTGTGGGACTTGGGCTCGAGGTGAACATACGGAGAAGGCTAGCCTCCTTTTCCTAAACTAAGTGTTGTTCTAATCCTAGTGTAATAAAATGGCTATCTAATCCTAGGTTCACATTTTCATGGGTTTTAAGGAAAGAGATTTGCAAAAAGGAAACTATACTAGGGATGGTGATGCACCAAATAAAGGGATGTTTTTAATCTCAGGAAGGGTTAATGTGAGTAGGATGTGGGCACCATTAATCACCTTCACCTATTGCAACTTAGAAAGGGCACAAAATACCACAGACCAAAAGCATGTGTTCCTTTATTAAACTTGAAGTATACATAATAGAGAGATCAAATTTTATTGAACACATAATTAAATAATCATGAGGATAGAACACATGCACATGTCAAACATCCATTTCACTTATTACAGCTAATGATAATGCAACTTTTAACAACAAAAGGAAAACAATATTTCCACAATTGACATAAAATATGGTTACATTACTTCCTCATAACATAAAATAGATAATCTGAAATAAAGGTAAGCTAATCATTCACACTAAGGAATTATGCATTCACAAAGCATATACCAATCAACCATTCAACATAATAAATTAGGTTCTTCAAGGAAAGATATCACTCTGAATATAATCAAAAGGTTTCAAAATATCTGAAGCACTCTTCCAAGCTTGAAGAGAAAATTCCCCAAAAATGATATATCCATCTCAAGACTCCATGCACCTAACTATTTATAAGTTCTTTAGGCTGAGCCATTACAATTGGGCCTTCAACTAACATTTTACTAAAAATAGAAATGTCATTAAATTCAAGGGAACATGCTCCCATAAAAATAGCAATTTTGTTGCAAGGGTTTGACTTAGTCAACCCTACAACTTTGACCAATCCAGAGCTTGGATCTTCCCTTCCATGGCTTCTCAGCTTTTCCTAGTTCTGCAACGCCTTCTCCTTCTATAGGTTTCTTTTGTGCTTCCTCCCACATAGCCATTCAATGTTTTTACTCAAGGAAATGCTTGATGATCCCCTAAATTTCTTCGTATCCCATTCCACATGCATAGTGATTCACTACATCTACTATCTTGATTTCCCTTGTGATCTTGGCTAGAATTCTTCTAAGTTTACTCATAACTTTCTTTAGTCTTCCTGTGAAATTTTGGCATAAAACCAATCTATCAATAGATTCACTACTAAAATTTTTGGTAACCTCATCGACGTGCTTCACCAAATCTTTGAAATTTTCCTTGATTTTTTCTTCTGGGAGAGCATCAATGTTTTTGTTGAATAACTTGTAATTAATAATATTGAATTCTTATGATATATCATTCAAGGCATCCATAATTTCCACCCATTTATCATCCAACTTCTATATTAAATCTTGCAGCACCTGACACTATAATTCCATGGCCTTTTGATATTCAAACAACTTTGAAGCATTTTCGATTACATCCTCCTGAAGGAGTAGATCTGGATCTTATTCTCTGATTTCACTCCATGTTGCCAAATTCAAATTCAGATTATTATTATCCTCAGAAAATGATTCATCCATTTTACAAATAGCATCTCTTCCAACCTACAAATCATTATATATTTCTAGAGCCTCTTTAATTAAAGGGTTAGCTTCTTGCAGTATATGTTCCATCCATCCATTTACTAATCTCCCTTTCTAGCCTATCTTTTCAATCTCATGATAAGAAATGTCATCGATGGTAGATGAAACTATCATAGTCGTAGTAGTTGATATTTCAAAGTAGATGGATTTGGTTGTGTTACTTTTCGTAGAAATGTAGTGAGATGCTCGACCTTGGATTTAAGCTCATCCTTAGAAGATTTATCCTTATCATATTTCTCCAGCAGATTTCCAAGAGCAAGTACATCTTGTTTAGCTCCTTTGTGAGTGGCTTTTCCCAGTGAAAATATAGAAATATGATAATCTATAGCTGTAATTATTTCCTTAGTTTTCCCTCAACAGAGTAGAAACCTCTACAACTCATTCCCTAGATGGATTCATTGTCAGGTTGAAAACAATATTTGGCCTCTTGGCCTGTTTTTTTGGTGTATGCTCAATATGCTTAGATCTATGACATCCTCTAGAGGAAATTTCTTATTTTTCTTTGGAGTCTTCTGAAATAACCATTCTGGAATGGCTGATGTTAATGAGGATAAAATAGTAGATTAAGTACCTAAAACATTAGTCACAACAAGAGCACTAGAAACATTAGTTGAAATTTGAATGGAAGTGGTAGTAATGGATGGGGTGGATGTGAGGACTGCCATAAGAGTGGATATAATGATATTAGGAGATGAGATGGAAGGAAATGGAAGTGTTAGGGGAAGTGAAGTAGAAATGGGTGACCTAATGGTTTCCTCAACTGAGAGTATTGGAAGGGATGAGAATAATTGGGCCATGGAAGGAGATGTAAAAGAATAAATGATCGTAGAAGTGGAAGGAATTGACAATTGGAGAACCAATGACTTCCACTAATTCGATATGGTTCTTTGTAGGAGACATGGATTTAGAAACATGAGCCTTAGAGAGAGATGAGCTCCCAACAACAAATGAAATATTTTTTGGAACTGTATGGGCCTTTTGAATTGACCTTTTCCCTTTGTGGGTGTTGATTGGCTCATGGTTGATGGGGCTTCTATATTTGTAGGTTGATCTACCCCCTTGGGTGAGATTCCCAAGGTAACCAACCAACTATAGGTTCTCTGAGAATGGGCCCCACCCTCTCCTTTGTATTACAACATTCTTCTACATACCAATCAATCCATGGAAATGGTTGATTGACAACATTATCATTTTTATATGCTACATCCAAAACCTCATCATCATCTTTCATGTTTTTGGGACATCGGCTATACCAAAATTTTGAACCTCATCCAAAGTTAGCCTATTGTAATCTCTTTTTCGGATGATGAATTCATCCCGAAAATGGATCCAAATATATTCTACTTGAGGCACATGGGAACTAGACCGACTGTTTCAATAGATTTATCCTAGTAATCAAAGCTGTCCGAGGATGAAAGCTCTGGAAAGTTACTTATGCCATTTTTACATCCATATTCTTAGTATTATAAATATTTGGGAAAGTGTATTTGCCAATTGAAATAGGGAATTGAAATCCCGCTTTGTTCCATTTATTCTCGGATATTATGATAGTATATCAATTTCGAACTAATTCTAGCAAGACCCACTTGTCGGTGGAACATCCCGGCAACTTCTTTGGGAGCACCTACGGAACCGGGAATCTGAATATAAGTAAATGTAGGAAGCGTAGGTAGATAGTTTTCCACTCATGTAATTATTTAAAAGATTCATCAGAAATCCTTCTATTATATAAATCTTTATCATGTGGTGAAGTCTCCCATGATAGCTGCAACATAGACCAAAAAATATGTCATATAAAAACTATTTGAGGATAACACCCTACTCAAATGATAGAAAATGGAGCTACTGATATGCTCCTCCCATCTAATAAATTCCTTTTTTTCTTAATGGTGGTGATATATAGGAACATCCACTCCTTGAATTCCCTTGCATAGGGAAGGCCTGAAACTCTATTCAGCAACACAATAATATCATTGAATTCCTGAATGAAGTCTGACCTATACATGGTATTGAACAATTTGGCAACATTCTTGGCCAGATAAATTTTCAATATGACCTCTGTGCATAACTCTATTTCCTTGTCCCAATGTTCCATGACTAAGTGTTGGGCCCCTGAAACATTGGCTAAGTATAAAATGGCACATAGGTGTGCAAGGCCTAGTTGAAGAAAGGTGCGTAAGGAGAAGGCACACAGGGGAGGAAAGGGTTTACGGAAACTCATGGCTCATGTGGACAAATCCAAGGTTTCATGACTTAGCCATATTGGTAATTTTGGGTAGGATATGAGGAAAAAAGCGTGACCCGACCGCTCATGTGGAGTGGATAAGATGCCAACAGGACATCATGGCACAGAGTGGTGAGCTTAGGCCTGGAGGAGCATGTGCTTCTGGAGGACCACATTCAGACACTTGGTGACAGATCTGAGGCCTGCAGGAGAATGAGTTGGTAGATCAAAGAGGCTATATATACAAGTTCTGCAGAAGTAAAAGACACACCTAAACATATAGAGAAAGGGTGGAGCTCTGCAGAAATACTGCAAGGACTCTGCTAGTTTGGGAAAATAAGGGTAGGAAAGAATGTATCAAGGGTTGGGAATTATAAATTTTCTTTTGAGGGCCTAGTTATATGAGTCCAGTTATAATGCATGACTACTGGTCTACCTTTTTGTGACATTTTGTAATGGCCTAATGAATGTAATAAGGTTACTAGTTGATATGAATATGAGCATTAATGGTTCTGATACATACATCCTTCTTCATAGTTCTTTCTCATTTATGTTTATGAACTAGTATGAATGCTTGTATGATTTCCTTTTTGTATTGATGTAAGTTCTTTATCTGTTAAGCACTTTATGTCTGGAATAACTACAAGGATCTAGAAGCTGTTTTGAGCTCTATGGTGCTTGTATGTCTTATTTCCTTTCAAAATATCTTACACTCAGATCATAGATGATGTTTCCCATTAAACTCACATAAAAGAGAGACGGTGCCCACGTGTGCCTCGGGTGAGTGCCCAGTGCCCGCTGGGTGATAGGCCGACACGCATGGGATTTCTTTCCTTTGTGATGGGGGTAAAAATGACTACATCTTGGTTCCATTTTGGGACCTCTTTTTGAAGTTGTAGTGGGAAATGACATACATCATGATCTAGGTAATGAGTAATGACAAAACATTTAACTCTGGAAAGTGTTGAATCATGGTTCAAGAGCACGGAGGATGAATTTTCTCAGAGATTCAACACTGGACCTGAATTTAATGCACGTAGGTGGGTAGAAGAGAACCTCTACCATGATTTATATGAAACTTTTTTCTATTGCTTCCCAGTAGAACTGTATGAATGGCTCTCAAGCATATGCATCTAGATCAAGCTGGTATTATAGATCACACGTGGACCCAAGAAGAATACCAGAGGCTACAGGATGTAGATATGATGTGGACTCATTGTTGTGGATCATTGGTGGAAGGGTGTGTTGGCTAGCTACACTGGAGTATGCTATTTCCACATATTCTTGTCCGGAAGTTGCTGAGTTTGAATTTTTGTGGGAGCCAGAGGATCATTTCTACATGTTATCCCTCTAGAAATGAAGATCTTGATTGTTACTTTGAGTTTAGAGGCATTTCCAATGGCCGGCTAAACCATTTTGAGCATTGGGAGAGGAAGCTAGGGTGGAGGAAGATGGCAGATATTACGATGGAGAAAGAAAGGGAGGAGAGATGGCTCAAGTATAGTGAAGTGCATGTGAAAGGGATTTCTAGATGATGCGAGGCTGCAAGTGTGATGGATCTATGGAGGTAGATTGTGGGAAGGAGTTGAGGTTCACATGGAGGATGTGGAACCTGAGTAGTCTGTGCTACCCCATCTTGGCAAGTGCATAAGAGAGACCCCTTCAACTTTGATGAGAGTTCATCACATGGAGAGAGAAGAGTCATTGGCACATATCTAAACCCACCCAAAGTGACCAAACCATGGCGCTTGGTTTTCTAGATCAAGGAAGGAGTATCATTGACCCAGTTGGTATCAATGGAAGTGACAGATCTGCACCTAGGAGATACAATTTTTAGTTCCCACTTCTATGGCTACACATATTCTAGTATTTAGAGGAGTCTTTGGACAAGGAGCAAGTACACAAGCCTTTGGTCTCACATTTGGGAGTGGCATGGGGTACAATAGTGGTAGTGGGGCATTATCATAGATCATTACCATTGGCACATAGTTCAGTGGAACCTTGGGGACACTTGGCATGACTACTATAGGACTGGTGGTTTTTGGTGGATCTAGTGGGTAGAGGAGGAACATGACCTAGTGGACCTAGTGGTTCTAGTGGATCTAGTGGCTCAGAGGCACAGTGGACCGGTGGATCTGGTGGGTGGTGGAGGAAACACCGAGGGAACCAAGGCTCTAGCTCAGAGGACAAGGGCCCCAACCACCCCCTCAAGTCTTCTTTGAGATGTCTTTACATTTTCCAGATTACAGAGGTATTGAAGATGCTGTAGAACATGTTCACAAGTGTGAGCTGCTATGGCATGCAAAGGGGATCACAACCTCGAGAGTGGAAGGCTAGTCAATTTGTAATGATTCAGTAGGGGCATGCACATAGCTGGTATAGGAAATATGACCCTCATCAAATAGTGGTGGATTATACTACTTTAAAGAATGCCTTGGTAGAATTCCACATCCTTGAGTTTAAAAAAAAGAGCATCAACGCCCTGAAGGAGATTCAACAAGGAATGGACAGAGAGTGTGTGGGAGTATGATGCACACTTTAAAACTCTCTTGTCTAAATTATCATATGATATTCACCCTTCACAACATGCTCAAGTGGTTTTTGGAGGGTTGATCACACCTTTTAGAAGGGCCTTATCTCATAAAACTTTTCATGCAGACCCACGTGAGGTGTTAGAAGCTCTCATGTGTGCCGAGGCTATTGGTAGTGTTGACACTGGTATTAGCCCATTTTTGGAGGCTCAGATTATTATTGCTATGGCTAAGTAGCTGGAAAATTTATCTACGTGAACTCAGCCCATGAGACTCATAGTGGTTTATGGTGTATAGATTGTGAAGTAGAGGGGCATGTCAAGGATAGTTACCCTGGAGGACAAGTATGCACCGTGATAAAGAGACTGTGAGATTTGTCATGGGGACCATGATGCAAGTAGATGCCCCTTGTTACACATGCGTAATTTAGAAGAATGTGTCTTGCTACTATAAGATCTACACCTCTACAACCCATGATACTAAGGATTGTAGGCTTATTGATCAAATCCATGAGGCCATTGATCATGGGGTGTGCAAACCAACATTGCCAATAGTTCTAAAGGTGATGATCACCGTTATGAGGAGAGCACGCAGATGGAGGCATGCGTGGAAGGGGATTTTGTGAGAGGATTTCATGGTCATGGTAACCATGGAGGAAGAAGTGAGTTCCCACATGGAACCTATTTTAATTGTGGGTCTACAAGAGCATTACAAATGAGAGTGCCAGACCTATTAGTGCTCATGGTGTGGGAAGAAACACAAGTATGAGGAGTGCCTTGAGTTATTTGAGCACATGAATCAACAACAATGGAAAGACAAGGGCACTACAATGGTAAGCATTAAGAAGACAGACACACAATGGATGCCATGGGTAACATGTGATGTAGGCTTAGAACTGTTTTAGTAACAACAAGAGTAGAGCCACATGCATGCGCAAAGGAAATACCAAGGCAGAGGACTCTAGTTTCAAGAGAAGAAGTGGTGCATGGAAAGTACCCAGATCCTGCTCATCAGAAGGAGGTATATCAAGATACCATGGATGTCATTTAGAGTTTACAAGGAGAAATCCAAAGTGTCTAAAGGAGTAGTCCAGGAGGGAGAGAAAAGGAGGAAGGTCGAGGCACCAAGAGATGACCTGGATGAGGTCAGGGAAGTATGTAAAATGCTAAGGCAAGAGAATGTTATTCCCTTGCTAGGAGCATGGTTGAGGGAGAAGGTACCACATGCACTAGAGAAGAGCATGAGAGGTAGGTCCTACATGCAAACCTTCCCCTCACAGCCTTGACTATGATAAGGAGATCATGTTAAATGCAAGTAGTGGATGGATGGCTGATTGAGTAATATCCTCATTGACACAGGCACGGAGGTCAATGTTCTCACATTGGATGCATGGCATCAGATGGGAAGGCCTACATTACAACCATCTTCAAATGTGTTGTATATGGAAAACAAAACAAAGGAAATGCCCATTGGTGTCTTAAAAGATGTGGCTATCACCATTCAGGGAGCTAAGTTTACTGGGGACTTCAAAGTCTTGGGCACTCACCGAGGAAGAAAATTTCCCAGCACTACTTGGGTGCCCATGGTGTTACAAGAACAATGTGGATCTTGGTTCAACAAAGGGTACATCAGCTTTGAAAATGAGGAGGAACGAGTCATCATACCCCTGGCTGATGGGAAGTCAACACCCTATACTGAACCTTTGGGAGAAGAGGTCCTGGATAGAATATATGTGCACTCAATCAGGGATCCAGAGATAATCCATCCTACCGATGGAGTTATCTAGTTTGAAGATGCTTAGTTGGTAAGTGACACCACTAGTCTAGCATGTGATAATTGGGTGCATGGGACCTATGAATTGATCGATGACATTTAAGAGGATCGGTGACAAAGGTGACAAAGGCATGCACATAGTCAAGCACCTAGAGGAAAAGAGCTACCTAAGTACTCAGGAGGGGCCTCCCCTGAGGTCTTTTTGTAGAGAATGGAAGCTCAGTGGAAGGAGGAAAATGAAAGAAGAGGGATGTTAAGTTACGTCCTACTAGGAACTACTGCACACCAGTGGGGAAACACATCAAGATAATCTATTGGAATGGCGTGAAGTGAGAATTTCCTTCTGTGTTCATT
This sequence comes from Taxus wallichiana var. yunnanensis, assembly GCA_018340775.1. Lineage (NCBI taxonomy): Eukaryota > Viridiplantae > Streptophyta > Pinopsida > Cupressales > Taxaceae > Taxus > Taxus wallichiana. The sequence continues at coordinate 425,193,351 of CM031238.1, read as the reverse complement.
TCTCTAGAAGTAATGCACCCACCACCATCAAGGACTACCATGGTAAGGAGCCCACCTCTTTTTCCATCCAAGCCTGTGAAAGAACCTGGAGGGAAGGTGTGAAATTTTCCACCATCCCTCTGGGTGCACAAACTATATTCTACACTATAGGGTTACGTGCGTGCATGGTACATACATTTTGAGACATGCCACCAAATAGGGAATTGGCAAGAACTAGTGGTTGACCTAGTTCAAACATTCGAGTATCAAAGTACCAAGCCATCAGTTGATAAGGCATTGTAGGTTGTCAAGCACCTTACCATGGGGGATAGTGCCATGGCAGAAGATAGGCTGTTGGACTTGCTTGGTGAACTAGGTTGGGGGAGCACTTTGAAGAAGAGGAAACAAGAGGAGGATCAGTTTTTGCACATGCGTGTGTGAAAAAGGAGAAAGGAAAGCTTGTTTATGTGATTGATGGGGAGGAAGTAGAAAGTTTGGATGTTAACCATTCTGTAGGGATGTGCGAGGTAGTGGACAAGTGTTGATACTCATGTGCGTGCCTACCATGAACCTTTAAAAACTAAAAAGGTTAACATCAGCTCTTAGGAGAAGAACCTAAGGAAGCTATCATTGGAGATTACTGGTGGAGAAGGAAGTCTCTAAGATCATTGATCTTTTATGAATTTGAAGATTTATTTCCACGTGGGTACCATGAGCTCAAAGGTGTCCACCATTCCTTGGGGGAAATGAGGATAAAGCTGAAGGATGGTGTGCACACCCGGTCAGGAAGAGACCCTACCGATGAATCCCAATTTATGCGTGAAGGTAAAGGAAGAGATAGAAAAATGATAGCATCTGGGATCATTGAAGTTGTGGAAGAATCAGAATGGATAAGTCCGATGGTAATCAACATCAAGAAGGATGGGTGGATTAGGATCTGCATGGATTATAGGGAGCTAAATGTAGTGTGTGTCATCGATCCTTTTCCAACCCCCTTCATTGAAGAAATTTTGGAGGGAGTCATGGGCATGAAATCTATTCCTTTACGGATGGATTTTTGGGGTACCACCAAGTCTGGATTGCAAAGGAAGACCAGAGAAGACAAATTTCACCACTGAATGGGGAAGTTTTTGCATACATGGTCATGCCCTTTGGGTTAAAGAAATGCCTACTATTTTCTCATGCATAGTGGTACAGCATTCCAGGACTTCATCCACAAATTCCTTCAGGTCTATCTGGATGATTGGATGGTGTATGGGCTAGTAAAAGACCATTGTGATAATTTGAGGCTGATGTTTGAGAGGTGTCAGAAGTTGAGGATATCCCTCAACATTAAAAGTGTGTCTTTGCTACCCCTTTGGAATGTTATTGGGGCATATCATATGTAAGGAGGGCTTGCTAGTAGATCCTACCAAAGTTGTTGTGATTGTGGGATTGGGGGAACCTACTAGCCAAAGAGCAAAGTGCGTGGGTTTCTTTGACACATGTGGGCTACTATGGAAGTTCATCAAGGGGTATGCCAAGATCACCATGCCTTTAGAAGAATTTCTCAGACATAAAAGTGCCTTCCATTGGGGAAAGGCAAAGAAGGTGTTTGATACATTGAAGGATAGGCTTGTCACCGTGCCTATATTACATTTTCCCTCTTGGGATAAGCCCTTCCATGTTCATGTAGATGCCCTGAATGACCATTGGGGAAATGCTTGCACAACCTGGTGAGGGAATTATTGATCATCCCCTATGCTTTGCAAGCAAGAAGTTGACACCAAGCAGAGAACAGAATTATACTACGACCGAGCGCGAAGCATTGTCAATGATCTACATGCTTCACAAGTTTAGACAAGTATCTGACTGCAACTCCCTTTGTGTTTTACACGACCACATGGCGTTAAAGTACTTGGTGAACAAGCCCATTCTACAAGGGTGCATATGCCGGTGGGTGCTGTTATTTCAAGAATTTGAGTTCATGGTAGTTGTGAAGCTGGGAAAGAGTAACTGTGGACCTGATCATTTGTCAAGGATTGATTTAGGGAGGATGCGCAGAGCATTGAAGAGACAATGCCAGATGCACAATCTATTTAGGTTGGGGTGCGTGCCCTCAGATTTGGAGGAGATTGTAGTATTTCTAAAAGAAGGTGTGGCACCGAAGGGATGAAGACATTAGAGAAGAAGAAACTAGCCATATACGCATGCACCCTACATGTTGATCAGTGGGGACTTATACAAATTAGGGCATGATGAAGTTTTTGCAGTGTGTGTACTAGAGCATGAGCACCTCGCCATCATAGAGGAAGCACACATGGAGGAAGTGCAGGTGGACATTATGTAGGTGATGCCACCACACGTAAAATATTAATGGAAGGCTTGTGGTGGGAAACTTTGTATAAGGATTGCAAGGACTATTGTAAAGTGTGTGACCACTATTGTCAGCGCATTGGCAAGCCAGAAGAAGAGATGAAATGCCTTTGCACCCTATCCCTAGCGCTGAACCTTTTGAGAAATGGGCAATAGAATTTGTAGGCCCTATTGCACCAAGAAGCGTAGGACTGGATCACATACATAATCACTTGCATGGACTATTTGACAAGGTGGGCAAGAGGCAACCCCAACTAAAGACTGCACAACAAGCTACAACAACAAGGTTTTTGTGGGAAAACATTATCACAAGGTATGGATGCCCTTTAAGTTTAACCAATGATAGGGGTACACATTTCTTGAATGAGACCATGAGGATCTTATTAGTAGAGTTCATGGTGGCTCATCACAAGACTACACCTTATCACCCACAAGCAAATGGAACCACGAAAGCATTTAACAAAATATTGAGTCATACCCTGACAAAAATTTGTGATGTCAGAAGACAAGATTGGGATGACAAGGTATCAACTATATTATGGGCTTATAGGACAACTTATAAAAGGCTAAACAAAGCCACACCATTTCAATTGGTGTTTGGCATGGAAGCTGTTCTGCCGGTTGAGTTCATGATACCTTTCTCTGTGAATAGCGCATGCAGGAGGGATGGATGATGAGCAAGCACTGGAAGAGAGAATTGAGGAATTGATGAAGCTAGATGAAAGATGATCACTTGCCAGGTGGAGCCAAAAAAAAAAGAAAAGCAAAAAGCATGGCATGATCACCACATTAAAAACAAGAAATTTGAGGTTGGGCAGATGGTCTTACTATATGATTCTAAGTTTCTGCGCCACCCTGGGAAGTTGAAAGTCCATTGGTTGGGTCCCTACACAATCTCGTACATCCTTGATTTAGGTGCGTGCTAGTTATAAGCACTGGATGGAATGAAATTTCCTAGACACTTCAATGGGAGTAGGCTGAAGCCCTACTATAAATAAGGCTTCTTGGTGTTTGTAAATAAGGTAGTTTTTCTAGATAATTTAGAATTTCCTTTATGCATTTCCTTCTTGTATTTCCCTTTCGTTGTTGTTTTGTTTTATGCCTTGGGCACTAGTAACCTTGTTAATTTTTAAGGGTTTTGAATGCAGAGGGTCACACATCATTTAAGTGTGGGGTGGAGAGATGTGAAGGAAAGCATGGGTAAAGTACCAAGGAGGATTCTATTGAAAATCCTATTTTGAATGGCCCTGTTGAAAGAGGTGCATGAAAGAAAAGGTGGAAAAGGATGGTTGGTGTCAAGATAAGGCTACTTTCAGATCCCATGTATAAGAGAAGGAAGAAGCGCATAAACAACATGAGGTAGGTGAGAGAAAAAATCATGACAGAAGAAGTGCCTTCGGTGCAAGTGACATGCGCGCAAGAGTCTCCTGTCAAGATGGATTGGTTGCACGCTAGAAGGTTGGGGATTATCCACGTAGGTTGGGCACATAAGTTAGGTGCAAAAGTGAGGCTTTGTTTGAAAAATCCACTTTAAATGTTAAAAGTATGGTGGTAGGTGAAGTAGCATTTAATTAATGCTTAAAAGTGGGAAAAACTATAAATAAAGGTTTAGGCATTTCATTATTCACTTTGTGTATAAGGAGAAAGAAGCACTTGTGCATCTTTGCAAACTAGGGCTTCTTAACTAATGATCCATGTGAACTTTTTTTTTGAAAAGTGTGAGCGTGAGTCACTAGTTTGGATTTGCAAACCAGAGAGAAGGGATTTCACAGGTGTAAGAGAAAAAGTGAGAAGGCACCATTTGTGAAGGAACTATCCCAGTTAGGGTTTGAAGAACTAGGGCACATGGGTTTAAAGGGGTTTTCTTCACAAGTTTGAGATCTAAGGTTGGAGGGAGTGGAAGAATAAAGTAACAACAAGTGATTGAAGTGATAAGAGAACCTAAGAAATGGCACCCAAGAAACTAGTTGGCACACCTAAGAAGGGAAAGGGCAAGGGAAAGCAACAAGAAACTATCACACATACAAATGAAGAGTGGTACGTAGAAATGCAAGTACCCAGATGGAGTATTGCTGGGAAAGGAGTGGGAGTCCCATTTGAGAAGCATGTCTGTAAATGATTACAATCATCATTCGAGCACAATCAAGAAGGAGATGGTGCATTGGAGTTAGTGCACCCAACAAATAAAAGGACACTAGAGGGTTTTCCCATCTATGATGATGATGTAAAGGTCAAGTTGGAGAAGTCAGGGTTATTGCAACTCTTTGAGTTTCCCTACTTTGGGAAGCCGAGCCTTTACCAATGGTTGATGTCACATGTGCACGAAGACTACTTCCACTTCATAGGCACAAGATGCACATTACCCCTCAACTCATTTCACATTTCATAGGCCTCATCTATGAAGGAGATAGTTTGGAGGATGACTTAAGTGACAAAGAGGCAATTAAGGAGACTGTCACCGCCTATGCATACAAAAAGGGGTCGAGGTACTATGATATCATCAGACATCAAGGACCTCAGTGATGAAGATGGCCACACACCTTGTAACAAAGATAAATGGCCAGGAGAGATGGACCTAGGTTAACAAGGCATGGTTGCATGTTTGTAGGAAAATTTTAGAGGGCACCATCTACAACTTGTCTGCATTCATCACGGATGAGATTGTCAGCAGCATGGAAGGAAGGTGAAAAAATCCTTTTCAGTAATGTCTTGCTAACCATTGTGTTTTCAGAGATTGGAGTACCAGATGCTTCTTTAGAAAAATTCATGTGGGAGTACCCTGCTGAGGACCCTTCACCCATAAAGAGATTTGAAAAGTATACACCTGTGACACTATGATGGCCATGCACAAGGTGCACTTGGAGAAATGGTATATGCACCTGAGGAACATGTTTGGGGTAGAATGGAGGATTCCCGAACAACTGCCAATGGCCACCAAGGGAGAGGTAGAGTTTTTTGTGTACCAACATTTCTACCTAGGTAGATTCAAACTGATAGATGAGACATGGAGCCCATGGTGCAAGCTCCCCTTTTCCTTCACAACTCAACACTTCCAAGTGGGAGTGAACAGTTTAGAGAATCCAAGAAGTTGAGGTTGGACCTTGGAAATCTAGACCGGGACCATAGGAAATGCAAAGGGTTGGTCTACCCCAACAAGCACACATACGTGGAGAGGTATGTGTCACATGAGGTCCAAATGGTGACCCATGACCTTTCCCATTGCAGGAGGATCCGCGGCACACGTATACCTCCGTATAAGACCCAAAGATGAGAAGGGTGCATACCTGGAGAATGAGATATCCATACTTGAGGACCCAACTGGCAGGAAGAGACCCATGCCTAGGTGGGAGGAAAAAGAAGCTAGAGAAGAAAATACCAAGTGTGGTGGAAACACAGGTAATAGGTTCCCCTGGGACAAGTGCCAGAACCAACATGTACTCACACAAGAAGAAGTCCATAATCAAAGAGAAGACTCAGAGCTAGAAAATCCATTAGACAAGGAGTCATTAGGAGGAAGAAAAGATAGAGTCACCTACACTAGAATCCCAGTTAGGAAGAAGCAGAGGGTAGAAGAAGAGACCACCTCGAAGAAACTGAGAGTTTGGAGAGGTACATAGGTGAAAAGGATGATGATGATGATGAGGAAGATGGTAGTGAAGAAGATGATCCTGGAAGAGATCAAGAGCCACCCATCTTCTTGATGTGCATGATTTAGAAGAAGAAGGTAGAGAAGAAGAATAGGGGTTCCATTTTCATGGTGCAAGGGTAGTCAAGAGGGGAAGGCACCCAGGACATAGGAAGAAGTGAGGAGGTCAGCACGTAGAAGAAGAGGACTCCAAGCCTTACATAGGAATAGATAACCAAGGCAAAGAAGAAGAAGAAGCAAAAAGATCATTGAGACCTTAGTGGAAGAGGAGTTGGAATGCAACATTGAGCTAGTATTAAATGAGGATAAGGAAGAGAGCAGAAAAGGACCAGAAGCACTGGAGGCCCCACTTTGATTGTAGTTATTCCTAAGGGCACATGCATGGGAGGAAGGCATGTGGAGGAGGAGAGGCTAGGGATGGGTTATATTAATGACCCCAACAAAGTGTTGTGTGCACATGGTTCAAAGCATAGTTCCAGCAGAGGAGCTCTTGTGGTGATGTCATCTTTTGATAAGGAGGCTACTTACCCATGGACAAGGAAGATGCTCTCATGGGCATTTGAGTCCCATCTTGATGAGCCAAAATTTGAAGTAAGCAATGGGGAAATTATAACATTCCAGTAATCAAAAGGAGACAACCCATTGGTGAATGCTCAGCAGCTCTTAGATGAACAACTGTGCAATGCACTCAACAAGGTCTCTCATTGAGGTCAAAGCTAGACTCTTTGGGAAGAATGATAAAATCAAAGATCTGGAGGATGAACTAAAGAAGAAAGAGGAAGAGCTAGCTATAAGGACAAAGGAGCTAAGCCAAGAGAAGTTGATCAATGCCCAAAGTGGTAATGAGAGTTAAGGGATGAAAAGGCTAGAGTATGTGAAGTTTATAAAAAGGTGGAGTCCATTACAGATGCCATAGTGTTGAAGCATCAGACCTAGCACCTACCATGTGGAAGTATGCAAATTCCCTGGAGTGCCTGGAGGACTTAACAAGAGCCCTCACCATGGAGAGAAGCTGCTAGCTTTGGAGTCTACAGAAGAGGTGGCCACGTGCTTAGAAAAGGAGGACAAATTAAAATTTGTGGTGCTCATAATAGAATACAACAAGGTCCATGTTGATGTGAAGATTGCCTCTTGGAATGTTGAGGCCACGTATGAAAATTGCGTAGATAGGGACAAAGTGGTGAGCATGCTGGTCACTAGGGATGAAGTGGAACTTAAAGAGTTTCTAGGAGAAAAACAAGGGAAATAGAGTGGAGTGGGAAAAGATCCTAGCCGAGGTTGAAAAGAAATCCGAGGCCATTAAAACCTTAAGGGGTTTAATCAAAAACTAGTTAAAGGAACTATACCCATGGATTACATGAAGGATGGATGCACTGGAGGATGTAGGAAAGGAGTTAGAAAATATTGTTTGACACCATGAGCACACAAGGGGATGGGCTAGGTTTTGAATAGGTGAGCGCCTTGGTGGGTGATCTTTTCCAGAGAGCGCAGAATGAAGTCGATGCCTAGAACAAGTTGGAGGCCGACTTACAAAAATATTTTCCTAGTTTATTACAGTGATGCCATCACTGTCCCATTCTTTCTTCTTTCCCAAATTATTCATCCCCTTATTCTTTTTCCAAGGCATAAGCCTACTATGATTCCTTATTCATTTAAGAAGTGTTCCCATGGGTGGAGAATAGGTGTAGTGTGGGGTGATGTTGGGCCCCTGAAATATTGGATAAGTATAAAATGGTGCCTAGGTGTGCAAGGCCTAGTTGAAGAAAGGCACGAAAGGAGAAGGCATGCAGGAAAGGGTTTAGGAAGGGTTTAAGGAAACCCATGGCACGTGTGGACAAAGCCAAGGTTCAGGACTTAGCCATATTGGGAATTTTGGGTAGGATACGAGAAAAGTGTGACCCGACTATGCATGCGGAGTGGATAAGGTGCCAGCCTCGTGACAAAGTTGGCCCAGAAGGAATATGCCCTACGGTAGAGGCTTCTAGAAGGACATCATGGCATGGAGTGGTGAGCTTCAAGCCTAGAGGAGCATGCGCTCCTGGAGGACCACATTCAAACACTTGGTGATGGATCTGAGGCCTGCAGGAGAATGAGTTGGCAGATCAAAGAGGCTATATATACAAGTGCTTGCAGAAGTAAAAGACACACTGAAATAAAGACAGACCTACAAACATATAGAGAAGGGGGAGCTCTGTAGAAATACTGGGCAATAAACTCTGGGCCTAGTTTGGGAAAATAAGGGTAGGAAAGAATGTATAAAGGGTTGGGAATTATAAATTTTTTTTAGGGCCTAGTTATATGAAGTCCAGTTATAATGCATGACTATGGTCTACCTTTTCTCGTGACATTTCTGTAATGGCCTAATGAATGTAATAAGGTTACCAAGTTGATATGAATATGAGCATTAATGGTTTTATACATACATCCTTCTTCATAGTTCTTTCTCATTTATGTTTATGAACCATTATCATATATGGATTGCATCTAGGGTTTCTTGTTTGTGGCTTTCACCCTTTCCTATAAGTCTAGAAAATCAATCTCCCCGAGATTAGTTTCTCTTGTACTTCCTGTGTTGGAAGACAAACAAGAGTGGGGAGCAACTAAAAGGAATGTAAAATTCATCTTTTTCTTGCCCTTGGCTGCAAAAGTAGACATCAAGTTTTGAATTTCAGAACTTGATGACTTTATAAATTGTAAAATTTTGATGTTGAAAGTACTAAAGAAGAGAATTTGGAAACCCAAAATCTTTAACCTCGAAAACCCGAAAGATCGCAATCTATGAAAACGTGAAAAAGGAAGCTTCTGAAATCTAGACTTCTGAAAAACTGAATTGGAGAAGTCCAAATACCCAAAAAGCTTCAATCTCTCGAAACAAAGACTTTTGAAAGCCCAAAAGTATAGTTCGAAGTTCCAAAACAAAAGGTTCCAGGGAACCCAAAAATATATCTCTCGAAAAAATAAAAATAGAGTTCCAAAATGGAGACAAGCACGATTCCAAAAACGAGAAATTCAACGAGCAGTCAAATCCTAAACATCGATAAGAAAATATTTTGAACTCTAAAAAATGAGAAGTGTTGAAAGAGAATATTTTGAATACTTAGGAAAATGAGGACTATGATGAGATCCTTCCTTAATTCTTGTAAAAAATTAGATCGTAGAATCATTAGGATCAAAAACACAGTCAAAGGGAACATGGTGGGCAATGAGATCTTCATCTTCCAAGGAATACATAGAGGAAAAAGATAAAAATGAACAAGGAGGAAACAAAAAAATATCTTAATACAAAAAGAAAACAACTAAAATAAAATACCTTGAGAATGACATCGAAAAGGACATGTAACATCCTCATTTGTATACACTAGAACAAGTAATTTTTTTTTTTTTGAATGCTTCCCGGTTCTAAATACATAATTTAGAACTCACAAATCAAAACAACCATTCTTATACACAGATAACCATATGCAGTTGTAATGACTCTGAGTACCTCCGATCTATTCATTCCATGACTCGGTAATCTACCGATCTATTCATGAGTATTAAGAGTTGGCATTTTTATTTGACACACACACTCTTGCGGTTCTCTTCCCTATTTCGGGATTGAGAATGCTCTCTGTCAAGGAACCTATCTCGAATAATTGTTACCATTATTCATCGGCTTCTCATCCCTTAGGCTAGGTGACTTAGGACAATGCAATCAGCAGCTTGCGATACTTTGGCCAAAGATTTGAAACATAAAGCTTATATCTCGTATTCCTTGACGGCATACTCGTCAATCTGGAATACGTCCTTCACCCCATTCCTATGTTATGTAGAATGTCTTATACTGACTTCTGTCAGACTCTCCTGTCCCAAGTTATTCACTCAGGAACAAATTAGTAAGATGACAACGTTATAGGGATGCTCCCGAGGACTAGGGATACGCTGACATACTGGATCAACCCTAGTTAATCCAGTGTGTCAAGATACCCCGAGTCTCCTAGGGCAGCCTTATAACGTGACCACATTCCTAATCAGTCCCAGAGTAACTTGTTCGAGTTAAGGTGTAAATCTTAACGATCAATGCAAAGGGTGTGTGCCATAAGTCACTTGCATTGTTGTATCTTTGAGAAGATCCTAATCTTCTCGAAGGTACAACCCCGCAGCTGATTGACTTGTGCCATCAACCTTTAAATCCACCTCGATAAGATCTACTAAATTTTAAGGTTTCTTACGTTGAGTTAAAATTATACTATCAAAGCGCTCCCTTAAGGGTAGTCTTTCTCAATCCTTGGGTTCCTCACCTTAGAACTACCTTTCATAGTAAAACCCATTACACAAGAGAAGTTATTAAGACTAGAGGTCCCTTCAAGGAGTTCATAGAAAAACATAAATCTAAATCAACGAAACTGGACAATAACCCTTAATCTTCACATGAGATTGCTAACCAAACCCTTTTTTTTTTGGTTTTATAAGTTCTCATAACGTGAAATTATATCTTACTTATTAGTATCGAGATAAAGTTGATTAAGAATCCAATTAAACGTTGTCTTGCCTTAGATCAAGACTAGGAAGTAATAATTTATTCACTCGTTTAGCTTCCCGCTCAAAGTTTATTTTAACCTTAGCTTCCCGAAAGACAATGATCTAAGTTCCAATTTAGCTATAAATAGAACATAATAGAACTACTAAACAATCATAAGTATTCAATCACATAACCTTGCAAGCTTACTTAGATAATCACAAAAGTCTCCAAGTTATACAATAATAACAATGCTCTCAAGATCATTCGAACCGAAGAAGATCAAACCATCAAGATATGAATACAAACACATAAGTAACAAATATCTCTTTTCATTCCTTTCAAAGCTAATCAAATACATTTTATGCATTCAAAGCATATTCGATACAATACTCAACAAAGAAAAGAACATCTTTCTTCAAGTAGTACATTCAGAGAATCAAGTCGATTTCATCATAAAACCAAATTAAACAATCGAACATCATATCGATCTGCGTGCCTTTACCACTTACGGCAATCATCTGCAAAAATTGTCAACATGGGGGGATTCGGTGAACCGAGCATGATAAGCACTAAATCTTAAAAAATTGCAATCCACCAATTGTTTTCATTAAACAACCTGTTTAAATGAAATTAATTCACCAAACATGTAAACATATTTAGACTATGCTTTTGTAATTCAAACATGACTATAACACGTAACTCGTATTATAGTTACTAAATAGTCCTAGATACTTTTCATATATTTCTTCATAAATATTAGTGACCAAGAAGAACAAATGCATCTAAAACAAATATCCATCTCAATCCCAAGGACAACAAACATCGACGAGTGCTATTATATTCAACAAAATGAATATCTTAACAATTCATGAATCCATTAGTATGTTTTACAAATCCTACAATTAAATATAAATTTATCAACATATACTTATACAAAATAAGAGAAAGAAAACAAGACATTTGATTTCCTTCCAATCATGCTCATGATGACATGCACCGTCTCCTCAAGAGTAAAGCATTCACATTATACGCATGTGACTAAGTCGACGAGACCACAAGAAGAACACAGTTTCACAAAATTTAAATATAAAAATTTCGTAGCTTACTAAGCAATACAAGTAGCTTCTGACAAGCAATAGTAAGTAATCCAAACTTAACAGATTCAACAATTCCTTTTCATAACATTCAACAATATGAATATACCCATCGCCATTGTTTGACAGAGCACAGCTTCATTCAACTAGGCAAATCCCAATAAATTTTTCCTCAAGGTTTCATTTGAAGTCGAGTTACTACAACATATAACAGGGTATCAACAAAATCGAGTTGATAAAGAAACCCCAACCTTTAATTCCTCCGAATCGAACTGAACATAACACAACGATGATAAGAAAGAGTCAAAACGATATGCATGCTCAGTGAGGACTGAAATCGAGAATCGAGCCAACACACAACATATCATGGACTCCAACAGTGCCAAATCCAACCAATACTTATATTAAAGGTTTAAATTGAAGTTGAATTCATATGACAACAAATCAAGAATCCTAAAAGTACTCACAACAAAAACTTCTACAGAAGTTACAACATAAATTACCTTTCAGTGACTCCATCGAAGTCGATATCATTTAGTATTCATAATAAAACAACAACATTCATAACCAAGCTTGACAGAAGTTTAAAATACTAGATACATTTCAAGGACTCTCACTGAGTCAATATCGACCGTAATCACAACTGGGCTTACACAGAAGTAGAAACACCAGTTACATATCAAGGACTCCAACTGAGTCCATAACAACAGTATTCACAACTGAGATTATTCAGAAGAGAAAACATAATATACGCTTCAGGATTAAAAAGGAGTCTTACCCATGTAGTATTCTTCAAATAAACTTCTACAGAAGTAGAAAGATACAAGATACATATTAAATTCAAGAATTCCAACCAAAACAATAACATACCGTATTCACAACTGAACTCCTACAGAAGTAGAAATGTATGGCATTCATGACTAACTTCTACAGAAGCCGAAATACAAGATATATATATATTAAGGATTCCAACAGAGCCAATAATAATAAGTATTCACAACCAGGCTTATACAGAAGCAGAAACACTGGTTTCATAACAAGGACTCCAACTGAGTCCATAACAACAATATTCGCTCTAAGCTTATACAGAAGAGGAAAACATAATATACGCTTCAAGAGTTCAAAAGGAGTCGAACCCAAGTAATATTCTCAATCTAAACTCCTACAGAAGTCAAAAATACTATCTACTCAAGGATTCCAATGGAATTCAATAACATATTGTATTCACGGCTGTACTTCTTCAAAAGCCAAGACATAATTTCATTTCAAGAATTCCAACAGCAACAATAACATATATTACTCACGACATAACTTATACAGAAGTAGAAATATAATGTACATTCAAGAATTCCAACAGTATCCTTTTCAACAAGTGAAACAACAAGGTATCGACGGAAGTCTGAATCAAACAAGAAAACAATTCATGGACTCCCACAAAGCCGAATTCGTATATTAGCCTTGCAAGCATTTCTACGAAATCTAACCGAAATGTAAAACACAACAAGATAATTCAACAGTATGAAACAAAATGCACACCCATCAAGGGTTCATTTGAAAAATCGAGCCAGTAAGAAGATACAACAACTAATTCTTACAAAGCTACCTTAAAAACCAACTGAACCCAAAAATCATCTGAACAGAGTTGTTCTAATGAAATCATTTGAAAGAAAGCAAGATTTTTAAAAGTTAGGGCCTAACATGCCTGGTAATGTTGCTTAAAAATCCGAAGAAGACCTCTGAAAGAGCTCGAGCCTTCTCCTCTTTTTCCACGTTAGATTCAACAACAATAATTTGTTATTTCCATGCCTTATAAACTTTCCTCGACAGAGAAAAGAGCTAGTTATTCTCATAGTTGCCATGCAACACCAAGTAGACTGGTGCGAAGAACCAGTGATCAAACAAAGAGAAACCTGGAGCGCATGGAAAACCAAACAAACAACCAGTTTTCCTTTTTGCATGTCTTCCCGAGAAATCCGAGCTCGGAGACCGAGTTCATTAATTGCATTAACTCCAAAATTCCCGCTCAATCTCCATTGCCACCGACCGCCATAGTTGGCGATGGACAAATGCAAATCAAAGACCATTTCTAAATTTGGTGACTCTGCCACGTCGGCCTCGATGGCCGTTTGAAACCTCCACTAATTCCTTGTCCTTCATGCTTATCTCCTTCATTTAATGCCATAGAAACTACCACCCATGGCTCGCACCCCTTCATAGGTCCCCTTCCTCCACTAACATTAGTTAGGTTAGAAACATAGGTTAGATCATAAGGTGATACTTAGTCTAACTTCCTTAGTGCTAGGTTGCTAACTTTAGGAACTTTTAGCTTATAGCTTAGGGCTAGGTTAGATTAACACTAATCCAACCCATAGGTTATTAACCTTAATAAATCCAGTTTAGGTCTAACATTTAGAATGTTCAGAATAAGAACCAACAGATATACATTCCCGTAATGGATTCAATCCAGCACTGATAATAAGCTAGTAGTATAAATGTATCTGAATTTATTACCTGGCCCACGATCAAGACCTTCCTGATATTACGATATTGGGAACCAATTCATTTAACACGATCAGCCTGAGTTAGACTCTGGAATAGCTTATTCAACGCATTCAGACCTTGCAACCTGCATAAGGTCTATAATTTTTGTTCATCCCGAATAAACTTAAAGCATCTCTTGGATCAATGCCACTGATCCAAGGCTGAGTCTTATAGATGGATAAATCCACAATTCATTCCGAGATCAGATTAAACTCAGGTGCAAAATGAAAGAAATAAAAGAGTCCAATCATATTCCGACTCAGTCAAAGATCTTCAATTGCAAAGAAGATACAGTCCATATCAAGCATGACTTCACAATCAAAGGAACACATCCTTTTACAGAAGAAATCATATATCAACACTTGAATGCTCAGGAGGAAGTAACAACAATGTTCAGAGTGTTACATGCTTCCCTCCTAAAAGATTCATCGTCCCGATGATTACATATTCGATTAACCTTCAGGTCAACCAATTTATTAGTTCACAAAACAATGCGACTATTTCCAACTTGAATAGTTCCAGAAATCAATGTCACAATACATTTTATTCAGCCTGAATAATGTTTGCCTCAATCTGGCTTTCATATAAACTTGAAAAAGATAAGTTCATGTAAAAAAATGTTTTGTCAACAGATTTCATCCTATTGAAAAAGAAAAGGAAAAGCAATTTGAATTTCTTCTAGATTTTCCCAAGTTACACTTTCTTCGTTAAACTGGTCCCACTGGACCTTACATTGTTGTATTTCACGATTTCTCAAATGCATTGGTGAGTTTCTAAAGCACTCATGTGGGTTTAACCACGATTATTCCTGGGTCTTGGACCTGCAAGGAATTCCAATTTAAGACATGTGACAAATTTGAAATGTATTTCTTAAGCAAAGAAATATGGAAAACATCATGCATGCGAGATAAAGCAGGTGGTAATGCTAATCGATAAGCTAGGATTGATTATTTCAACAATTTGAAAGGTCCCACGTAACGAGGTGACAACTTGGCAGCCTTGCCAAAAGTTATAGAACTCTTTCTCGGGTTTAACACGAAGAAAACCTTCTCACCAAGCTCAAACCTTCGATCAACCCTCTTAAGGCCAAAGCATAGCTTCTTCGCCTATCCGCTGCTTCCTTTAATCGTTCACGAATCAGCTTAACTTGCTGTTCCATTTCAGTGAGGATCTCTGGTCCAATTACCACTCTATCCTCAACACTATCCCAACTAACAGGGGTTCTGCACTTCCTTCCATAAAGTGCTTCAAATGGTGCCATTTTAAGAGATGAGTGATAAGTGTTGTATGTGAATTCAACTAATGGAAGATACTCTTCCCATTTATACTGTTGATCCATGCAATACATTCGCAACATGTCTTCTAACACCTGATTTACTCTCTCAGTTTGTCCATCCGTTTCGGATGATATGCAGAACTGAAGTTTAGTTTCGTTCCAAGAGCTGTATTAAGCATTTGCCAAAACCTTGACATCATTCTAGGATCCCTGTCAGATATAATCAATTCTGGTACACCATGTAACATGAAAATTTCGTGTACGAATTTTTTGGCCAACACTGGTGAATCATCCTTTAGATTTCCAACGATGAAATGAGCTACCTTAGTTAGTTTATCCACAACTACCAGGATAACATCATGTTTATTCCTGGACATGGGTAACCCTTGTACAAAGTCCATGGTTATTACTTGCCATTTGTACTACGGTATGCTATGAGGATATAACAGTCCAGCAGGGTGCATATGTTCTGCCTTAACCCGCTGACATTCCAGACAATGAGTTACAAATTCAATGACATCCTTTTTCATACCTTTCCAAAAGTATTTGTTTCAGATCAGCAAGCATTTTTGTGATACCCGGGTGTCCAGAGAAAGGCGAATTATGAAATTCAACTAACAACTTCTTTCTCAAATCATTCAGCATAGGTACGTATACCCTGTTTTCATAACGCAAGATTCCTTCATTATCAAAATGAAAACCTTTATACCTTTCATCATTAGGTTCTGCAGCAAGCGTTGCTTTTACTTGCTGAAAGTAAATATTAGATTCGAGGCAATTTTTACCTCATCCTTAAACTGAGTTCTTAATGTTATAAGAGCAGAAATGTGCTTCCTACGACTTAGAGCATCTGCTACTCTATTCTCTTTCCCTTTGATGTAGCTAATTTCAAAATCATATTGAGATAAAAACTCTAACCACCTTCTCTATCTGGCATTCAGATTAGGCTGAGTGAAAATATATTTCAGTCCTAAGTGATCAGTTTTCAACTCAAAAGGTTTCCCAAGTAAATAGTGTCTCCAGACTTGAAGCGCATGAAAAATGGCAACAAGCTCCAAATCATGAGGAGCATAATTCAGCTCATGTAACTTAAGTTTTCTACTTTCATATGCTATGACTTGATCATTTTGTAACAAAACACCTCCAAGTCCTTCCCCAGAAGCATCCGTTACAACAGAAAAGCTCCCATTAGGGTTCGGTACAGCTAATATAGGTGCGGAAGTCAACTGGCTTTTCAGACTTTTGAAAGCAGTCTCGCACTTATCATTCCAAATAAATTTCTTATCCTTCTTCTGCAATGAAGTTATTGGTGCAGCCACTTTAGAAAAATCCTTAACAAATTTTCTATAATAACTAGCAAGACCCATGAAGCTTCTTACTGCACATTGTTAGGTGTAGGTCACTCAGTTATTGCCACTATTTTTGAAGGATCTACAACAATTCCTTCTTTACTAATGACATGACCCAAATAGTGAACTTCTGAATCAAAGAAAGAACATTTGGATAATTTACCATACAACTTTCTTTTTCTCAAAATTCCCAAAACTATCTTCAAATGCTCATTGTGCTCCTCAACACTTTTAGAATAAATGAGAATATCGTCCAAGAATACAAGTACAAACTTGTCCAAATATTCTTGAAAGATATTATTCATTAAGTTCATAAAAGCGGGTGCATTAGTTAATCCAAAGGGTAGAACCGTGAATTCATAATGTCCGTACCTTGTTTGGAAAGTTGTTTTATGAATATCTTCTTCTCTAATCCTTAACTGATGATAACCAGATCGAAGATCTATCTTAGAATAAACCGCTGCCCCACGCATCTGATCAAATAAATCGTTGATCCTTGGAAGTGGATATCTGTTCTTGATTGTTTCTTTGTTCAACATCCGATAATCAATACACAACCTAAGTGTTCCATCCTTCTTTTTCACAAATATTACAGGCGCTCCCCAAGGTGAAACACTTGGTCTAATCAAACCTTTAGACAAAAGTTCTTGTAATTGTGCCTTAAGCTCGACTAACTCTGTAGTAGTCATCCGATAAGGTGCTTTGGAAATAGGTTCCATTCCTGGTTTGATTTCGATGGTGAAGTCAAATTCCCTCTTGGGTGGTAACCCTGGTAATTCCTCCGGAAAAACATCTTTGAAACTCTGCAACAGAGGAAATCGTTTCATGGAATCACCATCTTCTTCTATAAATTCAGATATCTTTACTGCATAAAGGGTACATCCTTTGTTTTTAGCCTTTTTAAGCTGCATAGCTGATATTTTCTTACTGAAATTTCCCGTTTCACACCTTGAATCTCTGCTGATTTCAGCCGATCATCTAAACATTTTATGTTCTTTTCATAGTAGTCTACTTTTGCTTTATGGTCAGCTAACCAATTGACACCGATGACAATGTCATATGATCCCAAAGGTGTAACATAGAGGTCAACTTCCATGGAAAAGTTAGGTAAGTCAAGGACTGCCCCAAAAAGACACATACTCACTGTATGAACAGAGTTATTACCATACTGTACAGTCCAAGATTTATCCATTTTTCCAGCTTTTCTCTTAAGTTTAGAAGCAAGTTTATTAGAAATAAAACATTCAGTAGCTCCTGTATCAAAAATAATAGTGACAGTATGCCAAATATCTTACCGGAACTTCTATAGGTGTCACTTGCTTTTCAACTTGCTTGTCTGCATCACAAAGCATGTATCTTATGCTGCTGATTACGATCATCCTTCTTCAAAGGGCACTGATTTGCGTAGTAGTCTTTGCCACAATTATAGCAGCCTCCTACAGGTCCCTTTTTAGGCTCAAAATTGCCTCCAGTCTTGTAATTATCATGTTGTCCTCCATAGGGCTTCTGCCCATTGTTATAATTTTTGGCAAAATTATCCCTTACATTTCCAGCAGGCTTATTTGCTACTGCCTTCTTACTATTATCCCCTGGAAACTTACTTCTATTTCCAAACTTTTTCCATGGTCCCTTTTTGGGTGCAAGAGAGGTTGAAGAAGGGTTTGCAATCTTCTTCCACACTTCCTCTTTATGAGCAGAAATAGCCTTTAATTTCTGTTCTTGTCTTATGGCCTTTTCAACAACTCCTTCCATAGTGGTTGGACTATGAACATCGACCTCTCCCCCTATCACGGGATTCAATCCCATGATGAATTTCCATATTCTGAACTTCTCATCAGTTTGATACTGCGGTACATACTTGAGGAGTTTTGTAAACCGCTCCCAGTATTTAGTTACCGTTAGCTTCCCTTGAGCTAAGTTCTGGAATTCTGTCATTTTCTGATCATAGAAAAGTTGTGGCAGCCAACGTTGCCTAAAATAGCCTTTAAATTGATCCCAAGTAACATTGGTCTCATCAATATTCAGCTCAGCTTTACGGCTATCCCACCACGAAGATGCTTCATGGGAAAGCTGATAGGCTCCCCCAATAGCTTTGGTTTCCTCTGAGAAGTTTCTTATTGTAAAGGTACTTCTCCATTTCGCTGAGCCATTTCTCACCTCCATCACCTAATGTGGTGTCGTCATATTTAGGTGGGCTTATCCTTTTTATATCATTAGTGAGTTCCGCTGCCAACCTGGCCTTTTTGTTTTCTAGTTGGACAGGTGCATTTCTAACATTAATATCAACACCCATATCGGGGTTGTCCTCAAGAGGTTGTTGATTGTTATTACCAGCTTCATCATCCTCCTCATTTCCCATCACCTGCTGTTCAAGTACAGCTAAATGATCTCTTGTGTCCAACAGGGCAGCAAGGATCTCGTCAAGTTTTTGGGTTGTTGCTGCCCCTCCATCAGGTGGAGCATTATTCGCAACGTTCCCCCTTGTTCTAACCATTTTCTATTACAAGAAAATTCAGGTTTTTATCAGATTATGGACACAATAGGTCCAAGAGCTGCAACCTTTAGCTCTGATACCAAGATGTAACATCCTCATTTTTATACATTAGAACAAGTAATTTTTTTTTTTTTGACAAATGCTTCCTGGTTCTAAATACATAATTTAGAACTCACAAATCAAAACAACCATTCTTATAACAGATAACCATATGCAGCTGTAATGACTCGGAGTACCTCCGATCTATTCATTCCATGACTCGGTAATCTACCGATCTATTCATGAGTATTAAGAGTTGGCGTTTTTATTTAACACATCACTCTTGCGGTTCTCTTCCCTATTCTGGGATTCAGAATGCTCTGTCCAAGGAACCTATCTGAATAATTGTTACCATTATTCATCGGCATCTCATCCCTTAGACTAGGTGACTTAGGACAACGCAATCAGCAGCTTGCGATACTTTGGCCAAAGATTTGAAACATAATTCTTATGTCTCGTATTCCTTGACGGCATACTCGTCAATCTGGAATACGTCCTTCACCCCATTCCTATGTTATGTAGAATGTCTTATACTGACTTCTGTCAGACTCTCCTGTCCCAAGTTATTCACTCAGGAACAAATTAGTAAGATGACAACATTATAGGGATGCTCCCGAGGACTAGGGATACGTTGACATACTGGGTCGACCCTAGTTAATCCAGTGTGTCAAGATACCCCGAGTCTCCTAGGGCAGCCTTATAACGTGACCACGTTCCTGATCAGTCCCAGAGTAACTTGTTCGAGTTAAGGTGTAAATCTTAACGATCAATGCAAAGGGTGTCGCCATAAGTCACCTACATTGTTGTATCTTCGAGAAGATCCTAATCTTCTCGAAGGTACAACCCTGCAGTTGACTTGTGCCATCAACCTTTAAATCCACCTCGATAAGATCTACTAAATTTTAAGGTGTTTCTTACGTTGAGTTAAAATTATACTATCAGGCGCTCCCTTAAGGGTAGTCTTTCTCAATCCTTGGGTTCCTCACCTTAGAACTACCTTTCATAGTAAAACCCATTACACAAGAGAAGTTATTAAGACTAGAGGTCCCTTCAAGGAGTTCATAGAAAAACATAAATCTAAATCAACGAAACTGGACAATAACCCTTAATCTTCACATGAGATTGCTAACCAAACCTTTTTTTTGGGTTTATATCAGTTCTCATAACTGTAATTATATCTTACTTATTAGTATCGAGATAAAGTGATTAAGAATCCAATTAAACGTTGTCTTGCCTTAGATCAAGACTAGGAAGTAATAATTTATTCAGCTCGTTTAGCTTCCTGCTCAGGTTTATTTTAACCCTAGCTTCCCGAAAGACAATGATCTAAGTTCCAATTTAGCTATAAATAGAACATAATAGAACTACTAAACAATCATAAGTATTCAGTCACATAACCTTGCAAGCTTACTTAGATAATCACAAAAGTCTCCAAGTTATACAATAATAACAATGCTCTCAAGATCATTCGAACCGAAGAAGATCAAACCATCAAGATACGAATACAAACACATAAGTAACAAATATCTCTTTTCATTCCTTTCAAGCTAATCAAATACATTTTATGCATTCAACATATTCGATACAATACTCAACAGCAAAAGAACATCTTTCTTCAAGTAGTACATTCAGAGAATCAAGTTGGATTTCATCATAAAACCAAATTAAACAATCTGAACATCATATCAGATCTACGTGCCTTTACCACTTACGGCAATCATCTGCAAAAATTGTCAACATGGGTCAGTTTGGTGAATTGAGCATGATAAGCACTAAATCTTAAAAAAATTGCAATCCACCAATTGTTTTCATTAAACAACATGTTTAAATGAAATTAATTTACCAAACATGTAAACATATTTCATACTATGCTCTTTTGTAATTCAAACATGACTATAATGTGTAACTCGTATTATAGTTACTAGATAGTCCTAGATAATTTTCATATATTTCTTCATAAATGTTAGTGACCAAGAAGAACAAATGCATCTAAAACAAATATCCATCTGAATCCTAAGGACAACAAACATCCGAAAAGCTATTATATTCAACAAAATGAATATCTTAACAATTCATGAATCCATCGGTATGTTTTACAAATCCAACAATTAAATATAAATTTATTAACATATACTTTACAGCAGAAGAGAAACAAAACGAGACATTCAGATTTCCCTTCCAATCATGCTCATGACTGTGTACGTCTCCTCAAAGTAAAGCATTCACATTATACGCATGCGACTAAGTCGACAAGACCACAAGAAGAACCACAGTTTCATCAAAATTTAAATATAAAAATTTCCCGTAGTAGCTTACTAACAAGCAAAGTAAGTAATCCAAACTTAACATGATTCAACAATTCCTTTTCATAACATTCAACAATATGAATATACCCATCGCCATTGTTTGTGAGCAGACTTCATTCAACTAGGCAAATCCCAATAAATTTTCCTCAAGGTTTCATTTGAAGTCGAGTTACTACAAAATATAACAGGGTATCAACAAAGTCGAGTTGATAAAGAAACCCCAACCTTTAATTCCTCAGAATCGAACTGAACATAACACAACGATAATAAGAAAGAATCAAAACGATATGCATGCTCAGCGAGGGCTGAAATCGAGAAACGAGCCAACACGCAGCATATCATGGACTCCAACAGTGCCAAATCCAACCAATACTTATAATCAAGGTTTAAATTGAAGTTGAATTCATATGACAACAATTCAAGAATCCTAAAAGTACTCACACAAAACTTCTACAGAAGTTACAACATAAATTACCTTTCAATGACTCCATCGAAGTCAATATCATTTAGTATTCTTAACAAAACAACAACATTCATAACCAAGCTTGACAGAAGTTTGAAATACTAGATACATTTCAAGGACTCTCACTGAGTCAATATCAACCGTAATCACAACTGGGCTTACATAGAAGTAGAAACACCAGTTACATATCAAGGACTCCAACTGATTCCATAACAACAAAGTATTCACAACTGAGATTATTCGAAGAGAAAACATAATATACGCCTCCAGGATTAAAAAGGAGTCTTACCCATGTGGTATTCTTCAAATAAACTTCTACAGAAGTAGAAAGATACAAGATACATATCAAATTCAAGAATTCCAACCAAAACAATAACATACCGTATTCACAACTGAACTCCTTCAGAAGTAGAAACGTATGGCATTCACGACTAACTTCTACAGAAGCCGAAATACAAGATATATATATATATATATTAAGGATTCCAATAGAGCCAATAATAATAAGTATTCACAACTAGGCTTATACAGAAGCAGAAACACTGGTTTCATAACAAGGACTCCAACTGAGTCCATAACAACAATATTCACTCTAAGCTTAAACAGAAGAGGAAAACATAATATACGCTTCAAGAGTTCAAAAGGAGTCAAACCCAAGTAGTATTCTCAATCTAAACTCCTACAGAAGTCAAAAATACTATCTACTCAAGGATTCCAATGGAATTCAATAACATATTGTATTCACGGACATAATTTCATTTGTACTTCTTGAAGCCAAGACATAATTTAACAAGTGAATAAAGTGTAATTTCAAGAAGTCCAACAAAACAATAACATATATTACAAAATGAAACAAAATGTACACCCATCAAGGGTTCATTTGAAAAATCGAGCTTGATAAGAAGATACAACAACTAATTCTTACAAAGCTACCTTAAAAACCAACTGAACCCAAAAATCATCTGAACAGAGTTGTTCTAATGAAATCATTTGAAAGAAAGCAAGATTTTTAAAAGTTAGGGCCTAACATGCCTGGTAATGTTGCTTAAAAATCCGAAGAAGACCTCTGAAAGAGCTCGAGCCTTCTCCTCTTTTTCCACGTTAGATTCAACAACAATAATTTGTTATTTCCATGCCTTATAAACTTTCCTCGATAGAGAAAAGAGCTAGTTATTCTCATAGTTGCCATGCAACACCAAGTAGACTGGTGCGAAGAACCAGTGATCAAACAAAGAGAAACCCGGAGCGCATGGAAAACCAAACAAACAACCAGTTTTCCTTTTTGCATGTCTTCCCGAGAAATCCGAGCTCGGAGACCGAGTTCATTAATTGCATTAACTCCAAAATTCCCGCTCAATCTCCATTGCCACCGACCGCCATAGTTGGCGATGGACAAATGCAAATCAAAGACCATTTCTAAATTTGGCAACTCTGCCACGTCGGCCTCGATGGCCGTTTGAAACCTCTACTAATTCCTTGTCCTTCATGCTTATCTCCTTCATTTAATGCCATAGAAACTACCGCCCATGGCTCACACCCCTTCATAGGTCCCCTTCCTCCACTAACATTAGTTAGGTTAGAAACATAGGTTAGATCATAAGGTGATACTTAGTCTAACTTCCTTAGTGCTAGGTTGCTAACTTTAGGAACTTTTAGCTTATAGCTTAGGGCTAGGTTAGATTAACACTAATCCAACCCATAGGTTATTAACCTTAATAAATCCAGTTTAGGTCTAACATTTAGAATGTTCAGAATAAGAACCAACAGATATACATTCCCGTAATGGATTCAATCCAGCACTGATAATAAGCTAGTAGTATAAATGTATCTGAATTTATTACCTGGCCCACGATCAAGACCTTCCTGATATTACGATATCGGGAACCAATTCATTTAACACGATCAGCCTAAGTTAGACTCGGAATAGCTTATTCAACGCATTCAGACCTTGCAACCTTCGTAAGGTCTATAATTTTTGTTCATCCCGAATAAACTTAAAGCATCTCTTGGATCAATGCCACTGATCCAAGGCTGAGTCTTATAGATGGATAAATCCACAATTCATTCCAAGAGATCGAGATTAAACTCAGTGCAAAATGAAAGAAATAAAAGAGTCCAATCATATTCGACTCGGTCAAAGATCTTGATTGCAAAGAATATGATCCATATCAAGCATGACTTCACAATCAAAGGAACACATCCTTTTACGAGAAGAAATCATATATCAACACTTGAATGCTCAAGAGGAAGTAACAACAGTTTAGAGTGTTACGGGACAAGATATAGTAAAAACCTAGATGTCAAAGTAAAATGTCACATGAAAATGATGTAGAAAATGAGTTTAAATAGGAAAATCCTAACATTAATGGCCAAATTTTGATTAAATCTTGAAGTAGGTAAGAAAATAAATGAGTGGAGGACTCTAAAAGTTTGCCAAATTTTGAAATCTAAAATTCCAAAATTCTGAAATTTTAGAATTTTGGTGTTTCGGACTTTGGAGATCGAGACTTGAAAATCGTGAACTGGTGATGGAAGAACTCCAAAACCTGAAATCCCAAAATTCCAAAATTTCAGACTTTTGGACTTTCAGACTTCAGAAGTTCGAAAGGGAAATTACTCAAAATGGTAAGGAGAGTCCCGAAATCTAAAAGCCCAAAAGTCTAAACCTTTGGACTTTCAGATTTTCAGACTTTGGAAGTCTAAAAGTAATTTTTCCAAAAGATGTGACCTATAATTCTGAAACCTGAAAGCCTAGACTTTGATTTTTAGACTTTAGAACTCTGAAGGGAATTTTCTAAAAGATTTTGAGTTAGAATTCCAAAACCCGAAATCGAAAGTCCAAAATTTCAGACCTTCGGGGTTTTGGACTTTGGAACTATGAGCTCAAAAATTGGTAATTTATCAAAAGAAAACTCCAAACTCTGAAAACCCAAAAGTCTAAAACTTTAGACTTTTAGGGTTTCAGACTTGATATTTTGAAAACACAATTTCAATTCCATGTCAATTAAAATATGAAAGGGAAAATCCTCGAATTCCGAAGTTTGAATTTTTGGAATTCGGGACTTGGAGAATTTCCAATTTGTAGAAAACTTCCATGTGAAGGATTTTCAAAAAAATTCTGATCGATTTCAACATTGGTTTCTCAAGGTAGATTAAAATGGTAACATTTTTGTGACCTCTAGGGAATTCTCACCTACTAAGCTTTTGGATCAATAGCCTTATACAAATAATTTGGAAATAGTAGTCTTTGAAGGAAAAATACATTCAAGGGACACCAAGAACAAAATAAAAGAAAACAAAAATGAAATCGAAATAATGTGCAAAGCTCTTAGAGGAACAGACAAACAAAACTGTACTAGGGTGAAACTATCTCACAAGAAAGATTTGAGATGTATCCCATTCACGTGAATGGGAAATTCTTCTCCATTGAGTTTGGATAGACGAAATGAATTCACCTCTTTGCAACTTGTGATGATATAATGTCTGCTCTAGAGGGCGTCAAACTTGGCATGCCTACTTGTTTTGGCTCTATCTTCATCCCACTTGAGAACCAAATCTCCCTCTTGAAAATGCCTATCAGAATATTTCTTGTTGAAGGATTTCTTAACTTGATCTTGATGTTGTCCTAAAGTTTTCATATCCATGTTTCAAACTTCTTCCAACTCCATGAGTTCAGCAAACCTCATCGTTAAGGAGTCATTTTCCATAACTTCGAAGCTGATGAGCCAACTCCAAAGAAGGTAATTCCAAGGAGAGTGGGAGTTTTTCCTCCCTCCCATATACAAGCATAAAAGGTGAATTTCCAATGGCTCTTTTAGGTGTGATTCGATCTTCCCATAAAGCAGTCTTAAGTTGTGTATGCCAAGTCCTTTTGTTAGCCTCCATTGTACATTTGATGATCCTTATGAGATTCTTGAATGGATTCGGAAATCCCATTTCCTATGGATAGTAATTGGATGAAGTATTGAGGTAGACTCCATTCTTAACTGCCCATTCACTCAACTTAAAATTGAGGAAGGCCATTGCATTGTCGGAGATAATGGTAAATGGAACTCGAACCTTGTCATTATATTTTCTAGGAAATCAAGAACTACCTTTTCATTACTTTCCTTTAAAGCTACCACCTCTGTCCATCGAGTGAAATAATCCATTGTAGTAAGAACCCATTTATGTCCATCACTAGAAGGTGGGTTAATCATCCTGATAAAATCTAACCCCCATTGAACAAAAGGTTGATCTACTTGAATGGGGTGCAGGGGAAGAGCTGTCAACTTTTGTTTGCCTACGAACAAGGCACATTCTTTACATTTCCTCACCCAGAGATGGGAATATTTGAACAAATCAGGCCAATAGTAACCTACACACATGATTTTGGTAGTAGTTGTTCACACAGAGTAATGCCCCCCAGACAGACCATTGTGGAATTCTTCTAATATCTTACTTACTCCGCTCCCGGTTTGATGAAGCATGAAGAGCACCATTCAAGTCCTTTCGGAAAATAACATTATTAACCAGGATGTATGGAATAGACTAGAGATGAAAAGTACATCTTTGGACCTTATCCATATTTGAAGGATATGCCCATGCGAGGAGGATATTTTGCATCTTTGTTAGCGAGTCGACTGATCATCACCTTCACCGAGAATTTAAGAG
Organism: Taxus wallichiana var. yunnanensis; assembly: GCA_018340775.1. Taxonomy (NCBI): domain Eukaryota; kingdom Viridiplantae; phylum Streptophyta; class Pinopsida; order Cupressales; family Taxaceae; genus Taxus; species Taxus wallichiana. The sequence continues at coordinate 425,166,655 of CM031238.1, read as the reverse complement.
CATAACAACTTCCATTTCCTTAATCTCTATGTTTGTGGCCAACTACTAACATAACCATTTTCCCTTGATAATTTTAGTGACTTTAATGTGTATGTCATACTCCATTACTTTCGTGATATACCCCATATGTTTCTCATTCATTTATTTGTTCAAGAAAAAATACCTAAAGCCAAGATGAGAGACCATCAAGTGAATTTTGTTTTTGGACAACATGTGCCTAAAATTCTTGGTGCTTTCGAATGATCTGCAAAGACTTATTTCTCAATGAAGGAATATTTGAGCTCATATTCTTTGAGAGACTGATTGAAGAAGGCAATTGGTTGTTCCATCAGATTGTCATTTTGTTGGGTGAGAATCCCTGAAATACTTTCCTATCCTGTAAAAGCATAGAGAATGAAATATTTTTCAAACTTGGGGTTTACCAGTGTGGGAGCTTGAGAAATGGCCAATTTGATATCCAAAAATCTTGCCCTCCCTTAATTTTTTAAAGAGAATGGAGTTTGGTTTTCAGCATAGATGTGAGCAGTTTAGCCAACTTTATAGATTGAGGAATGAATCTCTGTAGAAAATTTATGGTTCCCAGGAAACTTTGGAGATCTTTCTTATGTCTTAGAAGAGATAAGCACATAATTGAATGGATCTTGGTAGGATCAATAGATATTACTTCCATGGAAACAACATGTCCCAACAATTTTCCTTCTTGAACTACAAAAATGCACTTCTTAGGATTCAGTGAGACCCCAAATTCTCTACATCTTCAAAAACTTTTCTTAGATGTGTGATATGATCTTCAACATGCTTAGAATATATAGTTATATCATCAAGGTAAACCAAGATGATATCATTGATTAATCCTTTAAATTCCATGTCCATGGCTCTTTGGAAGGTAGCCCCTGCATTGGACAATCCAAATGGCATTTTTATATGCATACGTGCCCCACTTAGTAGTGAAAGTTGTTTTAAATTCGCTAGATTCTTGGAATAGAATCTAATTATATCCCAAATATCCATCGAGAAAGGAAAACCTTTGAGCCCCTACCAATTTTGAAGGATTTGTTCCATTGATGGAAGAGGGTAGTGGTCTTTCAACGAGGCTCGGTTCAAATCCCTAAAGTCTATGCACAACCGGATCTCTCCATTCTTCTTCCTTACAGGCACCAGATTAGCTACCCATGAGGAATGCTTGATGGGGAAAATTATGCAAGCCTCAATAATATTGGTTAGCTCCTTCCTCATCAATGGCTCAATTTTAGGATTAATTGGCCTATGTTTTTGTGAACTGGTTTAACATTTGGATCCAGCTCAATGGTATGTTGAGCTAGACCTAGATCAAAACCACGCAGGTCTTTGTAGCTCCATGAAAAAATATCATGATATTCTTGACATAATTCAACAAAATCTTCCTTCTCTTGAGTGGTACATACTTTTCCAATCTTTAGAATTTTTCACTTGCCACCTTGACTTCTTCAAAATATTCTTCTTTGATTACCATGTTGGTACTTTTCCGTTTGGCCTGGTCATCCATGTTGAAGATGGATTCAAGAGTAACTAGGCCTTTTGGTAGTTTATTTCCTTTCAACTATATAATTTGATCATTGTAGGAGTTTTGCAGTTTATCTTGGTGTTTGGTAGCAAAATTCACTTCTTGTTGTAGGAAAAGGAAAATTTGTTGATAACTATCAAACACTTTCCATCTACTTACATTATCTGGTACTATGGGATGGACCACCATTTTGACCATATGTTACCCTTCTTTCATAATGTCCTGGGGTATATCATACTACGAGCCAATGCTAGAAAGCTTGTCGGATCCTAATTTTACTTTCTCGGAAAGCTCGCATGAATTCCAAAAGATTTGAAATCTTCTATCGGTCATAAACTGATTCTTATATGATCTCAATAGATCATTTTTTGATGCGTTTCATGTTGTTACTTGATGCACAACAAATTGATTGTCTCCAAAAATAGTGAGCCTTAATTCATTTCTTCGAGCTAGTTGAATCCCTTATATGAGAACCTCATATTTAGCAACATTTTTAGTGCAAATGAACTGCAACCAAAAATATGAGAAGTATTTATATCCCTCTAGAGAAATTAGCATAACACCGGCCCCAGATCCATTCTTACTTCTCGATCCATTGAAGAATAATTGTCACAGATCCTTCTAAATCGCTTGGTGTTTTGACAAGTTACGGTATGATTTATATTCTTCATGAATGCAGTAGGTACCCAATCTTGTTTCTTCCAAAAGTAGCAAAACAACTTGTTCTTCGACAACACATCAACATAGATAATCAACTTGTTCTTCATAACCGATAATCTCCACATACTTCATCTAGCACAATATCGAGGACTTATTCAACAAGATTAGTTGGTTCATGATCAACATCTTCCTCTTCTGGATCCCTGATGGTGTAATTCCCATTTATAGGACTAGGAGTGTAGGTTTCTACATGATTATGATAGATTGGATCCACCCTTATAGTCACTTTTTTTCCATATTGATCCCTAAGAATCATATGTGACCAATCGGCTGATAGATAACCACCCATCTTGGCAGTGAAATCTTGTGATAGGAAGATGGTGAAGAGAGGAGGAAGATCAATGACTGATATGTCTTGGGTGAATGACAAAATTGGGTATGCATGGATGATAAGTTGAAGTCCTTTGATAACTCCAACCATTTGGACTACAGTACCATCTAACTGGATAATTCATTTTGAAATTGGAGTATATGAGATTCCCAACACATCTAAAATTTTCTTGGGCATCACAAATTACTGGCTCCATAATCGATCATACAATTGTACACCAAATGATTGCCAATGATTAGAGAGATATAGAATGGTGGTGGTTTGTTGGCCTTATAAATCACTTTTGTTTCTAGTTGACACATGTTCGTTGTTATTATTGCTTCATGACTGATGATCTATTGGTAGTACCAAAACTGTTCAAAGCCTCCCATAACAAGTTCCTCTGAGAAGGAATTAAGAGTGCATCCCACATTGTGACACTCAAATTGGTCTTCTTCATTTTCTCCACAATGTTGAATGGAATTTCCCCAAATTTTCTAATACCTTTTTGGGTGTTAGAGTCTTCCTTTAGGAAATTCCTATTGGGCACTACGATACTTGAAGTTCCATCTTTCTTTGTAGACTGATTCACGGATACTTCTGGTGATTTATTTCCTATACCCTTATCATCCGAATACTTGTGCTTGAGGCTACTAAGTAGATTATTGATCAGATTTGGAAGTTTGAGGCTCCATTCTCTGTTCTTGGAACAAGTGTTTTTTTGCCATTAACGAGGAATTTGTATTCAACTCATAAAAATCTTCTACTTTCTAGTTTAACAAAGTTGTTTCCTCAAGTGCTCGAGCTTAATCTATTATTTTTGCATAGATGTGTTCTCTGTTATCTCGAAGGGGAAAATATGCTTTGAACTAGAAGGGCTTGGAAAATAATTCCATTGGGAAAAATAATTTTATTATGGGGTTGAGAAAAAGGATAACACCATTCATAATCTTGAACAAGGTTATTATAGACCACTATTATGGCTCTAGATGAACTAGAATCGAGAAGGGTTCCGAAGTTCAAAGGAATGATATTTGCACTTGATTTGTAGCTTGATTTTGTGGTTGATTGTTCCCTTAAAAGGGAGTATTCCTAACCGATACTACTGATTTTGTGGCTGATATGGACGATTGTATTGAAAATGTTTCCTCTTGAGTGCAACAAGCTCATTTCCAAAAGTTTGCAGCAGTGACTTGACTTCAAATAGATCATTTGAAGAGGTAGGGGTAGATTGAGCTAGTTGATTAGAGGATACTAGAATAGGAGAAATGATAGGCTGATTATTCGTAAGGTCTAGAGATAATGACATTGGCGGTCGTGGAGCTATCTTTTCAGCCTGAATCAAGGAATTTTCCGCTCTTATGGCAATGTCATAGGCATCAAGTAATGTAGCCCCTCCCATAGAATGGATCATAACTACTACATCATTATTCAAGGCTCGCAAATAGTACAAGAATGCATTATGTGTAGAAGGCTTTACAAGTGCTAGAATCCTATTCTAGGTCCTGTGGAATTGGAAGTTGAAATCACTCATATATTCTTAGGGATCTCTCTTCATGGTAGTGAGTTGTTTCAAAAGTGATAGGTTATCACTCTTATCTTCAAACTATTTATAGATATTTTCTCATAGCTCATGCCAAGTGGTTATACTACCAACACTTAACCCTCAAAACCATTAAAGTTATTTTCCCTTGAAAGAGGTAGAAAGAATTATAACCGCAATGTTGTCCTCCGTGACATTATGTATGGCATAAATGTTGGCTACATAAATAATATGTTCCATTGGAGTAACGTGATTTTCCCTATGTAAAAGGGTAAAATTTTGAGTGCTATAATAGGTATAGGGTCATGTTGAGCCAACAGAAGAGGACGCTTGCATTAAAAGGGGAGAAACTTGGTTTCATGCCATAGCAACAAGAGATTGATTTTTCCTTGGTGGAGTGAACCTTCCGTACGGAGGATTTGAATGACCCCTACGAGGTAGAGCTACAACTGGTGATGTTAAAATTCATCTTCTTCTTCTCTTTGGAGGAGACAAGGAAATTTTAATATGGTGATAATTTCCTTGCTTTGAAGAGGATCTTGTTTTAATTATTTGCATAAGTTAACACACTAAGATTTGGAATCCAGAGATATAGATTCACTGGGTACTTTGACTTGTGCAAGTGAGAAGAGAAGTACCAACTCTATCCCACTAGGTATGCCAAAAACTATTATCACCAAATCATTGCACCCTCCGAATGGCCAGAATGTAAGCATGATGTTTGGTGTGATTGGGAAATGTGGGATCACCTCTCAAGCTGTGGGACTTTGGCTTGAGGTGAGCCTCCAGAGAAGGCTGACTTCCTTTTCCTAAACTAAGTGTTGTACTACTCCTAGTGTAATAAAATGGCTATCTAATCCTAGGCTAACATTTTCATGGGTTTTAGGGAAAGATATTTTTAGAAAGGAAACTATACTAGGGATGGTGATGCACCAAATAAAGGGATGTTTTTAATGTCAGGAGGGGTTAATGTGAGTAGGATACAAGCGTTGTTAATCACCTTCACCTATTGCAACTTAGAAAGGGCATAAAATACCACAGACTGGAAGCATGCATTCCTTTATTAAACTTGAAGTATACATATAAAGAGATTTTTTTGGAGAAATTGTGTTAGGAAATATATGTTAGTGTTCACATGTGATGAGTAAATAATAATTACGTGAGTAATTATTATCTTGTAAATGGTTAGTAGTTAATAATATTATTGTTATATTAACAATAATATATATTAGTTTGGAGTTGTTTTAACAACTTATGTAATTTGAGTTGTGCATTGTTACGTGAGTAACAATCACATCTAAATAGATATTTGGGGGGTTAGTAGGTTGAACAAACTCCTCATTTGTAGGAGTGATATTTCATATATATTTGTATGTCCCGTATGAATGAAATGTGAGAAATAATAGAGAAGATATTATATAATTGTGTTTATTATTATTGTTATCTCTATGTAGATCTAGTTATACAACATTATTTGGTATCAGAGTAGGGAGTCTAGGATGAGAGGCTTTGAATAAATGTTTTCCATCACAGGGATCATCACAATTTTCACGGCCTAGTAAGGTGGATATGTTGATTGCATCATCTTACGTATTGGATCATTCTACCGGTGCATTTCATCATTGTTCTTGTGTATTGCATCATTTTTCATACATATTGTATCATTTTTATGCATGTGATTAGTCTACCTGTGTATTGCATCGTCATTCTGGTAACTGTGCATTTTTTTCCATTTTGGACATATTGAAAAAACACAAGAATAGAAAAGAAACTTTCCATTTTTGGAAAGGGTCCAGAAAGATGTTGGACTTATAAGTTGTAAGTGGCATAAGTTTCAGCTGGTAACTCAGAATGGGGTGCCGTTTTTTTTTTTTTTAAATGTATTTTTTTAGCTCTTTGCATTGATCCTATGCTTTATGCTGCTTTGGAAAAAATAGAAATTTTTACTTTCAATTTTAAAAGTTTATTGTAAGGGTGCATTTTTGACTGAGTTCGACACCCATAATGGAAATTCCATTACAAAAATTCAATGGCAAAGAATTTCACACATGGAAAGTGTGAACTCAATTACTTTTGATCAATAAAGACTTGTGGGAAATTGTTGAAGGTAATATTTCAAAACCAACTGATGTTGATGAAGCCACCAAATGGGAAAGCAAGGATAAGAAAGCAATAGCAATTATTGGTCTTGGATTGTCTGATGCTTATTTGCATCATATTGATTTATCAAAAAGTTCAAATTTCATATGGACTACTTTGAACAAGCTATTTGGATCTCAAACAGGGAGCGCAATGGTGACACTCAAGAAAAAACTATTCGGGCTCAAGATGGAAGAAGGTGAGAGTATGGTTGATCACATAAGTAAATTTCATTCTATTTCAAATCAACTAGCTGGAATAAAAATTGATGTGGGAGATGATGATGCAAAAGTAGTATTGTTAAATAGTATGCCTCCAAGATATTCTAATATGGTATTTACATTGAGTAAAGTAAATCCGAGTTTGGAAGATCTGATTTCTTCTCTGATAGAAGAAGAAAATCGGACTAAGAAAATTGAACCAGAAGAAAGTGCAATGTACGGAAAAAATAGATCACATACTAAAAGTAGATACAAATCCTCTTTTAACCAAGGATCACATTCCAAAGATACTAGCAAATAGATCACTTGTTACTATTGCAAACAATCTAGTCATTTGTCTATAAACTGCAGGAAAAGAGCGCAAGATTTACTTGATGGAAAACTACAAGAGAATGCCATGGTGGCTGATGATGAAGAATGGGATGATATAGAAGAATCAAAAAATAATGATAATGGGTATGATTCTAAAGACTATCTATACTAGATAAAATACATCGGAGGATGGAGGACACAGGAGGTTGGAGGTCAATCAACGACCTCTCGTCAGTCATCAGCGACGGGGCTGCACAAAAGCATTGGTGACTTGTGTGTTTTTTCAGTATTTTTTTTTTAGTGTGGCATTCTTATTTTGTAGTGTTTTCTAAATAATGGAAATTTCACATTGTGGGGGAATATGACACAATATTCCATTTCCATTCTACATGAAATCGAGCTATGTAACCTCGTAGTGTATAAACATAGTGAAGAAAATGAAAGCACAAAAGTAAAATCAACATCATGATACTTGAAGAGGATGAGCAGGGGCTCGTACCTGGAACAGGGGTTCCTATTTTTGAACAAGGGTTCATACTAGATGGACAGGGGTTCATACAGAGGTCCAAGATCATGAGCAAGCAGAGGCAAGCAAGCTGAAAAAGAAGTGTGACTATATTTTCTCCCATGTAAACACTAAGGGGGGAATGTTAGGAAATCTATGTTAGTGTTCACATGTGATGAGTAAATAATAATTACGTGAGTAATTATTATCTTGTAAATGGTTAGTAGTTAATAATATTATTGTTATATTAACAATAATATATATTAGTTTGGAGTTGTTTTAACAACTTATGTAATTTGAGTTGTGCATTGTTACATATGCAACAATCACATCTAAATAGATATTTGGGGGGTTAATAGGTTGAACAAACTCCTCATTTGTAGGAGTGATATTTATTATATATTTGTATGTCCCGTATGAATGAAATGTGAGAAATAATAGAGAATAAATTATATAATTGTGTTTATTATTATTGTTATCTCTGTGTAGATCTGGTTATATGACATTAAGTTGCGCTTCAATCTTGGAAGAGTGCTTTAGAGATTTTAAAACCTTTTGATTATATTCAGATTGATATCTTGCCTTGAAGAACTTAATTTATTTTGTTTAATGGTTGGTCGGTATCTTATTTGTGAATTTATAATTCCTTAGTGTGAATAATTAGCTTAACTTTCTTTGAGATTATCTATTTTATGTTATGAGAAAGTAATGTAACCATCTTTTATGTCAGTTGTTGAAATATTATTTTCCTTCTGTTATTAAAAGTTACATTATCATTAGCTGTAATAAGTGAAATAGATGTTTGACATGTGCATGTGTTCTATCCTCATGATTATTTAATTGGGTGTTCAATCAAATTTGATCTCTCTATTATGTATACTTTAAGTTTAATAAAGGAATGCATGCTTCCAGTCTGTGGTATTTTGTGCCCTTTCTAAGTTGCAATAGGTGAAGGTGATTAACGGTGCCCGCATCCTACTCACATTAACCCTTCCTGAGATTAAAAACATCCCTTTATTTGGTGCATCACCATCCCTAGTATAGTTTCCTTTCTACAAATCTCTTTCCCTAAAACCCATGAAAATGTTATCCTAGGATTAGATAGCCATTTTATTACACTAGGAGTAGTACAACACTTATTTTAGGAAAAAGGAAGCTGGCATTCTCAAGAGGTTCACCTCAAGCCCAAGTACCATAGCTTTAGAGGTGATCCCATGTGTCCCAGATCACCGAATGTCTGAATTACAATCTAGCCATTCGGAGGGTGTAGTGATTTGGTCACAACACCTACTAGGATAACATTGGCAAGGAGAAGACATAGATAAAATTTCTTGTTTTTATTATAGTTAATGGTTTTCATGTCATTTTAGGGTGCATGAAAATAGGGTAGATCTGAAGGGGTGAAGACCTCGAGAGGTTCAAATTGTGAATTTTTTCATATTTTGAGCCATCAAATCTATTTTGAAGAAACCTTAAAATAGGGTAAAGGAAAAAACAAAGTAATTGGTTGTTATTAAACTCAATGAATTTATATAATTTTATATAAGATTTTCTTCACATTATATCATGAGGGAAATTAAAAATCTCCTCCTAGGACAAAAACTAACAAAGAAGTCCAAATACTTCAACATTATAAGAACAAGAATGTGATAGATGATGGATTTTTGATACTCTTCTGTTATCGCTTCTTAAAATAAAATTATTTTTAACATTGATCAGCATCCTAGTAACAAATAAGTAAGCCTAACTATCATCAACCATTGATTAAGGAAGAGTTGAAATGTCTCTTACCTAATCCATTTACCATAATATTGGATACTTCTCAACTTATTCCTCTAACATGATGAAAGTAAGTTCTATTTGTGGCATGATAATTAGGGTCACTTCGTGATAATTGTTGTGCACTATAAATGGATTTCATCAAATTCTTCATAAGTCCCCAATTTGACTATGATGTCATCACTCACGAGAATTTTACTAAAGAAGTCAAAGCTCAAGATGTGGCTCAATAATAGGATCATCAAGAAGCTATCAACTAAGCCAACGAGAAGCTACATATATTCTCTAATCATATGTCGAATCACAATGTCACTAAAATTTCTAAGAAACAAGAAAATATTATGGCTAACGTAGTGTACATGGATTATCCTCATAAAAATATAGTTACAATTAATGATGTAAAATGTTTTACTGAAGAAGTCAAAGCTCAAGGTGTGGCTCAACAATAGGATCATCATGAAGCTATCAACTAAGCCAATGAGAAGCTACATATATTCTCTAATCATATGCCAAATCACAATGTCACTAAAATTTCTAAGAAACAAGAAAATATTATGGCTAACGTAGTGTACATGGATTATCCTCATAAAAATAGTTACAATTAATGATGTAAAATGTTTTATAGCTTATGTTGAACTAGAATAACCTATAACATTCCAACCTTAGAATCACGTGGTTATATATCCCTCTATACCTCATAACAAAGCTCCTCCAGACACCATCATGTCCTGTGAAAACACTTCTACAAAGTCGATGGTGTCTAGATCTATATCTCTTACCATAAACACCATCGTCCCATGTATAAATAAAACTTAAAATGATAATGGTGGAGGAAATGAGAAAAATTCAATTTTAGAAATCTTGTTAACCACTATTCCTTTTGGATTTATTGTGAGGACTCCTAACACTCTTATCCAGCTAAACAATATAGTCATGATGAGTGGGATCCTCTTAATGCACTTGCCCAACATCTTGGAAAATTTGCCTTCTAGGACTCATGTGTACGTCACCTCACCACTATGAGCATCTCATGATTTCCTTTTTTTTAATGTACATTCCTTTTCTTCCCTATTTGGGGTAGAGCCACACATTGCATTCGCTCGAGTAAATAATCCTCCAAAAATGTGAGGAACTCTCTATTCATATTGATCTTACTATGGATTATCACTCTTGCATTCATTTTCCTATAGATTCTATGATCCCGGATGAGATCTTGTTTCACGTATATGATACACATATCTTCATTTTAGTTTAAATTAGTCACACTAATATCAAACATGATCTCATTGACGAATGAGTAGACATATGTGTGCCCTCAATAGACTTCATTAAGGATATTAGATCCCATTGATAACCTAAAATATATATGAACTAATTTTTAAGGATACAAATGTTGTGGATGCCCCTATGCGGTGTATTTGGTTACCCATCACCTTTCCCCACAGGACTATCCATATCAAATTTTTGGTCTTTAGTTTTTGTTTATCTTATAATATTATCCTAGGGTGGCCTTGGACTCATCATGTGCATGCCATTTATTCTTCCATGTTTCAATGTGTGAAGTTCACTCACCAAGAAGATATTTACAAGATTCAAAGGGACACTAAACCTTGGAAGTATGATAAAGTTCAATAAAAGGGTACATATAAGCTCCCAAAACTCAATGAACTATATCCTACCCCATTTTTAGAATACCAACATTTTAACTATCCTATAGACACTCTTTATGGAAATTCTTGTCATCCGAAATTTTTCAGGTGTATGCTCCCAATATATTGGAATCAAATGATGATGATCCCAATGAGTTGATACTCAGAATCAACACTTCTAATATTGTTGACCTTATCGTATCCCAATTTCCACATTTCTTACAGCATCAAAATAAGGGGCCTTTAGTTCTTACATTCATCTTAGGTACACAATAGCCCCCATGGGAGCATATGGTCCGAATGGAGACCATAGTCAACTCTTATGTAGTGGATGCTTCAACATCATATTATGAATATGGTTACACTTAATACGATTCCTAACTAAATACCTACACAAAGATTCATGATCTGAAAATAATATGTTACCAAGAAACCCTTCATATGAAATTATCTCATGATGTGAACGTCATCCTCATATAAGAGGAATATTCAAAAATAGTTGGCATTTATTCCCAAATGGTGCATGAGCCTCACATTTCTTTAGTGGCTACCCATCCTCATACTATCATCAACATAGATGACCTATTTTCCCTTATAAAAAATATGATCGGGTCATTGGATTTTAATATGAAGTCGATTATATCATGGGTGATTATCCTATATATTTTGCCTCGATGATTGAGAAACACACTAATCCATTGGCACCATCTTGACTCATTACATCAGTACCCTAATAGGATACTCTAACTATCCCTTTACAACCCTCAATACCTCTCTCCCTACTTATTTCCCTTATGGATTCTTATCCCTCTATGATTAATCCATTTTACACATCGCAAAAAGGCTCTAGAGCATGATTTTTCTTCCTTTAAAACCTATCAATACCAAATAAGGAGTCTTGAAGCTGAGGTAAAATGTGACCAAGACAAAAAGTGTACATAACATTCCACTTCATCTTCCTTATTTTATTCTCATCGTGGGTATTGCACACACAATGACACCGACTATCAAGTTATTTGTACCAAGCATACTATTCCTAACACCTCTTCCTACAATTGGAAGTGTGGATAGAATTCCTCTCAAAATTGAAAACCTTCCCTCGATTGAATAGACCACCACCTACTTAGAGACCACCAACCCACACTAATCCTTGTCCCACTATGGATGTTGTTTGAGATGACATTCTCACATGACTCGGAGGATCATATTGATGAAACCTTATTCACCACATGGTCTAAATTTCAAAAGTAAGTCACTATTACATAGAATTTCATTTAGGACCTCATGAATTTTATTAGAAGTCACATCTTGAATCAAGTTGACAACATTATCATTTATACATTACGATATTTTCCCCCTCATGGCTAGTTATATATAATTCCATGAATACATCTTATTTTCATTCTTTTTCTTGATCCCTCACCTTTTCTTGGGCTTTCAGGCCCCCTTGGGTTTTTCATAGCATTAAAAACATTTTTACAATCCTTTCTTGGGTTATTTTCTTTTCTTGGATTTATCACCACATATGCCCTAGTTTCTCCTACCATTGGACAACCTCGGTCCTAACTCCACCTATTTTTATTCTATTCACCCTGGCATTTCCTATTTGGATTTTTGTGGTATTGTGTACAACTTATTTAGGCCTATGACCTTACATGGATTTATATATCTAATCACACCCTAACATCCTATTGTTGGATGTCTTGGCCTTGTTCCATCTCTTTTATTTTTCACATCACATGGTGGGGAGATCTTACTAATCCCATTCTCACCAAATTTACCTATCTAATAATATTATCATTATCATTAATGACTATGATGTTATTACATACATGCATGTGGAAAGAACAAAAATGATAAGAAAATCATACAAAACAACAAACACCAAACACCCAAATATCGTAAAAATCATCACACACACACACATCCAATCATTTCTTAATATTGATTAAATCCTATAAAATAGCTCAGGCCCATCTAAAAAGTGGCTCAATAACCCTCACACTTTCTGGTCTCTATTTAGATGCATTGGGATGATGGGGATGTGCTATTAGATCTGGTTGTGTTGGCTAGAAAATACATCCTAGATCGAGCTCCATAAGCCTCTTCCTACGCTCTCGCCAAATGTGTCTCTAATGATGCAATCCTCTTTACAAATCTCTAGGCATATAATAGGTGAGCTTCCTAGTCCTAAAAAGGGCCACTTGTGGCTCTGATAGAATATGTAGCATCACATCTGGTTTTTCAGTAGTTGTTAATGTGTGTGCATCCAAATATCTTTATAATGTCATCGATCCTCTCCAACCAAATGAAATGAACTAAATGAATATTTTTCCAATGGTGCTCTTTGGATCCACCATCTTTATAGTATCTTTTGCATATAACACAAGATCCAAGATATAATGATTGGAAATCTCTATTAGGGCTTGAAACTCCTCCACCATCCGCTATGAAAAACCAAATATGACAGATATCACTCAAAATATCCATATGGCACAAAACCCATTTATCGGAGAATCATATTACACATACCTATCTTCTTGGGCCTCTCCACGATAGTATCACCATCCCGAAGGCCACCTAATACCTCCTCATACTTGTCATCACGATGAGGTTTAGCTTATAGATATTATGCCCATATATCTTGGGGCACCAATATCATGTCTGCTCTGTATTGTGGTCCAGGCCTCTATCTCGAGATGCATGGCCATCGAACCTTGATTGGAATCAAATATCCTCCTAGATTCCAAATCTTATTCTATCTAATCCATTGTGTTTTCTTCCATGTTCCTACTTCTCTGGTAGTAATAATAGCTCTAACTATCCCCAACATGTGGACCTATATCTATGGATCCTCGATCATATCCTTCCTCTTAACCACTAACAACTATGATACATATAGGACTTGAGCCTCCCCACCATGTTGAAATTAATTTTATCCATGTTTTCCCACCACTCATATTCTATGGTGTTGTAATGATGGCTCCCTAACCTCTAATATCGCAGGCTCTCGACATAACGATGCTAGTAGGGTGGAAATAGTGGTATCACAATGGGTACTTGTCACCAAAACTATCTCAGGACCCTACTTACTTTATGGGTTTCCACCCACTAGACATAGTGCCCCATCACCTCAGTGATGGTGTCTAAGAAATATTATCTAGGCTAACTGGGCCACTAATCCACATTCCCTATGTAGGGTTTTCATGTAGCATCATCATGATCCACTTATGTTAGAGGTTATAATGCTCAAAGTGATCTAACTACTAGCCCTTATTCTCATTAATTAACCCTTGGGGAATTTTCCACTACTACTCATGGTGTCCATATCAACATATACATCGAAATCTCTCATATATCTAAATTTTCAATAAAATGATGGGTCCCACAAACCTCTAACCACTATTCCTAACTCTTTTTAAATAGTGCACTAATTGCACCCATATTATGGTGTTCGATTTGAATAAATCCTCATGATCAATAAAATCGTTGCATACCACAATCGAAACAATAGGATGGCTTCATCTTCCTTGTGGCACACTATGCATTCCACTACAATACCCATAACCACTTTCTAAATATCCAAAATCCTTACATCCTTCACTATGTTGAGTCGAAACATACATACTCTCATCCTATGTGTCATTCCCAAGTAGCCCATATGGTTAATGCTCTCCTCTTTTTAGCATTTGAGCTCAAATAACAATACATATAGTTTCCTCCAATAGGAAACCCTAGAATACCATGAACATCCTCCAAGGTCAATGACATCTCCATAGTCTCCTATCATATCCATCACTGAAAGGTGTTGGACCTAGTCTCCCTTACAACCTGAAAAAAGCGTAGTAAATCAATATCCAATGGTATCTTGGGCATATACATGATGCCCCGAATCTCAAATCCTATAACTAGGTCACCTCTACCTATATCATATTAGAATTCATCACAATCATCCATGATATGTCTGCGCTCTGCCATAGGTGGATCTTGCACTCTACCTACATCAACAAAATTATGAGTGAACATTAGAATTCGAGATATTAATTTAGAGTGAAAAATAAAATTCCACAACCTCTACCTATAATTTCCATACACTTTCCCTAGAAAATATTCCCTTAGCTAGATGTTATTAGTCCATAGAAACTATTCCCTTATGCCATTGGCCCTTGGAAAAAATTTCCAACCATATCAACACAATCATCCCTCCAGTTGTAAAGGGGCCAATGACACATAGTAAAAAGAGGTCATGACTATCAAATTTTAACTCATAAAAATATAAAAAATGAAAAAATAAATTAAAATCTCCCCAAAACCACTTGTATTTTTACATAACCTACTCAATGACACAATTTTTGATAAGAATGATACATTAACAACTACAAAAAGAAGAATATCTAAACAAAATTAAATAAACAAATTACCCATGGTCGCACCCTACCACGTGCTCCACCCCATCATCCTCCATCACTACATCATACTTGAGTCATGACATCAAAAACACCCACATTTTGAATTCAATATCTTAGTTATCTCAATTATCAAAATAGCAATAAGAAACTCAAAATAAAAATAAAAATAAAAATCATTATATAAAACTCAAAATTTCTTTTCAAAATTCATTCATGATTATCCTAAATCTTCAAATGACCAATATTTTCACTCCCGAAATCTAAAACATGCACCATTATTGCATCTCAATTGTAATCTCATGTCACTCATTTTGACCCATTACATGCATACTTTCAATAATCTTATATTTTTTCCTATCTTCAACATCATATTATCATGACATCTCAACACTATGATACGGAATATGTCCTATGGACCCCTAGCTATGTGATTTATGTCTTATTTTATTGACGATCCTCTAGTTTTTCCTTTCAGTTTTTCTTATCTAGGGTTCTTGCAACATTGATTTTCCTCTCACATGGTAGGACGAGTGACACTATCGAGTATACATTGTTGGGTATATTACATTTCAGCTAGTCCTTTATGTTCTTACTTGAGTATCTACTTTTGATTTCAGTGTTATGGATTATTTCATTCTATTGACCACCCCATGTTTCTCTATTGTGACATGCGGTGATCAATGGTTGGGGCATATGTATACACCTAAATTTTCACTTTTCATCTTCCATAACTATTACTAACAATTTCCTTGTACATATAAGGATCATTTTTGCATCTATTTCTTTAGTAGATTCCTTAAGGGGCCTTCGATAATGGGGAATGATTATTCACATAATAATTATTAGCTAGAGATAATACAAAAAGATACTTGTCACTATATGGTCTTAACCTTAGTCATCCTTGTATTATTTATCCTTATATCTTTAGGTATCACACACATTGCACTCCCAACATCTTTCTTTTATCTCACCATTTGGAACTTTTCTCATCCATGTCCATAATCTATGACATTTCTTTTCAATTGGAATGACACATCACTTCATTTATCATCCTTAGTTGATTCCACCTCCCTTGGGCGATGGTGTCGGTGCATGTTTTTCTTGGCTGAATCCATCCCCATGGGTGATGATGTTATATATACATACTACATATTTACATTCATAAAGGAATGAAGCTTGAATCTTAGGAACTACCACCTATTTTGCTATTTTGTGCTATCTGTGCATCTTGTCGCTCAACTCTTAGTTCATGTTACATTTGGCTTGGATTGGGTTAGACACTCTTATTATTATTTGGATTTCTTGCACTATTTGGTCATCTATAATGATTCTAGGACAAGAACAATGTTCCACTTCTCCACCTAATAGTGATTCTCTCTTAGTGTGTTATTTCTCTCGCAACTATAGATGCATCAATGACCCCTACAAATACAAGTGAGTTATCTAAATATGTTTTTCATTTTTCATAGATTATTTTGTTTCCCTTCCTCATTTTTCTATGTTAGCTTAGTGTTATGTGTGTTTTGATACTAGTTAGCATAGTGATCTTATTCATTATCAACTCCTTAGCTTCTCTTTACTTTCATTTTAGTCATATTATGCATGTTTTCTTTATCTATCATTGATCCATACCTTTTCTCACCTAATTACCGATATATTATTAGGGTAATCTCCTCTATTTTACTATAGGCCTTAGAAACCCTATGGTTTAACTATTATAGGGATTACTTACTCTAGATATGTGAAACTAGTTCTCGATGTAGCCCCTTTAAATCTATCCATTATATGTTAGTTCATGTGTGTCTCCTACTCGTTTCCTCGATACCATTGTAGAATGAATGATTTAGGTGTGTAATTTATTAAGACACATACTTGTCCCACCATATAGTCTATGTGGAAAACCAACCTACTTCTCTTGTGTTAGAGACATACTATTTTGAAGATGGATTATGTTTCTTGGAACATTATTTGAAGTTTCCATTTTCTTGGGAATCAAATAATTAATTAAAATTTTGACATGTTGTTCCCTTATTTTTGAGTAAGTTTATCCACTTGAATTTTAAAATGTATACTTTATTTTGAGTTTTCTCATGTAGTGGAAAGTAGTTAGTCTTCTTTATAGTGGACAAGATTGATATTTTATTTAAACTCCTGTTATGGGAGTGAAGTAACTAAGTATATAATTACAATATTATGATATGAATAAAGGGATTTTCTTATTATTTTATATAAATATTGTAAGAAGGTTTGAATTATAGTTGTATATTCCATTGTAATATTGCGTGTTATCCTTCTTTTGAAAGGATGCTATTGTGTGTGAGAATAAATAAGATTTTTTTACTTTCATGTAATCTTAATGTTGAAAAAAATTGGAAATTTTATTTAATTTTACTATACTTGCAAACCCATGTTGATGAGGAAAATTGTAAATTAGTATAAAGAGAAAAATTATAATTTATTTCCATTACATATGAAGACTATGCGATTGATGGATTTTATTAGAATCTTGAGTCAATTTGTGTCATAACCCGTTTTTATTTATCTTGAAAAGAAAAAGGATGTAAAATCATATAGTAGTCTCCTATATTGAAAAACATTACAAAATGACTTCTTAGTTGGTTGGGAATCTAAGATGAAGGATTAAAAATATATTCAATGAGTGAATGAGTGAGCATTCATTAAATGTGTATTATAAATTCCATATGGATCCTTATTTTTCTAAGGTGTTACAAAATAAAGCTCCATCTCTTGTCTCTTCTTGCTAAAATTGTCATGATCAGTGTAAATACATTTCTTCATATAGAATTTATAACTCAATAGCATGAATTTGTTTTCCACAATGGAAGTATTATCCTACATTACCGTATATTTCCAATGATAGAAATGAAAAGTAATAATTATATATTATAAAAGTATGTTGTATGTGTATAAATATTTGAATATGTTTTTTTATCCATTTATAAGTTAGTTTAGCTCTACATATGAATCTTGGTAATATATATGTTGGTATGTTTTTCTTCTTTGGATTTCATTACGGGTTTATAATGTTATAATTTCTCCTTTTAATCTTATTATGTTATCATTTTCCCTATTATTTAACATATCTATATATCTTAATGTTAGAAAGCATAATGGAATGAGAGGGGGTAGTGGTGAATAAGTCATTAAATTTTTTTAACTTCAATTACCATGTATTAACATTCATCATTCAATTATCCATTCATCATACATAACCATACATGAGCATATTAGATGTGTATTAACCATTCACAAGATCATAACACAAGAGAGAGTACACAAGACACCAAATATAAGTGGGAAACCATCAAGGGGAAGAAAATCACGCAAACCATTTCTTATATTACTCAAAGAAATGACTTACAAGTAATGTTACACATCCCGTAATAGTTTTTTAGAGAGACACCAACCCCAAAAGGAACACCAACCCCTAAACCCTTGTTGATATGACACAAAAAAGGAATCCCATAAATAAGACTCATCATAATATATATTTTTAAATTAATTACCAGTGAAAATATGCTGATCCCACATCTGATTTTTATCCAAGTTAGTCTCACAAACACATAAATCCTTCATCTAACTTCTATCTCTCTCAACTTGGTCTATTATTCTCCTTCAAGTGCTGAAAGTATCAAATTTACTTACACATCTGATTCTAAAAATTCTTCAGGTATTCATATATCTTCTAATATTTTTCCATAACCCATCAACACTCTTTTTTATTCCTCTATAGGTCCCTCATACATCCATTATCTCAACTACTCACAAATGATTCATATAACATGCTTATATACCAATATCAACTCTAAAAACACACTGGGCTGGACATGACCAAGTAAATTGGACACCCCAACTCAAAAACATAAGAATAACATCATATAAAATCATTCTAAGAGACCAAAAGGGACAGAATGTGTCAACACATCTTCAAAAATCTCTAAGAACAAAGCAAGATCAAAACAAGATCTTCAAGCACCAGAAAGTTCTCCAACAACTAGAAAGTCTTATAAGAACTTTGTAAATTCTCCATCAGCTCCAAAAAATTAATAAACATGTCATCATAATCACAACCAATAATAACAAACAATGAAACATCAAACTCAACCATAAAAACTAAGAAGCATCCAAACCCCACTAGGTCTTCAATGCCCATAATTTAGGTCTTGAAGAATGAATGAGTTCATATATCAAAATCATCATCAAGGATCATGTAATATACCATTAGAAACATATTTGAATATTATTTCTAGAATAACTAAATTTTTCATTCAACTATATAAGTGGAATACCTAAAACAACTCAATCTCTACAAACTACTCCAAACTAGATTCAAGGTCCCAAAATAGGTCTTCGAACATATGTGGTTCACCTATCAAATGAGCTCATCAAGTCACAAAAAATTTACAATGGGAATATTATATGAGTCTAGCTTCTAGAAAAACTCACATTTTATTCCAACAATAAGTGGAAGGACTTCAACTAAGTCAATGTTTGCAACTTCTCATTTAGGCTCTAGGGACTCAAGAACCAGTCTTGTGAGAAACATGCACAAATACCTCAAAATTAAATTTTGAGATTATCCACTACCTAGAAAACTTTAGGGAAACTTTTAAAAACATGTACAAGTACTAACATGCATAGTTCATGTGGAAACATATCACCTAACACACTTGTTTCAATCACCTTCTTGAGCAAGCAAACTAGGGATTTCCAAGCCAATATGTCTAAAACATAGAACTACTTAACCATATCAAAAAAAATATCTCCAAAAAATCATATCAAATGCTTACATGCTGTTCATTACCAAAAACAAGCACCAAAATATGAAAAATTATCAAACTCATCTCAAATAGAGAGACTGCCATTTTAGCCCTTTAAGGCCAAAATTAGTAAGATGACTTTAAGCAGATGTATCTTCAATTTTCACTATTGTACCTACTTGAATATTTTTATGGATACTTAGATAATATCAAAAGTATTTTGGAAAATTTTTGTTTTCATCCTTAAGCTTCCAACTTAGCCTTGAAATTTCAAAACCCAAATAACCAAGGTATTTATATATCTTCCCAAAACAACTAGAACACCAAACCACCACCAAAATTAACCTAGAGGAATATTCTACAACCATGATGCATCAATTTTTCTTGCCAATACATTATGGAAATCATAAAAACGCAAATATCCCAAGTTAATCTAGAGAGAAGGTTTTAATAAGGTTTTAAAACACTTTAACTTCTTAATGGTTAGTCATAAAAACATGAAAATCAAATTACCTCATTAATTTTTCTAAACCTTCTTAGTTCCATGTAAAATGATACCCCAAACCCTCTAGGTCCCATATAAAGTATACAAGAGAAGGTGAGAAAAACAAGTTTCCAATTTGAGATAGTTTTTGCTCCTCCAAAAACCTTGTTTTACCAAAAACTCAATAAATTTAAATTCCTTGAGTATCTTGACCTGAAAATTGTCATGAAACATCACAAAAATCCTATAATTGAAAAAATCACCATTTTTCAAATTATTCTGAAACACTCCAACCACGGTGATTTATCCGTGTTTATTTATCTTGTCTTAACTTTCATATTTCCCATCGACCATGAAACAACACAAAACCTATGAAACTTGACCTAATAATCCTTGTAAAATTCATATACAATGTGAACATACTACTCCCATGCTTGAACATGCCTTCCTTATTCCATTTCTCAAGCTACCATACCATATCACATGTTCTAAGTCTAGACATAGGGTTGCAAAGACTACTAAAGCTCATTATAACATAGGAAATGACCTTGATGATTCAATGCAGATAGTTTAAAACTTGTGACACACCATATGGACCATGCTTAACCTCATGAAAACCATTAAACAAATCTAGAGAGATAATTCAATGACTATGCAAGCTAAAACAATGCTAGGACAATATGACAACTCATCAAATCCTGTCACTACCAATCAACCTTCATGTTTTGACTTTGTATTACACCTCATGGAGAATCACATGAAATTCACACACCATTTTCCATTAATTGATTTGAAATCAATGACAACAATTATGCACAATGGAAAATATGGCAACCACCTTCTGAAACATTGATGGAAACTAACAAGACCAAATACCTACATGACTCTTTTTACATGTTTTTGATGCTACTCTCTCCCTTTCACATCTATGACAAAGGCTAAAATGCTAACACAACATGAGAAATGAAAACAAGACACAAAGGAAAAAAATGTATAAAATCAAACTTTTTTTTTTTTTGTGTGTGACTCACTTATACACAAGCTCCCCATTGGATTGTACATTCTCTTTCTTATATTCAAATAACAGAAATAAAGGATCCATTGACCTGATATGATGTTTCACATAGATCCCCTTAAAATGTTATCCTCCATTTTTATCATTAATAATGTTAAACATCTCCATCTAGGTGTGAACCTTATAAAAAACTGCTAACTCTATCTTTCATACTTCCATAACCTCTTTTAGGACCATTAGCCCCAAAGTTCATCTTTAGTGCAACAATGTCAAACTTATCCAAGAAATAAGAACAAACATATCATATAAAACTTCATCTTATGGACCCCCGACTAGATATCATCCTCCTTTAACTTAATATATAAAAATATGATCACTTACCTCAACCATGTATACTAGAGAAGGACCATCCATAACCTCATAGTCCTGAAACCCTTTCTCAATAATCTATGATTTATTTCATCATATATCAACTATGAGAACTTTGAAAAACTACCCATGCATAAATGAAAACTTATCAAAAATAAAAACTATCATGCCTCTGTCATACAAAAATATTTGACACCTTATACTCTTAATTAGGATCAACAATATTTCCCCTTGCTTCAATAGATCTTATCATATCTTTAGCTCATCAAAAACCTACCGTACTTTATCATATGCATTCCCTATCTATCATTAACTTTTTTTTTTTCATCACATTCACTTCTCATACCTTATTATAGACATCTTTACAGACTTACAAACTTAAATCAAGTTCATAGTCCATGAAGATGGATCATAAACACATTAGCATAACATCTCATAATCAAGCATATTCAATACGAGATGACCATCATATTGACATATGAATCAAGACACATCTTACTATCACTTTGAATATTCACAAAACTATCAGATATTCCCCATCTTCCACACAACTTCCATGAGTCCTAAACATACTGACACTCTTCATATATGGAAAAATGACTATGACATAAATAATGATACTTATTTCCATGTTGTCCAGATTTAGCCATTAAACTCCCGATACTTTGACCAACAAACCTAAAGAACACTTCACTTTACACAACTATCTTCTTCAGATCAAGATACCTCATCACTTTATCAACACTTGTAACTTTAAAACATTTTCATCATGACTTAATGTATAGGGATAACTTATTTAAATAGTGTTTCATCTTCCTCAAGTGTAGTAAAAACCTATAGCATACCCGCAACCCATACTCTACTCTTAAGAGAGATTGAAACCAACCTACACAAATTACTTTAAAGTTCATCGATGAACTCATGATTCTAATAAGAGGATACCATCACATATCTTATCAATTATATTTCCATATTTAAATTTTTTTATGATCTTACACTGATTGTAGATTAGCCTCTTTTGAGATGATATAGATCAAATCTTTGAAATCAGACCTTTCTTCAAATAGTGCTACCTAGATTTTATTTACAAGAATTACTTCTTCATTACATACTTGGACTTAATAGTGACACTTATAACAACTATAGAACACACTAATTATTTTATTGTTCATACAATATCCTAAGTCCATTTAAGCTACCCTTTGGAACTATGAATCAATTAATCGATATTTGAGTCCACTTCACTTTTTATTTTTCACAAAGAGATGAAACAAATTCAATCTTATAGGTCATTCATGGATGATGACAAACAACACCAACATAGAGTATTTAAAAACATTATTTACCTTTTCACTTAGACATGATATATGGATTCATGATACAAATTAGAACAACTGCAACATACCAAGATCAAAGAACTTAAAATTATATTCAAGATTTTACTCCCTCCTATATCCCTTATCATGATTTATCATAAAATTAATTCTATATTTTTATGATTTTATAAAAATAAGATGTTTTCACAACTCAAACATGTAAATATATCTATAGACAACTCTTCCATACTTCACATATTGTATGTTTTTCACATTTTTGATGTTAATTCAAGAAACCGAACTTTACACCTGCAACACCTTGGGTGAAATAGTTTTTTTCATGACACAACCACACTTATCTCTTCTTTATCAAACACATAACTTAACTGATATCCCATAATCTATTTTTGATGTCATTATATACTTAGGAATCATGCACATAAACTTATAGGCTTTCTTATTTGAATTTAACATACCTAAGTATGATATATACAACTACATACTACCACTTATCATTCTTAGCATCATTGTCTTAGATTTATAAGAGCTTGGTACATCATATAAAGTAAGATGAAACCAAAATGAATCTGAAACATACCTTAACGTCCTTCATCTATCCAAATAGGCTACAACCCTTTGTCAAAAATTTCATTAAAGTATTCTTCATATGAGATCAAACACTCATGCTAATGTTACCTTATTAGAACTGTAACATCTTCCTTGCAATATGGTTTTCAATATTAAAAATCATATCTTCATACTTCTTTTGAAGTGACACATGGTCATCTTGACAAACTTGATCCATTATTTCAATAACGCAGACCTTGAAAACAAAATTTTAGCACAATTTAGCATTTGTATCTACTTGGGCATCACAAAGCTATACAATATTCATCTTTAATATACCTATACAATTTTTCAAACCATTTCTTCACAATCCAACATTAAAAAAATCTTAACAACTTGGTAGGACCTTTTGATGAATGTACACAATTGTTATAGATGATTTAAATATAGAAAAGATAAAGACACCCTATTATTTCCTTGGAAGATATTTTACTTATCCATAAATCCATGAGAAATGATCTTCATTAGTCAATACCTAAATTTTAATTTTCAAGGAACAACTCATGGCTTTCTTAAACCTTTTAAAATACTTCTATCCTTATTAAAAAAATAGGGATACAATTTTTATCTTCAATACATGATCATACCTTGTAACACTTAACTTTGGAATACCTTTTTGCAGAGGTAACCTATTATCTTAGACCTCCTTGCACAAAAAAATCAAATACCCTATTATCTTCTTGATGATCCGAACTTAAAGTATTTAAGATGAGGATTGAGCCACAATTAAAGAATAATTATCCGATTTATGTCTTCTTAGTCCTTTCAAAATCTCAACACCCTTGTTAGTAAACTTTATATAGTGAATTTGAAGATTCCATGACAATCAACTAGCTAAGTCCCAATGATGTTTGATGTCATTTTCATGACACAAAACACTACCTTCTAGGTGTATGTAATAACATGACCTACACCATAAATTGAGCCTTCAAGAATCCTAACAACTCGATGTCAAATTTAAAATTTGCACCTTCATACCATTGATGTCATCTAAGGGTTTTGAAAACACTATAGCGACATTTGACATGAAAACAATACTTAGAAAATATATCTCATTGCTTATTTTTCCACTTTTTAGCAGTCTATGATCCTCTAGCTTGAATGAAAATGAATATTCACTACATAAATCATACCTTTATAGAAAGAGGGTGAAATCACATAAGGATGACCTTTTGAAAATTTTAAGAATACCTTGATCTCTCTCTTGTAACAGTGAGTCTTAGACCCTGCATGAATCCTTGATTTCATGGTGTCAACATTATTTGACATATCATATTCACTTATTCGACTCTCAAACACAATTATTTTCTTCTCATGAATAAACATCTCTACTTCAAGATACTCCTTGATCATTTCATATCTAATATTAAAGGATAGAGCTTAAAAATGTACTTGTTGGTTGGATATTTTTCAAGCCAAAATATGAGGTTCAACCATAGTACATGGGATTAAATCCCTCCTCAAAGATAGGTGAGGCTGCATGTTTATTACTAATATAAAACATAGTAGAAATAATACATATAATATTCACACTATTCTAACCATTGGGGTTGGGATGGAATCCTGAAATCCATATCCACACTAGGTGAAGATGTTGTTTTTGAAATGGAATGGATTGGAAAGGAATTATTATTATGGAAGAAACACAATGGAAAGGAAATGAGGAAAAGTATTTTCTTTTCGAGAAAACACATATCATGAAATAATCATAAGAGTTCTAGATAACAAATGTAATGTTTGAAACAATTAAAATAATAGAGAATGCTAAACAAAGAATAGCTTAAGATTATGAACATAAGAACACAAAGTTTGTAAAATAGCATCAGTTTCTATTCCTTAAATGATTAAAATAAAACACAAAGTTTATCTTTCACAATAGCTCTCAATATTCCAAAACTCTCAACCTTTTGGAATGCATAAGTATCCCTTATTTATAATAAAAAGAGTTGAGAAAAAATAGGATAAATCCTAGGAAATAGTCTATTAATGAGAGTCCTATTTTTGTTGACTCTCATGCAGGAGACCAAGTCAAAATTTGCTTCCTACATGATGAAACAAAAATGAAAATGACATGTTGATTTCAGGATTGAAATGACATGTTGATTTTAGGATTGAAATGACATAAAACATTATGCCTATTATGTTTCATCATCTTTTTCTTCCTCCAACAGAGCCTGCTTGTCCCAAAATTCCTAGAAATTTTGGATTATACCCTGCATCTCATCTTCATTAGGCACGGTGGAATGATCACTCAGGACTTCACACATTTCCTGAGTATCGCTCACATTACCAGGAAGTTTCTTCAGTCTCTTGTTGAGTTTCCTTAGTGTTTCCAAAGAATGTTCAATCTTCATGAACCTATCAATGATTTCCAGGCTAAAGCCATTAGTTGGTTCATGCTAAATTGATTCTTGGATCTGCTTGTAAAGATCATCAGCGGGAAGAATACTTGAGCTTTCATTCAACACTTTAGCACAGATCTTGATTAGCTCTTCTTCTATGTCATTTGTGCCATCAACCAATTGATCTCTTGATTCCCTCAATTTGCTACAAGCTTCATTGAGAATCTTTATTTTGAATCTAATGGCTTTAGTCAGTTGAAAATGCTTGTCCCCATGTGGAATGATTCCTTCTTCGACAAAGATGCAGGATGGAACCTGTTTCTATGTATTGAGAGCTTCAAAAGTTAACTCTAGATTCTCGAATTCTGCCAAAAATTCATCATCCATTTTCTTTTCATCCTTCTTTATATCCTCCAAGGTTTTGTAGACTTCCACAATGTCATCAATGACCTATTTTCCTTGCAAGAGTAGTCTCTGGATCCATTTATTGACCATTCTCCCCTTCTCATTAATCTTTTCAATCATGGGTATTGATGACAAATCAAACCTGATAGAAGTAGAGGATGAAGGTGTTGAATCGGGAGGATTTGAGAGCTTGAGTAGTACTTCATCCGTGCCTATTATACTTTCTCTTTTATCTCATCTCAAGCTGGACTTTGTTTCCTTCAACTTCTGGCACAACACATTTATGGCATCTTGTGCGTCTTGTTGTGCTCCCTCTATTGTTACTTTTCCTATATCAAACCTTGTGATTTGATAATCGGTGACCATTATATCATCCTTGGTTTTGTCAGCCGCGGGAGTGGAAATTTCTGCAAACTTATGCCCTAAGGCATCCACTAAAACCCTTGAAACTATTTTGGGTTTCTTGGCAGACTTGGTAGGAGTGACCTTGAGGGAACTGAAATCAAAGGTTGGTAGGGGAACTACCACCTTCCTCTTCCTTGGGGTTTGATCTATTAACCATTCAGGCATACTTTGGAAGAAGTTTCTCCCATCGTAGGTGTTACAGTCACATCTTCAGGTGGAGGAAGGTTTGCTTGTGGGGTGGTGATCACTGTGAATGTAGTGTCCATGGAAATGGACTCAGGGAATGAAGGTACAGAAGGAGGAGGCATATCCATGGTTAACTTGGGTATAGTGGGGAGAGGTGAGAGGCCGAGAGAAGATGTTGGTCATGGTGAGGAACTTGGTGAAGAAATCGAGGCAAGGAAATTTGAATGGGAGGAGGCAATGATTCTCAAATTAAATCTTGAGAGGTAAGAGGAAGACTTACCTCTCGATGATCTGTCAACCAAAAGGGGAATGAGAGGTTAACCAACCTATTCTCCCTGAAGGAAGATATCCTTGTTCTCGGTGGTAGAGGTGAATTAAGTATCTCAACCGTTTGTGGGATAGTGGCTAATGACGTGGTCACTTGCTCTTCTCCCTTTCGAAAAACTTAACCTTTATTGGCATTTTGGAAGAGTCCTTATCCTTTTCCTTTTTTCCATTGGAGGGTCCCACTTCCAAAGTAGCTAGCTTTGAAAAAATATTTTCTTTATAACTCATTCCCAAGAAATGAGCCATGCCTTAGTACGGAAAGAATTTGAGCAGCTCTTCCTGCAATAGAAGCTTTCTCAGCAATGGACCAATCAATGGCTGGGAATACATATTGGTCTTCATTCAACCCATCATACGAGGTGTCAAGGACACTTTCATTGTCCATGGTGCCTTCTGGGATGTTAGATAGATCTAACATCTGAATCTCTTCAAGTGTTAACCTGTTATTGTCCTTTCTTCGGATGGAAAATTCATCCCAAAGATCAACCCAAATGTCTTCTACACTGGGAACATGTAGATATAAGGTCCCATATGACTTAAGGACTCCTCAGAAATCAAACCCATCTTTGTGCTTCATGTGATTTTTCAACTTATCCTACAGCTTGTGCACCACGTTCTTGGCTTTAACCACTATTGAGCACATGTACCTTACGATGGAAATAGGGAAGGAGATGGTATCCTTGTGCTTATTCTATTGGAATTTGTGAAAATCCAACAATTGTCTAACTAACTCCATCAGGATCAACTTATCACCTGGGAACTGGGAAAATAGAAAGGATCACCCGGATACATGACCACCCGAAGGTATGTGAACTTCTTGAATTATAAGAAGATACAACCCCATTTCGATACTTCAGCCCATGCCTCGTCAAATACTCTTCTCTTCCTTAAATCAGGGTTCAACATGCAGATGTTTTCATAAAAGAAGGCATTGTTCACTCTTCTGAATTGATCCTTAGATCCCTTCATTGTAAGCTGAGGGAAATACCAATATATATGTTTTGTTGCCCTATTTCCCTTTGCATCCAATCTGGATAATTTCTCAATCCTAGTTGCTACATAGGTGACGTATGACGACATATATAACTTGCCAGTAGTCAAGACTATTTTCATCTAGGAGTCTATCTCATCACTTATAAGACTGCTCCAATTTATTTCTTGGTCATTCTTATTTATGATGACCATGAATTGATACATCCACCCTTGGAAGTCTCTCGAATTGGGGAGTCCAAATACTTGACTTAGCAGGGTAATGATATCACTGATTTCAAGGATGAAATCACTCCTAGGGACAAACTTGGGAAACCTAGAGATGGTTGGCTTGGCCTTGATTAAGAAATTTTTGTTTACATGCCTAATGTAATCTTCTTGATCATTGTCCTAGGCCTTCTACACTGATTGAAGGTTTAAATCAACATATTCTACAAAGTTGGGAAATCTTAAGAGGTCATCAAAGTAACCCCTGTCCAACTTCACTATGGTTCCTCCTGATTGATTTCTCTTTGGTAGGAAGTGAGTCATAATTGGAAGCATCAACTAAAATGAACTCAGGGCATTGAGAAAACATTGGGAATCCTACTACGAGAGGGAGGCCATTTCCAGCTATTGACTTCATCCAGGGACTCTAAGAAGAATCCTTAATTCTGTTCCAAAATTCTTCCATGTCTTTATTACTAAGCTCGTGTCTCAGATGTCGTAATTACAATCTATGTAGGAAGGCTATTCCATCTTCCGGTACTTATACTTCATCTTTCCGACCTCTCTGACTTATCCTTAGATTGTCTAGGATCCAACATGAGAAGTTTTTTGAAGAAAGAATGCCTAGATGAACTCTGGTTGAACAATCGAGCTTGAAATCTTGTTGAGCAACCGTACATGACCTGCCGCACTAACCGGACTACGGGACTGCAAGCACTTCCTAAAACCCACAACACTGTAATGTATATCAGAAATTTGGTCATGTTGAAAACCTTGTGAAACCTTACCCAAAGGCAGAACTCAAGGGATGTTAAGTAGCTTGTGAAACCCGATACACTGCGGAGCTAGGATGATGTTGAATAGCTTACAAAAAATGATACAAGCGGAAATAGGATTATGTTGAGCATTTTATAAAACCCGATAGACTGTAGACCCAGGATGATGTTGAACACTTCATGAAACCCGATACAAGTGAAAGTTAGGGGATGTTAAGCACTCTGTAAAATCTAAAACAAAAGCATTGGGTTTCTGAGATTTCAGAACAAATAAAATTCCCGCCAAGTTCACAAATTAGGATTTTAGATTCATCTCAAAAACCAAATAGAGTATATCCCATGGGAAAAATAAGAAAACACCCAAAGGATTAATTCTAAACAATATGTTTCACAGGAATATAACAGGAAATGAAGAAAATAACCCAAAACCCTAAACCTAAAGGGAAGAAAAAGAAAAGAAGAAAAATGCCAAAAGAATATCTCAAAAACAACACAAAGACCTCAAAGCGAAGAGAAGAGAAAAATACCTTCAATAAATTTGAAAAATGGTCAAAGACGGATCACAAAATTGATCAAGAGGTTCAGTCGGGTTTGGAGGTCGAAGGAACATGCACGAAAAATCCACACAGTGAAAATGTACCATGTAAAAATGATGTGTCAATTCAAACTATTTATAAATCCTAGCATTAATTACACCTCATCTGTCACGTGTGACAACTACCCAACAACTCAACATTAATGCCATGTCATCATGCTCAGAGTGTCCAAAACTTGATACAAAGGTTTTACTATCAAATCAGGTTTCGGGAAACAAATGACATGAAACATGAGGTGTTTGGATACTATCAATTCCAAAAACCTGACACAAAGGATCATTCGAGTTTTGGGTTTCGGGAACCAAGCGACATGGAGCATGCATTTTGTAAGGTATGTTCTGATGCTTCTGAGTTCCAAAACGATACTTGGTTTGTAATTGGGTTTGGGTTTTGAAACAATTGACAAGAAAAATGAAAGGATATATTTCCATGCAATGGAAACCTAAAAACCCAAAAATCTCCTTCAAAGGGCATTTTTAGGGATTTTGTCAAAAAAATTCTATGGTTATCTCAATTTTAGTAGAAATCACTACAAATGAGATAACAACTAGCTCCACTTGGGGACTTTCTTTGAGACATCAAAGGAAGAGAACTCATATATCAAAAATATTTATCCATTGGGCTATGGAGTCTGAAGAATAAAAACTGAAAACAAAGAAAGAAAGAAAGAAGAGAAATCAAACACAACAGAAAATAAATTATGATATAGTACAAGAGAGCATCTTGCATTAGTGATGGAACAACTCCAGATGTTGACCACTGAAAGGTAGAGGGAGCAACTCTCCATCCAGATATGATAGACAAAAGCTATTTTCACCATTCAGCTGATGTATTTTGAAAGGACCTTTCCATAAGGAGTCAAAATTGCCATGCATCCCTTTCTGCTCCCTTCTCTTGTCCTAAAGAAGTACTAGATCTCTGATCTGGAAATCACGTTGCTTCAATTTTTTGTCAAATATCCTTTTGAATTTTCTCTGATGATCTATAATGTGATCCACCACCTTGCTTCATTCTTCTTCTAACCTGGCTAGGTACATTATCCTTTTCTCAATGGAACTTTGAAAAGTTTCATCCTCAATTGCTTTAGCCAACCGTAAGGCTAGAAATTCTACTAGAGATAGGAATCTCAACATCAATCCCATACAATACTTGGAATGGGGACATTCCAATAAAATGCTTAGGATTAATCTGATCTACCCATAATTCATCATACAATGCTTTGTGCCATGTCTTCTGATTCTCATTGACCAACTTTCTGATTATGGTCACCAGGTTCTTGTTGCTTGATTTAGCCTGACCATTTCCTTGGGGGTAATAATCATATGAATGAGCTAATGCAATCCCAAATCCATAACAAAATTTTGTCAACTCATGGGATGAGAAATTGGAAGCATTGTCAATAACGATCTTATGAGGCACATTGAATCTAACAATTATAATCTCCTTGAGGAAGTTGCACACGGCTTGAAGGTAGCTGTTTGATTGGAGTGGATTCCACCCAATTTGTGAAATAGTCTATCATTGTGAGCACATAATGATGACAGGAATCTGTAGATAGGATTCAACACTCCAATAAAATCAATCCCCCATTGGCGAAAAGGTTCTTCAATCACCACAGGTTTCAAGGGAAGAGCTGCCAGCTTAGGATGACCAACGAAATGTTGACAAGCTTCGCACTTGGCTATCCATTCAACTGAATCTCAAAAGAGAGTAGGCTA
The DNA here is from genome assembly GCA_018340775.1 of Taxus wallichiana var. yunnanensis. NCBI lineage: Eukaryota > Viridiplantae > Streptophyta > Pinopsida > Cupressales > Taxaceae > Taxus > Taxus wallichiana. The sequence continues at coordinate 425,134,981 of CM031238.1, read as the reverse complement.
ATAGTACCTATCCCATAAGATCTTATAAGCCATTACAGAGGAAGTGAAATGTCCTCTGCATGCTAGATTGTGAAAGGACTCTAGTAACCTTACCTATTGAGAATTATCAACACTGGCACGGGAATACACCATCAATACTTTTTTATTTATACCATTATCCCATAGAATGTATCTTACAGAACTTAACCTAAATATCCTCTTTTATTTTTGGCTTAAATATAGAGGGCATTCACCATAAGTTAAAAAGAAAGAAATATCCATGTACCACTCATCAGTTGTGCTTATAAAAATCACCATGAGCAATTTTGAAGAAGTACATTCAGTTTCTTTTCATTCTATCTTAGCATTGTTTTCCACGATCATTTGGCACATGCCTCTTCCCGTACCAACTTGGTATGTTTGATGTCCAAGTCGTACTCCTAGACTTTGGCTATCCAGGTTACCCGTTGACTACCCAACTCCTGTTGAGTCAAGATGGATTTAACTGCAGTATCAGGAACAATAACAAGAGTGTGAGAACTCAACACATAATACCTAAAATGCTTCACTACTCTCACCCTTTGCATAAGCATGTTTTTCGATTTGTGACATATTCAATTCATGTTCCTTTAATGGGCATCTCATGAAAGCGATGGGAGATTCAATTCCTTCTTCATTCTCCTACATTAGGATGGTTGATACTGTATGTGCGGAAGCATAGCTGTACATGATGAAATATTTTTGAAATCTGGGCACACTAGGATGGGAGCATGAGAAATCTCTCTTTTGACTTCTTCAAACGCAAGCTTCCCTTCAGTGCTCCATCAAAATGGAGTTTTACCTTTCATCATCCCAAGGATATCCTTGGTTTTATCAGTAAAGTTAGGTACAAATCTTCTTAGGAAATTGACCTTCCCAAAAAGGAGTGCACCCTAGTTTTGCTTATGGGTAGGGTAAGGCTTTGGATGGCCTTCACCCTTTTTGAGTTAATCTTGGTTCCTTCTTTAGTCATGATATGACCCAGAAATTTTCCTTCTATTACTCCGAACATGGATTTTTTAGGATTTAATGAAATCCCATGATGACTGCACCTTAAGAGTACCTATTCCAGATGATCATAATGATCACTTCACTTTTTGAGAAGACCATTAAGTCATCCAAATACACAACTATGACCTTTCCCATCAAATATCTGAAAGCTAAATCCATAGCCCTTTGAAATGTGGCTCGGAATTAATCAAACCAAAAGGCATCCTCCTGTAAGAAAAGGTTCCCCATGGGGTGGTGAATGTCATTTTATGTTGATCTTCAGCAGCTACCTCAACCTGATTATACCCCGAAAATCCATCAAGCATGGATAACATTTCTGATCCAGTGATGGTCTATAATACTTGGTCCATGATGGGCAATGGATAATTGTCTTTCAATGAAGATTGATTGAGGTTCCGAAATCAACACATACGAATTTCACCATTCTTCTTTCTGACAACAATATTAGCAACCTAGGTGGAATGATGGATTGGAAATATAATCCTTGCATCTAACATCTTATGAATTTTAGCAAGGATAGTCCTTGAGATATTTGGGTTGTAATGCCTTTGCTTCTTCTTGTAGGGTTTAACCTCAGGCTTTAAAGGAATGCTATGTTGCACATCCTTAGGCTTAAAAGACTTTAGATCTGTATATGAACATGCTAAGATGTCCATATATATCGTTAGGAGTGAAGAGAATATTTCTTTTTCCTCCAGAGAACAACATTTACCGATGTTTACCATCCGTGGTTGATCAATAGAGCCAGGTTAACTTGATCTACCTTTGATGAGGAAGCACCTTCAACTTTCCTTTTATCCTGAATGAAATGGTCATGCTTGTCAAACAAACCTTCCAGAGAAACTAATCCCTTTAGAATCTTATTGCCTTTAATCTGGATGAATTCACCATCAATTTCTTGATATGAATTCGAGACAGGACTCATGAAAATATGATTCTGATCCTTCAAAATAAAGCTCACTAAAATTATCATCTTTCTCAAGAAAAGACAATACATGTTGATCATCATTAAATACTTGCCAATGTGTTGAATTATCTAGAACACTTGGATGATATACAATCTCAATGGTATATGTGTCCTATTTGAACTTTGGGTGAGGAAGGAGAGAGATGCGAGATGCGGCTAAAGAATCAACTTTATCATTGTAATCTCTTAAGACTTCCTTAATGGAAAAAGCATCAAAGCATTCTATGTTGTCCCAAACCTTGTTTTTGTAATGTCTTAGGTGATCATTTTTTACCTGATAGGTCCCTCTTACTTGATTCACAATCAACTCGGCATCTCCCGAACTTTGAGATTTTGGATTCCTTTTTGTCTTGCCATTTCTAATCCTAATAAAAAAGCTTCGTATTTGGCTATGTTATTAGTATTATCAAACTGCAACTTGAAAGCAAAGGGAAAAATCTCAAAATCTGGAGATATAAGAACCACGCCAGCACCTAAACAGTAGTTGAATAGCTCCCATCGAACTCAAGGGTCCAAACAGTGTTAGGATCTTCTTCTTTGAATTCTATAGAGGGCACCTCAGATGTCATGAAATAATTACCCAAGCCTGCATCTTCAAAGAGAATTTGAGCCTTAGGATCATCTGATTTAGTGACCAGGTACTTTGCTTGTGCTTCGGGGTGAAGGACACAAGGAACTCCATTTACTAGAATTTTAGCTTTGGTCCAATCCATGTTGATTTCTCCTCCAACATCTTTACAAAAACCTCTTCCCAAGAGAATGCCATAAGTGGCTGGGATATCAACAACCAGGATAGTCATTTTCACTCTCTTTTCAGGGAAGGAAACAAATGAAAATTGTGCATCCTTGATTTGGCCAATCAAGGGGACTGTTTGGTTTCCATGGAATAACACCACCCATAAGATTTAGTCAAGGTGAGTCTAAGGGCATGAGATAATTTTATGGGCATTATGTTATCAGAGGCTCTGAATCAATTATGCAGTTGTTGAGTTTAAAACTGTTTATAAGTAAGGACAAATAAAATGGTTTGATCTTTCCTGAAGAAGCAACAGAGGTCATATTACTCTGAGGTAAAGGCTGAGTGGGGCTAGGAAAAATGCCTTTTGAAGATGAAGGAATAACAACCTTACTTCTAATGAATTTGGAAAGTTTCTCAAATTGCTCAGGGTTGGACTGTAGGTACTCGGCTTCGACATTTGGATTTTGGTTTTCTTTGCATGATCAATGATGTCAAAAGTAGTATATGAAGGAATAATGGAGGGCTTAGTTCTAGTTACACTAGTCTGAGCCGAGGTACTGGCCTTGAGGGAAGGAGAAAAATAATTAGAAGATGAAGTTACCTTTTTAGTTGTCTCCTTTTTAGTTTGTGCTGAGATAGGAGAGCCTCTTTTAGCCATAACCACGAGAGCTTCTTTAATTTTCTCCTTAGATCCTTCAATCAAATTTCTGGGATTCTAAGATTGGGATCAAGTGAAGACTGTGAATGATTGGCCATCATGCTCACCTTTGTATTCCTCGTACTCCAAATACCCAATGCTTGGAGTCACCAGTTGAATCATCAAAAGACTCATCAACATATCCTGAAGCTTTGAAAGCTTCATGAGAATATTGATCATTTGGTTCTTCACCCTCCTCAACTATTTCAACTGCTATGTTGACAGGAGGAGCTTCAATGGCTAGCCTGGTGGGAGAAGCGATCAACCGATTCCTATCTCTTGCAGGAGTGCCATTGGTATTGTTGAAATTCCATCTAGGAATATCCCGATAAGGAGCATTGGTCACTTGTTGGGACATTTTCTTCTTTAAAGTGATCAATTCATTGGCCATCTTCTGAATCATAGGATCAGTGGTACTCTGAGAGGAACTTTGATTTTTAGGCTTAGATGATTCTCTTCTAATTTTTCTAGCCAGAATAAGATCATCTTCTATTTCAATGGTTGTAGCTTGAGCAGTGGCCAAATCGGGGATAACAGACCTTCTCAACAAGAAGCTCACATTAGGGGTTGAGCATTGATGAAGAAACACTTTTGATTTTCAAGAGTGGGAACAGACTAGGTCTGGAATCTTATGGATCAACTTGTTGAATTTGGCTATGAAGTCCCGCATGGGTTCATAAGATTCCTTCTTCATGTGTGTAAGCTGTGCTAACAAGGCATGAGAATCTTCGGCTGGTTTGAACCTTGCTTCAAATATAGATCTCATGGTAGCCCAATTGGTAATGCATGCATTCGAGAAGATGGTAGAACCATTCTACTACTACACCATGCAATGTCTCAATGAAGAGTCAAACAAAGATGTCTTCATGAGTAACTCCAAGAATTCCACATGTGATAAAGAATGAAGTGATGTGTTCATCAAGGTCTTTGCTTCCCATCACCGTTGAACTTAGGAATATTCTTACGTGATCCATGAGGTAGATCATGCAACGGTGGAGTTAGGGAAAGAGGACCAATAGCCGCACCCCAAGGCACATGTTGTGCTGCCATTCTTCTGAATGAAGTGCATACAAGAATCTGAGTATTAGATAAGAATAATGCATGGCAGGTTGCAGAAACTTCTTGTGTTTGAGGAATCTGAGTTCTTCGGATGGGCAAAGAACTTCTTGCTCGACTAGACGCAACACTGTTGGGTGAAAGTCTGAAATTATGTTGCTAAAGAAAATCAAAGAATGGATCAGTTTCACCCCTGGCTTGGCTTGACCGAGTGAAGATCTTTCTAGCTTGAACTAGAAATTAGATCTTTTTGAAAATAAGGCAAATACGAGTTGCCAAACACCAATAGGATAAGCTTAGTCTTATCAATCCATATTCCCAGTGGAGTCACCAAAAACTATTGGTTGGATATTTTGTCAAGTCAAAATATGAGGTTCAACCACAGTACATGGTATTACATCCCTCCTCAAAGACAGGTGAGGCTGCCTATTTATTACTAATTTAAAAGACAGTGGAAATAATACATATAATACTCACACTATTCTAACCATTGGGGTTAGGATAAAATCCGCTCATTTCCTTTCAATTATTTTTCTTCCATAATAATAATTTCCTTTCCGATCCATTCCATTTCAAAAAATAGCAACATCTTCACCTAGTGTGGATATGGATTTTGGGATTCTATCCCAACCCCAATGGTTAGAATAGTGTGAATATTGTATGTATTATTTCCGCTATGTTTTAGATTAGTAATAAACAAGAAGCCTCACCTATCTTTGAGGAGGGATTTAATCCCATGTAATGTGGTTGAACCTCATATTTTGGCTTGACAAAATATCCAACCAACAACTTCCTCTTCCACTATATATTCAAACACATATGGAACATCCTCGAGATCTACTTATAATATATTATCATCACCTTAATATTCTTGGTGGGGATTAAAAATATCAAAAACACCTTCAAGATCAACACTTAGGCCATCTTCAACTTCTCTTTCCTCATATTTTGTGTAACATGCTCCAAGATCAACATAAAAACCTTCTTTTTCTCCTTCGTGAGACTTCTCACCAACTAAATTAGGTGGAGGCATGGAAAAGGGAGTGAAAAAAGTAATAAAATTTATCCAAATATTAAAGGGTTTCAATCATGATCTCATTCTAACAAGAGGATTAAATTCAAATTGATCCGACTATATGACATACCTATGCTTCAAGAGGATCTCCTTCAAGTTGTGACACTTTCTTCATAAGGACCATCTACGATACAAATTATTAGAAGCAAAATGGAATTAGGAGGGGGTGAATCAGTCCTTGAAAATTTATAACTTCAATTACAATATATTATCATTCATCATTCAATTAGCCATTCATCATACATAACCATACATGAGAATATTAGATGTGTATTAACCATTCATAAGATCATAACATAAGAGAGAGTACACAAGACACCACATATAAGTAGGAAATCCCAAAGGGAAGAAAAATCACTGAAACCATTTCTTATATTATTCAAAGAAAGGAATTTAAATAATATTAAACATCATGAAAGATTTGTTTAGTGAGGCACCAACCCCACAAGGAGCACTAACCCCTAAACCCTTATTGATATGACTAAAAAAAGGAATCTTGTGAATATGAATCATCATAATAGATTTTTAAAATAATGATCACTAAAAATATGTTGATCCCATAGCTGATTGTGATCCAAATTCAACTCATAAACACATCAAGCCTTCATCAAACTTATCTCTCTCTCTCTCTCTCTCTCGCTCGCTCTATTCTTCTTCTTTATGGAATGAATGTATCAGATTTACTTACAAATATTATTATAAAACTTCTCTAGGTATTCATAAGTATTTGTTGGTCCGAAAATCATCACGTGGACAGATCTATGGATAGACGAGCCAACGGTGTGCGGGGCATAGCCCCTCTTTGAGTCAAAGCAAAGTGAAAATGGTTTATTACTATTCTACCAAAGCGGGAATCTATGCAAGTCTCACAGATTACGCCTTCGGGGTTTGGGATCTCATCCCAAAGTAGGGGTGTTTCCAATGTGAAAAGAAAGGAAAGGAAAAGGGAATGAAGAAAGAAAGAGTAGGTCCGAAGGAAGAAAAGAAATGAATTCCAAAGCGAGTAAAGGTCGGAAGATTTATGTTTTGGGGTTGGTAGTAAATGAGCCAAACCTACTTGCATAAACAAACAAAGCAATACGATGGTGAATAAATGACAAAAAGTAGATATGAATCTAACGAGAATAAACACATACATATCTAACATAAGAAAGGTCGATGCATGCATACACATGACTATTCAAAGACAAAGTCTCAATATTTGTATTACTGTTTTCTTCTATTACAAGAAAGCTCAAAGTCTTTTTTCTTCACTCCTATTTCTCATCTGAAAGATATCCATCCATCCCACAATACTACAAGTATTGGAGTATATATAGAAGAAGAAGAGAAAAGAAGGCAAAAAGGAGCCAACAACTATTTACAAAGATATTTACAAAATATCTAAAAGTCATGTTGACTTTTTACTATTTGATGGATGACATCATCCCATGATGCAACATGGATGACATCATCATTTGTATCAACATACTTCAGATATTTCCAAAAAGAAAGACGGAGAAGAGAAAGAGAAGAAGAAGAAGAAGAAGAAGAAGAAGAAGAAGCAGTAGCTATTCGTCATCATCATCCTACGGCCGAAAGGGGGTGGGCTGCTTTTGTTGCTCCTCAGGTGACGAGATATGGAACTGAGAGCGGTATTCCATGAACTTGTTGATTATTATCCCTAGTTGATCCTGGGAAGGATCCTAGTGCCTATCACTTATCACCTCACAAGTCTCCCACTCATCTACGAGCTTCTCTCGGGAGTTTGGAATAGTCCTTTTCCGCCTCAATGAGGAACCCGATGAAGTCCCTACAGCCAAAGAAAGTTGTTGATAGATTCTGTGTCAAATGTGACCTCTGGCCCTGTTCCTTGAGAAGCGATCTCCTTGAAGATCCGGGTGGTTTCATCAGCTTTCCTTAAAGTGAAGGAAGGAGTAAGTAACCCTAGCGACATATTAAGAACAATTCATTCCATTTGGTGCATCGCATCCAGGGCTTCTTCCTTGACTTTGTCAATCTTTCCTAGAATAAATTCTAGCTGATCCACCCGGTAGTCCAGAGTGGACATGATTTTGTTGAGGGCCCTTGGATGGCCGAAGACGCCGAACTTGACCAGATCTTCGACTGAACAGTCGAACATTTGTTGGAAGGTCTCGTGTTGCAGTCTGGCATGTTCCAACTCTTCTGATATGGGCCCTGCTAATGGTTGGAGCTATTTATTCACCTTACTAATGTTTAGGTACAAGTCGGAGAACTCGGCGATCACTTTTTCACTGTCTTTGAGGATTTGGCTCCTCCAAGTGGAAACGGCCATACCCTGCTCACCGATTTTGGCATATTCATTAATTTTCTCCTGGCTGAGAAGCTCAGAAGTCTCGGCGGTAGTTGTAGGGGGCACATTACCCATCTTCTGTAAGGCTTGGAGAAGATATTTGTTTTGCTCCTTCAGTTTCCTTTTCTCTTCCTTGATTTCCTGAAGCTTTTTGCAGAGGGCGTCAACTGCAGAAAGAGCCTCCCCCTGAAGACTTTCGGAAGATGTCCCCATTGTGACTTGGGTCACAGTAAAATCTGTAGGAGACAGATCCTTTTTCTCTTTGAGGGGATTGGGGTATGCGATTTCCATAACTCTTTCTCCTGCAGCACTTTGAGAGAAGCGCGTGACAGGATTTTGCTTCTTTGCCCCCTTAAATGGGATCACGGAAAAGTCCATCGGAGCGATGGGAACTTTCCTCTTTTGCTGACTTAGCTGCTGAGAGATCCAAGCTAGACCCATGGAAGAAGGACCGGAAACAGAGGAGGGGGCAGCTGCAGAAGAAGAGGGGAAAAATGTGGAGACACGTGGTGGCGGCATTGAGAGAATAGCCGAAGAAGTGCCCACGGAAGGAAGGGAAACTGCAGCTGCGGAAGACATAGGAAGGGAAGGGAGCTCGGAGATGAGGGAAGAAATGGAGGAGGACAGATCAACGAGGGAAGAAAAGATAGATGAAGAGGCGGGGGAAACAGTAGAAGAAGGGGAAGAGGACACGACCAAAGGGATGGTCGCTTGAGTCACTCGAGGAGGGGAAGGAAGAGAAGAAGAAGGGATGGAAAAGACCTCGGTCATTGTAACAATGCCGACATCCTGAGTGGATGGGCCTATTGGAACTTCCTCTTCTGCTTCTTTCTCTGGCGAATCCAGAGTTATTACCTGTTCGGGTGCTGCGGAAGGAGGACTCTCAGGGGCTTCTTCCTGAATGGCATTGGATTCACCTTCTACGCCTTTGCCTTTACCTTTAGGCTGCTTTTTGGATCGTGGAGGTGCGTTGCCCAATGGGGATGTTGTGAAATCAACCCCGAGGTAGATTAGGCCGTTCATCCGGCACCAATGTTCTATCCTCCGCAAGGTCTCCTTGACCCTCTCCTCAATTGTCTGAGGAGCCTTAGTTCTATCAATGGCCGAAAAGGGCCAATCGTCCCCATCTGTGTCAGTATATACCTTGTCTACTTCATCTTCCGTAGTTTGGAAGCCTTTGGGGACAATGGCTACCCCATATTGGATGATTTCTGCCAATGCTAGGTGAGAATGATCCTTCCTTCTGAGCTCTACCTCATGGAGGACGTCAATGTAAATATCCTCGATCTGAGGAACATGGATTGGATCAAGTTTCACCCTTGGTAGACAGCTCCTTGGGTCGAAGGTAGGCCTGGCTGGGAAGTCATGTTTTAAATTGAGTAACTCCAGCTCTGCGAACATTTCCTTCGCCTTGTGGTGGGTAGAGCATGTGTATATCCCTCACTTGTGAGGGGGAAAGGAGTTCCACCCTTCTTTTTTTAAGGCATTTCTCGTGGTATGTGATTATTTGCCTTGATAGTTCCAAGAATCAGCTTAGGTCCAAAGATACCTCGGTAACCTAGTTGGCTTTCCCAAAAATTTGGCAGCCCTTAGACAGGTGAATGTAGGAAACTGGGTGAACAAGGCTCCCCATTTCTTGGTGGCTGCCACTATGCTTTTGGTCATGCGACCATAAGTCATATTCGGCCTTAACAGGCAGATGATGTGGTAGAAGAATGCATCGTTGATTTTGGTGAATTGGGAGATGCTATTCTCCAGCCTCAATTCTGGATAATACTCGTATATTTTGACCTGAGGCCAAACTCCACTCCGCGTCAGGCCTGGATAATCCCTCTCTGATGCTGCAGCGTAGACCACGTAGGAGTTCATATGAAATGTCCCCATTGTGCTGAATTGTTGTAGCTGCTCAGAGATTGTGCTGCTTATAATCTCTCCCCAGCAAAAGCGCTGATCAGGCATATTCTTGTTCATGGTTTCTAAGTACCACAGCATCCATTTATGGAAATAATGGGCATCAGAAAGCCCAAAGACCCTGCTCAGGAATGTAATGGTGTCACTGAGCTCTTCTGAGAAGTCGCTGCGGTGGATGATTTGGGGCCACCGGGTTATTACCTTCTTGTTCTTCAGATAGACTTCGTTCATTAGTTGCATACATTGATCCTCATTGTCATCCCAGGCCTTAATGCACTCCGCTTGGCTGACGGCCACAAAGTGCCGGTGGTGAGGGATGCCGAGTATTATCTCAAAATGATGGGCAGTGAGGTTAATGACTACCTCGCCCTTGTTGTTTTCGACACATCTTGTGTCTTTGTTGTAACACTGGGCAACCACCATCATAAATTCATTGTTGACGGCGCTGACGGGGATTCCTCCGGCGAAGTGCAGGGCACTGCCGATCAATTTGTCCATCCATGGACTCCTTGTAACTTTCTGAGTTCTGGCCCAGAATTCCTCCATGTCAATATGCCCCAATTCTGAGTCTCTGACGTCCATGCTGCACTCGGCCTGGGACTCGGGCATTCTGACCCTCTGATATTTATATTTCATTTCTTCCTCTATAAGTTTAGCCTTTCCTTTGGATTTGATGGGTCTCTTACTGGATGTAGACATATGTTCTTTCGAACTCAGTTGCTGATCTGCATGAAGAAGAAGTGAAACCCAACGTAGAAAGGTTGAATCAGTCATTTGATTTCCCATTGAAGTGCCAACAGAAGAAAGAGTTAGTTATTATTAGGCTCAGGGCGCAGGGCGCATGAAAATTGCAGCTTACAGGGCTAAATAGGTAAGGCGCACAGGAAAGGCGTGTTGCAAAGGTTAAACTGGTGCCAAAGGCGCACATGGCGCATGCATACTGCAGAGTGCATTTTATAAAAGGCACATGAAAACATTGTGTTACATAGAGACAGGATGCGCCCTTTGGCGCATAGACTTTTCATGTTGCACTGGGATTTGGTGTGCCCTTTGGCGCATGTAAGGTTTGTGTAACAGGAACTTTTCGTGCGCCAAAGGGAATATGGCGTGGCGCACAAAGGGTTTACACAACATGATGTTGCTGTGATGAGGAAAGCGCCTGCGCCTTTATTACTTACACTTGGCGCAGATAAAGCCGGTGTTGCATAGATGATGAGTGTGCCATTGGCGCATGGAAATGTGATGCAGCAAGGAAGGTTGGCGCGCCATTGGCGCGGGTCTTAGTTATGTTGCGAGCGGGACGAATGCGCCAAAGGGGCACAACTGTTTATAGTGTAACAAGACGCGTCGGTGCGCCATTGGGAAAAACAGTCATCTTTTCTCCATTTCTCTCTTCATTTGTTTTTAGCAGGGTTATTTGGGCAATGAAACGGCTCATCAAAAAGGAGATAAAACCATGTTTTCAGACAGGTTCCCCTACCAGCAGATCTGGACAGAGGGGGAGGGATATGGGAAGATAGTAGAAGGAGGAGGATCTTGATATTTCAATACTTCAGGCACAAACCAAAACCAGACCACGAACACACCAAGAACCGAAACAAAAAATGCATGGAAGGGAGAAGAGCACTTACCCGGATAAATAGAGAGAATCTTGCAAACGGGTCCACAACGTGCTGAAAACGACAGGGTAGGGGCTGACAAGCTCTGATAAAAGAAATCACGTGCTCTGCGACTAGTGAAAATGACATTTTGGGTGCGCAAATTTTATATATATAGGTGAGCTAGTCATAAATGCGCCACCCACTTTGTAAAGGGTGCATGAAAGTGGCTGTCGACATGGAAAAGCATGCGCCCTTTGGCGCATGAAAGCATTTGCCAGCATGAAATTAAGCGCGCCTTTGGCGCACCGAAAGGGATGTCGACATGGGATTATGTGTGCCCTTTGGCACACCAAAAAGTGTGTTGACAAAAGATTATGTGTGCCATTTGGCGCACTAAAAAGGGGCGCAACAAACGTTGTGTTAACACGAAGGCGCATGAACTTTGGCGCACGCAGGGAAGACTCAACATACTTTGGCGCACGAAAAGGCGTGTTGACACTGAAAAGTATGCGCCAAAGGGTTTAAAGGGGGCGCACCAAAAGTTGATGTTACATAGTAATTCCATGCGCCCAGCCAAAAAAACTAAGTTCGGAAACCAGATTTTCCCGGAAAGGGATTTTGCAACGTTTCGAACGCAAGGGATCCCTAACGAGGGATCGGAACAAAATTTCGGTATGGTTATCGGTAAAATTGCCCTTGTCAATTTTACGGGATAACAGCTGGCTCTTTCTGGGGACTATCCCTGAGCAAATTCGGGGGTAGAGAATCCCAGATCTCATGTGCCTATCCATTGGGTAACAGAGTCAAAAACAAGGGTGACTGGAGGGAGAACAAAGGAAACACACAACAAACCGAAAGCAAACACACGACGAAAGCAAACACACAACAAAAGCAAACTATACAAAGAAGAGAGCAAGCTCTACTTCCTGAAGATCTTCAAATGCTGCCCGCTATAAGGAAGCGGGAGCTTTGTTCCATCCAGATATGAGAGATAGAAGCTATTCTCTCCGTTGAGCTGCTTGATCTTGAAGGGCCCTCTCCACAGGGAATCAAACTTTCCGTGCATGCCCTTTGGCTCTCTCCGCTTGTCCCACAAAAGGACGAGATCTCCCACTTGAAAATCCCTCTTCCTGGCCTTCTTATCAATCAACCTCTTAACTTGATTCTGATGTTCAGTGATCCTTCGACCACCCTTACTCTCTTTTCTTCAAGTTCTGCCAGATACATGATTCTCTTTTCAAGAGAATTTTGGAAAGTTTCATCTTCGATAGCTCGTGCCAAGCGCAGAGCAGGAAGTTCCGCAGAAATGGGGAGTTCGGCATCAGTGCCATATAACACTTGAAAAGGTGACATGCCGAGAGATCTCTTGGGAGTAATATGATCGGCCCACAAAGCGTCGTACAAAGACTTGTGCCACATTCGCTGATTCTCATCTACTAACTTCCGTATGATGGTCACCAAGTTCTTGTTACTGGATTCCGCCTGACCATTTCCCTGAGGGTAATAGTCTGAGGCGTGAGCCAAAGTTATCCCATATTCATAGCAAAAACTAATAACTTCCCATGAGGAGAAGTTAGAAGCATTATCAGCAATGATTTTGTTTGGAACGCCAAACCTGACAATGATATTTTCTTTAATGAAATTGCAAACCACCTCAGAAGTGGCATGCTTGACAGGTATGGCTTCCACCCACTTGGTGAAGTAATCCGTTGCTGTAAGGACATAGCTATGTCCGGCACTCGATTGAGGATTGAGTGCACCAATAAAATCAATTCCCCATTGTCTGAATGGTTCATTGATAATGACCGGCCTTAGGGGAAAGGCAGCCAACTTGGGCTTGCCGACGAATTGCTGGCAGGTTCACACTTTGCCACCCAGGTGGCTGTATCTTGGAAGAGCATCGGCCAATAGTACCTGGCTCGAATGATCTTGTGTGCTGTCACGGAGGAAGAGAAATGCCCCCCACAGGCTGAATTGTGAAAACTTTCTAGTATTTTTACCTGCTGAGGTTTGTCAACACATCGCAAAAAGATGCCATCTATCCCACGTTTATATAAACCGTCATCCCAGATGACATATTTAGCTGCTCTGAGCTTTATAGTGCGCTTCTCCTTTGTAGTTAGGTGCATTGGGCATTCGCCGTAGGTGAGGAAGAAAGCGATGTCGGAGTACCATTCATCACTAGTTGCAACAAATAGAACCAGAGGCAGAGAATCGGGCTCTTCCTGCCGGTCCTGTGCTTTGTTGGTGTAGTCACCCCTTTTATCAGGGTTTTCTGAATCTTTGTTTTCAGCCATTAGCTGACACAGGCCCTTGCCCCTTACCAGCTTGGTTGGTTTAATATCTAGGTCATACTCCTGGACCTTTGCGATCCAATTTCCTCGCAAGCTTCCTAACTCCTGCTGAGTTAGAATTGATTTCACCGCCGTGTCAGGGACCAGCACCACCGTATGCGAGTTTAGAATGTAATACCTGAAATTCTTCACTGCTTTGACAACGGCAAAGGCATGCTTTTCCAGTTGAGTCATTTTTAGTTCGTGAGGCTTGAGGGGAGAACTCATGAACGCGATCGGAGATTCAACATCCTCCGAGTTCTTTTGCATCAAGATTGCGGACACAGTATGCTCAGATGCGTAACTGTACATGATGAAGTCCTTGGAGAAATCGGGACATACCAAGACTGGTGCATGAGCAACGGAAGCTTTTATTTCTTCAAATGACCTTTTCCCCTCTTCGCTCCATCTGAAAGTTGGTGACCCCTTCATCATGTTCAATATGTGACGGGTCTTCTCAGCAAAGTCAGGAACAAAACGCCTGAGAAAGTTCACCTTTCCAAAGAAAGAATGAACACCAGTCTTGCTTGTAGGCAGAGTAAGGCTTTGAATAGCCTTAACTCTTTCGGTATCTATCTTTGTTCCTTCTTTGCTAACCACATGCCCTAGCAACTTCCCTTCCGTGACTCCAAAAACAGACTTTTTTGGGTTTAGGGAAATCCCATGTTCTCGGCACCTGGCCAACACTTGCTCCAAATGATCACAATGATCATTTCGTTGTTTAGAGAACACGGTTAAGTCATCTAGATAAACCACAATGACTTTCCCCATCATACCTTTGAATGCAAAGTCCATGGCCCGCTGAAAAGTGGCGCCAGCATTAGTTAGGCCAAAAGGCATCCTGCTGTAGGCAAATGTACCCCAGGGAGTAGTGAATGCTATTTTAAACTGATCTTCAGCTGAAACTTCAATCTGATTATAGCTTGAAAAACCATCAAGCATGGACAGCATCTCTGATCCAGTTACTGCTTGCAGAACTTGATCCATTATCGGAAGTGGGTAGTTGTCTTTCAAGGAAGCCTGGTTCAAATTGTGAAAGTCTACGCATATGCGTATCTCACCATTTTTCTTGCACACTGGCACAATATTTGCTACCCAAGTACTGTGGTGGATAGGAAAGATGATTCTCGCATCCAACATCTTCTGAATTTCGGCCTGGATAGTCCCCGAAATCTTAGGATTATAGTGCCTCTGCTTCTGGCGAAAGGCTTTGACATCTTCTTTCAACGGGATGTCATGTTGAACGTCCTTTGGCTTGAAAGATTTTAGATCGGCATAGGACCATGCCAACACGTCCATATATTTTTTTAGCAACTTGACAAATTTCCGTTTCTCCTCAGGTGTGCAACATTTTCCAATGTTCACAAATGCAGGGTGCTCCATCGAACCTATATTGACCGGTTCGGTTTCTGGGGATGAGTCAGGGTCATCTCGCCTCTTCTTTTTCACAAAACGGTCATGCCTGTCAAAAATCGCTCCAGAGAAACCAGGCCCTTTGGGATTTTATTCCCTTTGAGCTGACATATGCCATCGTTCCCTTTGGATTCATCGCCTTGATTGGTGACTGATTCACGGCAAGTGGAAGTAGATCCTTCAAAGTGCAATTCTTTAAAATTTTCACCTTCTCTAGAAAGGCAATGAGTTGATTATCATCGTTGAACACCTGCCAATGCTGAGAATTGTCTGGCACGCTCGGGTGGAAAACCACCTCAATGGTGTATTTGTTTGTTTTCAAACCTGGGTGAGGGAGCATGAGAGATGCTGAAACAGCCAATGAATCGGCCATGTCATTTTGAGCTCTTGGAATGGATTCAATTGAAAAAGCATCGAACTCTTCGATGTTGTCCCACACCGCATTACGGTAATGCCTGAGCCTTTCATTTTTACTTGATATATCCTCTTGACTTGGTTTACAACCAACTCTGCATCACCTTGTACTTTTAGATTTTTAATTCCTCTTTCTTTTGCGGCTTGCATACCGAGTAACAGAGATTCATACTCAGCAGTATTGTTTGTGTTGAAAAACTGCAATTTGAAAGAGAGAGGAATTACCTCCTCTTCGGGAGATATCAGCACGGCCCCAGCGCCACATCCACTAGTTGCGCAACTACCATCAAACTGCAAGGTCCAGATCTCATTAAGATCTTTTTCCTGAACGAGGACACCCGTTTTGTCCGTCTCGGTAGACAAGAAATAGTTCCCCATCCCTGATGATTCAAAAAGGATTTGAGCTTTGGGATCTTCAGAGCTAGTAACCAAGTACTTTTTTTGTGATTCCGGCTCCAAAGTCTGCATTACGCCTTTGACTGGAATTCTAGCTTTAGACCAGTCCATATGAATTTCCCCACCAACTTCGCTGCAAAAACTTCTTCCCAAAGAAAATTCCATAGGTCGCCGGAATGTCGCAAGAACGAGGACTCATTTTACTCTTTTATCTGGGAAAGCCGCAAATGCAAATTGCGCATCTTTGATTTGGCCAACCAACGGAACCTGCTTGGTTTCCAAGGAATAACATCTGCCAAAAGGCTTGGTAAGAGTGAGGCCCAGAGCATGGGTGACCTTTGCTGGCATGACATTATCAGAAGCCCCGGAATCAATGATGTAGTTACTCAGCTTGTGTCCATTGATTAGGAGGGAAAGATAGAAAGGCTCTATCTTGCCTGACGCAGATGTTGAAGCAACATTTATGTGAGATTCAGGGGGAGTGGAAAGGATTCCTTTTGGGGAAACCTGATTAGATACAACAGCTTGGCTTTGAATATACTTGGTCAATCTCACAAGTTGTTCGGGATTTGACTGAAGATACTCGGCTTCAGACATTTGGATCTTGGTCTTTTTTGCATGATCTATGATATCAAATGCGGCCAAGGGTTGCGTTGGTGAAGGAACGAGTCCCTCACCTCGCGATGATGGAATAGGATTACTGGCCCTAGTAGGAACCTGAGAGGATTGATTTGGAGGAGAGATAGGGGAAAAGGTTTCCTTGTAAAAGATTTGCCAGGGAGTTGAGTAGGAAGAGGATTACCTCTTTTAGCAATGATCGGAGGCGCGTTTGACATGGCCTTCTCCTGCTGGACATGGGCAGCAACTTCCGCTTCTTTTCCTTGCGAGCGAGTAAAAATAGCGTATGACTGTCCGCTTGCATATCCTTGGGTACCCTCTTCTTCATCAGATTCTTCCTCATCAAATTCCATATACCCAATAGTAGAGTCGCCAGTCGGTTCACCGACATCTTGATCATCTTCGCCTTGAGATGAAGGTTCTTCATAGTACTGCTCTTCTTCTTCGATTTCGGCCAGAGCGTTGACCGGAGGAGCCTCAAGTGCCAACCGTGGGGCGGTTGCGGGTAGGTAAGCGGCCTTTGTGAAACATTGTTAGGAATGAAATTCCTCCGCGGAATATCCCGGTATGAGGAACTGGGGGAGGCCTGGGCCAACTGCTTCTTCAATGCAAGCAAGTCATTTGCCATCTTTTGAAAGGCTGGATCAGATGAAGTAGTGGGTGAAGGGCCCAAAGATTTAGGCTTGGCTGATTCCTTTTTCAATTCGCCAGATATTATCAAATTATCTTCTATGCGAATAGCAGCGGCTTGGGTGAGAATCAAGGTGGCAACTCATTCCTGAAGGAGCAAGAAACTAACTTTTGAGCTCATAGCATTTACGAAGAAACACTTTTGATTCTCCGGTGTTGGAAGCATGGCAACAGGGACACGGTTGATTAGTGCATTGAACCGGGTGATAAAATCACGCATGGTCTCATTTGCCTCTTTCTTCAGGTGAGTGATCCATGATAATAATGCAAATGCATCCTCTGAAGGCTTGTATCTGTCTTCGAAAGCATCCCGTAAGGTGGCCCAACTGGTAATAGACCCGGCCGGCAAATGCTGAAACCATTCAGCCGCAGGTCCTTGTAGAGTTTCCAGAAAAAGGTGAACCGACACATCCTCGTGAGTTACATCCAGGATACTGCATGACATGATGAATGCAGATATGTGGGAATCCATGCTCTGATTTCCGCTCCCATCGAATTTAGGAAAATTCTTTCGGTTTCCGTGAGGGAGTGCGTGAACTGGATGTGGTAAAGCCAAAGGACCCATCACGTTTCCCCATGGTACTGCCATTTGAAAAGCCGGAAAGAGAACACGAGCTGGAAGCACGGTTCCACTGAGTAACAAGGCACTACAAAGGGATGTGGATGCCCCTTGCGAAAGATTCTTCCTTCGAGAAGGCGAGACACTCCTGGATGACCGGTCAGCCGAGCTTAGCGCTGAAAAGTGTGCCGGTGTTATGCTGAAATTATGCCTTTGAAGCAGATCGAAAGTAGGATCAGCTTCTCCACGGGCTCTCCTGCTGCACGCATAAAAGGTTCACCCGCCAGTGTACCTTCCAGATCTGCAACGTTATGGCGCAGATTCAAACTTTCTTTTTGGCTGTACTTGCTGATTTTCTGGTTTTTCTGACAAAAACCAGCAGCAAATACTTTTCTAAATATTTAAAAACTATCCTCTTCAGAAAACCGATTGCGGTTAATGACAAATAACAACGAGGATAAGATGGTAGAGAAGATTAGTAAGCTGATTTTCGGATCTAATTTTGACTTTTTTCAAAGGGTTTCAAACTTTTAGCAAACAGTCAAAAACTCAGATCTACGGCAAAATACTGATTTTTATAAAAACTCAGTGAACTAAAGGTCTCCAACTAGGCCAGATCTATGGATCTCAGAAGAAAATTTTCAATTCGGAGCACTTTTGCAAATTTTTTGGATTTTTAACAAAAAGTTCAGATTTACAAACAGATAGTGATTTTTCTGATTTTTCTGATTTTCTATTCTATCACTATCAAAGATCTGATAGATCTGTTCGTTCCCCAGTAGAGTCACCAAAAACTGTTGGTCCGAAAATCTGTCACGTGGACAGATCTATGGATAGACGAGCCAACAGTGTGCAGGGCATAGCCCCTCTTTGAGTCAAAGAAAGTGAAATCGGTTTATTGCTATTCTACCAGAGGAATCTATGCAAGTCTCAAGATTCTGCCTTCGGGGGTTTGGGATCTCATCCCAGTAGGGGTGTTTCCGACTGCGAAAAGAAAGGAAAGGAAGAGGGAATGAAGAAAGAGCAGGTCCGAAGGAAGAAAAGAAATGAATTCCAAAGCAGAAAGGTCAGAAGATTTATGTTTTGGGGTTGGTAGTAAACAGAGCCAAACCTACTTGCATAAACAAACAAAGCAATACTGATGATGAATAAATGACAAAAAAGTAGATATGAATCTAACAGAATAAACACATACAGATCTAACATAAGAAAGGTCTGATGCATAACACAACTATTCAGCACAAAGTCTCAATATTTGTATTACTGTTTTCTTCTGTTACAAGAAAGCTCAAAGTCTTTTTTCTTCACTTCTATTTCTCATCTGAAAGATATCCATCCATCCCACAATACTACAAGTATTGGAGTATATATAGAAGAAGAAGAGAAAAGAAGGCAAAAAGGAGCCAACAACTATTTACAAAGATATTTACAAAATATCTAAAAGTCATGTTGACTTTTTACTATTTGATGGATGACATCATCCCATGATGCAACATGGATGACATCATCATTTGTATCAACATACTCTAGATATTTCCAAAAAGAAAGACGAAGAAGAGAAAGAGAAGAAGAAGAAGAAGAAGAAGAAGAAGAAGAAGAAGAAAGCAGCTATTCGTCATCATCATCCTGCGGCCGAAAGGGGGTGGACTGCTTTTGTTGCTCCTCAGGTGACGAGATATGGAACTGAGAGCGGTATTCCATGAACTTGTTGATTATTGGCCCTAGTTGATCCTGGGAAGGATCCTTGTGCCTATCACTTATCGCCTCACAAGTCTCCCGCTCATCTATGAGCTTCTCTGGGAGTTTGGAATAGTCCTTTTCCGCCTCAATGAGGAACCCGATGAAGTCCCTACAGGCCAGCAGTTGTTGATAGATTCTTGTGTCAAATGTGACCTCTCGCCCCGCCTCTCGAGAAGCGATCTCCTCAAGATCCGGGTGGTTTCATCGCCTTTCCTTAAAGTGAAGGAAGGAGTAAGTAACCCCGCGACATATTAAGAACAATTGCTCCATTTGGTGCATCGCATCCAGGGCTTCTTCCTTGACTTTGTCAATCTTTTCTAGAATAAATTCTAGCTGATCCACCCGGTAGTCCAGAGTGGACATGATTTTGTTGAGGGCCCTTGGATGGCCGAAGACGCCGAACTTGACCAGATCTTCGACTGAACAGTCGAACATTTGTTGGAAGGTCTCGTGTTGCAATCTGGCATGTTCCAACTCTTCTGATATGGGCCCTGCTAACGCTTGGAGCTCTTTATTCACCTTACTGATGTTCAGGTACAAGTCGGAGAACTCGGCGATCACTTTTTCACTGTCTTTGAGGATTTGGCTCCTCCAAGCGGAAACGGCCATACCCTGCTCGCCGATTTTGGCATACTCATTAATTTTCTCCTGGCTGAGAAGCTCAGAAGTCTCGGCGGCAGTTGTAGGGGCGCATTACCCATCTTCTGTAAGGCTTGGAGCAGATATTTGTTTTGCTCCTTTAGTTGCCTTTTCTCTTCCTTGATTTCCTGAAGCTTTTTGCAGAGGGCGTCAACTGCAGAAAGAGCCTCCCCCTGAAGACTTTCGGAAGATGTCCCCATTGTGACTTGGGTCACAGTAAAATCTGTAGGAGACAGATCCTTTTTCTCTTTGAGGGGATTGGGGTATGCGATTTCCATAACTCTCTCCCGCAAGCACTTTGAGAGAAGCGTGACAGGATTCTGCTTCTTTGCCCCCTTAGATGGGATCACGGAAAAGTCCATCGGAGCGATGGGAACTTTCCTCTTTTGCTGACTTAGCTGCTGAGAGATCCAAGCTGGACCCACGGTAGAAGGACCGGAAACAGAGGAGGGGGCAGCTGCAGAAGAAGAGGGGAAAAACGTGGAGACACGTGGCGGCGGCATTGAGAGAATAGCCGAAGAAGTGCCCATGGAAGGAAGGGAAACTGCAGCTACGGAAGACATAGGAAGGGAAGGGAGCTCGGAGATGAGGGAAGAAATGGAGGAGGACAGATCAACGAGGGAAGAAAAGATAGATGAAGAGGCGGGGGAAACAGTAGAAGAAGGGGAAGAGGACACGACCAAAGGGATGGTCGCTTGAGTCACTCGAGGAGGGGAAGGAAGAGAAGAAGAAGGGACGGAAGGGACCTCGGTTGTTGTAACAATGCCGACATCCTGAGTGGATGGGCCTATTGGAACTTCCTCTTCTGCTTCTTTCTCTGGCGAATCCAGAGTTATTACCTGCTCAGGTGCCATGGAAGGAGGACTCTCAGGGGCTTCTTCCTGAATGGTGCTGGATTCACCTTCTACGCCTTTGCCTTTACCTTTAGGCTGCTTTTTGGATCGTGGAGGTGCGTTGCCCAATGGGGATGTTGTGAAATCAACCCCGAGGTAGATTAGGCCGTTCATCCGGCACCAATGTTCTGTCCTCCGCAAAGTCTCCTTGACCCTCTCCTCAATTGTCTGAGGAGCCTTAGTTCTATCAATGGCCGGAAAGGGCCAATCGTCCCCATCTGTGTCAGTATATACCTTGTCTACTTCATCTTCCGTAGTTTGGAAGCCTTTGGGGACAATGGCTACCCCATATTGGATGATTTCTGCCAATGCTAGGTGAGAATGATCCTTCCTTCTGAGCTCCACCTCATGGAGGACGTCAATGTAAATATCCTCGATCTGAGGAACATGGATTGGATCAAGTTTCGCCCTTGGTAGACAGCTCCTTGGGTCGAAGGTAGGCCTGGCTGGGAAGTCATGTTTCAAATTGAGTAACTCCAGCTCTGCGAACATTTCCTTCGCCTTGTGGTGGGTAGAGCATGTGTATCGGCCTACTGTGAGGGGGAAAGGAGTTCCACCCTTCTTTCTTTTAAGGCATTTCTCGTGGTATGTGATTAGCTGCCTTGACAGTTCCAGCAGAATCAGCTTAGGTCCAGCATACCTCGGTAGCCTGGTTGGCTCTCCCAAAAAGTTGGCAGCCCTTAGATAGGTGAATGTAGGAAACTGGGTGAACAAGGCTCCCCATTTCTCGTGGCTGCCACTATGCTTTTGGTCGTGCGACCATAAGTCATATTCGGCCTTAACAGGCAGATGATGTGGTAGAAGAATGCATCGTTGATTTTGGTGAATTGGGAGATGCTATTCTCCAGCCTCAATTCTGGATAATACTCATATATTTTGACCTGAGGCCAAACTCCACTCCGCGTCAGCCCGGATAATCCCTCTCGATGTCCGCAGCAAAGATAGACCACGTAGGAGTTCATATGAAATGTCCCCACAGGTTGAATTGTTGTAGCTGCTCAGAGATTGTGCTGCTTATAATCTCTCCCCAGCAAAAGCGCTGATCAGGCATATTCTTGTTCATGGTTTCTAAGTACCGCAACATCCATTTATGGAAATAATGGGCATCAGAAAGCCCGAAGACCCTGCTCAGGAATGTAATGGTGTCGCTGAGCTCTTCTGAGAAGTCGCTGTGGTGGATGATTTGGGGCCACCGGGTTATTACCTTCTTGTTCTTCAGATAGACTTCGTTCATTAGTTGCATACATTGATCCTCATTGTCATCCCAGGCCTTAATGCACTCCGCTTGGCTGACGGCCACAAAGTGCCGGTGGTGAGGGATGCCGAGTATTATCTCAAAATGATGGGCAGTGAGGTTAATGACTACCTCGCCCTTGCTGTTTTCGACACATCTTGTGTCTTTGTTGTAACACTGGGCAACCACCATCATAAATTCATTGTTGACGGCGCTGACGGGGATTCCTCCGGTGAAGTGCAGGGCACTGCCGATCAATTTGTCCATCCATGGACTCTCAGAACTTTCTCGAGTTCTCGCCTGAATTCCTCCATATCAATATGCCCCACCTCGAGTCTCTGACGTCCATGCTGCACTCGGCCTGGGACTCGGGCATTCTGACCCTCTGATATTTATATTTCATTTCTTCCTCTGTAAGCTTAGCCTTTCCTTTGGATTTGATGGGTCTCTTGCTGGATGTAGACATATGTTCTTTCGAACTCGCTTGCTGATCTCGCATGAAGAAGAAGTGAAACCCAACGTAGAAAGGTCAATCACCATTTGATTTCCATCAAGTGCCAACAAGAAAGAGTTAGTTATTATTAGGCTCAGGGTGCAGGGCGCATGAAAATTGCAGCTTATAGGGCTAAATAGGTAAGGCGCACAGGAAAGGCGTGTTGCAAAGGTTAAACTGGTGCCAAAGGCGCATGGCGCATGCATACTGCAGAGTGCATTTTATAAAAGGCGCATGAAAACATTGTGTTACATAGAGACAGGATGCTGCCCTTGGCGCATAGACTTTTCATGTTGCACTGGGATTTGGTGCGCCCTTTGGCGCATGTAAGGTTTGTGTAACAGAACTTTTCGTGCGCCAAAGGGAATATGGTGGCGCACGAAGGGTTTACACAACATGATGTTGTTGTGATGAGGAAGCGCCCGCGCCTTTAAACTTACACTTGGCGAGATAAATAAAGCCGTGTGTTGCATGGAGATGCATGTGTGCGCCATCGCGCATGGAAATGATGCAAGCAAGGAAGGTCATGCGCAAAGAGGGCGCAAGGTTAGCGTGCAGAAGATATGTGGAGAGTTATGTTGGGGTGCAAGTTTACGAATGCAAAGCAGTAAATGGGTGCGCAAGGGGCGTGGGTTTTTATCATGTAACAAAGATGCGCCTAAGGGCGCAATGTGCGCATTGAAATTGGGAAAATGCGCCATAGTCATCTTTTTCTCATTTCTCTCTTCATTTATTTTTTAAGAGGTTATTTGGGCAATGAAATGGCTCATCCAAAAGGAAGTAAAACCATGTTTTTAGACAAGTTCCCCTACCAACAGATCTCGGAAGAGGGGGAGGGATATGGGAAGAAAAGAGGAGGAGGAGGATCTTGATATTTCAATATTCCAAATGCACAAACCAAAACCAGACCACGAACACACCAAGAACCAAAAACAAAAACGCATGGAAGGGAGAAGAGCACTTACCCGATAAATAGAGAGAATCTTGCAAACGGGTCCACAACGTGCGCATTGAAAACGACGAGGTAAAGGGGCCGACAAGCTCGATAAAAGAAATCACGTGATCGCGACTAGTGAAATGACATTTGGGCGCAAAAATTTTATATATATAGGTGAGCTAGTCATAAATGCGCCACCCACTTTGTAAAGGGGCATGAAAGTGTCTGTCGACATGGAAAAGCATGCCCTTTCGCATGAAAGCATTTGCCAAAGATGAAATTAAGCGCGCCTTTGGCGCACCAAAAGGGATGTCGACATGGGATTATGTGCCCTTTGGCGCACCAAAAAGTGTGTTGACAAAAGATTATGTGCGCCCTTTGGCGCACCAAAAAGGGGCGCAACAAACGTTGTGTTAACACGAAGGCGCATGCACCTTGGCGCACGCAGGGAAGACTCAACATACAAGGCGCACCAAAAGGTGTGTTGACACTGAAAAATATGCGCCAAAGGGTTTAAAGGGGGCGCACCAAAAGTTGATGTTACATAGTAATTCCATGCGCCCAGCCAAAAAAGACCAAAAAGACTAAGTTCGAAACCAGATTTTCCCGAAAGGGATTTTGCAACGTTTCGAACGCAAGGGATCCCTAACGAGGGATCAAAACAAAATTTTCGGTATGGTTATCGGTAAAATTGCCCTTGTCAATTTTACGGGATAACAGCTGGCTCTTTCTGGGGACTATCCCTGAGCAAATTCGGGGGTAGAGAATCCCAGATCTCATGTGCCTATCCATTGGGTAACAGAGTCAAAAACAAGGGCGACCGGAGGGAGAACAAAGGAAACACACAACAAACCGAAAGCAAACACACGACGAAAGCAAACACACAACTAAAGAAAACTGTACAAAGAAGAGAGCAAGCTCTACTTCCTGAAGATCTTCAAATGTTGCCCGCTATAAGGAAGCGGGAGCTTGGTTCCATCCAGATATGAGAGATAGAAGCTATTCTCTCCGTTGAGCTGCTTGATCTTGAAGGGCCCTCTCCACAGGGAATCAAACTTTCCGTGCATGCCCTTTGGCTCTCTCCGCTTGTCCCACAAAAGGACGAGATCTCCCACTTGAAAATCCCTCTGCTTGGCCTTCTTATCAAATAGCCTCTTAACTTGATTCTGATGTTCAGTGATCCTGTCGACCACCCTTACTCTCTTTTCTTCAAGTTCTGCCAGATACATGATTCTCTTTTCAAGAGAATTTTGGAAAGTTTCATCTTCGATAGCTCGTGCCAAGCGCAGAGCAGGAAGTTCCGCAGAAATGGGGAGTTCGGCATCAGTGCCATATAACACTTGAAAAGGTGACATGCCGAGAGATCTCTTGGGAGTAATACGATCGGCCCACAAAGCGTCGTACAAAGACTTGTGCCACATTCGCTGATTCTCATCTACTAACTTCCGTATGATGGTCACCAAGTTCTTGTTACTGGATTCCGCCTGACCATTTCCCTGAGGGTAATAGTCTGAGGCGTGAGCCAAAGTTATCCCATATTCATAGAAAAAACTAATAACTTCCCGTGAGGAGAAGTTAGAAGCATTATCAGCAATGATTTTGTTTGGAACGCCAAACCTGACAATGATATTTTCTTTAATGAAATTGCAAACCACCTCAGAAGTGGCATGCTTGACAGGTATGGCTTCCACCCACTTGGTGAAGTAATCTGTCACTGTAAGGACATAGCTATGTCCGACACTCGATTGGGGATTGAGTGCACCAATAAAATCAATTCCCCATTGTTCGAATGGTTCATTGATAATGACCGCCTTAGGGGAAAGGCAGCCAACTTGGGCTTGCCGACAAATCACTGGGCAGTGGTTCACACTTTGCCACCCTGTGGTCAGTATCTTGGAAGAGCATCGCCAATAGTACTTCGGCTCGAATGATCTGTGTGTATCACATGAGGAAGAGAAATGCCCCCACAAAGCTGAATTGTGAAAACTTTCCAAAGATTTTTACCGCCGAGGTTTGTCAACACATCGCAAAAAGATGCCATCTATCCCACGTTTATATAAACCGTCATCCCGATGACATATTTAGCTGCTCGAGCTTTATAGTGCGCTTCTCCTTTGCAGAAGTTAGGTGCATTGGGCATTCGCCGTAGGTGAGGAAGAAAGTGATGTCGAGTACCATTCATCACTAGTCAGCAACAAATAGAACCAGAGGCAGAGAATCGGC
The DNA here is from genome assembly GCA_018340775.1 of Taxus wallichiana var. yunnanensis. Classification (NCBI taxonomy): domain Eukaryota; kingdom Viridiplantae; phylum Streptophyta; class Pinopsida; order Cupressales; family Taxaceae; genus Taxus; species Taxus wallichiana. The sequence continues at coordinate 425,109,010 of CM031238.1, read as the reverse complement.
TCTTCCCCGGTCCCGTGCTTCATGGTGTAGTCACCCCTTTCATCAGGGTTTTCTGAATCTTTGTTTTCAGCCATTAGCTGACATAGGCCCTTGCCCCTTACCAGCTTGGTTGGTTTAATATCCAGGTCATACTCCTGGACCTTTGCGATCCAATTTCCTCGCAAGCTTCCTAACTCCTGCTGAGTTAGAATTGATTTCACCGCCGTGTCAGGGACCAGCACCACCGTATGCGAGTTTAGAATGTAATACCTGAAATTCTTCACTGCTTTGACAATGGCAAAGGCATGCTTTTCCAGTTGAGTCATTTTTAGTTCGTGAGGCTTGAGGGGAGAACTCATGAACGCGATCGGAGATTCAACATCCTCCGAGTTCTTTTGCATCAAGATCATGGACACAAGATGCTCGATGCGTAATCTATACATGATGAAGTCCTTGGAGAAATCGGGACATACCAAGACCGGTGCATGAGCAACTAAGCTTTTATTTCTTCAAATGACCTTTTCCCCTCTTCGCTCCATCTCGAAAGTTGGTGACCCTTCATCATGTTCAATATGTGACGGGTCTTCTCAAGAAAGTCAGAACAAAACGCCGAGAAAGTTCACCTTTCCAAAGAAAGAATGAACACCAGCCTTGCTTAGAGTAGTAGAGTAAGGCTTTGAATAGCCTTAACTCTTTCTTTCGGTATCTATCTTTGTTCCTTTCTTTGCTAACCACATGCCCTAGCAACTTCCCTTCCGTGACTCCAAAAACAGACTTTTTTTGGGTTTAGGAAATCCCATGTTCTCGCACTGCCAACACTTGCTCCAAATGATCACAATGATCATTTCGTTGTTTAGAGAACACGGTTAAGTCATCTAGATAAACCACAATGACTTTCCCCATCATACCTTTGAATGCAAAGTCCATGGCCCACTGAAAAGTGGCGCCAACATTAGTTAGGCCAAAAGGCATCCTGCTGTAGGCAAATGTACCCCAAGGAGTAGTGAATGTTGTTTTAAACTGATCTTCAGCTGAAACTTCAATCTGATTATAGCCTGAAAAACCATCAAGCATGGACAACATCTCTGATCCAGTTACTGCTTGCAGAACTTGATCCATTATCGGAAGTGGGTAGTTGTCTTTCAAGGAAGCCCGTTCAAATTATGTAAAGTCTACGCATATGCGTATCTCACCATTTTTCTTGCGCACTGGCACAATATTTGCTACCCAAGTACTGTGGTGGATAGGAAAGATGATTCTCGCATCCAACATCTTCTGAATTTCAGCCTGGATAGTCCCCGAAATCTTAGGATTATAGTGCCTCTGCTTCTGGCGAAAGGCTTTGACATCTTCTTTCAACGGATGTCATGCTGAACGTCCTTTCGCTTGAAAGATTTTAGATCGGCATAGACCATGCCAACACGTCCATATATTTTTTAAAGCAACTTGACAAATTTCCGTTTCTCCTCGTGTGTGCAACATTTGCCAATGTTCACAAATCATGGGTGCTCCATCGAACCTATATTGACCGGTTCGGTTTCTGGGGATGAGTCAGGGTCATCTCGCCTCTTCTTTTTCACAAAACGGTCATGCTCACAAACAATCGCTCCAGAGAAACCAGCCCTTTGGGATTTTATTCCTTTGAGCTGACATATGCCATCGTTCCCTTCGGATTCATCGCCTTGATTGGTGACTGATTCACGGCAAGTGGAAGTAGATCCTTCAAAGTGCAATTCTTTAAAATTTTCCGCCTTCTAGAAAGGCAATGAGTTGATTATCGTCGTTGAACACCGCCAATGCCGAGAATTGTCTCGCACGCTCAGTGGAAAACCACCTCAATGGTGTATTTGTTTGTTTTCAAAACCCGGGTGAGGGAGCATGAGAGATGTGAAATAAAAGCCAATGAATCAGCCATGTCATTTTGAGCTCTTGGAATGGATTCAATTGAAAAAGCATCGAACTCTTCGATGTTGTCCCACACCGCATTACGGTAATGCCTGAGCCTTTCATTTTTTACTTGATATATCCTCTTGACTTGGTTTACAACCAACTCTGCATCACCTTGCACTTTTAGATTTTTAATTCCTCTTTCTTTTGCGGCTTGCATACCGAGTAACAGAGATTCATACTCAGCAGTATTGTTTGTGTTGAAAAACTACAATTTGAAAGAGAGAGGAATTACCTCCTCTTCGGGAGATATCAGCACGGCCCCAGCGCCACATCCACTAGTTGCACAACTGCCATCAAACTGCAAGGTCCAGATCTCATTAAGATCTTTTTCCTGAACGAGGACACCCATTTTGTCCGTCTCGGTAGACAAGAAATAGTTCCCCATCCCTGATGATTCAAAAAGGATTTGAGCTTTGGGGTCTTCAGAGCTAGTAACCAAGTACTTTTTTTGTGATTCCGGCTCCAAAGTCTGCATTACGCCTTTGACGGGAATTCTAGCTTTAGACCAGTCCATATGAATTTCCCCACCAACTTCGCTGCAAAAACTTCTTCCCAAAGAAAATTCCATAGCCGCCGGAATGTCAAGAACGAGGACTGCCATCTTTACTCTTTTATCGGGAATGCCGCAAATGCAAATTCACGCCTTTGATTTGGCCAACCAACGGAACTCTTGGTTTCCAAGGAATAACATCTCCAAAAGGCTTGGTAAGAGTGAGAGCATGGGTGACCTTTTTACGGCATGACATTATCGAAGCCCCTAATCAATGATGCAGCTTACTCACCTTGTGTCCATTGATTAGAGGGAAAGATAGAAAGGCTCTATCTTGCTCGACGCAGATGTCAAGCAACATTTATGTGAGATTCAGGGTGGGGAGTGGAAAGGATTCCTTTGGGGAAACTCGATTGATACAAACAACTTGACTTTGAATATACTTGGTCAATCTCACAAGTTGTTCGGGATTTGACTGAAGATACTCGGCTTCAGACATTTGGATCTTGGTCTTTTTTGCATGATCTATGATATCAAATGTGGCCAAGGGTTGCGTTGGTGAAGGAATGAGTCCTCACCTCGCGATGATGGAATAGGATTACGGCCTGGTAGGAACGTGAGAGGATTGATTTGGAGGAGAGATAGGGGAAAAGGTTTCCTTGTAAAAGATTTTGCCAGGAGTTGAGTAGGAAGAGGATTACCTCTTTTAGCAATGATCGGAGGCGCGTTTGACACGGCCTTTCTCCTCGCTGGACATGGGCAGCAACTTCCGCTTCTTTTCCTGCATGAGTGAGTAAAAAAGCAGTATGACTGATCGTCCGCTTGCATATCCCCGGGTACCTCTTCTTCATCGATTCTTCCTCATCAAATTCCATATACCCGATAGTAGAGTCGCCAGTCGGTTCACCGACATCTTGATCATCTTCACCCTGAGACGAAGGTTCTTCATATATACGCTCTTCTTCGATTTCGCCGAGCGTTGACCGAGGAGCTCAAGTGCCAACGCATGAGAGCGGCATGGGTAAGCGGCCTTTGTGAAACATTGTTAGGAACGAAATTCCTCCGCGGAATATCCCAGTATGAGGAACTGGGGGAGGCCTGGGCCAACTGCTTCTTCAATGCAAGCAAGTCATTTGCCATCTTTTGAAAGGCTGGATCAGACGAAGTAGTGGGCGAAGGGCCCAAAGATTTAGGCTTGGCTGATTCCTTTTTCAATTCGCCAGATATTATCAAATTATCTTCTATGCGAATAGCAGCGGCTTGGGTGAGAATCAAGGTGGCAACTCGTTCCTGAAGGAGCAAGAAACTAACTTTTGAGCTCATAGCGTTTACGAAGAAACACTTTTGATTCTCCGGTGTTGGAAGCATGGCAACAGGGACACGGTTGATTAGTGCATTATCAACCGGTGATAAATCACGCATGGTCTCATTTGCCTCTTTCTTTAGTGTGAGTGATCCGTGATAATAATGCAAATGCATCCTCTCAAGGCTTCAGATCTGTCTTCGAAAGCATCCCGCAAGGTGGCCCAACTGTAATAGACCCGCCGGCAAATGCTAAAACCATTCACCGCAGTCCTGTAGAGTTTCTAGTAAAAGGTGAACCGACACATCCTCGTGAGTTACATCCAGGATACTGCATGACATGATGAATGCAGATATGTGGGAATCCATGCTCTGATTTCCGCTCCCATCGAATTTGGGAAAATTCTTTCGGTTTCCGTGAGGGAGTGCGTGAACTGGATGTGGTAAAGCCAAAGGACCCATCGCTTCCCCATGGTACCGCCATTTGAAAGGCCGGAAAGAGAACACGAGCTGGAAGCACGGTTCCACTGAGTAACAAGGCACTACAAAGGGATGTGGATGCCCCTTGCGAAAGATTCTTCCTTCGAGAAGGCGAGACACTCCTGGATGACCGGTCAGCCGAGCTTAGCGCTGAAAAGCGTGCCGGTGTTATGCTGAAATTATGCCTTTGAAGCAGATCGAAAGTAGGATCAGCTTCTCCACGGGCTCTCCTTCTGCGCGTAAAAGGTTCACCCGCCAGTGTACCTTCCAGATCGCAACGTTATGGCGCAGATTCAAACTTTCTTTTGGTCAGTATTTGCTGATTTTCTGGTTTTTCTCGACAAAACCAGCAGCAAATACTTTTCTAAATATTTAAAACTATCCTCTTAAAACCGATCATGGTTAATGAAAAATAACAATGAGGATAAGATGGTAGAGAAGATTAGTAAGCTGATTTTTGGATCTAATTTTGACTTTTTCAAAGGGTTTCAAACTTTTAAAGCAAAAAATAAAAACTCGTATCTACGGCAAAATACCGATTTTTATAAAAACTCAATGAACTAAAGGTCTCCAACTAGGCCGATCTATGGATCTCAAGAAAATTTTCAATTCGAGCACTTTTGCAAATTTTTTGGATTTTTAACAAAAAGTTCAGATTTACAAACAGATAGTGATTTTCTGATTTTTCTGATTTTCTATTCTATCACTATCAAAGATCTGATAGATCTGTTCGTTCCCCAGCGGAGTCGCCAAAATCGTTGGTCCGAAAATCTGTCGCCTGGACAGATCTATGGATAGACGAGCCAACAAAGCAGCAGTGGCATAGCCCTCTTTGAGTCAAAGAAAGAAAGAAACTCGGTTTATTGCTATTCTACCAGCAGGAATCTATGCAAGTCTCACAGATTCTGCCTTCGGGGGTTTGGGATCTCATCCCAGTAGGGGTGTTTCCGACTGCGAAAAGAAAGGAAAGGAAGAGGGAATGAAGAAAGAGCAGGTCCGAAGGAAGAAAAGAAATGAATTCCAAAGCAGAAAGGTCAGAAGATTTATGTTTTGGGGTTGGTAGTAAACAGAGCCAAACCTACTTGCATAAACAAACAAAGCAATACTGATGATGAATAAATGACAAAAAAGTAGATATGAATCTAACAGAATAAACACATACAGATCTAACATAAGAAAGGTCTGATGCATAACACAGCTATTCAGCACAAAGTCTCAATATTTGTATTACTGTTTTCTTCTGTTACAAGAAAGCTCAAAGTCTTTTTTCTTCACTCTATTTCTCATCTGAAAGATATCCATCCATCCCACAATACTACAAGTATTGGAGTATATATAGAAGAAGAAGAGAAAAGAAGGCAAAAAGGAGCCAACAACTATTTACAAAGATATTTACAAAATATCTAAAAGTCATGTTGACTTTTTACTATTTGATGGATGACATCATCCCATGATGCAACATGGATGACATCATCATTTGTCAGATCAACATACTTAGATATTTCCAAAAAGAAAGATGGAGAAGAGAAAGAGAAGAAGAAGAAGAAGAAGAAGAAGAAGAAGAAAAAAAGCTATTCATCATCATCCCGCGCCGAAAGGGGGTGGACTGCTTTGTTGCTCCTCAGTGACGAGATATGGAACCGAGAGCGGTATTCCATGAACTTGTTGATTATTGGCCCTAGTTGATCCCGGGAAGGATCTCTTGTGCCTATCACTTATCGCCTCACAAGTCTCCCGCTCATCTACGAGCTTCTCGGGAGTTTGGAATAGTCCTTTTCCGCCTCAATGAGGAACCCGATGAAGTCCCTACAAAGCCAGCAAGTTGTTGATAGATTCTCGTGTCAAATGTGACCTCTCGCCCCGCTCTCGAGAAGCGATCTCCTCAAGATCCGGTGGTTTCATCAGCTTTCCTTAAAGTGAAGGAAGGAGTAAGTAACCCGCGACATATTAAGAACAATTGTTCCATTTGGTGCATCGCATCCAGTGGCTTCTCCTTGACTTTGTCAATCTTTTCTAGAATAAATTCTAGCTGATCCACCCGGTAGTCCCAGTGGACATGATTTTGTTGAGGGCCCTCGATGGCCGAAGACGCCGAACTTGACCAGATCTTCGACGAAACAAATCGAACATTTGTGGAAGGTCTCGTGTGCAGCCTCCGGCATGTTCCAACTCTTCTGATATGGGCCCTGCTAACGCTTGGAGCTCTTTATTCACCTTACTGATGTTCAGGTACAAGTCGGAGAACTCGGCGATCACTTTTTCACTGTCTTTGAGGATTTGGCTCCTCCAAGCGGAAACGGCCATACCCTGCTCACCGATTTTGGCATATTCATTAATTTTCTCCTGGCTGAGAAGCTCAGAAGTCTCGGCGGTAGTTGTAGGGGGCGCATTACCCATCTTCTGTAAGGCTTGGAGCAGATATTTGTTTTGCTCCTTCAGTTGCCTTTTCTCTTCCTTGATTTCCTGAAGCTTTTTGCAGAGGGCGTCAACTGCAGAAAGAGCCTCCCCCTGAAGACTTTCGGAAGATGTCCCCATTGTGACTTGGGTCACAGTAAAATCTGTCGAGAGACAGATCCTTTTTCTCTTTGAGGGGATTGGGGTATGCGATTTCCATAACTCTTCTCCCAAGACTTCGAGAGAAGCGCGTGATGATTTCGCTTCTTTCGCCCCTTAGATGGGATCACGGAAAAGTCCATCGGAGCGATGGGAACTTTCCTCTTTTGCTGACTTAGCTGCTGAGAGATCCAAGTTGGACCCATGGTAGAAGGACCGGAAACAGAGGAGGGGGCAGCTGCAGAAGAAGAGGGGAAAAACGTGGAGACACGTGGTGGCGGCATTGAGAGAATAGCCGAAGAAGTGCCCACGGAAGGAAGGGAAACTGCAGCTGCGGAAGACATAGGAAGGGAAGGGAGCTCGGAGATGAGGGAAGAAATGGAGGAGGACAGATCAACGAGGGAAGAAAAGATAGATGAAGAGGTGGGGGAAACAGTAGAAGAAGGGGAAGAGGACACGACCAAAGGGATGGTCGCTTGAGTCGCTCGAGGAGGGGAAGGAAGAGAAGAAGAAGGGATGGAAGGGACCCTCATTGTTGTAACAATGCCGACATCCTGAGTGGATGGGCCTATTGGAACTTCCTCTTCTGCTTCTTTCTCTGGCGAATCCAGAGTTATTACCTGCTCTGGGTGCTGCGGAAGGAGGACTCTCAGGGGCTTCTTCCTGAATGGTGCTGGATTCACCTTCTACGCCTTTGCCTTTACCTTTAGGCTACTTTTTGGATCGTGGAGGTGCGTTGCCCAATGGGGATGTTGTGAAATCAACCCCGAGGTAGATTAGGCCGTTCATCCGGCACCAATGTTCTGTCCTCCGCAAAGTCTCCTTGACCCTCTCCTCAATTGTCTGAGGAGCCTTAGTTCTATCAATGGCCGGAAAGGGCCAATCGTCCCCATCTGTGTCAGTATATACCTTGTCTACTTCATCTTCCGTAGTTTGGAAGCCTTTGGGGACAATGGCTACCCCATATTGGATGATTTCTGCCAATGCTAGGTGAGAATGATCCTTCCTTCTGAGCTCCACCTCATGGAGGACGTCAATGTAAATATCCTCGATCTGAGGAACATGGATTGATCAAGTTTCACCCTCGTAGATAGCTCCTTGGGTCGAAGGTAGGCCTGGCTGGGAAGTCATGTTTCAAATTGAGTAACTCCAGCTCTGCGAACATTTCCTTCGCCTTGTGGTGGGTAGAGCATGTGTATCGGCCTACTGTGAGGGGGAAAGGAGTTCCACCCTTCTTTCTTTTAAGGCATTTCTCATGGTATGTGATTAGCTGCCTTGATAGTTCCAGCAGAATCAGCTTAGGTCCAGCATACCTCGGTAGCCTGGTTGGCTCTCCCAAAAAGTTGGCAGCCCTTAGATAGGTGAATGTAGGAAACTGGGTGAACAAGGCTCCCCATTTTTCTGTGGCTGCCACTATGCTTTTGGTCATGTGACCATAAGTCATATTCGGCCTTAACAGGCAGATGATGTGGTAGAAGAATGCATCGTTGATTTTGGTGAATTGGGAGATGCTATTCTCCAGCCTCAATTCTAGATAATACTCGTATATTTTGACCTGAGGCCAAACTCCACTCCAGCACAGCGGATAGTCCCTCTCTGATGCTGCAGTGTAGACCACGTAGGAGTTCATATGAAATGTCCCGTTGTGCTGAATTGTTGTAGCTGCTCAGAGATTGTGCTGCTTATAATCTCTCCCCAGCAAAAGCGCTGATCAGGCATATTCTTGTTCATGGTTTCTAAGTACCGCAACATCCATTTATGGAAATAATGGGCATCAGAAAGCCCGAAGACCCTGCTCAGGAATGTAATGGTGTCGCTGAGCTCTTCTGAGAAGTCGCTGCGGTGGATGATTTGGGGCCACCGGGTTATTACCTTCTTGTTCTTCAGATAGACTTCGCATTCATTAGTTGCATACATTGATCCTCATTGTCATCCCAGGCCTTAATGCACTCGCTTGGCCGACGGCCACAAATTTGCCGGTGGTGAGGGATGCCGAGTATTATCTCAAAATGACGGGCAAGTGAGGTTAATGACTACCTCGCCTTTGCTGTTTTCGACACATCTCAGGTCCTTGTTGTAACACCGGGCAACCACCATCATAAATTCATTGTTGACGGCGCCGACGGGATTTCCTCCGGCGAAGTGTGGCACCGCCGATCAATTTGTCCATCCATGGACTCTTCAGAACTTTTTCGAGTTCTCGCCCATAATTCCTCCATATCAATATGCCCCATTCCGAAGTCTCTCGACGTCCATGCCGCACTCGGCCCGGGACTCGGGCATTTCGACCTCCGATATTTATATTTCATTTCTTCCTCTCGTAAGTTTAGCCTTTCCTTTGGATTTGATGGGTCTCTCTACTGGATGTAGACATATGTTCTTTCGAACTCGCTTGCTGATCTCGCATGAAGAAGAAGTGAAACCCAACGTAGAAAGGTGAATCAGCCATTTGATTTCCATCAAGTGCCAACAAGAAAGAGTTAGTTATTATTAGGCTCAGGGCGCAGGGCGCATGAAAATTGCAGCTTACAGGGCTAAATAGGTAAGGCACACAGGAAAGGCGTGTTGCAAAGGTTAAACTGGCGCCAAAGGCGCATGGTGCATGCATACTGCAGAGTGCATTTTATAAAAGGCGCATGAAAACATTGTGTTACATAGAGACAGGATGCGCCCTTTGGCGCATAGACTTTTCATGTTGCACTGGGATTTGGTGCGCCCTTTGGCGCATGTAAGGTTTGTGTAACAGGAACTTTTCATGTGCCAAAGGGAATATGGCGTGGCGCACGAAGGGTTTACACAACATGATGTTGCTGTGATGAGGAAAGCGCCTGCGCCTTTATAACTTCACACTTGGCGCAGATAAAGCCGGTGTTGCATAGATGTTGCGCCATGGCGCATGGAAACATGATGCGCAAGGAAGGTTGGGCGCATGGAAATGTGATGCAGCAAGGAAGGAGGCCTTGGGCGCGCAGGTTTATGATGCAACAGTAAATGCGGGTCTTAGCGGGTTATGTTGTTGAGTGGGGACGAATGCGCCAAAGGGGCGCAACTGTTTATAGTGTAACAAGACGCCGGTGCGCCATTGGGAAAAACAGTCATCTTTTCTCCATTTCTCTCTTCATTTGTTTTTTAGCAGGGTTATTTGGGCAATGAAACGGCTCATCAAAAAGGAGATAAAACCATGTTTTCAGACAAGTTCCCCTACCAGCAGATCTGGACAGAGGGGGAGGGATATGGGAAGATAGCAGAAGGAGGAGGATCTTGATATTTCAATACTTCAGGCACAAACCAAAACCAGACCACGAACACACCAAGAACCGAAAACAAAAAATGCATGGAAGGGACAAGAGCACTTACCCGGATAAATAGAGAGAATCTTGCAAACGGGTCCACAACGCGTTGAAAACGACGAGGCAGGGGCTGACAAGCTCTGATAAAAGAAATCACGTGCTCTGCGACTAGTGAAAATGACATTTTGGGCGCGCAAATTTATATATATATAGGTGAGCTAGTCATAAATGCGCCACCCACTTTGTAAAGGGCGCATGAAAGTGGCTGTCGACATGGAAAAGCATGCGCCCTTTGGCGCATGAAAGTGTTTTCCAGCATGAAATTAAGCGCACCTTTGGCGCACCGAAAGGGATGTCGACATGGGATTATGTGCGCCCTTTGGCGCACCAAAAAGTGTGTTGACAAAAGATTATGTGCGCCTTTGGCGCACCAAAAGGGGCGCAACAAACGTTGTGTTAACATGAAGGCGCATGAACTTTGCGCACGCAGGAAGACTCAACATACTTTGGCGCACAAAAAGGCGTGTTGACACCGAAAATTATGCGCCAAAGGGTTTAAAGGGGGCGCACCAAAATGTTACATGTAATTGTTACATAGTAATTCCCCACAAGCTCCAAGAACACAAACAAGCTCAAAAAAAAGATCTTCAAGCACAAATGAATTATCCAACAGATCTAAATTATTCTAAAAAGTTTTTAAAAGATCCATTAGCTCCAAAAAATTCATACAAAGGTCCTCAGCATCACAAAAATCACAAGAAGAAATTAAACATCAAACTCCACCATGAAACACAACAAGAAGCATGCAAACCCAATTAAGTCTTCAATGCCCAAAATTTCAGTCCTAAATAATGAATTCATATATCAAAAATCTTCATCAATGATCAAGTAATATACCATTGGAAATATCAATGAAAATTATTTCTATAAGAACTCACATTTTCATTCAAATCTAAGCATAATACCTCCAAACATCTCAATATCTACAACTACTCCCAACTAGCTTCAAGACCCCAAAATTAAGTCTTGTAAACAAAGATGGCTCACCTATAAAAATAAATCATCAATAAACAAACCATATACAATTGGAAATGTCTCTAAGTCTAGTTTCAAAAAAAAATCACATTTTCTTCCAAATCCTAGTGGATATCCTTCAACCAAGCCAATCTTTGTAACTACTCATTCAGGCTCTAAGGACTCAATAACCAGTCTTGAGAGAAACATGCAAAAATATAACCAAATAAAGTCATAAGCTCATCCACCACATGTAAAAATTCAAGAAACTTATAACAACATTTACAATAATTAACATGCATAGATCATGTGGAAAAATCTCACCCAACACACTTGTTTCAATCACCTTCTTGAGAAAGCCAACGAGGGGTTTCTAGGCTAATAGGTATTCAAATGAGAACCACTTCAATTTATCAAACCAAGAACTAAATAAACATAATTTATTGTTACTACATGTTTTCCATCACCAAAAACATGAACAAAAATGTGCAAAATTATCAAACTCATCTCAAACCAATAGACTAACATTTTATCCCTTAAGGAGAAAATTCGTGAGGTTGACATTAAGAACATATATCTTCCATTTTATTCACTTTACCTACCTAAAAAATTTCATGGATACTTAGATAATCTCACAAGTATTCTAGGACAATTTTTTTTTAATCCTAAAGCTTCCGTATCAGCTGTAAAACTACAAAAAACCACAAAAATAGGGTTTTTCTCTCACTTCCCAAAACAAATAGAACACCGAATGACAACCAAAGTGATCCCGGAGGAGTATTATTCAAATTTTATCATAAATTTTACTTGACAAGAAATTATGAATATCATTAAATTCAAATATCCCAAGTCGCTCTCGAAGGAGGGTTTTTCTAGGGATTCAAATCACTTTAAGTTATTAATGATTGTTCATAAGCAACTTGCCAATAAAATGACCTCGTTATTTTTCTAAGACTACTTAGTTACACATTAAATCATCCCCCATAACCTTTGGGTCCCATGAAATGTGTATGAGAGAAGGTGAGAAAAACAAGTTACCAATTCGAGCTAGTTTTTGCTTTTCCAAAAACATAGTTTTAAAAAAACTTTGTAAATTGCAATTCCTTTAAAATTTTGACATAAAACTTGTCATGAAGAATCATGAAAACATAATATAACTGAAAAACTAACCATTTTTCTCAAATTATTTTGAAACTCTCTAACCATAGTGACTTAACTATACTTACTTATCTTTTCTTCACATTTTTGCTTCCCAATGACGATAAAACACCACCAAACCTCTAAAAACTAATAGGATAAGCCTTTTACAATTCATATAAAGAACCACCATAATTCTCTCATGCTTAACCATAAATTACTTTCTCTAATTATCAAGCTACCATATTGTATCACATGCTCTAGGTCTACGAATAGGCCCAAAAAGACTACTACAAGTCGTGACAACACATGAAATGACATTGATGATTAAATCAGGAAACTTAGACACCTATAACACACATTATGGACCATTATTAACCTCATGAAAACCTTTAAACGACTCTGAGCTAATATAATGACTATGAAAGGTATAACCATGCAAAGACAATATGACAACTCAAAAATCCTTTCACTACCAATAAACCTTCATGTTTTGACGTTTACTTACACTTCATGGAGAATCACATGACATATGCATACCTTTTCCATCAATGTATTTGACATCAATGACAACAACTACACACAATGGCTAACACTTCATACATAACTCTAGATATATTCAATCTTTACCTTTATTATTGTACGAAATACAATAGGTTGATCCAAAAATATAATTTATTGGAGCTTATATTAGCATGAAAGGAAGTAATTTTATATATTTTTCAGCATCATTAGGTCTTTTCCTAGAATACACACACACACAAAAATAAAGACAGACACACAAACTCTCTCTCTCTCTCTCTCTCTCTCTCTCTCTCTCTCTCTCTCTCTCTCTCTCTCTCTCTCTCTCTCTATAAACCCTTGACAAAAAAATGTATGAAAAAAAAATGTGAGGGGTTTTTTTTTTTTACATGACCCCTACCCAAAATATTACCATTAACTATAGTTCTTGAAGATATCTTCAAATGCTTACATCTATATGTATCCTTCTCTTCACCTTTTCTTTCCATTTCACAATCCATGAAGGCAAGAACCGCCATGTATCGTGGTTGGAAAGGAATGTGTATATATATGTATATGTATGTATGTATGTATTTATGTATGTATGCATGCATGCATATATGTACGTATGTATTGTTGGATATATACTCGAAGAAAAAAATGTAAACCCTAGTATATGCTAGAAAATAGAAAACAAAGTAAAAATGTTTTGATATATATACACAAAGAGAGAGAATATATCTCCATCCAACCCACATAGGGTTGATATTCAAGAAAAAAATTGATCCTCCTCCTTTCTCCATGAGGTTCCCTTAAAAACTTTAAAATACAAACAAGAATTTTTTTGAGAAGGAGATAAAACAAATAAAAATGCAATAGAAAACTATAAGGATAATTAGGGTGTTTAGCTATTACCTAAGATCCATGGTATAGGATAATTGAATCATATTTTCTTCATTAAAACTAGATTCCTCCACTTTTTGAAGGGACCCACTAGGTAACACATTAAATAAAACATAGCTAATTGTGCCATTGGGATTCCTTTATTTTATACCCTTTATTTTAATGGGGTAGTTTGATGTATTTTGCAAGTGTAGTAAACATTGTATTTTGGTATCAATGGCCACTTAACCCATTGTCTAGTAAATTAAATTAAATCAATTCTTATATAGAAAGACTATATTCAATATATTCAAATTACATCCTTAGCGATTCAAGAACAAATACTATTTTCACCTTTCATGTACCCGATTCTTTGGAATAAAATAATGTCACCACTAAGACCAATTTTGGCAAAGGGATATAATAACCCATGATATGTCGTACTGGTATTGATAATCTGGAAGAAACTTGGGGTTGATCATCACATTATATGTAACGTGGGTCACAAGTTTTAAATTCATCTTATTGTAAGAGTTATGGTCAATTCAATTATTTGTGTTTCCTTGGTTAGGTCTTCAGAGGTGTTCTAAACAATATTGAGTGATAAATGAATATGATATTATAGGGATCACAATTTATTTTCCACTAATATATTTCTTGTGATGCGTACAAAAATTTGGTTTCATTTTTTTGTATGTAATCAATGAATTTTAAATCAAATTAAAAAAAGAATCCAATTATTTTTGGGTTATGGAATGATTATATGGATATATTTGGGAAACAATTTAGGGCCTAACAATTTGCATCACTTACATTTGACACCGAAGGTATACAAATGTAAGCCTTTCATGCTTTAATTTTTGTTATATATATAATCATATTTATTCAACATTAATAAACATTTTTCATATGGATTTTATATTCACATGCATGCAAAAATCATTAGAAATTAGAAATTAGAATATATTCACATGTATTCTAAGCTCATTTCATAACCCCTCAACACTCTTCTTCACTCCTTTATAGGTCGCTTAGACATCCATTATCTTAGCTAGTAATAAATGACTCATATAACATGATTATATACCAATCTCAACTCTATAATAGACCATTTTTTCAGACATCATATATTATATTATTCACTCCAACTCAAAAACATAAAAATAATATTATATAAAATCATTTCAAGAGACCACACAGGTTGGAAGGGGTAAAGACATATCCCACAAGCTCCAAGAACACAAACAAGCTCAAAAAAGATCTTCAAGCACAAATGATTATCCAACAGATCTAAATTATTCTAAAAAGTTTTTAAAAGATCCATTAGCTCCAAAAAAATTCATACAAAGGTCCTTAACATCACAAAAATCACAAGAAGAACTCGAAACATCAAACTCCACCATGAAACACAACAAGAAGCACGCAAACCCAATTAAGTCTTCAATGCCCAAAATTTCAGTCCTAAATAATGAATTCATATATCAAAAATCTTCATCAAGGATCAAGTAATATACCATTGGAAATATCAATGAAAAGTATTTCTATAAGAACTCACATTTTCATTCAAATCTAAGCATAATACCTCCAAACATCTCAATAACTACAACTACTCCCAACTAGCTTCAAGACCCCAAAATTAAGCCTTGTAAACAAAGATGGCTCACCTATAAAAAAAATTCATCAATAAACAACCCATATACAATTGGAAAGGTCTCTAAGTCTGGTTTCCAAAAAAATCACATTTTCTTCCAAATCCTAGTGGATATCCTTCAACCAAGCCAATCTCTCAGTAACTACTCATTCAGGCTCTAAGGACTCAATAACCATTCTTGAGAGAAACATGCAAAAATACATCCAAATAAAGTTATAATATCATCCACCACATGTAAAAATTCAAGAAACTTATAACAACATTTACAATAATTAACATGCATAGATCATGTGGAGAAATCTCACCCAAAACACTTGTTTCAATCACCTTCTTGAGCAAGCCAACTAGGGGTTTCAAAGGCTAATAGGTATTCAAATGAGAACCACTTCAATTTATCAAACCAAGAGCTAAGTAAACATAATTTATTGTTCCTACATGTTTTCCATCACCAAAAACATGAACAAAAATGTGCAAAATTATCAAACTCATCTCAAACCAAAAGACTAACATTTTAGCCCTTAAGGACAAAATTGGTAGGGTGACTTTGAGAACCTATATCTTCCATTTTATCCACTTTACCTACCTAAAAATTTTCATGGATACTTAGATAATCTCACAAGTATTCTATGACAATTTTTTTAATCCTAAAGCTTCCATATCATTTCTGTAAAACTACAAAAACCCACAAAATAGGGTTTTTCTCTCACTTCCCAAAACAAATAGAACACCGAACCACAACCAAAGTGATCCTGGAGGATTCTTATTCAAATTTTATCATAAATTTTACTTGACAAGAAATTATGAATATCATTAAATTCAAATATCCCAAGTCACTCTCGAAGGAGGGTTTTTCTAGGGTTTCAAATCACTTTAAGTTATTAATGATTGTTCATAAGCAACTTGCCAATAAAATGACCTCGTTATTTTTGCTAAGACTACTTAGTTACACATTAAATCATCCCCCATAACCTTTGGGTCCCAAGAAATGTGTATGAGAGAAGGTGAGAAAAACAAGTTACCAATTCGAGCTAGTTTTTGCTTTTCCAAAAACATAGTTTTAAAAAAACTTTGTAAATTGCAATTCCTTTAACATTTCGACATAAAACTTGTCATGAAGAATCATGAAAACATAATATAACTGAAAAAATAACCATTTTTCTCAAATTATTTTGAAATTCTCTAACCATAGTGACTTAACTATGCTTACTTATCTTTGCTTCACATTTTTGCTTCCCAATGACAATAAAACACCACCAAACCTCTAAAAACTAACAAGATAAGCCTTTTACAATTCATATATAAGTACCACCATAATTATCTCATTCTTAACCACAAATTACTTGCTCTAATTATCAAGCTACCATATTGTATCACATGCTCTAGGTCTACGAATAGGCCCAAAAAGACTACTACAAGTCGTGACAACACATGAAATGACATTGATGATTAAATCAAGAAACTTAGACACCTATAACACACAATATGGACCATTATTGACCTCATGAAAACCTTTAAACAACTCTTTAGATCTAATACAATGACTATGCAAGGTATAACCATGCAAAGACAATATGACAACTCAACAAATCCTTTCACTACCAATAAACCTTCATGTTTTGACGTTTACTTACACTTCATGGAGAATCACATGACATATGCATACCTTTTCCATCAATGTATTTGACATCAATGACAACAACTAGACACAATGGCTAACACTTCATACATAACTCTTGATATATTCAATCTTTACCTTTATTATTGTATATAGAAATATAATAGGTTGATCCAAAATATAATTTATTGGAGCTTATATTAGCATGAAAGGAAGTAAGTTTATATATTTTTCAGCATCATTAGGTCTTTCCTAGAATACACACACACACACAAATAAAACAGACACACACACACACTCTCTCTCTCTCTCTCTCTCTCTCTATAAACCCTTGAAAAAAAAATGTATGAAAAAAATGTGAGGGGTTTTTATTTTTCCATGACCCCCTACCCAAAATATTACCATTAATTATAGTTCTTGAAGAGATCTTCAAATGCTTACATCTATATTTATCCTTCTCTTCACATTTTCTTTCCATTTCACAATCCATGAAAGCGGAACCGCCATGTATCGTGGTTGGAAAGGAATGTGTATATATATGTATATGTATGTATGTATGTATTTATGTATGTATGCATGCATGCATATATGTATGTATGTATTGTTGGATATATACTCGAAGAACAAAAAAATGTAAACCCTAGTATATGTTAGAAAACAGAAAACAAAGTAAAAATGTTTTCGATATATATACACACAAAGAGAGAATATATCTCCATCCAACCCACATAGGGTTGATATTCAAGAAAAAAATTGATCCTCCACCTTTCTCCATGAGGTTCCCTTAAAAACTTTAAAATACAAACAAGAAATTTTTTGAGAAGGAGATAAAACAAATAAAAATGCAATAGAAAACTATAAGGATAATTAGGGTGTTTAGCTATTACCTAAGATCCATGGTATAGGATAATTGAATCATATTTTCTTCATTAAAACTAGATTCCTCCACTTTTGAAGGGACCCACTAGGTAACACATTAAATAAAACATAGCTAATCGTGCCATTGGGATTCCTTTATTTTATACCCTTTATTTTAATGGGGTAGTTTGATGTATTTTTGCAAGTGTAGTAAACATTGTATTTTGGTATCAATGGCCACTTAACCCATTGTCTAGTAAATTAAATTAAATCAATTCTTATATAGAAAGACTATATTCAATATATTCAAATTACATCCTCGTGATTCAAGAACAACTACTATTTTCTCCTATCATGTACCCGATTCTTTGGAATAAAATGATGTCACCACTAAGACCAATTTTGGCAAAGGGATATAATAACCCATGATATGTCGATCTTGGTATTGATAAGCTAGAAGAAACTTGGGGTTGATCATCACATTATATGTAACGTGGGTCACAAGTTTTAAATTCATCTTATTGTAAGAGTTATGGTCAATTCAATTATTTGTGTTTCCTTGGTTAGGTCTTGAGAGGTGTTCTAAACAATATTGAGTGATAAATGAATATGATATTATAGGGATCACAATTTATTTTCCACTAATATATTTCTTGTGATGCGTAAAAAAATTTGGTTTCATTTTTTTGTATGTAATCAATGAATTTTAAATCAAATTAAAAAAGAATCCAATTATTTTTGGGTTATGGAATGATTATATGGATATATTTGGGAAACAATTTAGGGCCTAACAATTTGCATCACTTACATTTGACAGAAGGTATACAAATGTAAGCCTTTCATGCTTTAATTTTTGTTATATATATAATCATATTTATTCAACATTAATAAACATTTTTTCATATGGATTTTATATTCACATGTATGGAAAAGTCATTAGAAATTAGATATTTCCAAATATCTCCTATTGAAAAATTTACCCATAAATATTATTCTATTGCATATTTAATATTATGTTTTTGTAATAACTTTCAACCAATATTTTTATCTTCATCCCATCCTTACCCAAACATTAAATGTTTGGATGTGAGTTTAAAATATGTCATATAATTTTTAAAATTTAATTATTCACTTATTAAAAAAGTATATTAGTTTGTAAATAAAATAAAATAATTTGTAAGAAAATAAAAACAAAACAAATTTGAGCTATACAGAGTTGATGCACATGATAATATTATAGCCAATGTAGATTTGTTAATCGAAACTAAATAAATAGGTATGTTGCACCAATTTTATGATTTTTTAATTTTATAATGGACTAATCAATATTTACAATACAAAAAAAGGTTTTGTAATTTCTTTTCTGGTTTAATGTACTAAATATTTTAATTTTGGTGGATTTGTTTGTGAGGGAGTTCATGATAATCAAATATTGGATTAATCTTATGAATGTGAACCTAGTTATCGACCACATGCTTTGGATCATTGTAAAAAAATGAAGTACACTTCATCTAAAATAAATTATTGTGTGGTTTTTTTGGAGTACTAATAAACTATGATCATCTAGCTATACTTCCATCTTGGTGAAAAATAGGATTTTATGGTCATAATATTTTACTCATAATCATATTGAGTAAATATCATGTAAGCGTTGTGAATTAATTCTAAACATCATATAATATATTTTAATTGTAAGTGAACATATATGACTTCTCTATATTTGATCATTAATAAACATATATAATTACATTTTTATTTTCGACTATAGAACATACATAATTAATTAAGTATTCACTAGCTAATGAACATACAAAATTGTAGTTTTATTTTCCAATTAAAAACATAAATAAATACATCTATATTTTCAAACATATGAAGATATATAAATTCTTTGATATAAGATTTTAAGATTTTTTTATGTAAGAGATCCCGAAACTATAAATTTCAACCAAAAAGATTAATAATTAGTATAATATTGTTTAGAAGATATTTTCACCATATTTCCAAGCTACGATCTGATGTAAACTTAGCAATGAAGGGTATTGATTTAATATATCAATACATATTGTGTAAATTGATTTAGTGAAAAATAGAATTAAAAATCCAAAATGAAATTAAACTAATTATAAATATATATCTCAAAAAAATTGAAAATTGAAATGTGAACCACATTCCCATTCAAATTTAAGTATATTACAAAATTAACAATTTTTTTCCATATGTCTATTATGATTTATCAAATTCAATTTTTAATACTAAAATTAATTATTTCAAATTAAAATAAAATTAGCTCTATTAAAAAAATTAACATTTTCTTGTAGAGTAGGGATTATTTAAGATGGAAAAGGAAGCATCCAAAATAAATCAAAACTAAATGGAAAATGGATCAACCAATAATATGATATTATTTTTATGATTTGGGAACATGATAGGAGTGGTATTAGTCATGGAAAGTTTATAATGACGATGAGGGATGATACACATTACATTTTCATGCATGTCATGTACTTTAAGGAGGATTTAATTGATACTCCATTTTATTTTAATAAAAAAGTTCAATCACTAGATTAAAATGGAAAATAATGCATGACCCTAAATCTATATTGATTTTACGGAAATAATCCTTTTGAATTTTTACTAGCCTATTCCCATTTACATAGGTAATTGGCTTATCCTTACACAAATATATCCCATTTTAGAATTCCATATCCATTGGTTCACACATTGTTTTGATGAAAATATATCCCATTTTAGAATTCCATATCCATTGGTTCACACATTGTTTTGATGTTTTCCTCATAATGAATGTTATTAATATATTGTATCTACAATGAAAACATCCTTAGAATTTTAGGAAAATTTATTAATTACTAGATTAGGTCTTGAACTAAGATGGGGAAGAATCGCCTAGTAGGGAAGAAATGATTGATTTTTTAATGAACCTAGATAATGTTTGTTCCATGTAAAAAAATGTAATACCTAAAATTTAAGATGTAGATAATACCCAAGTTGACACAAGATTAATTTAGTAGGAAAATATCTCACAAAAGTCATATATATTGTCTTTATTACCTTATCCATTAGAAGGGCCTCAAATGTCATATCTTTGGGGCTATTTAGGAGATCACACAAATAAATTACCCAAGAGAAGGATTTTTATTATAATATCATTACTGAAAGCTTACTAGTAAGTTGTTAGGTGTGGATTCATCTTAAGTAAATTCCCTAGATCACTATCACATGCTTAAAAATAAATCAAAATTGGTTTTAATTTATTAGAGGTATTATTAGGTGTTAAGAAGTTTATAATTTTTTCACATTCACTAGGTGGGATAAATATGTTAGGCTTAATCCCTCTTTAGAGTATTTTTATATAGTTTAGTTAGTATCACACAACTAGGGGTGGGGTGAGGTCATTATATCCTAAATGGAATAATCTCATATTTAGGTCTTCAAGAGTGATAAGGTTTGTGAAAATTATATGTCACATTCTATTATGCAATAGTGATCAAGAACATCTAAACATAGATCGTGAAATTAGAGACAAATATTATAGGTTCAATAACTCAACAAGATATTAAAAGGGTAAAAGGAAAAATTGGCCAACGAGGGTACAAATGACCAAATATTTTTTCCACTTTTAGAATAACCTTCCCTTTTCTCGGGTTTATTCTTATATATTTTAAAGGAACATTTTTGAAACTTGGTATATTTCATTCTTCTATATACATATAATTTTCACTTTATATTATCATATTTTGTGTGAATTTATGCCTAAACCTAATCTCTATTTTCCTTTATAATCTTTCTATATCTTATAAATATCTGATTATATTAGTTTACATATTTATATGATATGCTTACTTATTGTAGTTATATATTTACAATCCTAGATTATTTATGCACATTTTATATATATCTTAATTATAATAAAACCATAGTGTTGATATTACATTGTTTTGTAAAGTTGTGTCACATGATGGTGATTGTGTGATATTATTGGAATGATCATGATATAACCTTGGGGTATGAGTAAGAGGTATATCACTAGAAAATTTAATAGACACATGATATTTATTTATATCTACATTTTTAACATGACATTATAAAGAGCTATCAAGTATGATAATATGCATCCATATTATTTTCAAAGATAATTTTATAATCTAAATATTTAGTTTCATCTTATGAATTATAAAATAAGATACATTATAATTTGTAAGATACAAAATTTTGTCATTTGTACAAGAAAATTTTCTTAAAGACACTTTGCTATCCTTGATGTCTACATGTTTATGATGGTAATAAACTATATTTCTAATAATAGTATTCTCATATATAGTCAGAATATTAGGGTATGATGTTTTAATACCTCAAGGGGGAAGGTTGAAACCATAAGGTTAAAGGAAAAACCCTTAAATTATTATTTTCAAGTATAAAATAAAGATTAACCAACACGTAATGTAAAAATTAGGATAAATATAATTAAGCTTTAATAGTTTAATGTTTGAACTATGATTCAGAAATAGTAAACATAATTTTCCTAAATGATGTGATGATAAAATATGATCAAACATATATTTTAAAATAAACATATAGATAAAACTAGAACTACGAAGCACAAATGGTGCACGATTTAATGATTTATAGAGTTTTGTAAAGGATATGAAACTATGATAATAATTTGTGAAAATCATCTCAATGTGCATGAAAATATAAAAATTATGGAAATTTAATTTTGACAACGGAACTTGATCCAAATAATTTTCCTGGTGATTTCATCCTCTTGTGGTATATTTTTCCCTCTAGTTTACTAAAATACAATACAATATTATTACCTCTTGTGATTGTGTCTATTGATACTAAATCTATACACAAATCATTTTTGTGATTTATACCTATTTATCTTATGTAGGGATTTTTGATTAATTTTATTCCTAAAAGGGTTTCTTAAGGGGCTTGTTAGGATTGGGGTGTGATATGACCTAGTCGGATGGGATAGATGATTTCTTTTTGGATATTCCACTACTATTCCATAGTTAACATGTTTATGCTCATTACACGTTATTATCCATGACTTTCTCACCATTGACATTTCTCATTACCTCTATTTATCTTGTGGTTTCCACCCCTCATTATTTTATAACACATGTCCTTAGGGTTCTTCAATATATGGCACTATCATCGGTGAGAGATGGTATCGAGTATAATTTTTCTATTGTTGGCGTCATCCCCATGTGGAATGAAATCAGTTATATATATCCTACCACCTTTCTTAGTTAAATAACTATCAATAAATCAATAATAAAGGTAATAAATGTTATCACTCACATATGTTTGTTGAAATTAGGGATTTTGAGTTTACCCTTTTAAATTTAGGTCACCATAGTTAGTTAGGACTAGAGATCTTGTTGTTAATATATCCCATTCTCACCCATAAAAATTCTCTCGAGAGTAGTATCATGGATAAGTGGTTACACTATAGGTAAATATATCTAACCCTCATTGGTCTTTTATTTTGTGCTTATATGATGTTGGTCGGCCATTCATTTTTATAAATTAGGTTTGATGTAAGTTTTCATTAATATGTTTCTTTATCTTGTTATTTTACACTATTTAAATTTATCCCAATTTTGAATCAGTCTTGTTCTAATTCTTATTCAGATACTTATCTTTATCATAGGTGTAGGCCTTGGAAACCTATAACTATCTTATGTTGGGTAACTACCCTCTAGAATTATGAAAATAACACTTGTTGAATACCTTTGGTATCTACACCATGTATTTGGTCTTACATTTGATCCATATATTTTATAACTCATCCAAGAACCTATCTTTTCCAATCATATAGTCATGTATAATTGACATGCATATTTACCCTAAATTAGGCTAGATTCACTCTACTTTACAAATTTTCCTAATTTTTCGATGTAATTAGGCCATGTGTATAATCATAATACACAATTGATCATATCTATGCATTTTTCATTTTATCCCAATGTAATTTTTCCTATGAAATGGTATTGCATGGTTAATACTTTTATAATCATATCTAATTTCCTACTATCATGTTTTTGATGCCATCTTAGCGGTCTGCAAGCATTTTCCCCAACCACTCTTTTTAGAAAAATATTACTAGAAACTATTTTTAGGAATCTTTGGTTAATAATGGAATATTTATGTGGTGATTCTACTACATATTCTATGAAGAATAATTTTTATATCACTAAGAACAATGAGGATGATGATTTTTATGCTAGTTCCTCATTACATCAATAGTTTTTCTATATGAGATGTTAATACTAAGAAGATAAAACCACTAACTTATAATATATAAAATAGATATAACATTAGAAACCCTAACTTTGAATCTAAAGAAGAAGAGTAACATGCAAATATCCCTAAATCTCATTATCTTCCTTCCATAAAAAAATTGTTTAAAAATAACTAAATATATAAGAGAGTTACTTGACATATTGCAAAGATTAATGAGGAATACATTTCTAGAAATTTGGATTGATTTCAATCATATTAAACCTTGTCCTAGAAAAACAACATTGATCCAACCATTATTTCTAATCTTCCTCCAATTAATTATTCTATTCCACTCATCATGAATCTTATTAATCATGTAAGTCAATAATATACTAATACTACAAAATAGTTCATTCAAATGTAAAATAATCTATCAGTGGAATAATCAACCACAAGTGGTCTCTTGGGGAATGTAAAACAAAAATTTACCACCTCCTCTTTCAATTGGAATAAAAGGAATTCCTATTTCCCAAACCCCCATTCATAAAAAGGTCATTTCTGATGTTTTAAGAGATCCTATTAGTCCATGTATCACTTTGATGGATATTAGAGGGATCACCCCTTCCTTCTCTTGAAAAGGTTCCACTGACCCTACCCTTAACATCAACTCCATTTGAAAAATATACAAACACTGAGCCAAAGATAATTCTTAAACCACCACCAAGATATTGGATAAGAAACTTACAACGAATGCTCTTGATTAGTATCATACCCTTCCAACATAATCTACTTTGTTGAACTTGAAAGCATGTTTATTACCGTGGTTAATGAATTTTTTTATCATGATATTATTGAGAAAAAACATCAATTACAAACAAGATGACAATTAATCTACCCAATATTTCATCAAATTTTGGAATAACTTATCCAATAATTGAAAGAACAACATGCCTAATAATAGGATATTATAATTGTTTCCTATATCCTTCAAATCCCACATTAAATACAAGGTGAGATAATTCTCTCCTACCTCTTTGGAAGAACCATTTAAGACAAAAAAACCAATATTTATATATGAATGATTTTAAAAATCCTTCACCTAAGAAATAACTACGTGAGAACATTCAATTTTTATTGATCCATAGAAACAAGAATACCAATAATGATTTATTGATAGAAAATCTTCCTTAATTCACCTATTTTATTATTAATATCTATACCATTCATCAATATGCTTCTAAAACATGGGGAAACTTCCTTTCTTCTTCCCCTACTAGCTATGACCAACCTCTATCTAATGAGGGGTTAAGATGACATGTAACTCAAGTAATTCACCATGGTTACAAAACCTTCTCAACCTCTTCCTCAATTCCATGAAGAAATAAAATAATGTTGGTGGCATGCTAATTGGGTCTATTCTTATGATAAATTTCATGCCCTTAGATCCTTTTCCTATACCTTTCTTCTAGGCAATAATATTTATCATGAAGCCATAAATAAATAAGTACTAGAAGAGGCCATAAAGTAACATAATAAAGCTAAAAAATGTGATCATTATGAAGTTGTTCATAAATACAATGATTTTCAAAAGTGTAAAATGAAACCATTCCGAATTAATCCAAATTTCAAAACCTAATTATGGCCCTTCTCAAAAAAATAAATATAACTACTAATATTTTTAACACCTCATATACTAATATAAGTAAATATATGGAGAAAATATTTAATATTCACGGTACCAAGAATATTATTTAATGTATTGAGCCTTCATATTTTTATTCTTCTAAGAAAAAATATTCCAAAGATATATATCTATATACAACTTCACATTAAAAATACTCAATTATAGATTCCATAACCTAGATAATGCCATCATCCACTATGTCGAAATTCCTAGATCCCTAATCCCATATTAGAATAAATCATCATATTCTTAAACCATCTAACCATATTCACTTGAAAGACGGATCCCATTTGAGATTAATTCTACTAATTCCTACATGATAGACTCTTGTGAAGGTATTTCCACCATGAATGATCATGGATAAATTTTAGA
The DNA here is from genome assembly GCA_018340775.1 of Taxus wallichiana var. yunnanensis. NCBI lineage: Eukaryota > Viridiplantae > Streptophyta > Pinopsida > Cupressales > Taxaceae > Taxus > Taxus wallichiana. The sequence continues at coordinate 425,082,997 of CM031238.1, read as the reverse complement.
AAAATACAAACCTAGATCTCTCTGCAAGCCCCACTCCTTTATAACCTATTCAAAGTGAATTCCCTTAGTTTTATCTTGTTTCATTTTTAATCTATAAATATTGTGACCCAGTCATTGATATTTATTATTCCAAAGTAAGGTTTTATTATTGTATATTATTCATACCTCACCTAATCATCTTGAACATATTATGTTAGAATTATTTATTATTAACATACAGTTTCTTCCCACTTTTGGATAAGAACCTTTTCTACACTATTTGAAAGTGACCTTCACATGTCAATGTGAATAGGTATACATTTCTCCCATCCTTTCTATTAATCATTCCTCATGCATTCTCTTTTCTATTCATTCCATGCATCCCAATTATCTTTTGTTTTATGGAGATGACCCTCCCCATTTATCTCAGTCTATATTGGCCATCTATACCGTAGTTAATATACTTGTCCTTGATAAATGTTCTAGTACATATTTTCTTCTCTTTATTTCATTAAGACACTTGGATAATATATTGACAACATAAAGTACACTAGGAACATTTGTTAGGGTTATGATCATCACATATGTCCCATATGGGTTTCATTTTCCCCCTATCGTTATGCTTCATCATATTTTCCATGTTAGTAAATCATGATATTTAGCTTTCCCATGTCTTATAATATCCTTTTAGGATGACTATGGACTCATCACATGTGTTCACATAGGTAATCTACCTGCCAATGTGTTATGTGTGAAAACCTAAGAGCTATCTATAAAGTTAAAGGTGACACCAATCCTTGGAACTTTGACCTATTTTCAAGAATGTGGGATATTCAATAATCATGATCTTGATGGACTCACTCCCATCCTAGTGAAGGTATATAAATGCTTTCAGCTATCCTTTATATTCCCTTTTTGGTTATATTGATCATCTCGAGGTCATGAGTAATACTCTACCCAACCTTCTCAACTCAGATAATGATGAGCCTTTTGAAATCAACATTAGGATCAGTACTTATATTGTCCCTAATTCCATTTTATCACAATTACCTCCTAATTTATGATGTCACTTTTATAATAAGGATTTTGACCAAGTCCCTAAAAAGTCACTTGCACCAAGTACCCCTTTATAAAACATATCATTAAATATGAAACAATAATAAAATCATATGTTATTGAAATTACTTCACCTAATTATGAAAATGGTTATAACATGAAGCATACTATCTTAGAATGCTACACCTAGGATAAGAATGGATAAATTATTCATTATTAAGAATCATTATAAAGTTTATTTTATTATTAGTATTAAAACCATCATGGTATCCTCACGAGGAGCACCTCCTATTGTTCACCCTCCTAATGATGACCTCATGGATTATGAGGATTCTTTCTTTGAATTTGTCTCTAAGGAAAATATCATTAACTATACTCCTCTAATTTGTGATATGATTCCTGAGACATATCTTGTTCCCTTAGATAACACCTATACCCTATGATACCTATTATGACATATCCTTTTTCTCATATGCCTTCTACTTCTCCACATGTTCATATGATTCTTCCCTCCATGAGATCATCTTTGTATATTTTTTCCATTACAACCTATAGCCCACATTTGGGTGATCCTTACTACACATGACATGAGGCTAGTTTGCATGATGTTTCAAATTATAGATCTTACAAATAATCTATGAAGAAACTTGAAGTTTAGGTTAGTTTATCTTAATAAACTAAAGCAATCAAACCTCTTCTTTTACATAACTTTAATTCTCTCATCATGGATTTTTTCCACATACAAATTAAACTTGTTTGGTCATCTATAAAAATCTCCAAGTATGGGAAGCATCTACTCATACACCTAAAAATAGGGTCTAATATCCTCCACCATGAAAATAACATGCCATGTCATCATATTGATCCCATAATACTTATCCTTCACCCAATCATCCCTTCCATCAATATATCCACTAAGATGTTCTCACTTGGATATCTGAATGGATTGATAATTTTATATTTTCAAGATAATTATAATTCCATCATAAGGTCATCAGAAATTTGGATGACCAATAATATTTCATGATTAACACTTGATATAAAATACTTTATGAATGCCTTTGTCATTATAAATGATGTATATGAATATGTGATATGTTGTCATCGATTAACTTGATTATAGTTAGCATATAAATTTTATCTCTATTTATCTTTTCACACTTGGGGTTATCTCTCTCACTTGGGTTTATATAGCCTTTTTTCCTACCTTGGATACTTTGCTATTTTTATTACATCTCCCACTTTTGTTTTTATGCCCATTTTTGTATCTTAGATATTGTGGTAATTTTATCTATCATCTCTTACTTGGATTTCTATGATAATTTCTTCCTATCTTGGATAATTTAGTATTTTTTATATGCTCTCCCCTTTTAGCCTACCTTTTCTCACTTGGGTTGGTCCTCTAGTATTTCCCCTTATTGTTCAATATTCTAATAACCATTTTCTACTCTATCATCATTCTTTCAAACAATTTATTTTTTCATCTTTCTTAACCATGAATTTTACTACATTTGTGAAAAATAATAAAATGGAAACATAAAAGTAAAAATATATCATACATAAAATATAAAATAAACAATACCACTAAAAATCTATCTCGATATTTATCTCGATTATTCAATTTATACATAATCAATATAATGTATATCTCAACCAAATACAACATCCATCCCTTGATCATCTCCTCCTCTTATGGAACAAATTATTTGATTTGAGTTAATATTTATATAGAATATATCTCCATCCAACCCATATAGGGTTTAAATTCAAGATATTTTCCGGATGTAAGAAAACATTCATGAAAGTTTCTCCATTAGTGTTCCTATAAAAACCTACAAATGTAAACATGATTTTTTTAAATAAGGAGGTAAAATAAATAAAAATGCAATAGGACGCTATAAAGATAATTACGGTTTTTATCTATTATCTAATATCAATGGTATAGGATAAATTGATCTTAAGGTACTCACTAAACATATATTTCTCCACTTTTTGAAGGGACCAAATAGGTGAGACATTAGAAAAATTAATTGTGCAAATGATATTCCTTTAGTTTTCAACCTTTACTTAATGGGGTGGTTTTATCTATTTTGAAAGTGTATTAAATATTGTATTGTTAGTATCATGGGAAAATTTACCCAATGTGTTATTAGTTAAATTAAATCAGCCCTTATAAATAAAGAAGTTATTTAATAGATTTAAATTAAACCCCTAGCTAGTCAAGAATAATTAGTATTTCCTCCTACCACATAATTGGTTAGTGGAATAAAATGATGTCACTACTTAGACTAACCTTTGTGAAGGAATATGGTAACCCATGATATGTCGTATTGGTATTGATAATCTGGTATGTAGTTGGGGTTAATCATCTACTTATATGTAACATAGGTCACAACTATTAATTTGATCTTATTGTAAGAGTTATGGTCTCTTAAACTCTTGTTGTTACCTCGGTTAGGTATTGGGAGATGTTCTAAAAAATATTGAGTGGTAATCAAACTAATATTATAGGGAGTAGGAATTTTTTTGCCCTTGTATTTTTCTTGTGATGCGTAAAAAATCCCATTTTTGTGTATAATAAATGCATTTTAAAATCAAATTTAAAAAATTATCTAAATTTTATGGGGTTATGGAATGATTATATGTATATCTTTGGGAAATTTTTTTAGGGCTTGACAGATTGGTATTAGAGTGAGGTTTAAGCACTTGAACCTCTGGGATAAATTATTAATGGGTCTTGTGTATTAGTCTTTATGTGTGTGCTATGTTGATCTATGTTGGACAGTAATACAAAATCATTGAGGTCACCCCATGTCCTTTTATTTTGCTAGGTATCTCAATTCGATGAGAATTTTATCTAGTAGGTCCCCAATCCCATGTTATAGTTTGGTAACATGTTAGAACTCATAGAGATAATCAAAATATAGTTCCTTTATTTCTCGGTAAAACTTTTAGATAGTAGTATTATGGGTAACACTTAAAGATCAATTTGAAATATATTAAAATATTGGTTAGCTTCTGTTGAATTCTATTCATAATAAAATTGTGGCAGTGTAAATGGTATTTTACATTGGCATTAAAATTTTCCCATATTTGGTACTAGGAAGATTTATTTTTCTTCTTGGAAAACACTTAGCTTGGCTTTAGACACTTCCTGTATTTATTCTTACTATATTATGGCTACAATATTGGACTATCTAATTTTTTAAAAGATGACTTGTTAAGTGGTAACCTTATTGGAACACCCTTCTAATCTAGTAAGGGTGACGTTATTTGGGAATGTTGTTGATGGTGAAGACAAATACACTTTTTGGAGTATGTAGTTGTATTGTTGAAGATATGATTCACTCAAAGATCATGATATATGCCTCATTAGATCCATTATTATGTTTATATGTTGAGATGAAAAATTGATGCTATAGTAACCATTCAAATGGCCCACAAAATGCCACACAATATTTGTGATATGGATGTTTTTATGTGTTTTATTCGTAAAACGGAATCTTTCATGAACAACATTTTATATATTTGATTTATTAAGAACCTTCGAGGATATTATTTTTATTTTTAGTTTATTTACATGGTTTGAATGTAGGTAATTATCCATTTCCTTATGATTGTCTAGATTCCTTAGATTTTTATTTATTTTGCTAACTTAGAGCTTTATGGTTTTATAGGCCACTTGGATAAATGTAATTAAGAATGTTATGTAATTTTTCTTTCTTTTTTGAAGATATGGTTCTATCTTGTTCATTTTTGTACACATGTTGTATGGGGGTATGCCCAAGGTGTTTCGACTACATGCTTGGTGCGGTAGGACATGCTTTTAGTTTTTATGTGATGGGACTCTATGTATCGAGGACCATGGAGTGACCTGTCTTCACTTGGATACTTGATACTCAATCATACTATGTTGAAGTGATACTTTTGATAATTTTTCCTCCTTTGGTGGAGAAAATTATATGATATTGAGTCCTATATGGTTGATATACCTCTATTAATTTCGGTCCTTTATGGTTTAAAAACTCTCATGATTCTCTATATTCTTGGGTGAAGTTTCCTTTATGATAGCAATATCTGTTGGTAAATTTGTAGTGATTCATGTTTCTTTTTCCATCCTATGATGATATTATTCACTATTGAGATAGATATGAAAATCAGATTGAACTTCATGGATTATTCTTGGAATTCCCCACTCTTTCATAATTTTTGTTTACTAGAGGATAGTGTAATTTTGGGATATGAGTGTTTGACGATAGGAATATTGGATGTTCTAAATTGGTCCTTTAATTTTCCTTGGGAGGATATTTATGTGCTCAAATATAAAATTACTATAAAAATATTGATATACTTGGGTTTTGATTGAAATTGTGCATAGAAAAATGTGTTACGTTTTGTCATGAGGACCTAGTTATAGATGTGTTTAAGTATTACTCTTTTTTATTTTAATAATATTTTAATAAACCTATTGTCACAATATCCTTACCTTAGGGACATGTTTTAGGTGATCAATTACTATTCCTCGGTACGTCAGTGTTCTCTTGGTGAGAAAGTGTGATGATTTAAAAAAATATAATTATATCATCCTAGAATCATAATTGGTGATAAGTATTAGAAAGTGACATATTTCGTATGCACTAATCAAGTGATATTATTTTTGGATTATACTATACCCACCTTATTCTCCCGGAACTGACACAAATTATTTAAACTCTTAAATGAATTTTTTTGGCTTCATAAATTATCCTTCATCGAATCTCTCATTATGACTTATAAGAACCATTTTGGGGTGCATTATTAGTACATGTATCTCTTGAAACCCATATAATTTTTTTATGTTCGAGAGTATTTAATGGTCATTTGTTTAACTATTTACTTTTAAAGTTGTAATGTAACTTGATTGGAGATTGTTATTCATGTGAAGTTAAATTGTGAATGTAATAAACATGAATCTATAAGTACTATATTAAGGAAACTTGAATTTGGATACTTCTTTGCTTAAATGTGAACATTATGAATTTTCCTCCTCACTCAAACCTTATTTTCACAAGTATAAATAATGGTTATGTGAAAATTACAACCGATTATTTCACAATTTTTCACCCACCTCTCTCAAAGTAAAATGGTTATTTTCTCACTCACATGGTGAGGTGAGATTTCATGCCAACATTGGTGTTGGTACTTAATGGCATAATTTTTTGGATACTAAGAACAAGGAATGTAATTATTAGAAAATCATAAGAATTATATCTATGTGTATTTATAATTGGTGTTTTATAACTAAGAATATATTTTTGATAACTATATGAATTTGAAAAAGTAGAATATATATATATATATATATATATATATATATATATATATATAACTGATTAGAGGTAAAAGAGGTTTGAGAGATCTTACCCCATACAAATCAAAAGAATTGCAAACAAGGAAAAAGGAAAAAACTTACTCATTGAAACAAAGCAGAAAACATAAACAAATCATAACTAACAATAACCAAACTACCAACATGATAGAAAAAAAAATCAAAAGAGAAATAAATTAAAAATACCTAAAACCCATCATCCCCATCTTGTTTTCAAAATTTTGAGCACTTCGTCCATTCTTTAACAAGTTCATTAATCGAAACACTTATCTTGTAGAAATCCATCTCCCCCTCAGCTCTTTTCCTTTTATTCATAGAGTTCATAGTCACCTCTTTGTTATGGATATTAACCAAATGAGACATAAGATGAATATGTTTAATGGTGATTTTCATATTCAAAGTTATCCGATTACTAATATAGCTTAGGGTTTCCTTAATCCTCTCAACCTATTTCTCCAAAGTTAAGCATTTTTTTAATAGCTTTGGATTTATAACTATTCAATAATGTATCCATGATATCATTTTTTCCCCTCATAACATGTCAATATTTCAACATGAAATTCAACATGCTCTAGTTAAGATTAAGGTCGGTGCTGATTTTATCAAGTTCATGCCTAATTTTGACATCTTTCTTCCCCACTTCACACATAAAATTAGGAATCAAATAATCAACCTTATTATCTTGTTCCTTCAGCAAGTTAAGGCCTTAGAATACCTCATCCAAATTTTGGGAATGGGAATCTAGCTTGTTCTGTTCAAGGTCAATAGAAAAAAATATTCACTACTCTTGATAACATCATTAGAAACATAATCATTAGGAGGATATTCAGTTAACATGCCCCGATTTTAACTAATTTTGTGATTTACACCAAACCCATTTTGAACATAGCCCTAATGAGGCCTTGATGCAGAGGAACCTTCACATTCCCATTTTGATATTGTTCGATCATAACACAAAGAGATATTTGAATGAAATAGGAAAACTAAAAGTAATTTCATGTCTAATATTCCTTAACATCAGCAAGTGAAAATTGAAAATTGTATTATGCCTCCCTTCCAAAGGAAGAAATTGGATAAGATTTAGAGAAATATCACCATAATGTTTATGTAAGGATTCCACTGCAAATCTTGTAAAATGAGGAATGAATTTCTCCTTCCCGCCCAAAAATATTTGATTTCCTCCACATTGTTCTTCTTGGGTTTAAATATATCCCTACCCTCCTTCTCAAGCTGAGTAACAAAAGCAATAAAATCCATATATATTCATAAAGAAACCCCTTATATTCTATTTTCCCTTTTCTAAGATATAACATGTTTCCAATACCTAACAAAATCCACACTTTGAAATTATCCTCGTAGCCTATGAATATTTTAAAGAAGGAAATAATATCATCTTCCTCAATATATTTCCATGCCTCTCACTTGATTGTTTTTACTCCATCTAGTTATGTTCTCACCAGATCATCACCCATACTAGTAGTAAAGAAATTGAGGAAGAAATTAGAGATAAAATATAGGACCATTATTCCTGTCAATAGAAAATGAATTCCCCAACTCATCACGAATGATATAACGCTTTGAGACATGTCATACCTCTCATCATGTGGGGAGAAAATTTATACCTATGGAAGATTGAGTTTCTTCACATCATTAATAAACCAACTTTTAAAATGATTAGACCATATGAGTACTTCAAGATATTACGAGAAACATCAATCCTTCTTAAACGAACACCAACTATCGGGAATTTTCAACCTCAATGAGAATAAATTCATTTTGAATAATATTTTTAATAGGGAGTTCTAGAAGAATTTCTTCCTCCACGACAAACATCCCTCCAATAATAACCCCCTTATTTGAAAAATAATCCTCCACTCTATTTCCTTCCCTATAAATATAGATGAAGGAAATATTTTTGAAAACCAAAGCTCAGAGATTTAACGCAATTAATTCAGCCCTTAATGGATACTTAGATAACACCTTTGTTCGAATGTTATTGATGACGTTAACAAAGTCTCCTTTACCATAAAATTTCTTATTTTTTCTCATCTACCATGTTGATTCCTAGTAATTAGCCACCGCCTCCGCAACATGTTCACTTTGATACCCAAAATTACTAAAGTAGGCTAAGAAAAAGGACTTTGATCTTTAATAATGCCTCCAACTATGGATTTACCTAGGTTATCCTTAGAATCCCCATAAAAAATTGATTTTATCCATCCAACCTACAGTTTCCTCCAGAGACAACAAGATCTTTAAGAGAATTATCCTTGAACTATGGAGTAAAACCCCAATTTCAAGATTCTTTATCCTCTTGGTCATAGAGAATCACTTTATTACCCTTAAGAATGGATTCATTTAATTTCATAGCTTGTATGCATTTATCAACAACCATTTCAGCTTTCTCACACTTACCCTTAAAAATTATTTTATTCCTCTCCTTCCATATTTTCCAACAAAGATGAAAGAGGGAAAAGATCCATAAGAATTGAAGTCCTAGGATTCTAAAAGAATGAGACAATTTTTTCCATAAATAATTTATGGAATATGGAAAGAACCAGCTAGTGTCAAATAAAGAGAGAGAGAGAAAGAGGAACCTCTAACAACTTGCAAGAAATAATAATATAAAAAATAAGGTAAACATTTTCAAATTCTTTCTCACATACAACACATTTATTAAGCATTTGAAATACTATTTTATTAATATTGTCCACTATGATAATTTTATTATGAAGCACTAACCACTAGAAAATATTTACTTTTGAGTAACGTCTTTTATCCATATTCTCTCCTAAATAAAATAAGTTCTAGGAAAATCCCTCTTAAAGGAAAGCTCATATGTAATCTTAACACTAAAAGACCCACTTTCTTCCTTGTACTAGATAATACAATCTTTTCCACCATTTTAATCACAAGATGGCAATTTAGGAGTTCATTAAGAGTACTCAACTCATTATACCGTTCCTCAAGTGAAATTAATTTCCAACAACTAAAAGGTTCCTCATAATTAAAATAATTTTTATCGTAGGAACCATAATTGCTTTAAACAACAGGGTTCAAAAATAGAAAATGATCATGTATTAGAGAATCATATATCTAGTTAACCCTACTTCTGTCCCCAAGCTTCCAGTTACAAACCTAGAGAAAAAAATCTCCCAATTAAGTTCCTTTTAAAAAAGAGAATCATCAAAGGTAGGATGATAAAAGCACTAATCATCAGCTCTAGCATTATTCCATTTTTTCTTTTGATAATTTCATCCTAAACACTCTCTTCCTTAATGAGACGCCAAGCCATTTTAGCATGTATGGTTTTCTTCATCTTTGTTAAATTTTTTTAGACTCAATCCACCAAAAATTTTAGGTTTCCAGACCTTCTACGAAGACATTAAAGGAATTCTATATTTTCCTTCCACACAACTCCATAAAAATAGTTTTTAGATTCTTTCCAAATTTTTAAAAACATTAGCAAGAAAATTTTCAAAGAGACATAATATATACAAGAAGGATTTACAGAGAACTTATTAAAAGAGTTATCTTACCCACCTGCAAGAGAAGGTAACCTTTCCACCCATTTCTAATAAAATAATCTATCAAAAAGTTCCAATCAGACGTATGGGTTTTTAATTCAAATTGGAATCCCCAAATAAATAGAATGGAAGGATTTGATATCACACTCTAAAATCTAAGAAATCTTATGGCATATTTATTCGGAGTAATCAAGAAGAAATAAATTTTACCAAAATTATTTTTTTGGTATTTAGCCTCTTCATAATCCTAATTTTTTTATTAAAAGCTATGGACTCCATAATTGTAGCTTCCCCACCAAAATAGTAACATCAACAAAGTTTTGATGGACCACATTTTCACAATTACTAGCAGGAAAAATACCAATGATGTTATTTTTCCTAGTTGCATCATTCAAAGCCCTACGTAAGGATTCCTCCATTAAAATAAACAAGAAAGGATAAAGTTCGTCTCCTTGTTATAATCCCCTTGAGATAAGAAAGAAACCATAGGGTGTTCTATTTATCATAACTGAAAAATATGAATGTTGAAATACAATTTTTAAAATCATGATGAAAAAAAACGTCAATTCAAACCTAATAAGGACCTTATCTAAAAAAATCACAAGAAACTCTATCATAATCCTTAACCATATCAAGTTTGATCACCACAGCCTCTTTTTTTTTCTTTTATTTATTGAATGGAAGGTTTATTGAATAGGAAAAATGTAATCTTGAATATGTATTCCAATGAAAAAACTACCTTTATGATTTGATATAAGAGAGGGGAGGAGTAATTACAGTCTCACAACTATGATATTAGTGCAAAACACATATATAGTGTTACAAAGGTTGATTGGTCTAAAGTTTTTAAAATCTGTAGTATTCAAAGTTTTAGGAATTAAAGCAATAAAGGTGCAATTTAACTCCTTAAGCATCTTTTTATTTTGAAAAAATCTTGGATAGATTTTCACACCTCCTCCTCCATAATGTCTCAAAAAAGGTGAAAACTAAGGCCAAGAAACCATTGGAGAAAGGATATTTATGCAGGCTCATTGTCTTAACCAAAAACTTGATATCTTCCAATGAGGGAATTTTCACAAATATAATATTATACTCTTGAGATACCAAATTAGGAATGCAATTTATAAATATATCTTCTTTACTTTCATTAAGATAATTGAGGGAAGAAAGGAGATTGCTAAAATAATAAATAGCTTCCTTCGAATATTCTTGGTTCATTCCAAAATAGTTCCTCCATCAAACTTTATCCTTCCAATTCTATTTCTACATCTTCTTTTAAGAGAAGATAAATGGAAAAATTTAGTGTTTTAACCCCTTCCTTCAACCATGTGATCCTATATTTTTGTCTCAGAATATATCCTTTTCAACAAAAATATTATGGTAATTTGAAAGAACTTAATTTTCCTTTAGCTAGTTTTCTAAATCAGGTTCTATACCTCCATTCTCCAAAGCATATTGTAGAGAGAATAGGTCATGTTCCAAAATTTTCTTGGAAATTAAAATATTCCTACAACTATTCTTGTTCCAATATTTCAAATTCTTTTTAGCATTTGAAAGTTTCTTAGTGATTCTAAAAAATACGCTCCCGAACATTTATGTTGCACCAATCCTTCAATATATCCTTTATATCTTCATGTTCCAATCCCATTTTTTGAAACTAAAGGGAATTATTCTTATAACAACTTCTTTAAGAGTGAATCCAATTAGACTATGATCCGATCCTATTCTAGGATGAGTACACATAAAGCTGTCTTTTTTGTCAATCCAAAGAAGACAAGACCTTATCCATTCGACTTGAATGTGTTACATTCCTATCCTTCTATTGTTCCAAGTGTATTTATTTCATTTTAGATCAATATCCATCAATTTTTTACAAGAGATACCATTATAGAGAACTTCCATACTCTTAATAATCCATCAAACCCCTTTTTTCTCCCTAGGTTCTGAGATAGAAGGGTATTAAAGTCCCCAATATTAAACCAATCAATTTCATTAAAAATATTATGAAAAACATACAATTTATTTCATAAATTACGCCTCTCTAATTTTTATTGGGAGCATAAATGTTGCAGAATCCATAATGAATTATTTCTCATATGTTTCATTAAAATAACCAGATGGTTATCCTGCTCAAAATATTTATTCCTATAAAATAGGATAGATATAAAACCACTACAAGCCCACACAAAAACACCCTAGAAGTCACCGTTAAAAAAATATGAATGATTCTAGAAATTTTCTTTAAGTGACTAAACTTAGTAACACTCATTTTAATTTCTTGAATAACTAAAACATCCATACTATATTTCAACATAAGATCATTAAGTAACATACATTTCAAAGTATTATTTAACCCCTAATATTCCAAGATATTAAATTCATATTTGAACTTGGTTTTGGAACTTTTAACAAAAACCTTTCAAATCCAAATTTTATTGTGTTCCAAAATATATTAATTTTTGAGTGTTATTTTCCTCAATTATTGTATAGAAGGTTTCCAAGAGATCTTTTTTGTCTCGATGTGAAAACATTAACTGGATTCTTATTTTCCATTTTTGAAGATTCATCTTTAGAATTAAATGAGATATTCACCTCTTCCTTTATTTTCCACTTTCATCCCTTTGACCATACCATGGATCCGAGCTCATCAATTAAGATATTATTCAAAGAAAAGTTCGGACATTTTATCATGCATAATCCCATGCTTCAATCATTAATATTTATTCACCTCTTTTTTTTATTATTAGAGTAAAGAATTAAACCTCAACTCTTGATACCCCATTGGAACCAATATCCACTTCCTTGGATTCTTTAGTTAATCCCTTATCATCATGTTTCATGAAGACAAATGTAGACCCTATCTCTTCATTTCTTACTTCCATATTTCTCACTAGATCTAATTTTTCTTATTATTCCTCAACACCATACCATTCCAAGAGAGCATACAATTAAGAATTACCTTCATTCTATTATTGGGGATAAATTCTCTAGGTAAGATTCTATATTTGTTACAATAATGAAATTATAAAAGTGAACATGAGCCTTAGCTTATTGAATTTTATAATTTGAAAAGGATATAGGTTTATTATTCTTGTATTTAACCCTAGTTAACCCCTCCTAATCACACATAAAACCTACATAGGTAGAAGCCATATTGAAAAAAAATCTTATCTCAATTATAAGATATGATCACCCTTATATTCAGATTTGGAACCGAAAGTGAACCTAAATATCTATTAAAACTCGATCTAATTTACCTTTACATTTGTCTTCCTCTTTACTAGAATATGATACTTCCTTATAAAGATGGATGATTTTAACTTTACATATTTATGAGGAGTGGCCCCAACCCCGACATTTAGAACATTTCACCGAGATTTTTTCAAATTCTATTTTTTGATTCCAACTCCCAAGCTTATATTTGAGAATGATATTATAAGGAATAAAATCCCCAATTAATGAGTAAAAACATAATATAACACAAACCAATCTATTCTTATATAGTGTATCATTATCCATTTCCATAAAAGTCCCAAGTGAAGTTGTAATTCCTTTAATAACTTCAACCTCCCACATTTCAAGGGGTAATCCTAGAAGCCTCACCTATACAATAATTTGGTTAACATTTTCCTTGTCTTGGTTAAAATTGGGCATCTATTTGTTCAAAAACAGACCCATCTTCCCCAAAACCATGGTTCCTTCATCAAGACTTTTTGCACATCCTCTGAATTTTCAAAGTTAAACAAAAAAACCATTAAGGGTCCTTACCTCTAAATATCCTTTACAATTCAATTTTTAAATATCCGGGATTAAACTGAATCAAGTATTAGGTCTCTCACTCACAAAGTTTCACACCAAAACATTCTCCATAAATAATTCTTTCATCCACCATAGAATATAAAATTTCCAAGAAAAACCCACATCATCTTTTTGGGAATAAGATTAAGAATTTTCCCAACATTTGACCCATTTTTTAGAAGATTAGACCATGTGATGGGTCCTTGGAACTGTACTGCAAGAAGACAAAAAAATTCCCTAGATCTATCACCTTACTATCATTGGTAGGGGAATCTACCTACCATCAAGTTCCAACCCATCTAGATTTGAAATTTCTTCCTCTTTTCTCATACCTCTTCATTCCATCACTTAATATTTATCTTGTACATATACTAAATCATAATATCCTAAAATTTTGATTGTAAATTATTTTGTTACACTAGAGATATGGACTAGAATGGTGGAGGAGAGGATCATTTTCTCTAAGTGGGACATGGGGGTGGGATTGGGTCCTTAATTTCCACCGAACGATCCACATTCGAGTCTCCCACTATGTTCCTCATTTTCTACATGGAGAATGATGACCCCTACCTCAAGGTGTCCCCATGTTAACTTGTAGAAAGTGTCTTGTTTTCACACAGATCGTGCACCCGTTAAATTTTTTAATGATCCCGTACAAGGTTGTAACATCCCCAAGGTGTGGGACCTTTTCAGTCAGCTTCCTTTGCAACTTGGGGCACTCAATTTAAGATCAATGTGTAATACGTAACATAATTTTAAAATGACTCTAATCTACTTAATTCATGGGGTTCAAAGTTAGAAATAACAAATAAGGAAAATATGGTGATACAACAAGAGAGTATAATTAGATAATTTTATGATCTTTACACCGGAAAGGGTTAACTTAGAAAGGATAAAGAAACCATCACAATCCAATTCAAATTATGCTATTTAGATACAAAAATAATAAACCATAGACAAAATAACATACATTCCCTTGTAAGACCCCAAGCATACCTAATAGATAGATCAAATCTATTTGAATACATAATCAACAAATCATGACAATATAAGATATACACATGTCAAACATCCCTTTCTCTTCATGACAATTAATGATAATGTAAATTTATAATAGAAGGAATATAATATTTCCACAACTGATATTCAAGATAACCACATCATTCTCCCACAGATTGAAATAAGATACTCTAAAATAAAGGTGAGTTAATCACTTATACTAAGGAATTGCACATCCACAAAGCATACATTGATCAACTATTAACACAATAAATAGTACTTTTCATAGAAAAATATTTTTCTAAATATAATTGAAATGCTTCAAAGTATTCAAAGTACTCTTATGACCTTGAAGAGTAACTTTCCAATGATCTATCTCCTCTAAACTTATGCACTTAACTATTTATAATTTTATAAGGTTGAGCCATTACATCTAAACCTTAACTAGCAAGTTACTAAAAATAAAATGTAATTAAGTTCCAAGGAACATTCTCTAATAATAATAGAAAAGTAGTTACACAAGGTTTGACTCAAGTCAACCTTGAAAATTGACTAATCTAGACCTTGGAACTGTCCTTTCATGGCTGCCTAGCTTAACTTGGTCCTGCAACATATTTTCCTTCTTCGGTTTTCTCCTGCTCTTTCTCCCACATAGTCATCCAATGCTTGTAATCAATGAAATGTTTGATGATTCCTTTTACTTCCTCTTCTTCTAGTCCACATGTATAATGACTCACCACATATGTTGTTTCAATCTCTCTTGCCACTTTAGCCGGAAAACTTTTGAGTTTACTCACCACTTTCTTAATTCGACTTATGAAACTTTGACATGAGACCAACTGTCAATTGAATCACTATTTAAATTCCTAGTTACCTCATCATATTTCTTAACCAAATATTTGAAATTTGATTTGATTTGATCCAATGGAAGGGCATAAATATTCTCATTGAAAAAAATTAGTTGATATTATCAAACTCTTCCAAGATATCATTTAGAGAATCCATTATTTCCACATTCTTATCATCTAACTTTCTGATCGAATATTGTAACACCTGGGATATAAATTCCATAGCCTTCTAAAACTTGAAACAAGTTTGAAATATCATCAATTACTTCTTCTTAAAGAATTATATCTAGATCCTCATCTCTAATCTCACCCCATGTGGTCAAATTTAGATTCAAATTATTGTTATCCTCAGAGAAGAATTCATCCATCCTACGAATGGAGGATCTTTCGGTTTGCAAATCATTATATAATTCAAAGATTATTTAATCAAAGGATTAGCTTCCTAAAGCATGTGTTCCATCCATCCATTCACTGATCTTCCCTTCTGACCTATCTTCTCAATCTCATGATATGAAATATCGTCCAGAGCGGAAGAAATTGTCAGAGCAATAGTAGTTGAAGGATCAATGGTTGGAGTGGGTTGTGTTACTTTCCTCAGCAAAGCAGTGAGTTGTTCAACCTTTGCTTTCAATTCATCCTTGGAATCTTTATCTTTATCATAATTCTCCAACAAATTCCCAAAATCCATTTTCACATCTTGTTTGGCACCTTTGTGTGTCACCTTCCTTAGTAAATATCTAGAGATTTAATAATATTATGTCGTGATAGTATATTTAGTATTTCCCTTAACGGGGTAGCAGTTTCCATTAATCTCTCTCTTGATTGGTTTAAAGATAAAATGGAGATGATATTTGGTCATTTGGTTTGTCTCCTTGGATTAGGTTTCAAAAAACTTAGATCTATTACGTATACCAGAGGCACCTTCTTCTTTTTTTTTGGAGTTTGGCAATATAGAAATTCTGGTATAGCAGACGATTTACATAAATGACACGATCGATTTAGAACATAGAGGACTAGAAAACACAATAGCATTGGTAAAATTAGTTGGAAATGAAGTGGATGTGGTAATAATGGATGGGGTGGATGTGAGAATAGCCTTAGGAGTGGATATAATGAGGATATAAGTTGAAATAGAAGGAAATGAAAGTTGCAGAGGGAGTGAAGTGGAAATTAGATACCCAATCATTTACTCTACTAAGAGGATGGGAAGGGATGAAAATACGTGGGCTATGGATTGGTATGGAAAATAATAAATGAGTGTAAGAGTAGCAGTTAATGATGGAGGAAGTGATAATGGTAGGGAAGGAGGGGGTGGCATATTTTGTGATACAATTGGAGAATCAATAACCTCGACAAATTTTGATACTAGTATTGTAGAGGACACAACCTTGGAAGCAGGGGCCTTGGAAAGAGAGGAACTTCCAACAACAAATGAAATATTCTTAGGAATTATATTGTCCCTTTAGGTATAACTTTTCCCTTTTGTTGGTGTAGGAAGACCTATTGTTGGTTTAGCTTCTATTCTTATGGATTTCTCCAACCCTTTAGGTGAAATTCCCAAGGTAGCCAACCAATCATATGTTCTTTGTAAAATGGGTCCTACCCTTTCCTTAGTATTGCAACTTTCCTCTTGATACCAATCGATCCATGGTAATGGTTGATTGGAAACATTATTATCCTTGTATATTGGATCCAATACTTCTTCATCATCTTCCATTTCATCTAGGATTTCTACAATACCAAATTGTCTAACCTCACCCAAAGTCAATATTTTGTATTCTCTTTTCCTGATAATAACCTCATCCTGACAGTGAATCCAAATATCCTCTAGCTGAGGCACGTGAGAACTAGATAGACCTATTTCACTAAACTTACCCCAAAGTAGTCAAAATTGGTTTTGGGATGAAAGGTTCACAAAGTAACTTTAGACATCTTTGTATCCACATTCTTTTCTTTATAAATATTGGCACAAGTATACCTGTTGATTAAAATGGGAAACTAGACTCCTGCCTTATGCCATTTGTTTTGGATTTTGTGATAATCCAACAATTATTGAACCAATTCTAACAAAACCCATTTATCAGTAGGACATCTTGGTAACTTTCTCAGGGTACCCATGAAACCAAGAATCCTGATGTACGTAAATGTTGGAAACTGAAGATAAATGGCTCCCCACTCTCATACTTCTTTGAAATCCTCATCAAAAATCCTTGATTATACAAATTTGTAGTCATTTTTGCACCCACCAAGAACAAGGGAAGCTCATGCGCACCGGCCTATCACCCAGTGGGTACTAGGCGCTCACCTGAGGCACATGAGAGGGATTCGAGTCTCTATTTTATGTGAGTTTAGTGGAAGGCATAGTTCATGATTCGGAATTAGTGATTTAACATACATGAAGAAGCTATAGAGATTAGGACGGCTTCTACACCCCTTCATTCATAATAGAAACAAAGCGCGCAACAAGAATAATAGAACCAAGAAGTTGTAAATCCACAAATATAATTAATCATTCTTGTAAGGTCCATGATTATACAAGATCAAAAGCGAGTAAAAGCATGAAGATAATACAAAAAGAGATCTTAATATAAACATTATAGTAACCTTATCATATTCATTCATAGTCTTGTTACAAAGTATCACAAAGAGGGAGACCATAGTCATGCACCATATCCGGATCCATACATGTATTCTCATTAAAAAAATTGCATTCCCCATTACATTATTACTATAATCCTTTACCCATTTTCATCCCATAGTTCTCGCAGTAATTCTGTAGAGCTCTGCTACCTCACTTCTGTCTCTATTCTTTACCAAGGGTGCGCATAT
This sequence comes from Taxus wallichiana var. yunnanensis, assembly GCA_018340775.1. Lineage (NCBI taxonomy): Eukaryota > Viridiplantae > Streptophyta > Pinopsida > Cupressales > Taxaceae > Taxus > Taxus wallichiana. The sequence continues at coordinate 425,064,593 of CM031238.1, read as the reverse complement.
AAATAGGCATCTGAGCTCTAACAAACTCTTCTACAGCCTCAGATTTGGCCCCAAGTGTCAAGGTGTGGGTTACCCTAGGTGCATGCCTCTCCATGTCATGATTAGCTTTTTGGATCTTCCTATCACAAGGTATATTCCTTCCAGGACACCCTATCGCCAGGCTAGAACCTTATCCAAACGGAACATGTTCTTCATGTGTCCTTCCCAAAAGGCCAAAAATGGATAAGTCCTAAATTTTTCTTCACATGGCGTATGCGTCCTTGGTTCTTCAAGAAGCCTTTTGAACTCTTCCTTGTGTGCCTTCACTTGCGCGCTTCCTCCGGCCATGCACGCCTATGCACCCTTAAGATTTGGAAGCTATATTAGGGGCCCAACATTACCCCACACTTCACCTATTCTCTACCCTCGGGAACCTTCTCAAAGAATGTAGTACAAAAAGAATGCAAGGCCTTGCCTTGGAAAATAATGGAGGGAAAGAATAAAGAATGGGGGAGAGAAAGAATAGGGGGAAATTTTCTAAAGAAGAAGGGGAAAAAATTTCTGTAGGTTAGCCTGCAGTGTACTCTAAGCACTGACTTCATCCTGTGCTTTAGTGCAGATGTCACCAACCAAGGTGCTCACCTCGTCGAAAGTTAACCCTTCCCCCTGTATGGTAATGGTTTCCACCACAGTCTCTTGTTCCCTAGCGTGATCTTCCAGGGCATCCATCTTCCTTATGATGACCTTGTAGAGCACTTTTAGCCAGGTTTTGATTGAGACTCGCATGTTCTCAATAGCTTAGGATTTCTTTTCCACTTTAGCTATGATCCTTTCTCGCTCGAATCTATTGCCCTTATTATTTTCCCTAAATTCCTTCAGCTCAACTTCATCACTGGCAAGCAGTATGCTTGTCACTTTTTCTTGATCCGCACAATGGTCGTAGTGACCCCTGTGGTTTTGCGCATTTCTCTTACGTCAGTGAGAACCTTGTTGTATTCAGCCATGAGTGCAATGACCTTCAACTTGTCTTCCTTCTCCAAGCACGCCATTACCTCCTCTGCCGAATCCAATGCCAAAGGCTGCCTTTCCACGGTGAGGGTCCGATTCAAGTCCTCTAAACACTCAGGGAGGATCTATACTTTTACGGGAGGGTTAAGGTCTGGGTGCTTTGTGATAATCACTTGGGAGATGAGCTCCACCTTCTTGGAAACTTCACGTACCCTAGCCTTTTCCTCCTGAAGCTCCCTCTGTAGTTGGGTGCTAATTAATTTCTCAAGGTTAGGTCCTTTATTAGCTTCACTACTTCTTCCTTCCCCTTCTCCAATAGGTCCTCTAATACTTTAACCTTCCATTCTGCCAAAGAGCCTTGCCTTGATTTCCATAGAGACTTTGTTGAGTGCATTACACACTTGCTCATCTAATAATTATTACGCATTTACAATGGGGTTTTCCCCCTTTCCTTTGGACAACGTTAATACCACTCCTAGGTTAACCTCAAACTCGGGCTCATCGAGGTGGGATTTGAATGCCCATGATAACATATTCCTTATTCATGGGTATCCACCCTCAGGATCAAAGGACTCCATGGTGGTGAGCTCCTTGGTGGGCACGAGTACTCTGGAAACATGTGCACAAAACTTTGTTGGGGTCATCAAAGTAACCCATCATTGTTCTTCCCCCTTCCACATATTTACTTCCCATGTGCATGCCCTTGGTAATAGTTATAGAAAGAGTTGGGCATTTTGTGCTACCCACACTCTTCTCCCTTTGCTCTTCTTTGAATTCGGAAAGCACTAGCTCCACGCTGCGCTCTAACTCCTCTTCAACTAGGGAATTGATTATCTTCTTTGCCTCCCTTGTTGCCTTCTCATTTACCTCCTCCTGAGTGAGCTTGGGCATATCTAGCTCCTTGGTACTAGCCCCTTCGCTCCTCTCTTTACTCGCATGCCTTCCTCCCTTTGGATGCCCTTCCTCCTTACAAAGAGGAAAGCATCATTTGTATCCCCTACTTCCTCTCCCTCCAAATCATGGACATCAATTGGCTCTTGATCCACCTCCAACTCCTCCCCTTCATCAACATCCTTCTCGCCTACATAGGCATTCAAGTCGTCTGTATCTTCAAACCCTTATTCCTCCATTCCTTGTTCTTCTTCCCTTGTAGAAAACTCTAGAGTTGGGGATGCTATCTTCTTCATCTGAAGGTTCTTCAGGGGGTGGTGGCTTCGTAGGCTCTAGGGTCTTTTCCTTGAGAAATTTTCTCCTTTTCTTTTGGACATAGGTACTCAGCCCCGTGGTACCTACATTCTACCTTTCCACCGCCCCTTGTTCTTCCTCTTCTTCCCTCTCCTTATGCTTTGGCGCTGGCTTCTTTCTTCCCACGGGGTCATCCGGGATGGATATTTAATTCTCCACATATGCACCCTTTTCAAATTTTGGCCTTATGCACAAGTAGATCCTAGCAGTAGTGCTCTCAGTCATCGGTAAGGTTAGCGGCCTTATGATGTGCAAATCCTGCGGCATGTACATACGTATGCTGCCCTAAGTAGACCAACTTATTTCTCATTTCTCTGTGTTCATTGTCAAGGGTGGACAGGTCAAGTTTTAATTTCTTTGACTCATTATACCTATTTACCCATACTCGGAAAAATTGGGCTGTAAATGAGAAGGGGAGTTTGCACGGGGGACACCATGGGGAGTTATTCGGGATCCACCATTCATCCCTGAATGCGTTCCTAAGGTGCATGTGCCATTTGTCTAAACGCACCTTGTGCACCCATGTCATTGACTCACATGTGTATTTCTAGAATCTGTCTGTGGGTGAGGGATATTTAGTGGGGTACTCCCATATGAATTTATCGGATGCATCTGGCACCCCAATTTCTGAGAACACAATTGTTAACAGAATGTTTCCAAACAAGATCTTTCCTCCATTCTCTACGCTACTTATGGTTTTTTCTACTATGTACTGGGAGATGTTGTACATGGTGCCATCCATGACCTTCTTGCAGACATTCAACCAAGGCTTGCTCACCTAGGTCCACCTCTCTTGTCCATTCAACTTTGAGACAAGGTGCACAACCATCTTCATCACTGGATCGTTGATATCCAAGATGTCGTAGTATCTTGATCCCTTCTTATAATCCTGGGATGTAATGGTTTCTTTGATTACCTCATCATCCTAGAGGTCATATATGAGTGTGTCCCCTTTCTGACTTAGGCTTGTAAAGTGTGAGATTTGGGAGTTAGGTGCATTTTGCACCCTACGAAGCGATAGAAATATTCATACACGTGCGTCATCAGCCATTTGTACATCGGATTCCCAAAATATGGCAGCTCGTAAAGCTAGAGAAGCCCTAACTTCTCCATTTTCAGCTTGACTACATCGTTGTAGATTTACATCCCGTCAGTGTTCATTTTTGTGGGGCATACCAGTTCAATGCCATCTCTTTTACAATTATACTTGACTGGTGATTGTAGTCGATCATGGTCATCTGTCTTATGTGGGACTCCCACTCTTGCCCTAGTAAAACCCCATCTAGGTATTACATCTCTGAGTACCATTCCTCATTGGTATCCAAGGGGATTTCTTCTTCTTTCTTCTTTCCCTTACCCTTACCCTTCTTGGATTGCATTACAGGCTTATCAACTAGTTTTGTGGCCATCATTTTACCCTTTGTTTTCATTCCCTGGTTACTTTCGAGTTATCTGAGAGTTTTCTTCACACGCCCCATGCCCTAGAGCACAAACCCTAATCTCTGACTTTCCTCCTTCGATCACGACACTCTTTCACAATGTTCCTCACACCTGTGAATCACTTCTGCTCTAGTTTGTAGATCTAATGACCGATTGCGTGTAAGTTTTTGAGATTTTCCTTCGCACGAGTCATCTCTCGAAACCCTAGCTCTTGAAAGAAAATATTTCTCCTTGTTTTCGAAAAGTAAAATAATGAATTGCCCATCCTTGTATTTATAGCTTTTCCGATTTTACGCATTAAATTTTAGGCTAGCTATCAATGTTTGACAATATTTAATGCAGCATTTTCAAACAAACCCAACTTGAGTGCTTCTCCTCATGTGCCTAATACTTGCGTGAAAATTTTTCCATCCATGCCCAATCCTTGCACGAAAAACTTTTCCACCCACACCCAATCCTTCGCATGAAAAACTTTTCCAACCTTTTGGTGCACAAACAATCCATCTTTGACAGAAGACTCTTACACACGTGTCACTAGTTCCAAAGGAACTTCTTCCACCCTCATGATTCTTGCTTTCACCTACCTCATTTTTTTGTGCTTTTACTCCTTTGTACGTGTATTTTAAATGTAACCTTATTTTGCTACCCATCTTCCTTATTTTCTCCTAATGCATCTTTTCAACAAGGCTAATTCAAATTGTCTTCTAACCCAATCCTCCTATAGAATAACTTCATGCCTCTCTTTATCACCTTAGCCCACACTAAATCGATGTGTGGTCCTCTGCACATTCATAAGTCAAAAAGTAATAAGGTTACCGGCGCCTAGGTGCAAAACAAGACAACAATGGAAAGGGAAAAACATAAAAGGAAATTCTAAACTAACTAACAGAACTAACTTATTTACAAACATCAAGAAACATTATTTATAATATGGCTTTAGCCTACTCCCGTTGAAGTGTCTGGTAATTTTGTTCCATCCAACACTTGTAAGCGTGCACGCACCCAAACCAAGGATGTATGAAATTACATAAGGACCCAACCAATGGACCTTCAACTTTCGGGATGGCATAGGAATTTTGAATCACATAGAAATACCATTTGGCCAACCTCAAATTGTTTGTTCTTAATGTGGCAGTCATGCCATGCCTTTTTCTTAGCTTTTTTAGTTGTTTGGCTCCATCTTGCTAGTGAGCACCTTTCATTGAACCTTATTAATTCATCAATTTTTTTCTTCCAAAGACTTGATCATCTTCTAACCTCCCGCATGCACTATACGCAGCGATGGTAGCGTAAATTCAAATGACAAAATAACCTCTGTGCTGAACACCACTTGAAATGGTGTGGCCTTGTTCAACCTTTTATATGTTGTTCGTATGCCCAAAGAGCAGATGATACCTTGTCATCCCAATCCCGCCTACCCACATCACATATCTTAGTCAATGTGTGACTAAGGATTTTATTGAATACCTCTCTATAGTCCTATTTGCTTGTGGGTTATAAGGGGTAGTCTTATGATGGGCTACCATGAATTTTGCCAATAGAATCTTGACGGTTTCATTTAAGAAGTGAGTTCCCGATCACTTGTTAAACTTAATGGACACCCATACCTGCTGATAATGTTTTCCCACTAAAATCTAGCAGCCATGGCTATGGTGCAATCCTTAGTGGGCGTGGCCTCTGCCCACCTTGTCAGATAATCAGTACAGGTAATAATATACCGTGAGTTAGTCCTCAATGCAACTGGTGAGATTGGTCTGACAAAATATATTACCCACTTTTCAAAAGGTTCCATGCTGGCAATGGTGTGTAAGGGCATCTCATCCCTTCTTCCAAGTTTTCCAAGGTGCTGGCGGTGGTCACAGGCCTTCCAAAACTCAATGCAATCCTGGTGAATCATCTCCCACCATATCTCGATGACTAGGATCTTGCATGCGATTCGTTCCTGCATAGTGTCCTCCAACATTCCCATCATGGGATTCTTCTATTATGGCCACGCGTTCATGTTCTAATATGCATCGGCGTAAAACCACATTATAACCCATTTTATACAAATCCCCATTGATCAACATGAAGGGTGTGGCGCGCATGGCTAACCTTTTCCTCTCTAGAGCATTCATCCCTTCGGGTGCCAAACCTTCCTTGAGAAAAATAACATCTTCTAAGTCTTAGGGGTGCTACTGCTTTGAATAGTTGTACATCTGGCATGGTTTCCTTGATACTCTGCGCATCCTCTCCCAAATCAATCCTTGATAAATGATCCAGCCTGCAATTTTTATTTCCCGGTTTTACCACTACTTTGAATTCAAATTCCTAAAATAAAAGTACCTAATAACATATGCGCCTTTGCAACACTGCTTTGTTTACTAGATACTTAAAGGAAATATGGTCAGTGTAGAATATGAAGGGATTTTCTAGTAGATATTTTATGAATTTGTAGAGCACGTAGATCATTGACAATGCCTCACACTCGGTCGTTGTATAATTTTGTTCTGCTGGTGTCAACATTTTACTTACAAAACAAAAGGGATGATCAACAATCCTCTCTCCTGTTGAGAAAAAAGACAGCTCCCATTGTTATACCAGAGGCATCCACATGGACATGGAAAGTTTTATCCCATGATGGGAATCGTAGAATAGGTGCGGTAATAAGCCTTTCTTTTAGAGTGTCAAATTCCCTCTATTGCGCCTCTCCCCACCGAAAGGCACTCTTGTGTCTAAGAAATATTTCCAAAGGTGCGCTGATCTTGGTGTACCGCTTAATGAACTTTTTTAGTACCCAGTGTGTCCAAGAAATCTGTGCATGGCGCTTTATTGGTAGGCTCCCCTAACCCCACAATAACTATAACTTTTGCGGGATCCACCAGTAAGCCCTCTTTGTATATGATATGCCCCAACAATGTTCCAAAAGGAGTTGCAAAGATAAATTTCTTGATGTTGAGGGAAATCCTTAATTGTTGACATCTTTCAAACATCAATCTCAAGTTATCACAATGGTCCTTGACCAACCCATACACTGTCCAATCATCCAAATATACTTAAACAAACTTGTGGATGAAGTCCTGAAATGCTTGTACCACTATGTGTGAAAATACAGCGGGCACATTCCTCAATCCAAAGGGCATGACCATATATGCAAAACTTCCCCACTCTGTGGTAAAAGTTGTCTTATCTTGGTCTTCCTTGGAAATCCTTACTTGGTGATATCTTGAGAATTCATACGTAAAGGAATAGACCTCGCACCCAAAGTAACTCCTTCCAAAATCTCTTGATGAAAGGGGGTGGGAAAAGGATCTATCATGAAAATAGCATTCATTCCTAATCAATATCCTAATCCACCCATCCTTCTTTATGTATATCACCATTGGAATTATCCATTCTGATTCCTCCATAGCATCAATGATACTAGATGTTATCATTTTGTCTAGCTCTTCTTTAAGCCTTACGTGTATGTTGGAATTCATCCTGTAAGGCCTCTTCCTGACTGTGTGCACCATCTTTCAAATTTATCCTCATTTCCCCCAATGAATGGTGGATTCCTTTCAACTCATGGTATCCGCGTGGGAATAAATCCTCAAATTCACGCAAGAGATCGATGATCTTTGATACTTCCTTATCCGACCAATAGTCCCCAATGATAGCTTCCTTGGGCTCCTTCTCCGAGCCAATGTTAACTTTCTTGGTTTTGAGTGGTTCATGGTACGCGCACACACATGCATCTGCACTATCAACTAATTTGCATGCTCCAACCAAATGGTCGACATTTAGGATTTCCATCTCCTCTCCATCAACAATGTATACCATCTTTCCTTTCTCCTTTTCAGCACACGCGCACTTGAATTGTAGGTCTTCTAGTTCCTCCTCTTCAAACTGCGCTTCCAAGCTAGGTCCACCAAGTAAGTTTACTAATCTATCTTCCGCCATGGTGTAATCCCCCAGAGTGAGGCATTTGATAGTCTACAATGCCTCATCAACTGGTTTCTTGGTACTTCGGTACTTGAATGTGTGAACTAGGTCATCCGCTAACTCAATTTTAGAATGGATATACCGGGTGCACACACACCCTTGTAGTGTTGAATACATCTTGTGCACCCAAAGGGAGGGTGGTAACACTTGGCTTCTTCTCCCGGACCATCTCACAAGCCTGAATGTGGGAAGAGGTAGGTCCATTGCCATTGTAATCCTTGATAGTGGTGGGTATATTACTTTTCGAGAATCGAAAGTGAGTGTAATTATAACTTCGCACCATTCCATCAAGTTTTCACTATGCGTGGCTGACCACCTTGCTGCTATGCCTATCAAAATATAACCTAGCATACTTTATTGCTCGTCCTCCCTCCAGTGAGCTTCCATTTCTCTTAAAAATACCTCAGGGTATGCATCCCCAGAATACTTGGTTATTACCTTTCCTCCCAAGCACTAAACTGTACGCACCATTGTTACCTTGGTTATTGATCCTTTCAGATGTCACCTAATCAATTCATAAGTCCCATGCGCCCAATTATCACATGCTATACTGGTAGTATCATTGATAGATTGAGCATCATCAAACTGGATGACTCCTTTTGTAGGGTGGATGGTCTCTGGATCTCTTATGGAGCACACATATATTATATCCAGGACCTCCTCTCCAAGGGGTTCAGTATAGGGGGTGGACTTCCCATCAACCAGTGGTATAACTACCCTCTCTTCCTTATTCTCAAAGCTTATGTACTCTTTGTTAAACCGGAGATCTGAATTATTCTTATAACACAACGGGCACCCAAGTAGAGCTGAGAAATTATCTACCTCAGCAAGTGCCAAGAATTCAAAATCCCTAGTGAATGTAGTCCCCTGAATGGTAATGGTCACATCCTTTAAGACACCTATGGGCATTGCCTTTGTCTTATTTGCCATATACAACACATTTGAAGATGGTTGTAATGCAGGTCTTCCCATTTGATGTCAAGCATCCATAGTGAGAACATTAATCTCCGCACCTATGTCAATGAGGATGTTTCTAAGGAACCATCCATCCACTACTACGTTCAAGGTAATTTCTTTGTCATAATCAATTTGTGAGGTTAGAGGTTTGCATGCAAGATCTACCTTTCATACTCTTCCCTAGTGCATGGCACTTTTTCTATCAACCATGCTCCTAGCAGGGGAATAATATTCTCCTACCTCAGCAATTTACACACCTCCTTAACCTCATCCAAGTCATCCTTTGGTGCTTCTACGGTTCTTCTTTGCTCATCCTTTCTAGTCTACTCTTTTAAGAATTGGATCTCCCCTTGTAAACTTTGAATTACATCCATGGTTTCTTGGTAGAATTCTTTCTATAATTCTTCTCCAGGAAACCAGAGGACTCTACCTAGGTGCTTCCCTTGTGTGCATGGATTCTACCCTTGTTGTTACCATAACAACCTCTAGTTCTAATTCACGTATTACTCGCAGGAGCCATTACGTGTTATCCTTATTAATACTCACCATGGCAGTGCCCTTATCCTTCCGGTACTGCTGGCTCATATGTTCGTATAACTCTGGGCACTCTTTGTACTTATGTTTTTTTCCACACCATGAGCATTGTAGAAGATCTAGAAATTCACATTTTTAATGGTTTGTGGCTCCACAATTAAAGCACATCCCACTCGGGAACTCACTTCTTCCCCCATGGTTACCACGACCATGAAATCCTCTGTAAAACCCTCTTCCATGCACATCTCCATCTCTATGCTCTTCATATCGACATTCATCCCCTTTGGAACTGCTGGCAATGCTAGTTTGGCACACACAAGTTCAATTGCCTCATGAATCTAGTCAATCAATCTACAATCCTTGGTGTCATGTGTGGTTGAGGTACATATCTTGCAATAACAGGACATGTTTTTGTGAATCATGCGCTACAATAGGGGGAACCTACTAACAAGATGTAGTCATTTTTACAACCACCAAGAACAAGGGAACCTCATGTGCATCAGCCTATCACCCAATGGGCATTGGGTGCTTACCCGAGGCGTGTGAGAGGGAGTCAAGTCTCTCTTTTATGTGAGTCTAATGGAAGGCATAGTTCATGATTCATACTTAGTGATTTAATGAGACATGAAGAATATATAGAACTCGGGATGGCTTCTACACCCTTCGATCATAACAAAAACAAAGCACACAATAGAAATAATAGAACCAATAAGTTGTAAATCCACAAATATACTTAATCATTCAAGTAAGGTCCATGATTATATAAGATCAAAAGCGAGTAAAAGCATGCGAGATAATACAAAAAGAGATCTTAATATAAACATGATGGTAACGTTATCATATTCATTCATAGTCTTGCTAAAAAGTATCACGGAGAGAAGAGACCATATTCATGCACCATATCTGGATCCATACATGTATTCTCATAAAAAAAATTTGCATTCCCCATTTCCCCATTACATCCTTATTGGAATCCTTTACCCATTTTCATCCCATAGTTCTCGTAGTAATTCTACAGAGCTCCGCTACCTCACTTCTCTCTTTGTTCTTTACCAAGGGTGCGCATATAAATAGGCATCTAAGCTCTAACAAACTCTTCTGACCTCAGATTTGGCCCCAAGTGTCAAGGTGTGGGTTACCCCAGGCACCTACCTCTCCATTTCATGATTAGGTTTTGGATCTTCCTATCGCAAGGTATATTCCTTCTAGGACACCCTATCTCCAGGCTAGAACCTTATCCAAATGGAACATGTTCTTCATGTGTCCTTCCCAAAAGGACAAAAACAGATAAGTCCTAAATTTTTATTCGCATGGCGTATGTGTCCTTGGTTCTTCAAAAGCCTTTTGAACTCTTCCTTGTGTGCCTTCACTTGCACTCTTCCTCTCGACCATGCATGCCTACACACCCTTAAAATTCGGAAGCTATATTAGGGGCCCAACATTACCCCACACTTCACATGTTCTCTACCCTCGGGAACCTTCTTAAATAATTTAGTACAAAAATAATGCAAGGCCTTGACTTGGAAAAGAATGGAGGGAAAGAATAAAGAATGGGGGAGAGAAAGAATAGGGGAAAATTTTCTAAAAAAGAAGAAGGGAAATTTTTTTCCATAGGTCGGCCTCCGGTGTACTCCAAGCACCGACTTCATACTATGCTTTAGTGCGAGATGTCACCAACCAAGGTGCTCACATCATCGAAAGGTAACCCTTCCCCCGTATGGTAATGGTTTCCACCATGTATCTAGTTCCTTAGCGTGATCTTCTAAGGCATCCATCTTCCTCGTGATGACCTTGTAGAGTTCTTTTAGCCAGGTTTTGATTGAGACTCACCGGTTCTCAATAGCTTCGGATTTATTTTCCACTTCGGCTATGATCCTTTCTCGCTTGGATCTATTTCCTTTATTGTTTTCCCCGAATTCCTTGAATTCCACTCGGCCATCCTTTGGAAAAGCAGATGCTTATCACTTTATCTTGATCTGCGCAATGGTCATAAGCAACCCCCATGGTTTGTGCATCTTATCTTACGTAAATGAGCACCTTGTTGTATTCAGCCATGAGAGAAATGACCTTCAACTTGTCTTCCTTCTCCAAGCGTGGTGCTACCTCCTCTACTAAATCCAATGCCAAAGGCTGCCTTTCCATGGTGAGGGGCTGAGTCAAGTCCTCTAGACACTCCAGGGAGGATTTATACTTTTGTGCGGGAGGGTTAAGGTCTGGGTGCTTCGTGATAATCACTTGGGAGATGAGCTCCACCTTCTTGGAAACTTCATGTACCCTGGCCTTTTCCTCTTGAAGATCCCTCGTAGCTAGGCACTAATTAATTTTTCAAGGTTGAGGACATTTGTTAGCTTCACTACTTCTTCCTTCCTCTTCTCCAATAGGTCCTTGAAGAATTTAACCCTATCATTCTTGATGAAGAGCCTATCCTTGATTTCAACAGAGACTTTGTTGATCACGTTACACACTTTCTCATCGATAGTTATTACATGTTTACAATGGGGTTGTCCCCTTTCCTTCGGAAAACATTAATACCACTCCTTGGTTAACCTTGAACTCAGGCTCATCAAGGTGGGAGTCGAATGCCCATGATAGCATCTTCCTTGTTCGTGGGTATCCACCCTCAGGATCAAAGGACTCCATGGTGGTGAGCTCCTTGGTGGGCATGGTACTCTAGAAATGTGTGCACAAAACTTTGTTGGGGTCATCAATGTAACCCATCGTTGTTCTTCCCCCTTCTGTGTATTTACTTCTCGTGTGCATGCCCTTGGGAATAGTTACCGAAAGAGTTGGGCCTTTTTTGCTACCCACACTCTTCTCCCTCTACTCTTCTTTGAATTCACCGAGCACTAGCTCCGCACTATGCTCTAACTCCTCTTCAACTAGGGTATTGATTATCTTCTCTGCCTCCCTTGTTGCCTTCTCATTTACCTCCTCATGAGTGAGCTTGGGCATATCTGGGTCCTTGGTACTATCCACTTCACTCCTCTCTTTTCTCCACACGCCTTCCTCCCTTTGGGCACCCTTCCTCCTTACAAAGAGGAAAGCATCATTTATATCCTCTGCTTCCTCTCCCTCCGAATCAAGGACATCAATCGGCTCTTAATCCACCTCCAACTCCTCTCCTTCATCAATATCCTTCTCACCTACACAGGCATTGGTCGTCTGTATCTTGGACCACTTATTCCTCCATTCCTTGTTCTTCCTCCCTTACGAGAAAACTCTAGAGTCGCGGATGTTGTGTTCTCTTCATCGAAGATTCTTCGGGGGTGGTGGCTTCGCAAGCTCAGGGTCTTTTCCACTGAACATTGTTCTCCTTTTCTTCCAGGACATAGGTACTCATCCCCACGGTACCTACATTATACCTTTGCAGTGCCCCTTATTCTTCCTCTTCTTCCCTCTCCTTACACTTTGCACCGGCTTATTTCTTCCCATGGGGTAATTTGTGATGGATATTTCATTCTCCACGTATGTACCCTTTTCAAATTTTTGCCTTATGCACAAGTAGATCTAGAATGCACTCTCAAAGCAATCGATAAGGTCAGCGGCCTTACGATGTGCACGTCCTGTGACACATACTTTCAACATACGTGTGCTTCCCCGGGTAGACCAGCTTCTTTCTCATTATACCTGTTTACCTGTATACCTGTTTACCGCTGCTTGGAAAATTTGGGTAGTAAATGAGAAGGGGTTTACACCAGGGACTCCAACTGCCATCCACCAAGATGAATCTACCAATGTAGAAGTGTTGGTATACCGTGAAATCTAATTCTCCTTCGATCACTATGGGGAGTTGTTTTGGGATCTGCCATTTAGCCCCAAATACATTCCTAAGGTGTGTGTACCATTTGTCTAAGCACACCTTGTGCACCCCTATCATTGACTCACATGTGTATTTATGGAATCCGTCATGGGCGAGGGATCTTCAGCGGGGTACTCCCATACGAATTTATCAGATGCATATGGCACCCTGATTTCTGAGAACACAATTATTAATAGAATGTTTCCAAACAAGATCTTTCCTCCATTCTCCGCGCTAATTATGATTTCATCTGCTATGTACTGGGAGATGTTGTACACGGTGCCTTCCATGACCTTCTTGTAGACATTCAACCAAGGCTTGCTCACCTGGGTCCACCTCTCTAGTCCATTCCACTTTGAGACAAGGTGCACAACCATCTTCATCACTGGATCGTTGATATCCATGATGTCATAGTATCTTGATCCTTTCTTATAATCCAAGGATGCAATGTTTTCTTTGATTACCTCCTCATCCTAGATGTCATCTATGAGCACATCCCCTTCTGACTTATGCCCGTAAAGCGTGAGATTAACTGGGGAGTTAGGCACATTTTGCACCCGCGAAGTAGTAGAAATCTTCTTGGACGCGCGTCATCAGCCATTGGTACAAGCACTCAGGCTTCCTGAAATATGGCAGCTCGTAAAGCTAGAGTAGCCCTACATTCTCCATTTTCACCTTAACTACATTGTTGTAGATTGGCATCTGTCGGTGTTCATTTGTTTGTGGGGCACACTAGCTCCAGCGCCATCTCTTTTGCATTTATACTTGACTAGTGATTGAAGGTTATCATGGTCATCTATCTTATGTGGGACTCCCACTCTTGCCCTAGCAAAACCCCATCTAGGTATTACATCTCTGAATACCATTCCTCATTGGTATCAAGGTATTTCTTCTTCTTTCTTCTTTCCCTTACCCTTACCCTTCTTGGATTGTATTGCAGGCTTATCAACTAGTTTTGTGGCCATCATTTTACCCTTTTTTTCATTCCTTGGTTACTTTCAAGTTATCTGAGAGTTTTCTTCGTGCACCTCATGCTTTAGAGCACAAACCCTAATCTCTGACTTTCCTCCTTCGATCACGGTGCTCTTTCACAACGTTCCTCACACCCGTGAATCACTTCTACTCTGGTTTATAGATATAATAGACCGATTGCGTGTAAGTTTTTGAGATTTTCCTTCACACAAGTCATCTCTTGAAACCATAGCTCTCGAAAGAAAATCATTCTCATTGTTTTTGCAAAGTAAAATAATGAACTGCCCATCCTTGTATTTATAGATTTTCCTAGTTTTACGCATTAAAGGCTAGGCTACCTACAACAATATTTAATGCAAGATTTTTCAAACAAACCCGACTTCAATGCTTCTCCTCACGTGCCCAATCCTTGCATGAAAAATTTTCCGCTTTGTGCCCAATCCTTGTGCGATAAAATTTTCCACTCACACCCAATCCTTACGTGAAAAACTTTTCCAACCTTATGGTGCTCAAACAATCCATCTTGACAAAAGACTCTTGCACACATGTTACCAGTGCCAAAGGCACCTCTTCCACCCTCATGATTCTTAATTTTACCTACCTCATGTTTTGGCACTTTTTCTCCTTTATACGTGGATTTCCAATGTAACCTTATTTTTCCACCCATCTGCCTTCTTTTCTCCTAATGCATCTTTTCAACAAGGCCAATTCAAATGGTCTACCAACCCAATCCTCCTGCAGAATAACTTCATGCCTCTCTTTATCACCTTACCCCACACTAAATCGATGCACGGTCCTCTGCGCATTCATAAGTCAAAAATTAATAAGGTTACTGGCACCCTAGGTGCAAAACAATATAACAACAGAAAGGGAAAAACAAGAAAGGAAAAGCATAAAAGGAAATTCTAAACTATGGTAGAACTACCTTATTTACAAACACCAAGAAACATTATTTATAGTAGGGCTTCAACCTACTCCCATTGAAATGTCCTGGTAATTTTGTTCCATCCGGAACTTGTAGAATCGACATGCACTGAATCAAGGATGTATGAAATTACATAAGAACCCAAACAATGCACCTTCAACTTTCCAGGATGGCATAGGAATTGTGAATCATATAGCAATACCATCTGGCCAACCTCACACTATTTGTTCTTAATGTGGCGGTCATGCCATGCCTTTTGCTTAGATTTTTCAGTTGTTTGGCTCCATCTTGCTAGTGAGCACCTTTCATCTAACTTTATCAATTCATCAATTCTTTCTTCCAGCATTTGTTCATCATCCAACCCTCCTACACGTGCTATACACAGTCTTTGGTAGCATAAATTCAACTGGAAAAATAGCCTCTGTGTCGAACACCAGTTGAAATGGTGTGGCCTTGTTCAACCTTTTATATGTTGTTCTGTATGCCCAAAGAACTGTTGATACCTTGCCATCCCAATCTCGCCTATGCACATCACATATCTTAGGCAATGTGTGACTAAGAATTTTGTTGAATGCCTCTGTGAGTCCCATTTGCGAGGGTTATAAGGGGTAGTCTTGTGATGGGCTACCATGAATTCTGCCAATAGAATCCTAACAGTTTCATTTAAGAAGTGAGTGCCCCTATCACTTGTTAAACTTAATGGACACCCATACCTGCTAATAATGTTTTCCCATAAAAATCTAGTACCCATAGTTGTGGTGCAATCCTTAGTGGGTGCGAGTCTCTGCCCACCTTGTCAAATAATCAATATAGGTAATAATATACCACAAGTTAGTCCTGTGTAGCTGGTGAGATTGGTCTAACAAAATATATTACCCACTTTTCAAAAGTTTCCGTGCTAGAGATGGGGCACAAGGGCATCTCATCCCTTCTTTTAGGTTTTCCAAGGTGCTAGTAGTGGTCACAGGCCTTATAAAACTCAATGCGATCCTAGTGAATCATCTCCCACCATAGCTCAATGACTAGGATCTTGCATGTAGTTGTGTTCCCCGTATAGTGTCCTCCAACAATCCCACCATGGGCTTCTTCTATTATGGCCACGCGTTCATGTTCTAATACACATCAATGCAAAACCTCATCACGGCCCATTTTATACAAATCCCCATTGATCAACATGAAGGGCGTGGCACATATGGCTAACCTTTTCCTCTCCAGAGCATTCATCCCTTCAAGCGCCACACCTTCCTTGAGAAAAACAACAATGTCTTCTAGTTCTGAGGGTGCGCACTACAACCTGAATAGTTGCATGTCCAACATGGTTTCCTCGATACTTTGTGTATCCTCTCCTGAATCAATCCTTGATAAATGATTCAACCTGCAATTGTTCTTTCCCAATTTTACCACTACTTTGAATTCAAATTCCTGAAATAAAAGTACCCAATGGCATATGCACCCTTACAACACTGCTTTGTTTACTAGATACTTCAAGGCCATATGGTTAGTGTAGAATATGAAGGGAGTTGCTAGTAGATATTATCTAAATTTTTGGAGCACGTAGATCATTGACAATGCCTCGCGCTTGGTCATTATATAATTCTATTCTACGTTGGTGTCAAATTTCTACTTACAAAACACAAGGGATGATCAACAATCCCCTCTTCTGGTTGAGTAAGGATGGATCCCATTGTTATACCAGAGGCATCCACGTTGACATGGAAAGGTTTATCCCATGATGGGAATTGTAGAATAGGTGCGGTGATAAGCCTTTCTTTTAGAGTGTTAAATGCCCTCTCATTGCGCATCTCCCCACTGAAAGGCACTCTTGTGTATGAGAAATATTTCCAAAGGTGCAGCGATCTTGGTGCACCCCTTAATGAACTTTCTGTAATACCTAGTGTGTCTAAGAAATCTGCGCATGGCGCTTTGGCTGGTAGGCTCCCCTAACCCCACAATAACTGCAACATTCACGGGATCCACCAGTAATCCCTCTTTACCTATGATATGCCCCAACAACGTTCCAAAAGGAGTTGCAAAGATACATTTCTTGATGTTGAGGGAAATTCTCAATTGCTGACATCTTTCAAACATCAATCTCAAGTTATCACAATGGTCCCTGACCAACCCATACACTATCCAATCATCCAAATACACCTGAAGGAATTTGTGGATGAAGTCCTAAAATGCTTGTACCACTATCCGTGAAAATACAATAGGTGCATTCGTCAATCCAAAGGGCATGACCGTATATGTAAAAATTCCCCACTCGGTGGTGAAAGTGTTTATTAACTTGGTCTTCCTTGGCAATCCTTACTTGGTGATATCCCGATAAGCCATCCGTAAAGGAATAGACCTCGTGCCCAGTAACTCCTTCCAAAATCTCTTCAGTGAAGGGGGTGGGAAAAGGATCTATGATGCAAAAAGTGTTCAATTACCGTAATCCACACATATCCTAATCCATCCATCCTTCTTTATGTTGATCACCATTGAACTTATCCATCCGATTCCTCCACATCCTCAATGATAGCGAATGATATCATTTTGTCTAGCTCTTCTTTAACCCTTACGTGCATGTTGGGATTCATCCTGTAAGGCCTCTTCCTGACTAGGTGCACACCATATTTCAACGTTATCCTCATTTCCCCTAATGAATGGTGGACACCTTTCAATTCATGGTATCTGCATGGGAATAAATCCTCAAATTCACATAAGAGATTGATGATATTTGATACTTCCTTGTCCGACCAATAGTCCCCAATGATAGCTTCCTTGGGATCCTTCTTCGAGCCAATGTTAAATTTATTAGTTTTGAGTGGTTCATGGTATACACGTGCACATGCATACACACTATCAACTACTTCACGCGCTCGACCGAATGGTGAACATTCAAGCTTTCCATCTCCTCTCCATCAACAACGTATACCATCTTTCCTTTCTTCTTTTCCACACATGTGTACTTGAATTGTATGTCTTCTGGTTCCTCCTCTTCGAACCGCACTTCCAAGCTAAGTCCACCAAGTAAGTTTACTAATCTATCTTCCACCATGGAAAAATCCCCAGTGAGGCATTTGATAGTCTATAACACCTCATCAATGGTTGTTTGGTACTTCAAGATACTTGAATGTGTGAGCCGGTCACCGCTAACTTCTTTCAATTTTCTTTTTGGCGATGAGTTTCAAAATGGATGTACCATTCACGTGCACACCCTTGTAGTGTTGAATACATATTTTTCACCCAAAGGGAGGGTGGTAATTCTTCCATGCATTCTCCCTAGACCCTCTCACAAGCTTGAATGTGGGAAGAGGTGGGTCCATTGCCATTGTAATCCTTAATAGCGGTGGGTATATTACTTTTCAAGAATTTGATGGTGAGCACAATTCTAACTTCACGCCATTCCATTAAGTTTTCACTATACGCAGCCCACCACCTTGCTGATGTGCCTATCAAAATATAACTTTGGCATACTTCATCACTCGTCCTCCCTCCGGTGAGCTTCTATTTCTATTTAAAATACCTCGGGTGTACATCCTTGGAATACTTGTTATTGCCTTTCCTCCTGTGCACCAAACTGTACGCATCATTGTTACCTTGGTTACTAATCCTTTCAGATGTTTCCCATTCAATTCATAAGTCTTATGCACCCAATTATCGCATGTTATACTGGTAGTATCATTGATAGATTGAGCATCTCAAACCTGGATGACTCATTCGTAGGGTGGATGGTCTCCGGATCTCTTATGGAGTGCACATATATTGCCTGTCAGGGACCTCCTTTCCAAGGGTTTCAGTATAGGGGTGGAATTCCCATCAACTAGCAAAGTATAACTACCCTTTTTACTTGTTCTTAAAGCTTATGTACCCCTTGTTAAACTGGAGATCTGCATTATTCTTATAACACCACGGGAACCCAAGTAGAGCTGGGAAATTATCAGCCTCGGCAAGTGCCAAGACTTCAAAATCCCTAGTGAACCTAGTCCCCTGAATGGTAATGGTCACATCCTTTAAGACACCTATGGGAATTTCCTTTGTCTTATTTTCCATATACAACACATTTGAATATGGCTATAATGAAGGTCTTCCCATTTGATGCCAGGCATCCAGAGTGAGAACATTAACCTCTGCGACTGTGTCAATGAGGATGTTACTAAGAAACCATCCATCCACTACTGTGTTTAGTGTAATCTCTTTGTCATATTCAAGGCTGTAAGGTGGGAGGTTTGCATGTAGGATTTGCCTTTCATGCTCTTCCACAAAGTGTGTGGCACTTTTTCTCTCAACCATGCTCCTAGCAGGGGAATAATATTCTCCTGACTCAACAGTTTACACACATCCTTAACCTCATCCAAGTCATCATTTGGTGCTTCTACGGTTCTTCTTTGCTCATCCTTTCTAGTCTGATATTTTAAGCATTGGATCTCCCCTTGTAAACTTTGAATTACGTCCATGGTTTCCTGGTAGACTTCTTTCTAGTGAGTCTGGGTTTTGATACTACGGTGTACTACTTCTCTCTAAACCAGAGGTCTCGCCTAGGTGCTTCCCTTGCACATGTTAATTCCACCCTTGTTGTTACCATAACATGCTTTAGTTCTAATTCACGTATTACTCACGGGAGCCATTGTGCGTCATCCTTCTTAATACTCTCGGCATGGCAATGCCCTTCTCCTCTCAATGCTGCTTTGGCTCATATGTTTGTATAACTCTAGGAACTCTCCGTACTTATGTTTTTTTCCACACCATGAGCATTGTAGAAGATTTGGACATTCACGTTTATAATGGTCTATGCCCACAATTAAAGCACGTCCCACGTGATAACTCACTTCTTACCCCGTAGTTACCATGACCAAAAATCCTCCGTGAAACCCTCTTCCACACGCATCTACATCTCTACACTCTTCATACCGACGTTTATTCCTTTGGAACTACTCGGAAATGCCATCGGCACACACCAAGATCAATTACCTCATGAATCTATTCAATCAATCTACAATCCTTGGTTTAATGTGTGGTTGAGGTACATATCTTGCAATAACAAGACACATTTTTATGGATTACACGTTGCAGCATGGGGCACCTACTTGCATCATGGTCCCCATGACATATTTTGAAGTTTACTGCTATGGCGCATACCACATTCTAAGTACATACCCCACCATTATCCTTTGTGTGCCCTTCTACGTTACAATCCGTGCACCACATCCCTCTGTGAATCTCTAGAACTGTGTTGGCAGATAATTTCTCCAATTGCTTAGCCATGGCAGCAATCTAAACTTCCAGAAAGAGGCTAACACTAGTGTTAACACTACCAACTACCTCAGCATGCAAAGTAGCCTCCAATGCTTCGTGCGTGTCGTGAATGTTTTATGAGATAAAGCCCTCCTAAATGGTGTGATCAACCCTCCGACAAACCACTAAGCATGTTTTAAAGGGTGGATATCATAAGACAATTTAGACAAAAGATTTTAAAGTGCACATCATATTCTTGCATGCTCTCTACCATGCCCTACTGGATTTCTTTGAGAGAGCTAATGCTCTTCGTTTAAACTCAAGTATGTGAATTTTGCTAAGAATGCATTCTCGGCTCAAGTATAATCCACAACAATCGATGAGGGTCATACTTTCTATACCAACTATGCACACGTCCTTGCAAAGTCATCGTAAATTGACTAGCCTTTTGATCTCGGGTTGTGATTCCTTTGCGTGCCATAGCAACTCGACTTATGCACATGTTCTATGAAATTTCTATCCCACTCGTAATCTAGTAAGTGTAGATACATCTCAAAAAGACTTGTGGAGGTGGCTGAGGTCCTTTTCCTCCCGATCCAGTCCCTTGGTTTCCTCTAGTGTTTCCTCCTCTGCCAAATCCACTAGATCTTGAGCCACCAGCCCCACCACTTCCACCTCCAGATCCTCCTGTGTTAGGTACAGGGCCTATGTTTGTCATGTTGAATGCTCCCATTGTCCCACTGAATTGCGCACCGATAGTTTGTGAACTAACACCACTTCTAGTCGTATTTCCCCCACCACTTCCTAATGTTCTTCCAAAACCAGTTGTATACATGCCTTGTCTAAACATTCCACCAAATACTGGAATAGTGTGTGAAGCCATAGAAGTCCCAAATGAGAATTTTTATCTTCTAGGCTCTAATCGGTCACTTCCATTGATATCAAATTTATCAACCTGTACTTTTCCCTCGTTTGAACAAACCAAGTGCCAAGGTTTGGTCACTAGGTGGGGTCAGATGCACACCAACAACTCTTCTTTCTCTATGCAATAGACTCTCATCAGAAGCCATAAGGTTTTCTCTTCCGCACTTACCAAGATGGGGTACCATAGACTATTCGGGTTCCACATCCTCCGTGTGAACCTCAACTCCTTTCCACCATGTCTAGCTCCATAACCCACTTGTAATCCCACACTTTCTATCAATATCCTTTTCACGCGCTTCATTATACTTGAGTTGTCTCTCCTCCCTTTCCTTTTCAGTCATTATATCATCCATCTATCCCCAACCTAGCTTCCTCACCAAGTACTCAGGGTGGTTTAGCGGCCATAGGAAATGCCTCTAAACCCATGGTTACCATCAAGATTTTTATTGCAAGGGAAGAGCACATATAAATGATCCTCTGGGCTCTCGCAAGAACTCAAACTCAACAACTTCTGGATAGGAATACATGGAAATGGCGTATTCCAAAGTGTAGCTAGTCAATACTCCCTTCCACTAATGATCTATAGCATGGGTCCATGTTAGATCAACATCTTGCAAGTTCTAATATGTTTCTTGGGTCCAAGGGTGTGACTTATAATACCACCCGATCTAGATGTATAAGCCAAGAGCCATTCAAATAACTCTACTAGGAAAAAACAGAAGAAGGTTTTGTATAACTCATGATAAAGAGTGTCCTCCACCCATCTTTGTGTATCAAACCCAGATTCTAGTACTAAATCTCTAAGCGAATTCATCCTCCATGCTCTTAAACCAATCTTCAACACCTTCAAGTGTTAAGCACTCCGCCATCACTTTTTGCATAGATCATGATATATGCCATGTTCCACTACAACTTCGAAAAGAGGTCCCAGAAATGGAACCAATATGTAGTCATTTTTACACCCACCAAGAACAAGGGAACCTCATGCATGCCGTCCTATCACCCAGCGAGCACTAGGCACTCACCCGAGGCATGCGAGAGGGAGCTAAGTCTCTCTTTTATGTGAGTCTAGTGGAAGGTATAGTTCGTGAATCAGACTTAGTAATTTAACAGACATGAAGAATCTATAGAGCTCAGGACAGCTTCTACACCCCTTCAGTCATAACAGAAACAAAGCACGCAACAAGAATAATAGAACCAAGAAGTTGTAAATCCACAAATATACTTAATCATTCAAGTAAGATCCATGATTATACAATATCAAAAGCGAGTAAAAGCATGCATATAATACAAAAAGAGATCTTAATATAAACATGATGGTAACCTTATCATATTCATTCATAGTCTTGCTGCAAAGTATCACAGAGAGGTAGACCATAGTCATGCGCCATATCTGGATCCATACATGTATTCTCATAAAAAAATTTACATTCCCCATTACATCCTTACTTGAATCCTTTACCCATTTTCATCCCATATTTCTCATGTAATTTTGTAGAGCTCTGCTACCTTACTTCTCTCTGTTCTTTGCAAGGGCACATGTATAAATAGGCATCTGAGCTCTAACAAACTCTTTTGCAGCTTCAGATCTGGCCCCAAGTGTCAAGGTGTGGGTCACCCCAAGTGCCTGCCTCTCCATGTCATGATTAGATTTTTGGATCTTCCTATTGCAAGGTATATTCATTTTAGGACACCCTATCGCGAGTTGGAACCTTATCCAAATGGAACACGTTCTTCATGTGTCCTCGCCCAAAAGGCCAAAAATGGCTAAGTCCTGAATTGTTCTTCACACGGCGCACACGTCCTTGGTTCTTCAAGAATCCTTTTGAACTCTGACTTGCGCACCTTCACTTGTGCACTTCCTCTAGCCATGCGTGCCTACACACCCTTAAGATTTGGAAGTTATATTAGGTGCCCAACAAAATTATTGTCAAAATTATAAAGGAGAAAAGTGAAAAAGGAATCATTGACCCTAAAAAAATGTCTACTTCCCTCATTTATCAATATTTTAGGATAAAAATCGTAAATCTATGATGCACTTCTAACACCTTTGGTATTTAACCCATTGAATTCCCCCATGAAAGCTACAACATAGACCAAGAAAGAAGTCATGTAAAAGTTTTGGAAGACAAGACTTTACTCAATTGAAAATAGATAGAGTTGTTGATATGCTCTCCCCATCATATGAATTCTTTGTTCTTTTTAATAGTGGCAATATATAGGAACATCCATTCCTAAAACTCCTTTATGAAGCAAGACCTAAAACTCTACTCAACAACACAATGAGATCATTTACTTCTGGATGAAATATGATCAAAACATAGTCTTAGGTAACTTGGTGACACTCTTGGCCAAGTAGCTCTTCATCATGACCTTTGTACACAATTTAGTTTCCTTATCCCAATGTTCAATTACATCTTTCGGTGAAATTATGGCATAGTCCTCAACATCTGGGAGTTTAAACAGATCTTCAAAGAAGTTAGAGTCCAATCTAATTATGACCTTGCCGTCATCATTCTTCACCGATTTGGAATCTTCATCAAAATCTGCTGATGTGGACAAGATGATTTTAGGACAATGCATGGATGCGGGAAATATGATAGTGAGAACAAGCCCACTATCATATATAGCCTGCATCAAGAATCTTGATAGGAGCTTTCAACCTTTCCCAGAAGTATGGAAAATCTACTTTTCCAAGCTCGGTATCTCCAATATTTCCCAAGTCTAAGGAAAGACACAAATGAGGAATGATTCCTAAAAAAGTTTAGTTCATATTTTATGTTCCCTTTAACAAGGAGGTTGATATTAAGTTTGGAATTCAGAATCCGAATGGCCTTGGGAATTTTGTGAAAGACTATGAAATCTTTGAAATCTAGGACACCAAAAGTTTGAAAAAAAAATCCGAAAAAGCTCTATCTCCAAAATACAAAACCTCGAAAAACTAAAACTATTGGTCCTCTGTAATCTCAAAATCGGGAAATTCAGAAACTCCAAAAAGATGGAAGCTCCAAAAGTGACCCTCTAAACCTGGAAGCTCGAAAAATAAATCTACGAAATGCAAAATCACAAAGGGAATAGAATGAAAATAAAATACTTGTGGAGATCTAGAAGAAATTATCATGCAATTTGGACTAGATGCCTGCACATATTAGATTTTGTAGCTATGGGAATCGGGTATCATATTTGGATGAGGGTTCCATTTTCAAAATAGGAAAAATGAAGAAAAAAGAAAATAAACAAGAAAGAAAACCCAAAACAATCATAAACCAAGAAGAAATAACCAAAAACAAAATTACCTTGAAAATGATGCCTCAAAAGTACAAAAGAGTTTGGTAAAAATCGAGCATCAAAATAAAAATTCAAGTCAAAATGATAGATAAAAACTTGAGTTTATATAGAAAAGTTGGAATTAATGCTAAGAATCCAACACGTGGGGGGTAGGTGAGAATTAAATGTGCATTAAAACCCTGAAGTTTGAAACCCTAAAAGTTTGAAGTTTCAAAATTTTGGAACTTCGGAGTTTCGGACTTTAGAACTTGAGAGACAAAGTTATGAAAAGATGATGGAAGACTACGAAACACTCGAAATTCGAAGTTTTGAAATTTTGAAAATTTGGAGTTTGAGACTTGGAACTTGGGAAATATATTTCTCAAAAAGGCAATGTAGAATTCTGAAACATGAAATTCTAAAGTTCTGAAATTTCAGAACTTTGAATTTTCAGACTTGAACTCGAGTTGAAAAAATGAAAACTTGCAAAAGAGATTTTGAATCACGAAAGTCTAAAACTCTAAATTTTGGAATTTCAGGTTTTCAGAACTTTAAAGTCAAAATTTTTTATTTAACAGTTTCCTCCTTGAAAAGGAAAACCTCTGAAATACAAATTCTACAATTTTATACTTTTGAGTTTTGGATAACTTCAACACATTTTTAAAACACTTTTGGGTGAAATATTTAGAAGAAATTTTGAATCAAATTTTAACATCTTCTTTTCAAGGTAAGATTTAAAGGTTAATATTTTTGGTGACCTCCAGGGAATGCTTGCCTACTAAGATTTTAGGCCAGTAGCCTTATATAAACCATTGGGAAAAAGAGTCTTGAAAGAAAACTAAAATCAGAGCACAAACAAAATAAAGGAAATAGAAAAACAAACATCACAATGTGCAAAGCACTTAGAGGAAATTCAAAATGAAAACTATACAAGGGGTGGAATAATCTCAAAATCAAGCTTTGAGATGTATCCCATTCACATGAATGGGTAGTTCTTCTCCATTGAGCTGGATAGAAGAAATGAATTTACCTCCTTAAAACTCATGATGATGTATGGCCCACTCCAGAGAGCGTAAACCTTAGCATGTTTTCTGGTTTAGCTCTAGCTTCATCCGATTTGAGAACTAAATCTCCCTCTTGAAGATTCTTGTTGAACGTTTTCCCATCGAAGATTTCTTAACCTAAGCCACGATGTTGCTCCAAATTCTTCATATCCCTGTTTCATACTTCTTCCAACTCCATGACTTCAAGAAAATTTTGACAAGGTATCATTCTCCATAACCTCAAGTGATGAGTTAATTCTAAAGAAGGTAACTCAAGGAAAGCGAATGTTTACTTATATTCCATATACAAACATGAATGTAGAAGTTTCGATGGCTCTCTTAGGAGTGATCCGATCTACCCATAAAGTAGTCTTAAGATGTGTGTTCCAAGTCCTCTTGTTAGTCTTTATTATATGCTTGATAATTCTTGTGAGGTTCTTGTTGTTAGACTCAACCAATCCATTTCCTTGAGTATAGTAATTGGATGAAGTATTCAGATATATCCCATTTTTAACAACCTATTCACTCAACCTCATACCAAGGAAATCCATCACATTGTCTGAAATAACTATGAATGGGACACCAAACCTTGTCATTATACCTTCTAAGAAACCAAGAAATCCCTTCTCATTGCTTCTCTCTGAAAAGCTAGTGCCTCTTTCCATCGATTTAAATAGTTTTTGCAAAAGTACCCATTTGTGTCCATCACTAAATTGAGGATTAATCATTCCAATGAGATCCAATCCCCATTAAATGAAGGGTTGATCCACTTGAATTAGATGAAGAGGGAGGGATGCCAACCTCTGTTTCCCGTGAAAAAGTCACATTCCTTAAATTTTCTTACCCAGAGATAAGCATATTTGAACAAATCGAGCCAATAGTAACCAGCTCACATGATCTTGGTAGTGGTTGTTTGTGCGAGAATAATGTCCTCCTAATAGGAAATTGTGAAACTATTCTAGTATCTTGCATACCTATTCAGTTTCACGCAGTGAAGAAAAACATTGTTCAAATCCCTTCGAAAGAGAACATTATCTACTAGAACATATGGAATAGACTGAAGATGGAAATTTCATCTTTAAATTTTATTCATATCCATAGGGTATGCTCCCGAGAAAATGAAATTCTCCATTCTGGATAACCAATTAACCTGACCATCATCTTCATCAATTTCTAAGATCTTAACATCTTCATCACCTTTTGATTCCATGTCTATAGCAAGTTGCTGACACAACCCTTTACCTCGACAATTTTGGTAACTTTTATATGTACTTCATATTCCATCACCCTAGTGATCCATCCAATACGCTTCTCGTTCATCTCTTTATTCAGAATAAATTCCTTCACACCTTGATGAGACACCATCAGATGAATTTTGTTGTTGGACAACATGTGCTTGATTTTTTTCAAATCTCAAATAACTAAAAAGACTTGTTTTTCAAAAATAAATCTTTGAGCTCATAGTCTTTGAGGGATTGATTGAAAAAAGAAACTAGCTACTCCATCAAATTTTCATTCTACTGAGTAAGAATACCTAAAATGCTCTCTCGACCTGCAAAAGCATAGAGGATGAAATATTTATTAAAACTAGGGTTCACATGCATTAGAGCTTGAGAGATGGCCATTTTGATGGCTTTGAAACTCTCTTTCCTTTCCTTTGTCCACAAGAAAGACATATTTTTCTTCAACATAGTTGTCATTGGTTTAGCCAATTTTGTGAATTGAGGGATGAATCTCTCCATGAAATTTATGGTGCCTAGAAAAATTTGGAGTCCCTTTTTGTGACTTGGGAGGGAGAGGGACAAAATTGAGTGAATTCTGGCTGGATCGATTGATAATCCTTCTAATGAAACAACATGCCCCAACAAATTTCCCTCGTGTACTACAAAAATACATTTTTTAGGGTTGAGTGAAACCCTAAATTCCTTGCACCTCTGGAAAA
Organism: Taxus wallichiana var. yunnanensis; assembly: GCA_018340775.1. Classification (NCBI taxonomy): domain Eukaryota; kingdom Viridiplantae; phylum Streptophyta; class Pinopsida; order Cupressales; family Taxaceae; genus Taxus; species Taxus wallichiana. The sequence continues at coordinate 425,037,375 of CM031238.1, read as the reverse complement.
CTTTTCTTAAATGTGTGATGTGGTCACCTACATGTTTAGAGTATATAGTTATATCATCTAGGTAAACCAAAATGATATCATTGATTATTCCCTTAAACGCCATGTTCATGGCTCTTTGAAAAGTAGCCCGACATTGGACAATCCAAATGGCATTTTGTTATAAGCATACATGCCCCACTTGGTGGTGAAGGCCATTTTAAATTGATCAGATTCTGAACTAGAATCTGATTATAACCTAAATACCCATCGAGAAAATAAAACTTTGAGCTCTTGCCACTATTTCAATAAATTACTCCGTTGATTGAAGAGGAAAATGATCTTTCAATGAGGCACATTTTAGATCTCTCAAACCCATACACAACTAAATTTCTCCATTTTTCTTCCATGCAGGAACTAGATTGGCCACCCAAGATGAATGCTTGATAGGAAAAATTATACATGCCTTGATAATTTTGGTGAGCTCCTTCCTCATTAGTTGCTCTATTTTGGGATTAATCGGCTTTTGTTTCTAACAAATTGTCTTTGTGTGAGGGTCTAGTTTTATAGTATGTTGTGCTATCCTGGATAAAACCACGCATGTATTTGTATCTCCATGCAAAAATGTCATAATACTCTTGACAAATTTAGATGAAATATTCCTTTTCTTTAGAAGTACATACTTTGCCGATATTTAGAAACTTTTCATTTTCTACCTTGACTTCCTCAAAATCTTCTTCTTTGACCACCATGTTCGAGCTTTGTCTTTTGGCTTGGTCATCTAAATTGAAGATGGATTCTAGAGTAACTAAGCCTTTTGGTAGCTTATTTCCCTTCAATTATATGATTTGATCGCCATATGATTTTTGCAGCTTATCTTGATGTTTTGCGGAAAATTCTACTTCTTCTTGTAGGAAAAGGACAATTTGTTTGTCACTATCAAACACTTTCCAGCTACCCAAATTATCTGAAACTATAGTGTAGACCACCATTTTTACCTTTTTCCTCCCTTATTTCATGATATCCATGACATGTCATATTGTGAGCCAATCGTAAAAATCCTATCAGCATCTTGATTTTACTTTCTAGGAAATGGATGGACCCCAAAAGCTTCAAAGTTTTCAATCAAGTCCCAAACTCAATTATTATATGATCGTAAGAAATATTTTTTTGATGCAATACATTTCATCTCTTGATGCACAGCTAACTCACTTTCTCTCAAAACATTCAGAGCCTTGATTCCTTCTTTTGAGCTATCTAAATTCCTTGTATGAGGGCCTCATATTCAACGAAATTATTGGTGTAACTAAATTGCAACTAAAAATATGAGAAGTATTTATATCCTTATGGAGGAATTAACTTAAACCTAGCTGGCTCCATTTTTACTCCTCGAGCCATCGATGAATAATTTCCATAGTCCTTCAAAAATGCTTGGTGTTTTAAACAGTTGAGATACGATTGTACCTTCTTCATGAATGAATTATGTACCCAATCCAGTTTCTTCCAAAAATAACAAAACAGATTCTTCCTCTCGCTAATAAATAAGTTTAAGTATTTGTACACACCTAAAATTACATGTGCTACATTATCGAAAAATGGTTACAAAAGTGCCTAATGATGATTCACATCCTTTTAGAATATGTTCAAGCTCCAAAACCCATTTGCAGTGTATATTTGTATCCTAGATGTCCTTACATAGCTTTTCCACACTTTTTCCAACTTCTCGCTTCATTATGTGCATGTTTTGGTGAACCTGAGTGATTTTTCCAGATTCCATCATGCATGTTTTTAACATGCAAAAATTTAGTTAACTTAACTTTTAGGATGCATTTGTGAACCAATTTGTCTAAAAATAGTTTTGATTTCTTGGTTCTCCTTCCCTCTTCTATTTTTGCATGTGCTTTAGTTAGTTGGAACTGCCTCTTCTTACCTTGTGCATGAAGGCACATCCTAGCCCCAATTCTTATATATTCCATGCTTGTGTTCAAGAAAAAGGCCTGAGAATTTTTGTGTATCTTGCATAGTATTGCTGCCACAATCCTGCTAGGAATTTCATAGCCAAGCTCAAATCTCTTATGTTATCTCTCTTCTACTTACATTACTGCAACTAGATTGCCTTCAATATGCCATTGCTCAAGTGTCTTCTTCTACTTGTTCTTGCATTCCCAATTCCTTGGATTCATATGAACACAAAAAGAAATAAAGGAATGAACTGAGGGGAAAGACATAGATACAACTAGATTTTCCAAAGCTCTTGTTTATCCAGGTTGGAATAATTTTTTAGTTTGCTTCATTTGCTAAATAGTCAATTTTAAATTATTAGTTTCAATTGCATATCAAATAGAGTAGTAAATTTTTTCATTTCAATTGAATATGAAATTACAAGTACATCAAATCATTAGAAATTTTTCTCTCTAACATTACTGGGGAAGTTGTGGGGAACAATAGTTCTTTCGGGGGTCATGATTCGTTCTTCACCTCTGAGGTAGGGTTTGAAGGGTTTTGATAAGATTAGGTTATTTGTTTTAGATTTAGATTCACATATTCACATAAGTAACTAACTACATCCAGATGATTACTTGTCTTTATTTTGTTTATTAGATTAGAACACATTTCTTAAAAACTAGAAAAGAATAAAAAACATTTAATTTTATTAGATTAGTTTTCTTTCATTGTTTTGCTCTAATATATTGTGAAAACACCAAAAACATAGATTAGATTTCCTTTTATAGTTAGTTTGTTTTATCAAGATCATTTCAATTTCATTCTGTATGACCATCAACGACCCACAACAAGAAAATACATACGGTTGTGATCCTTTGGTCCCACAACCCAACGGGCCAGAGTTGATAATAGATATTGATACAAGTTTACGTTTGACAATTTTACGCACACCTGCTACATTATATGAGAAAATAGAATAACTAAACATGCTAAACATTACTGCTAATCAAGCCTATGATTATTGGAATACTAATGGTAACATGGTTTGATTACGCATATACCCATAAAAGACCACAACCTCCATAAGTTTTTGGTTGTGATCCTTAGGTCCTGTAACCCACCGGGCTTGCTAACCAATTAGATATCGACACTAGTTTACATGCATCAATATTTAGATCATCACCACTTCCACCCGATATCATTTCAAAATTTCATTATTGAACATAGTAGCTGATCAAGATAAGACCTTCTGGACCAGATCGAGAGAATCATCCATAGTCCATGTGGCTTCACTACTCCTCTTGTTCTTACTTTCATGACCTTGTCTGGAAATCTATACGAGGCACCCACATATCAATTTCCACGTGTTCAAAAACCAATGAATAGAATATCGATAGAGCTCAATATTGACTAGAGTCTTTGAGTAGATATCATATCGAGATCGATCCATCATGCCACTTCAAGTTAGGACTGCATTCTTTTCCTTAGATTCACAAATCCCATTAATGTGTGTCAAAGATATAAGGATGCCTCATTAGATTATCCATCACCAAAAACACACACATCATTTTCTATTCTACATAGGCTATCTTAGCATGACTTGAGGAATTTGGGTGTGAATAAGGTCATGTGTTGATTTTCTTTCATATAAATTGGTGAACCTGACATGAAGAGATAGTCTCTAAACATTTCCACTTTCTTCATCCATCCTTTATTCTACAGGTATTCTTATACCCCCAAAATATGTTAGGATACGATGAGTACAGTTGACCCATCCCGAGTTTTGACATGTACAACTACCAAACAGGTATACCAAAACAATCACCTTCACTCTCAACATGGGCATACAACCACTCAACTGCTCAAAACCCTCTTCTTCAGGGAACCAATATTGGTTCCTCTATACGTATTGAGGAACTTGACTAGATCATGCAAACATATCCTCATGAATTATCAAGTTCAAACAACATGAATATAACTAGGGAAGAAATTTTAGATCCTCAGGTATTTTTTCAACAACCCATTAGCATGTAATCAGACCAACTCCCACATCTAGATGAGGAATAATTAGCACAATATGCTAGGAGTGAATAATTCTTCTAGAATATGAACTAAGATTTCGATAGGTTGTAAGGACAAGGTGATGTTCTGCTCCAAAACAATAATGTTACCCCTCCACCAACTAAAAATGTTGCTAATGAGGGGTGGCAGCATAGTGAACAATTCATAGCAGGATACCACACTCCTCAACAACCTCTAAGAGTTCAACAAAAATCACCTAAGAAAAGCACCACCCCATCAACGGGTGATGTCATCTCAACATTGGTAGAAAAATTCAAGGAGCTAGAGCTTTCCTAAAATGCTCAAAGTTCATACACAGGAAAGCAAGAACTTCTCCCTATTTACAGAATTACAAACAAATACCTACTATGCAAAATCCTCTAGTTTATATGGGTACTCCAAAACCTGGAGATTTACTAACTGGGATGGGAACCTTGGGTATGCCCCTCATGCCACATATGGATATCTACAACAGGCACCAACCATAAGTGTGTTTTCAAATGCCATACCAACTAGAAATGTAACGCACTCGACTATGTGCCTTCAATCCCATATCAATGTAATCAAACCCCCTACATACACATGTATTCTAAATCTCTGCATGGGGATATGTACAATTACCTAGGTCCATATGGACATCCCCGAGGATTCCATATGCCCCAAAAATGTTTACACGCAGTCCCATTTCAACAACCAACTCAACCTCCACCTCCCCAATAAGGATCTTCAATGGTGGAAACATACGTAATGGGAACCTATTCTGAATATCTTAAGGAGCCTTTAGACTTATCCATCTATAAATTCACTCTCCCAAGACCCTTTCCTAATCTTTTGAAATTAAAAGGGGAGGGAGATCCTAATGCTCACATCAAAGCTTATGCAATGACCATTCGAGAGTTTCTCCCATGGGGCCAGTTGTTACAAATATTTTCCCTAAGATACTATAAGGTATTTCTCTCGATTGCTACTATAGGATATCGAAGGATTCAATACACTCCTTCAAGTAACTCGTATCATAATTTATTAAGGATTTTGATATGAAAAAACTTTTGAGAAAAAGAATCATGTAATTCCTTCATATCAAACAAGAGCACAACGAGTCTGCAGCCCACTTCATTCAAAGGTGGTGATAGGTTCTCTACTCCTCTGCAAGTGCTCCAAATATGGATCAGACAAAACTTTGTGATTTATTCCTCCACTCCCTCAATAGGGAAACAAAAGAAGAAGTTCAAAATTTCCCACTACGAAGCTATTAAGAGGTGATAGAGTGTGCTCTTCAAATTGACCAATAATTCATTGATAGTGGTCACAAGACTTATGCAGCAAATGGAAGGTTATTCACCCCTAATTAGAATAAACTCGTTACTCCAATAGTTCAAACCATGGAGTTATGAAAGATGGAGTTATTGACCAGCCCAAGAAGCCTAATGTTGTTAGTCCTCCCAATACAAATAGTACCAATAAAAACAACAATGGAAACAACAAGAGAAACAATAAATTCTTTCCCTCAGTCAACGCTGTAGATTTTAACCATCAACAATAACAAAAACAACAAAAACCTCAACAATCAAGACAAACACAGACCCAAGGCCCTAACCAATACCTAGGCAGGTATCCAAACCAATTCTAAAACCAAGGGAAAGGGTTCCCAAATTTTAACTATAACAATCAATAGTTGAACAATAACCGTAATTTCGTACCACAACAAGGTGTAAACCAAAGGCCTTGAGATTATGATCCCGATTTATATTGTAGTTTCCATAGGGTTCATGGGCATGACATAATAACATCATGCGATTGTAACAAGTTTCTACAACGTTTTCCAGAGGATCAAAGATAATTATTTGTTGACATGTTTTTGGAAAACCCAACAACACCAACTCAAAACACCTATATGGGAACAATATCTCCGTAATACACACCACTTAGAATCTTTAACAATCATCTCCCCACATGTCCAAAGGATGGTATAATAGATCCAAATGGTTCAAACAAAGGTATTGTAATAGGGACCCATGATCGTAAAGCCTCAACTTCGTCAAACCCACAAGTGGCACCTCCTTTGGATGGTCGCAAGAAACAAAAATTGTGGGGTTGGTGGAGTTGGACACTGAAACTCATATTAACGCTTCCACTAGAACCAAAGATTATTCTTTACAAAAATCCCAATCTAACCAACTATATCAGATGACATTCATGATATGTTAGGCAAGCCAATAGGATCTTCTGGCTTGATTAGTGATCTAACCAAGACCTTATCTCACATTTATTTCTTGGATCTATTGAATAATTACCCTACACATAGAGCCACTCTTTTAGAAGTGTTAGGTCTTGGCCATTTGATTAACATCACCCCTCCTCTAGAGGTGTAGATAAACCACGTGGAATTTTATGTCTATCCTCTAGGGAATCCTAAAAGATATGTTGGATTCGTATTTGACATCAATAAGATGCCCACGGATGTTGAAATAGCTCGTAGAGGTGATCCATCATTGTTTTTACAAGTTTGGATTTACAATAACTATGTAAAGCGTGCAATGATTGATGATGGGGTAGCGGTTAACATAGTCCCTTTCTCTTTCCTTAAAAATTTAGGATACAGAGAGATAAATTGCTCCTCAACACAAACACAATGAAAGACTATGACAACCTCAAGGCAACATCGATCAAAACTATAATGTTGTCAGTCACCCTTGGGCCTAAGACGATACTAACCGAGTTTTACATTATAGACCAGGAAACTAGCTATAATATTATCCTTGGCCATCCTTGGATTCATCACATGAAGGAAATTCCCTCCATGTTTTTTTAGGAATTCATATTCCTTCATTTAGGGAGGGTATTCATGGCACAGGGTGATCCAAAACCCTTCAACATACACCTAGCTAACTTGAAAAAAGGCTAGGGATCCACTCTGAGTTTGAGCTTCCTACAAATTAGTTAAATAAACCTAAAATATTAGTGCGGAGGAAAATTAGGTCCCAACAATAGACTTAGAGGTCATTGGACGGATCAAAGGCATTTCAATAGTTAAAGATGAACCCATCATTATAGAGATTGTATTGTTAGGAACCACAAAAATATTGTCGAGCTATTGGAGAAGGATTTATTTATTCTTCTTCCATTTAATTCTATGAGTATGGGACATATCCTCTAACTTTGTTCTCTTCATGCAGATTAGGTTTTTATGGTTGAAGTAACTGAGGTAAAGGAGGAATATTCAAAGGATGATATGACATCCATTTTTCTAAGTAACTATTCAACTCTCCATTTTGATGGAGCCAAGTGTCATTTTGGCACCGAGGAAGGTGTGATTCTTACCTCTCTTGAGGGAAGGATTCTACCTTTTTCCTTCAAATTAAACTTCAAATGCACAAATAATGGGGCTGAATACAAATCCCTTCTACTTGGTCTCATTGTATGCCATAGAATGGGTGCTATTAATATTAGGGTGCTAGGTGATTCACAACTTGTTGCAAATTAGATATCTAAGGTATATGAGACTAGAGATGAGAATTTACAACTCTAGAAAACAATAGTGTTGAATCTAACAAAGGGGTTTTACTTCATCTCAATTGAGGTAATTCCTTGAGAGAGTAGAACCTCTTTGCAGACTCAATAGAAACGTCTTCTTCTCTCTTTACTCCAACTAGTGCATTGGAAGATACAAACTTTATAATCTCGGTTCATGTTGAGCCTTTGGTTCGTAAAACACCGATAACTCCAATGTTGACATACATAGAAACTGAGAGCAAGTCTGTCATTATATATCACATTGATATTGATAAAGAAACTCTGGGATATCTAAACACTCTTGCAGAATTACATCTTACTCATCACGAGGTTGACCTTTCCCTAATTCCACTTTCTTCTTCCTATTATAGAAATCCTATGATAGAATCTTCTCTTGGGAAGGAACTTGAAATTTATGAGGTAGGATAAGAGTGGGATTTAGAGATGCCTCTAGCCCCTCTTAAGTTTGAGGAAGGTAATGCTACCTTAATCAAGGGAATGATTGATATAAACATTGGGACCAAGGAAGAACAAAAATATTGAAACTAGGATCCTCTTTAACTCCTAAGAGGAAGTTGAAATACATACCTGTATCCTCAAAGAGCATCAAAGAGCTTTCACATTTAGCTACAAGGAAATGATGGGAATTACATCACATATTGCATAGTGCATAATCTTGTCACCAAGCCAGATGTTAAGCCAATTAAGAAAAATTCAAGGCCCATGAAGCCAAAGGCAGCCCTCATGGTGAATGAAGAAGTGATGAAACTCCTTTAGGTAGGGTCATCAAGCCATTTGACTACTCACAATGGGTATATAATATATTCCCCATCCTAAAAAAGAATGGAAAGATTTGTATTTGTATAGAATTTCAGGATATCAACAAGGCTTGTCCCAAGGATGATTTCTCGTTACCATCCATTGATGTTATTATCGACACAACAATTGGTTTTGAGTTGTTGTCTCTCATGGATGGGTTTTCTGGGTATAATCAAATCAGAATCTCTGAGGAAAACCAAGAAACTATGTTCATAACTCCTTAGGGAACTTATTGTTATGCTATTATGTCATTAGGGCTTATGAACGATGGTGCCCACGTACTCAACGGGTGATGCTTTATTTTTCATGATCTTATACACAAAATGGTGGAATCTACATAGATGACCTTATAGCTAAGGAAAGAAAAATATCGCAATCACGCAAAGGTGATTATTATCATCCTTTCGATGTAACGAGAGGCAATATTTTGAGATACATCATATCTTCACGAGGGATTGATATAGACCTAGCCAAAATCCAAGTTCTACCGGAAATGAATCCACCATCGATGAGTCCGGCATCGATCTTTTTTGGAAAAATCGGTGTAATCTAAAGGTTTATCCCGATTTGACCTTTATTGGTCATCCAATCAACAATTTATTAAAAAATGATTACAACATTGATTGGATTGAATAATGTAATGAGGCATTTGAGTCAGTTAAACGGTTCTTAGTTTCTCCTCCCATAATCATGTTACCTAGGTCAAATTGCCCTTTGAACTCATATTCATGAGCTACGGATATCTCATTAGCCTGCATGTTGGCTCAAGAAGATGATGATAAAAGAGAGTTTGCAGTCTATTTCATTAGTCAAAAACTAATTTATTATGAAACACATTATACATAAAAAGAGAAGGAATGCTTTTTTATAGTCTTCATGACAAAAAACTTAAGACATTACATGATAAACCAAGAAACAAGGGTTATTATTATATCTGATCACCTGTGGACATTTCTCATGAAATGATCCTATCTAAGAAGGTTGGATGCTTCATAACTCGATGGATGAGTTTGAGTTAATATTTTTAATCGAAATACGTCAAAGGAAAAATCATTGTAGACTGGTTGGCTGATAACCCATTGGATGGAGGTGATCTATTAAATTTAGACTTTCTTGATGATTGTGTGTATTTCATTGAAACTAGGCCGACCATATCTATGTGTCCATGGTACATTGATATCATTAATTTCATAGGGGACCATACATATCTAGAAGGGAAAACCTCGTAGCAAAGAAGATGATTACATATAATAACCACCAAGTATGTCATCTTGGAGCAAGTGCTCTATCGTAGAGACTTTGATGGAATGTTTCGAAGATGTGTTCAAGAGGAAAAATATGAAAAAAAATCTTTACGAATCACATAACATAGTATGTGGAGGTCACTTTCGTGGCCACTCCAATGCTCATAAAATACATCGGATGGGTTATTTCTTTCCCATGCTAGAGCATAAGGTAGTAGATTTTGTGCGCAAATTCCATAAATGTCAAGAGTTCTCTAATGAGATCAACATACCGGCATAGGCTCTACAACCAATTGCAACACCATGCCCCTTTTCCACATGGGGACTAGATTTGATAGGGAAATTCTCTCCCTCATCAATAGATGATCATAACTTCATAATCATGGCCACATAGTACTTTTCCAAGTGGGTAGAAGTCATGCCTCTTAACACCGTGCTTGGATCAGTAATCACAACGTTCATTCTAAATCAAATTATTTATAGGTACGAGGTTCCACAAGTCATTATCTTAGATAATGGCACATCCTTTAAAAATGAAGACGTACGTGAGCTATGTGAGAAATTCAAAATAAGTCACCACATGGCCTCTCTTTATTATCCTCATGCCAATGAACAGTGTGAGGCTATGAACAAGACATTGAAGTCCATTCTCCTTAAGACCATCAAGGAAAACAAGTGAGATTGGCATTTAAATATTTTTCTAGCCTTGTGGGCCTATCAGACATTCAGTAAGAACATTGACAGGGGAAACCCCTTTTCTTTGGTATTTGGTGCAGAAGCAGGTTTTACCGCTTGAATTCAAGATACCTAGTCTCTGTATATCATTGCAAGGAATTATAGGAGAAGAAGGCTATCGATAAGCATGACTCTCTCAGCTAGAAATTCTTGATGAGGCTAGAATCAACACTCGATGGGATGACTCAGCAATACAACAAGAAAGTCTATGAGCATGAAATATATGAGGGATATTTGGTTCTAAGACTTGATAGCTGAATAGACAAAAATACCGGCAAAGGAAGGAAATTCAGAACCAAGTGGTTGGGTCCATATCGAGCAATATAAGACTACAAAAATGGGGTATTTCACTTGTGTACACTAGAGGGTGAGGAGTTTAATGAATCTATGAAATATCTTCACCTAAAGAGGTATTACGCATGATCCATTAGCATTTTCATATGTACATTAAAACATCTGCATTACATTTTCATCTGCCAGTTAATTTTGTAAAATTTATGATCATGGGACTTATTCTTATATCAACTCCTAAAGACTTCTAAAAGCAATGAAGAAACATTCAAATCACATCTCTTCAAATTTTCATGGTATCATCAATTGTTTCCAAATCATTCCATCATCGAAATAGGATAAGACAAATTTTTGATCGTAACCATACCAAGGCTTGCATACTTGGTTCTACTTATAGTCTCTTTCTAGATTAGGTGTCTTTTCCTATAGTCTATTCTAGAAGCTTCATGGTGTCGCATCTATCCCATAAACATATCTTTGGAAATAAGAACATTCTATCCATTTTTCCTAGATAAATAAGTCAAATGCAAATCCACGAAAATTTTATTTTACACATTTCTTTTCCCTACCAACCTTCGGTGTTGAGCCCGTGTCTCTTACTGGTGATGTAGGGTTGGGAAAGGAGAGAAATTCCCTTACTCACCTATGCCTTTTCCATGGTGATAAACCCATACTTCCTACTGGTAGCATGGGGAAAGGTGTAGGGGTCTCTTTGACAAAATTAAAAGTTAGAAACAGTGCATTCAAATAGTGTGAAGTCATAAATAAAAACAAAGTGAGTTAGATGTCTACAATTCCAAAAGAGATTAAAACCTCAAAACAAAATTTTGTCAACCAAGTGGCCATCTATGGATCTAAGTCTAGATAAACTGGAAAGAAATTCACATTATATAATATAAAGAAAACTTGAGTAGAGCAAGGTTGTAGTGTCCCAATTTGGTTTTGTCAAAATCTTGTCTTTCTCTCATCATTACCATACAAAAAAATTCATAACTTGTGACATATATAGATCTTAGTGTTGATCCCTCACATCTTCTTTGGTTGCATAGGGTTATGAGTGAGGAAAGTTCATTCACTAATCATATCACAGTATAACCAAGTTTTGCCAAAACAATACGAATTACCAAATATTGTTTAAAGAAACTAAAGTTCAGTATTACAATGTGTTTGCATTATCATATATCAACATTATAAAATACAAAATAAATCATTCTATTATCATTCACATCCACTACATACATTCTGAAAAGCATAGAAAAGTGGAAATTCTAAACATATAGAGTACACAAGTGAGATAAGCCAAAAGGAATTCAACTCAGATACAATGGATTACCGAACCAAAAAGAAGAGTTTGTATATATCATGGTGAGTCAAGTTTGTATACAATGCCATCATGCACTAGGCATGGTCAAAATACTCTCAATGAGCCCGAAATATACAAAAAAATGTATAATGATAAAAAAATTGTGATAAATCAATAAAAATCCCACAAGCATGTCAATCCTCTCTGTGATCCCTCGGATGGTGCATGACCACATATGAGACTCCTATTGCAGCTATGACAATGACGAGAGTGAACCGAGTGGTGTGAGTGCTCATGGTGATAGCTAATGGCCATGGTATCACTACGAGTGTGGCTTCCCCTCATCAATCACTCGGCTTCCTCATACCTAGACACTTGAGTATGAAGGGAGGTCATCACCTTCGCTACTCTCTAAATAGGTGAAAACACATCAGTATGTCTATCGGCTGCTAGTGGTTGTCTGAATACTCAATCATCTTGGCTTATGTCTTCCCGAGGGGATCAACAGAGTGTCTAGACACACTGTCTAATAAGATCTCGCCACTCATGTGTAGTCGCTGCAAGAAAGAAAAGAAGAATAACCAATTGACATTTCCAACTAACAAAGTTGAGAGAAGAGTGTTAACATACTTGGATCTCTGGGCATCTTTGTCGATTGGTGGCTTCGGTGGTGGCTGCGTGGCTCCTCCCCAAAGCTAGAGGTGTGAAATTGTCCTATCATAGACTTGTCATCTCCCTCTCCATCTCAAGAAAGTGATGTCTCCGAGACCAAGGTCTCTCTCTCCGCACTCACCTCCTCATGTGTCACTCTCAAAATATCTTGAGTTTCATGCCACTTGGGATCACTCTCCTCCTCCTCCATGTGGGATACCCTACCAGCCTCACTGCCTGACCCCTCATCGCTTGTCTCCTCTCTGGAAAAATCCTCCTCGGTATCATCTCTTATGTACTCCTTTGAGTCAGAGTCAACATATATAGGCTCATCCTCCTCTCTACTGTGAGTGAGAGTGGCGCTATCTGAAGTAAAGGAAATTGAGGAGAACCAACTTCTCGTTAGGAACATACAACATGCCTAACTATGATGGGCACACCGGGAGTAACCATAGTCTAGTCAGGGTCCCCTCTAGGGCCCTTCTAGGCTTCCTGAACAATCCTATATATACCAAGATACAATCGGAGGAAGCATAACCGCATAGGGAGTGCAAAAATGATGAGGGAACCAGTCAAATGGATGCATCTCAACTCTCTTTAACCTTTCCAATAACTACCATGTAGTAGAGCATGCCACCACCGTGGTTGGCTCCGCCTCAAAATCCTACCATGTCCTAGTAGGGTGTGGTAACATTGTCTTCCATGGTCAAAGAAGCCACTAGCTAGTAGGGGGTCCGAAATACTAACATCCCTATCCACCTTGCTTCTTGAATAGCCTCTAGAACCAACATTGATATTCCACTTCTATAAGGGGCAATGCACTCATACACCTAACTCATGACTAATGTAGGGGGTGTCAATGATCGGCCTTGTGAGCCCCTAACAACTTTGTATAGGTCATGATATGTGGTCCTCAATATGTCTACTCCATAGGCATAAATATGGCCATGTGCCTTAATCTGAGTAATAATGGGAGCCCAAAAATATAGTAGTGTGTCACCTCCCTTTTCCCCGATTAACCGCGAGGCCAAGATACCCATGATGGCCTTATGGATAGTGGGGATGGGAGCAGTAGGAATGGATCAAACCTTGACCCCCTTCTTTGAACCAAAATAGACCGTGACATCCCCCATATAAGTATCCCATAGATTCATCATGGATATGGATGTTCTTGTCTCTGTGGTCAATCTCCTCCCAACTACTAAGAGCCCAAGAATGCGTTATACGTCTTCTAGGGTGATGGTTCACTCACCCCGACACTGGAAAATAGAAAGTGTTTCAGTCTACATCCCAATAAGAAAAAAAGTCATACAAGATGTGATTAGAAGGAGTGACATAGGGCACCCATGCAATCCTCCAAATCCCTTCCCTTTGGAGAGTGTGTTATGTTTTTGGAGCCTATTTTCATGTTAGAGTGTGGTACACCTTCTATGTGTTACACTCGGGTATTTTTACGGTGGTCCCACTTGCTAGTGAGTAGGTCAAGGGGTTCGGGGTGAAGCCCCGAAGTAAATTTTCATGGGTGGTTTATTAACCCATGGGTAATGGGTAACCGTTATGGGTTGTTTTTGGGCCCATGGTTTTTTCGGTACCCATTGTTTTGATACCCACGTTTTTTGCCCATGGTTTTGATACCCACAGTTTTTGCCCATGGTTTTGATACCCATGGTTTTGTATCAAACTGCTTAAGAAATTGTCTATTTATATGGTCTTATGCATATGATACAAAGATAAGAAAATGTATTGCAGATGTGCTTTGAATTCGGGTGTGAATTCTATAGAGTTTGTTGAGCATAGCTCCAAACGGATCTGGGTATTGTATTGAGAGAGTGGAGGCTTGTAATAAAATCTGAGCAAGTGATTCTTGGTGGACGTAGCCCAAATTGGGTGAACCATGTTAAATACTATCTTTCTATGTTGTGTTATTTATTCTACACTTTTATTTGAGATCTGTAATATTTTCTACATATTAGTTTCTACTATTGCGATTCTGTAAGGGATTATTCCACATATTTTATCTCTTATTTCCTAACAATTGGTATCAGAGCCTGGTTTGGTTTGCTAAAGTGTTAAATCACAAGGAAAGTTTTATCTTGAGTGGGAGCTATGGCAGATGATGGAAGATCTAGGGTTGATAAATTCAACGGGAAAAATTTCAATCTTTGGAAGATGCAGATGGAAGATTACCTTTATCAGAAGGATCTTTATACTCCATTTCTGAGAAGGTGAACAAACCCTCAAGTATGATAGATGTGGAATGGGATTTTTTGGATTGGAAGGCACTTGGAATGATCCGGCTATGTCTTGCATCTTTGGTATTATTTAATGTTTCAAAGGAAAAGACTACAAAAGAACTAATGGATGCATTAGGTAAGTTGTATGAAAAACCCTCTGCCTCTAATAAGATATTTTTAATGAAAAAATTGTTTAATATGAAGATGTCTGAGAATAGTTCAATAGCAGATCATTTAAATGATTTCAATAAGGTTGTGAATATGCTAGCTTCGATTACAATATAATTTGATGAAGAAGTTAGGGATTTATTAATTTTGTGCTCTTTACCTAAAAGTTAGAATAGCTTGGTAATGGCGGTAAGCAACTAGGTTCCAGCTAACTCGAAGTTGAATTTTGAGGATGTTATAGGGGTGATTCTAAGCGAGGAAATGCAAATAAAAGATCTAGGGAATTGTTATCCAAAATTCACCCCCCAGGGTAATTTTGATAACATGCATCAGGATATTCAAGTCCCAGGCAAAGTATATTGATTCAAGGCAAAAAATCATGTTTCTGGGGTCCCCTCGGCTTCTTTCTAACTCTCTTGTCCAAGAAGAAAACCCAGCACGTTTTTAAAATGTGGAAAAATTGTAAAAGCCAAGCTTGGAGCCGAAATACAGAGAAAATTGGCTAAGTCCTAGCCCAGGCAGCACTTGGGACGGTTGGGACTTTGGGGTGTGAATCGGCCGAAAAGCCGCTAGGTGGTCTGTGCAGCACTTGGGATAGTTGGGACAAAAGTACGTGCGGGACGCGAAAGGCCGAACCAGCCGAAAGGGGAAAAAATTGCCTAAGTCTGTTTCACACAGTTGGGACATTCGGGACAAAAGTACGCGAAGGACGCGGATCGGCCGATTTGGCGCAAGTCAGTCCATTTCAGGCGGTTCGGAAATATTTGTCCCATGTAGTCTGAAAGCAGTTGGGACAAGAGTAAATGGAGGACGCTAACCGCCAGTTCAGCCGAAACAAAGGACTTTCAGTTTGGGACATCTGGGCCAAAATTACGCATGGGACGCAAAAGTTGAAGGAGTCGAGAGCAAATGGGATCTTGCCACGTGTCTTCACCGCAAAGAGGGACAAGGAAGCCCGAATCGGGCGGTTCAGAGAAATTTGTCCCAGACAGTTTGGGACATCCGGGCCAAAAGTATGCATGGGATGTGAAAAGCTGAAAGAGCCGCCAACGAATCAGAACGTGCCACGTGTCACAAGGGGAAGCGCAATGGAAATTGGCTAAGTGTTTTTGGCCAAAAATTTCAAAGGGCAAGGTTTGAAGGGTCGGCCCGAGCCAATAGACACAGGACATGTGTCCTAAGGTGGGGAAGTTCGGAGCTTAGGGAGAGCTTTGGAAACTTAGAAAAGTTTTGGCCAAAAAACTAAAAGGTAAAGGATGACCCCGCGCCCCTGTCCTCCAACCAGATCACGCCACGTGTCCCAAGTGGCGGAGCGCGAGGAAAAAAATGGAAATTTTTCAAAGTTATAAAAAGTCAAAATTTTCAAAGGAAAACCCACGGAAAGGGAAGGAGAGAGAATTGCTCATCCAATCAGCGCCCGACACGTGTCATCCAAGTGGTAGAGTGTGGGAAAAATTCAAAATCCGTTTTGGCTTTTTTTGCCCTAAATCTTCAGATCGCCATATCTTTCGATCCAGAGCTCAGATTTTCACGTTCTTTATATCAATGGAAAGCTGGAAAAATTATCTGCATGATTCCGGGTCAATCTTGCATTTTGGTTCAGTTTGGAGAGAGAAAATCAAGAAATGTCTCTGGCGCGTGGTAATGGCCAGAACTGACGTTTCAACAACCGTTTTAATGCACATGGGTCGCATTCTTCTTCAACATGGCCAGAACTGACGTTTCAACAACCAGTTTTAATGCACATGGGTCGCATTCTTCTTCAGCATGGCCAGAAGTGATGTTTCAACCACCGATTTTAATGAAGAATGTGTTTTGGTCAATGGTTGGGATTGCTTGCACGTTTTCTGTGTTTCTCTCCTGGGCTCGACCCATGCATTGTATAAAGCCAGATTTGGCTCATTTTAAAAGGGTGGTTCATCTTTTCAGCTCTGCCTCCCTTCTTTTCTTCTCTAGGGTTGAAAATGGAGTTCGAACCTCCTTCCTTGCTCTGTAATGGCGTTTTTGCCTTTTACTATTGAAATGATGTTCTGTGTAAACTTCTGAAGCAATAAAAACATGTTTCGTGATGCATCTATCCATCCTTTCTCATTTTTCACTTGTTTTCTTCTTTCCTCTCTTCATTGCAGGTATTTGTGCACGTTTGAATGTTCATTGCAGGTTTGGAGCTGTGTTCATGGAGTTTTGGGACATTTTCTGTGTGAAATCTATCCTTGGGTTTGTGATGCATCTGTCCATCCTTCCCATTGCTCACCTCTCCTTGTTCCATGGCAGTTTTGATAGATGTTCAACATTCTCCTTCTCTGGTGTATCACCATTTTAGTGTAGGCTTTTTGTTCTTTTCTCTTTTCTCTCTCTCCCTGTCTCCTTGGTGGTTAGATTAGGATTAGATTAGCTTGCCTGCACTGGAATAGCTTGTGGTAGGTAGTTTAGGAGCAGGAACCAGCCTTCTCTGGAGATTCCTTTCTCATATTTGCAAGTCCCACACTTGGAGAGAGGATTCAATGTTGTGCAATCACACTAGATGCTAGTATGATCAACCTAGAAATCTGATCAACATCCAGGGGTGCTGTGATTTTGCTACAACAATTTTGGCACGCCGGTGGGACACTGAGGTTAGATTATTTCATCTTTCAGAGGTGTCTCATTATCAACAGAAAAGTTTAAGCCACCGTGTGTTTGCACCAACAGTTTTGGCATGCCAGTGGGACCTTAGAGGTCTTCCACTTCATCTTTTGCAGGTTGGTGTGTTCCTGTGAAGATTTCAGCCTTTGGAGGCACTTGCAAACACATCTGGTGACTCCATCTGATTAGCAACCCATTTCTGAAGTTGCAGACCCATTTTCCATCCATTCCCATCCATCCTTCTTTCCATCCCTTTCATTCTTTTCCATTCCATGAAGTTGTGCAATCATGACTTCATTTCCATCATGGAATTCACATTTTCAACAACAACAATGTTTCCCACCTCCAACATGTTTTACAAATCCTCCAAATCAGCATTTTGAACAAATTCAAAATCAGTATGCATACCCATATGAGCAGCAATGCCAAAATCAGTTTGGCTATGGAGCTTTCCAAGAGCAAGAGTATGCATATAATGAAGAAAATCAAATGCAAGATGCTGGTCTATTGGAGAAAATCCAAAAGATGGAGGTAAAGATGGTGCGATCCGAGAGCAACACTCAAATGAGAGCTTTGGGGTGGGCTGCAGGACTCCTTGTCCATGGGGAGGCCCTTTTCCAAGACACTTCAACCCTCAGGAGAAGCTGGACTTCATGATGAAGATGCTGCCCCAACTTGCACAATGGACAAGCAGAAATAGAGGCCTATACACTTGTTGTTGAACAACCTTGTCAATGGGTAAGTTCTACACCATCATTTGGTTTTCTCTTCCCATTACTCAAGTAGCATCATCTCATTTGGAATTACAAATTCTAAACTCCCCATCTGCTGTCCCAAATGTTGATCCCATGTCTCCACCTCTCAGTCTTCCACCACACCTCAATTCTTCTTTCCTTTTTCCTTCCAAACAGTCATCCCCTCCACAAGAGCTAAAAGAAATACACTCTCCCCAAAGAAACAAGAGGTTTCACCTCCTCTACCACCACAAAAAATTTCCAAATCAATTGAGTTACAACCCATCCCTCCTCTTGCATTCCCAATTCCATGTGGGGAAGAAGAAATTGCAAAAATCGGCCATGAAGGACAGCAAGAAGAGGAGCCCAATAGAAAAGAAATGACAGACAACTTGAGGGTTTGGGCTGCCAAATTTGGGATGACAAAGATCCCCTTGATGGTTAAACCTACAAAAGAGGCTAAGGTTGAACAAATGGTGGTTAAGACTGATTTTGTGGCAGCAGAAGAAGAGTAAAAAGAAGAAGCAGATCAGCAGTTAGTTTTCTCAGAAAGTAGTGTCCATGTTGGCACTCTATTTGAAGGAATACTGATTCAATTCAAGTTACACAATAAACCATAAAGGAAGAAAGCTCAAAAGAAGATCTTGCAGTCCCAACTTGTCCTCTAGAGCAGAAGATTGAAGAGTTTGACTTGACAAACTTCATGTTGGAGGAAGAGTTCAATCAAGAGCAAGATTGTCTTCAAGTAGTAGAGAAAGGAGAAGCTGCTCCAGATCCAAAAGAAGAGGAGCACATTCTAGTTGTGGAGGAGAAAAGTGCAGATCCAAGGGCTTTGAGCACAAAGCAGGCTACAGGAGAACCTTCAGTTCTTCTTTCTACTTCACCTCTCTCAAGTTCTAGTACTGAAGAGGAGTTTGATCTCTCAAACTCAATGTTGGAGGGAGAAAGAAACCATGGTGGTCAAGTTACAGATCAAGAAGACACCATGGAGGAAGTTGAGCATTTGCAGTAGGACAGCAATGAGGCAGTTTATCTATTAGATTTGGAGGACTGTTTTGATGGAGAAGAGCCGGTTGAGTTTCCACCATTCTCTCTTTCATCATCCACATTCCAAACACTTGAGTCTGCTGTCATGAAGGAGAACATTCATTTGCAGCAGCCTGCATCTTATAGCAGCTCTTTGGAACCAAGATTGGAAGATTTTAATCTTTCATGTCCTTCATTGGAGGAAGAGAAAGGGTAGAAGGGTTTCACCATTTCTTCCACACCATCCATTCAAGAAGGTCTACAAGAGAACTCCATTCTTGGAGTTGAAAATCAGAGTTATGGGCATACTCAATGGATCAGACCTTGCCCAATCAGGTATTTGGCTTCATTAGAGCCAGAGGAGAAGCCACAACCAGTCATGCTTGCTTCTGAGCATGAGGGTGAGCTACAAAGTACCAAGGATCAGCCGTCATACCTCTTCAATCCAAATGCAGAGCAACTAAAAGAGGTATTGAATTTTCCTTCAGCTGATACCTTGATGATTTGGGTGGAAGATCAGCTTCTTGTTGATTTTCCGCTCATCCTAACAACCATGTTCAATGCCAAATAAATTGCATGGCTGCCACTTTTGAGAAAGGGAAGCTATTTCTCACAACCAATTACAGGGTTTGTTTAGCTTGCCTTTGCTTCTAGTTAGAGTAGAGTAGGTAGGTTTGCTTTCAGTAGAAGAAGTGCTTGTGCACACTCTGCATGTTCCATTTGGAGCATGTATGATTTTCAGTTTTGTACATAGTTTTTGTGGTGCTGGTTTTACTCTTGCACAGTCCATTTCAGTGGCATTTTGGTGAGAACGACTCCATTTCAGTGGGTTTCCAAGTGGCTCAGAGAGGAGGTTTTCAAATTTCAGATCAGTTTGCAGGTTACAACTCATGACTCCATGCCCAATGGATGCTTCAGGTAACTAGTAACTTCATCTAGCAGGCAGATGACCCTGTTGAGTCGCAAAGCTGTTATCCAAAATTCACCCCCAGGGTAATTTTGATAACATGCATCAAGATATTCAAGTCCTAGGTAAAGTATATTGATTCAAGGTAAAAAATCATGTTTCAGGGGTCCACTCGGCTTCTTTCTAAACTCTCCTATCCAAGAAGAAAACCCAACAAGTTTTTAAAATGTGGAAAAATTGTAAAAGCCAAGCTTGGAGCCGAAATACAGAGAAAATCGGCTAAGTCCTATCCCAGGCAGCACTTGGGACGGTTGGGACGTCGATGCGTGAATCGACCAGCCAAGCCAAGCGGTCTGCAAGAAGATACTTGGGATAGTTGGGACAAAAGTATGTGTGGGACGTGAAAGGCCGAACCAGCCGAAAGGGGAAAAATTGCCTAAGTCTTTGTTCCACTTACGTTGGGACACGGTTGGGACATCCGAGACAAAAAGTACGCCAAGGACGCAGGTTCGGAAATATTTGTCCTAGGCGCAAGTCAATCCAGGACAAGAGTACGTGGAGGTTCGAAATATTGGCGAAATAGTAGGTGAGTTTGGGACATCCGAGGGTTGGGACAAGAGTACGTGGAGGACACAAATGGGAACTTGCCACATGTCTTCGCCGCAAAGAGGACAAGGAAGCCCAAATCGGGCGGTTAGAGACTTTCAGACGGTTTGGGACATCCGGGCCAAAAGTACGCCGTGAAAAGCTGAAAAAGCAAATGCCGTGGGATCGGCTAAGTGTTTTTGGAAAAGTTGAAGGAGGCGAGAGCGAATGGGATCTTGCCACATGTCTTCGCTTAGCAAAGAGGTAAAAACTAAAAGGTAAAGGAAGCCCAAATCATGTAGAGAATTTTTTCAAAGTTTCAAAATTTTCAAAGATAAAATGGAAAAGGAGAGAGAAACAATAGCACCCGACACGTGTCGCATGGTGGAAAAAAATTTAAAATGGCCTATTTTTGCCCTAAATCTTCAAATGTTTCATCCAACTATGTTCTTTTTTAATCTACATGATTCCGGGGTCAATCTTGGTTTGGAGAGATAAAATATTCTGGCGCATGGTAATCGGAACTGATGTTTCAACAACTAGTTTTAATGCACGTGGGTCGTATTCTTCTTCAACATGGCTGGCGACGTTTCAACAACCAGAGTTTTTATGCACATGGGTCGCATTCTTCTTCAGCATGGCCATAAGTGATGTTTCAACCACCGATTTTAATGAAGAATGCGTTTTGGTCAATGGTTGGACTGCTTGCACATTTTCCTGTGTTTCTCTCTCCTGGGCTCGACCCATGCATTGTATAAAGCTAGATTTGGCTCATTTTAAAAGGGTGGTTCATCTTTTTAGGTCTGCCCTCCCTTCTTTTCTTCTCCAGGGTTGAAAATGGAGTTCAAACCTCCTTCCTTGCTCTGTAATGGCGTTTTTGCCTTTTACTATTGAAATGATGTTCTATGCAAACTTCTGAAGCAACAAAAACGTGTTTCATGATGCATCTATCCATCCTTGCTTGTTTTTCGCTTGTTTTCTTCTTCTCTCTTCATTGCAAGTATTTGTGCGCATTTGAATGTTCATTGCAGGTTTGAGAGTGTGTTCATGGAGTTTTGGGACATTTTACGTGTGTGAAATCTATCCTTAGGCCTCGTGATGATGCATCTGTCCATCCTTCCCATTGCTCACCTCTCCTTGTTCCATGGCAGTTTTGATAGATGTTCAACATTCTCCTTCTCTGGTGTATCACCGTTTTAGTGTAGGATTTTTGTTCTTTTCTCTTTTCTCTCTCTCCCTGTCTCCTTGGTGGTTAGATTAGGATTAGATTAGCTTTCCTGCACTGGAATAGCTTGTGGCAGGTAGTTTAGGAGTAGGAACCAGCCTTCTCTGGAGATTCCTTTCTCATATTTGTAAGTCCCACACTTGGAGAAAGGATTCAATGTTGTGTAATCACACTTTGGATGTTAGTATGATCAACCTAGAAATTTGATCAACATCCAGGGGTTGTGATTTTGCTACAACAGGAATCTTCTACTTGGGAATGCTTTGACAAAGTGGAAACTAGAGGGAGACAGGAAGAATAGAGGAAGCGTGGAAAATCGAAAGATCGGGCAAGGTCAAAATCCAAGAGCAAGATTGTATGTTAGAAGCTGTGGAAAGTCTGGGCATGCAAATAAGAATTTGTTGGGAGCTTTAGGACAAGAAGAAACAACGGGGAAGAAAACAAGGAGGCAAATGTGGCGTCGGAAAATGTATGCCAGGATGCTTTGATTCTTTCTTTACATAATATTATTAAATCTTGGGTTTTAGATTCAGGGCTTCTTTTCATGCTACTCCACATAAGCATTATTTTGTTGATTATGTTCAAGGGATTTTGGGCATTTTTTTTCTTGGTGATGATGAGCCTTGCATGAAGTATAGTTAGAAAATGTTCTATTCAAAGGGTTAAGATGTAGAATGAGAATATATGGCTATTGAAGGATGTGAGACATGTGCCTACATTAAGGAGAAATTTGATATCAGCGGGGTAATTGGGAAGTGATGGTTGTACTGTGATATTTACAGCTGACTCTTAGAAGGTTACCAAGGGTGCTCTTGTGGTGGCAAGAGGTAAGAAGCTTAAAACCTTGTATTTATCCACCGATAGAACTAATGATTGTAATCTTGTGTCTTCGAGATGTAGATACAACATTATGGCATTATAGGCTCGCTCATATGAGCCATAAGGGCATGGATATCATAAATAATAATTTTCCTAGATATACATAAACATGTTTGGATTTATGTGAGAACTGCATATATGGGAAACAAAAGTGAGTAAGGTTTCTCAAGGTTGGACCTACGAAGAAAGAGAGTAAGTTAGAGCTGGTACATTCTAATGTGTGGGGAAACTCGGGTATCATCTCTTAGGGGTTCAAGTTATTATGTTACTTTTATTGATGATGCGATAAAGAAAGTTTGGGTTTATCGTATTAGAAACAAATATTATTTATTTGATACTTTTGTTAAATGGAAAGCCTTGGTAGAGAATGAAACAGTCTTAAGTTAAAATGTCTCGGGTCGGATAATGGAGGGAGTATTGTAGTAATGAATTTGATGATTATCATTCTAATAATGGAATCCACGGGGAAAAAGATGGTTCCATGAACCTGTAGTAGAATGGGGTGTCGAGAAAGCATGAGCAGAACAATAATGGAACATGCTAGGAGAATGAGGATACATGCAGGAGTGCCTCTTTATGTTTGGGCGAAGCGGTGAGCACGGTTGTGTACTTAATAAACAGAGGACCCTCAAGTTCCCCGAATGGAGGCATACCGAGGAGGCTTAGTATGGTAAGAAAGTCGATTACTCATTTCTTAGAGTCTTTGGATGTGAGGTGTTTGTTCATACTGACAAGGATGATAGGACCAAGCTAGAGGCTAAATCAGAAAAATACACTTTTATTGGTTATGGTGGTGATGACTTTGGATTTAAATGTTGGAGTATTAAGGACAAGAAAATCATTCGGTCTAGGGATGTGGTCTTTAATGAGAAATTCATGTATAAGTAATGTGATTTTAGGAAAATAGTGAAGAATCTAAGAAAGAATATACAGTGGTAGAGGATCTTCCGAATGGGATAGTGACCCATGAATCAGTTGAGAAACCTACTCAACAGGAACCCCAAACTCCTACAGTGAGGAGGTCTTCTAGGGTAAGAAAATAACCTAAACATTTTTCTCCTTCTCTTTATTATTTATTACTCACTAATAGTGGAGAGCTAGAGAGCTTTGATGAAGCAATGCAAGTAGATGCCAGTAAGAAGTGGGAGCAAGCCATGGATGAGGAGCATAAGTCTCTCATGGAGAACCAAACTTGGGATTTGGTGAAGCTACCGGAAGGAAAAAGAGCATTGCAAAACAAGTGGGTGTATAGAGTTAAAGACGAAGAAGGAGGAAAGAAAATATATAAGGCCCGGTTGGTGGTCAAGGGGTTTGCACAAAAACAAGGTATAGATTTTGATGAGATCTTTTCTCCTGTAGTAAAAATGACTTCTATTAGAACTATTCTTGGAATAGTGGCAGCAGAAGACTTGCACTTAGAATAGTTAGATGTAAAGACTACATTTCTCCATGGTGATTTGGAGGAGGAGCTATATATGCAGCAGCCAGAAGGATATGAAGTCAAAGGTAAAGAGGAGATGGTGTGCAAACTGAAGAAGAGCTTGTATGACCTGAAACAAGCTCCACGTCAATGGTATAAGAAGTTTAATAGCTTCATGATGGAGCAAGGTTATATTAGATGTCATTCTGACCATTGCGTGTATACAAAGAAATTTGAGGATGGAAGTTATATTATCCGGTGTTTATATGTTGATGACATGTTGGTTACAGTTAAAAACATGTAGGAAATAAAAGTACTCAAGAAACAACTAAGTGAATCCTTTGATATGAAGGATTTGGGGGTAGTCAAACAAATCCTTGGTATGAGGATAACTTGGGATAGGAAGGAACGGAAGATGACTTTATCTCAGGAAGAGTACATTAAGAAGGTATTGGATAGGTTTAACATGCAAGATGCTAAACCGGTTGGGACTCCTTTGGCAGGCCATTTTAAGTTATCAAAGGAGCAGTGTCCCAAGACAGAGTAGGAAAGAAACCAGATGTCAAGGTACCTTACTCATCAGCGGTTGGTAGTTTGATGTATGCTATGGTGTGCACTAGGCCGATATTTCCCATGCAGTAGGAGCTGTGAGTAGATTTATGAGTGATCTAGGTAAAGAGCATTGGCAAGTAGTAAAGTGGATCCTTGGTATTTTAGAGGGACCATGGGGAAAATTTTATGCTACCAGTGGATTAGACACCACTTTACGTGGTTATGTAGATTTAGACATGGATGGAGATGTAGACAACAGGAGGAGCATGACATGTTATATTTACACTATAGGTGGGATAGCAATAAGCTAGATTTCATGACTACAGAAGCTGGTGGCTTTGTCAACCACGGAGGTTGAGTATGTTACTGCCATAGAGGCAAGCAAAGAGATGATTTGGTTACAATAATTGCTTGAGGAGTTGGGTCATAAACAGGAGGAATTAAAGCTACATAGTGATAGGCAGAGTGTTATACACCTAGCTAAGAAATTTTCTTTCCACTCCAGGATGAAGCATATATAGTTGAGATATCACTTCATCAGGACAGCTTTGGAGGAAGATAAGTTGAAGTTGGAGAAGATTCATACCAGTCAGAATCCTGCAGACATAATTACCAAGGTGGTCACTGAGGATAAACTAAAGCTATGTTTAGCTTTGGTTGGCCTTTGAGGATGATAGTGAAGGGTTGATAATCTTACTCAGTGGAAATCAGTCTCAAAGTGGGAGATTGTTATGTTTGTGGAGCCTATTTTCATGTTAGAGTGTGGTACACCTTCTATGTGTTACACTCGGGTATTTTTACGGTAGTCCCACTCGCCGGTGATCGGGTCAGGGGGGTTCGGGGAAAAGCCCCAAAGCAAATTTTCATGGGTGGTTTATTAACCCATGGGTAATGGGTAACCATTATGGGCTATTTTTGGGCCCATGGTTTTTCGGTACCCATTTTTTTGATACCCACGGTTTTTGCCCATGGTTTTGATACCCACGGTTTTTTCCCATGGTTTTGATACCCATAGTTTTGTATCAAACTACTTAAGAAATTTTCCATTTATATGGTCTTATGCATATGATACAAAAACAAACAAGTGCATTACGGATGTGCTTTGAATTCGGGTGTGAATTTTGTAGAGTTTATTGAGCATAGCTCTAAACATATATGGGTATTGTATTGAGAAAGTGGAGGCTTGTAATAAAATCTAAGCAAGTGATTATTGGTGGACGTAGCCCAAATTGGGTGAATCACGTTGAATAATGTCTTTCTATGTTCTGTTATTTATTCGCACTTTTATTTGAGATCGTAATATTTTTTTCGCATATTAGTTTCTCTTTGTTGCAATTTTGTAAGGGATTATTCCACATATTTTATCTCTTATTTCCTAACATGAGTGTCCCTCTTAGCCTGGGTCAACTGATCCAAAATCCCTAGGAGCTAATCACACTCCCACTCATGACTCAATAGATGTACTCCTCATTCTACATTCACAAAAACACGGGAAAAGTGCAAGTTAGTAACATATATCAAAATATAATCTCATAAAAAACATGACAATAAAAAATCCAAAAAAATTCAAGTTAACATGCATTTTGGTCATTCTGTCCAGAATCACCACCCAGTACAGGACGATGGTCCTGGAATGATTTTCTGAAAACGTCTTTAGCCCTAAACATGCTCAAAAACACAAAAATGACCATTTTTGGTAAAACAAAAGACTTCCATATGGGTAACCACCCTAGAGACTCATTTAAGACAAGAAATTTCTAAAATAATCCCCCCTAGGTAAAATATTCAAGATTTTTACTTTTTAGGTTTGAAAACATAAAAGTGAAATAAAATAACTTTATAATGCGTTGGTCAATCTCCCGCTCATGGAGACATGATCATGATTTTGTAAAGATTGTTTTGGCTGTACTCTTGTAAAAAATGGTCACTGTGGGTCCAGAGCTCCAAATTCACCAAATCAAGAATGCACAAATGAATTGAAAAATGGGATTGTTATATATATATACATTGTTTTAACCTCATTTTGAGTGTATGTGTTCACAGGACTAGAGCGTTGACGACAGGTATATCTCTATATCCCCGTAAAAATGGTAAGTCCTCTTGTCGTTTTGATTTAGTGTTTATTTTTTGACTTTTTTCTATCTGCACTTGAGTCTTCTTTCCCTCTTGCAAGTATCGGGAGCTTGGATGGTGAATTTTCGACACACGAGAGTGTTAGGTATAGCTTCTAACTCCCCATTTCGGGAACGCCATACTCAGACTCTACATCTTATGCCTTTTCATGGCTAAGACACTTCTTTGGGAAATATTTATGCACTAACAATTGTATGTGCTACATTGTCAAAAACTATTACAAAATTCCTCAATGATGATTCAAGTCCTTTCATAAGATGTTCAAGCTCTAAAACCCATTTGTAGTGTATATTTGTATTCGAGATGTCCTTACATAGCTTTTCCACACTTTTTCTAGCTTCTGCTTCATTTTGTACATGTTTTGGCCTTTAAGGCCAGGACCCATTGCCATGCTTGGGTGAGGGTTAAAGCGCCACCTAGGAAGGCCGGCGAGTCTTGCGATTGCCACCCTATGTAGGGCAGCGGTCTTGAGTGATTTTTCTAGATTCCATCATGTGTGTTTTTAACATGTGATGATTCACTTAACTTCACTTTTAGGATGTGTTTGTGAACTGATTTGTCTAAAAATAGTTTTGATTGCTTGGTTCTCCTTCCCTCTTCTATTTTTACATGTGCTTTAGTTAGTTGGAACTGCCTCTTCTTGCCTTGTGCATGAAGGCACATCCCAGCCCCAATTCTTATATATTCCATGCTTGTGTTCAAGCAAAATTCCTGAGAATTTTTGTGTATCTTGCATAGTATTACTGCCACAATCCTACTAGGAATTGCATAGCCAAGCTCAGATCTCTTGTGTTATCTCTCTTCTACTTGCATTGCAACCAAACTTCCTTCAAGCTATCATTGCTCAAGTCTTCTTCTATTGTTGTTCTTGCATTCCTAATTCCTTGGACTCATATGAACACACAAAGAAAGAAAGGAACAAATTGAGGGGAAAGACATAGATACAACTGGATTTTCCAAAGATCTTATTTATCTAGGTTGGAATTATTTGTTTGTTTTCTTCATTTGCTAAATTGTCAATTTTGAATTATTAGTTTCAATTGCATATCAAATAGAGTAGTAAAATTGTTCATTTCAATTGATTAGGTAATTACAAGTAGATCAAATCATTAAAAAATTTCTCTTTAACATTACCAGGGAAGTTGTGGGGAATAATAGCTCTTTCAAGTTCATGATTTGTTCTTCACCTCTAAGTAGGGTTTGAAGGGTTTTGATTAGATTAGGTTATTTGTTTTAGATTTAGATTCACATATTCACACAAGTAACCAACTACATCTGGCTGATTACTTGTCTTTAGTTTGTTTATTAGATTAGAACACATTGCTTAAAAAATAGAAAAGATCAAAAACATTTACTTTTATTAGATTAGTTTTCTTTCATTATTTTGCTTTGATATATTGTGAAAATTCCAAAAACATATATTAGATTTCCTTTTATAGTTAGTTTATTTTATTAAGATCATTTCAATTTCATTTTGTATGACCATCAATGGCCCATAACAAGAAAAGACATACAGTTGTGATCCTTTTGTCCCATAACCCAATGGTCTGAAGTTGATAACAAATATTGATACAAGTTTACATTTGATAGTTTTATGCACACCTGCTACATTCTATAAGAAAATAGAACAACTAAACACACAAAACATCGTTGCTAATCAAGGATACGATTATTGGACTGCGTTCATAGAAATAGGGTTTGATTATGCGCATGACCATAATAGGAACACAACCTTAATGAGTTTTGGTTGTGATCCTTAGGTCTTGTAACCTAACGAACTGCTAACCAATCAAATATCGAAACTTATTTGCATGCATCGGTATTTAGATCATCACCACTTCCACTCGATATCGGTACATATGTTTCATTATTGAACATAGCAGTTGATTAGTCCAAGACCTTCTAGACCAGGTGGAGAATTGTCCATAGTCCCTATGACTTCACTACACCTCTTATTCTTACTTCCATGACCTTCTCTGTAAATGTATTCGAGGCACCCGTAGATCAATTTCTGTGTGTTCAAAAACTAGTGAATAGATTCTCGGCAAAGCTCGATATTGAATGGAGTCTCCAAGAAAATATCATATCAGATCGATCAATCACGGCAATTCAAGTTAGGAGAGATTTCTTTTCATTAGATTCAAAAATCCCATTAATGTGTGTTAAACATATAAGGATGCCTCATTAGATTATCCATCACCGCACACACACACATCATTTTCTATTCTACACTAGCTATCCCGACATGACCTCAAGAAATTAGGTGCAAAGAAGGTCACGTGTTGATTTTCTTTCATACAGTATCATATTGATGATCTACACTCACTTCATCTAACTTCATCTACGAGAGTATCATGATTGAAATATTTTTCTTTTGGGTCATAAATGGCATAATTCCTATTTATGGGACTGGCAAAGTGTAGGGATCTATATAATTATGACAACTGGTTCTACCGTTATAGTCACCTTCATCTGTACAAAGTCTTGAGGATCATATGTGACTAATCAGATGACAGGTAACCACCCATTTTGGAAGTAAAATCTCATGACATGCAAATGGTGAATAGAGGAGGAAGATCAATATCTGATATATCTTGTGTGAACGTCAAACTAGGGCACATATGGATGGTAAAATGGAGCCCTTTGATGAATCCGATGGTTTGAACTGTTGTACCATCTAACTAAAAAAATCCCCTAGAGATTGGAGTATATTGTATTCCTAACACATCTGCAATCTACTTGGGCATAACAAAACTACTAGAACCAGTATCAATCATGCAATTATGTACCAAATGATCACTAATGATCAAGGAAATATAGAGTGGTGGTGGTTTATTGGCCTTGGGAATAATTTTCCCTTCTGGCTGACACAAACTCATAGCAATTATTGTTCCATGACCGGATGATATGTCGGTTGTACAAAAACTGTTTAGAGCTTCTCGTAAAAAGTTTCTTTGAGAAGGAATCAAGAGTGCATCCCATATAGTAACACTTAGGTTAGTATTATTCATCTGTTCCATAATGATGAAAGGAATGTTTTCTACATTGTTGATATTTTTTTACCTTGAAATCCTCTTTTAGAAAAAATTTCTTAGGTATCTTTGTGATTCCTAAAGAGCCTTCCTTCCTTATAGTTTGGGTTAGCATGTGTTTCTTGCAATTTATTTCCCACATCTTTATCAACCATTTCTTGTGACTGAGGTTGTGAAGTAAAATCCTTGTAGACTTTGGGAGATTGGAATTCCATCGCCCTATTCTTAGAATGAGTATTTACTACTATGGATGAAGCATCAATATTCAAATTGCAAAAAGCATTTGTTTACCAATTTAGCAACGTCATTTCATCGAAGGATACTCTTGGTATTCCTGCAAAGATGATCCTATTGTTGACTCATGTGGGGAGGATACACTTTAGACCATAAGGGCTTAGATTGAAAATCCATTTAGGAAAAGATTTTGGTTATGAGGCTGAGAATAAGGATAACACCATTCATAATCTTGGACTAGATTATTACGGATAAGGAGTATGGCTCTAGATGAGCTAAGCAAGTATGAGGGTTATAAAATTTTAAAGGGTTAACATTCACAACTTCATTCATATCTTTGTTTTGTGACTAATTACTTCCTTGAAAAGGGGGATGACCCATTTGGTATTGTGATTGATACGGGAGAGCATACAAATATTTCTTCCTTTTGATTGCTACGATCTCATTCTTGAAAGTTTACAACAACGATTTGATCTCATCCAGGATCATTCGAAGGAATGGGTGCAAAGTGAAAATTGATTGATTGGTATTTTTAGAATAGGGGAAATGAGTGGTTGTTTCCCTGTGATTTCAGAAAACAAAGGCATGGGAGGCCTAGGTACAATCTTTCCCACTTGAATTAAATAATTTTTATCCCTTATAGCGATTTCATAGACATCAAGAATTATAGTTCCCCCATGGATTGGATCATAACTATTATATCACTATTCAAGGCCCATAAATAATACAAGAATGCATTACTTGGAGATGGCCTTACGAGTGTTGGGATTCTGTTCCAAGTCTTGTCGAAATGGAAATTAAAATCACTCATATATTCTTGAGGGGATCTTTTTATGGTCGTGAGTTGTTCCATAAGTGATAGGTGATCACTTTTGTCTTCAAACTACTTACAGAACTTCTCGCCTAACTCATTCCAAGTAGTTATGGAACCAACGTTCAAACTTTGAAACCATTGAAGTGATTTACCTTTAAAGGAAGTAGTGAGGAGTTTAACTACCACATTGTCCTCCGTAATACTATGTACTGCACAAATACTAGCTACATCCAAAATGTGCTCCAAAGGAGTAACATTGTTTTCTCCAGTATAAAATGGAAAAATTTTCAGAGAAAGCATTGCAGTATAACATCTCTTTGGGATAATTGCAAGGGGTCATTTGGCATTGAAAGGAGGACAAGCATTGGTTTCCATGGAGATAAAAGGTTGATTATTCCTTGGTGAAGGAAACCTTCCATCAGGAGGAGTTAAACAACCTCTATGGGATGATGTTGAAATGTCTCTTCTCTTTCTCCTTGGTAGAGACAAGGATAATTCAATATGTTGATACTTTCCTTTCTTAGAAGAATCTCTTGTCTGAATTCTTCACATAAGTGAACACACTAAGACTTGAAATCTAGATAAATGGAGTCGCCAGGTAATTTGATTCATGAAAGTGTGATGAGAAGTACCAACTGGTCCCACTAGGCATGCCAAAAATTGTTGTCATGCGAGATCGTGCACTTATTAAATTGTTGAATGATCTGTGCAATGTTTGAACATCCCTAAGGTGTGAGATCTTGTCACGTTGAGATGAACCTCTAGAGAAGACCTAATTCCTTTGGAACTTGGAGCAGCCAATTTAAGATTGATGTGCAAGGCTATTTTTTTAAATGACTCTAATCTACTCAATTCACGGGTTTGAGTTAGAAATAAAAATAAGGAAAATATTGTGATACACTAAGAGAGTATAATTAGATAATTTTATGATCTTTACACTCAAAAGGGTTAACTCGAGAAATGATAAATAATCCATAACAATTCAATTCACCTTATGCTATTTAGATAGGGAAAATAATAAACCAAAGATAGAATAACATGCATTCCTTGTAAGACCCCAAGTATACCTAACAGGTAGATCAAATCTGTTCGAATACAAAATCAACAAATCATGATAATATAAGATATACACATGTCAAATATCCCTTTCTCCTCATGACAGTTAATGATAATGTAAATTTATAACATAAGGAATATAATATTTCAACAAATGATATTCAGGAAAACCACATCATTCTCCCACATATTGTAATAAGACACTATGAAATAGAGGTGAGTTAATCACTTATACTAAGGAATTGAACATCCACAAAGCATACATTTATAAAAAATTAACACAATAAACTAGACTTTTCAAGGAAAAATATTGTTATGAATGTAATTGAAAGGCTCCAAATTATTCAAAACACTCTTCCAAGCTTGAAGAGTAACTTCTCAATGATATATCTCCTCAAAACTTATGAACTTAACTATTTATAAGTTTTTAGGTTGAGCCATTACAGTTGAACCTTAACTAACTAGTTACTAAAAATATAATGTAATTAAGTTATAGGGAACAGGTGCCCATAAAAATAGAAAATTAATTACACAAGTTTTGACTCGGTCGACCCTACAACTTGGATTGATCTAGAGCTTGGAACTATCCTTTCATGGCTTCCTAGCTTATATTGGTCCTGCAACATCTTTTTCTTCTTACGTTTTCTCTGCTCTTTCTCCCACATAGTCATTTGATGCTTATAATCAATGATATTTTTTATGATTCCTTGTACTTCCTCTTATTCTTTTCCACATGAATAATGATTCACCACATCTTCTATTTCAATCTCTCTTACCACTTTAGCCAGAATCCTTTTGAGGTTACTCACCACTTTCTTGATCAACTTATGAAACTCGACACGAGACCGACTATCAATCAAATCACTATTGAAAGTCCTAGTTACCTCATCATCTTTCTTCACCAAATATTTGAAATTTGACTTAATTTGATCCACTAGAAGGGCATCAATATTTTCATTGAAAAATTTGTAGTTGATATATCAAAGCATTACGAGATATCATTTAGATAATCCATTATTTCCACACACTTTTAGTCTAACTTCTTGATCAAATCTTATAGCACCTAGGATCTAAATTCCATAGCCTTCTGAAACTCAAAAAACTTGGAAATATCATCAATTACTTCTTCTTGAAGAAGTATATATGAATCCTCATCTCTAATCTCACCCCATGTGGTCAAATTCATATTCAAATTATTGTTATCCTTAGAGACGACTTTATCTATCCTATGAATGTAGGATATTTTGGTTGGCGAATCATTATATAACTAAACAACTTATTTAATCAAAGGATTAACTTATGAAGCATGTGTTTCATTCATCCATTCACTAATAGTCCTTCTAGCCTATCTTTATTAGGGTTATACCATTTGTATAGATTAAGAAGCATACGATGAATAATGTAAAAAACATAAAACAAAAATAAATGCAATAAAATAGAGACACAAATTTAACATGGTTCACCCAAAATGGGCTACATCCACCAGAAAAAGCTAATCCTTTTATTCATTCTAGAAAAACTCTCTCACATTTCCATGACTAATACTATGAGCCTCATACATAACAAACCTTTAATGATATTAGGGTTTTCTTCATTTTGGGAATCATAGAAAACCACCGATTAGATCGTGACCTAATAACGAACGGTCCAAATTTTACAATGCATAAATTCATATAAAATGTGGATTTTGGGGATGTTTCCCCGAACCCCTGCAGGGAGCCATCCCCAGACAACTTGAAAGGAGGAAAATACCTCCCTGACCCTTTTCGCTATCAGGCTCCACAACCAACAATCTACCACTTAGAGACTGATTGTTGTAACTCCACCACTATAGCTCCTACATGGACTTTTATTCTTGGCTTGCTTCTTCCACTTCAAGATCAATCTTGAAGACCCATAGAAGTTTAATTTAAATCCAACTTATTATTTTTCTTTAGATTAGTAAACATATTAGAAAGATTATCTTTTGTATGAATCTTCACCAACTCAAGTTGCCCATCCTCCAACACCTGTTCTATGAAGTGATATCTTAGTTGAATGTGTTTGGTTTTGGAATTGAAGGTCGAGTTCTTTGCGGGTGAATCAAAATTTTACTATCACTTGTGTATCTTATAATCCCCTTGCTCCTTACCCAACTCCTCCATGAACCTACTCATCCATAAAATTTCCTTACTTTCCTCAGTCACTATAACATATTCTTCCTCTGTAGTAGACAGGGAAACTACCTTTTATAACTTTGAGATCCAACTCATTGCCGCACCACCAACTATAAACATGTATCCAGTAGTGCTCCTCCTGCTATCCACATCTCCTGCCATATATAAATCCAAAAATCTTGTAAGGTATAATCGACCTTCGAAGCACAAGCGCTTACTACTGGTCCCTCTAAAGTACCGGAAAATCCCTGGATCGCCTTCCAGTGTGCTTTACCCAGATTTTTCATATACCTGCTAACAACTCCCACTTCTTGGGTAATGTTTGGCCTGGTACAAACCATGGCATACATGAGGCTCCTAACTGCTAAAGAATAAGGAACCCGTGCCATATAATCTTTTTCCTCTTGTGTTGTTGGGAATTTCTCTTTACTTAATCTAAAATTCCCAGCCAATGGTGTACTAACTGGTTTCACATTCTGCATCTGAAACCTCTCGAACACATTTTCTATATATGCCTCCAAAGACAAAACTAATTTCTTATTTTTCATGTCCCTCTTGATTTTAATACTGAGGATTTTCTTTGTTGCACCCAAATCCTTCATTTCAAACTTTTGTGCAAGCTTTCCCTTAAGATTCACAATTTCTTACATATTAGACCTGCTTACAAGCATATCATCTACATATAACAAATGAATAATGTAGCTCCAACTATCTAACCATTTGAAGTACACAAAATAATATGATTGACATCTAGTAAAACCTTGCTCAAGAATGAAACTATCAAACCTTAGATACCATTGCCGGGGAGCTTGCTTGAGCCCTGTATAGGCTCTTTTTCAACTTATGCAAACTAATTTATCCTTACCCTTCACCTCATACCCAAGTGGTTGTTGTATATAAATCTCCTCCTCCAAGTCACCGTGGAGAAATTTCATCTTGACATAAAGTTTCTCTAAGTGTAAATATTTAATAGTAACTAAACTTAATACAATATAGATGGAAGACATCTTTAAAATAGGGGAGAAAATTTCATCAAAATTGATACCTTTATTTTGTTCATACCCCTTCACTACAAGCCTTGCTTTGTACCTTTTCCATCCACCTTCTTCTTTCACACGATAGACCCATTTGTTTTGTAGTACTCTCTTCCCAGCTGGTAATTTGACTAAATCCCATGTTTGGTTCTTTTCCAGGGAGTCCATCTCCTCATTCATGCCACGCTCCCACTCCTTAGTGGATTCCACCTACATTGCCTCATCAAATCTCTCTGGATCACCACTATCTATTAGTAACAAATAATACAAAGTAGGGGAAAATATTTCTGGAGGTCTACTAATATGTTGTGACCTTCTTACCAAAGATGGGGGTGTCACGGGATCATTATTTGCTTACTTCTCATTTTCTTGAATTTACAGAGAGGTGTCGATCCCAAAGCGGGTGTCATTCTCGTCATAAAGAACTATCAACCTTGGTATCTGTAGGTGGATATTTTCCACCCGAGAGTTAATTTTTAGGAGCTATATCCTCAACCAATTCTTCCTTGGTATTTTTTCATCTTGTACCTGATCCCTATACATTCTATTTTCATGCCAAACAACATCACAACTCCTAATTATCTTAGATTCATCTAGATCCAAAACTGAAATCCATAATCACCATTAGAGCCATAGCCTATGAATGTACAACATTTGGATTTTGAATCCAATTTCTTCATGTTTTCTTTATTAACATGCACAAATGCCTCTGAACCAAATACTCTTAAAAATGAAAGGTCTACCTCTTTCCCGGTCCAGGATTCTTCAAGAATTCCTCCATCTAGTGCACTTGAAGGCCCACGATTGATTAAGTACACAATAGTATCTACAACCTCTACCCAAAACTAAAGAGGCAGCCCTATGTGCAATCTCATTGACCATGCATGCTCCATTATTGTTCTATTCATCATCTCACTAACACCATTTTGTTGCGGAGTCATGGGAAATATTTTCTCTATACAAATCCTATTCAAGGAATAATAATCATCAAATTTCTTACTACAATACTCACCGCCATTATCAAATCTCAAACATTTCAATTTAAAATCACATTGATTCTCAGCAAGTGCTTTCCATTTCTTAAATGTATCAAATAAATCAGATTTATGCTTAATGCATAATACACATACCTTCCTTGTGGCATCATCTATGAATGTGACATAGTATAGAGAAGCACCATGAGATGAAACATGGGCCGGACCCCACACATCTATATGAACTAGCTCCAACTTTTTCTCTTTCTTGGTATTCCCTACCTTGAGAAATCTAACTCTTTTTGTTTCCCAAAAATTCAATTCTCACAAAAATCTAAGTATAATTGCTTCAAACTTGAAAGATTACATTTTTCCTATAGAATTTTCATTCCCTTCTCACTCATATGTCCCAATATACTATGCCACATGTTGGCATCCCCATCTGAAGTAGACAATTTGGTAGAAGAATTAGATATAGAAGTAAACAAATAAAGAGTGCCTACTTTATTACCCCATGCCACTACCAGGGAACCCTTGGAAACCTTCCAAGCATATGAAGTGAATGTGGTTGTGCAACCTTCACCACCCAACTATTTGTGAAGATATGAGATTTCTCCTGAGGCTAGGTACATGCCTCACATCTCTCAATATCCATGTATTTCCATTCTGTAATTTTAGGTGTACATTTCCCTTCTCGATAATGTTGCATGGCTCATCATCACCCAAATAAACTGTCCAAAATTTCCCTGGACATACTCTTTAAAATAGCCCTTATCAGGGGTTGCATGGAAAGAGGCACCTAAATCTATTACCCAAGATTCTACTCTAGTATCAAGAGAAAGTATAAGAGCATCCTGAACAATATTACCTATTAGATTTTCCTCTTTAATACCTTCAGGCTGGTTTTCTTTATTTCCTTTAAACCAACAATCCTTTTTAGCATGTCCTCTCTTTCCATAGTTCCAGCAAGTAATGCCTCTACTCCTAGATTTGGATCTGCCCATATTCGATTTAGATCTCCCACGAGCCTTACTCTTTGATTTCTCCTTGCTCCTCCCTCTACTCTCCATATTCAACACATTTCCAGAAGAAGAATTTTCCCCTGTACTTTTCCTGCACATTTCCTCATTTAAAATGACACTGACTACATCTTCAAATTTAAGAGAAGTAGACGATGTATTGCTAAATACCATTACTAAGTTGTCCGAAATTTCTGGCAAAGAACATAGGGATAATAATGCTTGAACCTCCTCATCAAATGGGATATCAACTAAATCTAATTAATTTACAATAGTGTGGAAATCATTAAGATGGTTAGATATAGATCCACCTTCTTGCATTTGTAGATTAAATAATATTTTTCATCAAATAAAATTTATCGGATGCACTAGGTGTTTCATATAAATTAGCGGGGTTTTCATCAATTCTACCGTACTCTTCACCTGTGAGATATTTGAAGCTACATATGATTCCATACTCAATCAAATCACACTGAGAGTCTTCCTATCCCAAACCTTCCACTCCTCATCAGACATGATTGAGGTTTTTTCTTCTTCACCTCCCAATGGTAGGTATAGATCCTTTTGATATAGGTAATCTTCCACCTGCATTTTCCATAGCTAGTAATTTCAGCCGTCAAACTTCTCAACTCTGAAATTATTCTCCTCTGCCATTGCTGCTTCTCCCACTCAAACAAAAATCCCTTTGTGAGTATACTACCAAAAAATAAATCTCAAACGTGCTCTGATACCAGTTGTATAGATAAACAAGCATGCAATGAATAATGCAGAAAACGTAAAACAAAAAAGAATGCAATAAAACAGAGACACAAATTTAACATGGTTCACCCAAAATGGGATACGTCCACCAGAAATAACCAATCATTTTATTAACATCCCCCATCACTATCGGGATCCATAACCAAAAATATTCTCAATGTCATGATATGAAATAGCATCTAGAGTTGAATAAATTGTTAGAGCAATAGTAGTTGAAGGATCAGTAGTTGGAGTGGGTTGTGTTACTTTCCTCAACAAAGAAGTGAGTTGTTCAACCTTCACTTTCAGTTCATCCTTGGAATATTTATCTTTATCATACTTCTCCAACAAATTCCGAGAGCCATTTGCACATCTTGTTTGGTACCTTCGTGTGTCGCCTTCCCTAGTGAAAATCTAGAGATTTGATAATCTACTATTATGATAGTCTCTTTAGTCTTTCCCTCAATGGGGGTAGAAATTTCCATGACTCTCTCTCCTGATTGGTTTACAAATAAACTAGATATGATCTTTTGCCATTTTTCATGTCTCCTTATAGTAGGTTCCAACACACAAAGATCTATTACATCTACCAGAGGCACCTTCTTATTTCATTTTAGAGTTTGGTGATATAGTCATTCTGGTATAGGAAACACAGATGGAAATGACATGACCAATTCAGCACATGAAGCACTAGATAACATAATTACATCGGTAACATTATTTTTTAATGAATCAGAGGTGGTAATGATGGATGGGGTCGATGCAATAATATACTTAGGAGTGGATACAATGAGACTATAATTTGAAATAGAAGGAAATGAATGTTGTAGAGGGAGTGAAGTGGAAACTGGAGACCCAATCATTTCCCCTACTGAGAGGATAATAAGAGATGAAAATACTTGGGCCATTGATGAGAATGGAAAATAATAAACGAGTGTAGGAGAATAAGGTAATGTTGGAAGAAGTTATAATTATAGGGAAGGAGGGGGTGGTATATTTTGTGATCTACATTTGAAGAATCAATAACCTCCACAAATTCTAGTCTTTGGTATTATAGAGAGCACAACCTTGGAATTAAGGACCTTGGAAAGAGAGGAACTTCCAACAACAAATTAAATATTCTTAGGAATTATATTTGCCCTTTGGGTAGACCTTTTCCCTTTTGTGGGTGTAGGAAGACTCATTGTTGGTTGGGCTTCTATTCTTATGGATTGCTCCAACCCTTTGGGTGAAATTCCCAAGGTAGCCAACCAATCATATGTTCTTTGTAAAATGGGCCCCACCCTTTCCTTAGTATTGCAACTTTCCTCTTAATACCAATCAATCCATGGAAATGGTTGATTTGAAACATTGTTATCCTTGTATATTAGATACAATCTTGTTCCATTTCATCTCGGATTTATGTAATACCAAATTTTATAACCTCGCTTGAAAGTAAATCTTTCATATTCTATTTTCCTGATAATAACCTCATCCCGACAATGAATCCAAATATCCTCTAGCTGAGGCATGTGAGAACTAGATAAACCTGTTTCATTGAACTTACCCCAGTAGTCAAAATTGGTTCTGGGATGAAATGTTCGCAAAGAAACTTCAGAAATATCTACTTTTAGATTCTTTTCTTTATAAATATTGGTGAAAGTATACATGTCGATTGAAATGGGAAACTAAACTCCCATCTTATGCCATTTTTTCTAGATTTTGTGATAATCCAACAATTGCCAAAATAATTATAACAAAACCCATTTATCATTAGGAATTCTTGGTAACTTTCTCAGGGCACCCACAAAACTGGGAATCATGATGTACGTAAATGTTGGAAACTAAAGATAAATGGATCTCTAGTTTCGTTCTTCTTTGAAAGCCTCATCGAAATACTTCGATTATAAAAATTCTTATCCAAATGATAAAGGGAATAGTGAAAAAGGCATCATTGACCCTACAAAATGTCTTCTTCCCTCATCCATCATGATTTGAGGATAAAAATTGAAATATTTGATGCACTTCTAACACCTTTGGTATTTAATCCATTGAATTCCCCCATGGCAGCTATAGCATAGACCAAGAAAGAATTCATGTAAAATTTTTTGGAAGAAAAGACTTTACTCAATTGAAAAACAAATAGAATTGTTGATATTCTCTCCCTGTCGTATGAATTATTTGTTATTTTTAATAGTGGAAATATATAGGAACATCCATTCCTGAAACTCATTTGAAGAATCAAGACCTGAAAATCTACTCAACAACACAATGAGATCATTTACTTTCTAGATAAAATCATATCAGGACATTGTATTAGGTAACTTGGTAACACTCTTGACCAAGTAGCTCTTAAGCATGACCTTTTTACACAATTTAGTTTCCTTGTCTTAATTTTCAATTATAGATTCTAGTGAAATTGTGGCATATTTCTCAACATCTGGTAGTTTAAAAGATCTTCAAAGAAGTCAAATTCCAATCTAATTATGAAATTTTTGTCATGATTCTTCACCGATCTGGAATCTTCATCAAAATGGGCTATTGTGAACAAGATTATTTCGGGACAATGCGTGGATGTAGGAAAACCGACAACGAGAGAAAACCCACTATCATATATAGCCTGCATCTAATATTTCTTGTTAGGAGATTTTAACCTTTCCCAAAAGTATGGAAAATCTACTTGCCCAAGATTGGTATCTCCAATATGTCCTAAGTTTGACGGAAAGACACAAGTGAGGAGAAATTCCAAAAAATGTGTACTTCATCTTTTATTTTCCCTTGGATGAGGAGGTAAACTTTAAGTTTGGAATTCAGAATCCAAATGGCCTTTGGAATTTTCATGAAATATTGTGAAATCTCAAAAATACCGAACTCCAAATGTATAAAAACAACAATAAAATATCTAGCTCGAACTACAAAACATTTGAAAAACCAAAATTATTAGACCTCACGAAACTCTTAAAATCAAAACCCCAAAAATCAAGAAACTACCAAAAGTGGAAGCTCTAAAAGTGGAACCTCTAAAACTAGAATATCGAAAATCCAAAACTAGAACCTCGAATAAGAAATCTATGAATTGAAAAATCCCTAAAGGGCATGGAATGAAAATAAAATACTTACAGGATATCTTGAAGAAATTATCATGCAATCTGGACTAGGTGCCTTCACATATTGGATTTTGTATTTGTGGGAATAAGGCAATTTTTTAAGGAAAAAATGGTGGATGATGAGGGTTACATTTTCAAAATAGGAAAGAGGAAGAACAAAATAAAGTAAACAAGAAAGAAAACCCAAAAAAATCATAAAACAAGAATAAATAACCCAAAAACAAAACTATCTTTAAAATGATGCCTTAAAAGTACAAAAGAGTTTAGTAAAAATCGAGCATCAAAGCAAAAAGTCAGTGTAAATGATAGATAAAAACTTGAATTTATATAGAAAACCTAGAATTTATGCTCAGGAAGCTAACACGTGGGGGTAGATGAGAATTAAATGTCCATAGAAACCCCGAAGCCCGAAACCTTGAAAGTCTGAAGTTCTAAAATTTTGGAACTTCAAAGTTTCAGAACTTTGGAACTTGAGAGATGAAGTTATGAAAGGATGATAGAAGACTCCAAAACACGAAAGTCTGAAGTTATAAAATTTTAGTTATTCGAGTTTTGGAATTTCAAACTTTGGCAAGAAATTTCTTAATAAGGCAATGTAGAATTTTGAAAGACAAAAGTCTGAAGTTTCAAAATTTTGAAACTTCAAAGTTTCGGACTTTGGAACTCCGAGTCGAAAAAATGAAAACTACCAAAGGAGACTTTTGAATCCTAAAAGTCCGAGACTCGAATTTTTAGAATTTCAAGCTTTCATAGTTTTGAAATTTGAAGTAAAAAATTTGTATTTGGAAGTTTCCTCCTTGAAAAGGAAAACATTTGAAATTGGAAGTCTAAAATTTTGGACTTTGGAGTTTCGGAGAACTTCAACACATTTTTAAAACACTTACAGGGGAAAGATTTCGGAAGAAATTTTGAATCAAATTTTAACATCTTATTTTCAAGGTAATATTTAAAGGTTAACATGTACACTAGACCCAATGAGAACTTAACTTAGGTTGATGATTACAAATTGTACTTTTAACTCACCAATATCCTAATACCTTGAGTCTTAAAATTTGGATGGTAAACCCTTTTATTATACAGAGCTATGAAATGGAATGGTAGAGGAACACTTTCTCTAAGTGGGACATAGTGGTGGGATTGGGTCCTAAATTTAGGTCAAGCAATCCACATTTGAAGAACCCCGCTATGTCCTACATTGTCCATATTGAGAATTTTTACCCTAACCTAGGTTATAGGAAATTTTATTGCTTATGCCATTAAAAAATAGAAAATACATGATTTGAATGGTTAAACCAATTGAAATGTGCATTTATGAACTTTTAATCTTGATTTCATAGTATGTTTTGGTCATAATTTTTATTAGTACACTTCTCATATCTTACATGGATATAACATCAATTATAAGCTTATAATAAAAATACACATTGGTTTACATTATGGATCTTCTATTAGTTGTTACGGTCTTTGAAGACATATGTATAGGGTTTGGATATTCTATTTGTTTCTATGGGCTTGGAAGACATATTTGTAAGGTTTAATTTTCATGATAGACCCTATAACTTGTTGATAAAAAATATTTGACTCTATATTACAACATGAAAAAGGTAGAAATTACTTAATTTTCCTTATCCTCATGTTTATAATCTTTAGAATTTCAATGTGAATTTTTATCGTTGATGGAGTCTTTCTTTTCAATCATAACCCTATTGTTTTATAGCTCAACATGATTATAATCTTGTGTTCTTTTTCTAAAATTGAACTTGCACCACTAGCTTTAAGTTAAATACCCTATATTTGGACTTAGTGGGCCATTGGTTTCCTAAGTTAATTGGAAAATTTAAGAAACATATGTTAAGGATAAAGAAAACGTTGGAGTCTTCCTTTCCTTTTCGAGGGAATATACTTTTGTTCCTCTTGACCCCTTTGGAAAGTATGAAAGAAAAGGTTGTTTTAATGATTGTCTACGAGATATTTTAGGGTATTGTCTTTGTAATTTTTAGATTTTTAGACCTCTCTAGACACCTAATCGACTATTTCATTTGAGTTTCTTATGAATTATAACATTAAATATTGTGACCATTTTAAACTTCTTTTAGGTCATGTTGTGTTCGAAACTAGTTAATCATTTTAAATAGATGATGGTTTCATGTTGGGATATATAAGTATGGACTTTAGATTAGCAAGGCGGGACTTGATTAAATTTGGATAAAAAGATAATTTTACCATCATTCTTAGTATTTTAAATCATTTATTTTTGGAGTGATATATGATATATGCATAAAGGATCAAGATATGTAAATTCTAAGAAAACATTAGTAAATTTATCAACTATGTGGTTATATGGGAGAAAATTTCATTTTATTCTATGTACCATGGATGTGTTATGTACGCCTTAGTTGAAATTGTTGTTAAATCTAGTTATCACCCTTATCATCATGTATTGTTTTGCATGAACCCATTATTATTGGCCCCTATAGGAAATTGTAAAATATAGTGCATATTTGAGGTCATGTTGGTAGTTTGATATATTTTCAAGAAGGATTATGGATATTGAAGTGGAATTTCATGCAAGATGGAAAATTTATCATTTTTATATGGTGTATGTAACACCCGATGATGGGTGTCTTCATGCACATATTACATGCGAGTGTTTGAGACTTTCCTTGACAATTTTTTTCTAGTGACATTTCCATAAAAATTTCCTTAAGAGTGATCCTTATGATGTACATCTAACTCGTATAACCTTGTAGAGAAATTTTGATGGAAATGATGCAAATAAACATATTTTGGATAACTATAGTCTTCTTTCTTAAATATTTATTATTCCTTTGTACACATTATGATGAAGTAATTTTTTTTTCAAAGGGGCCTTTTGGTGATAAAATAAAATGTGTTGGAGCATACAACATTGGTGATTGTTTCTTATTCTTACCACTTCTAATGAACTATGGGTAGGGGCACCTTAATCAATGTTTAGATAGGATTTTTCTTCTCATTTGAGTCTCTCTTGTGCACATCCAAATTTATTAACTTGTTTATTGAGCCTTCTTAGGATTTTGGGATTAACTTTATTTTTATTTTATTATATTTTTGGAGTTCCCTCATTAATATTATTTTCTTATCCATGATTGAGACTTAAGAGAATATTGAGTTTCAAAGGGAGATGGGTGACACGTGTCACCATCTCATTGGTGACGATCCTTGAGATTTCTCTTCCTATTCCTCAAATATAGAGAGGGAGGAACTTCTTGCCTCATTTTTTTAGATTATTTCGCTTGGAGCTCTTCGAGAAGGTTGAGAAGGAAGAATTGAGATTTTTGAGGTTGGTCATACAATTTGGAATTTGGATTTCAATGATTATTAGGTGGGTCTCTTATAATCTACATCTTGTTCATCTAGCATAGAATCTATGGTTGTTTTATTGATTATGGTTTGAAAATGGTATGTAGAAGATTGTTTTGGTTGTTTTGATACTTATTTCTCCATACTTTTCCCTCTTTTTGGGAGGCATGGGGATAACACTTTTGAGAGGTATGAGAAACCATTGTGGCTTGTTGTAACATGATAGATTATTAATATTGATTTATTTATAAGGGAAATGTGGATACCATGTGTCAGTTCTATTTATCTCCTTTCTTAAAAAGTGTTTGGATTGTTTATGTGTGTAGAAATGGTTTTGAACTTGGTTTCTTGAAAG
This sequence comes from Taxus wallichiana var. yunnanensis, assembly GCA_018340775.1. Lineage (NCBI taxonomy): Eukaryota > Viridiplantae > Streptophyta > Pinopsida > Cupressales > Taxaceae > Taxus > Taxus wallichiana. The sequence continues at coordinate 424,992,510 of CM031238.1, read as the reverse complement.
TAATTTTTGTGTTTTATTTTCCAGTAACTTGTGCATATCGAGGCATGGTTCCTCTCTCTCCCATGGGATTTAATGAAGGATAACATGTCCTCCAGCCATGTAGATGGCATGTAATTATGCCAATTGGTTGGGTGGACAATCAAACAACCTCTCTTGTGTTGGACACATCCTATTTTTAAGATGGATATTTTCTTAGAGAACTATTTGAGTTGTCAATTTTCTTGGGAATAAAATAATTAATTTAAATTATGACTTTTGGATCCCCTCTTTTGTTTGGGGAGGCTTGTCCACTTGAATTTTAAAATGTATACTTTATTTTTAAGTATCGTATGTAGATTATTAACTAATTAGTCTTCATGATAATGGAGAATTTCGAGATCCTATTTATAATATTGGTGTGGGAGTGAAGTAATTAAGTTGATAATTTCAATACTCTCATATGGATAGAGGTATTTTATCATTGTGCTTATATAAATATTATAAAAGGGTTTTAATTACAGTTGTATATTCCATTGTAATATTTCGAGTTATCATTGTTTAGAAAGGATGTTATTGTGTGTAAGAATAAAGAAGATTTATTTTACTTTCATGTAATCTTAATGTTGAAAATAAATAAATAAAATTATTTCATGTTCGTCTTCTTTCAAATCAATGCTAATGAGGAAAATATCAAAATAATGTAAAGATGGATTTTATTTTGATTATATAACAAGACTACATGTTATTGATGGATTTGATTAGGCTTGTGAGTTGGTTTGTGTCATAAACCCATTTTCATTTATCTTGAAAATAAAAAGGATGTAAAATCATATGGTAGTCTCCCATATTGAACAACCTTACAAAATTACTTCTTAGTTGGTTATGAATATAAGATGAAGGATTATACATATATTAAATGTGTGAGAGAGTGGGATTTGAATAAATGTGATTAAATTTCTATTATATCTTCCATATAAATCCTTAATTTTCTATGGTGTTACAAGATAAATCTCTAAATGTTATCTCTCATTACTAAAACTATGATGATTAGTGTAACAAAATTTCTTCATATATGAGTTAGAATGGAAGTATTATCTTAAATTACTTTATATTTCAAGCCATAGAAATAGAAAATAATAATTATCTATTATACAAGTATATTGAAACAATATAAACATATGAAGATGGGACAATATATCCATTTATAAATTAGTGTATATCTACATGTGATAACAATAATATATATATATATATATATATATATATTTTTTTTTATTTGGCTATTATTAGAAGTTTACAATGTTATAAGTATCCATTTTAATCTACTTGCATCATCCTTTAACCTCTCATTTGACATATCTATAGATCTCCATATTCACTTCTTGATGTATTAATTAGTTACCTTCATTATTTCATGGAGATACAATAAGTTGATCCAATAATAGAATTGATTACAACCTATAATAACATGAAAGTAATTATGTTTATGTTTTTCATGGCATCATTGGGTCTTGTTATCACCAAATGATTGCACCCTATGGTTGTTGAACATGTGAGTGTGTTAAGGCAAGCATAGTGACTAGGTAACATGGAATTGCTTCAAGGTGTGGGACCTTGCAATTGAAGAAATTATCCAGATAAAATTGGTTCTTCTTCCTAAACTAGTGCAAAAATATATATATAATTGAAATAAATCTAATAAATACTTCTAATCTATGACTTCTAAGGGACCAGGGAGAGAGAAATAACATAAATGAAAGAAAATATACTCTAAGGAGGTGATGCACTAAAAGGAGAGTGTAGGGAATCTCTTGAATGTGTGGAAATGATAGAAAATGAAGTGCAAAGAGGGTGTAATAGTCACCATAGTAAACAACAACATCAAACTAACACCTCCATGAAAGAAAAATAGTAATGAAACTGAAATACAATTTAGATTGACACAATATAGCTGCATGTTGAATTAAAACTATAAGTAAAGACAAAAGACACGAGGAAAGGGAAGAAAAAATCCACAATACTCAAATCCACAGCTTCATTGATATACATAATTCAATTAATTATAGAGAAAGGACAGGATCATCATGCAAGATGTCCAAAATGAAAGGCCTGCAACACATTTCTGCAACACATTTTCTTCCTAGCAATTTTTTGGAAGAGCTTTAGTAAGAAAAGAATCCCCCCTCGCAAATGAAAGGAGCTTACATTTTATAAAATAATTTGGTGAGGAGAGATAATATCAAGTTTCTCGGATGCATGCATTCTTCACCTACCAAGTTAAAATATCAATTCAAAACATCATGAGGCACATGCATAGCCCATCACTATTGTATTATAGCTTATGGGATAATAATTTGGCTCCCATACCCCATTAATGGTGGTAGTTGGTTGTACAGTTCCCTAGAGTGTAGGAGAATAAATACAATTTTTGACCCTTTTCTCTCATCAAAAACTGAAATCTAAAAAATGAATATATGTAGAGGAGTCGATACCTTTTAAAAAGTCTAATTTTGTGTGAAACAGAGCTCCAGTGAGAAAGTTATGGAATTTTGAAGTTGCATACCAGTGGGGAAGCCAAGGGCCATCATTGTTGCTTCCAAGTTCATTTCAGTGATGTGATCATGCATTACTTCCCTTTTGGATTGCTATTTTCATTATCTTTACTTTACCGTTTACTTACTTAAACCGCATAAATTTATTTTATAGTTGCTTCCTAGTTCTACGAGTGAACTAGGGGGCTTTATTTATCTTAGGTGGTGAATCGGATCACCACCCGGCTCACTTTTTTAGCTAGGTTCGCAACCCTCCTCACAGATTGATGGTTCACTTGATGCAGCCTATAATTCACAAGTAAAAGTCTAGGCTCGTTGGCACATCACTTAGCCTAGACCGAGTTCTCACCGGAAGCATGCAAAGGTATTAGGTCCCTCTTTAGGGTTTTTATTGCAAGATGTTAGTATGATGAAGACTTACAAAATTCAGATCTATGACTAATATATCATTATACAAAGTACATGTTCAGATCTATATGTAGAGAATAACAAACTTAAAAGATAACCATGATGAAATCAAGCATGAAATACTGAACTATAACCATGATAACACCTTGATTCAGTCCATAATATCCATTATATTAAATTAAGCAATACACAAAATCTTCCTTATAATAATAGTAGTATACACTCATGCATGCATCATATTTGGTAGCAAAATATCACAATAACTTAGCACTCACATTCCCCTATGCTACACAACTCACTAAATTTTTATAAGGGTGGGGAATTTCCCTTCACCACTTATCTAATCCCAAAATAGGTCACATGCTATTATTAGCCATACGTCATTACAAAAATAGGCTTACATGCAAGAATGCTAACAATAGATCTCTCTTAGTCAACTATCAATTCACAATTCTATCTTTAGCCTACATCCATGTGAAGCACTTTGTATTTGACCCTCCAAAAATAGCCAATATATGTCATGCAATTCTCCAACCGGTTTATGTGTTCGACGCGCTATCTCTAAAAATACCTCTTCATCGTGAAAAGGGATAAGTCCCGGACATGTATATGTTCTTCACGTGTGATCCTTTATGATCCTTCCACATTTTTTAATGCGCTCTAATCTTCTACATGAACCTTATGTATGTTCTTCCCTAACTTCCATATTTTAACTGACCAACATTACCCCACACTAGTTGTATTGCCGCGCTGATAATGGTTGTCCCCAAAACGAATCAAAGAATATGAATAGAAGAATAGAAAGAATTGTGATGAAGAAAAGAATATTTTTACAATGCAGTATCCTCTTCTTAAACCTGAAGAATAAATTCTAGATATCATTCTTTTATTTCCACCTCTAGAGTCTTCCAATCATTGAGCATGACCTCCGCCTTCTCTCGGGATATCCATTGCAATTGATTCTAACTCATCTTTTGTAATCTCTCCTTTCTCATTCTGTAAGACCAACACAATGATGGACATGGAATTCATTCTCCTTCTAACAAGTCCATCTTTTACGTGATGATTTTTCCAAGCTCATCCAACCTTTTCGTGTGTGGTTCTTAAGCTCATGTAAGGGCCTCACACTACGCTTGACAAGTGTTAATCATTCTATGGAGGCCAATGTCTCATATTTCATGGCCTTTAGGACTTCACTATCTTCCAAAATGGTCCTAGTTCTTATAACTACTTTTGGAGCTATACGGATAGTAAGTGCTTGACCTACTTTCTTAAGTTCCTCCTGCAAACTCTTAAGTAACCCCACATATGATACAATATTTATCATCATGAAGCCTTTTCTCACTGCTGCTTCTGTACTATATCCTTTGGTTCTATCATGCGAAGAGGTTCATCTTCAAGCATTAATTCCACCAAGGTACTTACATAATGCATTTCTGAAGGAAATCTCTTAGGTACCTTTGGCTCTAAGTGTGGATTTGATTTCATGATGTTGTCCCCAACTTCCTCTTCCATGCTGATTACAACAACATTTTTCTTCTATGGCAAGTATTTTTCTTTCTTTAGGAATGCTATTTATGTATCCTTAGTCTTTATCTCCTCCTCGGTGCCCTAATTGTTACTGAGACTTATCCATATTTTATCATGCCACCTCGGTGAGACCTTTACTAAGGTATTGCTCACTTGTTCATCCGACATAATAGTAGGTTTTACTTTTATGTGTCTGGCCTAAGGTGTCTTCTTCAACCTCCTTGAAACACATAACTCTTCACATACGTCAAAATCAAGTTCATCCATGTGTGTGTGCATTGACCATGATAGTTACTTCCTTGTGTGCATAGTTACCATATCCGCATCCATCCTCTCCCAGCCATACAATTCCTTTTGTGTCATTGTTCTTTGAAAATGAGCATGGACAATTTTACCTGTGTCCTCGACATAGCCCATGACTAGTGGAACATATTCTCCACTTATTATTTTCATTCTTGGCCCCTTAGTAACTTGGTCTTCAAGAGTTGGAGCTTTTCTTGATGCACCCCGAGTAGTTTTAGTAGTTTTCTTAGCTACCTCCCTTTCTCCTTCCTCTCCATCCTTCATATCTTCATCTTTTAGATCTTCCACATTATCTAGAGGTGTAGGGGAATTGGGCGCACTTTCCTTAGACTCATCTACCTCGTCACTCAGCTTCATTTTCCTTATTCTTTTCTCATTTGTCTCCTTGATGGAGAGAATCAAGGAGATCTCGGGGCACCGATTGTGGAGTAGCACCTTGGGTCCTTGTTTTCCTTAATACACTTTTGAAACAATGCTCTCTTTGGACTATATCCAAGTCCTCATCCTCTCCCTATTATGGAAGAGGTGGAGTAGTCACAAACTTAGCTTCTTCCTTATTTGGAGGTTGTTTTGTGCCTCTATGATCTAAACCACCACTATCTTCATGCTCTTCTTATTCATCATCTACTTGAATTGTTTCGTTGGTTTAGGCCTGGAACATTCTCCATTATATGATTACATTTTGGAGGCCCCGGGAGTATGAACTCATTCTCCACATACTTAGTGTTCTCCAACTTAGGTTTGAGTTACAGGTATACAAGCACTACTCCAAAGTGTCCCAAAATTCCAAGCTTACTAGCTTCATGCTTATAATATTTGAGATAAGCCTCTCGATGTAGGAATTTCACCTTGGATATATATATTTCTTTCTTAGAGTGTGGTAGTCGTAATGTACCTTATCTTCATTGAAGGTTAGGTGGAACGCATCTAAAAATAGTGAAATGATGCCTGGAAATATCTTACTATGAAGGCATATGGAAATTTTCACCTTGGGCGCCAAGCCCCATCTTTCATTATTGTAAATTGTGTGATGCAAAAATGTTGGTAGATCTAAAGTAAACTGCCTTACCCACCACCGAAGGAAACTCCACAGGTATGCGTAATTCTTCTTCAAATGCTAGGTGAATTCTATCATACCACATCTACACCCTCTACTTGAATGGTATGATCATTGATCCATTACACAAGTACTTGCCAAATATTTCCCTAGGTGATTTGTGTTCCGTAGGGTACTCCCAAATATTCTCCTTTGGCCCATCGGACACTCCAATGTCTATAAACACCAAATATAATCATGCAATGCCAAACATTATTCTATCACCTATCCGTGCTTCTTCAATGATCGTATCTTCTATGTGATATGCGATATTCTAGACCACTCCTTGAGACATATTCTTTGCGACGTGTAGCCATATTATGTTTACAGAAACCAACTTCCTTGGTCATTCAACTTTGTTACAAGATGTGTAGCTGCTGCACTACTCTAGGTACCTCTTCAATTTGTCAATGTCCATGCCATGCGGACCTTTGGTATACCCCATCTCCTTCCTTATCTCCAGGATTGTGGCCTTATCAGTTAAATCACTCTCCAAATCTGCTCCCGAGGCCCTTAGTCCTATTACTATTAAAATCAAGGCGGTTATGATTTTAACCCTCCATCTGACGAAGTAAAAGAAGTCCTCATGGACTCTGCTCATCAACCATCGATAAAATGGTTCATACTTCCCAAATTATGGCAGCTCGTATAACTAGTAGACTTCATTCTACTTTGGTAACTTCTCACCAACGTCATCATATCGACATATCTTACATTTGTGCACTTGTTCATTTTTTTCTCGATAATACATCGATATCCTTATTATGTGATGTTCAATGGTTGTAATCATTGATTTTACACTGATAGATGTGGGAATCCCATTCTTGTCCCACAATCACACCCTCTAGATACTGCATTTCTAAGAAATTACTCTCGGGAGCAATTTCTTCTTCCACTTTGACCTTCTTCTTCCCTTTTACTCTTACTACGGGTGCTTTCTTTGGTGCCATCTGAAAAATATATCTTTCCTTTCCTCCATAATTAAGAAATTAGAAACCCTAGTTCAAATCTTTGTGCCCTAGTGGAAATTGTGTGCCCTATCTCATTTGTAATGCATCTACTTTGATCAAACCCTTTGCCTATGGGAATGCAAGCTTCTCCTGCACACAAACCTTCTCTCCACACCTATTTTCACACTCTTCACACTTAGAACTTTTCAATTTCTCTTAATTTCAAAGGTAAAAATGAACTCGCATCCCATCCTTATACATAATTTCAAAAAGTTAGTACATTTATTTCTCCACCTACCAAAAATCCTCTCATTAATTTATCATTTTGTTTCTTTCCACGTAGTACATCTTTGCACCCAAGCTATAACATTCTAGCATGCCCTCCTACCTTTTGGTTGTAGACTTCTCTTGCACTTCCATGTGCCTAAGTACCTCATCATTGTGCCTTTAATCGGTAGTCTTAATGGCCTCTACTTACGTCGCGTTATACTTGTTTCTTTATCTACCTCCATGTCTGGTCCCCCATGTCGGGAAGCAATCTTTTTTCCTTGAATAGCACCCATATCAGTTTTTTCCTTTCATATGGACTTATTTTTAATATTTATGTACACGGATATTAATAACCTACCCCACACTAAGGGTATGTGTAGTCCTCCGCACATAAAAAATATTCAAATAGTTATTAGCTTAAGGCGTGTAAATGCACTTATTACACAAACATGCCAAATAAATTGACAAAGCTTAGTGACAAAGAAGGAAACACATTGAGGAAATACAGAATTGAAAACCTATTCTAAATGGCAACACTACCTTATTACAAACACCAACAAGACTCGGTTATAGTAGGGCTTCACTTACTCCTATTGAATTAATTGGGTAACCATATTCCATCAAGTGCCTCTAATTGTCAAGCGCATGTTTCAAGTATGTGAGTGATAACATATGGCCCCAACCAATGTACCTTGAGTTTTCTTGGATGCGCAAAAATTTAAAATCATAAAGGAGCACCATTTTTCCAATCTCAAGCTTTTTATCCCTGATGTGCCTGTCATGCCATGCTTTCTACCTAGCCTTCTCTTGTTTTTGAATCCAACATGCTATGGCTTATCACTCACCCAACTTGATTAAATTTTCAATCTATTATTCTAATGCTTTCTCATCAACAAGACCTACAATGTGTAATACGCAAAGAAGGTAGCATGAATTTGATAGGAAGAACTGATTCTGTGCCAAACACAAACTAAAATGGTGTGGCTTTGTTCAACCTTTTATATGTTGTTTAATATGCCTAAATTACTACAGATACTTTATCATCCCAATCCTTTCTTCCAACATCATAGATTTTTGTCATGTCTAGCTCAAAATCTTGTTGAATGCCTCAATGTCCAATTTTCCCGAGGATGATATGGTGTACAATCATGAATTCATCCAATAAAATTCTAATTGTCTCATTAAGAAAATGTGTGCACCTATCACTGGTCAAACTTAAAGGGCATCCATACCGTGTAATAACATTTTCCCATAGAAACCTAGTTGATTTAGTTTTTGTATAGTCCTTTGTAGGTGTTTTTTCTACCCATCTTATCGATAGTATATATAAGTGATGATATATCGTGATCCGATTCTACACGCACTAGTGAAATAAAACCCACAAAATCTATAGCCCATTTCTCAAATGACTTTTGTACTAGGAATAGGCCTTCATGGAATCTCATCTTGTTGTCCTGGTTTTCCAAGATGTTGATAATGATCAAAAACTTTGCAATAATCCTTATAATCTTTATATAGGGTCTCCCACCATAATCCAATGAGTAGAATCTTGCGAGTAGTTGCGTCACCTAGATAGTGGCCACCTACAATACCACCATAAGCTTCTTCCATAATATCTATTCGCTCATGTTCTAGTACACAACAATGCAGTCCTTCATCTCATCCTAACTTTTTCTGGTCACCACTAATTAACACATAGGGTGATACGTGTATAGCAACTTGTTTCTTCTCCAAGGATTTCATTCCTTCCGATGTTACCTATTCGTAGAAAGAAAAAAATGCCCGCTAATTTTGATGTTTCTCATTGTAACCTTTATAACTATTAATCGGCATGGTATATTCAATGGCCTATGCTTCTTCTCCTAACTGTATTATGGATAAATGGTCTAGTCCAGAATTACTTTTCCCTAGTTTTACCACATCTGTGAAATCAAATTCTTTAAATAATAGTACCCATCTGCAAATGTGCCCTTGTAAAACGGGATTGTTTACCAAATACTTCAATGCCATGTGATCTGTATAAAATAAAAATGGTTTACATAACAAGTATTGTCAGAATTTATGTAGTGCATAGATCATTGACATAGCTTTGTGCTCTGTAGTTGTGTAGTTTTGTTCTGCAAGAGTCAACTTTCTACTAGCAAAACAGATAGGATGATCTATAATACCTTCTCTATGCTGAGCCAATACTATGTCAATGGTCATGCCAGAGGCATCTACATGTACATGAAATGGTTGGTCCCATGAAGGAAAACGTATAATAGGCACGGCAGTAAGTTTCTCCTTTAATGTCTCGAATGCGCGTTGTTGTGGTTCTCCCCAGTAGAACATACCTTTCCCTTTCAGTAAATCCTCCAATGGTGTGGAAACTTTGGCATATCCTTTAATAAACTTCATGTATTATCCTGTATGACCCAAAAATCAATGCATCTCACTCTGAATGATAGGCTCCTTCATGCCTATAATGATTGCAACCTTAGCTGGATCAACCAACAAACCTTCCTTGCAGATTATGTGTCCTAAGAGTATTCCAAATGGTGTAGAAAATATGCATACGTATGTTCAAAGAGATACTCAATTGTCTACAACTTTCAAACATTAAACGAAGATTGTCACAATGATCCTTAACTAATCCATACACTCTCCAATCATCCAAATAAACTTGTAAGAAGTTGTGAATAAATTCCTTGAATGCTTGGAAAATATGCGTGAAAATATAGCAAGCGCATTTTTACAACCAAAAGGCATTACACTATAGGTAAATTTACTCCATTCAGTAGTAAAATTAGTCTTTTCCTAATCCTCTTAGGAAATCCTAACTAGATGATACCCAGAGAACCCATTTGTAAATGAATAGATTTCCCACCCTGTAATGCCTTCTAGTATTTCCTTAGTGAATGGCATAGGAAAGGGATCAGTCACACATGCAACATTTATCTCCCTGTAGTCCACATAAATCCTAATATGTTCATCCTTCTTGATGTTTATCACCATTCGACTAACCCATATTGACTCGTCACGGGGTTTGATAATCCCAGACTTCAACATTTTGTCAATCTCTTCTTTTAAATTTTCATGCAAATTGGGGTTCATCCTGTAGGGTTTCTTTCTAACTGGGTGTACACCCTCTTTAAGATTTATCCTAATCTCTCCCGATGATTCATGAACACCTTTAAGTTCATAGTACCCCCTAGGGAATAAGTCTTGATAATCCCTTAGTAACTCTATGATTTTTTCCACTTTAAAGTCTGACCAATAGAATTTAATTATGGCTTCCTTAGGCTCAACATCTGATCCAATATTCACCTTATTTGTCTTCATAGGCTCATGATAGGCACATGTGGTCTTATTTGTACTATCTAACACCTCAGGCCTACCTGTTGAATGGTTTATATATAAATTATCTACTTCTTCATCATCCACTAAGTAGACCATTTTTCCTTTTTCTTTCTCAAGGAAATCTTGCTGAAGTAGTGTGGCATCACCCTCTATTTCTTCACCAAAACACACTCTGTGTCTCCTTCATCCAATAACTCCTAAAGGAGTTCTTCAGCCTTGGCACTATCTCACATAGTTAAGTGCTTTATGAATTTTAATGTTTCTTCCATCGGAGGCTTGGTAGAGAAGAAGTCAAATGTCTGGGCCATTCCTGTAATTAAATCATTCTAATTTTCAATCTCTCTATGGAGTTATGCATATACATACCAAGCACATGTGGAACCTTGTAAAGTGGAATAAAACTTGTGCACCTAGAGTGAAGTTAGTAAATCTTCCTGCCCCTTTTCCAAAGTCTCTCACACTTTTGAACATGGTGCTAAACATGTTGATTACCATGATAAGTGTAGATTTGAGTAGGTGCATTTCTCCTGAAGAACCTAGTAGCAAGAAAAATCCTAAGTTCATTCCATCCTACAAGATTATCCTTGTGGACCACCCCCCAGCAAGTTATTGTCCCATGTACTTTCTATGCTAGCATATATTTCTTTCCAACGGGTCTATCCATTGTTCCTCCATCATGTACAAGAAAACCATAGGATATCCTTCTCTAGTGTAACAAGGTACCGAGTTGCTACCTATTCTCTTGACATAACGTAGTTTTCTACCCTTAGGAAATATGCTCTTTACTTTGTGCCCTACCAAATCATAGGTGCTATGAGCCCAATTATCACAAGAAAAACTTGTAGTATCGCTAATAGATTGTGCATCCTCCCACTGAATTATTCCTTCTTTAAATGGCTCAAGAATCTCTAGATCCCGGATGGTGCATACATAAATCCTATTAAGGTCTTCTTCACTCAAGGAATAAATATAGGGAAAAAATTTGACATATATTAAAGGGATAATAACTCTTTCCTCCTTGTTTTAAAAATTGATATAACCCTTGTTGGACCGAAGATCAACATTATTTGCATAGTACCAAGGATGCCCCAATAGAGTTGGGAAGCTATTTGACTCTACCAAAGACTAAAACCTCAAATTCACCAATGAACTTGGCTCCTTATATGGTAATGGATGCATCTTTTAAAACTCGATGGGAGTGGCCTTAGTCCGATTAGCCATAAACAATACATTAGAGGATGGCTGCAATAGAGGTCTCCCCATTTGTACCCATGCATCTAAAGTAAGAACATTTACTTCCACACTAGTATTAATCGTATATTACTCAATAGCCAACCATCCATAAAAACATTCAAAGTAATTTCCTTTTCATAATCTAGGCTATGAGGGGGAATATTTACATGCGGGATCTACCTACCAATTATTAGTACTTACGCGCGAAGTGTTTCCTTTTAACCAATTCCCTAACATTCGAATGATATTATCCTGGCACAATAATTTTCACACTTATCTCAAGTCATCTATATCAGTTTGGACCATCTCTGATGCTTTATTTTGTTCCATCTTCCGTGATTGCTCCTTTAAATATTTTATTTCACCCTGAAGATTCCTGAGTACCTCTATGGTTTCCTGATAAACCTCCTAATGTGTAATGTCTGGGTACCATACATTAAGAACCTTTGCCTTAGTGATGGTAGGATTTTTCTGCAATGCTTCTCGACACGTGCCGCCTTAGTGCAGGTCATGATATTTACTTGCAATTCCTCGAGACTCTGCTTCTAACTTAGGCATGCACGATTTTCCACAGTGCACTATATCCTAACCATTCTTGAGCCTTGGTTTTCTTATTTATTTTGTTTGTTGAGATGTTCATACAAGTCCAGAATTCCTCACAAATATGATTCTTTCCACGAAATAACATGTAATATTCTAGGGAGATTCATGCCCTGTAGTGGTCAGGAGATTCACAAGTATAACATGTTCCGTGAGGGAAATCGCTTCTTCCACCACCACGGCCTTGTCCTCCAAATCCACCATGGTATCCTCGACCTCTACCATGACTACCTTCAAAACTCCCTTCATTCCAATCATAGTGCACCTAATTGTGATCCCTGATCTTGATGCTCATTCTTTCCTTTAGAGTTATCTAAAACTCCTGTCTATTGTACACTAGTATCTATAGTGTCTGGATCTAACCAATCAGTTGGCAGTCTTCCATGTCATGAGTCATGGACCTACAGATTTTACAGTAACAAGAGACATTATTTCTTATCATGTATCATAGTAATGGATAGTGGCTAACATCATGGTTTAAATGGCATATCTCACAATCCAATAATAACAAGCATACCGATCCAGAATAATGACAACTATCCTTTGTGTGACCTTCCACTTTGTAATTTGTGCACCAAATCCTTGTGTGCATCTCATGTGCTGAATTTTCGATAGTTTCTCCAATTTCTTTGCCATAGCTGTAATTTGTGCTTCTAAAAATGGGCTCACCCTAGTGTCTATGCTTCCAACTTCCTTAGAACGTAAGGTTATTTCAAGTGCTTTTAGAAATTAGTGTATGTCTTATGTTATAATGCCCTCCTAAAAGGGGTAATTAGGCCCCTAAAAAACCATTTTGTATGTTGGATTTCATGTATATCATAAGAAATCTTAGATAACAATGTTTTAAAATGAGCATCATACTCTCGACACTTTCACTTTGTTTACTTTCTTAATATCCTTGAGTGCACTTATACTCTTCTTCTCAAACTCAAGGATGTGAAACTCTTTAAGGAATGCATCTTTTAAAGATGTATAGTCTACATAAGTCTGATTAGGATCAAACTTTCTATACCAGATGTGTGCGTGCCCTTGTAACATAGTAGAAAATTAGATTTCCTTGTGCTTAGAAGCTGTGATTCTTTGACAGCCACAATATTTCACACATATGCACATGTTCAATAGTGTAAACTATGCCCCTATACTCTGGGAGATGAAGATACATCTCCATGTAAATATTCTAGGGTTGGTGTGGACCTTTCCCACCTGATCTAGAACCTCCTGTGTTTACTCGACCTCCAGAACCATCAAATCCACCTAAACTAGAGCTACCTATGCCTCCTAATTCTAAACCTTTAACTGGGGTCAGACTAGAAGATCTAATTCCCTATGTCCCAATAGTAGAACCGAATCTGTACCATGACATGATGCTGTGAAGGATTACTATTCCCGAGAAGATAGTCTAAAAATATGTGCACCTGAATTCTATGTGGATGATACACTCGAAAAGGTACTCCCATATAACAATGAATCCATTTGTGCTGCCATTGTTTTTCCTCTCATAAGACTCGCTCCTACTCTCCCAATTCTTAAATTAGATTGTTTGTTGTATTGGATGCTAGAAAACCAAGCGTAAGGTCAAGGTTTCTAGGTGGATTCGAGATGCATGCTCATGGCCCGAGGTCATCTCTCTGTGGCGGGATTTTATGTGAGGCCGAGGAGGGTTCCCTATCATGCTTTCCCAAATGGAAGAGTTCTTGAGGCTCGGGTTCCATGTCTTCTGCATGAACTTTAACTCCTTCCCGAACTATCTTTCTCCACAATGCCATTTTCTCTGCAACCTCTCGTTACTTCTCTACCTCCCTCTCGTATGCCTCATTATACTTAAGCCACCTTTCCTTTCTCTATCTTTCTGCTGCTAGGTCTTCCATATTTCACCAAACCTGCTCATGCCTTGCACATGGTGGGGTTTAGTTAGCCATCGGTTTTCTCTCCAAATTCAAAGTTACCATCAAAATTTGGATTGCCAGTGGAATTCCTTGCAAATAAGTTACTCTTGGATATCATAAAAACTGGAATTCAGCTACCTCTGGGCACGAATAAGTGGAGATTGAGTCTCTAAGACATAACTGTTCAACACACCATGGAACCATGTATCCACTGCTTGAGTCCAAATCAGATCAGAATCTACATGGTCTGAAATTCTTCCTACATCTAGAAAAGTGTGTGATACCTTCAATTCATTTTAGATGCATAATCAATCATCCACTTGTATAATTCTACTAGAAAGATAGCAAACAATCTCTCATATACTAACATATAGATTCTGTTCCACCCATATGCATGTGTTAAACTCAGATCCATTTTTGAAGTCGTGTGTATTCTTCTTCTAGATTGTCTATCCATTCCTCAACACTTGCTATGGTCAACCAAAGTATGTATTCATCCTAAACCATCCGAAAACAATGAAAAGAGGTCCCATAAATGGAACCAATGATGCACTCTATAATTCACCGGTAAAAGCCCAGCACACTAACACATCACTCATCCTAGATTGAGCCCTCACCCAAGCATGTAAAGGTACCAAACCCCTCTTTAGAGTTGTTGCAGGATGTTAGTATGATGAAGACTTAAAGAATTCAAATCTATGACTAATATATCATTCTACAGTGCATGTTTAGATCTAGATCTAGAGAATAACAGACTTAAAAGATAACCATGATGAAATCAAGCATGCAATACTAAACTATAACCATGATAACACCTTGATTTAGTCCATAATCTCCATTATATTAAATTCAGTAATACACAGAAGCTTCCTTATAATAACAATAGTATACGCTCATGCATGTATCATATTTGGCAGTATAACCTCACAATAACTTAGGTCTCACACTCCCCCAATGCTAAATAGTTCACTACATATTTATAAGGGTGGGGAATTGCCCTTCACCACTTATCTAATCCCAAAATAGGGCACATGCTATTATTAGCCATGTGCTATTACAAAAATAGGATTACATGCAATAATGTAAACAATATATCTCTCTTAGTCAATTATCAATTCACAATTCTATCTTTATCTTACATCCATGTGACCAAGCCTCCAAAAATAGCCAATGTGTGTCATGTAAGTATCCAACCGAATTTTGTTTTCAGCACGCTATCTCCAAAAATAGCTCATTATCATGAAAATGGCTAAGTTCGAACCTCCTCTGTTCTCTGTGCATGATCCTTTCCGATCCTTCTGCGCTTTTGAATACACTCTACTCTTTTACACGAACAATGTGTATGTCCATCGCTAAGTTCCAGATTTTTGATCGACTCAACATCACTCAACCATGGCTTGGTCCTCCACACAACCTCATAGCTCACTAAGCTCAATGGCTGGCTCACCTATATGTATTGCAGCGAATCTACCTGTTTTAGTTCACTTGCTTCCAACACAAGTCAAATTCATTCATTTTTATTGTTGTATATTGAAATTTCCGAACTTGCTTTGACTTGAAAACTTCCTTGTTTACATCATGCATTGGATCAAATGAAATATACTTTACTTTATCAAAAAATGTGTTTGATTATGATTTTCATTATTTTAAGGAAGTAGAACCCTTTTGTTTTTCCGCAATTCATTGAATTGTAGTTAGGTAGCGATTATGTCGATTTCCCTTTTCTTTGCTTGATGTCAATCCACCTTTGTGAAATATTTGCACTCTCCATTCACCATCTATCAATTTTCATCCCATTCATTATTGTAGTGAATTAATTTTCTTTTCCTTCACACAAGGCTTGCTCAATGTAAATATTTTTACTCCCAAAACATTTCTTAACACTATCCTTGGTTCACTGACTTGCCCTATGTTTTGCATTGAAATATCTCCCTGTTACTTCCCAAGTGGTGAACCATTTTTACTTTACTTATTTTTTGACTCACCTAATGAGATTATTAGCCCTTAACTTTGGTGCATTGAACTATG
Source organism: Taxus wallichiana var. yunnanensis (assembly GCA_018340775.1). NCBI lineage: Eukaryota > Viridiplantae > Streptophyta > Pinopsida > Cupressales > Taxaceae > Taxus > Taxus wallichiana. Next base: position 424,976,336 of record CM031238.1, on the reverse strand, counting down.
AACTCAACATTCATTATTTTATCATAGTGAATCCAATATGCTTTTCTTTCCTATTTTGTTGAACTCATTTCCTCACTACTTGAGAAGTGAGAGGCCCTAAAATAATCACAATTCCCTTATTCCTCCCCATGAAATTCATTGTAGTGAAATGATTTTACTTTTCTTAGTTTGCATTGATTTGAGGACCCTTGTGAAGTAAATCTCCCTAAAATGTCACAATGAACCACACTTTCGGGGTAACATTCTCGCTCCCTCTCGCAGAGCTCTCTATATCGATCCACCTCTACACTGTGACCTAGATCCTTACATTTATATTTTTTAATGACCTCATCCTCCATTCCTCCATGTTGGGTTCTAGGAGCTTGGCCTGCCATTTTTCATGCCTTGATGCCATTTCCATCTTTGAATCGACCTATTACCTATTGAGCTTTCTTTGTGGCCAAGAAATTTGTTTTATTGATCCCGATGCCCCTTTCATGGCTGATCTCGGGGACCTTGGACCTAGCTTGTTGGTATGATACCTCACCTTAGTGATTTTTCCCCTTACACCATTCATGATTCTTCTTAGCTCAGCCATTATGCCCACCTCTTGCCATGTTCGGGCTCGGCCCTTGAACTCCTAGCGACATAACCCCTAGTTTAGTTTCCATATTCTTTGCATCAAACTAGGCCCTAACTCCTTCACATAAAGCTTACTTCATCCTAACTCACTAAAGTGAGTTCCTCTCTTCCTTCAACTCACTATTTTTGAACTTGCATAACTTTTCATCCTTGGCACACCAAATTGTGTTCTTCAATAGCTCATCTCATTGCTTTCCTTCAATGTTAGTTGGGCTGACTCCCATGAAATAATTCCCATACAGGCCTTTTCATTTCACTATGTTATAGATTAATGTCACAAGCTCCTGCCTCATCACCATTCATCCCAACTCATGACTCACCCGGTCGACCACTTTTTCTACCCAACATGTTTTAGCTCAACTAAGTGAGTTTATTTCTTGATACCGATCTTGTGAGATTTTTACCATTCTTGATACAACTATTTCCACAACTCTCCTAGATCACCCCCATGAGCACTCAACTTGTTGAGCTCAAGGAGCTCTACGGTTTGCTTTCTGCACTAGGTCTTCAACTCGGCGAGCCATTTTTGGCTCGGTAACCCCTTAGACTTCCCATTGTCCATTTTGGATATTTTTTTGATTTTCTGGGGATCTTCTCAAAGACAAAGGAACCTAAAGGTGGTAGTGGGCTTCCTAGGAGCTATTTTCCATTGTTTTCCATTTCCATCCCTATGTGGGGCCTGCATGGCCTACATTCCATCATTTTTAGTTTATCTTAAGGGTCAAAAACACAAAAGAAGAAAAAATACCTCAACATGATTTTCACTACTAAATTTACTAAAAGAGCTCTTGAAGCCTCGAAAGCTGCTTGTAACTCAATTTCATCATTAGGTACCCCTCTTAATATATGGGTCTAGTCACATCCCATTGTCCATTTTTCCTAGGTGGGGAAAAATGGATAACAATTTTAGTGACTTGTGAGGAAATTTGTCGCTAGATGTGTTCTATCGGCTTCTTGAATGAATCCTTTGGGAATGGAATCTTTTCTATCAACCATGAACCGATTGAACTCTAAAACTTGTATACTGAAGTTGCTTGAATACTCCTGACCTAAAGTGATCCGGTGTTGATTGTGTTCTCAACTCTATACGAAAATCTCGAAATTTGTTTTGTGAGAGTGGAAAATTATATTGAAACTTTAATTCCACCTTCCATCTCAAATGTGATTCATGATGTTGAATGATGAAAGCCTATAGATATTTCTTAAACATCTGATTTATGCCAATACCAAGCATAACTAACTTATTTTCTTGTCAATAAAAGCACTCCATATAATTTGGAGTGAAACACCTGCTAGTTTGGACATCATGGAACTCTATTAAGTTCTGATTTTCTTTCTTCTTCTGAAAATTCCATCTCCGACACGTTGCTTAGAATGTTGATGAAGAACAAAGATATTTCTTTTTTACCTAGGGAAGGTTTTCATGAAACTTTTGTTTCCTCATTTCTTTGCAAGGGCTGCTAGAAGCTTAGTTGTTGATCCGAAGGAACAAAGGAATGAAAACATTGAAAACTATCCCTTAACTTAATTTTAGTTGCTCTACATTTGAACAAATTTGAAGATAACAACTATTTCTGTGAGCTTGAGCTTTTTGCTGCAATTTTTCTTTACTTTGAAGTAGTAGAACATTTGCCTAAGGCACTTAGGGAAATGAAAAATAATATAATAATAGAAAAATGTGCATAAGTACTTAGAGGAATGAAACTTATAAACTACTATATACAAGGGTGAGATATTACTCCTCTAGTAGTAGTGCTTGAGATAGATTTCATTAACTAAAATATGCAATTATTCACCATCCAACTTATCCAGTAGGAAAGCATTGCTACTCTTACATTCCATGATCAAACTTGGAAGGATTTATCAGTTTTGGTTGATCAAAATCCCACTTCAGCATCAATTCTCCCTCTTGGAATGTTCTTGCTTTACCGTTCTTGTCAAATCTCTTCTTGATTAGTGCCTGATCTTTCTCCATGGTTTGCATTACATTCTCTCTTAGTTCTTCCAACTCCATGAGTTTTGCATACTTGACTTCCATGGGCTCAAACTCATACAACTCCAGTTGTTTGAGAATCTCCAACAATGGTAACTCAAGTGACATAGGCAGTCTTGCCTCTATTCCATATACTAGCTTGTATGGAGAGCTACCTGTCGATCTTTTGGGTGTGATCCTATCAGCCCACAAGGCTAACTTGAGCTTGGTATACCAAGTCTGTTGATTTTCATCAAGATTCTTATGATTCTCAACAAGTTCTTGTTTGTGGACTCAACTTTCTCATTACCCTAGGGGTAGTAGTTAGAAGAAGTGTTGAGATATATCCCATTCCTAATAGCCCATTTAGTGATCTTTGTTCTAAGAAACACCAATGCATTATCTGATATGATAGTGTCAAACACACAAAACCTCATTACTATTCCTTAATAGAATTATAATATGTTGGATTCGTTTGCTTCCATGAGTGTCACAACTTGGGTTAACTTGGTGAAGTAGTCCATTGCTTGATAGTATTAACTCATGGCCTTAGCTCGAGTTTGGATTAATGGTTCCAATGAATTTTAATCCCCATTTCATGAATGGATGATCTAATGAGATTTGATTAAGTGATAGCTCTTGTAGCCTCTCTTTTCATGTGAATAATGCACACTTCTTGAACTTTTTAATCCATGTATAGAAGTCACTAAACAATGTAGGCCAGTAGTAACTGGCTTTCATGATTTCGAGAGTTGTTAATTGTAGAGAAAAGTGACCTCCCACTTATTCGTCATAGAATTATTGTACCACTTTCTCGATTTGATTTGTTCCAATGCACCTTAGAGGAACTCCATTCACATCCTTATTGAACAAGATACCGTGAATCAACGCATATGGAATAAACTAGAGTCTTAAATATTTGCTCTTTGATTTTATTACTTTCATAGGACATAGACCCGTTTGAAGGTAATGCATCATATCCTAGGTTTAAAATGTTTTAGAAACATCATTAGGTGGCTTCTCTTGACTAGCCTACAACACCAAAATAGCTTCCTCTTCCTCTTAACTAGTTGTAGGGTTCCCCATTTCCAAATATAGAGGCATAGATGGTCTAGGTGCAAGTTTACCCACGAATTAAAAAAATTCTACACTCTAATAGCTATATCATAAGATATGGGCAATGTATTTCTGCCATAAAATGTATCATTACTGTTATTTTAGAATTTAAGGCTTTCAAGAAGTAGAGGAATGAACCTTCAAAAGATGTTCTGATAACAATTGAAATCCTATCCCATGTTCTTTGGAATCTGAAATTTAATTCAATCATCTTCTCATTTAGAGCTCTCTTGATTATGGTCAATTTTTCCAATAAAGACAAATTGTCTCCCTTTTCCCCAAACTGGCCACATAGAGCTATGAAAAATTGATCCTAGTTCTTAGTTGTTCTTGTTCCTAAGCTTTTGGATCACTATAAAGATTTTCCTTTGAAGGAAGAATCTAAGAGTTTCACTTTGAAGAATGGAATGTTCTTTAGAGCTGCCAGGAACCAGATTGTGTGCAATGAGGGAAATTGGACTACTTCCTGTGAAGTTTGAAAATGGATTTATTGGTCCTTGTGGTGGTTGTTGATGTGTCATCCTGATTAGTCTAAGGAATTTGGTTCATTTAATGAAATTCCTACGAGGTAGAGGTATAGAAAAATGTTTCGGTGGAGATGGATACCTCTAGACTCTTCTCCCTCTTCTTCCTCTACCTGGAGAGAGTTGCAAGTACTCAAAAATACCCTCTTCTCTTTCTCTTGACTGTGTTTTAATTCTTCTCATAGAATGAAGCGCTTACTGCTGAAACTAGTAGATCTTGTTATTTATATTTACCGGATGTGTTGCTAATTTTGAAAATTTAGATTGCTTAAGTCTTGAGCTCAACCCATTTTTGAAAAAAGTCTTCCACTTAGAGTAATCAGCTTCACTTGAAGCAACTAAACAGTTTGCAACAACACAACTCTCTTTTTCTTCTTGTTGCTATTAACTTGTTTTACTTCCTATCTTTGTGTTGATCAGAGACCTAATTACTAAAGTCCTTTGATGCGGTTATTTGAACCTTGATTACTTACTTCTATCTGCACTAATTTGGAATTTATTTACTTTCCTTTACTTCTTCTCCCTTCTTTGCGTTGATATCAACTTGTTTTACTTATTTTATCTCATTATGGTGTACTCAACTTTTTTTACTTAATTCTTTTGTCTTTGAAAACATAATTTACTTGAGCAATGGTACCATAAAATGAAACAACTTGAAATTAAGTAAAGTCTTTCCCTTCAGAGAAATGACTTTACTTAAGTAATGTAACTTGGAGTAGAGTAAAGTCTTTTCCACTTTTTGACTTGACTTAAAGTAATGCAACTCAACAGTGCAATTACTTAAGTCTTTTATTTTGAGTAACTTGACTTACTTTTTCACACCACTTGAAGTAAAGTAAATTATTTCACTTGGAGTGATCAACTTTACTTGAGTAATGCAACAACTTAAAATCACACAACTTACTTTACCTTTCTTTATGGTGATTGAGGATGTAATTACTTCAACAAAGCAAAGTGAAATCACTAATTGCTTATCCTTTGTTCTAGATTCCAAAACTTTAAATTCATTCAAAGAACACATCAACTTAGCTAGAATGAAGATTATAAAATAAAAAACTTGAGAAGAACTTGATCTTTTACCTCTTGGTCCCACCCAAGATGCCACAACTATTATCACCAAATAATTGTACCCTCTAGTTGCTAAACATGTGAGTGTGTTAAGACATGCAGAGTGATTGGGTAATATGGAATTTATTCCATGTGTGGGACCTTGCAATTGAAGACGTTCTAAATAGATACCTAGTTCTTCTTCCTAAACTAGTGCAACAACTATATCAAATTGAAATAAATCTAACAACTACTTCTAACCTATGACATCAATGGGACCAGGAGAGAGAAACAACATAAATGAAATAAAACTACTCTAAGGAGGTGATGCACCAAAAGGGGAGTGTAGGGAATATCTTGAATGTTTGGAAATGATAGAAAATGAAGTACAAAGAGGGTGTAATATTCACCATAGTCTAAATCAATAAAAAAAATAACACATCCATGAAAGTACACTAGTAATGAAACCCGTAAGACAATTTAGATTGATACAATACATCTACAAGTGAATTAAAAAGGTAAGTAAAGACAACATACACAAGAAAAGGGAATAACACATCCACAATACTCAAATCCATAGCTTCATTGATTTACACAATTCAATTTATCACAGAGAAAGGCCAGGATCATCATGCAAGATGTCTAGAATGAAGGCCTGCAACACATTTTCTTCCTAGATAAATTTTTGAAGAGTTTTGTTAAGAAAATAATATCCTCACAAATTAATGGATATTATAATTTATAGAAGAATTCAGCAAGGAGAAAGAAAATAAATTTTCTCAGATGCATACATTCTTCACCTCCCAAGTGAAAATTTAAATTCAAAACATCATGGGGCACCTGCAAAGCCCATCATTGTTGTAGTGTAGATAATGGGATAACAAGTTGGCTCCCATGCCCCATTAATGGTGGTAACTAGTTGTATAGTTACCTAGAGTGTAGAAGAAGAAATGTTATTTTTATAATTTTTCACTCATGAAATCTAAAATCTAAAGATGGTAGTGCATAGAGTAGTACGAGACCTTTTCGGAAAGTCCAATTTTGCACAAAATAGAGCTCGGGGAAGAAATTCATGGCGTTTAGGAGTTGTAGACTAGTAGGAAGCTAGGGCCCATCATTGTTGCTTCCTAGTTCATTTTTGTGATCTGATCATGCATTACTACCCTTTTGCATCACTATTTTTCATTTTCTTTACTTCACCCTTTTTTGAAATACGAAACTTACATTTATTGGATAACTTTATTTTCCACTTGCTTCCTAGTTCTATGGTGAATTAGGGATTTACTTATCTTTGGTGGTGAATCAGCTCACCACCCATCTCATGTCTTAGCTCGGTTTTCAAATCCCTCACAACTTGATAGTTAACTCACCCGTATCTTGGTCCTACACAAACCTCATAGATCATTGAGATCAATGGATAGCTCACCCACATGTATTACGTCTAATCTTCCCTGCTTTAATTCACGTGCTTCCAATGAAATCCAAAGTCATTCTTTTTTCTATTTGTATATTGAAATTTGCCCAACTCACTTTGACTCAATTTCTTCCTATATATGCCATTCATTTATTTGAATGACATATACTTTATTTTTTGTGAATGCATTTGCTTCTATTTTTCATTGTTTTATGGAAGTAGAACCCTTTCGTTTTTGCTGCAATGTAATTACTTTTAAGTAGGCATCCATTACATTGATTTCCATTTTCTTTTCTTTGATTTTGGCCCGCCTTTTTGAAATAATTGCACTCTCCATTCCTGTCTATCACTTCTTACCCCATCTATTCATTGTGGTTAATTCATCTCCTTTTTCTTCACACAAGGATCACTCAATGGAAAGACTTTGACTCCCCAAATGCTGCTTAACACTATCCTTGGTTCACATAATTGCCCTTAATTTTACATTGAAAGCACTTTGCATTAATTCCTAAGTGGTAAAACACATTTACCTTAATTATTTATCAAATCTCTTAAGTGAAGTATTAACCTTTCACATTGGCGCATTGAACTATGAACTCAAAATTCATTATTTGGTCATGGTGATTCGATTTTCTTTGCTTACCTTTTGTGTCTAGCTTTGCTCTCACTACTTGACAAGTGAGAGGCACTCGAATCACAATATTTCTGATTCCTCTCCATGGAATTCGGTGAGTCAAAGTGATTTTACTTTTCTTGGTTTGTGTTGATTTGAGGACCCTTTGATTACGAATTAAATCTCCCTAGAAATGCCACAGTGAACTTGATTCTAAATCTCTAGATTTTCATAAATAAATTAAGCAATAATTAATTGAAATCAACACATGAAATGAAAACTACAAAAGATAGAAACCAAATGTAAATAGAATGGAGAAATTTCTATTGAATATGAGAGGGAATTTTATACAATTTCTTTCTCCTAAAATCATGGAGTCAAGTCTTATCATTTTATCCCCATATCTCTCCTTTATTCCCTAGTCTTACTCCCAATCCCAAGATATTCTCATACATTCCTATCTCTATGAGTTGTGCATGAAAACTAATTGTGCACACTCACATATTATTTAAATATTAAATAATACTAATATTCAAACCATATGTTCACACTATGAACACTTATTTCCTAACATTCACCCCCTTAGTGTGAACATGGGTGAGTTCTGTCTAGTACCTACTCATGTTCTACAATACGATGGTTTTCAAAGAGTACCATCAACTCCAACAAGTTTTCTAGTGGAACCATTAACCACTTTGTATGTGATTTTGAAGAGATTCACAAACTCTCAAATTGGTTTTCTAGTGGACCACCAACCACTTTCATAGCAACATACACATTTCCCCATCCATATTTTACAAAAGAGAACAAAATATAGGAAAATATGTTCCTAACTATGAACAGGAATTATCCATATGTTCTTATTTACTACCACACATGCTAAAAGAAAACACACAACTGAAAATGAAGTCACCATAGAAAAATATGGCCCCATCATTGGTGACTGACGAGAGGCGTTGATCACCCTCCTTCCTCCATTGAGTGATGCTACTTAGTATAAGTAGTCATCTTCATCTTCCTTTTGTTCAGGTTCTTCTTCTTCTTCAGTGCTTTCTTCATCGGTTTCATAAGATGCATTCATCTTGAGCTTACTGAAAAATATCTTTTTATGAACAATATAGAAAGAAGACTTGTGTCCCTTTTTCTTGCAATAAAAGCATTCTAATTATTTTTTGTTTCTTGAAGAACTAGGATAATTTTTCTTTGTATAGAGGGAAGTTTCTTCCTCAATATCTTCTTTTGTTCTTTTCTCTTCAGCTAGTAATGTAGAAATCATACCTTCAAGTGAATGAGAAGGCATTTGACCAAGAGTAAAAACTACATTACTGTATTTTGGAGGTAAGTTATTTAACAAAATAGATTTTGCATCTTCATCATCTACCTGAGCACTTACTTCTATTAGTTATCTTAGAAGAGATCTAAGATCATTAATATGACTTGACATAGTTGCACCCTCATTCATTTTCAACTTGAATAACTGCAACTTAAGTGTAAATTTAGCATTCACAACTTTTGCACCAAATGTCTGACTAAGCAAATCCCATATGTCTTTAGAATTTTTTTCTAAGTCTACATAATGTAACTCAGTGTCAGATAAAGCAAGCCCAATAATGGATTTTTCTTTATCATCCCTAGTTTTCCACTCTAGTAATTTTGTTGCATCAGTTGGTTCAATTTCTTTTCCATTTACAATTCCCCATAGATTTTTGTTCATTAGTTGCATTTGTATTTTCACCTTCCATGTGTGAAAATTTAATCCATTAAATTTATCTAGAGGGATTTCCATGATGGGTGTCGAACATAGTCAAAAATTCACCCTTACAATAATAATCAACTTTATATTTAACCAAAATAATAAATCTTATCAGAGTTTAATTGTTGGAAATCATTGACTAATTTTTTTATAGAATAATCAGAAATGTCAGAATTGTTTCCATGATTTATCTTAAAATACGAACTAGGTTTCTATAAATTTTTGAAAAAGTTTCTCATAATACAAATAAACAAACCCAAAAAAATTCACAAAATTTTGAATCTGGGTTTTTGAGAAAAACATGATTTACTAGTCATTTTTTTGGAAGATCAGAATCCAAAAATGGCAATGAAAGCTTCAAAACTCTCAGATATGCATCCTAGAGGTTGTGGTTTTATTCTGAAATCACTCTCATATCTTGTCCTTTCTTGATTTGATAGTAGATGATGCTAAATCTCTAGATTTGCATAAATAAATTAAGCAATAATTAATTGAAATCAACACATGAAATGAAAACTACAGAAGATAGAAACCAAATGTAAATAGAATGGAGAAATTTCTATTGAATATGAGAGGGAATTTTATACAATTTCTTTCTCCTAAAATCATGGAGTTAAGTCTTATCATTTTATCCCCATATCTCTCCTTTATTCCCTAGTCTTACTCTCAATCCCAAGATATTCTCACACATTCCTATCTCTATGAGTTGTGCATGGCAACTAATTGTGCACACTCACATATTATTTAAAAATTAAATAATACTAATATTCAAACCATATGTTCACACTATGAACTCTAATTTCCTAAAAACTACACTTACTAGTGTGAAATTCTCTCTCCATCTCATTCAGCTCATTGTATAGAGATTCATCCATAGGGTGACTCGAATCCCTATGTTTAGCTTGTCAGATATCGAGCTCATCCTCCATGCCACCATGTTTTCTTCTAGGGAGCTCAACCTAGTATTGTTCATGCCTTGATGTCATTTCCATCTCATGACTAACTTGTTACTGGTGAGCTTTCATGGCCGAGCCATTTGTTACATCGTTCACCGATGCCTCTTATATGGTTGAGCTCAGGGAGCTCAGCCTCAGCTCGTTGGAATATTACCTCCCCTCAAAACATTTTCCCCTTGCACCATGTGTGAGTCTACTCAGCTCAGTATGCTTATTGCCACCTTTTTCCATGCTTGAGGCTTGGCCCCTCAAACTCCTCATGAGATAGCCCCTCGTCGGGTTTCCATATTCTTCATGTAGAAGCTAGCCCTAACTCCTTCGCATCAAGCTCATTTTTTCCTAACTGACTAAAGTGAGTTCCTATTTACCTTTAAATCACCATTATCAAAATTTCATAGCTCATCATCCTTAGCACACCAGCTCGAGCTCTTTGATAGCTCGGCTCACTACTTTCCTTCAATTTTGGTTGAGCTGACTCCCACAAAATAATTCCCATGACTTCACCTCCACCTTTTACTATGTTGCAGATTGATGCCACGAGCTTGTCTCATTGCCATTCATCCTGACTCATGACACACCTAGGTCGGACCACTTTCTCTTCCCAACACATTTTAGCTCGCTCAGTGAGCGAGCTCAATCCTAGACTCCTGAGCTTGTGAGATTTTCACCATTGGTGAGCCAACTTGCTCAATAACTTTCCTAGCTTGCCCCCATGATCCCTAAACTCACCAAGCTTGGGGAGCCCATAGGTTCACTTACCACACTAATTATTTAATTTGGCTCACTACGTATGTTTTGAAGATACTTGGTTTGTTGAGTTACTCGTGCAATCCAATTTGTGCTCAGTGACCCCTTAGACTTCCCCCTTGTCCATTTTTGCATTTTTTTGGATTTTATGTGGAACTTCTCAAAGCATAGAGGACCCTAAAGGTGCTATTGGGATTCTAGGAGATGTTTTCCAATGTTGGCCATTTATGGCTTGATATGGGGCCCTCATGGCCTGCATTCCATCATTTTTAAGTTGATCTTAAGTGAAAAATCCTAGAAGAGGAAAAAAATCCTTAACATGATTTTTAGTGCTAAATTCATTAAATGAGATCCCAAAGCCTCCAAAACTACATGTAACCCAATTTCATCGTTAGGTGTCCCTCTTGGTGTCCGGGTCTAGTCACATCCCCATTGTTCATTTTCTTGGGGGAATGGGTAACATGTCTTTCCTAGAATACACACACACACACACACATACAAATTGTACACCATAAAAAAACTATATATATATATATATATATATATATATATATATATATATATATATATATATATATATATATATATATATATATATATATATATATATATATATATATATATATATATACAAGATATGGTAAGGGCCTGCCATAACCCTGTCAAAAATATTACTATTAACCAAAAATCTTGTGGATATATTTGACTTCCTACATCTATATGTATGCTTCTTTACAAAAAAATTATCCATTTCACAATCCATGAGGGATTCTTCCGCCATGTATTAGGTATGGAAATGAATATGTGTGTGTGTGTGTGTGTGTACATGTATATACTTAAAAAACATAAATTTCAATGCTTAGTATATGCTTGAAAATACATAACGAAGTAAACATGATCCTTATTTATATATTTATACCCAATATCTCCATCTAACTCAAATAGTGTTTAAATTAAAGATTTTTTTAGAAATAAAAAGACATTCCTTCTCTCTCTACAAGTGTTCCTATAAAAAAACTAAAAATGTAAACAATAAAAATATTGAGAAGGAGATAAAGAAATAAAAATTCAATAGAAAACTATAAGGATAATTAGGGTTTTTATCTATTACATTAGATCCATGGTGTAGGATAATTTGATACTAAGGTCATCATTAAATCTATTAGCTCCCAAAATCACACCCCAAGGAAATGAGAAGCTAATCGAAGTAGGTTGGCCTTGAGGGAGAAATGAGAAATAGAAATTTGTTTTTCGTTGATAGATGAGAATTTGTTCAAAACTCAACCATCGACTCAATTTTGAGAGGTGATCAGGAAACACCTTAACTAAGATGATGGCTTAGCCTCATTGCTTCGGCTCTTCTAGAGAAAGGTGAGAAGAACTAGTTAGAGGATATGAATAAATGAAAGGCTATCCTGGCTCAGTTTTCTTTATAACTGATGCAACTTAATTTGAAGTAAGTGTAGCCATAGATAAAATACTCACTCATAACATTTTTCCCTTGATTATTGTATGTATTTGACACATTAAATAGATATCATAACATATAGCTAATGAACAATCTCATATATTACTTCTACATAATAGTATCCACCAAGAGTTCTTTAGATGATATTGGATCACATAATTAGTGGGATTTTATAAAAGTAGAATGGTAATGAACAAGTTTTAGACACAACTATGAGAATTAAGCATATGTATGGTATACATGTCTGATATGCTTAATAGGTGTGAAGAAAATGAGATATTCTTAGTTGAAATTGAAGGTGGAGGGTAATTTCTTTTGTGACTTTGGCATGTTAATGTTTCCATGGAATGAATCCATCCTTAAAGTGATGCCTAAAAGAACAATCAATTTAACATAATTTTTGAAATAACATTTGCATTCATTGATACTCAATTTGCACAAATGTTATTGATAGTATTCTAAATCCTAACTACAAATCCTTGAGTTAGAAGTTAGATAGAGCAATTGTTATACTTATTTCATACACCAAAAATACCCTTAAGGGATAACAATAACCTTTCAAAAATAATGTTTCCTTTAGGATTTTACAACCAAACTAAAATATTGTAGAGTATACACTACTCTGTAATATTCTCACAGTGACCAAAAGAATTTAACAATTCAATAAATATCCTTGTGTAATTAACAAATTAAAACCAATAAAAGATTATAACATAAATTATATCACCTCATTTATAAGTTTAAAACATAGGAAATATGAAAACATAGTTTTATTGAAATAGAGAGAATAAATTCATGTAAGTTTTTGTGAGGAGACAAACAAATGCCTTGAAAACCTTTTAATGGATGTACAACACAACCACCTTAGCATTTCCTTACAGAGATGGACACTTTTAAAAAATCAAGAATCTAGAAACTACAACTACAACTAGACTATCAAAAAAATTATATAATTACATGCCCCTAGAACGTGGAAAAGACCCTCATTTTATACAACTTTTGTCAAAATATCTACCCAATTTTCTCCCAAAACTATCCTAAGGGATCCTTTAAAATTTTCTTCATGCAATCCAAGATCTTTTCCAAAATGAGGGAAATATCTTCTAACTGAAAATATTCCCTCATTCTTCATATTAGGCTAGGAGAAAAATATGTAACACAGTGACACTTGGAAGCAAGGAAAATATATATTCCTCTATTCCTCAACAAAATTTCTGTCCTATAGAAAAATGCAATCTATTTGAAGAAATGTTCATACTATAATATTTTACCGTGAGGGAAAGATTTTTAATTTCTTTCCTCTTTCTTCTTTATCTTTCTTGGTCTACATCAATCAAATGATTTACCAAAATGTCCCTTACCTATCTCTGTAAGAATAAAAATTTCTAGAAATTTGTAGGATAGGTTCCTCATCATGCCCCTGAATGGTAATGGGAAATTATTTCTTTCCTGACACTTGATATCATTAAGTTCCACAAAAATAATTGTTCCCTTATTTATTTTCTTTGTTAGTTTAGGAATTGTCATCTCGATCTCGTACCCATATTTGCATGGTAGACAAACTAAAAGTGTTTGATTCTCTGATGATCCCTAAATATTCTATTTTTTTAATATTTTCCTCTCTAAGCCTTTCTCCACTTCTGTTCCAATCAAATTGTCAATTAGAGAATCAAGACTATCAATGTTATCAAGTTATTTATCCCTTTCCTCATTGATAATTTTGATAAACTTTATCAAAATATTTACCATTATCTTCATAGATTCATGTTATTCATGTTGATTTCCTCTAGACTTGAGAGACATAATTCCTTACTTAATAGACAACTCATCATTCATGTCCACAAGGGCTTCTATTTTTTCCAACATATTATTCCACATATTTTGTTCAACATCCCACTTGTCCATTAATGCATTGGTTGTCTCTTCTTTATTAAAGATATGGTATTAATTCTTCACAGACTCCCGATAACTTCTTTGCCTCTAGTGACCAAATAATCTTCCCACTAAATGGTGGCTTCCCCTCGTTCTCAAAGATCACTTACCCTTTTGATATCATAATTGGTGATATCAAGGATTCAATCTTCCCTACCAAGTGGGTCCTATTCAATATTCTAACTCGGTTGGACAATGCTTCATTCTTGGCATTCACATCCTTTTTAGTCTATTTGAATTCATCAATATTCTAGAAGACTCCATCCACTTCCATAGATAAATCATTTTTAATTTATTTGGTGGATATTTTACCCAATGGGATACTTGAAACCTATAAATTAGATGAAGATGCTTGACTTTGGAGAACATTGGTTTAGGGATTTGCAACTTCTACTAATATTTCTCCTTCCTATTCAAAGCTGCTCTTGAGATAAATTTTTATCTTTTGGGTGGACTAACTAGATTGAGGAGGAATAAAATATGTAAATCATCATCACCCAGTTACATTTCTACATTTTTCTTCTTTGGGAGAGCACCCTCTATCAAATCTATCTATACCGTGATAGATGTTCATTAAGTGATTATGGTAATCTGAAGATATAGGAATAAATGTTAGGGATTGTGACAGATGAATGAGTTTTATGGCCACAAATGTTTGTTCCTCTTGAGAACATTGCTCCACAATTCCACTTTGTGCATCTGTTTAATCCATCGAATCAAATTGGTATCTTAGTTTTTCACCCCTCGAGATGGTTAGTCAACAAATTCTCCTTCCGTTTATGCCAATCCCTCATTTATTTTCTCACTTTGGGGATGAGAAATGTCTCATAAGGTTCTTGGGAAGAAACATTGGTCATTAGACTGTGTTTTAGGAATTTCTACAACCACCTTCATGTCAAAGGGTGTTGTTATAAGCTGTGACACCCTAAGTTTCCCCTTGTGATACTTATAAAGTGATACCTTCTACGTGAGACTATGTTTCGTGTCCTCAATTTTCCTGTAATACTTAGAACCTACTCTGGAGTAAACTCAACTCTTACCCCAACTTGAAATGTATCAGAGTTATTTTGGATGTTTTTATACTATTAACACCTTATTTCTCTAGTCTAGATTAGGTTGGACATTGGGTACATGAACATTCATAATCAGTTGTTCCTCAGTGGGTGAAACAACCTAATCTTGTAGGAAACAAGGGTTAGGTTAATAGGTATTTTTCTATAACAAGTGGAATAATTAGAGTGGGAAATGATGGGTGAGGGGATAGGGATATCAGGAACTAGTGTTTTCTTGATTGTCTCTTCTTCCAATAAACAAATCTATTTAGATATCTTAGTATAATTTCTCCTTCATAGGTGAAATAGTTCCTCCTCTTCGATTATTTTAGTCCCATCTCTAGTTGTAGTACCTTACAATGTTCTTCAAAAAAACTCACCTCTTTAGGATTTATTTGAGTGTATGCTATTATTTTTTCTTTCCCCTTTGATCTTGAAGCACATGCTAGAATAACTTGTAAAGGAGTATCATGAAAAATAGGGGCCCTATTTATACTTTCTTTAAGTACCTCCTCATATTTTTTTAGCTAAGGGAGGTTTTATTCTTGTTAATTAGTGTACTCACATCATGACTTCCTAATGCAGATGTTAATTTCTTAAAAGGGACCTTAATTACTTGCTTCCTTGAAAGATACCTAGTAGCATAATTTTTTTAATGGTGGAAGGAAATCATAAAGTAACTTAATATCCTTGTATTCCCTCAAAATGGGGGTGTTTTTATAACTTATATCCATGTCATTTGAGGACAACCACTTTAGAGAGAGTCGATGATATTTTTGGTCCTTTCCTAAAAAAATTTTCATCAACATCCCAATTAACTACTCAAAAATTTTGAGAGACAATATTCCCATTGATTTGATCATCATTGATTACATTACTATCATCTTCTAATTCCTCATGGGCTTGAATAACCCCAAAATCAATCATCTAGGACAACATCATCCTTAAATAGTCTTTTTTTACTTCCCTCTCATCTTCACAATCCATCCAAAAATATTCATAATTAAAGCCTTGTACTCCATTTGAGTGGGTCCAATAATATGTATAATATTTTTATATCATAATGAGGCTCGGCCAAAAATCTATATAACATGCATCTACACATTTCTACCTCCAATGTTCTTTCCTTTTGGATATGTGGGAAGGTGTAATTCCGAATAATCATGGGAAACTTGATAGGATTTATGACATGTTTGTTGATAATTATTTGATGTACTTGTAACAATTACCTTACTAATTCCATCACTTCCCACTTTTCATCCACATGCCTATGGAGAAAATAGGGACTCAGTCAAAACCACTAACTCGATATAAGAAAAAGTCTAGAAGCTGGAAAAATAACACCCATACTAGGTGACAACTCACTTGACATCCTGAAAAAATATTTTTATTTCCAAATTCGGTTGAAATAGGAAAATTATAGGAGAAAAGCATCAATTAACAACATTTGTGTACTATGTCATATAATTCTTCAATTTAAATTAAAAGAAAACATCATATACCTTAGCATTACTAAGACCACCCTCAATCAAAAATCCTGGGAAATTTCTATGGAAAGCAATGTTATAAATCAAATAAGAAGTCATAAAGAATTATGCTATTTCAACCTTTTCTCCTTTCCCAATTTGAGAAAACATCATCATCGAGTTCATGAATTTCGCTACTTATTATCTCAACCGAAGGGAGAGGTTTTTATTTTTGAGTATCACCTCAATGAATTCAAACATTCATTCATGGAAAAGAGTATTGGATTCCATACCCATCATTCAGTTTAACAACGTAATAACACCTCCAACCTCCTCAATGAATTTGGTTGTGTCCATCTTGTTAGTCATTCTAGAGATAGAACCATGAGGATTAGCCGCCAAGTTACCATTCATAAACTTAGTCCATTTTATTTCCCTGGGGTTCCAATATGAATGTGTTGATTCTTTAGTAATAGAAAATTCTTCCTAAGTAGGAGGAAAACCCAACATTCTATCAAACACTTATTCCTAAAAATATAATCTGAGCCCCCATTTCGACCCAAATTTCTCTTGTTATAGGGTTATAATGTTGGGCACACACCCATAAAAGTTTTGGGCATGACGTAGTGGGAGGGAAAGAAGTGTTTATGTCAATATAATTATTATCCATAAAGGTCCATAGTGTTACTTATTTCAAAGGAATACAACCTTTGCTAAAAATCATCTAGGTGGGCCTTAACATGGTCGAGAATTTGTAATTTTGTCTAGGGGGAGCTGAGATTGGAAGTTGTCTTCATGGAGTATACATGAAGCCTCATTATCTCAACATAGTTTTAACAAGCCCTCATTTAAGTAAAAATAGACCTTTTAGACTTTTATTTGAATATTTATATAAATTGGAGAACTAATTTACTCACATGTCTCAACAAAACTCTGATTGTTTTTCGGGATGTGAACAAAAAACACTGTAACTCTATTATTATTTTTGAAAACACTTATTGATTCAACATTCTTCAGGGATTCTTGGGTACCTTCTAGATTTTCAAGATTTTAGGTACATAATGGGTATTTATATCAAGTTTTCACATGAACTACTCTTAGATTCTTGCATTAATGCCAAAGATTGCGTTCGTTGAAAATTATTTTGTAATTACCATATTTTTCTCATTTTGACCTTTGTAATATTTACATGTCCTATAACCCATGTATTTCCATCACATGATTCATTCCTATTAGCCATCCCACATCCACCTATTTATATATTGTATGAATGTTGAATTAATGATCTATCTTATTTTGTTGATGGGCCTCAAGAAAATATTGCAAAATAACCCAAACATTACATTGGTAGAATACGAAGTGCATCTCTTCTTCCATTCATGTGTGTTTCATGTACATGGTCAATATCTCCAATTCATCAGGCCTCAGAGATATTTTTATAAGTTACATTTCTCAAAGAAGCATGAGATACATTGTTCCTTTCATATATTGTTCATTGACTACTATTTTCATAACCCTTTCTATAGGGACTTTGGGATCAAGATTTAGTTTGCAATTTACATAATTAAAAATGTAAAAAATTACAAAATGGTTTGTTCATGTCTATACATAGCCTCCGAAGCTTTATAAAATCCCTTATTATAGACTTTGGGACCAAATACACATCCTGCAACTATAGAAAATTTAGTACATATGCGAGCGACTAAGTGCTTCACCTTTATTATCTCAAGTGAAATAATTATCATGCTTTATCATTTTATTGAGAACAATTATAGTCCCAACTCGGTTAGAGTTAGAATAATGGGAAACAACATAAATGTTTACAAGGATTATACATACCTAATCTCATAGATTCTCTTATAAAAATATCTCAATACAAAGAACTGACCAAGAATGAAGACATGGATTACAAAAAGTGATTAGATTTATAATGACAAAATATGTGCACCAACAATGGCTCCAACTTAGGGATGGAATCCCCCAATGGATGTCCAAATAACCACATAAAATTTTATAATAGGAAAAGGCCAGATCCCATCAACTGGAAAATGGAATGATAAATGGTAACAAAAAGTCAAAACACATACGTCAAGAACAAAATAACCACCACCGATACAACCTTGGCAGTAAAATCAGTTGAACCAACATAGAAAGAAACAAAAACAAGAAAATAACAAGGGAAAATATACACTTTAAAATAATACAAGGACATACCTCTTAATAAAGGAAATACTTAAAATGCATGCCATTGATAGGTAATTCAAAAATTTCACCATCCAAGTAATGCGGGGAAAAGTTGTGCTCACCCATTCGATATCTTTAGAGTTAGGTCCCATCTAGAGGGTGTAGAACTTCCCATGTTTACCTATATCTTCATTTAGTCTATCCCACAAAAATATCGGATCTCCTATATTGAACAATCGAGGATTAATATTTTTGTAAAATATTTTATTAAGTATTTCTTTGTGCCTAACATGTATTTAATAAGACTCTCTCCTGAATTCATCCAATTCAATAATTTGGTTTATCCTGGCCTCATAGGGTTCAATACCTTCTCCATCCTTCAATTATTTCATAAAATGATAAGATGATAATTGTAAATGAAGGGAAAAGAATGATTGAATACCATAAACCAATTCAAATGGTATTTTACCTTTGGATCTATTAGTTGAAACCCTATTATCTAATAGTGAAAATTTGAGTTGCTCTCTCTATTTCTTTTTGTTTATATATAATGTTCTTGAGTATTTTGAGCATATTTTTAGATCTTGGATTTTTCTTGGCTATTTCCTTGGGATTATAGTTAGAGGCATAAGTAAGAGTTATACCAAAATCATGGCACATTGTCATTAATTTTATTCTTTCTAGAACACTTTGCATTGTCGGCAACCAAATTAGTAAGAACCCCAAACCTGAAAATTATGTGATTAAGGATAAAATCCATAACCAACTTGATGTGCAAAATAATCAACCAATGATATTAGGTCTCATACTCTGCTATTCATTAAATGTCAACCTAGGGGTGTAATATTTTCAAAGGGCCTAAAAATATATGCTACAGTACTTTGGAGTGAGGTCTTTGTAGGCTAGAATCATCAAAGAGTATAAAGTAATGCTTGTGTAAATTGGAAAGTAAACTATGGATGTTGTTGATCTGCAGATCTAAAACTCAACACACTATGCACTCATTAGCTTTTAGAAATGAAATGAATAACTAATAATCAATCCACACAACATAAATAGGAAATGGAGGAATATGATATTCCCTACAATTCCTTCCGAGGGGGCCCTTCCTCATGCAGAAGTGAGTTCCGATCCTACCCTAGAAACTCATAGAACTTCTCAAGAAGATAAACGATTCATCTATTAAGTTGTAGCAATTAAATATTGCTACGAAAAGAGATTACAATGAACTTAAGAGCACAAAATCACATTAATATATTCTGTCTTCACACATTCACAATTCTTCTTCTCTCATACAGCTATCACTTCATTCCTTAATCTATTACTCCATATCTATTACATTTCTATCTGAATATATATATATATATATATATATATATATATATATATATATATATATATATATATATATATATAGACAGATCACTAACTTATTCTATTCTAGGAATATGATCAAAAACCACTCAAATAGATTATAGTTGTTCTGTTTCATATTTTTTGAGTGGAGACAACTAATTCTTGTCTTATTTACATGATAAGAACTGATTACAAAACTACTTAACAAAGTAACCATAACATTACATATGATGCGTTAGGATAGCTGGTACTTTTTTTCTTATACTTCGGTGTGAGCTGGATAAGTTCTCTTTGGCTATGGGTAGCTGGAGGTGCATATTGCTCTGTTGCTACAGGTAGTTTTGGAAGATGCTATGGGTAGGTTTGGAGCTTGCTACAGGTAAGATAAATCACCCAAAGACTTCTCAGACTTGTCCAAACAATGTTTCCACTTGGTTAACTCATTTTCCAGCTTCATATGCTTAACTCCATATACTTCATGATGCCTCATTATTGTTAGATGTCATGATTATCTTTTATCATTTCCCAGCCCGGTCATTTCTGAGGATGCTATAAGAGCACAACCAGAGTGATACGGGTTAGGTCCTACTATTTCAAAAGCTTATGGCATCTTGTAATTTGTTCATGGAGACATCAAGAACATCATTTTGCACAAAATATAAGATTCACCAAAGTAAATAAGTATATTAAATCTTAATGAACATACGAAACTAAATATAAGTAAAATCATAACTTTATCTCATATAAACCATCAAGAAGAGATCAAAGTATCAAAACTGTATGTGTAAGAGGCTTCAAAAGGATTTAGATGGGGCCAAAACATGCCAATATTATGGCCTCATCACACCCCAACTTATCTTCTTTCTCGTTCTGAGAAAGCTACCTCATCTTGAGGGCACAATATTTTCTATAGTCATAGGGGTCCTGATTACCTACCTGGCCATATCCATAGAGACCTCCCCTTATCCCAAGTTCATGCCATAAGGCTACTTCTTTTTCTTTATCCAAAGGTACTATTTCCCTCCAATTTGGAATGGGATACCAGAAGATGGGAGGATGAAACCTCAATCCTAACCATCCTTCCTTTTTCATTCTTACCAGTTCTATGTAATCATGAACCCTTTTAAGGCCTGCTTAAAATTTGTAGGTGATTTTGGCTCTTTATTTCTCAATATAGTGGGCAACTCATCCCATCTTGATTTGCAGGATACATAAGTTGTTTTACCTTCTTTTCCAAAGGAATATCAAATATCGGTTCTAGATAGCTATCTGCCTTTTCCTAACCCATGTAGCCAATCTATCCTCTGATAAAAACTCTGCCCATTCTTCTACAATGTCCTCAGGGTAACCACTTTCTCCCCTTATCATTAAGGTGGACTATTTTTCCATTTCTAGATACTCATCTACCTCTTCTTTTCTTCTCTTCTCATTTTTCAGGTAGGATGTGAAGGCATCTAGAAGTATGTCACCCAGGTACATGTTAGGATTCCACTTTACATTAGAAGGAACAACAAAGTTATGGATATAAAACTCACTCAGCTATGCCTGAGTGTCAGGATCAGATTCTCTATATATGTTAAAGAATGTTTTGGGGTCATCCACAACATAGGGAAGGTTATTGTATACTTTCTCATATCTGAAATGCAACCATTTCTCCTGCAGATATAGAGCATATACTCGTGGTGGAGGTCTGCATTCTAAAATCCTAGTAGAAAGATCATACATATTTTCTACTTTCATCTTGAGTCCCTCTATTTTTGCTTCTTGTTTTTCCACCTTCTCCACCAATGTGTCATGTTTCTGCCTTGCTTCAACATGCCCTTTAAATCTTTGTACTAGCCTTTGAAAAACATTATAATCTTCAAGAAAATTTTCTTCTAAGAATGTATATAGGTCATCCTTAGGGCCAGCTGAATAGGTATTTTCAGAAGTGAGGTCAAAGTGTATTACCTCAAGCTCTGCTGCAGGTTGTTTTTGTGCTCTATATGGGACCATTTGGAGTAAGGACTCATCCTTTCCTCCCTTGTATTTACCTTCATATTTTGGTTCAGGTTCAGGTTCTTTTATAGGTTCTTCTTCTTTTTCTTCTTCCATGGGAGTCTTTTCCAAAGCTTCTGCTGCTCCTATCAGGGCATCCAATCCTCTTGTTCCCTCCAGGTTTCTTATAATGCTTCTCAAAATGTTGATTTCCTTCACTGCTTGCTCCAGTTTGGAATTCAGGTTCTTGTTTCCCTTCACTTTTCTCCTCTTCAATTTCTGCCTGCTGTGGTATCTCAAGAGGTATTTGTTCTTGCTTCTCCTCTTCTTCTGAACTATCCATCTCTCTTACTATCTCAAAACCTTCTTTTGTGATAAATACTTCTTCCTTCTTCTTATTTTGAGGTACTTCTTCACTGATTTCTATGGTCTCTATTTGTGTTGTTCTTTTCCTCCTTATCCTATGAGATCTTCTTACAGCTGTTATTTTTCTCTTTTGTTCTTTCTTGGGGGTAACTTCCTCTACTACCTTTTCTTTTCCTTTTTCCTTAGGTGTTGAGGTAGTCTCAGTTTCTTTAGGTGCCTCCTCTACTATAGGTGTAGGGGGTTTTTCTTCCTTTTCCTACATGCTATGCTCCCTAGTAGGTGATGTTGCCTCTGCACCTTTCATCTTCTTGGAGACAGAGCCCCTTGATTCTGTAGATAGAGAGGCATGAGGGCTACTTTTCTTACTCCCTTCCTCTTCTGTGGTTTCCTTTTCTGAGGAAATGATGAGCCTCCTTCTTCTTCTTCCCTGTAGCAGTAGAGCTCCTAGTATTTCTTGCTATGGGTATGCTAGACTCCTCTTCTCTCTCCCTAGGGACCCTTATGATATGCTTTCTTTTTACCTCCTTTCTTGTTGTGGTTGTTTCTCAGGGGTTTCTTCTTTTTCCACTCTTTCTTCAATTTTTTCTTGACTCTTCTCTTCTTCAGGTGTTGCAGGTTACTGGTTTGGATTCCCTATTACCTAGTTTAAATCAATCCTAGGTTAGATGTTTTGGAGGCCTTTCTTGGTGATTATCTAGATCAAACAGTGATGAGACAAGGCATTCTTCACCCCTTTCTGATATTATTTTGCCATTTTCTTTAGGCTATTCAACAAGTGGTTTGGGACATTTATTACTATTCCATGCCTCAAGTGATTTAAGTATTTAAATTACATTGTATAGAGTAGGGAATACCTTCCTTTGCATGTGAAGTACTTGATGATGAATGTAACAATTTCTCTCCAGGCCTTAGGTAGGCTTCTTGTCTCAATACCCCCTTTTGTCTGATTGTATTGCTCCCCTTGGAAGAATTGTTGTCTGATTTGTTGTGCATTGGGTTTCTCCTCCCAATTTTCTCCATTTTGAGGGAGTCCTGTCACTTGCCCAATCAAGTCTTCTAGTTACTGGAAATGATATGCCAGCTACCATGGCTTGTTGTCCATCGAATGTGCTTGCAAATTTCTCTGCTCTCTCATTCGAGTATTTGGTTAGCAGTTGGAAGTAATTTTTCCATCTAGCCCATTCAAATATATCCCAATAATGAGGGTTATTTCTCAAGGGTGTGACATCGGTGGGCTCTCTACGAACAACTATTCCTCCCATAGCTTCTGCAGACAGGTTTTTTTCCTCTTTGTGTTGATTTTCGCCCTTTTGTTTTCTTAATCACATCTCAGGGGAAATCTTTAATTGTCCCCTGTAATCAAGGCATGCATCATCATTCCCTAGGTCCTCATGTAGCTAATTAAATATGCCCATAGTGAGATCCAATCCTGCTTCCTCCCCTGAGACAGATGTCACTCGTCCGAGTGAAAAAAATGTTTCACGCGTGCCATTTTTCCTTCAAATTATTGCTGAAGGGACTTATTAATGTCCCCTCATGATGGTGATTGAAAAAAAGTAAATGATTAAGGCATATATTTAATTTTAACATGTCTTTTCAAGAAATAGATACTTACTACTTGTAGATATTACCTTTTTACCTTAGTGCCACCTATTTTTCCTTCACGTGACACCTTTTTATGGGAATATGCTTTGTCCAAGGGTTTGGTGTGCAACACTTTTTCCAATGAGTAATTTGATTGCAAGGATCATCTGAAAAATGATTGCTCTTCTGGAATTTGTTTATGCAATTTTTATGCTTAGGTAGATCGGACATGAGGTTCCTCTTGGACTCGGTTGGAGGTCCTTGTTTCTATTTGTGCATCTGCAACATGTGAAAACCTACAAAAATGATACCTCCTTGCATGATGCTTGTGATTTTTAGAAACTTACATTCCTTCTTCTTTTGTATGATGCCTATAAGTTCTGGAGTGGATTTGTGCATCTCTTTTCTTGACTACCTATAGCACTGCTTTGTTGCAGCACTCTGAAATTATGCTGTAGTGACCATGAGGTGTCTCTTGTACCTGACTAGGTAGCTTTGACTTAACCAAGGGGTTTCCGTAGCAAGCAAGGAATGTTTGTAGGAAGGGAAAGAGTACTGCAGCATGAATTTTACTTTGTGTAATTGTTTGTGATTCATATTTTTCCTTACCTCCTTCTGAATATGTCTGTGGCTGACCAAAAATCTACCCGTAGCATTTTTAGAAAGTGCCTATAACAACTATTTGAGGAGCCCACAACAACTAGAAGGTTTCTGTAGCAACTGGAAGTGGCAAAAGCAATGTGTTAAGAAGGTTTGGATGAGGTGTTTTTCTTTCCATCCTTCTTGAAAAATACACATTTTTTTCTCCTTCTTTTGTGTTTTTTTTTCATTTTTCCCTGAATGGCCAGTGAGCTGGTTTTCCATTCAATCCATTTTCACAGATTACGAGAAGCCAGCAAGCTGGTTTTCTACCCAAAATCTACCAACAATGCCCAAAAAGGGTTTTCATTGTTGGTTTTTTCTTTTTTTTTTTTCCTTTTTTTTTTATCCTACTACTGCATGTAGTAGAATGTTTATTATGGCCCTATTAAGGTCCATATACAACATTTCAATCTTCTTCCCATGGGAGGTAGAGATCATCCTCCCTTCCTTCCTCATCAATCTCCTTTTCCTTTGAACTTGGTGGGTCAATATGAGGGTTTGTCTACATGGATTGCTGCACTTGCTGTGAAAATTGCTCCTTTGATAAGGGTTTCTTGTATACTTTGAGTCTGTGACCGTTAACCAAGAGTTTGAATCTTCACTGGATCAATTATTCGTAGTTGGACTGCACCATTTTCATAGACATGTTTGATCTCGTATGGCCCAAGCCATCTTGTTTACAATTTTCCTTTGTGGTCTTTGTATTTTGAATCGAACAGTAGGGCCCAATCTCCATGTGTGAACTACCTAGGCTTGATGTATCTGTCATGCCATCTATTCGCTACTATTGTATCAATTATGTGTTTTGAAGTGCTTGTTTTCTGTACTCATCCAAAGCATTGAGCTGCATTGATCTTTGCTTACGTGCTTCAGAAATATCAATTCCAAACTCTGCAGTAGTCCTCAAAGTTGTGTTGAAATTCTATTGGTAGCATTGGTTTCTTCCCATACACCAGCTCATATGGTGTGAAGCTAGTAGTTGTTTTCCATGTGATTTTGTATGCCCATATAGCCTCATGGAGTTTGGACTCCCAATCCTTTCTTGATAGATTGACTATTTTGGTTAGGATATTTTCTAATTCTCTGTTTGTGACTTCAACCTAGCCATTGGACTGTGGATGGTATGGTGTGGACTTCTTGTGTCTTATCGTATATTCTTCCACTAGGTCAGCAATGAGATCAACAGTAAACTGAGGCCCTTGATCTGTAACTATTTCCCTTGGTACACTGTATCTTGTGAATATATCTTTGTATAAGAAGGTTGCTACTTTCTCATCTTGAGCATGTGTCAGTGCTTTTACTTCAGCCCATTTGGTGACATAATCTATACATACAAGGATGTACTCTTTTTTGTTTGATTTGGGGTCTATGGGCCCAAAAAGTCCAACCCCATTTGTCAAAAGGTTCTAGTTATAGTTGAGGCTGTAATGGCATCTCATCTAACCTTGTAGGCCTCCCCATACATTGGCATTTATCATAGTGAGCTGTATATTTGTTTGCATCTTTATGCAACATAGGCCAGTAGTATCCTATAGTCAAGATTTTGACTGTTGTTTTTGGCTGCAAAGTGTCCTCCACATGGCTTGTCATGGCATGCTTTGAGAATTTCAACTACTTCATCTTCTCATAGACATCTTTGTATTACACAATCAGGTCCAGTATAGAAGAGAAAACCAGAAATCCAAGAGTACTTACCACTTTTCCGTATCAAGGCACGCTTCTCTTTTGAGGAAAAGTGATGTGGCAGTTGTCCAGAAATGAGGTAGTTTGCTACATCAGCAAACTAGGGTGTAGAGATAGTGAGGGTGAAGAGGTGCTCATCGGGAAATGAGTCATCCACTATGCCATCCTCTTGATTGCTTTGTAATCTTGAAAGGAAGTCAGCTACTGACATTGTCCTTCCCTGGTTTATCTAGTATGGTAATGTCAAATTCTTGCAACAAGAGAAGCCATCTTACCACTCTTCTAGATACCGATGGTTTATTCATGAGGTACCTGATGGCAGCATGATCTATGTGTATGAAAGTTTGATAGCTTGTGATGTAATGTTTGAACTTGTTGATTGCATATACAACTGCCAAGAATTATTTCTCCATCACCGTGTAGTTCAGCTCTGTTGCTTGCATATTTTTTCTTACAAAGTAAATAGCATAGCTAAGATGGCCTTCTTTCTATCCTAGTACTGCACCTAGGGTAGTATCAGAGGCATCTATATGTATGTGAAAAGGAAATTCCTAGTATGGTCCATGTAATATGGGGGTTGATATGAGTAATTGCTTCAGTAGATTGAATGCTTCATTATAGGTGGGAGTCCATACAAACTCAACATCTTTGTTTAGAAAAGTGAACAATGGGGCTGCCATTTTTCTAAAATTGTTGATGAACCTCGATAGTAACCAACATGACCTAAGAAGCTATGTACATTTTTTTTTTTTTTGCGGTACTGGCAGGTCCTTGATGATAACAATCTTGGTTGGGTCCACTCTAATCCCCTTTTCAGAGACATGGTGTCCTAGCACTATCCCTTCCTCCATGAGCATGAAACATTTCTTATGACTTAGGGATAGATGATTTTCTTGACAAAGTGTATTAATACTTTTTCCAAGTTATTCAGACATACCTCAAATGTGTCTCCGTAGATGGTGAAGTCATCCATATATATCTCTACACAGTCATGTGAGAGATCTGAAAATATGCTAAGGACTACCCGCTGAAATGTGGCAAGTGCATTGCATAATCCAAATGGTAGGAAAACATATGTGAATGTTCCCCATGGGCATGTGAACATGGTATTTTCTTGATCCTCAAGAGTAATGCGGATCTGATTGTATCCGCTGAAACCATCTAAGAATGCAAAGTATTTCTTCCCTGCAAGTGTATCTAGCACTTGATCAATAAATGGCAGTGGGAAATGGTCCTTCCTTGTAGTTACGTTCAATTCTCTGTAGTCTATACATATACACCACTCACCTCCTTTCTTGGGTATAATGACTAATGGAGAAACCCAATGGCTGTCAGAGATTGGATAAATGAATCCTACATCTAAGAGTTTCTGTATTTCAGCCTTGACTATTTCTTTCACTGTTGGGTTCATCTACCTTTGTGGTTGGTGTATGGGTTTGCATTCCTCTTTGATGTAAATGTGGTGTGTACACTTTTCTAGGCTGATGCCTTGCATGTCTTCATAGTCCCATGCAAAGGCTCCTTTGTTTGCATGTAATATGGCTGTCAATTTTCTTTCTTCTTCCACACTTAATTTGTTATTTATGCGGAGTGTCTTTCCTGGCATTATTTCTATGGCTTTTGTGGCTTCTGTCATTTCTCTATGTTCTTTGATTGATCGTATGTGGCTGCAGCTGTGTGGTAGTAGCTGATGGAAGATCCTTTGATCACTTTTAGTTGGTTCTTCTTTTGACCATAGATTAGAAAAAGGACAATGAATACAAGGAAAATCTTCAGGAGTGGATTTTTCTACCTAATAGTTGTTTTACAATATGTTGGAGATGACGGCATCCTCTTCTAGATCTGTCAGTGTGCATGCATGATCTATTGTTAAAGCAGGGAAAAGGGGTACCTTTTCTTCCTCTTCAATCTAGACAGGTTGGTCCTTGTCTTGTGATACCTGTCGTTGGTGGGTACAAAACCAGTTGCTTGGTGATGTTCCCATTTGAAATCTACATGTTTCTAGATCTACAATTGATTAATGCATCTGCAGTGGCCAACCATGGCCTTCCCAAGATCATAGGATATCCTCCAAGTTTTTTTTTTGGCTGTAATATAATAAAATCTGTAGGGTACTCCCATGAATCTACTGATATGACCAGATCTTCTATGATTCCTTTTGGTCATACTGTGGATCTTTCTACCATTTTTAGCATTGTAGATGTGGGATGAATATGTTGTAGGTCTAATTTATGCATTGTTTCCATTGTTATGACATTGATGGTAGCTCCTAGATCAATCAAGGTATTATGGACTTGTCCATTGATCTAAATAGTGACAACTGGACAGCCTGGGTCTGCATATTTCTGTGGTAGCATTCTTCCCAGCATGATCTCTACCAATTCTCCAATGACATGGACTATATTAGGATCCTTCTTATTCTTTCTAGATTTATGAAGGCACAAATCTCTGACTGCCTTGGAATAAATGGAGACATCTTTAATGGCATGAAACAAAGGGATCTTTACACAAACATTCTTCAGCTTCCCTAGGATATCAAACTCAAGTTCGGATGTTCGTGAATGGTGGTGATATTGTTTTTTCATTCTCTTTATTGGCTGGTTCGGGATCCGTGGTTGTGGTGTAGACTGTGGAATGGATATTGTGGGTTTTTTCATTATGGGTGGAATTGGAGGTGGTAGATTTATTCCTGAACGTAGGTGGAATTCATTGATGTCCACTATATAAGTGGGGTATTGTGTTATTTCAGTAGTACATGTTGGTTGAGCCAACTTATTGGTAGGATTTGGCACAAGTTGAGCAGGTATTTGAGTCGGTCTTATTGGTTGTGTGTTTGACATTATTACAGGATGTTGTGGTTGTTGTGGGAACCCACCTTGCTGATTTCCCCAAGGTTGTTTCCCTCTCCATGGTTGTTGTTATGGGTTTGCAAGATTTTGTGGACCTTGGGTTGGCTGGTTTTGCCATTAATTGTGTGGGGGCTGCCATGGTTGATTTTTCCAGGGTGGAGTAGGATACTGCTACCATTGATTGGGATTATATGGTTGTTGCATAGGCCAATGTGGGTTGGGAGGGGATAGGGGCATCTAGGGATTACTCCAGCTAGGCATGTTATTTGTATTTTGATTGCAAAATGATGATTGTGAAAATGGTGAATTTGATCCCATACCTGGATAGTTTGTTCTTAGGCTGTCAAGGTTTCCTTTGTGCCATGTAGAACACTTGGTCTTCATCTCCTCCTATGGAATTCAACACTACAAAATCTAGTTCTTTAGATGTAATTCTTGCTACCTTCATCTTTATAACTTGACACTTGTACAATTAGATTGCTTCTTCCGACAATCTGGGTAGTAGACCATAAGGGCTTGGTCCATTGCTTATTGTTTTTGTCTAGTGTGCAGTGTATCCAGCTATGTGGCCATGTGGCTGATTATATCCATCTTCATGTCCCATAGTAGATTACTTACATCAGCTTTAGAGATCCCATTGGCTGATGTTGGTAGCATTTTGTTATTCCAAATTTTACCTAACGTTGATCTTGAATAATTCTTCCCAGTTGTTGCATCTCCTCGAAGGTTAGCTGAGATGCATCTCCTCCACTCATGAGGTCTAAGGCTTCCAAGTAGTCATCTCAGATTCCTTTCAGAAATACTAGCTTGAGCATGT
Organism: Taxus wallichiana var. yunnanensis; assembly: GCA_018340775.1. Taxonomy (NCBI): domain Eukaryota; kingdom Viridiplantae; phylum Streptophyta; class Pinopsida; order Cupressales; family Taxaceae; genus Taxus; species Taxus wallichiana. The sequence continues at coordinate 424,946,197 of CM031238.1, read as the reverse complement.
CTAGGTTGAGATTAGTTTTCTTATGCTTCACATAGAGTGAAGGTGAACCTCTCCGTGTAGTCTTCCAAAGATTCATCCTCGTCTTGAGTCATGCGGAATATGTCATTTCTTCTGAAGTTTATGCCTTTTCCATATTCTTGATATTTGGTCAGAAAATTTTTCTTCATCTTGTCCCAACCACTCTTGTTGTGTTCCCCTAGTCCCATGAACCATCTTAGTGCTGCTGACCTCGGGGTGGCTGGAAAGAGCTTGAGATTCTGTTCATCTATTCGAGTAGTTGTAGCTTTGGCATAACACATCATACTCAAATAGGAATGTATCTGGATCCTCATTGAACATCCCCCTAAAGTGTGGGAGGGCTGAGGGTGGAATATTCTTCATAGGAGTATCTTCTATGGTTTCTACAATTGGGAATTCAAAAGTGGAGGCAACATGTCCTCTACCTTCAACTTCATTTCCTGATGCTCGATCCATGGTGTATTTCCTTGTTATACGGATCCCAAGAGATTTCAGAATAATGTCCTTGAATTCCCAATCAACCTCCCCCTCAGTACGATAATGTACAAGATACTTGAGGTGTTGTATGGTGGGTGGTAGTAGTTGTAACAAAACTTACTGAATTGAGTAGGTATTCTGGTGTTCTTTCTCCTCGTGGAGTATGGGATTCATTCAAATCCTCCTCTTGTCTTTCTTTCACTAGCACAACCAAGGTCTTCTCTGCTTCTTGTTCTTCTTCTTGAATACATTGTAGCTCCTCTACCACTCTTCTTCTTTGTGTGGAAGTATACTCCTTGTCTTGGGAGATAAGTAGCTCCTCTACTACAGTAGTTTGTTTTTGCTTTGGCAAAAATCTTCCGAACGAGTCTCATTCTCTATGCATAAATTTTCCAGCTCTCTCTCTTGCTTTTTCCTGTATATTTTCCTTTTTCCTATTTTTTCTTCTTTTTTCAAATATATGAGGGGGTTGGTTCTTAATGCTATTTGCAGAAATTGAGCAATGTGGTAATGACAAATTTATCCTAGAAAGTAGGAATTCTAGCTCCTAGAAAGCTTTTGAAATAACAGGAAGGAAAGCTGATCTAAAAATCAGGATGGCTATTCTAGAAAGTGGGAAATGAAAGCGTGAATTGACTGAAAGTGGGAAATTGAATCACTTCTATGGTATTGTCTGGACACCTTCCCCGCAATAGTGCCAAAATGATGTGCAGAATAATCAACCAATGATATTAGGTCTCATACTCTACTATTCATTAAATGTCAACCTAGGGGTGTAAGATTTTCAAAGGGCCTACAAAATATATGCTACAATACTTTGGAGTGAGGTCTTTGTAGGCTAGAATCATCAAAGAGTATAAAGTAATGCTTGTGCAAATTGGAAAGTAAACTATGGATGTTTCTTGATCTGTAGATCTAAAACTCAACACACTATGCACTCATTAGCTTTTAGAAATGAAATGAATAACTGATAATCAATCCACACAACATAAATAGGAAATGGAGGAATAGGATCTTCCCTACAATTCCTTCCGAGGGGGCCCTTCCTTATGTAGAAGTGAGTTTTGATCCTACCCTAGAAACTCATAGAACTGCTCAAGAAGATAAATGATTCATCTATTAAGCTATAACAATTAAAGATTGCTACAACAAAGAGATTACAATGAACTTAAGAGCACAAACTCACATTAATATATTTTGTCTTCACACATTCACAATTCTACTTCTCTCATATAGTTATCACTTCATTCCTTAATTTATTACTCCATATCTATTTTATTTCTATCTGAATATATATATATATATATATATATATATATAGACAAGATCACTAACTTATTCTATGCTAGGAATATGATCAAAAACCACTCAAACAGATTATAGTTGTTTTGTTTCATATTTGTTGAGTGGAGACAACTAATTCCTGTCTTATTTACATGATAAGAACTGATTACAAAACTACTTAACAAAGTAACCATAACATTACATATGATGCGTTAGGATAGCTAGTACTTTTTGTCTTATACTTTAGTGTGAGCTAGATAAGTTATATTTGGCTACGGGAAGATGGAGGTTCATGCTACTCGGTTGCTACATGTAGTTCTAGAAGATGCTACGGGCGATTCGGAGCTTGCTACGGGTAAGATAAATCACCCAAAGACTTCTCAGACTTGTCCAAACAATGCTACCACTTGGTTAACTCATTTTCTAGCTTCATATGCTCAGCTCCATATACTTCATGATGCCTCATTGTTGTTGGATGTCATGATTCTCTTTTATCATTTCCCAGTTAGTGGCTATGGGCTACTATAGGAGCACAACCAGAGTGCTATGAGCTAGGGCCTACTACTTCAAAAGCTTATGGCATCTTGTAATTTGTTCATGGAGACATCAAAAACATCAGTTTGCACAAAAGACAAGATTCACCAAAGTAAATAAGTATATTAGATCTTAATGAACATACAAAACTAAATATATGCAAAATCATAACTTTATCTCATATCAACCATCAAGAGGAGATCAAAGTCTCAAAACTATATGTGTAAGAGGCTTCAAAAAGGATTTAGATGGGGCCAAAACATGCCAATATGTGGCCTCATCACACTGATGAGTTACTTTTCTATTAGGATTTACCTCAATCTATTTAGTAAAATAGTCAATAGATACTAAAATCTAATTATGCCCCACACTTAAAGGTTTCGATAGTTCACTAATAAAATATAACCCCCATCACTGAAAGGAACCTCTATAGATATAGGTTATAAGGGAGAGCCACATATGATTTCAATATTCCTAAAAATAATTGACAAATTTCACATATTTTGACCATTAATGCCACATATTTAAAGAAGGATGGCCTCTAGTAACTAGGTATGAAAATTTTATGTGTCATAACATTTACATCAAAATGTCCCCTACATAATCCCGTATAAAATTCATGTACCATCTTGAAGATTCCTCCTCAGTAATGAATCTTAATAGGACTCTTCTAGGATTTTAAAAGGTAGCACATAATCTGTCAAGATGTATTTTTGGGACATTATCTTAAGTGTTCTTATTTTTTTCTTAGCTATCCCCTCTAGGAAATTAATTTTTTAAAATAATATGCGATGTTTGTACTAGGCTAAAAGGTTCACCTCTTTGCGGGGATATTTCTCATCTCCTTTAATAGGATGAATTTCAACAATATGTAATACTTTCTCAACCATAAATCTTGCAAGGCCTAGATCCCACACTAGCTTGGTAGTTTGTATGTGTATGTCATATTCTTGAATCTTGTTAACCTATATACACCATTTATCAGATACTTACATATGAGACAAGATGTATTTTACCACTATGTAAGGTACATATGCTACAATATTTGAACTAAGAATATAAGTCCTAAATATTTTGGTTGCTTTAACCAGAGAAAAATCTTTCATTTCTATGAGAGAATATTTCATCTCAGATCCTTTCAAGAATTTTCTAAAAAATGCCATAGGATTTTCATGACCTTCTTCATTATTTTGTAATAATACAAAAGCCATAGTGAATTTAGAAGAAAATGAAAACATTTGAAAATCCTTTCTATAATAAGGACTAGGTAACACAAGAGCAGTATTGAGTGCATCTTTTACCCCTTTAAAAGCTTGGGTTGCTTCGTCACCCCACTTGATCACCTGATCTTTCTTCAACATGTTGGTGATTGGTAAAGTGATTTCAGAAAAATTAGAAATGAACCTTCTCAAAAAATTAATCTTCCCAAAGAAATATTGAATACCTTTCTTTGACAAGGGGATAAGAACTTTGTCAATAGCTTATACTCTCTCTAGATCAATCATGATACCTTAATGAGATACTATGTGTCCAAGTAGTTTGGCCTTTTGCACACAAAAATGGAATTTATTTGGATCCAACAAGATTCTATATTCCCTACATTAAATTAATATTTTCTCCAAATGTAGCAAGTGATCACCTCTATTTCCTAAAAAACTGTGATATCATCTTGGTATACAATAATAAAATTATTTATAAATCCTACAAATGCATTGTCCATCACTTTTTGGAATGTATTCCAAACATCCATCAATAAACTGGAATTTTGACATACACATAAGTATCCCATGAAGTAGTGAATGTAATTTTATACTACTTTTATTCTTTGAACACAACTTGATTGTATATTGAGAAACCATCCAATGTAGATAACAGTTCTTATCCCATCACCTTTTGTACTAAATTTTCCACATTTAGCAATGGATAATTATATTTAAGTGAATTCATATCAAGATTTCGAAAATCAACACAAAGCCTTATGTCTCCATTATTTTTATTTACTGTTAAAAATTGGCTACCCATGAAGAATATCAAGTAGGATTTATAATTCCACCATCTCGCAACTTCTTGAATCTTCTTACATATTAGTTACAAGAATGGGATTAATAGGCCTCTATTTTTTTCTACAAGAATTAGTGTGGGGTTCCAAGGGTATCTCATGCTGAAACAAATCCTCCCTGTAATCCTTCAACTCATAATAAGACCAAGCCAAGTAGTCTTTATACTTTCTTAAAAAATTAGTATAATACTCTCTTTCTTCCTTATTAAAATTACTCCCTAACCATACATTTCTAGGATCTTGGCATGAACCCATATTGCACTCCATAACATCTCTTCAAAAATTAGTAGATTTACAAAATACTATGTGAGTACTATCAAAGGAAGACTCTAAAATAAAAAAACCCCTTGGGATTAAATTAGTCTTTAATTGAACTAATTATTTTCCAAAATGGGTTTCTTTCCCTTCACACACATATACCATAGGTTCTAAATAAAATATCTGGTTAATGAACTCACCTTGGAAATTTAGAAATATTTTGATGTGTGAATCGTCATTAAATACTTTCCATTTTTTAATATTATCAGGTACATAAGGTTGAACCAATACTTCCACTTCAATCTAAGGAAGGGGATTAATCCTAATTATCTCACTACGAACCCAAAACTACCAGTCTATCGGATGCTTATTTTGTCTTCTCTTATGGTACTCGATATAAAATGAATCAAAGAATTCAAGGAAATCCCCTACTGCATTTTGTTACTTCTTTAGGTGTTGATTTTTACCACATTAAATTTTATTACTTGCTTAGATACTAATTCGAGTCCCCTTTAACTAGGATATATTTTATCCCATGTCTCAAAGTGATTCTCACTCGTAACAAAAGCATCTCATAGTCTACTAAAGTTTTGGTGGATTCAAAATTTAATCTACAAGAAAAATTGAAAGCTCCATTGCTTTGAGACATCAACACAACTCCGACCCATTACCACTACTTGAGCATGCTCATCAAAGTCACGGTCCATGGGGATTTTTTTCATCTTTGAACTATGTATTTTCATCCATATATTGGTCTTCATAATCTACATTTCTTATAAATTCTCCACGTGTACATCAGTAAAAAGTACTTCATAGGAGGAATTGTTAGGATCCTCAATGAGGTGCATCATTTTATCCTTATTGTATAAATTTAAAAATTTCCATTCCAATGGTATGCAAGCATATGAAATTTCCATTTGGACACTACCACCCAGGACTAGCTACCCACTTTCTTGATGACAACATCCCCTATTTGGGAAGGAAATCAAAAATGAAAACATTTGTAATCAATTACTTTCTTGGATATGCTACCAAACTATATAATCAATCCTTTCACATATCCCACCATAGGTACTTATTTAAAATCCATAGCATGGCATATACCAAAATTAGTGGTTATGTTAAGGTCTAACTCATTCAAGACTACAAGAGGCATGAAGTTACATGAAGCTCCAGATTCAAACATACAATTGTGCAAGAGCCATCCATTTACAATAAGGTATTTGAAAAAAGGGTTGACATCCAATTTATTTTCCACCAAAAATTCCCTAAATATACCTCAGGAGGAGTTTCCATCTCTTCTCCAACTTCTTGTACCTCAAATTAAGTAATTGAGGGGGATGATTCCTTGTTAATAAGATCATCATTTATAACAACCTCATCTTATGGAAAACCTAAATATTCAAAGGCCCACTTTTTATGCTCAAGGATCCTCAACAATTCTAAAATTGGAACTATAATCTATATTTGGCTTAAAATGTGCACCATATCATACACATTATATTTGGGAAGAGGAACATTGGAAGGCATTGTGATTATTTTTTTGGATAGTAAAAGGTTTTTCTTAATGGGTTTTGGGAAGAACTACTTGGCTTAGGATGGATTACATGAGTCCTATTTAATGAATTATTCTAAGGATAACCTTTGGGGATATTAGAAATAATAATCATCCTTGCTTTGTATATAGGATCGAGTCCTTTAATTTGCCTATTTCTCTTATTGTATTCCTTTTCTTGAGAAACTTCAACATTGATCAATAATTTTTATCCTCATTTGGAAGGAAAATCACTTTGTCATATTTTAGTATTTTCAAGGCTATTAAATAATAAATATTGATTAGGTAACTTAAAATATTGGGCCATATCATCCTCAAAATTAATTTCAACAAGGACCTAATCTTGTCAACTCAAGTCCAGAAATCAGCCATAGTTTGAGCGTAGAGGGGATCAGTAGAAGATGCATCTCGTTCACATTCAATTGACATTTCATCATTCATATATCAAAAAAATTGACATATTAAATTTCATCCTCTTAGGTGAATCAAAGGTACATGGGGCATTAAGCATTTTTCAAACCAATTAATAGTATGTTCTTCCTCAATAGTAACTACTCTTCCCACCAAATGGTATGAGAACTTCTTTGTTATTTCTGAATTTTTTTGTTTATTATTGTGACCCATATATCCTTTTCCTATATCTTCTCCCCTAAAATATCCTTTATCTTGATTTCCAAATCTATTATGTCCAGCATTCTAATGATGATTCTTAGGATTAGGAGAATCATTTTTAGCCCGTGCTTACTTGTATGAAATTTCCTTAACAAAACCTCCTAAATTCTTGAAAACTTCTTCAAGATCAGATTTTATTCAAGTTTGAGGATTTTCAGTGTTAACCAACTTTACACCCTCTCTCTTTGAAGGATTCCCAATGAATTTAATAATATTCTCAATCTCTATAGCCATGGTAAAATATCTTCTTAAGGTCCAAGGATTTTTGTCTCGAAGTAGTATGTTTCCTTTTTTAGATAGATAATAATATTTAGTTTTGAAGGAAGTAAAAATCCTTTACACAAAAATAATATAGGACACATAGTAAACAAAAAGATCCAAAAGCACAGTGTTAAATAGGATTTATGAACAATGCAAAAAAATAGAAGCAGACTATAATCGGTCTAAGTATTACAATACACCATTTTTTTAAAAGGGAAAAATACTTAGAGTGACAAGGCACAAACAAACCTAAGAAAGGAAAAACAGAGAAAATTTTAGCCAAAGGGAAACCATCAATCCTATTTTCTCTAAGAATTTTTACTTCTGGTTGGAGTGCTCGGGCCCACTTCTTTATTCCTTTGCACTTGATGATGACCCTGGAATGATATTTTTCATTGTTCTTCTCCTCCATCTCCCTGATGTATTCCTCATCAGTACTGCTCATTTCCAGCTACATGTTAACCTCTTCCTTTTCCGCTTCAATTTTGGCAATCTGATCTTGTAGGATCAAAATCCTCTACTCCTGCATAATGAAGTTTGCATTCAAACCTCTAATACACCTATTTTGGATTTCAATTTGTCTGTGGAAATATTTAACTTATTGAACCAAATTTTTGTTGACCACTAAAATTTTGTGTCTACATCCACCTTGAGTCTCAAGATACGAGATTCCCAATCAACAGTTTCTCTAACTCTCTCCCTATTCCCAACATCTTCCTTGATGACCTTGTTTCCCTTTTTCAAATCACACAGAATATCAACTAAACTATTAGGACCATCATGTGGTTTCCCCTTTTTCCTTTTTTCATGTGATACACAAGGTCTCATTATCTCGAATCATCAATTATTTCCCAAGTACAATGGTTTATAAGGATTATCCCTTTCCTCTAAACTTCAAAAATATCAATCCATGGTGGACAAGGGTTTTAGCTTATCATTCGGTAGTATTTTATAGAAGTAGTCAAGGACTGAAGGAGGAAAAAATAAAATCTCATCTCCTAGTTTCTATGGAGATAATTCAAAATGGACAAGTGGTAAGAGAAAATCTTCCTAAATTTACCCTCAAGTGTGAGGTATTTCATCACCACAATACACACATCTTCCCACATTGGGAAACAAGTTCTGGTAATACCATCATCATACTGAACAATTTTTTCACTAGGGATAAAAAGGTTGAAATTTCATGTTTTTCCTAGTTTTATCCTTAAAATTTCTTATGATTCCTTCTTATAAAATGTGTTTGAATACTTAATAAAACAAGACTCATCACTAGACCTTATATTATTGGAAATCCTTGTTAGGGTTTTATTGAATCTCGTATTGAAATCTTGGACACATTCATTGGGATTTTATTCTAATATTTTCAAACTTAGATGATAGAAACCTTGGATTGGTTCTATCACCATACGAAAATCTGAATGTATTTCTCATCTCTTTCCATGAATCAATTTATCCATCAGGAAGTTCCCTGAACCATTCATAGGCATCTTCCTATAAAGTGTGGAAAATTAATTTTACAAACACATCATTGAATTCCACCTCATAATCATCCATTATATTCTAAAATAACTTTAAATGATGATCACCATGGATAACATTGTTCCCCTAAAACTTAGGCGATATCATCTTTATCTCATTGGGGACCTCATTAGGGTAACCTTCCATATCATGAAAATTAATGGGTGCATATTTATTAACCTTGAAGGGTTCCCTATGAGGAGGGTCTTCCATGTTAACTTGTATAGGAAATTCGGGTGGAGGGTGATGTAGCCAATGTTGGATAGGGGTTTTCTAGTTTAAATTATTTGGAACAATCTGAAGAAATCCCATGGGAGTAGAAATTTATAAATTCTCATTAGAAAATAAATGGATAGGATTATGATTACTTCATATAGCATTAGAATTAGGAACTTGTTTATATAAAGAGTGTAAATGATAATCCATATTAGATGCGTCGAGAGATGTTGAATGTGCCATAGTTATCCTTAACCATCTGAATATCAATCTTATTAACTTGAATGCAACTCCTCTTCAAAATATAACCATTTCTGAGACTTCCATATCTACTTCCTTTGCTGAAAAACCTCTAACCCAAGAAGTAATTTCTTTGTGGGATCATTTGAAAGAAGACCACAATCCTTCCAGTTTTACAAAATGAAGAGAAAATCAGTAAATTTAATAGGATGAAACAAGTATATCCCAACTTTATTTTTAGGATTCACCACTTGAATATCAAAACATATAAATAGATGGAAATTTTAAGCATACAAGTACTCTTTTCAAGAAAAATCGAGTTACACAAACTCAAATATAGTAATGAGATAAATGTAAACATACATGGTAATTGTGCCACTTAGGTGTTGGATCCCTAAATCACACCCCAATGAATTGAGAAGCTAAAAAGAGTAGGTTGGCCTTAAAGGAGTGATGAGCAATGGAAAGTTATTTGTTTTTCATGGCAGGGAATTTTTCAACACTCAACCTACTAACTAAATTTTGAGAGGTGATCATGAAACACCTTAACTAAGGGGATGACTTATCCTTGGTGCTTATGGCTCTACCTAAACCCAAGTGAGAGGACCTAGTTGGGGATTTGAATAAATGAAAGGCTATACTAGATCAATTTCCTTAATAATTGGTGCAACTTAATTTTAAGGAAGTGTAACAACTAATACAATACTCACTCATAAGATTTGTCACTTGATTATTTTACACACTTCACGCATTGAATAGATATTAGAACATATAGATAATGAATAATCTCATATATTACTTCTACATAATAGTATCACCAAGATTTCTTTAGATGATATTTGATCACATAATTAGTGGGATTTTATAAAATCAAAATGGTAATGAACAAATTTTACACACAACTATAAGAATTAAGCATATTTATGGTATACATATCTAATATGCTTAATATGTGTGACGAAAAACGAGATATTATTAGTTGAAATTGAAGATGGGGGTAATTACTTTTGTGACTTTGGCATGTTAAAGCTTCCATGGAATGAATCCATCCTTGAAGTGATGCCTAAATGAATAATCAATTTAACATAATTTATGAAATAACATTTGCATTCATTGATACTCAACTTTCATAAATGTTATTGATAATATTCTAAATCCTAACTAAAATCCTTGAATTAGAAGTTAGATAGAGCAATTGTTATACTTATTTCATAAACCCAAAATACCCTTAAGGAATAGTTCAATAACCTTTCAAAAATAATGTTTCCTTTAGGATTTTACAACTAGACTAAAATATTGTAGAGTATACACTACTCTACAATATTCTCATAGTGACCAGAAGAATACAACAATTGAGGAAATATCCTTACATACTTAACAAAGTAAAACCAATACAATATTGTGACTAAAAATATATATCACCTCATTTATACTTTTAAAACATAAGAAATAGTAATACATAATTTTATCAAAAAAATTTGAATCCATTTACGTAGGTGTTTTTGAGGAGACACCCAAATGCCTTCAAAAACATGTCAATTGTTGTACAACATAACCATGTTAGCATTTCCTTAAAGATTTGGATATTTTCAAAATGTTTTTGCAAGAAACTAGAAACTGGAACTACAACTAGACTTTATCAACAAAATTCTACAATTACCAGCCCCTATAATGAGGACAAGACCCTTATTCTTATACAAGTTTTGTCAAAATATCAACCCAATTTCCCCCAAAAGTATCCTAAGGGATCCTTTAAACTTGTCTTCGTGTAATCCAAGATATTTTTGAAAATGAGGGAAATATCTTTTAACTCAAAAAGGTTCCCTCTTTCTTCTAATTGGGATGGGCCAAAAAGATGTCACACAATGACACTTGGAAGAAAGGAAAAAGGATATTCCTCAACAAACTTTCTATCCTCTAGAAAAATGCATCTGTTTGAAGAAACCTTCATACCGGAATATTTTTTCATCAGGGAAAGTTTTTTTTATTTCCTTCCACTTTCTTTATAGCTTTCTTGTTCTATATCAATGGGCTAATTTTCTAAACTTCACTTATACTGTCTCTATAAGCATCAAACTTTCTGAACATTTGTAGGATAGGTTTCTCATTAGACCCTGAATGGTAATGGAAAATTATTTCCTTCCTCACACCTATATCATTAATTTCCAAAAAATAATTATTCTCTTCTTTATTTTCTTCGTTATTTTAGGAATTGTCATCTTATTCTACACCCATCGTTGCATGGTAGATAAATTTAAAGTCCTTGATTCTATGGGATTACCAAGAGAAGGATATGAGAAGAGTCTAATAGTTTTTTTGTATTTTCCCTACGAACCTTTATCCACTACATGTTCTAATCAACTTTCCAATCATAGAATGGAGACATTCAATGTACTCAAGTTATTTATCCCTCACCTCATTGATTATTTTGATAGACTTTATCAAAATATCTACCCTTACCATTTAGCTTCTTAGTTTTCATGATGCTTTTCTATAGAATTGGGAGACATAACTTCTTGCTTAATAACCAAGTCACCATTAAAGTCCATAAGGGCTTCAATTTTAGGAAATATATCAGTTTGCATATTGTTTTCAGCATCAAACTTGTCTGTTAATGCCTTGGTTATCTCTTCTTTATCAAATATATGGGATTAATGCTTCACGAGACTCCCTAATCACTTCTTCACCTCTAGTGACCAAATAATTTCTCTGCTAAATAGTGGCCTACCCTCTTTCTCCTAGACCACTTACCCTTTTGATATCATCATTGGTGATCTCAAGGATTTAAAAGCTGTCCTACCTTATGGGTCATTGTAATTTTTAAACTAGGTTGGACAATGCTCCATTCTTGTCCTTTATATCCTTATTAGTCTATTTGAATTCATCAATCTTCGGAAGAATCCTTACAATTCCACAGAGAAATAATGTTTAATTTATTTGGTGGTGGGTTTACCCAATGGGATCCTTGTGATATGGAAATCGAGATGAAGATGCTTCACTTGGAGCACATTGGTTTTAGGAGTTGAAACTTATAAGAATCTTTCTAGCTTCCTATTTAAAACTACTCTTGAGATAAATTTTTCTCTTTTTGTGGCCTAACATGATTGAGGAGGGATAAAATTTGTAGATCATCATCATCCAGTTATATTTATACCTTTTTATTCTTTGGGAGAGCACCCTCTATCCAATCCCCTATTGGTGACCCATGTTCATCAAGTGATTGTGGTATGAAGCTATAAGAATAAGCTGGAAGGTCATTGGAAGATGAAGGAGCTATAGAGATACCTTATATGACAACATATGTTTATTACTCTTGATCATATTTCTCCACAAGTCCAATTTGAAAATATGTTTTATCCATAGACTCATATTAGTCTCTTAGTTCTTCACCCCCTATGGAAAATTACTCACCAAATTATCTATTTGTTTGTGCCAAGACCTCATCCATTTTCTCATAATGGACAAGAAATGTATCACATGATTCTCATGGAGAAATATTGGTCATTGGAAACAAAGTTTTAGGAATTTCTACATCCATCTTAGTGTCCTGAGGTTTTTTCACAATTGTGACACCTAAATTTTCCCCTTGTACTACTTCTTCCATCCCAAATGTGTGTAAGTCTTTCTACAATTTTAACCAAATTTAAAGAAAGAAAAATACCACCTAGAGATAGCTTCCTAACCTAGTTAAAAATGAGAAATATGCACCATCATGATGAAGAAATGAGCAATTCCTACCCTTAACATTAATAACTTTAAATTAATCAAAACATAATGTAAATTAATGAACTCTATTCCCCTTAATTACCTAATTAAACATTTAAAATGAACCTAAGTAGTCCAAATGGAAATCAAATCATATTTTCTTGCTTTGATCCTTGATGGCGTAAAATGTGTGTAGAAACACTTACACGATTTTGCACCATGCATCTTAACCAATTCTATGCTTAAACATGGTGCAATAAAGTTAAAAAAAAATCATAAAAATCAGAAAAAGAAAAGAGAAATAGGTCATCCACTAGTGAAAACCACACAATTGTGGCACTTTGGACACGTCCTTGGGTGAAAATTGGTTTCCGGTGCCTTAGGAGAATTCATTGTTCACAAGCATTTTGTATTAGGAGGGTAGTTGTCTTTGGCCTAGACCTAGTTCTGCCTTCAAGATTCCCTGTGCACACCATCTGTCTAGCCTTGATCCAGCTTTGCCTTCTTTTATTCATCTATGAGGGGTATGGTCTTTCACTATTTCCCATCTTATGCTGGGGGAAACTCAAAAACTTCATCCTCTTGTTCATAAACGTGTTGCTTCGCCTTGTGTATTCCCCATCTAACGCTATTTGGGGAATCCACGCTTTCTTGGTTACTGGACATAGCTCGGAAAACCGTAAAAAAACACCAAAAACAATAGAAAATTATTTCACAAAAACCTAAACAATAGAAAATTGTTTCACAAAAACCTAAATAGTAGAAAATTGTTTCACAAAAACCTAAACAATAGAAAATTGTTTCAAAAAAACCTAAAAAATAGAAAATTGTTTTGCAAAAACAACCTAAACAATAGAAAATTGTTTCACAAAAACAAACTAAACAATAGAAAATTGTTTCACAAAAACAACCTAAACAATAGAAAATTGGTGCATGAAAACATATCTTACGAAAAAAAAACATTTACTTGCATTATCTTGTTTCTTGCTTTGCTTGTTGCTTGTTTAGTTGTTTTGTATTCTTGCTTTTGGGTTGTTTATTGCTTAGGCATACTTTGTTAGGTTTCATGTTTTCTTGCTTAGGTTAGATTTATTCTTGCTTGTGTGCATTGCGGTATGTTTTTGTATCTTTGGTGAATCTTGGGAAATCATGATGTAATGTGTTAATTCATTATTTTCTTTCTTAAGCATTTGGTTGTGTTTGTTACATGTTGAATCATGGTGTATGTGCATTAATTCTGGTGTCCTTTGTTACCAATTGGTTGTGTTTATTTCATGTGTTCTGTTTTGTTATCATTCACATCACATTATCATCACATCATCACATCTAACATAATCTATACATCATATATAAACAAAATGCTAAGTTTTACATTATGCATGTATGTTAAGCTAATCATCACATATCGTATCATCAATGGGGGCAAGAGGGTTGCACATGATCAAAAATCTATCCCCCCACACCAATATCATCATATCATCCCGCCCATATACATCAAAATAACACATGAGCAATGCATTTGATATCATCTACAGATATATCATCTAAACATCCACAACACATGTATACATCACACATCGAAATCAGATACATTCAAAGTACAAAATCAGATAAAACATCCATAAGTTATGAATCAAAACATGCGGCATACAATAAGAATCAATTTATTCCCACTCGTGTCACAACGCATCCCTAAGTGCTTTGAACCAAACAAATGTAACATGCAATGGGAATCAACATAGAGTAATTTATGAAAAAGGTATTGCACATCATATAATTATCCCACTTATGTCACATGCATCGGGACACAAAAATAATGAAATACATCATCTCATAAACATGTGTATCTGAGCCCAAAAATAAATCCTCATATATATACATGTGTGTCAATATACATCTATATCAAAAATGGATACACATCAGTGCTCTATATCAAAAATGCCTTCAGCTGAGGCGTACAAAGATGCTACATCAAAAATGTCTATACAAGTATGTAATGTCCAGATCGGTACTCAATACAATACATCATCGATACACAATGCCATCAAAAAGGGGCATGTATCTGAAAGAATCAAGCCTTCATCATGAGGCATCATCAAAATACATATATACAAGGTTGTACATCAAAAATCAGCCTTCATAAGAGGCATACATATAAAGAATATGTACAACAAAAATGAAGATCTCAACCATAGCTCTCACCCTCAAGGGGCTCCCGGATCACGTCCTCTGCGGACAACGGAACACGGGGGAGGCTGGGATGGTGTTGGTCTGACTGGCTGCTCTGGTAGGGGATGTCTCACTGATCTAGTAGAATGGCCTGATCTCCGTGATCAACAGCTTGATGCACTCGACCTTGACAGCTGTGGTGGTGCTACTCACTACTCTGGAGGCACTACCCTGTAGTAATAAATCCTGTAAAATAGGGCCTCACCACCAAGCCTAGTGGCATCACGTATCAAGTCGACATCTCTAGAGGAAAGCACCGCCTAAAGAACAATATCTTGCTCGCTTTATCACTCAGCCCAGGTCTACCTCAGCCTGTTTAGAGGCAGCACCTCTCAATCTCTCTCTGTAGTCATCACCTATAGCTCGGTGTGAGCCTGGTCCCTCTATGCTAGTAGTGCCTGTGATCATGCATACACATGATCTCTTTATGCAACAACCATCTATAACTATGATTGGGACTAATGAAGAAGGCTTAGTACCTGAGCCCCCTGTGTCATTGTCTCTTGGATCTGGCTCTGCCATGTTACTCTGTCATCTCTTAGCCATCCTAGGCCCAAGCCTAATCCCGCTCTAAAAGTAAGGCAACAATGTGAGCTCGGGCCTCATCTCTCTCTGCTATGGCAGTCACACACCAACCTCGAGCCTCGTCTCTCTCTGCTCTGGCCACATCTCTCTTGGCTATGGCCTCTCTTGTAACTACACTGTACTTATGGATATCATGCCTTTGGTTTAGGAGGCTATGTGTGCCTTAGGGACTGGTCCCAAAGGTGCTCTAAAATACTATCCATACTCAAAGACTACGCCCTTGGGTGACTACACTCTTGCTGTATCTTGGGCCCTGCAGCCTCGGTCCCTATGCCTATGAGGCACCCTATCCATCATGTGGGATACCATCAAAGGGATCCTCACGGGTGCATCCCCTGTGTTACTACCCTTGCCTTATGCTTTGCACCATGCCATATCTCTACGGTGGGAAAATTCTGTTGTCTAAGCCTCCTCACGGAATGGTGAGCGGCGAGGTAATATTGTAGCATACCAAGTTGCATAGTTAGCTATGGTCCCAGGATCTCTCACCTGTCATTATGGGTCCCATACCGCCAGGACCACCTATGTGAAACTCACCCTAGCTCGGGCCACCAGTATATAAGGCCCCATGGTCTGCCTATCTGAATCCCTACGTGCATGCCAGATATCTAGTTGGGGACCCCACAGCCTGCCTGCCAAGCTCCCACTAAGACTTTGCCCACTCGTCTGACTCCATGATATAGTTTCGGCTACCAATAAGAAAGTGCTCCACTAGGCACATGCTAAGCTCTGTGGTATCCTCTAGCCATTAAAAATGCCTATATAGCCACCGAGATGACATCTATCTCTACCAACTCATCAAACTCCCGCCTATATCTGAATAGGCTACCAAGATGGCCACGTACATCTCCACCAGCTGCTACCCAGGCCATATATGATGGCTCCTTAGGATCTCAGACATGGAAAGGGCCCACGGGGTGTCTAATTGTAATATGATCCCATGACCATATCTATAATAGGGAGGCTAGACCTACGGTCTTCTGACCGTGGTATGTGATCAAGTGTAAATCCTAGTATAAGTGGGCAGTATACACTGCCCCCAACAATATCTCTCACCACTGTAAATGCCATGAACCAATGGTAGTAGTCCTCTCGGAAATGAAGTCCTGTCTTATCAGTGAGTAGGAACCCACTGATAAGAGCCATGATGTAGAGAGGCCCCCGATGCAATGTGGGGTCGGAGATGCACTCATGTAATGCTATAGTCATCTGTCATGTGGGATATCATCAACACCAAATAGGGCACTGCAAGCTGCTCTAATCAACCCTACATCGAGCTATACTCAATCAACGTGCCCATCATCAGCACATGAAGAATCCTCCAGACATCCTCAATAGTGACAGTCATCTCTCCTGTCGGCGATGCAAACGATAACTCTCACTATGTCATCGCTCAGCTAGCGAAGTCAAAAGACTATGGTCTGTACAATAGAAGGCATCCGAGCCATGGGGCCTAGCCCCACCTCCTTGAGTAATATTGCCATGGCTCGCTAGTCACGCCGGTGCATACTACCCTCTAACTCTGTAATCCGGGTATGTCGTTCCGTGTCTACAAAACGGTAATCATCTCTATAAAATAACACACTGCTCATCAGTTCCTAGCATTTCTTCTAAAAATCTATCTCATCTTTTAGGGTTAACCCAAAAATCCTAAAAATTCTTCTAAGTGTCATGTTTTTGGACACTTTCCTATCTTTTTCTACCTGTCTAGGGCACATGCGCACCCTTTTTGGTATGTGCACCACATTTCCTGGTGCCTGTGCTTATGCGCGTATGTCTTCTAGCACGTGCGCCCTCTTTCGGGTGCTTGCACACCCTTTTTGGCATGTGCGCCACACATTGGGTTCTTTCACTTGCGCACATAGGCTCCCATGTGTGCACCCTCCCTCTCTATGCCTATGTCACACTTTTCATGTGTGCACCCCATTTCCTCGCGTGTGTGCGCACATGTGCGTGTGTGCGCATGTGTGTGGTCTGTGTGTTTTGTGTTAACACATGTGCGCGCCTATGTTTTGGCACATGCGCCACTAAAAATGTGCCTACGCCCTAAAATGGTGCCCACGCACCCTATCTCATGCTACTGTGCCTACGCGTAGCCATGCCTACGCATTTTCCTATGGCTAAAAGCTAAAATTAATGCATTAATAAAAAAAATTACGAGCAAGGATTCGATACTCACAAAGGGGCCATCGTCCACGTGCTGGTGGTACCCCCGGACTACATCTGTGCACCTTAATTGGTCTCATGTGATCACCATGGTTCTCCTCAGTGTCGGAGCCTCATAGTAGATTTTTAAACTGATCAATTACGATAAATTAGTCACAATGTTTTTACCCCCTAGTGGGGTATATTAACCTTTTTCACCAACAAGAGAATTTGGGAGGCCCGTTTCGATTGTTGTTTTCTCCTCTATTCGCTTTGGAATAATTATTTTTAAAAATAAGTATTTTTCACCATATTGGGGCATTTTTGCTATCCAATACCCCTTTCTTCTCCCTTAGACAATTTGATTGCTCCTGGCGATTTTTATTCTTCGTCACACTCTCGTCAATGATTATTTTTCAAATAATTATTTTTTCTTAATTTTCCACTAAAAAAGGATATTATTTGTCATTTGTTTCTCCTTTCTTCCACCTAGGGCATTTTTAACGCCCCTAGGCCCTTCACTTTCTTCTTCTACTTTCTTCTACTGATCACCGTAATTTGGAAAGCAAAAATAATAAAAGCAATATATATATATCAAAAATCCAAAAATAGGACAAATTTTTTCACAAAAATCCTAAAAAGTAAAAAACCCTACAAAAATGGTAACTTGCTTATTTTGGCTGAAACTTGTGTCTTGCGCATGGTATTTTCTCCATATCCTATTGGTTTGTCTCACATATTCCCCAATTAATATGACTCATGGATCACCAGATTCACAACCATTCACAAAGCTAGTTGCTTCTTTCTTCTGTACTATGGGGAAATTTTGTTTCTTGGTGTTGTTTCATTGTGCATAAATGCTTTTCATGGACCTCATGTCCATTTTCATTTCCCCTTACATGTATCCTTGCTCGGGGAATCATTTTTAACCCTTTTCATCAATCATGAACTTGTGGATCTCTTTAGCACTGATAAAAAAACATTTGTACAACTATCTTGACCATTGTTGGGTCAAATATGTGCGTTTGTACTTGTTTTCCTTATTAAATGAACTTGTCTCCTTCTCGTATTGCATTACATTATTGTATGTTGCGTGGGGTTGGTATTTTCAGCAATGGAAAATTGTGCATAGTATGGCTTTCCATGTCATTCTACCGTTGTCATATGCTTATATTTTTCAAAAGGACTAATGATGTAATTCCTATGGCAATATGATGATATCCAAATTGTTCGATAAGCAGTAAGCTAGAGGCTAAGCATCTTCTCTCCCCTCTTCCTTATTTCTTCTACATCACTTCCCTTTCATCCCTAATTTTCTCTCACCTTTGAGGCATCCTACCTCTTCCCCATTCTTCGCATATCTCTCACCTTTTTAATCTTCGATCGGCTTCTTTCATCACCCCATCGATACTTTAGGGGCATCTCTCCCTTCCACTAATTTTTCTTTTATCCCTTCAAAATTTTCTTCCATCTACTATCTTTGAAGTGGCATCACTTATGCCACCCCAAAGAGGGGCAAATGTAGACACCTATAATTATGCCCGAGCAATTTAAATACTTAAATTTCACTAATTATCTCCTTTCCCACAAATTGACAACATATTGTCAATAACGCTCATCTTCTCTTCCATTATCGTTAATTGATTACATTACGCTAATTAATTAAGTCACCTATCCAACACATACCCTAATTAACGACCCTTTGTTAATCAACACCTTCTATCTAGTCTAATTAATTATTATTGATTAATTAGCCTCCCTTCTCATTAAATCAATAAATCACTATTTAATTGGTTTAATTCCCTCCTAATGGTCCAAATCACACTAAAATCCATCTAAAATCTTATAAAAGCTTGCACATGTATTAATTAATCATCTTGATTAATTAATACACCCCCTTTATCCACATGAGCCACTTAAGGACAAACTAAACCCTAGTAAAGCTAACTCAACCTCATTTAAACCCCCTCTTATCCATAAATAACTCTACATCTTCATTAGTCCCACATTCATGAGGATGTGTTGAATCCTTTATCCTTTGGGCTATATAAACAACCCTCCCTCTACTTCTACACTTACACCTAAATCTCTCAAGAGACAAAAGTAAGCACATAGTTTCATACTAATAGCCTTTTGTCATTCTTGAGCCCTCCATCCTCCATTCTTGAAGAGCTAAGCCTCACACCCAAGCATCCATTGAAGGATCAAAGCAAGAAAATATGATTTGATTGCCATTTGGACTACTTAGGTTCATTTTAAATGTTTAATTAGGAAATTAAGGGGAATAGAGTTCATTAATTTACATTATGTTTTGATTAATTCAAAGTTATTAATGTTAAGGGTAGGACTTGCTCATTTCTTCATCATGATGGTGCATATTTCTCATTTTTAGCTAGGTTAGGAAGCTATTTCTAGGTGGTAGTTTTCTTGCTTTAAATTTGGTTAAAATTGTAGAAACACTTACACACAATTAGCACCTTAGTAATTTACTATGGATTGCGAGGGACTTTGGGTAAGAGAAAATTCATAATCTGTTGTTCTTCAATGGGTGAAACAACCTAAGATTGTAGTATAACAAGGGTTAGGTTAACAAGTATTGATTATATAACAAGTAGAATCATTGGAGCTGTGAAGTAGTGGGTGAGGGGACAAGGACATCAAGAACTATAGTTTTCCTGATTGTCTCTTCTTCCTATTAATCAATCCATTCAGATACCTTGGTCCACTTTCTCCTTCAAAAGTGAAGTCGTTCCTCCTCCTTGTCTGAGTCCTGTAGAACCATCTCTGGTGTTAGTACCATACGAGATGATTCAAATAAACTAACATATTTAGGATTTTTGGGAGTGTATACTATTACTTTTTCTATCCCCTTTGATCTTAAAGAAGATGCTAGAACATCTTGTAGAGGATTGGCATGAAAAAAGGGACCCTATTCATAATTGTCAAGTACCTCCTTAACTCCTTTTTTCAACTAGGTAAGGAGGTCCTAGTATTTCTAATATGATAACTCAAGTCATCCCTT
Organism: Taxus wallichiana var. yunnanensis; assembly: GCA_018340775.1. NCBI lineage: Eukaryota > Viridiplantae > Streptophyta > Pinopsida > Cupressales > Taxaceae > Taxus > Taxus wallichiana. The sequence goes on along the minus strand of CM031238.1, from coordinate 424,925,419 downwards.
ACTAATGTAGACATTAATTTCTAAAAAGGGACCTTAATCCTTTGTTTCCATGAAACATCCCTTGTAGTGTAGATTTTCTAGTATGGGGGAAGGACATCATTAAGTAACTTAGTAGCCCTGTATTCCCTTAACGCAGGGGTGTTTTGGTAAATTATATCAATGCCCATTGAGAAAAAACACTTTAGAGAGAGTGTAATTATATTTGCGGTCCTTTCTTGATTATTTATTTTTTCATTAAATTCCCAATTGTGGTGGAAAAGGCTAAGAGACAATATTCCATTTGATCTAATCATCATTGATTACATTAATATTATCTTCTAATTCCTCAAGGGCTTGAATAACCCCAAAATCAATCATCTAGGACAACATCATCCTTAAATAGTTTATTTGTCGACTTCTCTCTCATCTTCACAATCCATCAAGAAATCCTCATAATGATCCTTATGTTCCATGTGAGTGGGTTCAATACCATGAATAATATGTTTTATATCATACTAAGGACTAGCCTCAAATATATCCAACATACATCTACACATTTATACCTCCAATGTTATTTCCTTTTGGATATGTGGGTAGGTGTAATTCTCAATAATCATGGGAAACTTGATAGGAGTTATGAGATGTTTGTTGATAATGATCTGATGTACTTATAACAATTACCTCACTAATTCCATCAACGCCCACTTGTCATCCACATACCTATGGAGCAAATAGGGACTCCATCAAAAACCACTAACCCTGATATAAGAAAAAGTCTAGAACTTGATAAACTAACACCCATACTATGTGATAACTTTATTAGCTTCCTCGTAAAATATTTTGGTTTCCAAATCGGGATGAAATAGGAAAATAATTAGTACAAATAAGATATTAACAACATTTATGTAGTCTTTCATATGATTCTCCAATTTCAATTAAAAGAAGACATAATATACCTTAGTGCTACCGAGATCACCCTCCATCATTAAGCTCGGGAAATTTCGTGGAAAGCAATATTATAAATCAAATAAGAAGTAATAAATAATTCTTCCATGTAGGCATTTTATCCTTTCATAATTTAAGCAACCCCCATCATATGTTCATGAATTCGGCTACTTATTATCTTAGCACAAATGAGAGGTTTTTTATTTGTAAGTATCACCTAAATGAATTGGAATGTCCATTCATGGAAAAAGTAGTGGATTCCATACCCATTTTTTGATTCAAAAATGTAATCACATCTCCAACCTCCTCAATGAATTCAATTTTAATTTGATAATTATTCATTCTAGAGACGAGAACTTGAGGATTAACTTGCCGGTGACTATTCATAAACTTTGTCCATTTCTTCTCCCACAAGTTCCAATACGAATGTGTTGATTCTTTGTTAAAAACACGTTTTTCTTGAGTAGGAGTAAAATAAAACATTATATAAAATGCTTGTTTCGGAAAGATAAGACCAGGCCCTATTTCCATCCAAACCTTCTCTTATTATAGGGTTATACTACTAGGCACACATCCATACAAGTTACGAGCATGTCATAGCGGGAGGGAAAATAGTGGTGAGGTCAATATAATTGTTATCCATAATGGCCATCTTTTGTTACTTCTTTCAAAGGAATAATTTTTTTCCTAAACTCATTTAGGTTGGCATTAGTAAGGTCATAATCTATAATTCTATCTAGGGGCAATCGAGATTGGAAGTTGTCTTCATGGAGTGTACATGAAGCCTTATGGTCTCGAACACGGTTTAAAAATCACACATTTCACTAAAAAAAAGATTTTAAACTTTCCTTGAAGATTCATAGTAATAGGAGAAGTAATTTAGCCATATGTCTCAACAAATCTCGATTATTGTATGTGATCTAAATGAAAAAACCCGTAACTAAATTATTCATCTTTGAAAACATTTCTTGCTTCAACCTTCTTTAGGGATACGGGTACCTTCTAGAGTTTAGAGATTTCAGATGTAGAATGGGTATTTATATCAATTTCTCACATTAACTACTCTTTGATTCTTTCATTAATGCCAAAGATTTCATTTGTTGGAAAAAAATTGTAATTGTCATATTTTTCTCTTTTTAAGTGGTGTAATCTTTTCATGTCCTATGACCCATATATTTCCATCACACGAGTCATTCCTTGTTAATCGTCCCCCTTCTACCTATTTATATCATGTATGACTATTGCATTAATGATCTTCCTTATTTTACTGACGGGCCTTGAGAAAATATTGCAAGATAACCCCACACCACCTTGGTAGAATATGAAATGCATCTTTCCTTCTGTTCATGTGTGCGTCACGTACTTGGTCAATATATTTAAGTCATCAATCCTCAAGGAAGTTTTTTACAAGTTGCATTTCTCAAAGAAGCATTGGATAGTTTGTTCCTTTCTGTCTAGTTGCACGACTACTATTTTCATAACCATTTCAATAGGGACTTTAGGCCTAAGAGTTAATTTTTGATTTGCATCATTATAAATGTACAAAATTACAAAACATTATGCAGTTGTCTATGCATGACCTCCAAACCTTTAAAAATTCCTTTATTGTGGACTTTGGAACCAAAAATGCATCCTCCATTTGTAAAAATTTAGTACATCATTAGTGACTAAGTTCTTGATGTTATCTGGGGAAACAATTATCATTCTTTATCATTTTGTTAGGAATAATGATATTTTATGTTGTGGAACCTATTTTCATGTGTGGAAGTGTTGAATACTGTACACTAAGAGTATTGTACACTTTCCACGGTTGTATCGAAAAATGTACCCAATATATTGGGAAACATGCTCTTCTCATATGGGAGGGATTTTTGATCCATAGGTTTATAGGGTGGTTTTAGCCCATGGTTTGGTACCACGATATTGTAAAAATGCTTATACGGTTTCCTATTTGTGTTCTTTTCATGCATATGGTAGGGTTTGATGTACATGGTAGATGTGTGTTAGTTCAAGTGTGAATTTTGTAGAGTTTGTTGAGCATAGCTCTAAACGAGATCTAGGTACTATATTGAGAGAAGAGGTGTCTTGTAAGTAAATATGAGCAAGTGATTCTTGGTGGACATAGAAAAATTGGGTGAACCACATTAAATTATTATCTATTTGTGTTGTGTTATTTTACTATGCACTTTCATTTCAGATTTGTAATATTTTTGCATATTAGTTTCTAATATTGTGATTCTGTGTGGGATTATTCTGCGTATTTTATCCCTTTAATTCCTAACAAAAGGTATCAAATCCTAGTTTGGTTTATTGAAGTCTTGAATCATAGGAAAATTTTTAGCTTGAGTGGGAGCTATGGTAGATGATGGAAGATCAAGGGTTGATAAATTCAACGGGAAGAATTTTAGTCTTTGGAAGATGCAGATGGAAGTTTACCTTTATCAGAAGGATCTTTATATTCCATTATCTGAGAAAGGGAACAAACCCTCGACCATGACGGATGTGAAATGAGATTTTATAAATAGGAAGACACTTGGGAAAATCTGGTTATGTCTTGCATCTTCGATATTGTTTAATGTTTGAAGGAAAAGACTACGAAAGAACTTGTGCATGCATTAGGAAGTTGTATGAAAAACCATTTTCCTCTAACAAGATATTTTTAATGAAAAAATTGTTTAATATGAATATGTATAAGAATTGTTCAATAGAAAATAATTTAAATGATTTTAATACAATTGTAAATATGCTTGCTTGATTCAATAGAATTTTATGAAGAAGTTAAGGCTTTATTAATTTCGTGCTCTTTACTTGGGAGTTGGAATAGATTGGTAACAACAATAAGCAAATCAGATTTGCGACTTACTCGAAATTAAATTTTGAGGATGTTGTATGGGTGATTATAAGTGAGGAAATGTAAAGAAAAATCTATGGGGAATCTTCTACTTCAAGGAATGCTTTGACAATGGAAACTAGAGGGAGATAGAAAAATAGAGGAAGCTATGGAAAATTGAAAGATCGGGCAAGGTCAATATCAAAAAGCAAGATAGTATGCTGGCACCATGGAAAGTCTAGCCATGTAAAGAAATATTGTTGGGAGATTTAGGACAAGAAGAAACAAAAAAGGAAAACAAGGAGCCAAATGTGGCAACAAGTAATGTATGTCATAATTATTTACTTCTTTCTTTGCACAATATTGTTGAATCTTGGGTTTTAAATTAGGGGGCTTTTTACCATGCTACAACACATAGGCATTATTTTTTTGATTATGTTAAAGGGTATTTTTGTCATGTTTTTCTTGGTGATGATGAGCCTTGCAACATAGTTAGAAAAGGTTTTGTTTAGAATAAGATGCATAATGGGAATACATGGCTATTGAAGGATGTCATACATGTGCCTACATTAAGAAAAAAATTGATATTTCTGAGGTAGTTAGGAAGTAATGGTTGTTCTGAGATATTTACAACTTACTCTTGAAAATTTAGAAATGGTTCTCTTGTCGTGGAAATAGGTAAGAACGTTGGAACCTTGTATTTAACCACCGATAGCACTAATGCTTGTAATCTTGTGGCTTTAGAAGTAGATATAACATTGTGGCACTATAGGCTCTGTCATATGAGCCATAAGGGCATGGAGATCATAAAGAAGGGTTTTCACATATATACGAAAGAGGTTTGGAGTTTTGTGAGGATGACATATATGGGAAACAGAAGCTAGTAAGGTTTCTCAAGGTTGGACCTACAAAAAAGAGAGTAAGTTGGAGCTAGTACATTTTGATTTGTGGTGGACGATTTAGGTATCATCTCTTGGGGTTCACATTATTATGTTACTTTTATTGATGATGCGACAAGGAAAATCTGGTTATATTTTGTTAGAAAAAAATCTTATGTATTTGACATTTTTGTTAAATGGAACTTCTTGGTAGAGAATTAAAAAAGTCTTAAGATAAAATGTCTCAGGCTAGATAATGAAAGGGAGTATTGCAACAATGAGTTTGATGATTATTGTTCTAAGAATTTAATCTATAGGAAAAATATGGTTCCAAGAACTTCACAACGAGAATGGGGTTCAGAAAATATGAACATAATAATAATGGAACATGCTAGAGAATGACGTTACATACGGGATTGCCTCTTTTTGTAATAAGTAGTGAGCATAGTTGTGTACTTAATAAACAGATGACCCTCAAGTGTCTTGGATGGAGGCATACCCGAGGAGGCTTGGTATGGTAAGAAATTTGATTACTCATTTCTTAGGGTCTTTGGATGTGAGGTATTTGTTCATATTGACAAGGATGATAAGACCAAGCTAGAGAATAAATTAAAAAAATGCACTTTCATTGGTTATGGTAGTGATGACTTTGGATATAAATGTTGGATTATTAAGGACAAAAATATCATTTGATCTAGGGATATGGTCTTTGATGAAAAATTTATGTATAAGCAACATTGTAGGAAAATAGGGAAGAATCAATAAAGAATATGTAATAGTAGAGGATATTACGGATGTGAAAGTAACACATGAATCAATTTAGGAACCTACTCAAAGTAAGAACCCCAAACTCCTATGTTGAGGAGGTATTCTAGGGTAAGAAGAGAACCTAAACATTTTTCTCCTTCTCTTTATTATTTATTACTCACCGACACTAGAGATCTAAAGAGCTTTAATGAAGTAATGTAGGTAGATGCTAGGAAGAAGTGGGAGCTAGTGATGGATGAGGAACATCAAGATCTCATGGATAACTAGACTTGGGATTTGGTGAAGCTACCCCAAGGAAAAATAGAATTGTAGAAAAAGTGGGTATACCTGGGATTAACGAGGAAGGAGGAAAGAAAAGATACAAGGTTTGGTTGGTAGTCAAGGGGTTTGCACGGAAAAATGGTATAGATTTTGATGAGATTTTTTCTCTGTAGTAAAAATGACTTCTATTATAACTATTCTAGGAATAGTTGTAGTAAAATACTTGCACTTAGAGCAGATAGATTTAAAGACCGCATTTCTCCATGGTGATTTGGAGGATGATCTATATATATGTAGCCGAGAGGGCTATGAGATTAAAGGTAAAGAGAAGATGGTGTGAAAAGCTGAAGAAGATCTTGTATGGTGTGAAACAAGATCCAAGTCAATGGTATAAGAAATTTGATAGTTTTGTGATGGAGAAAGGTTATATTAGATGTCATTATGACCATTGCATGTATACAAAGAAATTTTAAGATGGAAGTTATATTATCTTGTGTTTGTCTATAGATGACATGTTGGGTGCAGGGAAAAACACGCAGAAATAAAAGTACTCAAAAAGTACCTAAGTGACTCCTTTTTATGAAGGATTTGGGGAAGCCAAAAAAATCCTTGGTATGAGGATATCTCGTGATAGGAAGGAACATAAGATCACTTTATCTTAGGAAGAATATATCAAGAAGGTCATGGAGAGGTTTAATATGTAGGATGCTAAACCGAGTTAGAACTCCTTCGGAAGGCTATTTACATTTATCAAAGGAGTTATGTCCCAAGAAAGAGAAGGAGAGAAAACATATGTCCAAGGTACCTTACTCATCAGTAGTTGGCAATTTGATGTATGTCATGGTGTTCACTAGGCCTGATATTGCACATGCAGTTGGAGTAGTGAGTAGATTTATGAGTTATCCATGTAGAGATCAGCTGGAAAACAATAAAGTGGATACTTTGGTACTTGAGAGGGACCATGGGGAAATTTTTTTGCTGCAATAGATTAGACACCACTTTGCATGGTTATGTAGATTCAGATATGGCTGGAGATGTAGATAACATGAGGAATACAACATGTTATATTTTCACTATAGGTGGGACAACAAGTGAGCTAGATTTCATGACTACAAAAGCTTGTGGCTTTGTCAACCATGGAGGATGAATATGTATCTCCCATAGAGGTAAACAAAGAGATGATTTGGTTACAATAATTGCTTGAGGAGTTGGGGCATAAGAAGGAGGAAGGGAAGTTGTATAGTGATAGTCAAAGTGCTATACACCTAGCTAAGAATTCTTCTTTCCAATCTAGGACAAAGCATATACAGATTAGGTACCATTTCATTAGGAAAACTTTAGAGGAAGAGAATTTGAAGATGGAGAAGACTCATACCAGTCATAATCCTCCAGACATGATGACCAAGGTGGTCACAAGGAAGAAACTAAATTTGTGTTTAGCTTTGCTTTTTCTTCACGGATGATAGTGAAGGGTTAAAAATCTTACTCAAAGGAAAACTAGTCCCCATGTCAGATATTGTTATGTTGTGGAGCATGTTTTCATATGTGGAAGTGTTGAATACTGTACACTAAGATTATGGTATACTTTCCACAGTTATCTCATCAAGGTTTTTGAAAATGTTTTGGCCCAAAAAACATGCCGAGATATCGGGAAATGTGATCTTCTCATATGGGTAGGATTTTTGACCCATAGGTTTAAGGGGCGGTTTTGGCCCATGGATTTGGTACCCACGGTATTGTAAAATTGCTTATGCATTTTCCTATTTGCATGCTTTTCATGCATATAGTAGGATTTGATGTACATGGTAGATGTGTGTGAGTTTAGGTGTGAATTTTTTAGATTTTATTGAGCATATCTCTAAACAAATTTGGGTACTATCTTGAGAGAAGAGTTGGCTTGTAATAAAATTTTTAGCAAGTGATTCTTGGTGGACGTATCCAAATTGGTTAAACCACATTAAATATCTTTGTCTCTTTGTGTTGTGTTCTTTTATTTTGCACTTTTATTTCATATATGTAATATTTTCGCATATTAGTTTCTACTATTGTGATTCTGTGTGGGATTTCTCCATGTATTTTATCCCTTTATTTCCTAACATGATGGTCTTGAACCTGTTATAATTACAAGAATGGGAAACAACATAAATTCTTACAAGGATTATCCATACCTAATTTCGTGGGTTCTCGAATAAAAATATGTCAATAATAAGAACTCACCAAGACTGACAACATGGATTACACAAAAGTACTTGGATTTATTAGGAAAAAATACAAGCACCAACAAAACCTATATTCCTCCACTTATTAAAGGGACCCATTAGGTTGAACTTAAAAAAAAATGTGCAAATGGGATTCCTTTATTTTCTCCCCCTTATTTTAATGGGGTGTTGTTATTTCTTTTGAAAGAGTAGTACACATTGTATGTTTGTATGAGGGGCCACCTAATGAAATATGTGTACAATAAAATTAAATATTCCCTTATAAAGAAAGAGTTTATTTAATAGATTTAAAATACACTTCTAGTGATTCAAAACCATCTACTTTTACTCTTAGATCAAGTAATCGGTTAGTGGAATAAAATTATGTCACAATTTAGATAGACTAACCTTTGTGCTCAAGAATACGGTAACCCATGACATGTCATACTCGTATTGATAATATGGTAAACAATTGGGTTTATTCATATCCTTGTATGTAACATAGGTCACAAATTTCAATGTGATATTTTTCTAAGAGTTATAGTATGTTAAATTATTTTTGTTTCCTCGGTTAGGTCATGGGAGGTTTTCTAAAAATTATTAGCGATAATCAAACTAAGATTATGAGTACGAATTATTTTCCCAAATATTTTTCTTATAATGCGTAAGAAATTTTTGTCTCATTTTTATGTGTGTAATCAATGAATTTTAAATCAAAGAAAAAAATTGATCCAAATTTTACTAGGTTACAAAATAATTATAAAAATGTATTTGGGAAAAATATTTAGGGTGTGACAATTTGCATCACTTACATTTGATACTAGGGGCATACAAATACAATTGTTTCATGCTTTAATTTAGGTTATTTTCATATGTGGATTTTAATATCATCTTGATATGGAATTAAAACACATTTTTGTATGGATTCTATATTAACATGTACGAGAAAATTATTGAGAAATTAAATACCCCCAAATATATCCTATTAAAAGTTTACTGCAAATGTTATTCTATAACATATTTAATATTATGTTTCTATAATAATTGTCAAACAATGTTTTTCTTCATCCCATCCTTAACCGGATGATTAAATGTTGGATTTGAGTAAAAAATAAGTCATATATGTTTTATAAATTAATCATTTCCTTATTCAAAAAAACTATATTATAAATTAAATTAAAATGTAATAATTTGTAATCAAAGCAAAACAAATCAAAACAAATAAAACCTTTAGATAGTAGATGCACACAAGAATATTATACCAAAATTTTATCTGTTATTTCAAACTTAAATAATAGGTATGTTGCATCAATTTTATGATTTTTTAATTTTATAAGGGACAAATAAATAATTTAAATTCTAAAAAAATTGTTTTGTAATTTTTCTTTTTGTTTAATGTTTTAAATAAGTTATTGTTGGTAGATTTTTTTATAGGAGTTCATGATAATTAAATATTGGATCAGTCATATGAATGTGAACCTAATTATGTTTTGGATCACTATTACAAAATGAATTACACTCCATCTAAAATAAATGATTATCTAGTTGTATTTTGGGTCAAAGCATACAAATTCCCACTTTGTGGCCATAAATATTTTAAAATGACTAGTAAATAAATAATTTAAAAATACTATAAAATTTTAAAAAATCGGGTAAATTGGACACTCCTTGGTATTTATAGCCTCTTAAAAATGCATGTTTGGTCATTTTATATGTGTTTGGTCATGTTTTGGTTGTCAGGACATAGTTTTGAAAGTACAAAAACTACAAAAAAGTGGGACACGAGATATAACCCTTTTTGACTACTGAGAAAAATTATGACCATGTGGCTATATTTTCATTTGGTGAAAAATATGATTGTGTGGATATAATATTTTACTAATAATCATATCGAGTAAATATCATACAAGTATACGTATTATATTATTTAATTATAAGCAAAAATATATGACTTATCTATATTTAATGAGTGATGAATATACATAACTACATTTGTATTCATTGGTGTAGACACTAAATCACACACTTTTGGTATATTTCTAGTCCTAATCACATACTACTATTCATATGATTCCTAAATGAGAAAGTACTAATTGATCACTTTGTCTTTGGCCATCTTTGTTGCTTTTTGTTTCCTCTTTCTATCTTACACTCATGTTTGCCCAATCTTTCTTTTCATACTTCAACATTTCTCACTTTGGACACCAACTCCTAACAAAGACATTGGCACAAAGTGTTGTCGTCCATGTTAGGTGCCCCTAGCCTCTTTATATTTTTCTCACATATTTTGGATCCTTTTTATCCATTTGGGAATCTTATTTTCTCTGTGGTAAGCCTTTTTGGGGTTATTTACAAAATTTAAGAAAGGGAATCATATAAATATAAAGTTATGTGACCATAATAAAGGACCAAGCACTAAGCATTAACTATCATCACCTAAGGTTGCATCTAAAGGAATTTACAAGAGAATTCAAGCATCAATCTAGCATCTATATAAGGGAAATTGACTGCATTTTTCTACATACACTTCATAGGAGGGTAAGTTCATTCTTTCATGCACACATCTATTTACATTTTCTACATCTAGATATTTCTCTCTATCAAGTGTGACATGCACAAGAGCCACATAGGGCACAATTTATTCACACACACACACATAGAACTACATTGGGTCTAAGATGTAGTGCAATGCTCAGTCGTAAGTTAAATGTGTTGATAGTCAAGGGTAACTTGAACCCATATTAAGGTCATTATAGGTCATATGCGTTTTGGGGTTTTTATAGGTCATTTCTTTATTGCAAGTTACGGGAAGCATCTCCTAACTTGGTGTGACATACTAGCGATAAGAAGCAAATAACAATGAACATATTGCAACCCTGGGAAACTAGTTTTCATTTATTTTTATTAGTCATAGGAACCTAGAATGAGTCTTCGGTACCCTAGGCACCCCGAACCCTCCATAGGTTCCCCTGGTCTGACATATTTGACACTTCTATAATTTTCTGGGTTTTGGTGCATAACTTCTCTCCTCTAATTCATAAGTTTGTCGGTTCGGAAGAGTCCAATATTAATTACAAATACGATAAGTCTTCTATCCTTTCATTTGTAACTAGGGTTTCATAATTTCTATCTTATCTATCTTGGGTCAAATTTGTACTTTATTGCATTTTTTTACAATATTCTTACATATTTAGAATTAGGCATTTATTTATTTCAATATTTGCTTAATAATTTAGTAAACCCATTTTTCAAACCCACCTCTCTTCTAATTTTTTTCTCATCTTCTCATTACTGCTCAATCTTAGGGAAAATTTACTAAAGCCCACCTTAAAGAGATCAATGATCATCTCAATGAGCATCCTTAGGATCTAAAACTTATTTTATTAACTTATCTTAAGGAGGCCACCAATATTACTGAGCTTAATTCTGTACATCTATCCCCTCTTCCATGTCTCTTGCTACATAACCACCTACCTCCACTCTTCTCCCCACTTCCACCATTCCTTTCTTTATTCCTACACCAACCAACCATTTCATTCCACATCTTGTTTCTCACACGCTACAAGTCTCTTCCACTTTGGCACTCAATACTTATCCTTCCTTTATCGGGATCTTCAAGTTCAAATTTGTCAATTGCAATAGAATACTTCTCGTGTGTCTCCATATCTGGATTCCACTTTACTACTTCATACTCCTTTCACACCCGCCATTTCTACTTATCCGCTTCCTCTTAATTTTTCACTCCCAAGCTCTCAATTTTCAATGGGCATGGTGACCACAAGGGCATCTCCAAGTATTTCAGGTGGCATGTCTCGATTTTGTGAATTATCATATTCTCTTATCTAAGCTATTTCCTAGAATTCTTCATGATTGTGTGATGTGTTGGTTCTATGATCCACTGTTCACTCGGTAACATCTTTTACGCATCTAGCCAATGATTTTTTTCTCATTTCTATATCAATATCAGCTCTAATATATCCTATTCTTAAATCACTTAACTTAAACTAGGATCGACAAACATCTAGTAGATTATGTCTTACGATACGAAACAACTTAGCTAATATGTCTAATGTCTTTGGGAAACTACGAGATTGAAGATGTATTTGTTCAAAGTTTATTTACGCCTTTTCAGGAGAGTGTTATATTTAAGAAATCTCCTTCATTCAATCATTTATGTTATACTCTTAAGCTACGTGAGACTAAACTCTTATCCATAGGAAATATTAAGTATAAGGAACATGCTTCATCTTCTATGCACTTTCAAAGTAAATCAACTTTAAATCCATCTAAAAAAATCACAGAAGCTAAATTAGCTTCCAATGTTGTATCCAATCCTAAATAGCTTTAATGAAAAACTCTTACGCGTACTTATACAAAATTGAATGTCACTCCACTTCTTCTATTGGCACAAATTTTTGATAGAAACCTTATTACCCTTCCTTTACCACTCTATTTTGACCCATCTCATCCTAAATATTGTAATTATAATGAAAACTTCAAATGTAACTATCATCAATATGTTGTATATTATACAAATTGATGTTTCAAACTTCAAAATCTTATTCAAGATCTTATCTATAATAATGCAATCAAGATTCAAGAGCCTAAAGCTTCTGCACCAGTAAACAAAAATCATAAGCTCAAAATATTCAATAATACTCTTACAAAACATGATAAACAAGAAGATGATTCTTTAACTAATCATGCATATTGTGCAGTACCTCCCTACATGGAGGGATCTCAATTTCCTACTTTCTCATGTGGAAGCATCTCCACCAATCATTACTTTCTTCGATCATGAGGGTAAGTGCACCAAGTTGGGGGGCCAAAAGGGGTCTTAAGTGGACACATTTTTCGAAAAAAAAAAAACTTCAACTTGTATGAGTTTTTCAAAATAGTTACACTCAAAATTGGAAGATGTTGTAGAAATATGAATCGTAGAATTTTGAGTCTAGTTTCTAAGATACTAAATTTTATTGAAAACGGATAAGTTTAAGTGGGTCAAACAACTAAAATACCAACAAATGCTCCTATTTTTGTTAAAAAACATAATAGAGTGATTTCTGTGCCCCCACCATTTTTGAGCACCATTTAGTATTTTTGAAAACCCTTTGGTAGAAAGATAGCTAGGAGCATCTAGTTTGGGCTCCATTTTTTAAATATTTTTTAGCGAATATTTTTTTATTTATGATTTTTCTAGTACAAAAATTTTATGTTTTGAAAAATAATGGAGCTCGACCGTGCCCCCCAACTACCTCAAAAATATCAAAAAATAGACTTTTTTTTAATACATATAGAATTATGCCTTGTTTGGGCTAGTATATATCTTTTAATTTTGATCACCCAAAAAAAGATACACCATGAAAGATAGACATATTTACACTTCAAAAATAGCTATAAAAAGGCATAGTTAGAAAATAAATAATAAGGAAACCTTATATTAGAAAGAAGAGACTCTGCTCTACGTCATGGTATAATTTTTAAAAATGGATTGATTGTTTTATTTTTATTTATCATAGATGAAGTATCATTTTTACATTTTCTTATAAAAAATTGTTGTTTGTTGTGTTTGTGTAGGTCCATGCCTTAGGCTTGGGGATCCAAGCCGGATCCCAAGCCTTAAGTCATAGCTTGGAAAATATAAAACACAAAACACGTACGCATTTTTCTTTGTTTTATATATTGTGGCCCCCCAACATCCCTTTCATCTCTTTCACGGGAATTCTGCAAACATTATGTTTTGTCTACAATATTCTCTACATTATTACACGATTTTCTAGTATTTCATTTTGTCCCCTACCCCACTAGTTGATTTTTTATAATAATGGGTGATAAACGTTGAGCTAAGGACAAGAGGAAATTCAAGAATAAGACACTAGAGCAATTGAAAGAGAAGAGAATAAAGAAATTGAAGAGAATGAAAAAAATTCGAACAAGGCAAGGTACATCTGCTATATCAAATGTAGCTAATGTATTAGAAAATTGGGATGAAATACATAATGAAAATGTAAATAATAATGATTTTGTAATGAATAATGATAGTGAATTGAATGATAATGTTGGTATGGATGAAGAAATTGATATGAATCTAATTTTTGAACCCTTACTTGAGAATCCAAATGTTAACCACTGAAATTTGTATGAAAACACCTTTGAATGAAGAAAGTAACCTTGTAAACGAATATTCAACTCTAAGAACACCTCCTTCCATTTCACAAAGAAACCCAATTCACTTAATTGAAATTGATGAAAACATTATAAAACCAATGCCTAAGAGAATATATGAAAGAAATGTGAGAAGAAAAGCCGATGGAATTTGGGATAATTACTTTGAGAATTTAAATGACACACAAAGATGTCAATTATAGGTTTCATTGATGAAATTAATTAAGATGAGATAATGAAGACCCTAGGATTAAGAACATCTAATGTTGTTGATCAAAATGCATCAATTGTTGAAAACATACATAAAGCATACCAAACTGTAGGTGGAAAAAGACGCACCAAAGATAGTAATGCTAAACAATGTGCACTAACTAATTGTATAGTAAGTGATAAAATAGTTAATAAATGTTTGATTAGAAAAACAAGTAGTGCTTTGAAGTTAAACAAAATAACACTAATGAAAGCAATAGAGAGACGTAAACATCTTGAGTTAGTCAATAACACACGACTATTGGGCTTTTCTAGCGAGACTTCCACGAAAAACAAAGAATACATCGATATTCTAAAAGAGTTAATTGTAAAATTTTGGAATGAGAATACAAGGGTTTCACTGAATAGAAGAGATACAGTAAAAAGAAGAATAGGTTCTCGTAATCGTGAATCTTGCGCAAAAAAATTTCTTAGATATGAATCAAACAAAATTTTCTCTAAGTTTAGAAATGAAAATCCAAAAATTAACATTAGCCAAAGATTCTTTGAAATGAGCAAACCCTTTTATGTGAAAATCAATCACTCACGTACCACTTGTTGTTGCAGGCATCATGTTGAATTTTCAATGCATTATGATGTTTTTTGTCAAATACGTAGTGTTTTTCATACTAACATCATGTTGCAAGAGTGTGGAATAAATTTCCCACAAAAATCTTCAAGGGAATTTATTCCGACAATATTTTGTGAAAAATCAACAAGACAATTTTTTTATAACAAAGCATGTTTGGATGGAACATGCAATGTATGTGGTGGCTTGCCAAATCTGAAAATTTGTATCCACTGAGGAGAGTACATATTCAATAGGAAAATAATTGGTTGATTTCACCAAATATAAATTAGTGGCATATCAATTAAAAGATGGAAAAGAATCTAAGAGGTGTGAGCTTGTTACAAAACAATTACTTGTATCAGAATATATGGTCAAATTCAGAGAAAATTTTTATGAGTATGCAAGGCACACACATAGATCTTGATGGTTGGATGAAAAATTCAAGTTAAGAAATGACACATTCCCACTTGGTACTATTATTTTAGTAGTTGACTTCATAGAGAATTACACATTGCAGCCACAAATGGAGGTTCAATCTCAATATTATAACTCAGTGCAAGTTTCTATTTTCATGCATATAACATTCATGCACTCTCCTAAAAGCACTGAGAAATATCAAAAAATATTAAGAGAGTATCATTTATACATCAGTGATGATCGGACACATTCTATAGAATATGTACAAGGGTGTTTCTAGGTGTTTTATGCGAACTTGAATGAGAGGAACATTAGTTTCGATCAACATTACATTTGGTTGGACAACTGCACATCACAATTCAAGAATGCATGGATGTTTTATTGGCTAAGCAAGATGCACAAAGAAACAAATGTATAACATATTTGGAGTTTTACTGAGGCAGGGCATGGAAAAGGAGAGGATGATGGTGCGAAGCATGTGTGAAAAGAGCACTTGTAAGAGAAGAGTTAAATTTCAAAGATGGTACTAAATTTATAGGTGTAAAAAACATTATTGATTGGTGTGTCAAGAATATGGGCCATGAATCTCAAGAGAGATCAATGGTTCCTAGATATTTTTGGTTGATAGAAGCAACAACATCTCAACAACATCTATCAACATCTAATAACATACCTTTGCAAATTCAATCCAACAACATATATTTGATTGATTTGATATTTTGATTGTATGATAGTTGTAGGATCAAGTGATATGCACTCATTTCGTAGTTTAGATGTAAATTCTTGGACTATTTATACTAGGTGCATGACATGTTTTTGTATATCATGCATTGATTTTACGTGGAATGAATGTGAGTCATAACAGTGGGTGGATGAATGGACTTGTAAACCTCTAATTCCACTCGACACACATCAAGTTCCATGAGCATTACAACTTGCAGGGTCTTCAAATCAAATGAAAACATCACCTAACTTTGACCAAGTCTTTGATTTAGTGCAACAAGGTACATACATATATGTACATGCCATGTTTTAGATTTATAAATTATTAAATGGTCAACTCTTAATATATTTATAAATTGACTAAACAATTTTACTTTGTGATACATATGGCACGTTTTTGTAGTTATTGCGACAAAATTTAACGAAGAGGGAAAATACTACTTCTTATCTCATTGTGTAGAGGGGAAATTTTTTTGACTTCCACAGTCATTGATGGTGAAGACCTTGAGTATCCCCTTTGGATTAGTGGTAGTCACTAGAACTTGGCTTGACGATGTCTGTCAAAAATTCAAACATTTGGTTGTTTGAAGACTATGAAGTACATCAAAAGATACTTCAATATTCACATTTGGTCCTTGCAACAAAAATTAAATTGATCAAATATCGAGGTCGGCCTTCAAACAAAATCTATGGAAGGTTCGTGAATCGGATCATGAAGTAATTCTCGCATCTCTTATCAAGAATAGAGTTGATCCTTGCGAGTTCATTGGATTGAATTTGCAAAGGTATGTTATTCATGAATTTAATTTGAATATTTACTTAAATGATTTTTTTAATTTTATATGATTTAAAATTCTATTTAATTGCTTACTAACATGTTTATGTAGGTTAGTGGTGCCAAAAATCTTTAACCTTCACATGGTTGACACTTTCACTAGAGAATTTATTATTCTCGAAGCCAAGTGAAGCTAAGAGATATTAATTATTAGAAAGGAACAAAAACATAAATTCTCATTTCACCACCTATATTGTAAAAATATCTTATTAAAATTCTCATTTTACCACCTATATTATATGAACCACCGATATTATTCGGGTGATTGGCAATGGACAACCTTACTGATGACTCATTCGAATGGAGATGGAGAAAACCATGAGAGGATTTCATAGAGGGCCCAGGACATGGAGGTCTAGGATCTAACGAGACATATCTAGGTGTTATAAAGTCGATAAATCACCCGTCGAAGATATGGCATGTTTGGGCCTCGGGGATCTTAAGTGACTACACCTAGGCAGGGTAACTTGAAAGCATAGGGAGCATTGGGAACCAAAAAGAATGCTCCACTAGTGTTCACCTAGCCACCACGATGATTTGGCATAGTTGGTTTGGTCCCACGAGATTTTGTTTGCAAATTATAGCCCGGGTATCCCTACTGTTTGACTCATTACACTATTTCATGTGTTTGTAAACAATAACACATCGAGAGAACCAGATGGAGACGGAGAAAAACATGAGAGGATTTCATAGAGGGCCTCGACATGGAGGTCTTGGATTTGATGAGACATCTCTAGGTTCCACATAGTTCAAGAAATCACCCATCAAAGATATGGCGTGTTTGGGCCTTAGAGCTATTAAGGGACTATGCCTAGACAAGGTAGCCCGAAAGCAAGGGGAGTGTAGGGAACCAAAACAAAGCCTCCACTATTGTTCACCAGGCCACCACGATGTGTTAGCATAGTTAGTTTGGTCCCACGAGCTTCTGTTTGCAAACTATAGCCTCTGGCAGGCCTACACTAACTCAAACTGCACTATTTTATGCATTTGCAAACAATAACACAACGAGAGAACTGGATGGAGATGGAGAAAAACACAAGATAATTTTAGAGGGCCTAATGTGGAGGTATTGGATCGATGAGACATCTCTAGGTGCCATGGAGTCGAGAAATCACCGTCAAAGATATGGCGTGTTTGAGCCTCAGGGATGTTAAGGGACTACACCCAGACGAGGTATCCTAAAAGCACGTGGAGTGTAGGGAACCAAAACAAATCCTCCATTAGTTTTCACCAAGCCACCCCTACGTGTTGGTGTAGTTGGTTCGGTCCCATGAGATTCTGTTTGCAAATTACGATGTAATCGGCATTCCTAAACTAACTCAGATCGCACTATTTACGTGTTTACAAACAATAGCACATCGAGAGAACAAGATGGAGACGGAGAAAACCGTGAGATAATTTCATAGAGGGCCCTAACATGGAGGTCTTGGATCTAAAGAGACATCTCTAGGTGCCACAGAGTCTAAGAAATCACTCGTCGAAGATATGGCGTGTTAAGCCTCATGGGTGTTATGGGACTACACCCAAGACGAGGTATCCCAAAGCACGGGAGTGTAGGGAACTAAAATTAAGCCTCTAGTAGTGCTCACTAGGCCACCACGATGTGTTGGCATAGTTGGTTTGGTCCCATGAGCTTTGTTTGCAAACTACAATGTCGCTGCAACCCTACACTAACTCAGACTACACTATTTCACGTGTTTGCAAACAATAGCACAATGAGAGAACCAGATGGAGATGAAGAAAACCACGAGAGGATTTTGTAGAGGGCCTCAACATGGAGGTCTTGGATCTGATGAGATGTCTCTAGGTTCCACAGAGTCTGAGAAATCACCCATTGAAGATATGACATGTTTGGGCCTCAGGGCTCTTAAGCGACTACACCCAGATGGGGTAGCCCGAAAGCATAGGGAGCGTAGGGAAACAAAAATAATGCTCCACTAGCATTCACCTAGTCACCTCAATGTGTTGGCATAGTTGGTTCAGTCCAACGATCTTCCGTTTACAAACTACAGCCTCTAGCATCCCTACACTAACTCAGGCTACACTATTTCACACATTTGCAAACAATAGCACATCGAGAGAACCAGATGGAGATGAAGAAAACCATGAGAATATTTTGTAGAGGGCCCTAACATAGAGGTATTGGATCTAAAGATATGTCTCTAGGTGCCACGAAGTCTGAGAAATCACCGTCAAAGATATGGCGTGTTTGGGCCTTAGGGCTATTAAGGGACTACGCCCAGACAAGGTAGCCCGAAAGCACCGGTAGTGCGAGGGGAACAAAAATTAAATCTCCAATAGTGTTCACCATGCCACCACAATGTGTTGGCATAGTTGTTTTGGTCCCATGATCTTACGGTTACAAAATATAGTGTCTGTGCCCTCAATTGACTCAGTTTGCACTATTTTGTGTGTTTGCAAACAATAGCACATCAAGAGAATCAGATGGAGATAGAGAAAAATGTGAGAGGATTTTGTAGAGGGACCACACATTGAGGTATCAAATCTAAATAGATGTCTCTAGGTGCCACGAGTACAAGAAATCACCCTTCGAATATATGGTGTGTTTGGGCCTAAGGGTTGTTAAGGGACTACACCTGGATGAGGTAGCCCGAAAGCATGAGGAGCATAGGGAACCAAAATAAAGCCTCCACTAGAGTTCAATTGACCACCATGACATTTTGGCATAGTTATTTTGGTCTCATGAGCTTCCATTTGCAAACTACAACATTTGGAAGCCCTACTGTTTGACTCAGAATGCACTATTTTGTGCGTTTGTAAACAATAGCACAAAAAGAGAACCAGGATGGAGACAAAGAAACCATGAGAGGATTTCATAGAGGGACCTGACATTGAGGTATTAGATCTAATGAGATGTCTTTAAGTGTTACGGATTCGACAAATCACCTGTTGAAGATATGGCGTGTTTGGGCTCGAAGGGTCTTAAGTAACTATGCCGGATGGGGTAGCCCGAAAGCAAGAGGAGCGTAGGGAACCAAAATTAATGCTCTACTAGTGTTCACATGGCCACCCTGATGTGTTGGCATAATTGGTTTAGTCCCATGAGCTTCCATTTGCAAACTACAACATCGGCAGCCCTATTTTTGCACCGACTCGAGGCCACTATTTCGTGTGTTTGCAAAAAATAGCACAACGAGAGAACCGGATGGAGATGGAGAAAACTGTGAGAGGATTTCATAGAGGGCCACGACATGGAGGTATTAGATCTAATGAGACATTTCTAGGTGCCACGGAGTTTGAGAAATTACCGTCGAAGATATGGCGTGTTTGGGCCTAAAGTCTCTTGAGTGACTATGCCCGAACGAGGTAGCTCAGAAGCACGAGGAGCACAGGGAACCAAAACAAAGCCTCCACTAGTGTTCACTTGGCCACCCCGACATGTTATCATAGTTGGTTCAAGTGCCACGAGCTTCAATTTGCAAACTACTGCCTCTGGTAGCCCTACTGGCTGACTCAAACCATGCACTATTTTGCGCGTTTACAAATAGTAGGATAGCGAGAGAACCAGGATGGAGATGGAGAAAACCAAGAGAGAGAGTTTCATAAAGGGCCCTAACATGGAGGTCTCAGATCTAATGAGACATCTCTAGGTGCCATGGAGGTCGAGAAATCACCTGTTAAAGATATGGCGTGTTTGGGCCTTAGGGTCATTAAAGGACTATGCCCGAACGAGGTAACTGAAAGCACGGGAACGTAGGGAACCAAAACAAATCTGTTATCCAAAATAATCCCCTTGCTTTTTTTTGGCTAAATTTATTTCATTCCTTCCTTCCTTGTGCCTTAGTCAAATTTTTCCACTTTTCAAGCACTCAAAATTATTTGGAAATGACAAACAAGAAGCTCTGTGAATGAATTTTCAATCCTTTTTTGTTGTTTTCTCTATCTTGATCCTTCATTACAATTTTAATAATTTGTGTTGCATTATTATAATCTGTGTCAATTTGCAAAAATAGATGTTTATCACTCCTTTGGTGTATCACCTTGTTAGTTTAGTTTTATCTTCTTTTCTCTCTTCTATCCTTGTCTCCTTGGGGAATTAGAGTAGGATTTTGAGTAAAAACCTCTACAAATTTCATGCATACATCTGATCGGAGGAGTAGAGGAACCAACCTTTAATACGGAGAGTTTTTTTCCCATTTTTTCAAGTCCCGCACTTGGGAAAAAAATTCCATGTTGTGCAATCACACTTTGGATGGCCATTATCAAACCGAGAAATGAGAAAACATCTAGGGGTCTTTGTGAATTTGCACTAACAGTTTTGGCACACCCAATGGGACCTTAGAGGTATTCATCTTCATTACAACAAAGTTGATGTGCATTTGTTGTAAGTTTCTTGCTTAAAAGAGCCCTGATTTGCGTAATCGGCGACTCCAAAGAGATAAAATCAACTAGTTTCAACACTCCAAGTCTGAAGATTCATGAGAAGGATCTAAACAAGGTCAAGGGCCAGAGAAGAAGGATTGTATGAGTATCTACAGTTATCCCTAGGAAGAAGAGAGAGGGGAAGAAGAATTCAAAGGTCTCCATCTCCACCAAACAAAACTCTATCAACTCCTCCACCTGGTAGACCTTTCACCCAATCAACAAGGGTTCTCAGAACAATCAAAATGGCACAAAACAACCCTTTTGTCAACTTTATTGGTAGCAACCCACTTGCTCTATATGCACAAAACCCAGTTCCAGTTGCAACATTAAAGAACACTCCATACTTTACTAGGGAAAAATAGACCACTCCTGGTGATCATGTCAAAGACATTGCTAATGTTTGTGCAATCCATGAGATTGTTGAGATGTAAATTGCTGTCAAATTATTGGCATCTTCATTCAAAGAAAAATCCTTACAATGGTTCAGAAGTCTTGGGGAAGGCTCTATCCAAAATTGGAACCAATTTTTCATAGCTCTCCATGAGCATTTTAGAGAAAAGGGAGATAATTTGTCTCTATTGGAACAATTGACAACTATCAAGAGAGCTCCCAATGAGCAGCTAACAGACTTCAATTTCAAATTTCAAAGGAAATGGGATAGAATCCTAGTGATAGTAAGGCCAACAGTTGAATGTTCTTTCTTATACTATCTCAAAGCTTTAAATTCTAACATTTCTATGTTAATCCAATCCATGAGACATGTAAATATACCTGCAGCTTATAACATTGCCATTAGGGATGAGAATTGTTTGATCCAAGCTGGTAAACTAGCTCCTAGGCCTCCCATGCCCTTATATCCAAACTTAGAAAGCCCAAGCACTAGTCAAGCACCTACTTTAGCTCCTATTCCCACTCCTATAAATCAGAGTTCAAATGAAACTTCTACTTCATCCTCTAGTGCCTCAAATGAACTTCAAGAAGTCATGAAACAATTACAAAATTTAGGCAATGAGCTGGTTACACTCAAGATGCGAGTAAGCCTAAAGTTTTATCCCTTCTTATCAGTCTCAAACTCAACCCAATAAAGGCAACCATATCAGCCTAATAGGTCACCCAATCCAACTACAAATCAAAATCAACTAAGGCCTCCTATCAATAGACCATTTTAACCCTATAACCCCAATGTTGCATCTACCTCTAAAGCCTTGGTGCCAATGCAAAATAATATAGCTCAAGAGTATGACTAGTGTTTCCCATGCAATGAACCTCACAACAAGTCTATGTGCTTCAATGGTGCTTTAAACCAAGCTCGATGGTGACAATGGCGTAGAGAGTGAGGTGAGTCAAGAAACAAACCAACAAGGAACATCTCAGCAAAATACAACTCCAAATGAGACTACACTTGTGAACTGACAAGCTGAAGATTTTTTTGGTATGAATCAAACAATTTCTCAGAATGTAGTAGCTAACACATGGTAAAAGAAGAGGAATATTGGTGAAGGCGAGTTATCGGCTCCGGGTGATCCACAACCTTCCATAACTCCACAAAGTGTTGGCAAGAAAATGCAGTTCCAAATGTGCAAGGACAACCCAAGCCACCCTCTAGACCGGTTCAAATGCCAATTTGTTGCAGCCCATGTATGTACAAGAAAAGAGTGTGCGAGGCTAAGGGGTAGCAAAGAGATGTTTCATCCCCATTTAGCATCATTGAACAAATGAAGAAGACAAATGTGAATATATCTATGTGGGAATCAATATCCATCCCAGGCCAAAGGGATCTACTACAAGATGCCATGAAGAATTGGTCAAATTCAAATCAGCAAGCTCATATGTAAGAGAAGGTACTCACAAATGCTGCCCGGCTGAGGGAAGCATGGAGGACAACAAGGTAAAGTTTTGAATCCCCCTCCATTCTATTTTTCATTGATCATTGGGGATAAACTAGTACACAATTGTATGATTGATTATGGGGCAAGTAGTTCTATGATGCCCAAGCAAATAGCTAATCAGTTGGGCCTCCAGTATGAATTCATATCCAAAGGGGTGGTGCAACCGAATGGGGCAGGAGTAAAAATAGTGGGGGTAATTAAATATTTTAGCCTCACTTTGCATGCATGCCCCAATGTCACTATTTTGCAAGATGTGTCAGTGATAGATTTACCTCCACTTTTTGCCCTATGTTTGTCAAGGGATTTCACAGCTAGAATTGGAGGCTATTTGTCTGCTGATTGGTCACACATGTTGTTTCGGACCAGATATGGAACTAAGGCCACAATCACGTCTAAGCCTATTGCAAAATTGCACATTGGGCCTCATACTCCAAGCCCAATCAATGCCAATTGTTCAACATTTTATCGAGTGGATTACCCAGGCACAGATGAAGCTGACACCAAAGTTGGAAGCATCCCAGA
Source organism: Taxus wallichiana var. yunnanensis (assembly GCA_018340775.1). Lineage (NCBI taxonomy): Eukaryota > Viridiplantae > Streptophyta > Pinopsida > Cupressales > Taxaceae > Taxus > Taxus wallichiana. The sequence goes on along the minus strand of CM031238.1, from coordinate 424,901,803 downwards.
TTTGAATCTTGATGAATGGGAAAGTAAGGTACATGCTTTTGATCCCTACAAGGAAATAGAGGAATCTGAAATAGGATTTTATTACTTGCATGAAGAAAATCAACCTATTTCTAGCATCACCAAGCCAAACCATAAAGATGACAATGAGGTATGGCAGTTGTTCTTTGATGGATCAAGAAATAGACAAGGTGCATGGGGGACCTATGCTTGTTTCACCTCAAGGCATTAAGTACTATCCAAATTTTAGATTTCAATTTGCATGTTCTAACAACACTGCTGAATATGAAGCTTTGATACAAGGATTGCATTGGTCAAGAAAGAGAGGTATCAAAAACTTACAAGTCTTTGGTGATAGTGAGCTGATTGTTAATCAAGTTAAAGGACAACATGCAGCCAAAATGACCTGCTCAAGAGTTATAAGAATAGGGTGTGGGACCTCATTGAGGATTTTGAAGGCTTTGGCATCAACTCCATCCCTAGGAAAGAAAACCAAGCTGCTGATAGGCTTGCAGCAGTTGGAGCAGCCTTTGATGTTGTGGAGAGTATCAAGGAAGATAAAGTGTAGCCAAACATTCATGTGATTGTAAGGCCATTAGTGCCAGACAATAATGTAAGTTGGCAAGTGTTTGAAAGTGACCAACAAATCATCAATTTCTTGCAAGAAGAAGCTGAGTTCTCAGCCAAAAATTAGGAAAAGTTAGAACAACAATATGGTGATCAAGTGGTATAGCTGAGAACCAACAAACTACCAAAAGGACTTGTCACTTTAGATTCCATCTTTAATCCTAATGATCAATTTAGGAAGGAGAAAGAAAACATCCAAGTCAAGGGAGAAGATTCAGTTCCCATCTCGATGGGAGAAGGAAAATCACTTCAAATTGGTAAAGTGGCAACCAAGCAAGAAAGGTATGAGTTCATGAAACTTTTCCAAGAGTTCTCAGATATATTTGCTTGGAGCTATGAGAACTTGAGGGGTTTCAATCCCAAGTTAGCTCAACACATAATTAAATTAGATCCAAGCGCTAAACCCATCAAATAAAAACAAAGACTGGTCAATCCACACATGGAGCCTCTCATGAAGGAGGAATTGAATAAGTTAATAAAGGCAAGTATCATATTTCCCATCAAGCATTCAAGTTGGGTTGCAAACTTGGTTCTAGTTAGAAAGAAGAGTGGAGAAATCAGATTATGTGTAGACTTTAGAGATTTGAATAGAGCATCCCTCAAGGATCATTACCCACTTCCTTCTATGGAGCAGATTTTGCAAGTTCTTGCTAGCTCGAGAATTTTTCATTGCTAGATGGTTATTCAGGGTATAATTAGATCATGGTAAAGGAGGATGATTAGTTCAAAACAACCTTCACCACTAAATGGGGAACCTATGCATATAGGAAAATGCCATTTGGGTTGTCTAACGTCGGAGCTACCTTCCAAAGGGAAATGGATATGGCATTGAGGATTTATCAACAAAATAGTGTTGATATACCTAGATGATATTATTGTATTTTCTAAAAGTGTAGTAGATCATCTCTTTCATTTGAGACAAGTGTTCTAAATATGTAGAATATTTGGGGTATCCTTGAATCCCAAAAAATGTATTTTCCTAGCTCATGAAGGAAAGCTCCTAGGCCACATTATTTCTAAAGAGGGATTAGTAATTGATCCAGAGAGGGTTAAAGCAATAAAATAACTGCCATTACCAAGTCACAAGAAGGCCCTTCAAAGTTTCTTGGGAAGAATCAATTTTGTTTGAAGGTTTGTTCCATACTTTGCAGCCCTTGTCAAGCCAATAACTATGATGTTGAAGAAAAGTATGGCTTTCAAATGGAAAGTTGAAGGTAAGGCAAGTTTTGAGGTAATCAAAGAGGCTATCTCACAAGCTCCAACTCTCATTAACCCAGATTTCTCTAAGGATTTTATCCTTTATGCATTTGGAGGTGATGATACAATTTCTGCAATTTTAGTACAACAGAACAAAGAAAATGTAGAGCAGCCAATTGCCTTCTTTAGCCAAAGCTTGGAGGACTATGAGGTGAGGTATTCCTTCATTGAGAAGCATGTTCTTGCAGTGATTAGGAGCTTGAAGAAATTTAAGCATCTAGTTTCAAACAACAAGGTTCAATTGTTGGTTTCTCATGTGGGAGTTAAGGACTTCCTCCTCAACAAAGACCTAAATGAAAAATGTGTAGGGTGGATTACTCATGTCATGGAGTATGACATTGAGATCAAAGTCACCAAGCTGGTTTGAGGAAAGGGATTGTGTGAGTAGCTGGTCTTGAGCAAATCAATGGGAAGGATGTTGTTTTGGTGTTACAAGACAACCAAGAACAAAGAGGTGTTCAAGAAGAGAATGGTGGTATGCTCACTCCTTGCTGGACCCAAGACATAATGCACTTCTTACAAACAGGCCTATGCCCTCTAGAGATGAACAAAACCAAGAGAAGACACTTCATATTGCAAGATATTCCATATGCACTGTTGATGGTGTCTTGTTCAAAAAGGATATAAATGGAGTCTTCTGAGATGCATTGGGATGAATCAAATTAAGAGAATGTTAGAAGAGTTCCATGATGGATCAGTTGGGGGTCATTTTGCTCAAGAGTGACAACCCTCAAGATTATGAAGGTTGGCTATTATTGGCCCAAGGTGTTTAGTGATTGTTATGCATGGATCAAGAGGTGCAAAAATTGTGCATTCTTCACAGGAAAGGAAAGATTATCAACCCTTCCATTGCACCCAAATTCAAGCCAAGGACACAAGTGGATTCTAACAAGCAACAAACTACTTCACTAAATGGACTAAGGCGGTGGCACTCAAAGAGAAAATGAATCTAGCATCCTAGACTTCTATGAGGGATAGTAACTAGATTTGGTATACCTACCACTATAATATCAGATAATGCATTGGCATTCATAGGATCAAAGGTGCTGAATGGACTATTAAAAATGGGATTTATAGATAAGCACCTCATCAAATTATTACCCTCAAGGTAACGGCCAAGCTGATTCTACCAACAAGAACCTATTAAAGATCATCAAGAGGACTCTTGATGAAAATCGAAGGACTTGGCACACCAAACTCAAAACAGCCTTATGATCGATAGGATAACTCGCAAGAGATGTACTAGTAACTCTCCATTCAAACTTGTTTATGGAAGAGAAGCAATCTTTCTGTGTCACTTGAGTTGCCAACGTTAGAACTCATGAAGCAATTGAAATTGTTGGAGTTTGAACCCATGGAGGTTAGATATGTAGAATTGATGGAACTCCAAGAGATTAGAGATCATGCAGCCTAGACAATGGGGAAGGACCAAGCCTTGATCAAGAGAACCTTTGATAGGAAAGCTAAGGCTAGAACCTTCCAAGTCAGAGATTTAGTGTTGAAATGGGATGCGAGACCAAGCAAAGCAAGGAAGGCATTACAATTTTGATGCCATTTGGAGTGGCCCCTACATGGTCACAAACTATAAGAACAACTATGCCTTCCAATTGTCTACATTGGATGGTGAAGAACCGCAGATTCAGTTAATGGAATCCATCTAAAGCATTCTTTACTAGAAGGAAACTCCTCACTTTATACATATTAGCTTAGATTTTCATTCCTCCAAGTGCTTGTGCACATTTTTTTGTTGTAGCTTAGTTTTAAATTTCCCTAAGTGCTTTGGCACAAGCTTGTTGTCTCAAGATGCATCATTGTAGGCCATGCTCTAGATCAAGTGATGTTCTACTCTCACAATCTTCTTCCTAGAAATTTTCTAATGAGTTAGGAGTACCAAGTAGTTAAGTTGACGAATCCATCCCCAATGGATTGCTTCAGCGAGCTGGTCACTTCATCCAGCAAGTAGATGACCCCCCCAAGTTGCCAAAATTGTTATCCAAAATAAGCCCCTTGCTTATTTTTGGCTAACTTTATTTCATTCCTTCCTTGTGCATCAGTCAAATTTTTCCACTTTTTAGGCACTCAAAATTATCGGAAATGACAATGCAAGCTCTGTGAATGAATTTTCAATCCTTTTGTGTTGTTCTCTCTATCCCGATCCTTCATTACAATTTTATCAATTTGTGTTGCATTTTTATAATCGTGTCAATTTGCGAAATAGATGTTCATCATTCCTTTGGTGTATTACCTTGTTAGTTTAGTTTTATCTTATTTTCTATCTTCTATCCTTGTCTCCTTGGCAGAATTAGAGTAGGATTTTGAGTAAAAACCTCCAAAAATTTCATGCATACATCTGATCGTAGAGGAGTAGAGGAACCAACCTTTAATTTGGAGAGTTTTTTTCCCATTTTTGTAAGTCCCACACTTGGGGAAAAAAATCCATGTTCTTGTAATCACACTGGATGCCCATTATCAAACTAGAAATATGAGAAAACATCTAGAAGTACTGTGAATTTGAACTAACGAAGCCTCCACTACCATTCACTAGGCCATTTGGACATGTTGACCTAGATGGTTTAGTCCCACAAGCTACCATTTACAAAATACATCATCTAGTTGACCTTACTTTGACTTAGACTACACTATTTCGCGCGTTTGCAAACAATAAGACAATGAGAGAACTAGATGGACATGGATAAAAATGCGAGAGGATTTTGTAGGGCCCTAACAATTTTTCCATGTTAGTACTGAAGAGCTTCAAATGAGATTCAAATAAATTACAAATCTAAATGATTTTCAAACTCAATCATCAATACGTCTTTGCAGTTTTTCTTGCTAGTATACTACTTTTGGAACTACCTGGTTTGATTTGTGAAGTTTAAGCAATTGGGATTAATAAAAATAATCAACTTGGCATGTTGTCCTTAATATTATCCATGATTCTATCAACAACATCACATAGATCTTCTATTCCAATTAAGTTGTGATCCTTAGTGCTTCCCATTTTTCCTTTTCTTCTACTCGTATCTTCTCTTTAAGCTATTCTAGATGTTTTTGGGTAATCAAATTGACTCTTTATGACTTTTAGGAGGCATTTCTTCTTGAATCATAGTGACATCTTCACCTAATTGTTTTTCTTCACAATGTTCATTGTCATCTAAAGTTGAAGACTGAAAATTTATATGGTCTTCGGCTTCTTTTTGGGCACAAACAACCTTTTGTAATGTCCAAAAAAATTAGGCTCTTCATTCTCTGTTTGATTGAAGATATTCATTCTTTCAAAATGAACAATTGGAACATTGGTAGTCTCCCAAAAAAACTAAGTTCATAGTCTACATAGTTGCATCCTGTGGAAAAATCATTGAACATTGGTTGTTTCCTCCACCTGTGCTTTCGAGTTACCTCGTTCGGGCGTAGTCTTTTAAGATCCCTGAGACCAAAACACCTTATATCTTCAACATGTGATTTCTCATAATTCATGGCACCTAGAGACATCTCATTAGATCTAATACCTCCACATTGGGGCCCTCTACAAAATTCTCACGTGATTTTCTCCATCTCCATTTAGCTCTCTCGTTGTCCTATTATTCACAAACACTCAAAATAGTGTAGTACGAGTTAGTATAGGGCTGTTAGAGGTTGTACTTTGTAAATGGAAGCTCTAGGGACAAACCAAATATGCCAACACATCAGGGTGTCTAGGTGAATGCTAGTGGAGGATTTTTTTGGTTCCCTACACTCCCGTGCTTTTGGGCTACCCCGTCCAGCGTAGTCGCTTAAGAGCCCTGAGGCCCAATCACGCCATATCTTCGACGGGTGATTTCTCAAACTTTGTGGTACCTAGAGACATCTCATTAGATCCAAAACCTCCATGTCAGGGAACTCTATGAAATCCTCTTGTGGTTTTTTCCATCTCCATTCAGTTCTCTCATTTGTCCTATTGTTTGTAAATGCATGAAATAGTGTAGTCTGAGTCAGTGTAAGGCTGCTAGATGTTGTATTTTGCAAATGGTAGCTTGTGGGACCAAACCATCTAGGCCAACATGTCTGTATGGCCTGGTGAACACTAGTGGAGGCTTCATTTTGGTTCCCTACACTCCCTATGCTTTCGGGCTACCTCGTTCGGGCGTAGTCTCTTAAGAGCCCTAAGACCAAAACACCTTATATCTTCAACATGTGATTTCTTGGACTCCATGGCACCTAGAGACATCTTGTTAGATCTAAGACCTTCACACCAAGGCCCTCCAAAAATAATCTCATGGTTTTCTCCCTCTCCATTCGGTTCTCTTGTTGTCCTATTGTTTGCAAACGCTTGAAATAGTGTTATACGAGTCGAGTGTAGGACTACCGAGAGGTTGTAGTTTGCAAAGGAAGCTTGTGGGACAAAACCAACTATGCCAACACATTGAAGTGGCTAGGTGAACATAGTGGAGGCTTTGTTTTGGTTCCCTACACTCCCTGTACTTTCGGGCTACCTCGTCTGGGCATATTCGCTTAAGAGCCCTGAGGCCCAATCACGCCATATCTTCGACAAATGACTTCTCGGAATCTGTGGCACCGAGAGATGTCTCGTCAAATCCAAAATCTCCATGTCGGGGCACTCTACAAAATTCTCTTGTGGTTTTCTCCATCTCCATTCAGTTCTCTTGTTTTCCTATTTTTTACAAACGCTCGAAATAGTGTAGTCTAATTCAGTGTAAGGTGGTCAGAGACTGTAGTTTGCAAACGAAGCTCGTGGGACCAAACCATCTAGACCAACACATCCAAATAGCCTGGTGAATTCTAGTGGAGGCTTCGTTTTGGTTCCCTATGCTCCCCGTGCTTTTAGGCTACCTCGTTCAGCGTAGTCTCTTAAGATCCCTGAGACCAAAACACCTTATATCTTTGACATGTGATTTCTCAAACTCCATGGCACCTAGAGATGTCTCATTAGATCCAAAACCTCCATGTTGAAGCCCTCTACGAAATCCTCTTGCAGTTTTCTCTATCTCCATTTGTTTCTCTTATTGTCCTCTTGTTTGTAAACGCACGAAATAGTGTAGTCTGAGTCAGTTTAAAGGCTGCTTTAGATCTTTGTATTTTGCAAAGGGTAGCTTGTGGGACCAAACCGTCTAAGCCAACACATCTGTATAGCCTAGTCAACACTACTAGAGGCTTCATTTTGGTTCCCTACACTCCCCTTGCTTTCGGGCTACCTCGTTTGGGTGTAGTCTCTTAAGAGCCCTGAGACCAAAACACCTCATATCTTCGACATGTGATTTCTCAGACTCTGTGGCACCTAGAGACGTCTCGTTTGATACGAGACCTCCATGTTTGGGCCCTATAAAAAAAAATTCTCATGGTTTTCTCTATCTCCATTTGGTTCTCTCGTTGTTCTATTGTTTGCAAACGCTCGAAATAGTGTAGTCTAAATCGGTATAGGGTGAGAGATGTCGTAGGTTGCAAACGGAAACTCATGGGACCAAACCAACTATGCCAACATGTTAGGGTGGCTAGGTGAATGCTATTGGAGGCTTCATTTTGGTTCCCTATGCTCCTGTGATTTTGGGCTACCTCGTCCGGGCATAGTCGCTTAAGAGCCTTGAGGCCCAAACATGCCATATCTTCGACGGGTGATTTCTCAGACTCCATGGCACCTAGAGACGTCTCGTTAGATCTGAAATCTCCATGTTAAGGCAATCTAATAAATAATTTCCCAGTTTTCTCCATCACCATTTGGTTCTCTTATTGTCCTATTGTTTTGCAAACACGCAAAATAGTGGTCTAAGTTAGTGTAAGACTACCATAGGTGTAGTTTGCAAGCGAAGCTCGTGGGACCAAACCGTCTAGGCCAACATGTCCAAATGGCCTAGTGAATGCTATTGAAGGCTTTTTTTGGTTTCCTATGCTCCTCGTGCTTTCGGGATACCTCGTTTGGGCGTAGTCGCTTAAGAGCCCTGAGACCAAAACACCTTATATCTTCGACATGTGATTTCTCAAACTCTATGGCACCTAGAGATGTCTCGTCTAGATCCAAAATCTCCATGTTGAATCCATTTACAAAAACCTCTCGTGGTTTTCTCCATCTCCATCCGGTTCTCTCGCTGTGCTATTTTTTGTAAACATGTGAAATAGTGTAGTCTGAGTCAGTGTAAGGCTGCTAGATGTTGTATTTTGCAAATGGTAGCTTGTGGGACTAAACCGTCTATGAAAACACATATATATGGCACAGTGAACACTATTGGAGGCTTTTTTTGGTTCCCTATGCTACATGTGCTTTCGGGCTACCTTGTCCAGGCATAGTCCCTTAAGAGCCCTGAGGCCAAAACATGTCATATCTTCAACGAGTGATTTCTTAGACTCAAGTGGCACCTAAATATGTCTTGTCGAGATCCAAAACTCTATGTCATATCCCACTATGAAATCCTCTCATGGTTTTCTCTATCTCCATCTGGTTCTCTCATTGTTCTATTGTTTGCAAATGCTTGAAATAGTGTAGTACGAGTCAAGTATAGGGTTGTCGAGACGTTGTAGTTTACAAATGGAAGCTCGTGGGACCAAACCAACTATGCCAACACATCGGGGTGGCCTGGTGAATGCTAGTGGAGGATTTTTTTGGTTCCCTACATTCCCGTGCTTTCGGGCTACCTCGTCTGGGCGTAGTCACTTAAGAGCCTTGAGGCCCAAACACGCCATATCTTTGATGGGTGATTTCTCAAACTTTGTAGCACCTAGAGACGTCTCATCAAATTTAAGACCTCCATGTTGGGGACCTATACTAAATCCTCTCGGGGTTTTCTCTCTCTCCATCGGCTCTCTCGATGTTCTATTGTTTGCAAACATGTGAAATAGTGCAGTCTGAGTAAGTGTAGGGATTTTAGACGTAGTTTGCAAACAGAATCTCGTGGGACCGAACCAACTACACCAACACGTCAAGGTGGCTTGGTGAATGCTAGTGGAGGTTTTTTTTTCATTCCCTATGCTCCTCTTTCTTTTGGGCTACCTCATCCGGGCGTAGTCGCTTAAGATCCCTGAGGCCCAAACATGCCATATCTTCGATGGGTGATTTCTCGGACTCCGTGGCACCTAGAGACATCTTGTCAGATCCGAGACCTCTAAGTCAGGGCCCTCTACAAAATCTTCTCATGGTTTTCTATGTCTCTATTTGGTTCTCTCGTTGTGCTATTGTTTGCAAACGCGTGAAATAGTGTAGTCTGAGTCAGTGTAAGGATACCCTGTCTGTGTGTAGTCACTTAAGAGCCCTGAATGACTAGATTGGCTTAAGAATGAATTTTATAGGGGTATGTATAAGAACACATGGGAGTTATCAATCACCTAGTAAATATTTCTTGTTTAGTTTTGGATGGGAGTTCACCTGGCCTATAACTTAGTGACCTTCCATTCATTGATAATTTATGTTATGATAAACCCACGGATGCTTTCAAAAGCACCTTAAAATAATAGGGGTGGTCAAAAATCCTAGTGAAGGGTGTGATGTGATTTCCAAATAACTTGAAATTCCTACATATTTAAAGGTAGTAACACGAATTGGATAGGATTAGACAATCAAGAATCATTGAGTGTCACGAATCGAATGCCATTGCATCTGCGGAGACATTCTCAAGCATTAGAGTAATGTATATGGAGAGACATTCTCAAAATATCAACAAATGAAAGGCATCAAATTGTGATGAATGTCAGGTTTTTAATAGGGAGAAGACTACAAAGCATTGAAGAATGTAGTCAAAGTGCATGATAAGATAGGAACTAGTATAAAGAGACCATGAGCAAGAAGAAGTGCAAGGTAAATACACATATACAAATTGATAAATTGAATGAATAATTACTCGATTAGGTAAATATTTATATACATACATTATATAAATATTGATTTCCAAAGTTTTATGCATATTATACATTAAAAATGCTAGTACATATACATCACCAATAAATGAAAAAATAATCCATAATGTCTTAAATATTGTCAAGTGCACATCATATTAGATTCATGCAAAAATAATCTCAGAAATGTAAGGTCTCATACAAAATTATCAAGTTCCAAATAGTAATTTAATGTGCATAATAAATACAAAAATTCTCAAATAGGTCATATACCATTAAGCTCAAATGTCATATAAACATACATACAATGCCATGCACATAGGCATACGAAACGATGTCATGTAAGACATATATATTTCCTACTCATCAAAATCTATCCCTCTATTGGCCTTACTGAAGGATTCCCTTCCTTAGAATAAGATGGAGATCCATGAGATGACTTTGGATGATTCAAGCCCATGCTTCGAGTCCTCTTCATTGAATACTCATCATAGATGAGCCTGTAAATGCAAACAATGTTTTTTTGTCAAAACTTATTTATATATGTTTTCAACATGTATTTCAGACCATCATGCTAGAATGAAATTATTTACATAAATACACAAACTTATTGCAAGTTGTCGACCACGCCGAATTTTCATCTCACGCTCATATGAGTCATTGGGAGCTCTGCCAGATAAACGGGGTACAAAGATGATGAGATGGAGGATTCTATGCCCTAGAAGTCAAAATGGAGGGGGTTGAAGTTCCCTACATACACATAAGATTAGAAAATCTAACATCAAAATTAGTGAAAATAGAGCTAAGTACATGTATCTACATAATTACAATATTTTAACTAATTTTATCAATATAGAACTATTGTTTTTACCCCGCCATGCCTGTAAATCAAATGAATAGGGATGCTACCTATCATGTAGGTAACTCCTGCATACACACAATGAAGGAAATTATTAACATAATTCAATAATTCTAAAATGAAAGACATTACTAACATGTAATTTAACGTAATATGAATTACACGAGAAATTTAACAAAATTTACATGTTGTTTGAATACCTCAGTGAGTTGTTGCACAGATGAAATCGCAGCGGAAACACTTTATCTACTTATCGCAGAGATGGTGGGGTGTCTAGTGAAGTCAACATCTTTATCAAACTTGTATATCACATGAGTTAGATGGACATACAATAACATACATATATTTGACTTCAAAACTAATATATATATATATATATATATACACACACACACACACACATGTATGTGAAAATTTACGTAATTAACATTCTAAATTACCTCTATGAATGTATGTGTATGCATAATTCTCGCCACCTATGGTCGGGATGAAGATGCGCCTCCTGCACGCTGTAATATCAATGTATGTACATGTATAAATACAATTATTTAACATATATAAGTAAATCAAGTACTCGAAACTTTTTATAACACACATAACAAAACATAACAAATTTACTTGCGAAGGTGACACTGATGAATGTAATCCAAATGTCTCACTCAAAAGGACATCTGACATAGTGACATTATCATGTTCACCCCTAGCACTAGGTGCACCAAAATCAGTACGCATGAAAGTATCGTCCTCCTCGGGCCCCAAACATATGCTACCACATGGCGAGAAAAAATGTGGCATCATGCTAGTACTCCCGAGGGAATACTCTATGTATCTCGCATGCATTGGGCTCAAAAATCTCCCTCGTATGTCAAAAAAGGGTCACAGATAGCCCCTAAAGTGCGTGGAGTGTATCAATCTCTACTGTCTCCTTCACTGCTTGAGGGACAATCTCAAGGTGAGGGGGCTTCCATGTGAGGAATCTACCTTCTTGAATAGGTGCACATTGTGCACGGTCGATCTTGTGCGAGATCCTTTTGCTTGGCCTTGGAAATCTCGAAATCAAAATAATTTGTGATCTCATTGAGGATAAACTCGCATGATAGAGTTTCCTCAGAAAGTATAGTGGCACCTAGTATTTATTACAAGGTGGAAAATCAAACACCATCCACCATCGGTCCCAAAAATTATTTTTAATCAAATTATTATTGCACCAATGGATGGGAAATCATTTACATGTCAACAGAAACAGGAAAATTAGTATGGGGTCCATGAATAAGGTGCATATGAGTTCTTTTGAATTTTTTTTTCTTTACATCCACATATGACAATTTGTTGGAATAATAAACCCTACAACCCTCTCTATAAGTTATCCAACGATCAATTTTCCCCATTTCCATGTCAATTTGAACAAGTAATGCCTCCAATGTGTTTGCAAGAGAGGCACGATGGGGGTTTGTAGATTGTGCATCCCTCATTATTTTGATTAAATCCTCAATTTCATTTTTATTTTCAACTATTTGGGTTGCTAAATATTTTTGACTACCTGAGGGATGTTGAGAAATCATGCGAGTGTTGAATAATAGGGTTTGGTTGTGTTTGATTCCCTCGACCTCTAAGCGTAACAAATAAAAATATGTATTTAATTCAAATTTTAATCTATAATTATCATATTTCAATGCAATTTTGAGAAAATAATTTTACTACCTCTTCTCTATGGCACCATCATCGATTCAGATCTTCCCAGTGATCAAGAAATGATCTTTTGAGCTTGAGATCTGAGTGAATGAAAAAATATGAGGGCATGAACAAGCTCTAAAACTCGCATTTGAGGGAGGTAAAATGATAGAGGCTCGGCCTCTTTTTTTATAGTAGGCATAACACGTCACAGATTATGTAACGCGTATGCGTTATGTAATGTGTACACGTTATGCTTTGGTGATTTCGAGCCAAACAAATTAAAACGCTTGAGTGCATTTTAACAAAACACATAAAGGTTTTTATTTTTTTCGGATTCTTGTCCGCTTTTTGGCCCCCAAATTCATGCACTTACCCATGACTATCATGCTTCATTATCTTCTGATCACTTACACATTAGTGATTCTATTGGGTCCACTCTAATCAATAACACTATAGTTGATCCATCATTTTGCATCAGCACTTTTTCTATTGCACTTCTTATCACTATTGGCTATCCACTTTCACAAATTTCATATCCAATTCCTAAATCATATGGTTTTGTCAAGATTCTGGTCATTATTGGTCCTCTCACCATGTTTGTTCCTTTTCTTGTGGCACCATCAATTAAAGGGTGTGACATGCTCTTAGGTCTCCCCTCACTCCATGCAATTTCAACTATTATCTCCATAAAACACTTGTGTCTGAAATTCATCCATAACAAGAAAGTCATAACTATCAATGGTTTTTCTCCATCCAAACCATGGCTATATCCTTCTCTTGATTTATCCATTTAACTCGATACAACATTTAGGTCCCCATAACCTCTCGAATCTAAAGCACAATCTGATCCTATCTCTCCTATTCATGCACAACCCGCACGGTCTTATCAATCTATTAGTCCATCATATTAGTATAGTTCCTTCATTTGGACTGCTCTTTCACATAGGTATACTTCACCTCCTTGTGTTATTTCACATAGGTGCTCTTGACCTCCACACTCTCCTAAACATAGGTGTCCATCACCTCCATCCTCTCCTACACATAGGTATCCATCAACTCCATGCTCTCCTTCACATAAGTGTGCATAAACTCTATGCTCTCCTTCATATAAGTGTCCATCACCATTCATGTCTCGGGAACATAGGTCTCATTCACCTATACATCATTTGTCTCAAGCATCACTGGTTTTAGAGCATGGTCACATGCCTATATATATGTAAGCATGAGGTGGAGTACCCTTGTCTTTCAATTTTATTGGATAACATATTCATCATTGCACACTTTGGGGGACATCACACTTATTCTTGCCCCCTTTTATAACATTACCCATTATCTTACATTGCTAATTACATTTTGCATCTAGGTCTATTTTATTACACATCTTGATACACTCTTGTATCGTCATTACCCGATGATGAAATCTCATGCTATGGTTCACACTTGAATGTTAGGGGCACACTATATACATGAACCTCACACACTACACAATTCACACATCATGCATTCATTAAATATATTTCTATGTAACATCTATCACATATCACAAAACTTTGCACACTCTACACATTCACACTACATATTTATTTCTTCTACTTCTACACATTTTTCTCATTACCCTAGGATGCACTCTACTTCCATGGTTCATACTTGACTACCGAGGGTCTTAATATAAAATTAACCTCACGCCAATCACTAACTCTCTACGCTCTATACTTTGGCAATTGAATATATTTATAGCACACACATTCAAACCATTTCCTGATGACACACTTTTATTCTATGGTTCATTATCGACTCACCGACGGTAGATGTATAAATGAAGCTCATCATATGAATAAAAATCCATTTAGGGTCACACGAATCCTATCACACTCACACTACATTCCATTCCATCTCATCCACAACATAATGCATACCTTGGTCGCATATACTCTTCCTTACTTATCCTTACATGTACACTTTTTATGCATGATATACAAATACATTATATTTCATTATTTCTTTCTATACACACATGTGTGTTCACTTGCATTCTATTTTTAATTGAATACCTCATATAAATCAATACACATAACATGAATGCTTGGCATAGTACCTCTTACTAGTCCCACAAGTAGCTCCTAGGGCTATCACCATTCATACACTATAGGTGTTATTGTTTCATTTTTCATAACACATTACTCTATCAAATTATACACACTTTTAAATACTTGTTATCTTTCTAACATGTTAACGGGTTCTTCATGTGAAGCATTTTATTTGCAGGTCTATTTGCCACCATGGTTTTACGATTTCACTTCTTCTTGATGTTTTCTCTTGCTTATCATTATATACCATTATTTACGAGATTTTCCCTATGTCGTTCTTATTCTCTCATTGCATGTTTACTTTCGAACACTACGACCTCGATTATATTGTGAAATCATGAGTGATATCCCATGTTTGAAACCCACTTTTTGTGGTCTACTTTTTTCACTATTCCTTATATGCATTGTATTATGACATGGTTAGTTTACATCTTGTCTTCTACATGCATGTTTATCTTGTTTGTACTAATACTAGTTTTTAACCACTATTTATGTGTGGTTTTCTTTCTACCAAGCACATTCCCACCTCCCCCTACATGACATAAGTTAAATTTTAGCGACCATTCCTCCTTTGGGATGCATACTCTTTGGTAATGTCGCATGTGCCCCAAATGAGGGGGGAATCATTCACCCCATACAATAGTCTATAGTTACTGAGTACAATAAAATTTAGCACATAGTCAACATAGTATTTAGTCTTTAAAATGGCCTAGAACCTAACTTGAGTATTCAATACAACATAAACACTAGTGCCAGGACACGTAGAAAGTAGTTCCAGATCCCCCTTGACCCTTCTAAGAAACCCGTGACCAGGTGGCAATTATAATGCAATTTTAAGTTCAACATAGTAGATTAAATACAAGATAGGTAGTCCTTCAACACTTGACATGCATACACTAAACATTATTTTATACTTTTGCATTGGATTGAACTGGATCATATTTTGACACACCATATCTAGGGGTTTTCTACACTTCGGGAAGAAGTTAAAGGTTATAGGATGAAACTATAATTTTATCCATACACTTCTTCCATTCTTAGCGTTTGATTACCAAAAAAATTTGCATTGATCTGCAATTGGCGTGAGATCACCCAAAAAACACATTCTTATAAAATATCTTTAGGATCCTTTCTATCTCTTTCACTCATCACAGATCAGGTTCACATGTTCCTTTTTCACATGTTTACATACTTTGTTACATACATTTTACTCATTTTGATCATATACATGTATTTGAATACTTGTTCATTCTTTTCTTTTGGAGGTATGTCCTTATGAGAAGTGATAGTCACATCAATAACATGTCAATCACACACATCCAAAGTGACATCAAAAACATGTACAATCATGACATCTACACACATGATCTCACCCTAGGGTCTTGATCATCATCACTTGTTTTACTTCCTCTTCTCTATCTTGAACATTTCATATTTTTTTATCACTCCATGTTTTTTCTTATCTCTTAGCATGCTTTTCACCATCGATATACATGGTTATTAGGTATGTATATTTTATTTAATTTATGTTATTGATAATTCTCTCAAAAAAATAAAGTGGGGGTAAATGTAGACACTAAATCACAAAATTTTGGTATATTTCTAGTCCTTATTACATACTACTATTCATATGATTCCTAAGCATGAAAACTATTAATTGATCACTCTTTTTTCCATATTTTCTTTTCTTATGTTACATATTTCTATCTTACACTCATTTTTCTCCAAAGTATTTCTTTTCATACATTGGCATTTCTCACTCTAGACACCAATACCCACCCGGGATGCCAATTTGGTGCCTCTGTCCCCTCTTGGCACCCCTAATCTATTTGTATTTTTCTCACATATTTTGGATCCTTTCTATCTATTTAGGCATCTTATTTTCTTGGTGGTTTACCTTTTTGTTGTTAATTACAAAATTCAAGAAAGGGAATCATATAAATATAAAGTTATGTGACCATAATAAAGGAACAAACACTAAGCATTAGCTATCACCACCTAAGGTTGTATCTAAAGAATTTAAAAGATAATTCAAGCATCCATCTTGCATCCATACAAGAGAAAAGGAATAATTTTTTCTGCATACACTTCATAGGAGGGGAAGTTCATTGTTTCATGCACACATCTGTCTACATTTTCTACATCTATTTATTTCTCTCTATCAAGTACACCACACACAAGAGCCACCTAGGGAACGATTTCTTCACAGACACACACACACATGCAAGACACACGCGCGCGTGCACACACACACACACACACACACACACACACACACACACACACACACACACACACACACACACACACACACACACACACACCCCTAAAATACATTGTATCTAATATGTAGTGAAACCCTCGGTCATAATTTCACTTTGTTGATATCCAAAGACACTCGACTATAACAACCTAAAATTTGAGACCCAAATTAGTAGGGGTTTTTTTCTCTAACATAAAATAGACATTCCTTTGCATATATAAACCCAATAAGTAGTTACAGGTAGGTAATGTAGCAAGCCATGTTTAATTAGCAGCAAGTAGACATTCCTCTCGCATAAAAAAATTAGTTATCTATCTAACTCTAGTTTATGCAACATTTTTATTAAATTAATCCAGCCTATAACACAATAATAAATCATGTGCATCTGTAAGGTTTAGTTATCCATGATGTACATGATCACCCTTAACATTCATTTGAAAGTTCATAGTTAGCCTCACTTAGTTTTACCACACCGCGATAGTGAGAACGTGTGATTTCTCCTCTAGTCTCTACCAAGAGTTTCATTTAGTAAAAATCCATCATGTATCCTACACTTCAGGATTGGAGGAATCATGATGATTAGACAATGGACCCAACAAACACATTACTTTGGCCAAAGTTTCTTATTTGTACTATATATACTTAGTTTAAATGATTGCACATAACATTCAAACTTGTCTTCTCATCACCTCACAAGCATATCATCAATATTATCTAGATTATTTAAACTTAGTCCAATTACTTAGTGAATTATAGTTTATGCATCTAATTACTTTGGATAGGTGGATAAGATCATGAAGTGGTTATCTCATAGCTGTCCTATCCACACATACTAACACTTTAATAGAAAAAGTGTGTTAAACCCTTAGTCACGATTCCATAAGGTCTTAATAGTCTTATTAATCTTACCATAGTTTATCTTGATTCTACATCCCTTAATCAAGTTATATCTATACTTGTTTAGGACTGTTTCACACATCTTGATTTAAGCTAGAGATAATCTCAGCTTAAGGTGCACTTTTGTTGCTTTACGAGTATGATGAATTCCTTTATATAACCTTAAATCTTACAAGGTAGTAAACTAATTTTACATGATGAGTTTATCATACTTATCTTTTTAAATTCCTTCAAACTAAGATTGACTAGACTAATATCATTTATGGACTTGTTGCGTAACATTTTTAGATTAATCCAATATGTCACCAAGGTAGATTTTTTATCCCATTAAAGTTAATACTAACAATGAACTTAGTCTCTTAGATCCTAGACTAGATTGTTGTCAAATAATTTAATTAATGATTAAATCTATAGATTGGACCAAAATAATACCCATAGTCATATTCGTATCATTTTAAAGTTTTAACTATCTTCGTGTATCTTTTTCCTTCCAATTACAACTTTATAACTCACTTAATATTCTTTTCTTATCCCATGACTAAACATATATATTATTAGAGATTAATTTAGATACGGGGTATATCTTTATTAGCATAAAACATAAACATTCTAATCATATGGTTGTAAACTAGTAGGAATCTTTACTTTAACAAATATCCCATAAAGTTACTAAAACCCATATAATTTTAATGTGATCCAACATATAGCAATTAACCAACTTAGTTTTATATTATGAATCATGCCCATAAATATACTAGTACAAGGACAACTTGTTCATGACAAGTTTATATAACCACAATTATAAGTACAATAGGATCAAAGATCCATAATAAAAATCATCAAGCCTAAAGTCGTTCTTCACAAACCGGTGATAAATTGTCCATGCTTTTTCACATAACCTATGACAATATTTTATTTGGGGTATCATTTCATAGAACTTGCAATAAGTTAATTTACTTGTTTAACTATGTTTTTGAAAAATGAAGTAGATTATTCATTACATCTTAATCTTTAGTATAACTGCAAGCTAATACTTCCATGCAAAAGATAGGGAGCTAGAACCCTCTAGTAGTCCCATAGTTGGTGATGGAATAGGCATGGGTTATTTTGGCACTCAAATTAATCTCACCCCTATTGGGTTAAGATTTTCCTTCGCCAAATCTGTTACATTTTACTATTTTCATGTGGGGGTGCAAGTTGGCTTCTTTGGTTTTTCTTCGTATATGGATTTTTTTCCCTATTTTTCATCGAGGACTATGTCTGGTTGTAAATTATTTTGAAGTTTCTTATAGGGAACTAGTTTTGTTTTAAGATTTGAAATTGGAAGGATCACCCATTGTAAAATGTTCCTTGGTCATGTTTTTATTTGTGTTTTTTCTCCCATCGCCCGTTGGTATGTGGAAGTTCCCAATTGATTGTGGTATGGCGGGTCTAATTTGCAAACTTGTAACTTTCTATCGCATTCAAAAAATGAAAAATTAGCCCCGTGACCCGATGAATATCCTTCAAATAATCATAATCATAAATTGACATAATCAATTTATGAATTTTCATCCAAGGTGTACGGTTGTCATAATTTGAGTGGATGTAGGGAAGTGGCACATATTTGTATTTTTGTGCAATAAGGAGAAAATTATAAAAGTGTAAAAGGGTTCCCGAGACCTGCAAAGGAAACATGGCTTCTTTCATGCAAGAAGTAGGTATGCGGTGTTCTTAGAGAAATATGAAACTTTTGTTTTAACTTGGAAAATAAATAAAACTACGAGAAAAGGCCGGTAGCTCCACTATCACCCAAATGCGACCATGTGTTGAGACCATGTTAAAAGCCAAAAGCGGATGGGTGGATCAAAATAGCTAAAAGTGTCTAAGTTCTAAAACATTGCAAAAATTCAAAAAGTGCCCCTGAGCCCACATTAGCAAAAGCATTTTCCACATGGAAGTCTCACTTTCAAAATTGAGAATGATGGAATGAATGATTACGATATAATGCATTTATTTCTTGTCATCAATGTTGCTATGTAAATCAAGGACATTTTAAATTTTGTAAATGTTGTCATCTTTTATTATAAATTTTCTATAAATTTGTTGCTAATTTTGGTGATTTTCATTGAGAATTATTGTGAGTTTAATTGTGGAGCTTGAATTGGGAACCAGAGGACTGAAAAATATGTTAATTTGGATTTAAACCGCTCAGAACTCATGAGATGATTGGTAAGACCTCGAAACTCATGTGTTTCTCTTTCATTAGTAGGTCATTTTTAAGTAAAGTTAGGGTTTTGAAGATGAAGACCATACCATCTTTGTTCTCGGTTGTGTCAGGGGTCACAAGTGATTTAGAAAAAATTATAGACACAAACCTAATGAATGTTGATCTAAATGATTTTCTTCAGAGATTGAATAGCCCCATAAGAGTGAGTCTCTAAAGGAATTCAAGATAGCCGCATTGCTCTAGCTGGTGCTATCCCACCATCGGTTCATTTCCCAAAATTGGTGTGGCATTGTGCTATGAATTATGATCCCAAAAAGAGGGAAGTATTAGATGGGAGTGGGGATGCAGTTTTGACATTGACACTGTGGCCATTAGAATAATGCTAAAATTTCCTGTAATCACAAACCCAATCACCATTGGTATCAAATTAGCTTTACGGGATTATGAAGCGAAGAAAAAGGATTATGCCAAGATCATAAATACAAAGTGGCTCCTCACAAAAAAGGCAACAACTAGAATCCCTAAAAGGCTAGTTAGGGCATAGTTTGTTGAAGAGGTTGAAGATATCATTGTGTTATTAAGTCAAATGGTGGGGTTGGAAACCACAAATGAATTCAAGGAGTGGATGGTTACTTACATATGGATCATTTTGGAGATAAAGGGGAGCATTTTTTGGGCTAATTTCATTGCAGAAGCACTCCATGGCCACATGGTCACCTTAGTAGCAAAAATTGAGATGGGTGACACTTTAGAGCTAGAATTCTATATGATGACCTACTTAATTTACAATGTTGTAGGGCATAGATGTTTCCTAGGTTTTGTTACCATATGTGGATTTCAAGTAGTGCCAAATGCATGAGATATTCCTCAACTACAACTAGTCAATTGGAGTGGGAATGTGTTGTCCACTCAAAATTCCCCGTTCTTAAGAAGTCATTTTAAAAAAAAATTGAGTTTAAGTGTTTTCTCTAAAGTACCTAAGTCGTGAAATTGAGAAAATCTACGTTTTGGGTCATTTTGAGTGATTTTGGGCACTGTCGGAACTTTTGTCCCATCTCGTCCCAAGTTCAAAAGTGCATTTTGTTCCCGATCGGCCGATTTCCCGAAGTTGTCCCGATTTCGGGAACTGTGGAACTTTTGTCCCAAGTGTCCCAAAACTTATTATGCGAGCTGTTCCATTTTCGGCCGAAACACCCGAACCGCGTACTTCACACTTTCATGTTCCAAATGTCCCAAATCAAATTGTGCAAGTTGTTCCATTTTCGGCCGAAACTCCCGAACCGCGTACTTCACGCATTTTCGTCTCAAATGTCCCAAACTTTTTCGGACCCATTGGAACCTTTTCGGCCGATTCGCCCGAATCGCGCACTTCGCGCACTCATGTCCCGCGTGTCCCAAAAGACATTTGTGCGTCTTTTCCCCGCCTCGCCCGAACCGGCCGAGCCGCGTGTTTCGCGCATCCGCGTCTCACATGTCCCTAATGAACCAAGTGTCATTCATGCCAGTTTTTGCCGCTTTACCCGAATATCCTGCTTATTCAAATTGGTGGGTATATATATTAAATGCGCATTCATGGCCTTTCTCTCTCCTAAATGGCTATATAACGGGTATTCCCCCTTTGCATTTTTCACATTGTTTCCATGCTGCCCTTGCAACCTAATTTCCTGCGCGTGTATCCCTTTTCTCTGTAATTCCTTCCCGAGTTTAGGTTGCGGCTCTGAGACTATCAATATGAAGATCAAATTTCAGGGACAGGAACAAATTTCTCCACTTGAGTCTGCCGTTCACAATATTGGGGACAACGAAGCTCGTCATCTTGATTTCAGTGATTTTTGGGCAAGAATGGCGGATGCAAACCCTACACCAATGGCGCAGATGATTCACGATAGCGGTTTGGATTTTGCTGGAGGTTTCCCAATCTCAGTACAGTGTGCTGATATCGTGCTTTCATGCGGAGCTCACTTCAACCCCACTTAGAGTGAATTGACCAATATACATGGGGAACTCATCGCCAAACTGGATGCTGCCGCCATTAGCACTGCTCTGAGGATTCCAGAGATGGATAATGCCATAGTCGTTTCCCGGGATCAAGCACAGGCCCTGTTCAACCAAGACAGCGACAAATACAAGGCACGAGTGGCGAAGTCCTGGCTTAAAAACCCTAGGAAGGGAGCCTCTCGCCTGTCCAAAACCCTTTTCCGGGTAGATTTTAATGAAGAATTGTCTGACTTTATAATTCTGCTGGCTCGGGTTATGGGTTTGCCCTCTACCAACGAATTCCACTTCTGGATGTGCCCGCTCATCAGCATGGTGTGCGAGGGAACGCAAAATATTAACTGGGCAGAGATCATCAGCATGAATTTGGCAGAGCAGCTGTCCAATGTGCAGCAAATGAAGAAGTTCTACATGACTTCGTACCTGATGTATACCCTGGCAGCGTCACGACAATGGTTTGGCTTTTCCTACCTTGACGCTCACAAAGATGATCCAATATATGCCTACTGCCCGCAGTTCACCCTGGAGACCAGCAATCGTAATTTCAGAAGGGTCAATGATGCTTTCACCATGTACGTGGTCAGGCTGCTCGAAGGTGATACTGCTAGAAGGTTTTCAGATGAAGCCATGAACCTGATATCGCAATATGGTGCTTATTTCATCCAATTCAGGAAATTTTCTTATATCAGGCTTGCTGGCTATGAGAGCACCCCTCTGAGGCTTCCCATGTTCTGCAATGATAAGATGGCCTTGATTGAAGTATGCAGGTAGTTAGACAAACTGCACAGAACCTGCAGGGACAAGAAGATTTCTGGTTTGCACTTTCCCATCTCTTTGGGAAATTACACTTGTAAAACAGCCCTGGATGCCAGAACATAGAGAGAGCCCTGGTTCCTATCACTGTCCATTTCTTCAAGCCAAGAACCTGCTTTGACTTGAAGAAGTTCATTGAATAGAACATCAAGATAATCTACCATCATAGGGCAGATACAGAAGACTACTGGGCTGACTGTGCAGATGATTTTGAGGCCAGGAGAAGGCATTGTGGCAGGTTCTCCCTGCAATTGATCCAAGAACTCGGCTTGTACCAGGTCCCTGAAGGACTCTAGGATGATAATTCTGATCTATACTCATATGAGTATGACAGTGTGATTAAGCACACCCCCTTGGAGGACTTGGATTGGAACAGGAAAGAAAAAGATGATCTGGCTGAGATCCTTGCTCCAGTCTTAGTTAGAACTAAGGTCTGGTTTGATAGAAAAGTTCGAGAGCTCAGAAGGCACTCAGGAGAATCCTCTTCCAAGGATGCTTCAACACCACGGAGAGAGGCATCGGTTCCCAGGTCAGAAACACCAGTGCAAACCCCACCTGCCTCATCAATACAAGGACCTGCAGCTTCCACTCCTTCTTCATCCACTCAAGTGTACCAGAAGAAACTCAAGGAGGTTAAGAAGGAGCCTGTGGAAAATGATCCTCAAAGAAAGTAGGTAGAAGTGCCTATGGGACCGGAGAATATCATTGTTCTCAGTGAAAGTGAAGAAAGCGAAATGCCAACCCCTGCAAATGCTCCTGAAGACCCAGCTGATAAAGATAAAGAAATCCAGAGCACTGAGCTTTCAGGTGATGTTGACTCTTCTGCCGCAATTGCCCCAAGTGCCCCACTCACCTCTCAACTCGAGTCAACAGCTGCACAGACCTTGAGTGTCATGAGCTCTATGTCTCTCGGCCCTCTTGCCCCTCCTGCTGATTCCTCTTCCTCTTTTGCGTGGGTGCAACCTTTGGTTGACAATAGGAAGAGAAAATTTTCCTCTCGGAGTTCAGGGTCAAATTTTGATCTTTGTCGCATGCCTTGTTGGGCACCACTCCTTCTCGTGCAAGAAAGCCGAACTATCTCCAGAATAGTGTCTGATGCTTAAGGTCAGCAATTCCTGGAGATTGCCAAGCCTACAATGGATAAATCAGAGTAGGACTTGTAGGTATCTGACTTAGAGCTCTCGAGAATCCCAATGGGAGAGTCTACTACCTAAAGGTGAGATTCAAAACCTCCAAGAAACAGTCACAAGAGTCATTGGGAGGGTAGAAAAAGGACAGCAAACTATTGAGAAATTAGAAGAACATGCCCAAATTCTCACAGGTTTCATCAAGTCTCTTTTGTCTAAGGACAAAGTTTTAGACCCTACTCCATTGACCACTCTTCCACCACCTGTAATTTTGAGCCAAGATGAAGTACAGAGTATCAAAGACATGCACAAGTATTCCGTCTATGGCAGAGCTATGGAAGCCATGGTGGATGATATGCTTGTTGCAGGGTTGAACTTCATCGATGAAGCTTTCAAACTCCATGGAAAAGTGAATAATTTGCAACAGAAGCTGTCCTCTACTATCGGGATCATGGATAAAGAGCTCAAGCTCTGGAGTAGTTGCATAGTAGACCTCCGCCTTATGGGACAGACAGATGAGAACGTCTTACTGGCAAATAAGGTTTTTGATGATGCAAAGGATAATCTATCAAAGTCCTGGGTTTACAGTGTGGAGTGGAAAATCAAAGTCTTGGAGGAGGCTTTGGGAGAGCTGAAGAACAGTTGGCAGAAGGGTGAAGCTTTCAAGACACTGGTGGTCTCTTCTTTCAAAGATATACACTGCCATCTTCAAGATGAAACTTCTGGGTGTACTCATTTCCTGTAAGAAATCAAAGCTCAGTTCAGAGCTTTTGTCAAAGATAATCTATTCAAGGAAAGCTCCATCTCCAAGGAGAAAATGAAGGAGGTCTGCTCTCTTCAATCTGCCATTGAAGAAGCGAACAAAGATTATCATACTCATATCGAGTTTGATAAAGAAATGGAGAAGTGTCTCGGTTTTTGGGGTCAGTCTACAGCCAACACATCAGTCCCTCGTGGCAGAGACATAGCCGAGTCATTGAAGAGATTCAGGCAGTGAATTCTGAAGTCAGTGGGTCCCTCTCAGTGACCGACCACCTGTCTTCTTCTCCTTATTCTTCTCTTCTTTTCTATTTCTTTTTCTCAGATTCATTGTAATAAGTTGAGGTATTGCGATTGGCAATCCTTAACTAATCTTTAGTTAAAAGAAGTAGTTACAAAGAGTAACTGACTTGTAAGCTATATAATGGCCTTTCCATGCCATTTTGAAGGAGGAAGAACTTGGCTTATTTTCTGAAAAGTGTAAATATATCATAAAGAAATCAATACAGAAGGACTTTCCATTCTTTGTCTATCTGATCTCCGTTATTCCTAAGCTTTCATTTATTTTCTTTGTGAAGATCATTTGTCTCAAGTTTGTTAGTCTCACCAATTGCATACTCTTCAACTTTGCAAGCCTGGTGATCTTGTATAACCAAGAAGGAACTTTGTGTCCTTGATTAATGAATCTGTGTTATGTTAAGAAACTTTGTGTTCTAGCAGATGTTATTTACAGAACTTTGTGTCTCTGAATTCCATCTTATTTATCCAATACAAATGATCTTGTTTCAATTTACTGTGACTTCGCATACATAAAGAATTACTCTGATATCTATAATTCTGCATGTTGCCTTTCTGCTCTTTCCCATACTCTTTTTCCTCAGTCCTTTTGTAATTGATGATCTTCATAGAAAACACTTTCGTAATATCCAAGTTTAACCAACAAATCATGTTTTGTACATTTGTAAATAGGTTCATTTCTGAATAAGGGAACCTCTCCCATTAAAGAGGAGGGACTTCTTGTCCCCTGACTGTTGCTCTTCGTAAAGTCCTATCTGATGGCCAACAGTTTTTGGCAACTCATTTGGGATCGATATTCCGATTCTGTAATTTTTCAATCATCCTTTGATCTGGCGACTCCATGTTTTACTCAAGGAGAAGGGCCCTCGGTATTGAAGACTCTCAGTTTCAGCTTTTGGAGGAGCAGGGTTTTCCTTTCCCTTCAACAAATAGAAGGACTCGTTTGACAAGCACTCCGCCTGTTCAAGACAGAATTCCCACAGGTGGTTTTTCTTCAGAGCCAGCTAGCCCTAATCTTCAAGCTTTGATTCTTGCTGGTGTTGCAGTTCCTCTCCAAGCCATTTTTCCAAGAATGGTGGCACCATTGCCCTAGGGTCATCGTGTCGGGCCCCTTGCTCTTCCTCAGCCTTTGCATGAGTTACCCAGAGGTAACCGGAAGAACTTTCCTAAGTTCAAAGGCGATGGCAAAGTGCATCCTGATGAACACATCGCAGCCTTCATTGTTGCATGTGGAGTTCTGGGAGTTGAACATGAAGACATCTCCGTGAGACTGTTCGTTGAGACGTTACAAGATAATGCTGCTGATTGGTTCTACCACCTTCCGGCTGGCGCTATCACCGACTGGGACACAATGAGAACTCAGTTCGAAAACCGTTTCAAGCCGGCAGAAGATGTGCATGCCTTGCTTGCCCAAATTTCTCAGATAAAGAAAGATTCATCAGAACCCATGAGAGAATTTGTGGCCCGATTCAACAGACTGATCAACAAAATTCCTGTAAATACTCGACCTGTTGATCAAATCTGAAAATGTTTCTTCTTAAATGCCCAATCATCTGAAGTCAGTTATGCGCTGAGAAGGGCTAATCTCGCAACATTGGTGGAGGATCAAACTCTTGCTGTTAGTGTCGAGGATGATCTGATCATGTCAGGGAAGTTGAGGAGAGACCCTTCCAAATCTAAGTCTGTTGCTTCTTCCTCCTCCACTCCTGGACCTAATACTGATCCGTTGGTCCAAAAGCTTGCGAATGATCTCATTGCTATAAAGAAACAATTGGCTCAGCATGCCCCTTATGCAGATGTTCCAAGGAGGAATTTTCAGCCCAGAAATCATTTGCCTTCTTCTCAAACAAGACTAGCACTTGAAGGACCTCCTGTTAAGGTTCCTGTGAATGCAACCTGTGAAGTTGAAGAGCCAGATGATGATGAGGATGATGAAGCTTGCGAGGAGTTTGTGGAGGAATTTGATGATGAGGCAGAGGAACTTGAGGGATCTCGGGTTAATTTCTTCACCACTGAGGGCATCGATGATGGAGATGATTATGATGAAGTGGTAGCAGACATGAATAGCGAATCATTTGCTATCATGACTCGAGAGCAGACACATCAGAGGGAGAAAGTGACGCAGCCCATAAAGAAATCTAAGGAGCAGTCGGCAACTATTCCTGTAATTGCAAAAAGAGGATCTCCTATCCCTACTTCATCTACGCCAAAGGTGAGTCCTGTCAATCCTACTAACAAAGTTCCTTCTTTTTCTCCTAAAGTTGATAAGCCTAGAATTTCAAATGATGATGGCCCATCCACTTCTGGGTCTTTTGATATTATTGATCATCTAAAAAAGACTAAGGTTCAAATTTCAGAGGCTGAGTATTATCAAACTCATCCCAAAGCTTTTGCCAAAATGATTCAATTTGTTAATTCCCACTCCAAAACCACCTCTAAAGGCCTTTTACCTACTCCTCCTTCTTCGCACTACTGACCTAGTAGTCAGTAGCCTTTGTCACCTCGCCTGGTGACAAAATTAAACCATTTTATGTAACACTTCTTATAGCTGGTCATAGGCTCAGTAATTGTGTCATTGACTCAGGAGCCTCAGATAATGTGATGCCTGCTAAAGTAGCTCATGCTTTAGGCCTGACTCTCACACGCACTTATGGATCTTGTTACTCCATGGAAAGTAAAGAAGTGCCCAGTCGGGAAGAATTAAAGATGCACAAGTTTTTTGCTGCTTTGCACGAAAAGAAAGTGTTGGCTACCATCTTAGTAGAGATATCCCTCCTTCGTACAGGATGTTGCTAAGTAGGAACTTCTGCAAAGATGTGGGTGGGGAAATCCAAATGGACTGGTCACATGCACTCATACCTGTTAATGGACAAATGAAGAAGTTGATGCCTGAGAAGCAATCTGAGTATATTGTGCAAAAAACGGATGATCCTAAAGCACAAATACTCTATGAGGATATGGGTCATGGCAATTACATGATTATGTCCCCTGATGAAATCCAACTTCCCAGAATGTCACCTAAAGATCCTAATGGTATTTGGATTTTAGAGTTTGATGGAAGTTGTTCCTCAGCTGGTTCTGGAGCTGGTGTCCTACTGGTGTCACCGGAAGGTGGCCTTCATCCTTTTTCATTTAAGTTGCAGTTTGAAAACACTAATAATACAGCAGAGTATGAGGCTCTCATTCTTGGACTGCAAGTGGCCAAAGAACAAGGTGTGAAGAATCTTCTGGCACGTGGTGATGCAGAACTGATTGTAAAGCAAGTGAGAAGCCTTTTCCAGGTAAAAAATGGGAGGCTGAAACATTACCGGAATCAGGTTTGGGATTCCATTGAATTTCTTGATGCTTTCTCCATTGAGGCAATACCTAGGGAGAAGAACAGCAGGGCTGATTCACTAGCAGTCTCAGGGTCACTACTGATTCCTCATCCTGACTTCTCTCAGGATAAGTTCACTATTGAAATGGTCCATCGGCCTAGTGTACCTGACAATACCAATAACTGGAAAGTTTTCAATGATGATCAACATTTGCTTTCCTTCCTGGAACTCAAGGGTAATTTTGAACAACTGTATTTTGAGGGAAGTGACAACCTGCCTCGTGAAAGTGTGTCCTTTGACCAAGCAGTCACCCAAGGGGAAGAAACAGATCAAGATGGATGCATCAATCTCAAAGGAAACAAGATTCCTAAAGGTTTGGTGAGTTTGGAGGAACTATTTGATAAACATGACAGGTATGTGAAATCTAGAGCTTCCACTGGGCCTCAACAATCAGCTGAGTATGATAAGATTGATATTGGGAGTTCTACTGATCCTAGGCTAGTGAATATTGGAAAATGTTGCACAACAGATGAAAGAAGAAAAGAAATTGATCTTCTAAAGAGGTATAAGGATGTTCTTGCTTATTCTTATGAGGATCTAAAAGCCTTCAAGCCAAAAGATATGCAGCATTCTATTCCTCTCAAACCAGGAATTAAACCTTTTAAGCAGAAACAGAGGCAGTATAATCCCAAAACAGCTGACAGGATGAGGGCAGATTGGAGGTTGCTGATAGGATATCTGTTCACCAGCAGAAGGTTAAGGTCCTGTTTGACAAGAAAGCCAGGTTCAGAGATTTCCAAGTTGGAGACACTGTGTTGTTATGGGATAAAAGGCATGAACCTCGTGGCAGCCATGGAAAGTTTGATTCCCTGTGGCTCGGACCTTTCAAGATCAGACACTTTGCTGGTGAGAATTCCTTTTATCTTGATTACATGGATGGTTCTTCTCTCCCACTTCCTTATAGTGGGCAGTATCTCAAGTTGTTCAAGTCCTAGGTGATTAGGGAGTCCTTTGTATATTCTGTACAGTGTTTTTGTTTTTCTTTCCTTTCTGTTTTGGTGTGTTGTCCTCTGTATTGGTCTGCTTTTTGACTCCGTGGCCCAATGGATAAGGTACTGATCTACTTCTCCTGAGTTTGTCTAAGTTCTTGCCTTGTCTCATTCCTTGAATTTATGCCAAGTCATCCCCAGAAGGAGCCAGCTGTTGTCCACTCAAAATTCCCCGTTCTTAAGAAGTCATTTTCAAAAAAATTTGAGTTTAAGTGTTTTCTCTAAAGTACCTAAGTCGTGAAATTGAGAAAATCTACGTTTTTGGGTCATTTTGAGTGATTTTCGGGCCTGTCGGAACTTTTTGTCCCAACTGTCCCAAGTTCAAAAGTGCATTCTGTTCCCCGATCGGCCGATTTCCCCGAAGTTGTCCCGATTTCGGGCCCGTCGGAACTTTTCGTCCCAAGTGTCCCAAAACTTATTGTGCGAGTTGTTCCATTTTCGGCCGAAACACCCGAACCGCGTACTTCGCACTTTCGTGTTCCAAATGTCCCAAATCAAATTGTGCAAGTTGTTCCATTTTCAGCCGAAACTCCCTGAGTCAAACTCCCAAGTCAAAAGTGAACCACGAAACTCCGAACGCGCACTTTTTTGTCTCAAATGTCCCAAAAATTTCGGACCCATTGGAACCTTTTCGGCCGATTCGCCCGAATCGCGCACTTCACACTCATGTCCCGCGTGTCCCAAAAGACATTTGTGCATGTATTTTCCCGCCTCGCCCGAACCGGCCGAGCCACGTGTTTCGCGCATCCGCATCTCACATGTCCCTAATGAACCAAGTGTCATTCATGCCGTTTTTGCTACTTTACCCGAATATCCTGCTTATTCAAATTGGTGGGTATATATTAAATGCGCATTCATGGCCTTTCTCTCTCCTAAACGGCTATATAATGGGTATTCCCCCTTTGCATTTTTCACATTGTTTCCATGCTACCCTTGCAACCTAATTCCCTGCGCGTGTATCCCTTTTCTCTATAATTCCTTCCCGAGTTTAGGTTGCGGCTCTGAGACTATCAATATGAAGATCAAATTTCAGGGACAGGAACAAATTTCTCCACTTGAGTCTGCCATTCACAATATTGGGGACAACGAAGCTCGTCATCTTGATTTCAGTGATTTTTGGGCAAGAATGGCGGATGCAAACCCTACACCAATGGCGCAGATGATTCACGATAGCGGTTTGGATTTTGCTGGAGGTTTCCCAATCTCAGTACAGTGTGTTGATACCGTGCTTTCATGCGGAGCTCACTTCGACCCCGCTTCGAGCGAATTGACCAATATACATGGGGAACTCATCGCCAAACTGGATGCTGCCGCCATTAGCACTGCTCTGAGGATTCCAGAGATGGATAATGCCATAGTCGTTTCCCGGGATCAAGCACAGGCCCTGTTCAACCAAGACAATGACAAATACAAGGCACGAGTGGCGAAGTCCTGGCTTAAAAACCCTAGGAAGGGAGCCTCTCGCCTGTCCAAAACCCTTTTCCGGGTAGATTTTAATGAAGAATTGTCTGACTTTATAATTCTGCTGGCTCGGGTTATGGGTTTTCCCTCTACCAACGAATTTCACTTCTGGATGTGCCCGCTCATCAGCATGGTGTGCGAGGGAATGCAAAATATCAATTGGGCGGAGATCATAAGCATGAATTTGTTAGAGCTATCCAATGTGTAGAAAACGAAGAAGTTCTACATGACTTCGTACCTGATGTATACCACAGCGGCGTCCACGACAATGGTTTGGCTTTTCCTACATCGACGCTCACAAAGATGATCCAGTATATGCCTACGCCGCAGATTCACCCGGAGACCAAAGCAATCGTAATTTTAGAAGGGTCAATGATGCTTTCACCATGTACGTGGTCACTGCTCGAAGGTGATACTGCTAGAAGGTTTTCAGATGAAGCCATGAACCTGATATCGCAATATGGTGCTTATTTCATCCAATTCAGGAAATTTTCTTATATCGGAGCTTCTTGTAGCTATGAGAGCACCCTCCGAGGCTTCCCATGTTCTGCAATGATAAGATGGCCTTGATTGAAGTATGCAGGTAGTTAGACAAACTACACAGAACCTGCAGGGACAAGAAGATTTCCGGTTTGCACTTTCCCATCTCTTTGGGAAATTACACTTGTAAAACAACCCTGGATGCCCAGAACATAGAGAGAGCCCTGGTTCCTATCACTGTCCATTTCTTCAAGCCAAGAACCTGCTTTGACTTGAAGAAGTTCATTGAATAGAACATCAAGATAATCTACCATCATAGGGTAGATACAGAAGACTACTGGGCTGACTGTGCAGATGATTTTGAGGCCAGGAGAAGGCATTGTGGCAGGTTCTCCCTGTAATTGATCCAAGAACTCGGCTTGTACCAGGTCCCTGAAGGACTCCAGGATGATAATTCTGATCTATACTCATATGAGTATGACAGTGTGATTAAGCACACCCCCTTGGAGGACTTGGATTGGAACAGGAAAGAAAAAGATGATCTGGCTGAGATCCTTGCTCCAGTCTTAGTTAGAACTAAGGTCTGGTTTGATAGAAAAGTTCGAGAGCTCAGAAGGCACTCAGGAGAATCCTCTTCCAAGGATGCTTCAACACCACGGAGAGAGGCATCGGTTCCGTGTCGAAACACCCGCCAGTGTAAACCCCACCCCGCCTCATCAATACAAGGACCTGCAGCTTCCACTCCTTCTTCATCCACTCAAGTGTACCAGAAGAAACTCAAGGAGGTTAAGAAGGAGCCTGTGGAAAATGATCCTCAAAGAAAGTAGGTAGAAGTGCCTATGGGACCGGAGAATATCATTGTTCTCAGTGAAAGTGAAGAAAGCGAAATGCCAACCCCTGCAAATGCTCCTGAAGACCCAGCTGATAAAGATAAAGAAATCTAGAGCACTGAGCTTTCAGGTGATGTTGACTCTTCTGCCACAATTGCCCCAAGTGCCCCACTCACCTCTCAACTCGAGTCAACAGCTGCACAGACCTTGAGTGTCATGAGCTCTATGTCTCTCGGCCCTCTTGCCCCTCCTGCTGATTCCTCTTCCTCTTTTGCGTGGGTGCAACCTTTGGTTGACAATAGGAAGAGAAAATTTTCCTCTCGGAGTTCAGGGTCAAATTTTGATGCTGTCGCAGCCTTGTTGGGCACCACTCCTTCTCGTGCCAAGAAAGCCAGAACTATCTCCAGAATAGTGTCTGATGCTCAAGGTCAGCAATTCCTGGAGATTGCCAAGCCTACAACGGATAAATCAGAGCAGGACTTGCAGGTATCTGACTTAGAGCTCTCAAGAATCCCAATGGGAGAGTCTACTCCTGAAGGTGAGATTCATAACCTCCAAGAAACAGTCACAAGAGTCATTGGGAGGGTAGAAAAAGGGCAGCAAACTATTGAGCAATTAGAAGAACAGGCCCAAATTCTCACAGGTTTCATCAAGTCTCTTTTGTCTAAGGACAAAGTTTTAGACCCTACTCCATTGACCACTCTTCCACCACCTGTAATTTTGAGCCAAGATGAAGTACAGAGTATCAAAGACATGCACAAGTATTCCGTCTATGGCAGAGCTATGGAAGCCATGGTGGATGATATGCTTGTTGCAGGGTTGAACTTCATCGATGAAGCTTTCAAACTCCATGGAAAAGTGAATAATTTGCAACAGAAGTTGTCCTCTACTATCGGGATCATGGATAAAGAGCTCAAGCTCTGGAGTAGTTGCATAGTAGACCTCCGCCTTATGGGACAGACAGATGAGAACGTCTTACTGGAAAATAAGGTTTTTGATGATGCAAAGGATAATCTATCAAAGTCCTGGGTTTACAGTGTGGAGTGGAAAATCAAAGTCTTGGAGGAGGCTTTGGGAGAGCTGAAGAACAGTTGGCAGAAGGGTGAAGCTTTCAAGACACTGGTGGTCTCTGCTTTCAAAGATATACACTGCCATCTTCAAGATGAAACTTCTGGTGTACTCCTTTCCCTGCAAGAAATCAAAGCTCAGTTCAGAGCTTTTGTCAAAGATAATCTATTCAAGGAAAGCTCCATCTCCAAGGAGAAAATGAAGGAGGTCTGCTCTCTTCAATCTGCCATTGAAGAAGCGAACAAAGATTATCATACTCATATCGAGTTTGATAAAGAAATGGAGAAGTGTCTCGGTTTTTGGGGTCAATCTACAGCCAACACATCGAGCCTCCTCATGGTAGAGACATAGCCGATTCATTAAAGAGATTCAGGAAGGCTCGAAGTCAGTGGGTCCCTCTCAGTGACCGACCACCTGTCTTCTTCTCCTTATTCTTCTCTTCTTTTCTATTTCTTTTTCTCGGATTCATTGTAATAAGTTGAGGTATTGCGATTGGCAATCCTTAACTAATCTTTAGTTAAAAGAAGTAGTTACAAAGAGTAACTGACTTGTAAGCTATATAATGGCCTTTCCACGCCATTTTGAAGGAGGAAGAACTTGGCTTATTTTCTGAAAAGTGTAAATATATCATAAAGAAATCAATACAGAAGGACTTTCCATTCTTTGTCTATCTGATCTCTCGTTATTCCTAAGCTTTCATTTATTTTCTTTGTGAAGATCATTTGTCTCAAGTTTGTTAGTCTCACCGATTGCATACTCTTCAACTTTGCAAGCCTGGTGATCTTGTATAACCAAGAAGGAACTTTGTGTCCTTGATTAATGAATCTGTGTTATGTTAAGAAACTTTGTGTTCTAGCGAGATGTTATTTACTGAGAACTTTGTGTCTCGAATTCCATCTTATTTATCCAATACAAATGATCTTGTCTCAATTTTGTGACTTCGCATACATAAAGAATTACTCTGATATCTATAATTTTGCATTTTGCCTTTCTGCTCTTTCCCATACTCTTTTTCCTCAGTCCTTTTGTAATTGATGATCTTCATAGAAAACACTTTCGTAATATCCAAGTTTAACCAACAAATCATGTTTTGTACATTTGTAAATAGGTTCGTTTCTGAATAAGGGAACCTCTCCCATTAAAGAGGAGGGACTTCTTGTCCCCTGACTGTTGCTCTTCGTAAAGTCCTATCGACGGCCAACGAGAATGTGAGGTTGGTTAATGATGCTTTCTTTGCCCCAATCATTTGTCTTTTCAAACCAGAGTGGGGATAATATAGAATTTCCAAATAGGCCAGAAAAGTGATTTTGGAGTATGGATGCTATTTCATTCAATATAAAAAGTTCACATACATAAGGGTTAGTGGTTTTGAGGGAAAACCTTGTAAATTGCCTAGGTATTTAGATGATAAATTGGCTTTATGTGAATTGGTAAGGCAACTAACACCTGTGCATGAATTGATTTCCATAAGACATAAGAAAAATATCAAATTTCCCATTAGAATTAGAAGGTATTCATTCCCTTCCATCATAAAATATAGGTTGATTGAAAATGAAATGCAAAATTTTGACATGGAAAATTTTTAGGCAAGGGCCAATTATGATATCAAATGGGTATTTAGCAACATTGAAAATACTTTTTAGAATGAGCCTCAATTTGAAGATTATTGGATGAATTTTAGGGATGAATAAGAGGTCAGATTAAGGGATTTCTCCAGAATGACCCTTTCACAAATAATAGATTTCAAAATTACAGTTATCCCAGAAGGAATTGTGGATGATCCACATATAATAAGCAAATATTATGTTGATCAGAAGGTGGAAGCACAACCTATAATCCCTCCAAATTAGAATGAGATATAATATGATGATTCTTATATAAGGATAACTGATGTAATGAGGAGGACTATGAATTGGTTAACTCAAAAGAACATTGACTTGTCAATTCAAAATACCAGAATCTTAAACAACTTTAGGAGTTTGGGAAACTTGAGTGATGATATTCCACCCCGAGGGAAGGAGAAGATAGAATGGTTCCTGTAAGAGGAAATGCCCCTCAGTTTCCCTAAAAAAGGCCTACTCCTGAACTCATATATGAGTGGAATTTAGCCACTAATAGGACTAGTACCTCTATGTCAGTTCTCAGACAAAAGACTAAAGACATGCTCTTAAAATCTATGGAAAATTCCGTCATTACTTTTACAATGCCAATCCAAGAAAAGATGAAGGGTTTAACATCACATGTTCCTTACAAAGGTGTTTCAATAAAACCTCATAGTAATGAGAAACTAATGAGTGGAGCTATATCAAGTTTTCATACTAAATCTAAACCACATAAGGAGAATAAAAGAGTAGCACTGATCCGAAAAAGTTTCAAACGGAACACAAGAAACACAAGGTTGATCATGTATGAATTTTGGTGAGAGTAGGTGCCCACACACCTAAAAATCATAAGCATAAACATGTGGTGATTGATCCTCTTGAGTTCAAAATGAATGATCTTTATCAGGCACAACAGCTCCATCAATGCTACAAGTGGAATGATCGGAGATTCTATTCCTTCCTCTATCTCTAGAGGAAACAATAATGAAAGGCATCCAAGATCAAATAACCCAAGAAAATGTTGTAGATAGTTCAAGTAAGTAGCCAATTTTTAACTCCAAGTATGAAAACATCTGAGACCCTACTTACTAAGGATATAAGTATGCCTTCATTTGGAACATTGTATGAATCTGCAAAGACCCAAGCTGATGTGATTGATGTTGATACTGGTGAGGGATTTTCTATGTTAGATGCACTTAAATTATCTATGAGTGAACCATTGATGACACCAGTAGATGACCTCCAAACAAGTAAGGAAATAGAGAGAAATACTCATCCATTAATTAGTAAAGAAAAATTCCAAGCAACAGAAGTTCCTTCTATAAGACAAGTGGTTTCAGAATCAAATAAACTAGAATTTCTTGGTGGAGAAGATGTTAATGCAGAGATGTTAGCAGAAGAGATTGTTTCTATTTCTGTTAAAGTTACTAAAGTTGATGAACTTTCTCAAGAAGGGAAATACATAATGATAATGAAGTTGAACCAGGTTTTATAATAAAAAGGGGACATGTTTTTGATTTAGTAAAATCTTTCCCATGAGATGAGGGATATTTTGTTCAATTCAAAAAAAGGAATTTAAGAGTTGGAAGAGATTAGGAATGAGCAGAGCTGGTAAATCAAAGTGATTTGACATGAACTATGTGTGGAAATTAATCCAATAAGACATAAAATAGAGTGCATAGCGCCCAAGGTGGATTCTTGAAAAGTGAATATGGATATATGTCATATTAGAGTCATCTGGAAGTGTTCAGAGATTATTTGAAATGATTATCTAATCAATATCAAGAAAGAATGATTAAAGTAATTTTCTAGAAATGATGACTTGATATCCCAGTTGAGCACAAGTGGAACCGATTGAAAAGACTTGCATTTTGTACATATGGCAGTTTAAAGGAAAAATTTTAAATGTCATGTTCTAGAACAAGTTTTGTAAAAGGAAATATTCCTGGAATATTCATGCTTTTGTGGGGAAAAACTTTGAAGGTTAGCAAGTGAATGGGGTGATATAAAAGAAAAAAGATAATCATGCCAAAAAGGGGGTTAATTTTTCGAGAATTATTCAAAGAAAAGAGAAGGAGAGAAAGCCAAGAGAAGCCATTTTTCCAAGGAACTTATCTGAGAAACCTGTTATTTCCTATGTATCTTTAAATTTGATCACGTCAAGATGGTTACAAGTGTCCAGCCATTGACAAGATTTGATATTGTAAATAAACTTTCCCTTGTTGATCAATTCGAAGAACCTTGAGTAAATCATGTTAATCATGAACCTAGTTGTGTCTGATTTCATTTTGAGATATCTTCAAGTAGTTATCCATGTTCTTGTTGCAATATTATGTTAGGAGTTCCTCTGAATCACACAATATCTTGTCCTTGTGATAGTATTGTGGCATTTGCAATTACATCATGAAGAGATATTTCATTTCATGATGCAATAAATAATTTAAATTCACTCTACTTTCATTATGATGATACATATTGTTTGTTATTCTATGAGTGTATCTTAGGCGTGATGAATCAGGGACTTCTAATGTTTAATTAAGTCTTTAACATGAGATTTTGTGTTGAATCCTTGAAGAATGTGTGAAACTATGTGTCTTTGGGCTTTCATAGATGCACATCCTCTAGTTAAAGGTTCATTTTGACTATTTGAATCCTTTTTTCATTTTTCTTTGTAGATGTTCCAACATTTGTTAAAAGTTCTCAAGAATTTGGTATAATCAACTTTATCCTGCTTAACTTCCCAACAAAAAATTATACATTAAGTAATGAATCCTACATGAACCACCCCTGCTTGCATTGTATATCCACAAATGCTGAAGAAGTTCATTGAGTTTTCCTATCCTTTACCAAAATATGCAGGTGCAATAAGTTTTTATCATTTTCTTTAGTAACCTGGACCTTGTCTAGAAAACATCTTCATTCTCTAGGGTGATAACTCATGAGAGTTAGGTTATGTTGCATTGACCATGTTTTCTCAAGGTCTCCTTCAAATATTGCAAAGGGAGAGTCAAATATTGTTAATCTATTGATATTCTTCACCAACACAGGTTACAAAATGGGTCCTCTCACCCTAGTTGAAGGCACAACCTAAAGTAGTGAGGGTAGGTCAAACCCTTAGCATGGTGTTATCCACTCCTTTCCAAGCCAAAGTAATAAAGATTCATTTAAAATCCATCCCTAGGATACAAAATGACTCATATTATGATTTTTTTGTCTCTAAGCATCTTGATCAACTTGTGATGTTGCTCGGTTTCAAAGGAAGAATCAATTTGGATACCAACACTGATTTGGTGCCATTGTCGGGGACTATTTTTACAAATACATACACACATCGACCTCTGGTAATGATTCTTATATGATTTGAATGCAAATACGTTGTTTAAACATTATCCTTTGTTAAGATTTGTGAGAATTGTATGAGATCAAGAGTTTGTTGTGTAATATTTTTTGGTTTTAGTAAATGTTTTTTTTTATTAAGGGAAAATAGTTTTGAAGGGACTATACCCTGTATACAAAAGGGCTCAAAAGCCAGATAGAAAAGAAGAGAGAAGAAGCCCAGAGAGGGGCAAAACAGTCACCCAAGAAGGCTCAACAGCCAGATATTACAATATAGGTGAAAAGTGGATCAAGACGTACAGAGATCCAGATCTAAGAAGACAAGATCAAAAAGAAACCAAAAGAGAAACAGAAAAATGAGCTCCACCAAAAAACAGCTCCTGAACCGCCCGAGGACAGCCAGATCGCAGCCAAAAAATAGCAGCACAACAACCCGTTACTTGATGGCCCTGTCAATCTTGGTCTTGATGGCCTGTAGTGACATGAAAAAGGCAATGGTAGTGGCCTGAGAGGGGTCCTTCATGTCTGCTTGGGAGATTGCAATGTCCCTATTCTCTTTAGGGCCCCATATGTCTTCATTGATTCCACTTAAACTACAAACACTGTGGACATGTTGTTCAATGAAGTTATAAATGCTTTTGAGGGCAGATAAAATGCAGTCATTGTGGCTTTTGGCATTCCCCAATCTGCCATCAAGGGACTGCAGTTTCTTGAAGACTTCATCGATGACCCCCTCTTCCTCCTCACTTTGAAGGATCCTTTTACCCTGGCTCTCTCCATGGTTTTAGTATATGTTGCTTTGGATCATATGTATACTAATAAATATCGACAAAGGATGATCAGATCCATTGAGATTTGTAGAAATTGAGTGTTGATAGACAGTTGAAAAATTACTTACAGTGCTTTAGCATATCTAAGGTGAAAATCCTTGGTGGTGACTCCATTTTAGTTTTAAATTTTGGCAATTACCAGTGTCTTAATATTTTTCAAGTATGTTTTTCATTAATATTCACAAAGATGGAAGGAAGAAGGTCTTTCTTTAATAAATATCCTACTAGAATATTTTTTCCAGAGCTTGGGAGAACAAATCTAAAGGGAAGAAAAGTCTGGAAAGCATTGGGGGATCAAGATTCAAGTGAGAGAGAAGTACCAGTTATGGAAAGTGATCAACCTATTGTTGAGGATTGTCCAATATCTTCAAATAATTCAGAGTCGAGTAGCCCTCATATAAATTTAATTACTCCAACTAGTGAGGGGCCATCATTTGTATCTGGGATAAGTGTTCCTCATTTATTTTCTTTGTCATTAAAAACTGATAGGGTGGTTTGTGAAACCAAGTCACTGGAGGATACTTACTTTGAAGATCATACACTTGTGTCCCAAAGATCCCTTGTCCCACACCATTTTAATTCCCCTATAATATCACCTTCCCAAAACAACATGGCTCATCCTCCACCTAGACCTCATTTTGTTGTCAATACATTTGGACCAATAAATTTTAGAGGAATGGTTGGGTATCCTAATGTTGTACCTCAAGATGTGAGAAATAGGTTTCCTAAATTTTAAGGAAATAATGCCATCATTGGTGATCAAAATTTAAGACTCTTCATTAATATGGTGATAGATTTTGAAAATGAATATGAGGACGTGTATATAAAATTATTCATTTATACCCTTGAAGATGATGCACGTGATTGATATAAATATCTACTAGACAATTCTATA
Organism: Taxus wallichiana var. yunnanensis; assembly: GCA_018340775.1. Taxonomy (NCBI): domain Eukaryota; kingdom Viridiplantae; phylum Streptophyta; class Pinopsida; order Cupressales; family Taxaceae; genus Taxus; species Taxus wallichiana. The sequence goes on along the minus strand of CM031238.1, from coordinate 424,862,257 downwards.
GATTCATGGAATGAGATGAATAATGCTTTCAAATTACAAAATGAAGATAAGAAAGACCCAAGGTTCCTTTTGTCGAGTTTGAGAATATAAAAAAGAATCCCAATGAGTCTGTCCAAGATTTTAATACCATATTCAATAAGAATTTGAATAGATTACCCATAATTATGAGGCCAAGTGATGAGTCTTGCTTAATCAAATATTCTGATGCTTTTGACAAAAGGTTGCCTACTACTTAAGAGATAAGAACCCTGGAACGTTAAGGTAGGCTTTCACCATGGCCTTGCAAATTGAAAATAATATCAAGGTAGTTGGGAAACCCCTAAGAGAGAGGGTTTCAAATTGATTAATCCTGATAGACCTTAGTTAAACAAAGCAATCGATCTAGAGGAGGTTGTGAAGACTTTGGTTGGGGAAGTTAAATAAATATCTTACAAGTTGGCTAGAGTAGAAAAAGGAATAGGAAAAATTTCTTAGGGTCAACATAAACCACAAATCCAAGATAGATTTGGAAATCATCCTAGGAGTGATCACAGATTAGATGATAGAGGAAAGGGGCCCATGGGATCAGGTAATAAGAAACCACAACTTAGAGAGAATAGATTGGTCCCTGATCCTTTGAGTGATAGGGTTCTATAATAGAAGAGGCCCATGTTATTGATTGGTGTGATAAGTGTTTCCTACCACATTCCCCATGTGATTTAAGTAAGGAGGTTGAAGAAGAAAATGATGATGAATCTTATGGTGATGTGTGTATGATGGAATTCCCTGAAAATTCACAACAGAGGGCTACTTCAACTGAGTTAATAAGTGCTAGAACTGTTCAAGGTTTTTGGGATTGCATTCAAATTATGGTGTTGAGATTGATATGGTGCAAGTGTTTGATTTACCTAATCATGATTTTGAATATTTAAGAGCTTTAATGATTAAGAAATATGATGGGGAATCCCTTCTGAGGAAGATAGGAAAATTTTGATGAATGCAGTAGTTTCTTAGGAAAAGGAATATAATACCAGAAGTAGAGTTGTCAAAGGGGGAGGCCCTCAAGCTAAACCAAAAACTCCACTTCTCACTAATATCCCAAAGGAACCCCTTAAGAAGGATACACTTAACAAAGGCCCTATTGTTCCAAATAAAACTTGTACCCCAACTCATGCCCAAATTGTAAAGACTCTTATACCACCGGAAGGAACCATAAATCTCCCACCCAACACTACCTTACCCAAATATGTTCCATGTGATATAGCCCATATTTTGAGTCAAATAAAAGTTATTGTGCCTATTGTTGAATTGCTCAAGAATCCCTGAGCATAGAAAACGGGCATTTGAGTATTTTGGATTTAAGTAAGAGTTAACAACCCAAAGCAATAATGTGAATGGTGTGGATATTCCTCCTATCATTGCAAAGATGGAAATACCACAGGCCCCAGAAGAATTGGGAGAATCACCGTGTAATGCCATAAAAAAAAGTAGATTTAAAAGAATGTTTAGCTTATAAATTTCAGCTTTATTTACAAAAATATATAAATATGCGCTTTTTTATAAAACTTTTAAAGGTAAACACAACTAAATACTTCAGATTTAATGTATGATGCATAGCTATATTATTGTAGATTTATAAACAAACAAGACCTCCAAATGAAGACATTGAAATAAAAGAGCTCATGATTTCAATATGATAATTTTACAAGATTCTTGCAATAATGAAGGAAAAAATTCTTTAGCAAATGACTTAAGTTTACAAGTAGCATCAAGTACAAAAATAGGTATTTACAAGAAGGTAAAGCTTCACAAATCCACTTCCTCAAAAGATGGAGATGACCAAGAGGACCAAGATAGCAAGGAGGCTCCAACTATCTCCAAACTTGAATGTTCTTTCAAGAATGCTGAAATAAGAGACAAGACTTGTTTACCACCCAACAAATAGGCATCATCACATGCCTTTCCATGGTTGGAAGCCATGCTATCCTCCCCAAGCCCATGGGAGAGAGGGACAAACTTCCACAATGTGCACAAGTATAATGGGGATAAAACACAACAAGAAAAACATAGGACCATTTAAACACTTAGACATACTACACATGGTAAAACAACAACATGAGGAGAACAAGGTCAACCTCACAAATGGGGAAGAGAAGAAATAGGATTCCCAAAGAAAAGGTGTCCAACCATGGGAACACCACCAAAAATGTGTTTACAAAACTCCTTATTCCTCCTTTATGTCAAAGAAATCCTTTTTGGGAGGATTTTCAAACCCAAAAGGGTTTCCTCACCAAGAATGGGGAAAGGTTCAAGCCATATGAACCTTTCTCCCACCTCAAACCATATGAGGGGATGAGAAGGGACCTTCATGGCTTGACCAAAAACCATGAGGTTTGAGAGGTAAATCCTCTCTCTTTCCCTAGATTCTCCAAAACCATCAATCCAAAGTGATGGTGGAGAGAAAACAAAAGAAAAAAACAAACAAACAAAACAAACAAACTACATTCTCCATACAACTCTACAACACATCATTTCACACACATCATTTTATTTATCATTGCATAGTTAACAAGATAAGAACAAATAGGAAAGAAAAGGATTAAGAATCCTACCTCTACAATGCTTTCCAAGACTAAGATTTTACCCTTTGTCCAAGCAAACTTCCAAGCTCCCAAAATTCTCAAAGTTCTCCCAAAAAAAAAAGAGCCAAGAAGACCCCTTCCTTCCACATGAGGAAGAATAAGAAGAGGAACCCAAAAGTTTCCTCACCAATGGGAAGGTGAAAAGTGTCACCCCCTCTCCTCCCATGAGTCAAAGATTCAAAACCAAATAATTAAAAGTAAACTCATCTTTTAGCCCTTATCACCCAAAATACTAAAAATGAAAAATAAAACAAAGGGGAGCAACTTTTAACAATTACACACAAACCAACCATCTTACATGGATGGTGACTAAGGTGGGAAAAATGGGAGGAAACTCCTCCAAAACTTGGAAATAAGCCCCCCTACCTATTAGGTAGTGTCCAAGGGCCCATTTTCATGCTAGGGGAACTCCCAAACTCAAAAGGGGTCCCTAAAAATGCCTAAAATAACCTAATTTCGGGTTTTGCATACTTGGGCACAAGGGTAGAGGATGTGGGGTCCACCCAAGGTTCACATGTGTCCCCAATCCCTTCTACCAACACACACACACTTACCCAAAACCATCACTAAAATTAAGATGAGATTATTAAACCCTTAAACTAGTTTACTTAATAAAACACACCCTAGACATAATTAATTTTACAAGACATAAATACATTACAATTGAGGGTTCACCCATGGTTCCCAATTAATACACATATTCTAAGGCCTCAAAAATTTAGTATTATTAAGACTCAGCCCGTCAGCCACCTATGCACAATTGCATAGCCACCCTGAAATCCATGCTCTCCTATACCTGTCACATGCACACTCATTGCACACATTAACCGCATCCGTCCAATATAATAAACATCATCTACACCTCAAAAATTTAATCAAACTTATAATTTCCTAACATCATTATACCATTGATATTGTAATGCATACAATTATACACATAGTTCGCCATGAATCATCCACAGATAAAATTACAACAACATACACTTAGGCTAGCATGAGATTACCATTATTAAATCCAGAAAACTATATCATTAATCAAATCGACCACAAGAAATCAACATCTAACCAATAAATCTCACTATCATGTACCCATGTTAGTGTCATCAACATCATAAGAAATATATCAATATACGAATCTAGTCCAATTGGCGCTATGCACCCAAAATACCATAATGTCCATGAGGATAAAATAACATAGCAAAATGTCCAAAATCTATCAGAGTCTCAATCAAAACATGTCTATGCATAAAGGAACCAACAGATAACTAGAGCTATAAAAATGTGGGCACTACATCCCCCTCTCCTAGAATTAGACTTCCTCCTAGAAGTCATTGGAAGAGATAGGGGTATCTAGCCCTCAACAAAGTGTAGTATCCTCCTAGGTAGTTGATGAATCGTCATATCGGTCCCACTTGCACTCTAACCTAGTCCAAATATCGACCCCGAAGGGCTAACCTCCTCAGTGCTCCGGTATGCGTATGGACTCCAATCTCCTCCACTGCCCTCCATCCTCTACTTGTAATGCCAACCAATCCAAAACATGAGAAACATCTAGGTACATATCTACGAAGTACGAAACATGAAAAACATTGTGGGCCCATGCAAGGTATGGTGGAAAAGCTAGACGATAGGCAAGCTGGATTTGTGACCTCAAGAATATCAAAAGGCCCCACAAAACGAGGTGATAGCTTAGAACCATTTCCATAACGGATTGGACTCTTATGAGGATGAACCCTCAAGAAGACTTTGTCACCCACTGAGAAGTGATGATCAATCCTCTTGGTGTCCGCATACACCTTCTGGCATGCTCTAGCCTGCTCAAGATGCTATCTAATCAGAACAACCTGCTACTCTAAATCCTAAAGATACACTTTGGTCTAAGAATAATCATGTCATCCAATCTATCCCAACTCAAGGGTGTCCTGCAAGGTCAACCATACAACGCCTGATAGGGAGCCATGCCAATGGAGCTATGATAACTATTGTTGTAGGAAAATTCAACTAAATGCAAATAATCTTCCCACTTCTTTTGCTGGTCCATCACATGCATCCTCAACATGTCCTCAAGAAATTGATTAACTCTCTCTCTGTTTTCCCATCTATCTCTGGATGATATACTGAACTAAAATTAATATATGTAACCAAAGCATCCTGAAAAGAAGTCTAGAAAAATGATGTGTATATGGTATCTCTGTCATTGATGATCATCTTCGAGATCCCATGCAATCTAAAAATGTCCTCCATAAACACTTTGGTGATGTCCTGTGCATTATATGTGACCTTGGTTGGTGAGAAATGCGCAACCTTGGTCAACTTATCCACAGTGACCATAATGGCATCATGACGATAAGAGGACATAGGAAGTCCTACTATGAAATCCATGGAGATCACATCCCATTTCCACTTGGGAATTTCATGAGGGTATAAGAGTCTTGTGGGATGATAATGCTCGCCTTGACTCTTTCGACACTCAAGAAAACATGCTACAAAATCTTCTATGTCCTGATGAAGACCCGACCAATAATATAACTCTCTCAAGTCAACATACATTTTCTTCACTCCCTGGATGTGCTTCATGTATGGGGCTCGATGAGCCTCGGTAAGGATGAAAATACCTAGATCACTCGCCTTAGGCACATAAATGTGCCTTTGAAATTAAAGAAAACCATCGACTCTAACATGCATCCTAAATATCTACCCTCAAAAGAACCCCGAGAATCCAACATCCGCCTAACACCCTCATAAAACCTTTCCTCAAGAAGATGCTAAAGAATCCTACCTCTCAAATCGACTACAAAGTGTCAATGAAGCAAGCACATGTCGTCGTCTACTAAGTGCATCTACAACAACATTTTTCTTTCCTTTGATATACTATACCTCCACGTCATACTCACATATGAACTCCATCCAATGTTGTTGATGAGTGTTGAGGTTAATTTGAGAGATGATATGCTATAATCTACAATGATCTATCCTTAAGATGAAATGTCTACCCAAAAGGAAATGTTGCCAACACACAAGTGCATGAACAACTGCTTTGTAAGCTCCAAGTCGTGAGTATGATAGTTAATCATGTATTCCTTGAGCTTATGAGGCTAAAAGGCTATAACCTGATGCTCCTACATAAGGACTGCTCCCAAACCCTCAAGTGTTGCGTCAAGTACAAACAACAAAATCCTCCGTCAGTCTGGAACTGCCAAGATAAGTTCCATAGTTAACCTTTCCTTAAGAAATTGGAAGGCCTACTCACACTTCTCTGACTAGTTAAACTTCTTCCCTTTCCTCTGGAGGGAGGTAATAGGGTGAGAAATCCTAGAAAAGTCCTGCACAAACCTGTGGTAATACCCTATTAAACCCATGAAGCTCCTCACCTTATTGATTGATGTGGGTGCTAGCCAATCCATGATAGCTTGAATCTTAGAGGGATCTATAGAGATACCCTTTCCTGAAATAATGTGCCCCAAGTACTGAATCTCTGTATGAAAGAAGCTACATTTTTCCAAGTTTCCAAATAACTTCTGTTCTCTCAAAATCTGAAGCACCTGTCTCAAATGCTCCTCGTGTTCCTCCTCGGAATGAGAATATATCAAAATTTCATCGAGGAACACTATAACAAAGTGATCTAGGAAGGTCCTGAACACTCCATTCATGAGGCTCATGAAGACAGTGGGCATTGGTCAAACCAAAGGGGACAACAGTGAACTCATAATGCCCATAACGTGTGTGAAAAGTTGTCTTATGAATATCTACATCGGATATGCACAACTGATGATACCTTGGCTTACGATCGATTTTGGAAAACACTCTAGCTCCCCGCATCTAATCAAACAAGTCATCAATCCTGGGGAGTGGGTAACGGTTCTTTATTGTGACTTTGTTGAGTTTCTGAAGTCTACACAAAGCCTAAGAGAACCATCCTTCTTCTTCACAAATATGACTGGTGCTCCCCAAGGAGATATACTAGGTCGAATGAGACCCGACTCTAACAACTCCTCTAACTAAATCTTGAGCTCATGAAGCTCTGAAGTCATCATCCAATAGGGTTCCCTAGAAATTGGTGCGGAGCCAGGCACTAAGTCAATGGTGAAATCCACCTCCCTACTAGGTGGTAAACCTGGAAGCTCTCCTGGAAACACATCTGCATACTCCCTCAAAACTACGTGATCATCAAGGGGTGAATGCTCTAGAGTCTGTCTCACGAATGATCACCGATAGTGATAGAAAACAAATGGCAACCCTTACACACACTCGATTGAGTTTCTTAGCCAAGATCATACGCAAGGAAATAGGTCTCTACATCCCTAAAATCACAACTGCACTACTAAGATCATCCAAACACTCAATGACCTTCTTTCTACAATCCACCTTGGCTCGATGAGCCTCGATCCAATCCATACCCAACACTACCTGATAGGATCCTAAAGGAATAACTTGGAGGTCAAGTGTAGTGGAGAAGACTCCTAAATCAAGTACACAAATCTCCACATATGAGTCCATGACAAGTTTAGCCCTAGAGGCCAACTCAACCTACCAACTATCTAGTTGCCTAGCCACCACTAGCCCACACTGGTCTACTACAGAAGGAGATACAAAAGAATCTAAAGCACCTGAATCAAAAAGTACTGAGATAGAAATACCCCTGATAGTACCTGTCATCTCAATGACTGTGGCCTGATGCTCAGCCTGGCGGTTGTCAACCACTACATATACATGATGGGTGCATCCCACATCACCCACCATCTGCTCAGATCTAGGAGCTCTCTGCATATCCGTAGTAGTGGGCTTGTGTGGACACATATGCACATAATGGTCTGGAGCCCCACAAATAAAACATCCTCTTGTACCCCTCTGAGATGGGGTCCTCTTGTACTCGGCTGGCAACCGAACTCGTCGGGCCCAACCCTAGGAGATCGTCTTTGTGAGTTTTGGGCCGAGAGTGATGATTACCCAACCTCCTATCCCTAGATCCACCAAAACCACCTCTAGATCTACCTCGCTGAAAGCTCGAGTCCGCCTACCCCTCGATGCTTATGTCCCCGATGCGATGCTGTGTCTCCACTGCTGCGGTGGGTGCGGTGGAGCTCTTGATGCTACTGGAGAAGACTAGAATCCTCCTCTAGGGGGTGGTACTACACCCCGTACTCTCTAACTCTAAAAGGCATGTATCCTATCCTGGAACTTCTCTTGTTTCTATCTCGGTGTTCCTACACCTTGGTCCTATTCTCCTCAGCCAAGTAGGCCTTCTCAACGGCCTTCTCATACGTGGGAGGAGATAACATCCTAACACTCTTGCTATATCTACATTCAGGCCCCGAATGAACCTATTTACCTACAATTTCTCATCTTGCAGGAAGTCTACATACTACAAGAGATCCAAGAACCTGCTCTCATATCTTTGCGCCACTATGTGTGAGCCCTGTCGTAAGTTGTGAAACTCATTGATCCTCTTATGCACAAAATGCTCTGACATATACCAGGCCCTGAACCACTCCTTGAACAACTCCCATGTCACTGTATCTCGAGTCAAATGGAACTTTCGCTCTCCTCATTCCTCCACCAAACACACTGTTGTGTCTCGGAGAAGGTGTATGGAAAACTTGGCTTTGACATTACTCTCATGAGAGTGTAAGCCAAAGTAGCTATCCAAAGCTAAGGATCTAGGACTCGCCCCAAAGCCATCGATGAACCAATAAAAGTAGGTGGCTGAAGGTGAAGAAGGTATCGAATCACACTTCCTATTTCTCGATCCTCGCGATGTGGTATAACAGGTGAAAGGGGTCACCTATCTCCAAATGGTACCTTGAAGTTATGTGATCGGATGTGAAAAAATGAGACCATCCTCTCGCCAAGGATGGAAGGGCTGTGTGACGTCTCTCATCTCAAGGTATCGTGCTCGGGTGGCTCACGAATGTGCATCCTTGCCAATCAACTCGTCATCTCCCAACTAAATGTCCTCCTCTCTTGGCTCTTGTGGTGGTGGAAGGCACTCCTACACGATGCCTATCAGGCTGCAGGGGTCTCTAATATCGAGGCCCCAAATCGAGAAGGGCGGTGGCTCCCACGTAGGTGCACTATGTCCCGAGCCTCAAGATGATCATCCCCTCTTGGGTGCCATCTTGAACCCAAGGTAAAAAAATGTTTTATAATTTTTTTAAACGTTGTTGGAAATATTTTTAATTATTATTATTATTGTTATTATCATTATATAATGTAACACCAGATGCAATGCCCCTTCCCGTTAATACTTATTTTACATTAATCATTAAATTACCCGAAATCGAATAAACACTAGCCTAATGATAATTTAATTATTTTACTCTAACAAGCTCCCTAGGGTCATAAGTAAAAGTTTACACCCCTTGTAAATAATTAGTCCCCCTTTTATTAATTTTCCTACACACCCTTTTAATTTAATTTGTTTTCCCCCTTTTACTCTAGTCTACCCCCACACCCCTCTTAATTTATTTTCCAAACCCATTAACATGTCATGTTTTAAAGAAAAGTAGGGTTGAAGGAGAGCCCTAGGATCAAATCCAATCTTGGCCCTTGATTTCAAATCCACCCTAAAGTTGCCCTAAATCTCTCTATGTTTTCTTTTCCCTTCTTTTCGGTTGAACCTCATTCTTGTTTTCTTCTCTTTCTTTTCATTCTTTCTCTCATTTTGGTTTGTTTGTCATTGCGAGGTGGAGGAGCTATGAAGTTTTATTGATTTTGCGGTGTATTGTTTGAAGATTCATACAATGAAGATAAATTATTGTTTTCTATTTAATACACACACACACACACACACACACACACACACACACACACACACACACACACACACACACACACACACACATATTAAAAACCCCAAAGGGTTGGCCACATTTTGGGAGGAAGGCGGCGGTAGTGGAAGGGAAGTGTTGAAAGTGGTGGGGGTTTAGGGAGATGGCCATGGGGGTGGGACAATGGCTATCTTTGGGAAGGAGGGGTCTTGACATGGGGAGGTAGTGCAATGAGGGCGTGGCGGAGGAAGGTGCGAGGCATGGGGGAATAGGGAGGGTTGCACATGTAGGGGGACAATGGGTCACTACGTAGGGGTAGCAAGGCGGATGGGGGATAACATCGACACCGGGGAGAGGGGCAGGGGGTCCGTGTGGGTGAGGGAGTGCAGACTGTGTGCGGGGTGGTTGGGGGTCAACTTCCCCCAAACAAAATTTTATTTTATTTTATTTTATATTATATTTTTTTGTTTAAAAACTAATACGTTTTAACACTAAAATTTCATTTTATTTATTACTATTATTTGTTTTATTTTATTTATTTACTTTTTAATATAAAAACAACTATATACATATATATATATATTCGAAATATATATATATTATTTAGTATGTAAAAAAGTATATATATATATATATATATTATATAATATGTATAATATTTGCTTGTTTTAATATGTAACTAAATCAGTCTATTATTTTTTTTTGGTTACATATATATATATATATATATATATATATATATTGAACAATATATATATTATATTATATAAAAATATTATCATATAGTTATATATATATATATATATATATATATATATATATATAATCTGATTTCATTTCCTTGTTTAATACTACCAAACTGCAAGATAAACTATTATAAATCAGCTAATATAATCATTTCAATAAATCCTACAACTCCATGAACACTAACTTTCCTTCAATGAAAATAGCTAAATAATTAATGCAGATTTCTACAAGAGGGAGATCCAACAACAAGAAAAACAAAATATTTTCTTATAGTACTAAAGCCTCCTTCCAATAAACAAATTTCCTTTCAAAAAAGTTAACAAATTTTTTTTTACAAAGCAATAAGATAGATAAAACAGAAATTACCCAAAGAGTCTGTGTGTTTGAACCTCGCTCTGATACCAAAATGTAATGCCATAAAAAAACAGATTTAAAAGAATGCTTAGCTTATAAATTTCAGATTTATTTCAAAAATATATATATATCCTTTTTTTTATAAAACTTTTTAAAGGTAAACACAACTAGATACTTTAGATTTAATGTATGATGCATAGCTATATTATTGTAGATTTATAAACAAACAAGACCTCCAAATGAAGGCATTGAAATAAAAGAGCTCATGATTTCAATATGATAATCCTTCCTTCTTTCTTTTTTTTTTGTTTACAAGATTCTTACAATATTGAAGCAACAACTTCTTTAGCAAATGACTTAAGTTTACAAGTAGCATCAAGTACAAAAATAGGTATTTACAAGAAGGTAAAGCTTCACAAAGCCACATTTGAAGAGATAAAATGAAAGTAATGTCCTCAAAAGATGAAGATGACCAAGAGGACCAAGATGGCAAGGAGGCTCCAACTATCTCCAAACTTGAATGTTCTTCCAAGGATGCTGAAATAAGAGACAAGGCTTGTTTACCACCCAACCAATAGGCATCATCACATGTATTTCCATGGTTGGAAGCCATGCTAGCCTCCCCCAAGCCCATGGGAGAGAGGAACAAACTTCCACAATGTGCACAAGTATAATGGGGATAAAACACAACAAGAAATACATAGGACCATTTAAACACTTAGACATACTACACATGGTAAAACAACAACATGAGGAGAACAAGGTCAACCTCACAAAGGGGGAAGAGAAGAAATAGGAACCCCAAAGTAAAGGTGTTCAACCATGGGAACACCAACAAAAACATGTTTACAAAACTCCGTATTCCTCCTAATCATTCATCCTCCTTATTCCTCCTTTATGTCAAAGAAATCCTTCTTGGGAGGATTTTCAAACCCAAAAGGGTTTCCTCACCAAGAATGGGGAAAGGTTCAAGCCATATGAACCTTTCTCCCACCTCAAACCATATGAGGGGATGAGAAGGGACCTTCATGGCTTGACCAAAACCATGAGGTTTGAGAGGGAAATCCCTCCTTCTTCCCCTACATTCTCCAAAACTATCAATCCAATGATGGTGGAGAGAAAACAAAAGAAAAAAACAAAGCAACAAAACAAACAAACTACATTCTCCATACAACTTTACAACACATCATTTCACACACATCATTTTATTTACCATTGCATAGTTAACAAGATAATAACAACTAGGAAAGAAAATGATTAAGAATCCCACCTCTACAATGCTTTCCAACACTCTAAGCTTTTCCCCTTTGTCCAAGCAAACTTCCAAGATCCAAAAATTCTCCAAGTTCTCCCAAAAAAAATGAGCCAAGAATACACCTTCCTTCCACCTAAGGAAGAATAAGAAGAGGAACCCAAAAGTTTCCTTACCAATGGGAAGGTGACAAGTGTCACCCCCTCTCCTCCCACGAGTCAAAGATTCCAAAAACCAAACAAGTAAAAGTAAACTCATCTTTTAGCCCTTATCACCCAAAATACTAAAAACAAAAAATAAAACAAAGTGGAGCAACTTTTAACAATTACACACAAACCAACCATATTACATGGATTGTGAGTAATGAGGGAAAAATGGGAGGGAAACTCCTCCAAACCTTAGAAATAAGCCCCCTACCTATTAGGTAGGGCCCAAGGGCCCATTTTCATGCTAAGGGAACTCCCAAACTCAAAAGGGGTCCCTAAAAATGCCTAAAATAACTCAATTTCGGGTTTGGCATACTTGGGTACAAGGGTAGAGGGTGTGAGGTCCACCCAAGGTTCAAATGAATCCCCAATCCCTTCTACCAACACACACACACTTACTCAAAACCATCACTAAAATTAAGATGAGATTATTAAACCCTTAAACTAGTTTACTTAATAAAACACACCCTAGACATAATTAATTTTACAAGACATAAATACATTACAATTGAGGGTTCACCCATGGTGCCCAATTAATACACATATTCTAAGTACTCAAACATTTAGCATGGTTAAGACTCATCCTGTGGGATGCCGGTGCATAATTGTGTAGCTACCACGAAACCCATGCTCTCTATACCTGTCACCTACACACTCATTGCACACACATTAACCGGATCTGTCCAATATAATAAACATCATCTACACCTCACAAATTTAATCACACTTATAATGTCCTAACATCATTATACCATTGATAGTGCAATGCATACAATTATACACATAGTTCGCCATTAATCATCCACAAATAAAATTACAATGACAAACACTTAGGCTAGCATGAGATCACCATTATTAAATGTAGAAAACTATATCATTAATCATATCAAACACAAGAAATTAACATCTAACCAATAAATCTCACTATCATGTACCCCTATTAGTGTCATCAACATCACAAGAAATATATCAATATACGAATCTAGTCCAATTGGCGCTACATGCCCAAAATACCATAATGTCCATGAGGATAAAATAGCATAACAAAATGTCCAAAATCTATCAGAGTCTCAATCAAAACATGTCTATGCATAAAGGAACCAACAGATAACTGGAGCTATAAAAATGTGGGCACTACACATCGGAGGTGTACTTGGGTAATTGACTTATTGAGTCTTATCTTGACATTGATCCTTTTATACTACTTTAATCATCAAGGATAAGTTAGTGCACAACTGTATGTTCGATTCAGGAGCTTCATGCAATGTGATGCCTCTTGAGGTAATGAATGAATTAAATATCAAAGTAACAACAGCCTTTGGAAAGTGCACAGCTATGGATTCAAGGGAAGTGTTGGTGATTGGATATGTTAAAGGGTTAATAGTGCAATTGGCAGCTTACCCAGGAAAATCCTTAACTATGAATGTGGTTATTGTGGATTGCCCAACCAAATGGGGAATGCTATTATCAAGGAAATGGGATGCTAGTGTGGGGGGAAGTGTGCAAATGGATATGTCATATGCAACCATACCAGTGGAAGGAAACCTTGTAAAATTATATGGTGAAAATAAGATGTTACATCTGATTGAAGATCCTAACAATGCTTCTTATGAAGTATTATATACAAATGTAGATGTTGATAATTTTTTTGGTTATGCATATTTTAAGGAGCACAAAATTGACAAATGCAAATATCCTAAGCAACCTAGTTCCCCTTGGAATTTGATGTTTGATGGAGCTTGTTCTAAATTTTGGAATGGTGTTGGTGTTGTCTTGATATCTCCAAATAAGGAAGAATTCAAAAAAAAAAATTTAAATCAAGTTTGAATGCAAAAACAATATTGTAGAATATGAGGCACTACTTTTGGGTTTAAGGATTGCTTGGAGGTATGGTATTAGGGACATTATTGTTAAAGGGGATTCGGAACTGGTAGTCAAGCAAGTTTGAAAGTTGTATGCAACAAAAAATCAAAGAATGAAACAATATAAGCATGTAGTTTGGTATTTAATTGAAATGTTTGATTCCTTCAACATAGTATACCATGAAAGAAAGTAGAATATTGTAGTAGACATATTAGTAGTATTGGGATCTAGGTTTGAAAATTATACAGTGTCTCCTTATTGTGAGTATGACATTGAAATATTGACAAGACCGTTTGTCCCTGATAATGTCAAACATTGGAAAGTTTTTGAAGATGATGCCCAAATTCAGAGGTTTTTACAAAACAAAGGAGAATTCAAAAATCAGAATGTGGATTGGGAGCCAATGGTTTGTGTTAATGAGGGTAAAGAGACCCTATTTGGTAAGGATATTATTCAGTTGAAGACAAATACTATTCCAAGAGGTTTGGTTGCATTAGAGTCAAACTTTGATAATGTTGATTGCATTGTTAGTAGGCATATGTCAGCTTTGAGAGATGTGGAGGAACACAACCTGGGGATAGATAATAAACCTAGAAAAATATGGCTAGGTAGTAACCTAAGTAAAGCAATCATATGTCCGGATATTGAAAAAGTACCAGGGATCGCTTTGCATGGATATATTCAAAATTAAAGGCATATAGGGAAGACATTTTCCAGCATGAGATACCATTGGAAGCTAATGCCAAACCATTTAAGACCAATCAATCCACTTATTTCCCTCAAAATGTAAGAAGAATTAAAAAATTTAAGGGATGGAGGCATCATACAACCCACAAGGTATTCTTCATGGGTGGAAAATCTAGTACTAGTTCAAAAGAAGAATGGAGATATAAGGTTGTGTGTGGATTTTAGGAATTTGAATAAGGCATCAATCAAAGATAATTATCCTCTTCCAATATGGATAAAATGTTGTATTTAGTTATTATCTCTGAGTTATCATCTAGTCTGGATGGATTCTTAGGATATAACCAAGTAGTAGTGAAACAATCAGAAAGAATCAAAACCACTTTCACCACTCCATGGGGTACTTATGTGTATGTGAGAATGCCATTTGGCCTAATGAATGCTGGAGAAATATTTCAAATATCTATGGATGTAGCATTATCAAGATATATAAATAATTTCATTGTTGTATACCAGGATGATATGACAGTGTTCTCAAGGAAAAGGAGTGATCACTTGCAACATCTGGAGAAAATGTTGTTAAGGTGCAAAGAATATGGCATTTCATTGAATCCTAAAAAATTCCACTTTGGGGTTCAAAAGGTGAAGTTGTTGGGACACATTGTATCTAAAGAAGGGGTCATGATTGATCCTGAAAGAGTGGAAGCTATTGGAAAAGTTCCTATACCCAAAACCAAAAAGGAATTCAATCTTTTTTTGGAAAAATAAATTTCATCAGGAGATTTATTTCTAACTTTGCTGAAATGACTATCCCCATCATGAGTATGCTAAAAAGGATCAGATTATCAAATGGGAGGAAGAATTTGTCCAAGATTTTATTGGAATTAAGGAAGCATTGAAGAATTCCCTGTTTTGGTAGCTCTGGTTAGAAGAAAGCTTTTCAAATGTTTTCTTTTGGTTACGAAAACACTATTGAAAAAGGACGAATAAGGAAATGAAAGGACAATAGATTTCTTTAGTAAAGTACTTCAAGGAGCATAATTGAAATATACTATCATGGAAAAGTAGGCCTTCTCTTTGGTAAGAGCAACAAAAATTTTTAGACCATATATCTTGAGTTCCAAGATCACAACCTATGTTCCTCATACTATGGTCAAAGACATTTTGTTAGAAATGGAAATCTCAAGTAAAATATGTCGATGGGTAAACAAATTACAAGAGTATGACATGGAAATTCAAACCACCAAGTTAGTTAGGGGTTTAGGGTTGGTGAAGCTAATGGAAGAGAGAAACCTGTAAGTAATGGAGATAAATGAAGTTGAGGAAGGAGATATGAATGTCCATGAAATATTGATCAATTCGGCATGGTACAAGGACATCATGTTTTATCTTAAACATTTGGAATGTCCTAGAAATTTAAGTAAAAATCAAAAGAGGGCGCTCAGGCTAGCTTCCTAGAAATATATTATCACTGATTATGGATTGGCATGGAAGAATCCTAAAGGGATTCTCCTAAGATGCATTATTGAAGATGAATCCCTAAACTAATTACATATTTTCATGGAGGATTTTGTGGGGGAATTTTGCTAGAAGGGTAACTGCTCACAATATTTTAAGGGTTGGTTATTGGTGGCCCACACTTTTAAAGATATAACTTTGTTAGTGAGAAAATGTGAAATTTGCCAACGTTTCTCAAGAAGATTGAAAGCTTCAGGAGCTCTCCCTTTACAACCAATATCAATTGAAGCCCCTTTTAAGCAATGGGGTATGGAATTCATTGGGGAAATTTTAGATCCTTCAAGTGTAGGCCATAGATGGATATTGGTGGCTACTAATTACTTCACCAAATGGGTTGAGGAAATCCCTACTAAGAAAGAAACCCACTAGATTGTTATGGATTTTATCTTAAATCACATAATTTGCAGGTTTGGAGTGCTGCCAAAATAATTGTTGACAATGCTATGAGTTTTAAGATAAACCCTTGGTGGCCATGTGTCAAGGAGTATGGAATAAATCTCACATATGCATCTAATTACAATCCCCAAGGTAATGGACAAGCTGAGTCAAGAAATAAAAATTTGTTGAAAATAATCAAGAGGACATTGGAGATAAATAAACGAAGATGGGGTGAACAATTGAAGTTTGTTGTTTGGGCTGATAGAATTACTACTAAGAGAGCTACTGGAAAAATCCCTTTTGAATTGGTATATGGAACTCAAGCCCTCCTTCCCCTACACATGTAACTATCTTCCTACCAATTTATTTGACAATTTGAGGATCAAGAAGTTAGTCCATATGATGCAAGGATAAATCAAATTGTTGAATTGGATGAAGAAAGAAGAGAGTCCCACCAGAGACATTTGAAATTCAGGGAAAATATGAAAAAATATTTGATAAAAAGGTGAATCCTCAAGTTTTCAGTGTAGGATATCTTGTGTTACTATGGGATAGCAGACATGAGGACAAGGGAAAACATGGAAAGTTTGATGCATTATGGATGGGTCCTTACTCCATTAACATCAGAATTGGTGAGCATAATTTCTTCCTAAATGATCTAGATGGAGAACTAATTGAGTTACATATTAACTGTAGGCTTTGGAAACACTTTCTTGATTGATCTCTCAAAATTGAGGTACACAATATTATACAGTGTACAATTTTTCTGTTTGTTTTTGTTCATTTTTAGTTTTTTGTCTTTGTTTGTCCCAGTCTTTGGTGACCGATTGTCTTGGGTTTCTTGGTGTGTTTTTGTGGGTGGGTTGTTATCAATTATTTATGTATGTTGGATTTTTACTCGTATCCAAATGAATTTTGGGACATGGTGTTCTTTTCTTCACACCATGGTTTGTTCTTGACGTACTCACGGGAGTGTCCATCCCTAAGTCAAATACAATGTTGGTTCTTGAATTAATCTCGCCCCTATTTGGTTAAGCATTTCATTCGTTGTCTTATACATTTTTCTATTTTCTTGTGGGGGTGTGAGTTGGCCTTTTAGTTCTTCTGTATATGGATTTGTTTTTCCTCTTTCTGGTTGAGGATTATGTTTGGTTGTGCATTATTTTGAATTTTTTTTTTGGGGAATTGATTGTAGTGTAAGATTTTAAATTAGAAGGATCACCCATTGTAAAATGTTCCTTGGCCATGTTTTTATTTATGTTTTTCTTCCATTGCCCATTGGTATGTGGCGAGTTCCCAATTGTTTGTGGTATGGAGGGTCTAATTTATAAAATTGTAACTTTCTATCGCATTCACAAAATGCAAAATTATCCTTGTGACCCGATGAAGATCCTTCAAATATTTTCAATCATAAAACGACGCAAGAAATTTCTCAATTCGTATCAAGGGTGTCTGATAGTCACAATTTGAGTGGATGCGGGAAGCAACACATATTTGTATTTTTACACATGAAGGAGAAAAGTGTAAAAGTGTAAAAAGGTTCCCGAAATCCACAAAGGACATGTGGCTCCTTTCATGCAAGAAGTGGGTATGCAGTTCATCGGAGCACTCTGACACTTTTGGTTATTAATTGGAAAATAAATAAAACTGCATAAAAGGCCAACTGATTTGTTATCACCCAAATGCGACCACGTGTTGAGCCCGTGTTGAAAGCCAAAAGTGTGTAAGTTCTAAAACATTAAAAAAATGTAATAAGTTCCCCCAAGATCACGTTAGTAAAATTATTTTCCACGTGAAAGGATCACTTTCAAAATTGACAATGGTGAAAGGAATAGTTATGATCTGATGCATTTATTTACGCCATCATCGTTACTACGTAAATCAAGGAAATTTTACAGTATGAAAATACCTTCATGTTTTATTATCAATTTTTTAGAATTTTGTTGCTAATTTTGGTGATTTTCATTAGTAATTATCACAAATTTAAATTTGGATCTTGAATTGGGGACCACAGGATTGAAAAGACTATCAATTTGGATTTAAACTTCTCAGGCACTCGTGGGTTGATTGGTAAGAGATCAAAAACTCATGTGTTTCTCTTTCATTGGCAAGTCAATTTTAATTAAATTTAGGGTTTTTAAAGATGAAGACCATGCCATATTCATTCTCGGTTGCATCAGGGGTCACGAGTGACTTAGAAAAATTTACAGACACGTACTTGATGAATGTTGATCTAAATGATTTTCTTCAGAGATTGAATAGCCCCCATAAGAGTGAGTCCCTAAAGGCAATTCAAGATAGCCACATTTCTCTAGTTGGTTCCATCCCACCATCACTTCATTTCCCATAATTGGTGTGGCATTGTGCTATGAATTATGATTCCGAAAAGAGGGAAGTATTAGATGGGAGTGGGGATGCAGTTTTGACATTGACACCTACGTTCATTAGAATAATCCTAAAGTTTCCTGTAATCACAAACCCAATCAGCATTGGTATAAAATTAGCTTGATAGGATTATGAAACGAAGAAAAAGTATTATGCCAAGATCATAAATATAAAGTGTCTCCTCATGAAAAAGGCAACAACTAGAATCCCTAAAAGGCTAGTTAGGGCATAGTTTTTGAAGAGTTTAAAGATATCATTGTGTTATTAATTTGAATGGTGGGGTTGGAAATCATAAATTAATTTAAGGAGTGGATGGTTACTTACATATGGATCATTTTGGAGAGAAAGGGGAGCATTTGTTGGGCTAATTTCATTATAGAAGCACTCCATGGCCACATGGTCACCTTAGCAGTGAAAATTGAGATGGGTGACACTTCAGAGCTGGAATTCTATATGATGACCTACTTAATTTACAATGTTGCAGGGCATAGACATTTCCTGGGTTTGTTACCACGTGCGGATTTCAAGCAGTGCCAAATGCATGAGATATTCCCTCAACTGCAACTGGTCAATTAAAGTGGGAATGTGAGGTTGGTTAATGATGCTTTCTTTTCCCCAATCATTTGTCTTTTCAAACCAGAGTGGGGACAAGTATAGAATTTCCAAATAGGCCAGATAAGTGATTTTGGAGTATGGATGCTACTTCATTCAATATAAAAATTTCACATACATAAGGGTTAGTGGTTTTGAGGAAAACCTTGTAAATTTCCTAGGTATTTAGATGATAAATTGGCTTTATGTGAATTGGAAAGGCAGCTAACACCTGTGCACAAATTGATTCCGGAAGACATAAGACAAATATAAAATTCCCCATTATAATTGGAAGGTATTCATGCCCTTCCATCATAAAATCTAGGTTGATTGAATATGAAATGCAGAAGTTTGACATGGAAAATTTTGAGGCAAGGGGCAATCATGACATCAGATGGGTATTCAACTTGGCATTGCAAATAATTTTGATCATGCTCCTCAATTTGAATATTATTAGATGAATTATAGGGATGAAGAAGATGTCGATTAAGGGATTTGTCTAGAATGACCCTTTCATAAATAATAGATTTGAAATTGCAGTTATCCAAGAAGGAATTATGGATGATCTAGATACATTAAGTAAATATTATGTTGATCAGAAGATGGAAGAACAACCTATAATCCCTCTAGATTGGAATGAGATAGAATCGATGATTATTTTATAATGATAAGCGATGTAATGAGGAGGACTGTGAATTGGTTAAATCAAAAGAACATTGACTTGTCAATTTATAATACCAGAATCTTAAACAACTTCAAGAGTTTGGGAAACTTGAGTGATGATATTCCACCCCTGAGGGAAGGAGCAGATAGAATGGATCCTTTGGGAGGAAAGTCCCCTCAGTTTCCCTAAAAATGCCCACTCCTGAACTCATAGATGAGTGGACTTCAGCCACTAGTGGGACTAGTACCTCTATGTCAGTTCTCAGACAAAAGACTAAGGACATGCTCTTAAAATATATGGAAAATTCCCCCATTACTTTTGCAATTCCAATCCAAGCAAAGGGGAAGGGTTTAGCATCCCATGTGGTTTTCTTAGGTGTTTCACCAAAACCTCATAGTACTGAGAAAATAATGAGTGGAGCTATAGAAAGTGGTCATACTCAATCTAAGCCACATAAGGAGAAGCAAAGAGCAACACCTGATCGAAAAAGTTTGAAAGGGAACACAAGAAACACAAGGTTGCTCATGTACTAGTTTTGGTGAGAGTAGGTTCTAACATACCCAAAAGTATAAGTATAGAGATGTGGTGATCAATCCTCCTAAGTTCGAAAGGAATGATGTTTATCAGGCACAACAAGTTCCATCACTGCCACAAGTGGAAAAATCATAGCTTTTATTCCTACCTTTGTTTTTCAAGGAAACAATAATGAAAGGAATTCAAGATCAATTAACCCAGGGAAATGTTGCAAATAGTTCAGTAAGCAGCCATTTTTTATCTCTAGGTACAAAAACATCTGAGACCCTACGTACTAAGGATATACATATTCCTTCATTTGGAACATTGTGTGAATATGCAAAGTCCCAAGCTGATGTGATTGGTGTTAAATCGGTGACAAATTTTATATGTTAGATGCATGTAAATTATTTATGATTGAACTATTGATGACACCGGTAGATGACCTATAAACAAGTAAGGAATTAGAGAGAAATACTCATCCATCAATTAGTAAAGAAAAATTCCAAGAAACAAAATTTCCTTTTAAAAGACATGTGGTTTCAGAATCAGATAAACGAGAATTGCTTGACGGAGAAGATATTAATGCAAAGATGTTAGTAAAAGAGATTGTTTCTATTTTTTGTAAAACAACTAAAGCTGATGAACTTTGTCAAGAAGGGAAATACATAATGATAATGAAGTTGAACCATGTTTTATAATAAAAAGGGGACATGTGTTTTTGATTTAGTAAATATTTCCTATGAGAGGAGGGAGATTTTGTTCAGTTCGCACAAAAAGGAATTTAAGAGTTGGAAGAGGTTAGGAATGAGTAGAGCTGGTAAATCAAAGTGATTCAACAGGAACTATGTGTGGAAATTAAGCCAATAAGACATAAAATAGAGTGTGTAGTACCCAAGGTGGATTCTTAAAAAGTGAATATGAGTATATGTCATATGAGATTCATACGAAAGTTTTCAGAGATTATTTGAAATGATTATCTAATAAATATTAGGAAAGAATGATTAAAGTAATTTGCTAGAAATGATGACCTGATATCCCAGTCAAGCACAAGTGGAATTGATTGAAAAGACTTGCATTTTGTACATCTGGCAGTTTAAAGGAAAACTTTTAAATGTCATGTTCTAGAACAAGTTTTGTAAAAGGAAATATTACCTGGAATATTCTTACTTTTGGGGAAACAATTTGAAGGTTAGTAAGTGAATGGGGTGATATAAAATAAAAAATATAATCACGCCAAAAGGGGGTTAATTTTTTTGAGAATTATTCAAAGAAAAGAGAAGGAGAGAAAGTCGAGAGAAGCCATTTTCCAAGGAACTTATCTAAGAAACTTGTTATTTTCTGTGTATCTTTCAATTTTATCATGTTAAGATCGTTGCAAGTGTCCAGCCATTGACAAGCTTTGATATTGTAAATAAACTTTCCCTTGCTGATCAATTTGAAGAACCTTGAGTAAATTGTGTTAATCATGAACCTAGTTGTGTCTGCTTTCATTTTGAGATATCTTCAAGTAGTTATTTGTGTTCTTGTTGCAATATTATGTTAGGAGTTCCTCTAAATCACACAAGATATTTTCCTTGTGATAGTATTTTGGCATTTGCAATTACATCATGAAGATAGCTTTCATTTCATGATGCAATAAACAATTTAAATTCACTCTACTTTCATTATGATGATACAGATTGTTTGTTAGTCTATGAGTGTATCTTAGGTGTGATGAATTAGGGACTTCTAATGTTTAATTAAGTCTTTAACATGATATTTTGTGTTGAATCCTTGAAGAATGTATGAAAATATGTGTCTTTAGGCTTTCATAGATGCACATCCTCTAGTTAAAGGTTCATTTTGACTATTTAAATCCTTTTGTCATTTTTATTTGTAGATGTTCCAACATTTGTTAAAAGTTCTCAAGAATTTGGTATAATCAACTTTATCTTGCTTAACTTCCCAACAACAAATTATACATTAAGTAATGAATCCTACATGAACCACCCCTGCTTGCACTGTATATCCAAAAATGTTAAAGAATTTTTTCAAATTTTTCTATCCTTTACCAAAATATGCAGAGTTTAATCAAATTTTCTCATTTTCAATAGTAACCTAGAAATTTTCTAGAAAAATTCCATTCTCGAGGGTGACATCTCATGAGAGTTAGGGTATTTGGCATTGACCATGTTTTCTCAAGGTCTCCTTCAAATATTGCAAAGGGAGAGTCAAATATTGTTAATCTGTTGATATTATTCACCAACATAGGTTACAAAATGGGTCCTCTCACCCTAGTTGAAGGCACAACCTAAAGTAGTGAGGGTAGGTCAAACCCTTAACATGGTGTTATCCACTCCTTTCCAAGCCATAGTAATAAAGAGTCATTTAAAATCCATCCCCCGACTACAAAACGACTCATATTATGATTTGTTTATCTCTAAGCATCTTGATCAACTTGTGATGCTTTGCTCGGTTTCAAAGGAAGAATCAATTTGGATACCAACAAGTTATATATGTGTAGTGTTACCAAAGGAATTCTTAGCATACATGCATCTAACTTATTAAATCGAAAACCATATTATTGGTGGAGGATTCAGGATCTGATTTGTGTCGAACAACTATCTTTGCACGCATAAGAATCAAACCAAACAATGAATTTAAGTGAACTAACAATCAAGGAAAAATACATTTGTTTTACATCATACATTATTGCAGAATACTTTTCATGGAATAAAATTCATCCAATAAAGTTTTAATCCATTAAAATGACTAAGTATAGAATTCTAGAAAACATTGGCAAGAGTTTCCCCTTGTATTTTCCACTTTTAAAATTTTCCAGAAAGTAGATTTAACTAATTTAAATCAAATAATGAAATAAATGCAATAAATGAAAATGTATGGATCAAATGATCCAACCCTCTAAGTCATGAGGATCTCGGTTCATACTTATAATTAGAAAAAATAAACTTACCCAGTTGAACCATCAACCTTCATTTACCATTATTAATTAACATTTCCAAAAGTCCCTGCAATGGGTTTTTGCATCTATAACTTAAGCAAGGACTACAAAATTATTTTCTTCCTTTTCTTTCCACAAGTTAGTACCCATTTCATTTCATATCACAACATGAAAACAAGCATTTCAACCATTGTTCATTCCAATCAATATGTACCAACAACTTAATAATTGTTGTAACAATAAATCAACATCAGCCATACTATTTTATTGGAAGAGAACAAGTTTGAAATATGTTATGAGAATCATGGTCAAGAGTCCCTCTATTTATTATCAAGACAAATTATTGAACACACAGATGAAGATGCTAGGATCCAACACCAAAGTATAGCTTTAACAACTCTAGGTTTTAAACATTCAATGCTACCATTCACAAAGTTTTGATTTATCAATTTGAAATAGAATATTAGGGAAATAATAAAATAGATTCATGTAATTTCTTTGAAGGAACTAAAAAATTCTCAAACCGATTTCTACACCCATTCACAAATTTACACTACATTCTTAACAAAACCACATCACAGGTAAATATTTCTCTTCAGATTGATAACAAGAACAACCATACTATTTCTTGAAGAACCTAAGTTTGAGTCCTAGAAAAACTCATTTCAAAATTGAGATAAGAACTTATAGAAATTTTAATGGTCCAACATAAGGTGTACAAAACTCAACAACCTTCCCAAATGTTAGTGAACTCTTTTTAGGATTTACTCAAAGAGAAACTTTGTATCCCTTTTCAAATATTTTTCTTTCCTATGTAGATCAACATAACTGTTATGTCAATCTGTCACTTCTTTCAAGTGCTCTCAGATTTTCCTAATTTTTTTGCAATTTCAGTTACCATTTCTGGCCCAACCACTTCTCTATCCTCTACATTGTCCCAACTTACAAGCATAAGACTTTTTCTTCCTTATGATACTTCAAATGGTGCCATTTTTAGTGAAGAGTGATGTGAGTTATTGTATGGAAACTCAACTAGGGGTAGGTATTCTTCCCACATGTACTACTGATCCATGCAGTACATGTGAACCATATATTCTAACACATGGTTTACATGCTCAGTTTGATCGTTTGTTTCTGGATGATAAGCTGAACAAAATTTCAGTTTAGTCCTAAAAAAAATTCATGTTAAACAAAGACGTGATGTCCTCCTTGGATCATTGTCTCATGTGATTGTTTTAGGGAAACCAAGAAATCAAAATATCCCATAAAAAAACCGTAGCAAGAATTAGGGAATCATTTGTAAGGTTCTCAAGTATAAATTGAGCTACCTTTGTTACTTTTTCTACCACTACCAATATCATATCATGTCAGTTTTTAGTCAAGAGAAGCCCTTGGATGAATTCCATGCTAGTGACTTGCCATTTTGGTGTGAAATGATAGGTGGGTATAATGTCCAACATAGGGTGTGCGTGCTCCACTTCTACCCTTTGACATTCTAAACAGATCGAAACATAAGTTTGATGCTATTTTTCATTAATTTCAAGAAATATTGTTTCTTCATGTTTTTTTTCATTTTGGTTATTCTGGATGACCAAAGTATGAAGCATCATGGAATTCTCGTAACACTTTTGTTCTAAGTTCGTTCACTTCCGGAACATAGATTATGTTTTCAAATCATAGAATTTTATCATTATCAAAACTAAAACTAGCATAACTCGTATCCTTAGGATTAAATTCTAGAGCTTCTCATACTTGCAAATAGTACGGATCTACAAATTGAATCCTTCATGACTTCTTCCTTAAATTTCATTCATAACGTTATAATAGCTGATAAATACTTCCTAAGGCTCAAAGCATCCGCCACCCTATTTTCTTTTCCTTTGATATAACTGATATCAAATTCGTATTGCGATAGAAACTCTAACCATCTACGTGGTCGTGCATTGAAATTAGGATGCATGCATATATACTTCAGCCCTAATTGGTCAGTTTTTAATTCAAAAGTTTTCCCCGATGAACTAATCACATTCAAAATAATAAAGCACAAAGTTATATCTAATTTCTATGAGGAACAATCAACATTTTTGTCAAAACTTGTAATTTTTCCAGATTTCTGATCATTTGAAATCAATTTTATTGGTTGTAACAACCTTCCAATCAGCAAAAACTATCACACAGTAAAAAATATGACATAAATTTTATCATCACAACTCATCATATCATGCAATAATATTTAATATATACATCAGATAATCAAAATCAAACTATACACATCAAAATAAATCTAGGAAAACACTGGCCTTTTTACTTTTCCATGTTCTTTTCCTTGTACAATTTTTATTTAATTTTATTGGAGTTGATTCCAGCAATGTCCCAATCTACAATTGATTTTTCCAAATACATCATGGTTTTGTCCTCTTCTTTAGAAATTACAACACATTTAATGTAGTTGTCAATAAGATATCAGGGTCATACAAATTTCCTCTAACACAAGTGAAGCCCAAACTCATACTCTTAATTCCATTCTTTAATTTACATGCATTTCTCATCCATCTCAGTTAGTATAGAATTTTTTCTTAGTCAAAAAATTATGCAACTGAGCTAAGGATACAGGAACCTTATTTAAAGTTATTCATTCTCAATTATAATGTAAGTTTTCCTAATTTCATTAACCATGCAAAAATTTATTCTTACATACCCAAGTGGATGGTATTCACAATACATAAACACTTGCAAGAAGAACAACACAATAAAAAATCCTTGGTGTGTTAAATACTTCTCTAGGTTCCTCCATTGATTATGGTATCCTTATAATTCATCTTATACCTTGACAAGGCTTTAAAACTTAGCATCCCACTTTTTATTGTCTTATATTAACCTTTACAAAGCTACAATCCTAAGTTAGGTATGCTTTCATTTTTTCCTTCATTACAGATCTATAGGTCTTAACACCTTGCACACAAGTCAAAACATATGATTTTCAACCTGTAGACTCTAGATCATCAAGGAATGGGAGATAAAACTAGAAATATGTTAAATATTTAATTGAAATGGTCTCATTTAGCCTCAACCCAGGAGTATAAATTTCACCCGACAATATTCACTTTTCCCTCCCTCATCTCTATCAAGGAACAAAAGTACTTGAAAGGACTATAATAACTTGGTAGTCTTCTTCAAACCATAAAAGTCCATGAGCTAGTGATCATGACAGGAATTCCTTAAACTACCGTAACATTCACTGCTCACTGTACAAGTAGGCCAAATGGAATATTTCTTCCCAGATCCACCTTCAAGGCTTTGAAACCTTTCTCCTGCTTAATTCACCATTAAACCCATACAACACAATGAGAATCTAATGTATTTTAAAAGAATCATAGGTCACAAAGATCAAGAAATGTTCATATTAAGGGATCATTCAATACAAATGGTCTGATTTTCTACTTTTTCAATCCAGATTATAGACCCCTTATCCTCTTAGGCTCTCTCTCCCATAAACCTTTCTTCCTAAAATTCGGTAGCATGGAATATTTGATGCTCTTTCTTTACTTGTACTCTTTTGATTCAATATTTATTGCATATTTCATTCTAGCCTAACTAGCCTTCCATATTATGGTTACTACAATAAATAGTCCTCTCATATCTACTTCATCTATCCTATGCAGATTTTGAATCATATTGGATTTAAGTTCCAAATTTTTCATTAAGACAATTCATTCAATCAAGCAACCCTCTATTGATTATTATCATTCAGCTCAAGTTGTTTAACTTGGTTGATCCTGTTCACACTTACTAGTTGCTTCATGCATCCTTCTAGTTTAGTGTGTCATGAAGGACTATTAGAGTATTATCTAACTTATTTACCACCAAACCTAAGGCATAGTTTGGTCTAGTTCATTATCCATGGTACATCCTTCTCTCATCCATTTTATTTTGTTCATAAAATAAGAATTTATTAAGTGTAAGGACCCAATAAGTCCAAGATTTGCAACCTTCAACTCTGATACCAAATGTAACAACCTAAAATTTGAGACCCAAATTAGTAGGAATTTTTTTCTCTAACAACAAATAGACATTCCTTTGCATATATAAATCAGATAACTAGCTACAACTAGTTAATGCAGCAAGTCATATTTAATTAATAAAAAGTAGACATTCCTTTGCATAAATAAATAAGTTATCTAGCTAAAGCTAGTTTATGCAGCATGTCTTATTAAATTAATCCATCCTATAACATAGTGATAAACCTTGTGCAGCTATAAGGGTTAGTTATCCTTGATCTCCACGATCACCCTTAACATTCATTTGAACGTTCATACTTATTCTTGCTTAATTTCACCATTGCATTGTGGTAGTGAGAACATGTGACTGATCCTCTTATGTCTATCTAGAGTTTCATTTAGTAAAAATCCATCCCGTATCCTACACTTTTGGATTTGAGGAAGCATGGTGATTAAACAATGTACCTAGTGAGCACATTACTGGCCAAAGTTTCTTAAGCTGTATTATGTACACTTAGTTTAGAATATTGCACATAACATCAAATTTTGTCTTCCCATCACCTCACAAATGTCTCATCATTGTTATCTAGATTCTTTAAACTTATTCCAATTACTTAGTGAATTATAGTTTATGCATCTAATTACTTTGGATAGGCGGATAAGATCATGAAGTGGTTATCTCATAGCTTCCCTATCCACACATACTAACACTTTAATATAAAAATTTGTTAAACCCTTAGTCATGATTCCAAAAGGTGTTAATATTCATTTTAATATTACCACAATTTAAATTGATTCTACATCCCATAATCAATTTATATATATACTTTTTTAGGACTATTTCACACATCTTGATTAAAGCTAGAGATAATCTCATCTTAAGGTGCACTTATCTTTCTTTACAGAGTATGATGAATTCCTTTATATAACCCTAAATTTTACAAGGTAGTAAACTAATTTTACATGATGAGTTTATCATAATTCTCTTTTTAAATTTCTTCAAAATAAGATTTACTAAACTAATATCACTTATTGACTTGTTGTGTAACACTCTTAGATTAATATAATACGTCACCATAGAATATTTTTATCCCATTAAATTTAATACTAACAATGAACTTAGTTTCTTAGATCCTAGACTAGATTGTTGTCAAATAATTTAATTAATGATCAAATCTATATATTGGACCAAAATTATACCCATAATCAGATTTGTATCAATTTAAAGTATTAACTATCTTTATGCATTTTTTCCCTTCCAATTACATCTTTCTAAATCACTTATTATTCTTTTCTTATCCTATAAACAACTATATATTTTATTAGAGTCATTTTAATATGATGTATATCTTTATTATCATAAACCATAAACATTCTAATCATAAGGTTGTAAGCTGGTAGGAACCTTTATTTTACCAAATATCCCATAAAGTTACCAAAACCCATATAGTTTCAATTTGATCGAACATATAGTAATCATCCAAATCACTTTTATATTAGGAATCATTCCCATAAATGGACTAGTACAAAGGGTATATTTTCCATGATAAGTTTAAATAACCATAATTAAAAGTATAATAAGATCAAGATCCGTAATAAAAATCATCAAGCCTAATGTCATTCTTCACAAGTCACCGATAAATTTTCCATGCTTCATCACATAGCTTGAAACTATTTTTTTTCTGGGTGTTATTTCAAATAACTGGAAGGAAGTTAATCTACTTACGTAACTATGTTTTTGAGAAATAAAGGAGATTAGTCATCACATATTAATCTTTACCATAACTACAAGGTAATGCTTCCACAAAAGATAGGAGATAGAACCCTCTAACATTCCCATAACTGGTGATGGAAGAGGCATGGGATATATATGTGTAGCGTTCTCGAAGGAACACTTCACATATATACCTCATGCTTCTTCAATCACAAACCATGTGATTCCGGAGGATTCGAGATCCGATCTATGTCGGAACCACTATCTTCGTACACACAATAATAAAACCAAACAACAAATTTAAGTGAACTAACAATCAAGGAAAAATATAGATGTTATGCATTATGCATTAGCACATAATAATTTTCATGCCATAAAATTCATCCACACAATTTTTAATCCATAAAAATGACTAAGTATAGAATTATGGAAAAAAAAAAATCAGAGTTTCCTTTTATTTTCCACTTTTAAAATTTTCCAGAAAGAAATTTTAACTTATTTAAATCAAATAATGAAATAAATGCAATAAATGAAAAGGTATGGATCAAATGATCTAACCCTCTGAGTCATGAGGATCTCGGGTCAAACTTATAATTAACAAGAAATAAACTTACCTAGCTGAACCATCAACATTCATTTACCTTTATTTATTAACATTTCCAAAATTCCCTATAGGGGGTTTCTTGCATCTATAACTTAAGAAAGGACTGTAGAATTAATTTCTTCCTTTTCTTTCCATAGGTTAGTACCCATTTCATTTCATATCACAACATGGAAAAAACATTTCAACCATTGTTCATTCCAATCAATATTTACAAAGAACTTAATAAGTGATGTAACAATAAATCAACATTAGCCATACTATTTTATTAGAAGAGAACAAATTCAAATTCTATTATGATAATCATGGTTAAGATTCCCTCTATTTATTATCAAAACAAATGATTGAACACTAGATGATGATGCTAGGATCTAACAGAAAAGTATAGTTTAAGCAACTCTAGGTTTTAAACATTCAATACTACCATTCACAAAGTTTTGATTTATCAATTTGAAATAGAATATTAGGGAAAGAAGAAAATAGATTCATTTAATTTATTTGAAGGAACTCAAAAATTCTCAAACCAATTCATAGACCCATTCACAAATTTACTCTACATTCTTAACAAACCCACATCACAGGTAAATCTTTCTCTTCAGATTGATCATAGGAATAACCATACTATTTCTTGAAGAACCTAAGTTCGAATCCAAAAAATCTCAATTTAAACATCACAACAGAAAATATCGTACACATATATGGTAAGAATACAATTTTATTACCCACAAAATATAACAGTTTGTTTTATTGAAACTAAACAACCATACGTTTTTAGGGAACAATCTCAAATCCAAAAACCCACCAACAATTTCTCAGGTTATTTATCAACCCATACAACCATACAAATCTCAAGTAAGTGTACGGATCAAAAAATGAAAAACTTTTCGGATAAAATTACACAACCCCAAAACCATATCGATGTCACAATAACATATAAAAATTAGAGACATTCGATCTATTTGAAGTAAATAGCGAAACAAGTTTGGGTGAAGCAAAAGAACCCATATATTTCATTTAACCATAATAACTGAGAAGGAAAAGAAGAAAAATAAAACCCATACGATTGCATATCATAAATACCAGTTTGAAATCCCTCCAAACTGATTTTTTCAACTATTTATTCAACCCATATTGCAGAAAACACTCTTTACAGAGTTAAACAAAAAGTAAGGCCATATGTTTTCCCCTGAACAAACCAGATTCAAGGTGTATTTTTTATATAACTCATTCATAAAATGAAACCAGACAAAATAAGACAATCCCTTTAAAAATAAAAAACCAGAGAAACAAGGAGAGTAACCCCTTTCCTGAAATCGATTTGTGCCCATGTTTTTTCTTCCAAATGCTTACTCAAAACCTTTCCTAAAATCAATTTTCCCTAAATGTATAAGTTCTAGTTCTCCAAAACAACCAACACATTCATAATATGCTCCTCATTAATAATAGAGGGTTATAAATAAAAATTGATTCCACAATCACATGCAACAAAATTTCAGCAAAGTGTCTCCATTTGGAGCTCAATGCAATTCGAAATGCCATGAAAAAATAACTCCAATTTTCCTGCTTTTCTACATAAAAAAACAAAAACCTTGAATGCATTTACTTCCACCAACCACCTGCCAAGTGGGTGGCAATGGAGGCCCATGTCATCGTGGGGAGGGGATATCCCTTAATCAAAATTGAATATTCATTTAATAATTCCAATCTGCCCCTCTATGTGGTTGTCCACCTTTGTGGATACATTAATCATTAACCCATTATTCATGCCAATATGGTGTTCAACACCAATTTAAATTGAAGTCAAATAAAATCCATCATTATGTTTAACCATGCACCCTATGGTATTATTTACCATTTTGAATTTAATTCAATTCCAATTAACACATAAGCTAAACCATTTGATGGGCGTGGCCATATGGCCCCCATAATTTTATTGTTTAAAAATAATATCATAAATTTAATGTTACCATCTCAACTTACCAAGGCTATTCAAGCCTTCTTGTTTTTACTGTAAAAAGCAATCTCTAAACAAATCCATAATAATAAAACAAATATTGTGGCATAACAAACATTTCTCCAAGCGTTGTTAAAATATGACGCGTAAATTGACGTAGGAGAGAGATTTCCCTTAATCCATATGGGCATGAACAAAACATCAATGTTGTATAGTGACCATATCGATTAAAGACGGTGTCATCCTAATCGACTTGATGCCCAACACAAAAATCTAAACATGACATTCATAGCACCAAATTAAAATCAAACTACATTTAATAATAATAAAAGGTGGTTATTAGTTCTCTAAGTACTGATCTTTAATTAACTACATAAATGACTAATTACCTTTATCATAAAATAATATTGAATCATTTGAATAAACGTTCATTTTCCCATTATTCATAATTATTTGAATAATTAAATATTGAGTAAAAGGATTAATTAGAGGGATGTTACATCGACCCTCATTTACATTATTTTATGTATGGTATTTGATGTGTTTTGGGGTTTCATAGATTTCTTATTTATTGTTCCAAGCCACGATCTCGAGATGATAATAGCACTCCACATTAGATTTGCAAAGAAGAAGAGCTAAAATACCATATATGGAAATCCATCATTATCCATAATGCTCAATACATTACAATAGAATGACTTTAATTATTCAATAAGAAAGATGTACATATAGGAGGAGGGAAGTGCAACTACTACCTAAATCAGTGGTGAAGAACTCCCACTAACTGATACTGGTAGTTAACTCCAAAAGACTAGTAAGCTAACTCCACATAACTGAGAAGC
This sequence comes from Taxus wallichiana var. yunnanensis, assembly GCA_018340775.1. Classification (NCBI taxonomy): domain Eukaryota; kingdom Viridiplantae; phylum Streptophyta; class Pinopsida; order Cupressales; family Taxaceae; genus Taxus; species Taxus wallichiana. Next base: position 424,829,661 of record CM031238.1, on the reverse strand, counting down.
TAACTCAACACAACTAGTAAGCTAACTTCACACAACTAGTACACCTAAGAAAACTAACCCAACAAGTGTAGGGATAACACAAGTGTAAGAATTATCCTAATAAATAAATAAAAGGATAAATAATAACCTACGCTAACACCCTCGTAAGCATAGTTTAGGTGGGTGGAAAAGAAGGTGGGTCCGTAATAAGGCCGATGAGGTACCCACATACAATAACTGGGAAAAATGGACACCATAAGGTACCCAAAACTAGTAATAACAAAGTAGAGAGAAAAATCTTGCTGCAAGATATCCTCAGAAGCTCGACTCCAAAAACTTGTACAATGTTGAAGAAGTGTGGTGCACACTATGGTCTGAATCCACTGCTCGATCATATAACTCAAAAACAACTGACACTGGGCTTCACCAAAATAGCTCCATGCAAGGAGACTATCAATGGAGTGATGTCAAAAAGTGAAAAACAAACACCAAACATAATTTGATCAACTGCTACAAATAGGTGTGCCACAATCCAAGAAAAACCAAGGCAATAAGGCAAGGACACGAGATCCAAATAAATAGGAGTGCCACGATCCAAGAAAAAGCCAAGGTAACAAGGCAAGGGCACGAAACCCAAGAAGTAGTATCAACACCACACCCTCCCATACTACAGAATGGGTAGAGTGACACCATAGATCTGTATGAGTTGTCAAAATCAACTACTCGAACACTGACAAACTAACACTGGGCTCCACCAGAATAGCTCCCCCACAAGAGAGACTGTCAACATGCCAAAAAAAAGTGTCGAAAATACAGATCCAAAATATCTCAACAAATAAGAGAGATATAAATGTATACACCCATAGATACAAGAATGCAATACCCAAAATTTTAGGACATCGGGCTCAACCAAAATGCATCCACAAGTGATCACAACACCCTCCCGAATTTGACACTTTATAATTGAGTGCATGTAAATATTACAATGAGTAATAGTACCTTTTACATTTGAAATATGTGTATAAAAATGTCACCAATGCGTAGATCTCAAAAAAATACACAATTTCAAAACAAAAGATCACCTTAATCCGAGCTACGGATCAAAAGTTATGAGCTCTACAAGGTTTTTCTATTAAAATAATATTTTAATGTTGATCTTTTAAAAGGTACACGTGACACCCAAATGTCCAAAGGGTAAAAGAGTGCATCCACACAATACATGCTTGTGACCAAAGGATAAAATCTTGCACCCAAAACCTAAAGTTTCCAAAGGGTAAATCATTATGTCCAGAGGGTACACGCTTATATCCAATGGATAAAAGAATGCACCCAGAGGGTACATATCTGCGTCCAGTGGATAAAAGACTGCATCCAAAACCAAAATACCCAGAGGGTAAAATAATGCATCGAAAGGTACACGCTTATATCCAATGGATAAAAGAATGCACCCATAGGGTACATATCTGTGTCTAGTGGATAAAAGACTGCATCCAAAACTGAAATACCCAGAGGGTAAAAGAATACATCCGGAAGGTACATGCTTATATCCAATGGATAAAAGAATGCACCCATCGGGTATAGATCTACATCTAGCGGATAAAAGACTGCATACAAAACCAAAATACCCATAGGGTAAAAGAATGCATTTGGAAGGTACACACTTATATCCAATGGATAAAAGAATGCACCCAAAAAGTACAATTGTGAATACAAACTTTGACTGCAAATATCTTTTTTCTAGCACCTGTATCAAAAAACAGAGAGAAACCCAGAAATTTTCTCGAAAAACCTAGAAATATGATATAATTTTTGAGCCAAAAAATATGTCTGTACATAATTGTATGGATTTTTTTGAGAAATGTGCCAAAAAAACCTTTAAAATGTCCAGATTTGACTGTCTCAAAACATGGCCAAGTTTATAGTCGATTCTAGGGTTTTGGCACCTTCCAAATCCAATGGCACACTCCGTTTTGCATAAAAATGCATGTTGCAAAAAATTTCTCACAAATTCCAAATACATGAAAATAATAAACCCTTGCTTGCAAAGAAAAACTTACAGATGGATGTCTACATCATCTATGGCTCTGATACCATGAAAGGAATGATAAGAATTTTTTCCAAGCCACATGATCTTAGATGATAATAGCACACCACATTAGATTTGCAAAGTAGAAGAGCTAAAATACCATATATGGAAATCCATCATAATCCATAATGCTCAATACATTATAATAGAATGAATTTAATTATTCAATAAGAAAGATGTACATATAGGAGGAGGGAAGTGTAACTACTACCTAAATCAGTTGTGAAGAACTCCCACTAATTGATACTGGTAGTTAAGTTAACTCCAAAAGACTAGTAAGCTAACTCCACATAAATGAGAAGCTAACTCAACACAACTAGTACACCTAAGAAAACTAACCCAACAAGTGTAGGGCTAACACAAGTGTAAGAATTATCCTACTAAAATAAATTAAAGGATAAATAATAACCTACACTAACAGCTTTTTTCCATGTAAATGCTTCTAATACCAAAATTTTTAGATGTAGATGATATCAAAGTTGACATATGATTAGTTTAGGAGAAAAATATTTCATGCAAGTCATATATAAAATTATAATTACCTTATCTATTAGAAGGGACTCATATGTCAAATCTTTGGGGTTATTTAGGGTATCAACAAAATTATTAAGTACCCAAGAGAAGTATTTTCATTATAATATCATTCCTTGAAGCACACTAGTAAGTTATTAGGTGTGGATACATCTTATTTAAATTCCTTATATCAATATCACACACTTCAAAATACACCAAATTTGATTTTTAAATTATAATATGTATTACTACGGGTTAATAAGTATGTTATTTTATTCACATTGACTAGGTGGGAGAAAAATGTGATGCTTGATCCCTCTTTAGGGTATTTTTATATAGTTTAGTTAGTATCACACCACTAGGGATGGGGTGGGGTCATTATATCCCAAATGGAATAATCCCATTTTTGAGGTCTTCAAGATAGCTAAGGTTTGTACAAATAAGATGTCACATTCTATTATGCAATTTTGATCTTGAACAACTAGAATTAGATTGAAAAATTAGGGACAAATATTTTAGTTTCCATAAATCATTTATATATTAGAATGGTAAAAGGAAAATGAGCAAGGAGGGTAAAAATGACAATATAAATTTTCCACTATTACAATAACCTTTCATGCTCTTGAGTTTAATCTTAAATATTTCCAAGGTACACTCATGAAACTTTACATAGTTCATTTTTATATATTCATTGTAATTTAACTTTATCTTATCTTATTTTTTTGTGATTATATGTACTAACCTAACATTTAATTTCATTTATCATATTTCTAGATCTTATAGATAACTTATTATGGTAAGTTACATATTTATATGATATGTGAATTTATTGTTTTACTATATTTACAATTGTAGATCATTTTTACACAATTAATATATATCTTAATTATACTAAAACCATAGTGTTGAGATTACATTATATTGCTAATTTTTGTCACACGATGGTGATTGTGTGATATTATTGGTATGATGTTATATAACCTTGGGGTATGAGTAAGAGGTATATCACTACAAGATAATCTAGATACATGATATCTATTTATATCTACATTTTCAACATGAAAATATCAAGAGTTGTCACTATGATAATATGTATCCATATTATTTTTAAGTAAAATTATATAATATGAATATTTAGGTTCATCTTACAACTTATAAAATAGTAAACATTATCATTTCTAAGAGAAACAATTTTGTTATTTGTATAAGAAATATTTCTTAAAGGCACTTTGGTATCCTTCATTTCTACATTCTTATGATGGGAATACACTATATTTATAAAATTAATATTCTCATATACAACAAAATAATAGAGGTATGATGTTGTAATACCTCAAGATGAGTAGCATATTCATAAAAATCAGCCATTTCCCATATAGAAGGGTCATTATATTTAGCCATGCCTTCTTTATCGATAGTAGGATTGGGTTATTCACCTAATTTATCCCTACTCTTAAGTTTATATCTAACAAACATTTCATCCATAATTTAGTTTAATAATTCATTCAATGATGGTGGTACCCAATGAGATAGGTAATACATGGCTATTAAATTTTAATAAAATAAGATTAATCAACAATAAAAAAATGAATGGTAATATCATGAAGAAAAATACAAAATTAAAACCCTAAAGGGGATATGTTGAAACCATAAGGGTGAAGGAAAAAATGTTAAGTTATCCTTATCAAATAATAAAAGAAGATTAACCAACAAGTGAAGTAAAAATTAGGGTTAATCTAATTAAACTCAATTAGTTCAATCTTTAAACTATGATTCCAAATTAGTAAATGTAGTTTTCCTAAATGATGTGATAATAAAATATGGTCAAACTCAATTGTTAAAATATACATATAAATACAATTATAAATGGTGTATGATTCTATGATTAATAGATTTTTTAAAAGGATTTGAAACTCGATAATAACTTGTGCAAATCATCTCAATGTGCATCTAAAATCTAGGAATTTGGAAATATTATTTGGATAGAAGAACTTGATCCAAATAAGTTTCCTAGTGATTTCATCATCTTTTGTTATATTAAATCCTAGAATTTTATAAAATAAAATTCAATATTATTACCTCTTATTCATGTGTCCATTGATATGGAATCTATATACAAATAATTTTTATGATTTCTAACTATTTTTCTTATGCAGGGGTTATTGATGGATTTTCCTTTTGAGCGGATGTCTTAAGGGGATTTTTCAGGATTAGGGTGTGATATGGCTTGGTTAGATGGGATAGACCAAAAAAATTGAGATATTTTTCTATTATACCATAGTTCCCTTTTCGTTACCTTATTTATTTAATTGTTCCACACTTTACACAATTATGTCTACTTGTCCCATTACGTTCACATGTTTATTCGCATTACATGTTATTACCCCTTCTTTTGGTCACCCTTAATATTTTTAATTACCTTTATTTATCTTATTATTTCCACCCCTACTTATTTTATACCCCGTGTCCTTATGGTTATACCAAATACGACACCATCACCCATGGGAGATGGTGTTGAGTTTAGTTTTTCTTAAGCTTGTGTCGTCCCATGAGGAATGCAATTTTTATATATGCCCTGCAACATTTTTCAGTTAGATGACCATCAATCAATTAATAAAAAAAAGGTTATCACTCACATATTTTTTCAAATCGGGATTTTGAGCTTACCCTTCTACATTTGGGTCACCATAGTGAGTTAGGACTAGAGATTTTGTTGTCTATATTTACCCTTCTCCACCCATAAAAATTATCATTGGATATTTTATTTGGGGGATCATGCATAATTGGTCACACTATAGGTAAGTATATCTAACCAATACTATTATTTTATTTTGTGCTTGTATGATGTTTTTGGGTCATTTATTTATATAAATTATGGTTGATGTAAGTTTTCTTTAATGTATTTCTTTATCTTGTTATACTACCCCTTTATCTTTATCCATCTTTTGAATCATCCCTATTCTAAATCCTATTAAGATGGTTATCTTTATCATAGGTGTAGGCATTTGAAACATATAAATATATTATGTTTAGGGTAACTATCATCTAGAATTATGAAACTATAACTTGTTGAACACATTTGGTATCTACACCATGTGTTTGGACTTTTATTTGATCCCTATATTTAACTACTTAACCAAGAACCTAGTTTTTCCCATCATACATGCGAGTAAACCTGACATGAACCTTTACCTTAAATTAGGCTAGATTCACTATAATTTATAAACTTTCCTAATCATCTTATGTGATTGGGCCATGTGTATAATCCTACTAAACAATTGAACATATCCATAAATTTTTCATTTTATCATGATGCCATTTTCCCATATCAAATCTTCTTGTACGGTTGATACTTTCCTAATTGTATCTAATTTTCTAATATCATGTTTCTTGATGCCATTCTACCCAATGCAAGAATTTTTCACATCAAATCTCGTCCAAAAAAATTAGCAGAAACTATTTTTTATGAATCCTTACTTCATAATGGAATATTTATTTGATGATTTTACTACATCTTCTACAAATCCATATTTTTATAACACTAAGAATAATGAGGTTGATAATATCTTATGTTAGTTCCTCATTACATCAATATTTTTCTATAGTAGATACTAAGACTAAGAAAACAACATGACTAATTTGTAATATACAAACTATATTGAACATTAAAAACCCTACCCTTGAATCTAAAGAAGAAGAGGAACATGAAAATATCTCTAAATATAATTCTATTCCTTCCATATAAAACTTTATTTTAAAAAATGAAATATATAGCATAGTCACTTGACATGTTGCAAAATATCATTGAGGAATACCATTCAAGAAACTTAGTTTATGATTTCAATCATATTAAACATCCTCCTATAACAAACAACATCAATCCAACCAATATTTGTAATATTCCTCCAAATAATTACCCTACTCACCTCATCATAAAACTTATTAATAATGTATGTAAATAATAGAATAATACTGCAACATAGTTCTTTTAAATGTAAAATCATCCATCTTAGTGTACTAATAAGCCACAAATGGTTTATCGGGGAATTTAAAACCAAGCTTCACTACCTCTTCTTCTAATTGTAATGTAAGGAATTCATATTTCCAAATTACCCATTCATTACAAGGTCCTTTAATATGTTTTAAGATATTATCTCACTCCATGCATCACTTCCATGGAAATTGGAGGGATCACATGCCTCCATCGCATACAATGGTTCTACTCAACCTGCCCTTCACATCAAATCCTTTGGAAAAATTATCAAAGATCGAGTCAAAGAAATCTCCTATACCACCACCAAGATATTGTATAAAAATTACAATTGATGCTCTAAATTTGTAGTGCCCACTTCCCTTTGACACTTTTGATATTGATCATGACACTGTTGACTATACCATGGACATTGTTATAGTTTTGATTTATTATGATAATTATATGTTAGAGCATGGATTATTGCTGACTTTGATTCATATATGATGCATGATGATCATTAGAGACATTTTTATATATTGATGTTGATATACTGTTTGACATGGTTATATTATAGATGTTGTTCAGACTTGTGATAATTGGATATTTTGAGTAGACCTAGAAAATGAAAATTGAATTAAAATTGATGATGATATAGTTGTTGATGAAATTTTAAGTGACGTTGTTGATTGGCTTGATGATTGTTGTGATTCACATATATTTTGATGACTTTGGAAGTATATTATATTCATTTGGATGTTCTGATGTGGCCACGAAGCTGAAGGAGGTATTTATTTTCTTTTCAGTTAAACTATCACAACAAACATCGGGGATTGGAGACCAACCACATTGGAATTCTAGATGAATTCAACAAGGTCACCATGGCAACAAATTTTTTTGTGTGTGTGTGTTGTTTTTGTTAGGGATTCCCATGGGGGATTACCTTTGAATGTGACCAAGGGGATTTATGTATTTATTAATGTGGTTTCTTTTATTAATGTTTGCATGTGTTTATTTTGTGGTGCTTTTACCCTTTTTCATTAGTTATTAAATGTTGTGTTAATGTTGTGAATAATCATGTTGTTAAAGTAAAAAAATCAATATGTCATAAGAAATTAATTAGTGAAGTGGTTGGCTTTTGTATTAAATGTTGTAAGTATGTGTAAGTGACCTTGTAAGTGATGTGTAAGTTTACTTCTGAGTGTGAAACACTCCACCTTCTTGGAAATTCGAATTTGTCCTTGGAGGCTGATTTTGGAGGCTTGTGGGACAAGTAAAACTTGTCCCATACCTCTTAATTTTATTTACCAACCATACCTATGGTTGGAGGGTTGAATTTAGACCTTCTTTATGCATTTTGATATGACTAATTGTAAGTTTTAATTGCACTCTTCTTACATTTTATTAAATTCAGTCCTTATGGGGTGTGGGATTTTGGAGTGTGTAAGTTTATTGTCATATTATTCACCCACCTCTTTATTGTGCATTAGAGAATGAATTTGAATTTTGTGTTGGAGTTGAAGATGTGTGATGTGGCATCCTACATGGATCCACCTCATCCTCTTCTCTTCCCTCTTCTATAAAATTAGAACTCCTTGCTTTGTTTTGGGTTGTTGAACATTTTGCATACTTCCTTTTGGGTGAAATTTTGTTGTGTGGAGCTCTTGCTTTTGGAAGGAGATTGGAGACCTTTGCATGCTTGTTGGTTGTTGATTTTGGACTGTATTTTGGCATTGGAAAGCTTTTTGTTTTGGAACTTAGACAACTCCTTCATGGAGAGGTAAGAGCTTGGCTCTTGAAATACTCTTTTTCTTTATGAATGTACATGTTATTGTGTGAATGTTTTAGCATGTTTGTGGGTTGTTTGGGTAGACTACCTAGGAATGGTGTAGGAGAAGGCTATGGGGAATCCATGTGGGGGCATAAGGGAATGCTAGTGGCATCAGAATTCATGTGGAGGGAGTTGGGATTGGGTTTCTACCTTGGAAAAGAAATGGCATTGCATTTCTTACTTTGTGGGGGCATAAGGAAATTTGTGGGGGCATAAGGAAATTTGTGGGGGCATAAGGATATATGGGAGATGTTTTATATTGGCAGTCTATTACAGGTGGATACCCAATTCCCATTAGGAGGCATAAGTATATTCCCCCATATTTTCTTCCTCCTTGTCTTGCTTGGTGAATCCTTACTATTTCTTGTCATGTGTTATTGTAGTTGTAAAAACTACATTCTGTTTTGGACTGTGTTTTATTGTGAAAATGTTGTGTGTATGTTTTGTGGAAGCCTGTTGTTGCCATGAGTTGGATCACATCTTTTATTACATTGTGGTTGGGGCTTGGGGGCCAATGAAGAAGGATGACTTCTCCTCTTCATTGGATGTCTTAGTTGGGTGGAGAGCGTTGCCTTTCCCCTACTCCTATTGTGATCAAATTGGAAGAATGAGAAGAATGCATGTTGGTATTCGGAGCTAAGAAAAGATAGTTTGAAAAACCTTTGTGAAATGAAATCTCATTGTAACCTTTCCCACTTGAAGTGGATGACCTTGTAAATGTTTGCAATGGAAAGATGTTGTACTGACTGCAAGTGGAAATTAGAAATGTAAAAGAGTTATACTATGTATTCTATTTAGGAAGAATGTGAAAGAATGATATGTGTTTGGTATACTACATTTTGTAATCAAATGGAAAGGAAGTTGTAAGAGTTCATTTGAATTAATGGAAATGGTTTGTCTTGTCCATATGATGTTATTCCATTGGAAGTTTGTGTTTTGCATACTCTATGAAATCTCTGTTTGAAAATGGTAAAGTGGAACACGTGAAAAGAAAATGTAATATTCTGCCCTATGTTCAATAAATGATTTTGGAAGGAATAAAAGAAATAAGTTGTAAAATTGCCTTTGGAAATCAATAAATGAATGAAATGCTTTTCCCAAATTGCATTGTTAAATTGAATCTGATCATATCAATGTATTGAAATCTCTGTTTGAAAGGAAGAAATGCGTGTGAGAAAAGTGCAAGTATTTTGTCTCTTTGAAATGTGAAAAATTGGAAATCAGTATTGCATTTTGGTCTTGAATGGTTTGTTTTGAATCAAATAAAATGTGTTAGATTGGAATTGGAATGTATTCTAAATACTTGGAAGAAGAAATGGCAAATAGATCCATCAAAATTTGATCCCTGTTATTTGTAATTTCAAACTGCAATTAATTAAACCAAAAATGCATAGTTCAAACCTGCAATAATAAAATAACAAATTAAATGATTGAATTGAAGTAGTAGGCCCTAAATGAGTTCAAATAGACTAAAACACTTAAGGAAATATTTCAAAACTTAGCAAAATCGGGCTCAAACCGTTTTGCAATTGTTTTTTGTCAAGAAACGGAAATGCTCAAATTTGCAAGTCAATTAGACAAATTGAACCTTGAATCCTTCCTTAAATCCATTTAGGAACAATCCTCCATGTCTATTTGACATGTTGAGAGAGGAAGAAGATCAAATTGAATAGATCTAACAAGTTAAAATTTACCAGTTCACACTATAAAAGCCTGTAGGCCATTTTCTTAAAATTTAACTCTTAAACTTTATCAAAACCAAAAACTATTGAGCTCCGTGCAAAGAGGATGTCGAGATATTTCTAGAAATTCCTTGTTTTCCCAAAACTGAGCTCTCTATCAAAATTTATGGCCTTCTAAAGTTTTCTTCACTTAGCATTAAAATTTGGGGAAAATTTTCCTTGGTAGGCCCGCGGCCCAAATTTTTCCCTTAGGGCTTAGGAATTTTTTTGGGAAAATTTTCAAAAAAATTCTACCACCCTACCGATCTGCAACCAATCATAGGCTACCACGTGGCACCATGAGGTGACAAGTGGAGGGGGATCCTCTTTCAAACTTAGTGTTCTCAAAAAAATTTTGGGAAAATTTTCCAAACTTTCCCCACCGGCCTACAACCAATCAGGTGATGCCACGTGGCGTCATGAGGCATCGGCGGAGGAATGGGTCCCTTTATATCTTTTACAAATGAGAAAAATTTTGGAAAATTTTCCACGTTTCCCCCACTATCCATCCGGCCTGCAGCCAATCAGGGGCTGCCACGTGACATCACGAGGTTCCGACGGAGGTGCGGATCTATGTTCCCTCATAGCCCTTGGGCGTTAAGTCAATTTTATCCCCACCACCCTGCCTTCCCCACATTGGCTTAGGTGATGCCACGTGTCCTTTTCGGTCTTGCAGGAGTGCGGGTGCAAAGTTGAATTTTCTCCACTCGTGAGAGAATTTGAAAATGTCTCCCGTCGCCCCGCCTTTCCCTGCTCTTTCCCGCACTACCTTAGGGAGTGCCACGTGTCCCTTATGGACTTGTAGACCCACGGGACTACGGGAAAAAATATTATTTTCTCCCCCGCATGGTAAAAAAAAATTCTAAAGGTCTCCCCATGGCTGCCAACCTGCCCTTTGGGCAAATTTTCACCCTTGGGCCCGCAGGCCCGCTCTTGGGGAAAATTTTCACCCCAAGGCCCGCCGGCCCATAACTTGAAAAATATGAGGAGTTAGGAGGAATTATTTATATCAATGGAAAGGTGAGGAAATTTCCTATCCAATGAGAATAATTTAGGATTTTTTTAATGCATTAAGGGTGATTAAAATCAATTTTAAACTTTAGGCCTATTAGAGAGTTTGTTCGATGAGGATTTTCCCCTTGAACCTAATTGAAACTTCTAACCCTAAATTTTGGACCTTGTGACCTCTAATAATTATTAATAAAATAAAAGTATACTCTAGTAGATTAGAATTGTTCTGGAACCTATTAGTGATAGTTGTTGTCTTGTGACATGGTTGTAGAGTCTATTAATAAAAAAAATCCATAATTTTCATAACTAATCTTAGGTTGTTCTTGGATCTTAAGTGGGTTGTTTTAAAGGGTGTTACACTTGCTAACATAGCCATGGGTTCAAAATATTGGACCTTTGCGCACACTAAGAAAAAAACTTGAGACATGAACTGTAAACCTAGCACACTTGTAAATCTAGAAAACAACCTTGTTTGAAAATTGAAAAAGAAATAAGTATGAAGAAATATTGCATTACTCTGTTCATTTGAACTACCAGAATTAAAATGATAATAAAATAATAAGTTGTTTGAGTTGTTGTGTTTTCTTAGTGGCATTTTTTTAAACCCAAGTAACTAAGAATGTCAAATTAAATTGATGTTTGTGAACTTATAAGTAGTGGAAACTTGGTTCCCTTTTGAAAATGTGTCATTTTTACAAGTCCTAAATCTTGATTTAATTGTATGATGCGTTAAGCCTTTTGAGACCCTTCCTTATTAAATTTTTTGGAATGATGAGTTTTATGGTGTGATTCTTGTGGTTGGATAATAGTGGTTGTGTTCTGGGTTGGGAAGAGTTAATTAGAAGTTGTTTAGAGCTTCCTTCCTTCAGTGGTTAGGAAAGAGGGTCTGGTTGTCGGTTTCCATTTTGTTACCCATATGGGAGAGTGGACATTAAGTCTGGGTGTCATCTAGGACCCAACCCTACGTATGTGTTCTTAGAACTAACCTCGAGGCAGAGTACCCCTATTGGTGGCCATGAAGGGCTGTGGAGTGAATGTGGTGTTAAATTTTATGTTTTACATTCGTAATATTGTGTTATTTTATCAGGGACCAACATCTTATGTTATTTTATTAGGTACCAATGGCTTCGAGGCCGTCTTTTGTATTCAAGGGTATAGTCCCTTTCAAAAACTATTTTCCAATATTAAAAAAACATCTTATGTTATGATTGATTTGAGAAGCTCTAAGGCTTTTTTTTTATTTATATTTATTTTGTGAGAATTTTCTGACTTTGCAATGCAGCTACTTAGCCACTTTCCTTGATTGGTGATATTTCTTGGACTTTATTTTGATTGGTGACTCAAAGCTCATTATGTTGTTGGCTGCTTAGCTAAACGTTACGTGGATTTCTTCTTGCATGATGATGAGTTGGTTCTATGCTACTTGTATTCATACATTTTGTCATATGGGGGTACACCCTAGGTGTCTTGAATGTCCTCTTAGGTGCTTAAAGTTATGCCTTGGTTTTAGATGCATGGAACCTTGAGTGTATCTAGGATCTTAGAGTGACCTTTTCATTACTCGACCTTGTTGGGAAGAGAGTTCGTTGTGTTGTGCATTCTAGTTGGTAGCCTATTAGTGGTGGTGGTGATTCTCTTACAATCGATAAGAGCTTGAACCTCATCAGAGTAGAGGTGTTTAATTGTGGGTTGATGAATTATGGTGGGATCGGTTTGCTTTTGGCTGGCTATGGATGTTAGTGGAAAAGTGTTTGTCTGGTAGTGGCTTCTCTTCGATGGCATGCTAGTTTTATCAAGAGTTCCTCATTTCATTATATTAAGTAGTGACTTGAGGATTGTATGCATCTTGGTAATTATGGTTAGATTTAATCCCATTCAAGTATTGTGTGTAAATTAAGTGTCTATTTTCCCTCTTGACCTATAAATAAGTCTACCCTTTCCTTAACTTTTTTAGTTACTATGAATAATACTCTATGACCTATTAATTTTGGATTACGTGGAGACACTTATGGATGCTTTGAGTCTTTTGGACCATGACGTTGGTGATGATAGTATAATTAGACCTTGATAATTTAATCTCGGTGGTATTTTATAATGTGATTCTCTTGTGAAACTATAACTCTTGGTCGTAAAGCCATGTTGAATAAGATGGTTGATTGTCTGCTTACATTTGACGCTTCTAATGAGTATGTGGTGTTCTTATAGTTAAAATATTTCCTTTTCATTTTGATTGCTTGGTTGGTGGTATCTTGTGGTAATATGGGTGTAGATTTGAAAACTTTCCTTGTCTTATCAGGTGAGTAAAATATTTTTCCAAAACAAAAAAGTGTTAAACCCTAGTAGATTAGTAAAAGTAATTATGCTTCCTTAATGGGTCTTCCTCGTAAATTATTTTGAGAACTTGTAGAAACCCACTAGGAATGTTTTATGATACTTGTAATTAGTGGAAAAATATTGAAATATTGTTGTGATCCATGTTGGTTGATTGTTTCCTAGTTCTTACCAAATTAATAATGTGCTTTCTATGTTGAACGTCCCTTGTTTCCTTAGAATTAAAAATGTGATGTGTTGAATTACCTCTCTCTCCCATAAAAGTAATAGTGTGATATGTTTACCGTTCCTTCTCATTGAAATTTTGTTGAAAAATTGACTCACCCAAACATCATAAAACTATAATTGAGGAGATTTGGCCTTGAAGCTTAATAAATAAACTGGAACATAGAAAGAGAAAATGGTCCTTGCTTTAACCTTGGTAGATTAATAGAAGGAATAAAAAACATGTAGAAGAACAAAAGGAAAAAAATTTGTCCATCTACCTCCCCTAGGAGTAAAATAAATACTTTTTCTCTTTTCCACCTTTACGAATGGTCGAGATATCATGGCCACCTTAGTGGTGATCCTTATAATGCAAACATGTGATATCAGAATAAAAAGGAATATTTTAATTAAGAAAACTCATAAAGGAATGTGCTAGGAAAAAAATGAAACTACAACTTTTGACTTAATTAGTTGAGTTATAAAATAAGTAAGATTTATGTGTATTGAGTGCAATGTATAGTTGAACTTGTAGTTCTATCACCTACCTGAAATTGTGAAACACCGATGGATAGTAATGTGTTCTAGTTGCTTAGTACTTCTTGTTCATAGATGTATGTGCCTTTCTTGTGGGAGTTTTGGGTCATCATACCCTTATCATCCTATAGCTCGACGAATGTGAGTTGTGGTCCTTTTGGATTGAGACTTATTTGTTGTTTGAGAAGTAACCTCCTTGCGTGTTGTCTTGTCCTTAGAGACCTAAGTTATTGTAATTTTAAGGAAACATATGTTAAGGATATAAAATAACTTTGGGAAGTCTTCTTTTCTTCATATTTTCTTGGGTCACCTTGTTGTTGTTGCCCCTTTTCCATTAGGATGGAAAGTGCAAGATGATGTTATTCACTTTTGATACGATGCACCCTTGGATTGTAATTGGACCTCGTGTTACTTTTTATTCTACCTAGTGACCTTGAGTGGTCCTTGGTTTTTCTTGTTCTCTCTTTATGGTTATTGTCATGCCCGCCTCGTAGGACAACATAGAACAGCCTAAAAAGTTAATTATTTTTTTATTTTTTTGGAGTGCGAACTAATGTTTCACCTAACCATTCTCACTAGGTCTTTAAATTCTCAAAGATATAATCTTTTAACCAAATTGCTAAAACCATTATTTCGAGTTAATTTGATTTGTTTAGCTTCGAATAATTTTTACACATTTAAAAATAATGTAAATGTCACATTTAATAATTCACTTTCATGAAGAAATAATCTACCCATTCATAATTAAAATTTCATTCCCTACTCAAAAGTTTATTCCCACAATATTACTTAAATTCAAAAGTGTAGAGGGTCACTTAAGGACCCTAGGATCAAGTCCATCTTAACCCTTGATTTCCCTTTTTCCCTAAGATTTCCCTAATTTCTTTATCATTTCCTCTCTTTTGCTTTCTCATGTTATTTTCTCATTTTAGATTTATTTCTTCTTGCAGGTTGTGTGGAGGATCCATGGAAGCTTATCCATTTCTTATGTCTTCCTCCTTTGGTGATAACCGTCTCTCATCCATTATTTTCTTCTTTTTTTTTTTTTGAAAAGAATACATGTATTTTTTTGTTTGTTGTATGGGGGTGGATCTGTGGAAGAACCTATGTAAATGTGAAGGCCATGTGAGGAGGTTGTAGAGGGGGTGGGAATGTTGGTGGTGATGTGGCGGGCGGCATTGGAGATGGAGGGAGGAAGGTGGTGATGTGAGGCGGCGGGATGGGACTGCATGCTACTTGGTAGGGGCGAGATAGGGGGCACGGTAGCGGGTAGGGGGCGGAGGTTTTATGGGGTGGGGGGCAACACTGCCCCACGAGATCTGATTACGAGGGTGGGGGCCGAACCCCTCCCCACCCCCACACACACACATTATATATATATATATATATATAATGTTATTTTTAAAAAATGTTTTTTTTTTTATTGTTGTTTAATTAAAATTTGTTTTAAGTTTATTTAAATACGTAGTTTAAAAGTAATATTTGTATATTGTAGTATATATATATATATATATATATATATATATATATATATAATCAAAGTTTTTACAATAGAAAAATGTAATATTCAAGAATAAATCTGCAAAATAGATTTAGGTGACCAAAACAATTTAGTGATGACCTACAACTTAACAAAATGTAGTTGCCTTTTTTTTTTTTGAAACATACTACATTATATACATGTTGATGTTATTTTTATTTTTTGAATGTCATGATAGAGATTGATAATAAGAGCAAAGGCATCAAACTTTTTATGGGAAAAGAACCTAAAATTTCAACTTCCATTAAATAAATAAAAAGGGAAGTTCTTTCTTTATCAATGTAATTCCAAAGAACCATTCCAATTTTCTTGGAACACAACAAAAATAGATTTCTAAGACCTTCATAATATGTAAGGAGATGTACATTTCACAAATAATAATAATTTCTTCCAAGGTTACACAGCAAGTTTCTTATATCAAGCAGATTTCTTTTCAAATAGACTTTTTGTTTGTCAATTAATCATTCCAACAACAAAATCTTGTGAAGTGAATGTAAAAAAATGGTTCTATGAAATGTATTTTAGAGGAAGTCAATATTTTACAAATTTTCCTTACAATCTCTCAATAACTCACTACTTCATATTACATACATGCTAAATACACAAGATAATCATCCAACAACTTCCTTTCCAAGGTTGCAAGAAGGTCTTCCAATACAAAAGACTACCAATCTTACAAGTGATTCCAAATCACAAGGAGGATGCTTTACAAAATAGGAATACCCTTCAATATAGCCATATCTACCGGAGTTACAATACAATAGAGTTTCATAAGGAGAGAAAAGAACAATAAGATGCCCAAGAGGTCACCCACTCCAACTTGAGAGCCAACTTCCATGTCTTCCCAAAACCATGCAAGGAGAAAAAAGAGCTTGTTTTCCACCCAACCATAGGCATCATTACATGCCTCTCCCAAGGTTGGGATGCATGCTAGCCTCCCCCAAGCCCATGGGAAAGAGGCAACTAACCACAACTTGCACAAGTAAGAGGGTGAAGCAACCAAGAACACTTTCACATGGAAACAACAAAAAAAAAAGAAAAACATAAATCAAGACTCAAAGTTTTACAAGGAGGAGAACCCATGTTCTTCCTCAAAGGTGGGGAAGAGAGGAGAAAGTTCTCCAAAAATTTTATTCCAAAAATTTCTTGCACAAAGAAACAAACTCCATACCCTCCTTATTGCTCCTAATTTCAATCCAAAACCCTCCTTATTCCTCCTCCCTTTCTCCAAGTCCTTCTTGGAAGGATTTTCAAACCCCAAAGGGGTTTCCTTACCAAGAATGGGGAAGGAGATTCAAGCCAAATGAATCAACTTCCCCACCTCAACCATTGAGGGGAAACATTAAGACCCTACAATGCTTGTCCATCAAGCCTTGAGGATTGAGAGGGAAAATTCCTTCTCTCTTCCCCCACACTCCAAAACTCCATCATGCCATATGATGGAGGGAGTAAAACAAACAACAACCAAATAACAATACCATGCATGCAACCCATCTAACAACTAAGATAAATGCAACACAAGCAAAAGGCATAAGATCCTACCTCAAGGAAAGCTCTCCAACTTAAAATTTCTCCACACCTTGACTCAAGCCAATCTCCAAGCTCCAAAATCCACAAGCATCCCAAACAAGAAGTTTCAAAAAAAGTCCCTCTTTTCCCATGAATGGGAATTTGAAGAGGAGAAAGCAAGCATCCTCACAAATGAGGGGGTGACATGTGTCACCCCTCTCTTTCTTCAAGGTCAAAGATGCCAAAACAAAAGAGAGGAAGGTAAAATTTTCTTTTTTCCCTCTTCTCCCAAATTCCCTTAAATGTTAGCAAGACAAAACTAGAGAAAATTTTGATAAACACTCAAATCCACATCCCTTACATGGATGTGACTAAACAAGAGATAAAAAAGGAGGGAAAACTCCCTCTAGTCTTGAAAATAAGCCCCCTACCCATTAGGTAGGGTCCAAGGGCTCATTTTTATGTTGGGGGAACTCCCAAGCTAAAAAGGGGTCCCCAAAAATGCCCAAAATACCCTAATTTCGGGTTTTGCATTTTTTGCACAAGGGTAGAGGGTGTGGGGACCACCCAAGGGTCTCACATGTGACCCTAAACCCTTGTGATTAAGTGACTCATTAACAAAATCAAAAATTTAAATGAAAGTGGGATTATTAACTCCCAAAACCAGTTTACAACTCCACTAGTAACCCTAAACAAAATTAATAATTCAAAGCACAATACATTACATAAATTGGGGTCACTCATAGTGCCCAAAATAATAATCTCCTATACTAAGGCTTCACACAATGAACATGGCTAGGACTCGGTCCCGTGAGTTGCTTTGTGCAAGATTGAGAAGTCGACCTAAATCCCACGTTCTCCTGTAAACCTGTCACCTGCACACTCATTGCACACATTAACCGCACATGTCCGATACAATATAATTCAATGACATAGTAAGATATCAATGCATTCTAAACTAACCTAACATCCTACTGAAATCAAGATGTGACAACGTGCACAATTATACTCAATATTCCAAAAGTTAGACAAGATGATACATGACATATAACCATAGAATTCCACATGCAACAACTATCCATTATTATAATTATGTTCCAAACACAACATCATATCCATTAGTATCCATGACATTATAAGAAAATGTGACAATATAGAAATTAAGCTAAATTGGCGCTATACGCCTAAATGTCCACACATGTCTAATAAGATCAAATATCTAAATATAATGTCCAAGATATAACCAATCACTATCAAAACCTGTCTATGAGCAAAGAAACAACAAGCTACTAAGCTATTAAAAGTGTGGGCACTACAGTTATTCTGAGCTTGAGTAGGAAATAAGATAAATAAATCCCATTGTGCTATAATGTATGGTACTTGTATTGATATGTTAGTTGCTAGGAGATATAAATTTTTTTTTTTCTTTTGCTAAATGGTTGACTTCTTTAGATTTGGTTGGTATGGTGTGTTTGATTCTTAAAAAAAAGTGTAAAAATCAGACTATAGGAAAACTTGTGGTCTTGACTTCACTTTTATTACCATGAAAAGTTAATTGTACCCTCTTGAGATTATAGAAGTGCTTTCCTGGAATAGTTCCTTGATTTTAAATGTTTTGTTGATTTAGGTGTCCTTGTTGATTCACCTCATCCTGTGTGATCCTCAAATTATGGGACCTTGAGTAGACTTGTTCCTCATGCAAATTTGGTCATAGTTGATTTTTTCTAGCCTTGTCTAGACAATGAACCTTGAAATCATGGCTTAAACATGTAGAAACCTTAACTTTTATTAATGTAGTATGTTGTATTCCTTGGGAAACTATGTGGTTGTTCTGTAACTCATGGAATTCTCCTTATGATTCCTCTACTTTGCGGTTACTCTTAATACTCTTTTGAACTCTTCATGTTATATTGTTATATGTGGTATCTTCATTGATAGCGTAAATTTATTCTCTAGATGTAAGTGTTCGTAGCCTTGCATGTAGAAAGCTTAGAACTCATCCCTTGCAATCTCCCTTCTTCTTGCTAAATTGCATTGGACCAAACTTAGGTTTTGTAGACCCACACTTGTTTGAAGAAATCAATCCCATAATGGAGTGATCATTTTTCTATTGGATTTGCTCCTATCTCTCTTTCTAGTGAATTCCTAGAGGAAGTCGATTCTAAGGGGAGGGGGATGTAGTGCCCACTTCCCTTTGACACTTTTGATATTGATCATGACATTATTGACTATACCATGGACATTGTTATAGTTTTGATTTAGTATGATAATTAGATGTTAGAGCATGGATTATTGTTGACTCTGATTCATATATGATGCATGATGATCATTAGAGAAATTTTTATATATTGATGTTGATATACTGTTTGACATGGTTATATTATAGATGTTGTTCAGACTTGTGATAATTGGATATTTTGAGTAGACCTAGAAAATGAAAAATTGAATTAAAATTGATGATGATATAGTTGTTGATGAAATTTTAAGTGACGTTGTTGATTGGCTTGATGATTGTTGTGATTCACATATGTTTTGATGACTTTGGAAGTATATTATATTCATTTAGATGTTCTGATGTGGCCATGAGGCCGAAGGAGGTATTTGTTTTCTTGCAGGTTAAACTATCACAACAAACATCAGGGGATTGGAGACCAACCACATTGAAATTCTAGATGAATTCATCAAGGTCACCATGGCAACATGTTTTTGTGTGTGTGTTGTTTTGTTAGGGATTCCCATGGGGGGGATTACCTTGAATGTGACCAAAGGGCTTTATGTATTTATTAATGTGGTTTCTTTTATTAATGTTTTCATGTGTTTATTTTGTGGTGATTTTACCATTTTTCATTAGTTATTAAATGTTGTGTTAATGTTGTGAATAATCGTATTGTTAAAGTAAAAAAATCAATATGTCATAAGAAAGTAATTAGTGAAGTGGTTGGCTTTTGTATTAAATGTTGTAAGTATGTGTAAGTGACCTTATAAGTGATGTGATGTGTAAGTTTACTTGAGTGTGAAACACTCCACCTTCTTGGAAATTGAAATTTTTCCTTGGAGGCTGATTTTGGAGGCTTGTGGGACAAGTAAAACTTGTCCCATACCTCTTAATTTTATTTACCAACCATACCTATGGTTGGAGGGTTGAATTTAGACCTTCTTTATGCATTTTGATATGACTAATTGTAAGTTTTAATTGCACTCTTCTTACATTTTATTAAATTCAGTCCTTATGGGGTGTGGGATTTTTGGAGTGTGTAAGTTTATTGTCATATTATTCACCCACCTCTTTATTGTGCATTGGAGAATGAATTTGACTTTTGTGTTGGAGTTGAAGATGTGTGATGTGGCATTCTACATGGATCCACCTCATCCTATTCTCTTCCCTCTTCTATAAAATTAGAACTCCTTTCTTTGTTTTGGGTTGTTGAACATTTTGCATACTTCCTTTTGGGTGAAATTTTGTTGTGTGGAGCTCTTTCTTTTGGAAGGAGATTGGAGACCTTTGCATGCTTGTTGGTTGTTGATTTTGGACTGTATTTTGGCATTGGAAAGCTTGTTGTTTTGGAACTTAGACAACTCCTTCATGGAGAGGTAAGAGCTTGGCTCTTGAAATACTCTTTTTCTTTATGAATGTACATGTTATTGTGTGAATGTTTTAGCATGTTTGTGGGTTGTTTGGGTAGACTGCCTAGGAATGGTGTAGGAGAAGGCTATGGGGAATCCATGTGGGGGGATAAGGGAATGCCAGTGGCATCAGAATTCATGTGGAGGGAGTTGGGATTGGGTTTCTACCTTGGAAAAGAAATGGCATTGCATTTCTTACTTTGTGGGGGCATAAGGAAATTTGTGGGGGGCATAAGGAGGGATTGTGGGGGGCATAAGGATATATGGGAGATGTTTTATATTGGCGGTCTGTTACAGGTGGATACCCAATTCCCATTGGGAGGCATAAGCAGCTTCCCCCATAGTTTCTTGCTCCTTTGGCTTGCTTGGTGAAGCCTTAGTATTGCTTGTCATGTGTTATTGTAGTTGTAAAAACTACATTCTATTTTGGACTGTGTTTTATTGTCAAAATGTTGTGTGTATGTTTTATGGAAGCCTATTCTTGCCATGAGTTGGATCAAATATTTTATTTCATTGTGGTTATGGCTCATGGGTCAATGAAGAAGGATGGTTTCCACTTTTCATTAGATGTCTTGGTTGGGTGGAGAGCGTTTCCTTTCCCCTACTCTAGTTGTGATCAAAATTGAAGAAAGAGAAGAATGCATGTTGTTGTTATGGAGCTGAGAAAAGATAGTTTGACAGTCCCTTGTGAAATGAAATCTCATTTTAACCTTTCCCACTTGAATTGGATGACCTTATAAATGTTTGTAATGGAAGGATGTTGTCTTGACATTTTGCAAGTGGAAATTGGAAATGTAAAAGAGCTATACTTTGTATTCTGTTTAGGAAGAATGTGAAAGAATGAAATGTATTTGGTATACTACATTTTGTAATCAAATGAAAAGGAAGTAGTAAGATTTCATTTGAATTAATGGAAATGGTTTGTCTTGTCCATATGATTTTATTCCATTGGAAGTCTATGTTTTGCATACTCTATGAAATCTCTGTTTGAAAAATGGTAAAGTGGAACACGTGAAAATAAAATGTAATATTCTGCCCTATGTTCAATAAATGATTTTGGAAGGAATAAAAGAAAGAAGTTGTAAAATTGCCTTTGGAAATCAATAAATGAATGAAATGCTTTTCCCAAATTGCATTGTTAAATTGAATCTAATCATATCAATGTATTGAAATCTCTGTTTGAAAGGAAGAAATGCGTGTGAGAAAAGTGCTAGTATTTTGTCTCTTTGAAATGTGAAAAATTAGAAATCAGTATTGCATTTTGGTCTTGAATGGTTTATTTTGAATAAAATAAAATGTGTTAGATTGGAATTGGAATGTATTCTAAATACTTGGCGAGAATAAATGGCAAATAAATCCATCAAAATTTGATCCCTGTTATTTGTAATTTCAACTGGCAATTAATTAAACCAAAAATGCATAGTTCAAACCTACAACAATAAAATAAAAAATTAAATGATTGAATTGAAGTAGTAGGCCCTAAATGAGTTCAAATAGACAAAAAATTTAAGGAAATATTTCAAAACTTAGCAAAATCGGGCTCAAACCATTTTGCAGTTGTTTTCTGTCAAGAAATGGAAATGCTCAAATTTGCAAGTCAATCAGACAAATTAAACCTTGAATCCTTCCTTAAATCCATTTAGGAACAATCCTCCATGTATATTTGACATGTTGAGAGAGGAAGAAGATAAAATTGAACAAATCTAATAAGTTAAAATTTACCAATTCACATTATAAAATCCTGAAGACCATTTTCTTAAAATTTATACCCTAAAATTTATCAAAACCAAAAAATATTGAGCTCCGTACAAAGAGGATTTTGATATCTTTTCAGAAAGTCCTCATTTTCCCAAAACTGAGCTCTCTATCAAAATTTATGGCCTTTTGAATTTTTCTTCACTTGGTGTTGAAATTTGGGGAAAAGTTTCCTTGGCGGGCACGCGGCATGAATTTTTCCCTTAGGGCTTAGGAATTTTTTTTGGAAAATTTTGAAAATTTTCTCTATCATCTCGCATCCAATCAAATATTTCCACGTGGCACCATGAGGTGACAATGGAGGGGCCGATCCTATTTTGAACTTAGCGTTTTCAAAAAAAATTCCAAACTTTCCCCGCTGGCCAGCACAATCAAGTGATGCCACATGGTGTCATGAGGCATCAGCGGAGGAACAGGTCCCTTTTTATCTTTTGTGACTCAAAATTTTTTTGGAAAAATTTCTAATTTTCCCATTGTCCGCCGGCCCACGACCCAATCAAAGGCTACCATGTGGCATTGCGAGGTGTCAGCGGAGAGGCACAGGTCTATGTTCCCTTATAGCCCTTCGGGGTGTTAAGTAAATTTCCTCCCCACCACCATGCCTTCCCCGTGTTGGCTTAGGAGATGCCACATGTAATTTTCAGTCTCACAGGAGCATGGGTGTAAAGTCAACTTTTCTCCCCATGTGGCGAGAATTTGAAAATGTCTCCCATCGCCCCTCCTTTCCCGCTCTTTCTTGCTTTGCCTTAGGGAGCACCACGTGTCTCTTGTGGACTTGCGAGACCCGCGGGAGCATGGGCACAAATGTGATTTTTTCCCCAAAGCCAAGTAAATTTTTTTCTAAAGGTCTCCCGTGGCGCCACCTGCCCTTTAGGAAAATTTTCACCCTTGGGCTGCGGAGGCCCACTCTTGGGGAAAATTTTCACACCAGGCCTGCTAGCCGGCCCATAACTTGAAAAATATGAGGAGTTAGGAGGAATTTTTTATCATTGGGAAGGCGAGGAAATTTCCTATCCAATGGAAGTAATTTAGGAATTTTTTAATGCATTAAGGGTGAGAAAATCAAGTTGAAACTTTAGGCCTGTTAGAGAGTGTGTTCGGTGAGGATTTTCCCTCTGAACCTAATTGAAACTTCTAACCCTAAATTTTGGACCTTGTGACCTCTAATAATTATTAATAAAATAAAAGTATACTCTAGTATATTAGAATTGTTTGAACCTGTTAGTGATAGTTGTTGTCTTATAACATGGTTGTAGATTCTATCAATAAAAAAATTATTCCATAATTTTCCTAACTAATCCTAGGTTGTTCTTGGATCTCAAGTGGGTTATTTTAACGAGCGTTACAAAATTGGTATCATATTTTTGTCATGTATTTTTATGAGGAAAAATTCGGATGAAAACAAGACAACTTTACACCGGTGTCAAATTTTTTGTTTGTAAACCCTCTCGAGCACTCCTTCAAGTTAGTTCTCCCTCTATGTCATGCATATCCCTATCCTAAAATTTCTCATATGTATTGTAATAAACGTTCCAAACTTTTTGAAATAGGAAAAAAATTTCATGAAGTTCTTTTGATACAATGCTTCTTAAGGAAAATTCTTTAGTAGACTTAGAAATGGCTATTTCTTAGCCTTTCTGAGATAAGTGTGCACCCTCTAGACAAATTTAAAGGACAAAATTAATAAATAAATGGTATTTAGGAGATAATAACATATTTTAAGTTTTATAGGAAAGTTTACGGAAGATTTTAAGGTTTAGAGACCAATACGGTGAAAGTGTGTTTTTGAAGGTGAAGGAACTTACAATTCATAATAGTGCACGACATTTAGAAGATGATTAAGGAGCCTCATAAAGATTTATAGATCAAACAAGATAGAATTTTAAATATAATTAAATTTTATAAATGATGGTGCTTTCTGATTTTTCACAAGACCAGGACGCTTCTTCCCACAACTATTTTCTAGTAGACACACCTTGCATTCCCTAGAAAAAATATATTTTTGAGGTGGTTACAGGAATAATTAGATCATCGGACATATCCCATTCATTTTATAATGTTTTTTTGATCCAAATTCATATAAATAAATTCAAAAAATTCCTTCTAGAGCTCTAGAAACTTATCTTTAAGGTTTCTCTCAAGGTATGCTCTTGCAGTTAGAATTGTTTTGAAGAGGACACATGTCACCTCAAGGTGAAGGCTCATTTTTCCCAATTTGTCCCATCCCTTTGGGGTAGTTAGGAAAATAATTTTTCTCATTCTTTTGTTTTCCCTCTAGTCCATCATATGATCCAAAAAGTCTTTATGAGGAAAGTTAAGCTCATTTCCACACCATTCTAGCCCTACCCATCGTGCAATAAAATATTTCCACTTGTCACTCCCAAATGAGGGATAATTTTTCTGCCCCATTTTCCCTATCCATTTAGGAAATTTGGGACAAAAAATTCACCCCATTCTAGGCATTTCTAAGGTCCTTCATATGACCCAGTCTTAGCCCTTAGGAGTTATTTTATTGCTCTCTCTCTCCTCCATAGAGCAATCATTTATTCCCACTTGTCATGCTCAGGTGAGGGTGAAATTTTCTTACCCATATGTCCCATAACTTTGGGATGAATGGAAAAAATAGTTTCAATCCATTAAAATATTATTAAAACCAAAAATTTACTAAATTTTTAAACTATCATGTTGTTTCTTCCTTCATTGTGCGTGTGTGAGAGGTGTTGTCGGAAAGTTTTAAAAATAAAATAAAAATTTCCATCTCATTTATTCATGAGAAATGCATGTATGATGAATAAATACACTTCAAAAAACCTCCATTAAACATGAAATTTATCTAGATACCATGCCATAAATTCTCCAAAATGACTACAAGTTCAAAAACTAAACAAATTCATATCTCCCAATTTGGTAGACGAAACTAAATGTAATTTCCACTTCCTTCCTCTATTCCAAGAACCTTAAATAAGTAATTAAATCATATCAGATTATACTATATATTTTTAATGGCATTACACCCTCATTTTTCTTAGCTTTTGTTTTTCAATTTTTGGATATTTCGGTATACGAATAGAGGTGAAAATTTGAACACAGGGTCCAGGGAGTGAGCCTATTCCAATGAAATTGTTATAATGGGAAACTAAGTTGGTAAATTTTAGTTTCTAAAAATATTATTTTTCTGGTGATTCCACTTAATAAAAATATTAAATCAACCAAAATAGTAAGTCTTCTTAGAACAATGTACTCAATGAACAGTGTAAGTGATAAACTAGGCAATTTTGTTCAAAAAGCGAAAAAACAAAATAAAGAAAAAAGAAACTACAAGCTGTCTAAAAATATAAGTTTAAAAAAATAGAAAATCATTATCAAAAGAGTTAAAAATAGTATTCCATATAATAAATAAGTTCAATTATGAGAAAAAGGCAAAAAAATCCCAAAATAGCGGGTCCTTGTTAAACCTGCTAAAATAGAAAGTCTTTGTTTTAGTTGTGAAAAGTTTATATTGGATCTATTTTCATCCATCTTGCTTCTTTTAAAAATATTCATAGGTTTCCCAAGTTTTGTAATATCTCAATAAAGGTAATTAATTATTTAGAAAGGTTTGGAGGCATCATTTTGGTTACTGATTTTGTACAAGAGTGAAGCAAAACATCACATGGTGCAACCGTTAAGAACAAGAAGCATTGTGCAAAAAGAGGAGATATTTAAGATATTTTTTGAAATTTAATACAAGGAATTAATTAAAAAAATTTATTCAATTTGGATTCATCATCATATTTCCTCGGTGAACTTAGGTGAGCTCGTGAGCTAAGAAAGTTGGCCAAAGTGAGTTGAGTTGTTTGAGTGAGCTCGGTGAGTTGTTTAAGGAAAGTTGGTTAAGTTAAGCATTGCAAGAAATATATGTTAAGAATGAGTGACTTATTGCACATCATCCAAGTATATAAGTATGTATACCACAAGGTTGGAACCTCCGGTGATGATCAAGAGTTAGTTCCACAACAAGCTACTAAAGATGTTTTAATAAGAAGTGTCATGTTAATCACTGAAAAACATTTTCCATGTATCCAATAAAATATTTAGAGTGAACCAAGGAAAAGGAATCTTACTATCATGCCCAGTCTCATCAAATCTTATGGATGTTGAAACCTAAGAGAAGAAAGAAAGCTCATACAACATCTCACTTCTTGGTGGCACTTCGGGTAATCGGTATGTTGAAATTTATAGTCCTAAGATTGAAAATCCTATTAAGGACATGACATAAAAAGACTATGAGTTGAACCACATCTCATTAGGTAAATATTCACATAAGGGTGACTCTCACTTGTTCAAGGAATCTTCTTCTTGCCTCCTCTCTTGGAATGAAGAATAAAAGTAAACAATTGTGCGATTCACAAGAAAGGTAAAATTTCCTAATGTTAACATTTAACCCTTCTTAAAACCTGAATTGACAATTTTTATCCTGTAGAAGACATTCCTATGATCATTAATGTTGACCTTGAGGTGGTAAATAAAGCACAAGGCTACATCATTTATGTGAAAGATAACAAGAAGTAGATTGAGAACATCATTGAGCCAGGAGAGTGATTGTTTTTGGATATAATTTCTCTCATTAAGTATGTTCTTGCAACATTTTAAGAAGTAAAAAATAATAAAGGAGTTTGAAAAAGAGGCGATGCACTTGGATGAGTTATTTCTAAAGGTATATGAGATGATATTCTTTGAATCTCACACTCTCATGAGTAAAAACATGTTTCTATCCTCTGTAAAGAACTTTTCACAAGTTTGGATCCGCATCATGGATATGAAATATAGAATTCTCAAGAATTCCATATCCAAGTAAGACTCTTTTGGACAACATGATTTTGAGATCTTGAATTATTTCTACAATTTTGTTAAAAGACTTGAGTTCCCTTCACTCACGGAGGATTCATCATCGAGAAGATATAATTGTTTTTTTTTAAGAGATGGTCAATAAAGAGGTAGGTGACTCTATCTCCTTGATGAAGGTAACTTATATTCCTTATCCAACATCAACGATTGCATTGCTGAAATTTCAAAGGATGAAAAAATAGCTTCATCAATGCAATACGATCGGTGATGTCCATGGGACCTTGACCAAGGTGTTGGGCTGCATTTTCATTCTAGAGGAGGATAAGTTGACAGTTTTGATAGCTCAATTCAGCAAGGAATTCAAGGATAAGGAGTTTGTTCCAAAAATCTTTATCGGGAGTCTTTATTCGAAGAAAAGTTCTTCATTGCTAGGAATTTCTTTGTCAGATACAATAGCTTATTCCTTCTTCTCTCTCCCCCCTCTTTTTTATCTCCCTCTTCTAATTTTTCATTGAGCGTAATTATTGTAGTTTGTTTCATTCACTTAAATGACTTTCAAAAGTTGAATTTTAAAAATCCCTTTAATTTATAAAAAGTGAACTTATTTCTCATATCCTAGGAAGATAAAAAGTGGCAATTTGAATGAGATTATGAGGAGTCCTTTAGGGGTAGGTGAAATGTCAATTCATATGGCTATAAATTGGGATGGATTCTCCATTCCAAAGGAGCCAGAGTTTTGTAGTTTATATGTTGTAGAAATTGTGGATTGTGGTTTTGGGTGTTGATATTTGTATCACATATGCACAAGAAATAACATCTATACTTCTTCCATTTCCATTTTCCTATGTGCTCCTCTATTTTTCTCTTATATGCACTTTGTAATTATAGTGATCAATAAAGATATTTGTGTCTTTGATGAATGAATCCAAAGAACTCTGTGTATGGGTTTTTTTGTCTCACTAGATAGCTTAATTGTTGCTTTTCTCTAATTTAATGTTGAAATAATCCGTTTATTGGGTGTGAAATTTGTTTGTTCCTACTCACGGTAATAACGTTCCTTTCTCTAATATTTATCCTTCACCTCTCACTATTGTAATTTCCTCCCTTGTACCTCATACAAGCACTTTGGCATAAGTTCGGTGAAGTCTTCCCTATGATCCTCGCCTATTTGGTCACCCCACAATAATAGATATGAGTATATTAGTCGTATTAAATAATAGGATTCTCCCCATACATAATAAGGAGGGGAATATCCTCTTGAGAATTAAGTGGAAATAAAATAATTTTCCATACGATAAATTATTTAACCAACACATACCATTCCAAACAACTCTATTATTCAACTTTAAATATTTTTATTACCTTGGTTAATGACGTTTGGTATCATGATATTCTTAAGAAAAAAGCATAAATACTTTCACTAATTGTGAACAAGATGACAAAAAATATACCTAATATTTCATCAAATGTTGGAATAATTTATCGATTAGTTCAATAACAACATGCCTAACAATAGGATATTGTATACATTTATCCTTAAAACCCAACCTTCAATATTAGGTGTGATCCTTATTTCCTACCTCTTTAGAAGAACCATTTACAAAATCACAAAACCAATGTTTCTCTATGAATTATATTTAAAATCCTTCATCTAAGAGCACTCAATTCCTCATGCACCATACAAAAAATAAGAATAATAATGATGCATTCATAAATACTCTTCCTTAAGGCACTTATTTTTATTATGACTATACATACATTAATAAATTTAATTCTAAACCATGGGAAAATACCCTTTTTTCTTCTCCTACTTGCTACAACCAACCTCTATCTAAGGAATTAAGATGACATCTAACTCAACCATTCACCATGGTTACAGAATATTCTCAACCTCTTCCTCAATTTCATGAAGAAATAAAATAATGTTGTTTCCATGATAATGTTTTCCACTCTTATCACAACATTCATTCCTTAGATCCTTTTCCTATACCTTCCTTCTAGGAAATAACATTTATCATGAAGCCATAACTCAATAAACACTAGATGAAGCCATCAAATAATATAATAAACCTAAAAATGTTATAAAAAAATAAGTGTATAATCAAGCCAATAATTTTTTCAAAGTTTATAATGAACCCCTTTCCATTTAATCCAATTATGAACACCCTAATTGTGGTATCTCTCAAAACAAATATACAACTACTAATATTTTTGAAACATTGTATTTCTCCACTAGTACATATAGGAAGAACATGGTTAATATTCATGGTACCAAGAATATTATTTCATGTATTGAGCCATCATATCCTCTTCTTCTACTAAGAAAATTATTACAAAGCCATATATCTAACTCAAACCTCACATGAAAAATCCTAAATTCTAAATTCCATGCCCCAGATAAATGCCATCATCCCTATGTAGAAATAGCTACATCTCAAATTTCATATTGGAATACATCATTTTATTTATAAACCATCAACCTCTATGCACTTACAATACTATCCCATTTGAGAGTGCTTTTAATACTTCTTACATGATCGAACCTTACAAATATATTCCCACTATGAAAGATCATGAAGACATGTTAGAAAACAATACAAACTTATATCTCTATACAACCCCTAATCCTTTATAACGCATTCAAACGGATACACCTCTCAGTTTCATTTTTTTTTTTTTCATTCAAAAATATTGGGACCATGTTGTTGATACTCTCAGTTCCTAAGTAACATTTTATTATTGTATATTATTCATACCTCACCTATTCATCATGAGCATATTATATTAGCAAGTATTGTTTATGAACATACCTTTTCTAGTCACTTTGAGATAAGAACCTACCCAAAACTATTTTAAAGACCTTCATGTGCCAATGTGAAGAGAAATCCACCTATACTAGCCTTTCTATTAATCATTCTATATGCATTCTCTTTGATCTTGATTCCATATATCCCAATGAGCTTCTCATTTGTGTAAATTACCATCACGTTTTTATCTCAGTCTATATTGACCAAACTATAGTATAGATATCCCTCATACATGAAGGTTCTAGTGCATATTTTCTTCACTTGATTTCATTAAGACACTTGATAGTTTATTGACAACCTAAAATATACTAGGAGAACTCATTAGATTTATAATTGTCCTTTGTATACCCCCTATGGATTTCATTTGGAACCTATTTTTATTCTTCATCATATTATCCATGATATACACATGATATTCAACTTCCTATGTATTATTATATCCTCTTAGAAATACCCTAGAACCATCACATGTGTTCACTCACGTCATCTACCTACAAATGTGTTATGTGAGCACACCTAAGAGTTATTTATAACGTGAAAGGTGACACTAATCCTCAAAAATTTTACCTCTTTTAAGCAATATAAGAAATTAAAAATTCATGATCTTCAAGGAATAAATCCCATCCTATTAAAGGTATATAAACTCTTCAACTATCCTTTATATTACCTTTGTGTTTATATTGGTCATCTTGAGGTCATGGGTCATACTCTACCCAACCTTCTCAACTCAAATGATGATGATCCTAATGAAATAAACATTAGGAAAAATACTTATGATCTCCCCTATAAAATTTTATCACAATTACCTCCTAATTTATAACCAAGTCCTTAAAATCATTTGCATTAAGAACCCTCTTATAAAACATCTCATTAAATATTAGAAAATAATCAAATAATGTACTATTGACATTAATACACTTGATTATTAAAATGGTTATAACCTAAAGCATATAATCTTAGCAAGCTATACCGGGGATAATAATGGATAAATTCTTCATTATCAAGAATCATTACAATATAATTTTATGTTAATGTAGGTTATTATTTATCCTTTTATTTATTTATTAGGATAATTCTTACACTTTTGTTAGTCCTACACTTTTTGGGTTAGCTTAATTAGGTGTTGTAGTTGTGTGGAGTTAGCTTACTAGTAATGTTAATGATTTGAGTTAGCTTACTAGTCTTTTGGAGTTAACTTAACTACCAATATCGTTATTGGGAGTTCTTCATCACATATTTAGGTAGTAGTTGCACTTCCCTCCTCCTATATGTACACATTTCTTATTGATTAATTCAAGTCATTGTATTTTAATGTATTGAGCATTATGGATTATGATGGATTTCCATATATGGTATTTTAACTCTTGTTTTACAAATCTAATGCGGTGTGCTATTATCATATGAGATCGCGGCTTGTAACAATATTATTATCATTCCTTTCATAGTATAAGAGTGATAGATGATGTATGCATCCATCTGTAGGTTTTTCTTTACAAGCAAGGGTTTATTATTTTCATGTATTCGAATTTGTTAGCACTTTTCTGCAAAGCATCTATTTTTATGCAAAAGCGAAGTGCACCATTGGATGTTGAAGGTGTCAATACCCTAGAATTGATTGTAAACTTGACCATGTTTTGAGGACAGTCAAATATGGAAATTTTAAAGGTTTCTTAGGCACATTTCACAAAAATCCGTACAATTATGTACAAACATATTTTTGACTCAAAAATTATATCAACTTTCTCGGGTTTTTCGATAAACATTTTGGTTTTCTCTCTTTTTTGATACAAGTGCCAGAAAAAGAGATATTTGCAGTCAAAGTTTGTATTAACAATTGTACTTTTTGGGTGCATTCTTTTATCCATTGGATATAAACATGTACCTTCCATATACATTATTTTACCCTCTAGATATTTCTATTTTGGATGCATTATTTTATCCACTAGATGCTGATCTGTACCCTTATGGTACATTCTTTTGTCCATTAGATATAAGCATGTACCTTCCGGATGCATTCTCTTACCCTCTAGATATTTATATTTTGGATGCGATCTTTTATCCACTTTGGACGTAGATATGCACCCTTGGGTGTGTTCTTTTACCCTCTGGATATTTTAGTTTTGGATATAGTCTTTTATCCACTGGATGTAGATTTGTACCCTCTGGGTGCATTCTTTTATCCATTGGATATTGATGTGTACCATCCGAATGTAATGATTTACCCTCTCGGATATTTAGGTTTTAGGTGCGGGATTTTATCCTTTAGTCACAATCTTGTATCATGTGAATGCACTCTTTTCCCCTTTAGACATTTAGGTGTCACGTGTACCTTTTAAAAAAAAGATCAGCATTAAAATATTATTTTAATAGTAAAACCTTCTAGAGCTCATAACTTTTGATCTGTAGCTCAAATTAAGGTGATGTTTTGTTTTAAATTTTCTATTTTTTTGGAGATCTACGCATTGGTGACATTGTTATACACATATTTAAAGTGTAAAATTTTTATTATTCATTGTAATATTTACATGCACTCAATTATAAAGTGTTAAATTTGGTGGGTGTTGTAATCACTTGTGGACGCAATTTCGGTTGAGCCCGACGTCCTAAAATTTTGGGTGTTGCATTCTTGTATCTATGGGTGTATACATTTATATCTCTCTTATTTGTTGAGATATTTTATATATGTATTTTCGACACTTTTTTGGCATGTTGAAAGCCTCTCTTATGGGGGATCTATTCTGGTGAAGCCCAATGTTAGTTTTTCAGTGTTCACGTAGTTGATTTTAGCAATTCATACAAATCTGTGGTATCACTCTACTCATTCAACAAAGTATGGGAGGGTGTGGTGTCAATACCAATTCTTTGGGTTTCGTGCCCTTGCCTTGTTACCTTGGCTTTTCTTAGATTGTGGCACTCATATTTATTTGGGTCCCATGTCCTTGCCTTGTTACCTTAGTTATTATTCTGGATTGTGATTTTTTGTTTGTAGCAGTTGATCTTTCTTCTTCAAATTTTGTGTCCTTACCTTGTTACCTTGGATTTTCTTGGATTGTGGCACTCTTATTTATTTAGATCTCGTGTCCTTGTCTTGTTTCCTTGGTTTTTCTTGGATCATGGCACACCTATTTGTAACAGTTGATCAAATTATGTTTGGTGTTTTTTTGCATTTTTGACATCACTCCATTGATAGTCTCCTTACATGGAGCTATTCTGGTGAAGCCTAGTGTCAGTTATTTTTGAGTTCTATGATCAAGCAATGGATTCAGACCACAATGTGTACCACACTTCTTCAGCATTATACAAGTTTTTGGAGTCGATCTTCTGATGATATCTTGCAGTGGTGTTTTTCTCTCTCTACTTTGTTATTACTAGTTTTGGGTACCTTGGGGTGTCCAATTTTATGATTTATTATACATGGGTACCTCATCAGGCGTTGTTTCCAGGACCCACCTTCTTTTTCTCCCACCTAAGCTATGTTTACGAGAGGGTGTTAGTGTAGGTTATTATTTATCATTTTATTTATTTATTAGGATAATTCTTACACTTGTGTTAGCCCTACACTTTTTGGGTTAACTTGCTTAGGTGTACTATTTGTGTGGAGTTAGCTTACTAGTTGTGCTGAGTTAGCTTCTCAGTTATGTAAAGTTAGCTTACTAGTATTTTGGAGTTAACTACAGTATTAGTTAGTTGGAGTTCTTCATCACTTGATTTAGGTATCAGTTTCACTTCCCTCCTCCTATATGTACATCTTTCTTATTGAGTAATTCAAGTCATTGTATTTTGATGTATTGACCATTATGGATTATGATGGAATTCCATATATGGTATTTTAGCTATTCTATTTTGCAAATCTAATGTGGTGTGCTATTATCATCTCGAGATCATGTCTTGGAACAATCTTCTTATAGTTCCTTTCATTTCATTCATATTATTACAACCATCATGGTCTCCTAATCATGCATACCTCCTAATTTTCACCCTAAGAAAGATAACCTCATCAATGATGAGGACTCTTTCTTTGACTTAGGATCTACGAGATAGTATTACAAACTAAAATCCTCTAATTATTGATCGATACTTGAGCCATATATTTTCCCTTAGATAACTCCTCTACCCTATGATACCTATAGTGATGTATCCTCATTCCCCCTTCTACTTCTCACAAGTTCATATGATTCTTCCCTCCACAATATCACCATTGAATCTTCTTTCCATTTCAACCCTCAACCCACATGTGTTTGAGACTAACTACACATGAAAGGAGGATCTTAGGCATGATGTTTCAAATTATAGATCCTAAAAATGACGTATGAAGAAACTTGGAGTAGAGATTAAGTGATGTCAAACAAATAAAGAACTCAACTCGGTTCTTCTATAATACTCTATTTCTCTTAGCATAGATTTTCTCAAATATAAATGATTCTTGTTTGGTGATCTCTCAAAAGTTATGAATATGGGAACCATCCCCTTATACACCTAAGAATATGTCTCAATCTCCTCCATAATGAAAAAAACATGCCATTTCATCATCTCGATCCCATACTACTTATCCTTTACCCCTATCACCCCTTCCATCATAATATCATATGCCCCAATCTCATCCATCATGAAAACAACATGCCATTTCATCATCCCGATCCCATACTACTTATTTTTACCCCTATCACCCCTTCAATCATAATATGCACTAAGATGTTCACACTTGATATCCGAATAGATTGATGATTTTATATTTTCAATATAAATATAAGTATTTTGTAATATCATCATCACTTAGGATAACCTATAAGACCTCATGACTCAAACTTGACATAAAATGATCTGTGTGAGTGCACCGACATTATAAATGATATATATCAAACTTTGGTATGTTTGTTTCCATGAGTGAGTTTAGGTGTTGTAATTGATGTAAAATCTCATTAATGAAAAAGAGGATAATGAAGGAGTGATATAAGATGCCTAATGTAGTGATGAAATGGTTATCTGAGGTATATCATGATGTCACGAGTAGACATAATGAGAATGGCTTGGCTTATTAGGCCTAATCAAGTGACCTAGTTAGCCTAAGTGATAGATTGTGATGGTTTGAGTTGTATGGTGACTTGAAGAGAATGTAAGAGATATTGAGATAATGGTTATAAATTTTTGAGACACATTTTTGAGATTGAGAGTATAGGTACAAGTTGATTCTGAGGTACATGTGCTCCTCTAGACCTAATCTAAGTGCTTGAAGACCAAATGGAGCATGAGAGTGAATTGTAGAGCTATAATAGATAATGAGATCATGCATTTTATTTATACTTAATTTATAAATATTTTCATGGCCTACTGGAGAGGTTTCATGTTGATGTATAGTGTTCTTCTACTTTGTTTTGGCTTAGAACATGCAAAACCCTAAGACCTAGTCATGCAAGTCATGGTGGTTGAGAAGATGTAGAGATATTTGTGGAAAGATGATGATTGGAGATGATAAAAAAAAATTCCTGGAGGTTTTAGATAAATTTTAATTCATTATGAAGATAAATTTTCAAGTTATGATGTTTTAGGAAAAACAGGGTCCAAGAAAGCATGTTTTCCAGCTCGATAGGTAACTTCATTTGCTCACTGATCTTACACAATTTTCATGGGACCTTGTGGATTTCAGGTACATTTTAAAATTAAGCTAAGATAATTTTAATGAATTATTTTCATTATCAAACTTTTATGAATGAATTTTAAGAAGTCAAACTAATTTTTAGTTCTTTGAAACCTTAATTTTCTAACAATGAGAGAATATCTTATTGGTAGGTTTCAATAATGGATTGGTTTTAAAAATATTATTATTTTAGGTTATATAGTACTCCTTCATATTTCCAATGAGGTATGTTATAGCTTGTGATAGTATGTGGGCCCCACTAAAAAAGGTAATTTTATAAATATTTTTAGTTTGTACAAAAGATGTCCATTGAACCTATTGACTAAATCACCATTTATGGAAGATTGGGAGCTTTAATACATTTAAATGATATTTTTAGGCCATGGTTAAGGTCCTAGAGTGTAAATTACACCTTGTTTTTGGGCCTAAAAGGACAGTTTAACAATGTTGGAAAATGGAAGTGCTTAAGAACTTGTGAGTTTGGTGATGGATTATAATGGATTTTAAGGTGTTTTTGACATCTCATAATACATTTTTCATGTTTTTTTGAGCTCTCAAAGTATACTGAGGTGGCATGGTTTAGGTCACAAGTTGACCTAGTATGACTAGTTCAGACAAGACTCCTTTGGTTAGAATATTGATGTAGAAGATAAGTAATTTTTCTTAGATGATGTTTTATATCAACTTGAGAGTGAATAAGGATGAATTTTATTTTTAGTGAGTGCATTGAGAGGTATTAAATAGGTTATAAATTGTGAAAACCTTTTGAGTTTCTAAAACTTCTTTATCAGAAGTTTAGTTTCCCAAAGAGGAAAAGATGTATGATTTGTATTGATGGATGTTTATTAAGGTATAACAAGAATTTTTTTTTTATAAAGGTCATTTGATTTACAATTATTGGTTACATGGTATATTTTAGGTGTTTTGTGTTGTCTTGAGATTCATAGGTGAATACGTCCTCGAAGTGTTTGTTTTGAGTAGGAAACAACCCTAATTAGTGGAGTTATGAAGAAAAGGAATGGTGTAGAATATTGTGAGCTGATGCATGATTTTTCTATGATGTATTAAAAATTTTGAATCCTTTTTAGGATCCAAAAATTAGGATGAAGTGTGTGAATGTCTTTGATGAGCTTAGTGATGTGGTTTTTTGCCTTATTGGGCTTGTTTAGTTGTCTTGATGCATGAACAACCTACACAGTTTAGTTTTATTAATGTATATGAATGTGTTGTTATATTTTTATCTTGTAATGACTGACCTCTTTGTTCATGACCAGCCTATTTCATGTTTTTGAGTTGAGATTCAAAAAAGTGCATGTTGTGTTCATTTTTGAACTAGTTGAGTAAGAAGGGTTATGATTGACCGAAAGAGGAAGTAAGGAGAGTGGTGAGGGGTTAATAAAAATATAATAAGAGCCATGAAGACTTGAATAATATTAAAAACCATACATGCAAGGAAAATTGATATATTCAAACCTTAAAGGAGATATTTTTAGCTAGTTAGGTTAAAGTGGATTTAAAGGTGTGTGAGTTAAATTAGTGATCTCCATAAGTTGTGGTAGAAAATATACATCAATGATATGCATCTAAATGTGGTTTAGTTTGTTATTGATCACCTTAGGTGGTTTTATCCTCCTTCTTGATTTGTTTCTTCTATAAACTAGGGTTTGGTTCTCCTTGTGAAGTTAGTGTTTCACTAAATTCTTTTAATTTGATTAATATAATGAAAAGTTTAGTTTTTTTCTTACCTTTGATGGTTTCCCACTTATATCTTGGGTTCTTGTGTACTCTTTCATGGTTATGCTCTTGTGTATGGTTTTTGGACATTGTTAAGATCATATCAATGCATGATTGAATGTTATTGATTTATATAAGTTAATTTGAAATTTTTAAGGACTTGAAGGAATGATTCAGCCCCCTCTCATTCCATTATGCTTCTAATAATTGGTATCATAGTAGGTCATTTTTTAAGAATTTTATCTCTTAAAAGGATACCCTTTAAAGCATAAAAATGGTGAGTCAACAAAGTGGAACTTCTTCTAGAAAAGAACCATTGTTTGATGGAATAAACTATGATTTTGGAGTCTAAAGATAAGGAATGACATCATGTCCTTAGTGTTTGATATTTTAAAATATTTTTCAGATGGATATACATCTCCTAAAACTCACCCAACAACTCTTGTAGACAATAAGTTGAGTAGTGACAACAATGCAATATTGTTTGACGAGGATCAATCTAGAATCCCATGCACATCAAAGAGGCTGCAATTCAATGGTAACGTGAATGCTCCAAGTAATAAAAAAGAATCAAACAATAATGGAAAATCATGCATAAGGAAAAAATAGGTCTAGCATTCTCATAGATTGAAAAAAAGAGGGTACATATGGGAGTGTTGTGTAACTCTCATGCCTAGAAAATTATTCCCTTCAAGAGGGAAAGAGGAGTTATGATTCCAAATAGGGAATATAACTCATATGATGCCACTAACACATATGACAAAGTACAAAATTCTATGATTTGGATTTATCATGTGTCATATAAATCCTAATACTTAAGACCTCGATAAGTGATATGATTTACCGCATGATGTGGACGAGACCTAAGTGATGACAAGGCCAATCACACACACCAATAGCCCCCATTCATCAAATATAAGGTAGAGGTCATGGAAATTCAAAATGGAAATAGAAATCCCCTAGGAAACTAAAAATATGTGTAAACAAGGCTTGGAAACTAAAGGCATGATAAGGTACCCATGTATAAAAAACAAATATCTGGAAATAATAATATGAGAAGAAAGATTAGAAATACCGAAGGTGATGGGTGACTACAACATACCTCACCCTAAGAAAATACTACAAGTTAAGAAACTTCTCCTTAATAAAGGGCTTTGTGAATATGTCTTTAACCTAATTAGATGTCTGACAATATTGCAAGTCAATTATTTCTTCATGTATTAGCTCCCAAATGAAGTGCATATGGATCTCAATGTGCTTCACTTGTTGATGTTGAACTAGATTTTGGTAAATCAAGATGGTGCTCATGTTTTCACAGTAGATAATGGTAGGCTACCAAAAGTGAATACCAAACTCTGTCAAGATATCTTGTAACCAAACAACTTCCATGGAAACGTTAACTTCTCCTTTATACTCCACCTCCGTAGATGATATGCAAATCACTTTATTCTTCTTACTAGACTAAGCGACAGGACCCAAACCAAAAAAGACATTGTATCTCGAGGTAGATTTCTGATGATCTTAATCACCAGCCCAATCAGAGTCTATATATCTAACCAAGTCAATTTTTTTCCCTCCTAAGTAGTTAATGTTGTCTTTATAAGTGCCAAAAACATAGTGAAGGATTGACTTGAATTTTTCCATTACAACTCATGAGGATCCTACACAAATATAGACATGATCTGAAAAACATACAATAGATCGATAAAGTGTGAGTAAGGTAAATCAATCTCCCCACCAACTATTCATAAAGGGTACCATAAACTAAGGGAGTAGAGAAATTATAAACCAACTTAACCTCGAGAAGGAGAGGAGTAGGAGAATTATTTTAATTACACATATGAAACTAAGTAAGAAAATAAAGGAGATCTTAGGTGTGAGATTACATTTCTGAGTCAAATTATGAAATTTTCATCCCAAGAGAGTAATGAAGAAAACCAAAGTAAGACATGGAGAGCTTGTTATCTAATACAATATTCATAAAATCAATGATAGAGGAAGATCTACCTGTGATCAACAAGTCATTAACATACAGAATGAGGATGAGAATGGATTCATCCTACTATATAATTTAAACATTTGTGTTAGGGTGGCATTGAGTGAACCCTAATATAAGTAGAAAGGAGTTAATCTTCACATACCAAGCATATTGAGTTGTGGAGCTTAAATTTTTCACATTAGAATTCTTTATTATCTTGCTGAAATAAATAGTAACCGGCATCAGTCAGTAAACTAGCTTTGGTCACCTAGGGACTAGTATCTGTCAAGGAAAGGAGGAACTAGTATCGGTTAGGGTAACTAACATGGGTTACATGTGCATATTTTTTTATTTAACTCGTGGGAATTAGATCTAACCTTTGATATAAAGTTTATCTAATGGTTGTAATAGCATAGCTAAGTTACCCTAAGTTTGTATATGGTTATATAAGCTATAAAAATAGGGTTAGAAATAAGAAGTGAGAATTGTAAGAAGGAATTCTTGGAGAGAGTAATAGAGAATATTGTGAGGAAGAAAGTACAATACATCCAGGAGGTGTGGAAGATTGTAGATCTTCATTGTATATTCTCTACAAATATTTGAATAATAAGATTGGTTTTTTCTTAGTGGACATAACCCAAACTAGGTGAACCGTGTTATATCTTGTGTGTGTGTGTGTGTGTGTCACAACAATTATTTCATGTTTTCCTTCTAATTTATTGATCAAGACAACAAAAAATAATATCAATAACTCCACATTGTTTAAGGTGTATTTATCCTTATGAATCGGGAGTGTAGTTTTTTATACCGTATGCAATGATGGAAAATTCATATATTGATATGGTTGCTTATTTCTAATAACTAGTCAAGATATAAATAACAAAGTGGTAACTTAATCTTACCATGGTCATTATTTTTAGCCTAATTTTTAAGGCTTCACTATTATTCCTCAACAACAGTAATGTTGTGTACATTATTAAAGTAACTTAAATAAATATATGTTGTTATCAAAATTACAATTTAATTCTGACATAATCCATAATATTATAATATAGTAGTGAAATATCAATCGATTTACAAAATAGATATTATGATTATAACAAACTCATTTGTCAACTTGTTATTTTTATCACTTTACTTGCATTAATCAAAATTATAACTAGAATATCAATCTAAACATCATGCAAAAGTAAGATAATCAAATATATTATTACCTATAGCCAAATAAAATATAAACTCATCCAAACTTAAACTAGTGGGGTATGACATGAGGAAAGAGTGTACAAGGGATCTTTTAGATGTTGTCAACGTGCGAGGTTTTGGGCGATCTCACGCCAATGAAATGGAAGAAGTTTAGGGAGAATAGTTTTATGTCATCGTCTAATCCTTTAACTTCTTCCCACTTTGTGTAAAAAACCATTGTAGATGGTGTGTATAAACATATGTGGTAAGAAATATCTACCCTCTAAAATTTTTTGTATATGGAGTTCTCTAGATTGTGATCATTACTAATCATTATTACACACACTCTTTTTTTGCATACAATAGATCTCATGCATCCAGAAAGGTCATTTGATTTCCCTAGTCTTAGATATCTAGGAAAGGTCACTAAACCAAGGACCCAAGTCTGATTCTCAGCCATGAAAAGCGTGTTGTACTTATACCATGTTATGGATAACATTTTATGGAGTGACTAATTTATCCATATGATGTCCCCATTTGTTTGGAGTGCATGTGACATCGTTGAAGGAGTATGTGACCCAAAAGAGGACCAATTGTTATGCTGAAATTGTGCCTTGTAGGGGGGAGGGAATTTTCTTTGTATAAATGAATACACATGTAAAATATTGGATACAAAAATAAGTGTTAGTACAAGTAAAGACAAACACTCATGTATAAGATGAAATGTAAGGTAAGAAGAAAATGTGTAAACATGCAATAAGATAATGTAGAATACGAAAAAGTGGGTTACGAGACATGGGACATTACTCACAATGTCACAAGACAATGAAGGCCATAATGGCAAAAAAATTAGAGAACAAGAAATACCTAGGTAAAATCACATAAACAATGAAAAAAATGAAAAACAATGTATCATACAATCATGGAAGAAAATAGTCCTACATAAAAAATGATGTACATGAAGCACCCGTTAGCATCCGAGAAAGAAAAAAAGTATGTCAAAGTGTGTATAAGCCGATAAAGTAATGTGATATGAAACAAAATGAAAAAATGACACCTTTAATGTATGAAATTGGATGCTCTCATGAGCCACTGTGGGACTAGTAATAGGTATTGTACCAAGCATCCATGTTGGATTTAATGGACTGTGAAATATACAATCACAACTAAAAATAAAGTGAACGTGCATGCGTGTATGTAAGATAATGACATACGAGATATTTATCTAGCTTTGTGTAATAAGATGTGAATGTAAAAAAGTAAATGTAAGTAAGAGTAAATACAACCAAGATATGCAGTATGATTTGGATGAGATTGAATGGAATGC
The DNA here is from genome assembly GCA_018340775.1 of Taxus wallichiana var. yunnanensis. Lineage (NCBI taxonomy): Eukaryota > Viridiplantae > Streptophyta > Pinopsida > Cupressales > Taxaceae > Taxus > Taxus wallichiana. The sequence goes on along the minus strand of CM031238.1, from coordinate 424,787,560 downwards.
ATTTTGAATGATAGGATAAAACTACCCCTTGAGTGAATGAAAATATATGCGATGAGGTTAATTTTTTTATGCTCCCTTAGAAGTCAATAATGAATCATAAATGAGCGTGTGTCATTGGGAAATAGTTTTCAACGTGTGCGAAAAAAATATAGTGATTGTAAATTATCATGTAATGTGTAGGAGTGAATGCAACAAAGTAAAATTTATGAGGTGGGAGAATGTGTGATGATTTACCATAAATCATATATCAATAGTATTGTAAAAACAATATTTAAGTAATGTGATGATGTAGCACAAAGATTATATCAAGAAATGAGTGAATAAAATGATGGAAAACACGATGATATAGCATAAATTGCATATCGTGATGTGAGTGGATAGAATGATAGAAAACATGATGATGTAGCAAAAGAACGTATATCACGAAATGTATGGATAGATTGATATAAAGTGTAATAATGTATCCCAAATATTATACCATGATATGAATGTATATGAAATCTAAAAAGGGGTGATGATTTAGCATAAAGTGTATATCATGATATGTGTGAAGAATTTTGTGGCCAACAATAATGCATGGTGTGATAAAAAAATGTTGGGTGATTGATTGTGAAGAGTAAATTATAGAATGATATATATTTGATGAGGTGAGGTTCAATTTTTATTTATACCCTCAACATTCGAGTATGAACAATTGGAACAAAGTGTGTCATTGGTTAATGAGTGTAGGGCGTAAAAAAATATATAATAAATTTTTACTATAAATGTGTATGTTGAGTAAGATGTAAAATGTATGATAGATGATGGAATAAGAGAATGTTGCTGTGTTGTGATATTCAATTATAGACCCCTACTTTCTAGCAAACATCGATTATCTTAAAAGAGTGGGACTCATACAAATGAGATCAACCTTTAGAGAAATTTGGTTATCCTACCTATTCCTAATGCTAAACTACTCCTAGAAGGTAAATTGTACTATTTACTTCTATCCTAAGCTTCCAAGGGACTAGAGAGAGTGATTGCATAAAATGGAAATCATAGCTATGGAGGTGATGCATAATAAAAGGGATTGGTAAATATCCAGATGAGTTAAATTGAAATGGAGAATGGGAAAGAGAGATTTCAGACACAAGTGAGATAGTCCCTAATTGCATTTGTTAACATCTTTTCCATTGAGCACACCAAACTTGGACTGAAAGAAGAATACAAAATTAAAAAAACCTACATTATGCAATGAAAGGAAAGGATGATTCAATAAAACATAGCAAGGGTATAAAATAACCATAACACATAGATTTATTGATTAAATAGATGCACAATTCATTAAAATTGAAAGAGAAGGAAAGGATCTTCTTCTAGAATTCTCATATCAAAGGTCTGCTGACTCAATGTAACACAACAATGCTCTAGAACAATTTTATTACGGTCTCACTATAAGAAAATTCCCCATAAAATATATTCCTTAGCACTTACATTTATTGATCCCAGAGAGAGAGAGAGAGAGAGAGAGAGAGAGAGAGAGAGAATTCCATATCATTTTTCTAGTGGTCTTATCCTTTCTAGAAGTTACAAACTAATTACTAGTGAAGGATGACCTGAAACTTAGTCGGGTTTTTGCTTGGAGCCCATGGAAATGTTCTACTCCCACATTTTTCTCATTTATACCCTCTAAAATATGATTTTATGGATTCTATGATGTAGATCATGAATAAATGATTTGAAAAAGTCCAATTTCATGGAAAATGGAGCTCTCGGTCACAATTTATAATTGTGTGGACCTAGAGAAGTCATGAGGAATGCATTTCAAATTTTAATACATAGTCCGCATTAAAAAAATCATTTTCCTTTGTTTTACGAGTATGTCATGTCCTCGGTGCACAAGAGCTACATGTGAACAGGGGTTTCTAGGACTCCAAACTTCACACTATCTATAATGTATCATGGCCCCACCTTTCTTTGTTTTGGATACAAATTTGCCTTATAGGAAACATGGTGTTATCAGGAACTCATGCATGGGTGAATCATTCTATCTCGATGCTCCCATTTACGCAACAAATTAAAATAGGCCATTTTTCCATTTTCTCCAATTTTTGAAAAATTTTGCTAACTCGTTATATTTTTCTTGAATAGGGGAGTTAGAAAAAAGCAAAAGAGTGCCCCCAAAATCAAAATTTTATATTTTTCACCATTTCTACTTGTCCAAGACTAAAACAAATTATGTAAGTTATCAAAATTATCTTGGGGGTAAAATTTAGATAAAAATTTGGTGACTTAATGGGGCTATCTTCTGCTAGATGAGTTAATCGGTGTCCTTGTACCATCCATTGGGTATGGAGTCAACCTAATAAACTTAGAAATTGATATGAAACCTTGAAAAATGACCCCTAAGTCACTTGAAACATGGCTTGGATTTGAAAATGATATGTTTCTCTATTGTAAGCTACACGGAAAAATTGGAATCCCACCCCGATCCTTCCTAGAATTCTTCCTAGAGCTGAAGTGACATGGAATTGCTTGAGTGGAATTGAGAACATATGAGTATCATGAGACCTAACACCTTTTGGAAATAACAACTATTTCCTATGAGTCTGAATCATCATTCAACAATATCCTCTCTCAAGAAACATGATGAATTATGCAAAGAGATTAACCACAAGTAATAAAACTATGAAAAGTACTTAGGGAAAGGAAACCCACCCTACCAACAAAACATTGTGCCACAATCACTTAGAGGAATTATAAATCCTAAACTAATATGTAAAAAGGTTAGAATTTACTTAAATAACAATGTTTAAGATGAATCCCATTGACTGGAATCAATAGTTATTCACCATCTAAATTTGACAACTGGAAAGCATTTTTACTCTTGCACCCCATGATCACGTATTGAGCACTCCATATAGCATAAAATTTGGAATGTTTTCTTGGTTTTCCCCTATAAACATCCCATTTAAGTACAAATTCACCTTCTGAAAGTTTCTATTTTTATCCCTTCTATCAAAGATCTTCTTGATTTAAGCCTGGTATTTTTCAATTGATTAGAATGCATAATCTCTCAACTCCCTAACTTTATGAGTTCTATATATCTAGCTTCCATGGGCTCAAACTCAAATAAATATAGCTTCTTGAGAAACTCTAATGTTGGAAACTCAAGAGATATGGGCAGCCTAATTTATGTGCCATAGAATAAATTGTAAGGAGTATTATGAGTTGATTTCTTAGGCATGATTCTATCAACCCATAAGGATAATTTGAGCTTGGCATTCCATGTCCTTTGATTTTCATCCAGCTTCCTTCTAATAATCCTCAAGATATTCTTATTCATGAACTCATATTGCCCATTACCCTAGGGGTAATAATTATAATAAGTTCTTAGATAAATTCAATTTATAACATCCCATCCAAATATCTTGGTGTCAGGAAATGCCAAAGCATTCTCATATATGATAGTGGAAGGAGAACTAAATCTTATTAAAATTCCCTACAATAAGTCCAAAATACTTGATTTATTAGCTTCATTGAGAGCCATTGCTTCTGTCCATTTGGTAAGTAATCCATTGTAGTGACAATCCACTTATGCCCCTAGCTCAAATTAGGATTTATAACCCTAATGAAATTCAATCCCCATTGCATGAATGGTTTATTAAGCGATATTAGGTGGAGAGGAAGTGCTGCTAGTTATTGTTTCATTGTGAAAAATAAACATTTATTACACTTCTTGATCCATGGATAACAATAAATGAATTTTATGTGCCAATAGTAACCAGCCTTCATGATTTTGAGGGATATTACTCTTGGAGAAAAGTGGCCTCCAACTTCTAAGCTATGGAATTCATGTAGTACTTTATCAATTTGATCAATAGAAACACATCTTCTTTTTACTTTGCTAGGTTTTTGAGGGAATTAACCCATTTAAAGTAATTTAATCATGCATTTGGTCAAACAAGGAGTGGGTATACCATATTTTTCTTTCTCTTGATCATCTTGAAGCACTAGAATAGCTCCCTCTTCATCCTTCGATCCGACATGTTGATTTGAAGCCAACTATTCACACAATACTTTGCCACAGACCATCATAGTTATCTTGATCTCAATGTCATATTCCATGACACGGGTGATCTAACCAACCCTTTTTTCATTCAAGTCCTTATTGAGGAGAAAATCCTTAACTCCGACATGAGAAACTAGAAAGTGAATCTTGTTGTTTGAAACCAAATGCCTAAACTTCTTTAAGATCCTTATAACAATGAGAACATGTTTCTCAATGAAATATTACCTCACCACATAGTATTTAAATATTTAACTGAAAAAAAAACCAATTGTTTGGATCCTTCCTTATTCAGTTACACTAAGATTTCAAAGATTGTATCGGAGCCACCAAAAGTGTAGAGGATGAAGTCTTTGGAGAAGTCTGGATTGATGAGAGTTGGAGCTTGTGAAATTTATTTCTTGATGGCCTCAAAACTCTCTTTCCCCTCCATTTTCCATTTTAATTCCATGCTCTTCTTAAACATCATTTCTATTGGTTTAACTAGATTGGAAAATTCAGGTAAAAATATTCTTTAAAAAATTATTTTATGTAAGAAGCTTTGGAGAGCTTTCTTGTGACTTGGAAAAGGAAAAACCAGAATAGCTTCACCTCTCTCAAGATCAATTCCCAATCCTTCATTTTAAATAATGTGAACCATTATCTTTCCATCATGTGCTAAGAATATACATTTCTTTGGATTTAGAGATACCCTAAACTTTATGCATCTTTGGAACACTTTCCTAAGGTTAGAAAGGTAATCGGTTATGTTCTTAGAGAATACGGTGATATCATCAACATAAAAAACAACCATCTTGTTAATCAATATTTTTAAGGCCATGTCCAAATCCATCTGAATTTTTTCTTAGGTATTTGATAACCCAAATGGTATATTCCTATAGGCATATGTAGCCCATTTTGTGGTGAATTTTATTTTAAATTGATGCTCCTCTTTCACCATAATCTGGTTATATCCTTAGAATCCATCTAGGAATGAGAACCTTTCTAATTCAGATACTACTTCTAATATTTTCTCCATGGAAGGGAATGGATAATTTCCTTGAGAGAAACTTTGTTCAACTCTCGGAAATCCAATCATAATCTGATTTCTTGTTTCTTTTCATAACTTGCACCAGATTAGCCACCCATGATGAGTTCTAGATTGGAAAAATAATACTTGCCTCAATGAGCTTGTTTAATTCCTTCCTCATGAGAGGCTCATTATGAGGGTTTGATGGAATTTTATATTTCCTTATGGGATTAGATTCTAGATTAAATTCAATAGTATGTTGTTCCAATCTTGGATCAAATCCTCAAAAAAAAATTTATAACTCGAAGAAAAGATATCCAGAAATTTTTGAAAAAGTTGAATGAAATTAGAATTTTCTTGTTGGGTACTTACTTTCTCAATTTAGACTAACTTGCATTATCCAATTGAAATGGACTATGAATCATCTCCCTTTACCATGAATTTTTCCTTTTCTTTTCGGAACTGGTCATTGGGATTGAAGATCAATTCAAGAGTCACCAAGCCTTTTGGGAGTTTGTTTGTTTTCAGATGGACTACTTGATCCCCATATTGCCTTTCTAATTTGTCTTGATTTCTTGCGAGAGAACTCGACTTATTTTTTAAGAGGTTGATGATTAGTTGGTCATTTTTGAACATTTTCAAACTATTTTTATTGTCTAGAACAACTAGCCTCACAACTAATTTTATATGAGGCTAAGTTTGATCTTTCTTAATACTTTCAACCACATCAAATGCTGCTCCAATTGCTGCAAGTCTATCAGAACCTCATTTTTCTTCCTCGGTATGGAAATTATGTTAAATGCCTCAAAATCCTCAATGAGATCCCATATCTGGTTCTTATAGCTCTTGAGAAGATCATTCTTAGTTTTTTTATCCCTATAAATTTGTTAAGAAATAGCTCACTATCTCCAAAAACATGCAAGTTCTTGATACCTCTTTTCCTTTCCTGGTGTAATCCATGGATTAAAGCTTCATACTCAGTTGTGTTATTATAACATCTGAATTAGAAATGGAAATCTAAGTAATACTTGTTACGTTTGGAAGATATAAACATTTTCCTCCTCTGTACTATTCTTGCTCCTCAAATCATCAAAAACATCGCGCGGACCTCATTCTCATCTTCATCATCTGGTTTGGTGATGTTAGGGAGAGGTTTGTCTTCTTCATCCAATTAAAAAACACCAAAATCAGCTTATTCAATTTCTTTGTATGGATCATAACCATTCTTCTTGTTTCCCCATTCATCTAATTTAAAATTTGGGATGCCTCTAACTTTAGTGCCTATTTCGAGGTGTTTGAGTAGTCTTATTGATCAAAATCCTAATAATTGGCATTGGTTGGACTTGGAATGTAAGGATCAATGTGGTAGTTTGAAATTGGTTATGATCTAATTGTAGCTTTAGCTCCATGTCTTGTTCTAAAAACATGTGGGAGAAATAAGATGATAGCTATCCACAAATTTTAGCTATGAAGTCCATGGAAAAGCATAAATCAAAGAGTGGTGGTAAGTCAATGAATGATATGTCTTTGTGGACCATGACATTTGGGGATGCATGAAGTGGTAGATTCAGAGTCTTAATGGTTCCCATTGTGTGCATTGTTGTCCCATTTAACTCTACCACTCCTTTTGAGACAAGTTCATACTTCAGACCCAATTGAACTACTATTTGTTTAGGAATCATTGAGCTACTTTCCCCAATTCAATCTTATAGTTGTGTACAAGATTGTTTCCAATGATCAGAGATATGTAAAATGGAGGATGTTTCATGTTTCTACTTGATTGACCCCCTTCTTTCTTAATTGCATTTGTGAGAACATTTTTATGATCCATGGACATTTGATTTGTAATGGATAGGTTGGTCATGCTTTCTTGTACCAAATCCATCTTTCTGGAATAGTCGAGAGATTCCCACATTGAAATACTCACATTCATTTTCTTCATTTGATCAATTATTTTGAAGGGATATGGTTTATCTTTCTTCTTCCCTTTGTTTCCATAAACTTTTCCTAAAAATGAGTTATTACAAGTACTCTATGATAACTTTGTAATATTGGAACTACATTTGAACTACCAAATCCTTGAAGTGTGGTAGGAGGTTGAGAAACTTTGGAGTTTACTGATTTTATTTCCTCTATATTTATCTTCTTAGATCTTGTGTTTGCTACCACACCCTGAGAAGGAGCTTGATTTATCCCACAAAAATCCTCAGCCTACCAAGTTCACAAGTGAAGTCCCACTTAGTGGTACTTCTTGAGTAGTTGTTTGTTGCTGATTTTCTTCTTGATTAGCTTCTTGAGACACATCAACAATTTGCACCAATAAGGCTTGAGTCAGAGCACCATTGAAGCATGATTTTTATTATGAGGTTGATTATAAGGGAAACACCATTCATATTCTAATGCAAAGTTGTTCTTGACTAGAACCAAGGATATTGATGTTGAAGATGCATTTTGATTATATGGTTTAAATGGCACGGAAGCTTGAAGTTGTCCTTGGTTTTGGTTTCGATTTGGAGCTTGAATTGGAGGTTTGTTTGATTGACATGGAGGCTTGTTTGATTGATATGGAGGCCTATTTGTTTTGGCTTGAGGTTGATATGGTCTAAAATTTTGGGCCTACTACCTATTAATTGTTACCAACTCATTACCTAGGTTCGCAATTGTTTCATGACTTCATGAAGCTTAACTAAGGTACTTGAAGAGGTAGAAGCTTCATTAGAATTATGATTTTTGGGATTTGAATGAGATCTAGTGTAGGTGCTTTACTAGAACTAGGATTCCCCATTTCCAGATAAATAGGCATAGGTGGCCTAGGTGTAAGCTTAACAACTTGAATTAAGTAATTATAAACTATAATGGATATGGCATAAGCTATTTCTAAGGCTATAACTCCCATAGATTGTATCATGAAATATATATCATAATTTAGAGATTAAAGGAAAGAGATAAATGCACCTTCAGCAACTGATCTTATGGTAATTGGAATCATGTCCCATATTCTTTGAAATCTAAAATTGAATTCAGAAATTTGTTCATTTTTGATCTTTTGATTGTAGTGAATAGATCCAAAAGAGATAATTTATTTGCACTTTCCATAAATTGGTTACAAAGTACTAAGGGTAGTTCATTCTAGTTTGTAATTGATCCTATTTCTAAGCTTCGAACCATTGCAAATCTTTTCCTTTGAGAGAAGCGGTAAAAATTTTGACTACCGCATTACCAAAAATATCATGAATGGAACAAACAATTGTAATTTATTATATGAGATCAATTGTGGTTGTGTGATTCTCTCCGTAAAATATGGGATTTTTTTGAATGCTTCCACTTGAATTGGATTCTAAGCATTGAGTTTAAGTCGACTATTTCCGTAAAATTTACAAAAGGGTTTGATGGTTGTTAAGCCATTCGATTGGTCAAATAACTCTAGCTGATTAAAGAAATGGCCTACTAGGTAGAGGTGTTGAAATATTTCTATTTGGTGGAGATGGATATCTCGAACTTGTCTTTTTCCTTCCTCTTCCCGGGGATAGTTGTAAATATTCAAATATGCCTTACTCTCTAGTTCTTAATTGTGTTTAGATTCTTTTCATAAATTTGAGATACAGGCTACTACAACCTCTAAATTATGACCATGAGAGTCTCTAGGTGTGTTGGTAATGAACTTATATAGGAAAGGATCTTAACAAGACACACACCCAATCCTAATAAAATGAAAATATTGACTTCTCTGTCTCACCGGGCGTGTACAAAATTGTTATATTAGAAGATTATCACCCTAGGATATTCGGTTACGAAACCTACTTTCTGGAAAACATGGGATGATCTCAAAAGAGTGGGACTTTAAAAAATGAGATCAACCTCTAGAGAAATTTGGTTCTTCTACCTATTCATAATTCTAAACTACTCCTAGAAGTGAAATTATGTTATCTACTTCTATCCTAAGCTTCTAAGGGACCAGAGATATATTGCATGAAATGGAAAACCTTACGTCAAAGGTGATGCATTAGAAAAGGGATGGGTAAATATCTAGATCAGTGAAAATGAGATGTAGAATGGGAAAGAGAGAGGTCGGACATAAGTGACACAGTCCTTACATCATTTCAATTGAGCAAAAAAACCTAGACTGTAAGAAGATTACAAAATACACAAAACCTAAAATATGAAATGAAAGGAAAGGATAATTCATTAAAACACATCAAGGGCATAAAATAGAAACAACACATATTTATTTATTAAATGAATGCAAAACTCATTACAATTGTAAGATAAGACAAGGATCTTCTTCCAAAATAATCATATCAGAAGACTCAACTCAACAACTGCTATGGGAAAAATTTTAGAAGTGTTCTAATACAAGAACATTCCCCCGAGAAAATTTTCCTTCGCACTTAAATTTATTGATTCCAAAGAGAAGAGAGGGAGAGATAATTCTAGACAACGTTTTTAGTGGTCCCAGACCCTACTAGAAGTTCCAAAATGATTACTAGTGAAGGATGATTACCACATGGTTTGGGTTTTTGTGGAGCAGAAGAAATTTTCTAATCCCAATTTTTTCTCATTTTTACCCATTTCATCCCTCCAAAATATTATTTTATGGATTCCATGATGTATATTGTGAAGAAAAATTCTAAAAATTCCAATTTCGTGAAAAATGGAGCTCTAAGTAAAACATTATACCTATGCAGACATACGAGGATCATGAGGAATATGTTCCATATTTTAATACATATTCTACATTAGAAATAAAATTCCTTTGTTTTGTGAGTATTTCAGGTTTTAGAGCACACAAGGTACATGGGAACAAGGGTCTTATGGGCCTCCAAACTTTATATTATCTACAATGTATCGTGGCCCCACCTTTCTTTGTTTCGGCTCAAACTATCTTGGGAAACTTGGTGTTCTTGGGAACTTATGCCCATGTGCATCCTATTATTCAACGCCCCATCTATGCAACATATTAAAATAGGCCATTTTCCATTTTAGTCCATTTTGGGTAATTTTTGTTAACTCCTTATATTTTTCTTGAATAGGGGAGTTAGAGAAAAGAAAAGGAGTGTCACAAAAATCAAAATTTTCAGTTTTCACCATTTATTCCTATGTAAGACTAAATGGAATTATGTAAGTTATAAAAATTACCTTGGGGGTAAATTTTAGATAACAATTTGGTAATTCAATGGGGCTATTTTCTTACTAGATGAGTTGATTAATGGCCTTGTAGCATTCAATGGGCATGGATTCACCTAATACACCTAGAACCCGATCTCGAAAGCTTGAAAATTGACCCCTAAGTCACTTGAAACATTGATTGGACTTGAAAAGGATTTGCTTCTCTACTGTGATCTTCACTTAAAATTTGAATCCCACCCCTGATTCTTTCTAGAACATTACATAGAGATGAAGCTTACCGGAACTTCTTGAGTGGAATTGAGAACATACAAGTGCCATGAGACTGCTAGGTATTTTGGAAATAATAATTGTTTTATGTAGCCTTGAATCATCATTTAAAAACATCTACTCTCTATAAAAATAATGAATTATTCAAATAGACCAACCACAAGGAACAAAACAGTGCAAAGCGATTAGGGAAAGCGAAACCTACTCTACCAAAAAAACATTGTGCCATAAGCACTTAGAGGAATTATACATCCTAAACTAATATGTACAAAGGTTAGAATTTACTTCAATAACAATGTTTAAGATGGATCCATTGACTAGATTCAACATTTATTCACCATCAAAATTTGAAAACTATAAATCATTATAACTTTTTCACCCCGTGATCACATTTGGACCACTCCATATAGTGTCAAATTTGGAATGATTTCTTGGTTTTTCCCTGTAAACATCCCATTTCAAAGTACTTCAATTCACATTTTGGAATTTTCTATTTTTGGCCCTTCTATCAAAGATTTTCTTGATTTGATCCTAGTATTTTTCAATTGATTGTGATTCTTGATTTCTCAGCTTCCTAACTCTATGAGTTCTACATACCTAGCTTCCATGGTCTCAAACTCGAATAACTCCAGCTCGCTTGAGAAAATCCAATGCTAGAAACTCAAGAGATATGGGCAATATAACTTCTTTGCCATAAAATATCTTGTAAAGAGAGATGTCATTGATTTCTTAGGTGTGATTCTATAATCCCATAAGGATAATTTGAGCTTGGTATTCCATGTCCTCTACTTTTCATCCATTTTCCTTCCGATAATCCTAAAGATATTCTTATTCGTGGACTCATTTTTTCCATTACCCCGGGGTAATAATTAGAATAAGTGCTCATATAAATTCCATTTCTAATAGCCCATCAAAATATCTTGTTGTGATGGAATGCTAAATCATTTTTAGATATGATAGTGGAAGGAGAACCAAATATTGTTACAATTCACTCATAGAAGTCAAAAATTAATCATTGCGTAGTGAGAGTCCACTTATACCCTAGATGGAGTTAGGATTAATAACCCCATTTAAATCTAATCCCCATTGCATGAATGGTTGATTAATTGAGATTGGGTAGAGTGGAAGTGTTGCTAGATTTTATTTCCTTGTGAAAATACATGTCTTGATACATGAATAGTAATCACTTAACATTTTGGCCCAATATGTAACCACCCTTCATGATTTTGAGGGTTGTTATTGTTTGAGCAAATTGCCTCCATCTTCTCGCCATGGAATTCATGTAGCACTTTGGCAATTTGATCAATACCAACATATATTCTTTTTGATTTGCTGATTTCTAGAGGGCATAATCCTATATTAAGGAACTTGATCATGTCTTTGTTCTAACAAGGATTGGATATAACATCTACTACTTTCTCTTGATCATCCTGAAGCACTAGAACAACTCCCTCTTCATCCTTCAATCCAACATGATAATATGAAGCTTGATTTTCACACAAACCTTTGCCACATACTAGATTAATTATCTTTATCTCAATGTGATATTCCATTACATGGGTGATCCAACCAACCCTTTTTCCATTCAATTCCTTTTGAGGAGAAAATCATTGACCCGACTTGAGAAACTAGCAAGTGAAACGTGTTGTTTGAAACCAAATGCCTAAAATTCTTTAAGATCCTTATAAAAGAAATAATGTGCTTCTAAATGAAAGAGTACATCACCTCATAGTCTTAAAATATCTAACTAAAAAGGAAAGCTGGATACTCGGATCCTTCCTTATTCAATTACACCACAATTGAGATATTGTATCGAGCCACCAAAATCATAAAGGATTAAGTCTTTGTAGAAGTCAAGATTGATGAGATTTGGAGCTTGTGAAATTACTTTCTTGATGGCATCAAAATCCTTTTTCCCTTACACTATCCATTTGAATGACATACACTTCGTCAACATCATTTTTAGTGGTTTAAATAGACTGGAAAATTTAGGTACAAATGTTTTTGAAAAAAATATTTTCCCCAAGAAGATTTGAAGATCTTTCTTGTGACTTGGCAAAGGCAACGTCGGAATAACTTCAACTCTTTCATGATTAATGGTTGGTCCTTCCTTTTAAACAATGTGACCCATAAGTTTCCACATGTGCTAATAATATACATTTCTTGGGATTCAAAGATACCCCAAACTTTCTACATATTTGGAACACTTTCTTGAGGTGAGAAAGGTGATCGATCACGTTCTTAGAAGATAAACAAGAACCATCTTGTTAATCATCCCTTTGAACGCCATTTCCATAGCCCTCTGAAATGTTTCTCTTGTATTTGATAACCCAAATGTAATATTTCTATAGGCGTATGTACCCCATTTTTTGGTGAAGGTTGTTTTAAATTGATCCTCCTCTTTCACCATAATCTGTTATATACTAAGTACCCATATGGGAGTGAGAACCCTTCATATCTAGCTACTACTTCAATATTTTCTCCATGGAAGGGAGTAGATAATGGTCCTTGAGAGAAGATTTTTTTAATTCCCATAAATCCACACATAATCTAATTTCCCCACTTCTTTTCCTAACTGGCACCAGATTAGCCACCCATAATGAGGGATTGATTATGAAAATAATACTTGCCTCAATTAGATTGTTCAATTACTTCCTCATGAGAGACTCAATATGAGAGTTCAGTGGCCTTTGATTTTTCTTGTTGGGCTTGGATTCTAGATTCAATTCAATACTTGCTATACCAATATTAGATGAAATCCTCTAAAATATTTATAACTCCAAAAAAAGATATCTAGAAATTCTTGACAAAGTTGAAAAAAATCATATTTTTCTTGTTGGGTACTTACTTTTCCAATTTGGAGTAACTTACCTTCTCTAATTAAAATTGATTGTGAATCCTCTTCCTTAACCATGAGGTTTGATTTTTCTTTCCAAAACTCTATTATTGGGATTGAACATTGATTCAAGATTCACCAAGCCCTTTTGGAGTTTGTTTATTTTTATTTGGAAAAATTTATCCCCATATTTCCCTTATTAATCATCTTGGTTATTTACAGAGAACTCAACTTATTCTTGTAATAATTTGATTATTTTTTGGTCATTTTCGAACACTTTCCAACTAGTATTATTATCTAGAGAAGACGGCCTCACAACCACTTTGATATGAGGCTGAGTTTGATCTTTCTTGATACTTTCAACCAAGTTAAATGTTGTTCTAATGGCTGCAAGTGTATCTGAAACCTCATTTTTCTTCCTTGGTATGGAACTTATATTAAATGCCTCAAAACCTCATTTTTGTAAGTTATTGATACTTATTTTCCTTGCCCAATGTAATCCATGGATTAAATATTCATACTCAGTTGTGTTATTAGAAAAATTGTATTAGAAACAAAAAATTTAGTAGTACTTGTTACCTTTGCGAGATATAAGCATTGCTCCTCCTGCACATTTCTTTCTCCTTAAATCATAAAAAAATCTGTCATACCTCATTCTCATCTTCATCATCTATTTTGGTGATGCTAGGGAGATGTGTATCTTCTTCATGCAAGAAATAAATACCCAACTAATCTTATTCAATTTCTATGTATGGATTCTAGCCATGCTTCTTGTTTTCCCATTCATCTAATGTTAAATTTGGGATGCCTTCAACTTTAGTACATGTTTTTAGGGTGTTTAGGAAGTCTTCTTGATCAAAATATGAGCAATTGACATTGATTATATTTTCCATGTAAGTCTTAATGTGGTAGTTTGTACTTTTTTATATGATTGTAGCTTTAGAACCATACGTTGCTCTAAAAAACCTATGGGACCAATCGGTTGATGGGTATCTACCAATTTTAGCTGTGAAGTCCCTAGGTAACCACAAAGAAAGGAGTGGTTGTAATTCCATGACATATATGTCTTGTTTGACCATGAAATTTGGGCATGCATGCGAGTGTTAGATTCATATTTTTGATGATTCCCATTATCCCCAATGCAATACCATCTAAACTGTACCACTCCTTTTGAGACAAGTTCATAATTTAGACCCAATAGATTTGCTATGTTTTAGGCATCACTCAAATACTTGCCCCCAATTTGATCATACAATTGTGTACAATATTTTTTCCAATGATCACAGATATGTAAAATGGAGGAGGTTTCATATTTCTACCTGATTGACCCCCTTCTTGTTGTGTTGCATTTGTTAGCACTTTTTCTTGATCCTTAGACATTTAATTTAGAATGGATAAGTTGGAGATGATTTCTAAAACAAATCCCTTTGTCATTGAATATTAAAATATTCCCACATTGAAATAAGTTCACATTCATTTTATCAATGATGTTGAATGGATATGGGTTGTCTTTATGTAGCCCTTTGTTTTCCACAACCTTTTCTTGAACATGATTTTTACAACAGGTACTCTATGTTGAATTTATGATCTCGGAATTGCATTTGAACTACCAAATCCTTAAAGTGTGGTAGAAATTTGAGAAATAATTGCATTTGATGAATGTCTTTCCTCTATATTTCACTTCTTAGATCTTATGTTTGTTGCCACACCCTAAGAAGGAGCTTGATTTATCCTACATAAATCCTCATTTTGTCGATTCACAAGTGAAGTCTCACTTGGATGTGATTCTTTAGTAACTGTTTGTTGCTTATTTTCTTCTTGATTATCTTCTTGAGACACATCAACAATTTGCACCATTAAGGCCTTATTCAGAGCACCATTGAAGCATGTTGCTTGATTATGAGGTTGACCACAAGGGTAACACCATTCATATTTTTGTGCCAATATATTTTGTACTCGAAAAAGGATCTAGATGTTGAGGTTGCATTTGAATTATATGGTTGAAATTACCTGGAAGATTGAGGTTTTCCTTAGATTTGGTTTGATTTACAGCTTGAGCTAGAGGTTTGTTTGATTCACATGTAGGTCTCTTTAGTTGGGCTTGAGGTTGATATGCTCTGAAATTTTGGGCATGCTTCCTCTTACTTGTTATCAACTCATTTCCTAGGTTTTGTAATTGTTTCATGACTTCTGAAGATTAGTTGAGGTGCTTGAAGAGGTGGAAGATTCATTAGAATTCTAATTTTTGGAAGTTGGAATGGGAGCTAGTGTAGGTGATTTACTAGAAAAATGACTCCCCATTTATGGATAATTAGGAATAAGTGGCCTAAGTGAAATATTACCAAATTGAATTAAGTAATTCTTATCTCTAATGGCTATGGCATAAGCTCCTCATGAGGCTATCCCTCCCATAGATTGTACCATGACATATATATCAGAATTTAGATCTTTAAGGAAATAAAGAAATACACCTTCAACAGTTGGTCTTATGGTAGTTGGAATCATGTCCCATGTTATTTGGAATCTGAAATTGAAGTTAGCCATTTGTTCATTTGGTTCTCTCTTGATTGTAGTTAGCTTCTCTAAAAGAGATAAGTTGTCTTCCCTTTCCCCAAACTAGTTATAAAGTCCTGAGCATAGTTCATTCTAGTTCTGAATTAATCTTGTCATGCCAAGCTTTTGAACCATTACAAAGATTTTCTGTGAGAGAAGAGGAAAGAAATTTGACTGCCACATCCATATCAACAATATCATGAATGACACAAAAATTTGCAATGTCTTGGATGTGATCAATTGGGGTTGTGTGATTCTCTCTAGTGAAATATGGGATTTTTTTTAATGTTGCCACTGGAATTTGATTCTGAGCATTGAGATTAAGTTGACTACTTCCCATAAAATTGAAAAAAGTGTTTGGTGGTTGTTGAGTCATTCTGATTGGTCTAAGAACTCTAGTTGATTTAAGAAATGGCCTACAAGGTGGAGGTATCAAAAGAGTCCTATTTGGTGGAGTTGGAGATCTATGAGCTTATCTTCCTCTCTTTCCTCTGCTTGGGGATAGTTGCAAGTATTCATATATTACTTCTTCTCTAGTTTTTTACCGGGTTTGGATTATTATCATGAAATTAACATACATGGGATGTTAAAACCTCTAAATTATGACCTTGAGAGTCACCATATGTATTAGGAATGAGCCTCAAAGGATAGGATCTTACCAAGAAACACACCCTATCATAATAAAATTGAAATATTGACTTCTCTATCCCATCGATCGTGCCCAAAATTTTATGTCAGAAAAGTAACACCTTGGGATATTAAGTTATAGACCCCTACTTTCTACAAAACATGGGATGATCTCAAAAGAGTGGGACTTGCACAAATGATATCAAACTCTAGATAAATTTGGTTCTTCTACCTATTCCTAATGCTAAATTACTCCTAGAAGGGAAATTCTTCTATCTACTTCTATCCTAAACTTCCGAGGGATTAAAGAGAGATATTGCATAAATTGGAAATCCTATCTATGGAGGTGATGCACTAAAAGGGGATGGGTAAATATTTAGATGAGTGAAAATGAGACCCATAATGGGAAATATATAGGTCGGACACAAGTGACACATTCCATAACTACATTTGTTAATGTCATTTTCATTAAGGCTAATAAAATTGAACTTGTAAGAAGAACACACAAAACCTGGAATATGTAATGAAAGGTACGGATAATTCAATAAAACATAGCAAGGGAATAAAATAGCCACAACAAGTAGATTTATTGATTAAATATATTCAAAATTAATTATAATTGTAAGATAAAGAAAGGATCTTCTTCTAGAATACATAGATCGAGAGGACTACAACTCAACACAACACAACACTCTGCTCTGGAAAATTTTTAGAGGAGTTTCATTACAAGAACATCTCCCCCAAACAATTTGCCTTAAAACTTACATTTATTGATCCCAGAGAGAGAGAGAGAGAGAGAGAGATAATTTTAGAGCACATTTCTAGTGTTCCCAACCCTTCTAGAAGTTCTAAAATGATTACCAGCAAAGGATTATTGACACTTGGCTAGGTTTTTACTTGGATCCCAAGGAAATTTTATATGTCCATGTTATTCTAATTTTTACCCATTTATTCCCTCTAAAATATGATTTCATGGATTCCATGATGTAGAGCGTGAAGAAATGATTCCAAAAAGTCCAATTTCATGAAAAATGGAGCTATGAGTCAAAATTTATAGTTGTGTGGACCTAGAGAGGTCGTGAGGAATACGTTCCAGATTTTAATACACATCCACATTAAAAAATCATATTCCTTTTTTGCAGGTATGTCGAGACTTTGGAGGACACGAGGTATGTGGGAACAATGGTTTCTTAGGCCTCCAAACTATGTACTATCTGCAATGATATCTTTGTGCCCCCCATATTTCTATTTTTGGCTCCAAATGCCTTGTGAGGATCTTAGTGTTCTGAGAATTCATGCCTAGGTGCATCTCTCTATCCAAAAATCCCATCTCTGCAACACATTAAAATAGGGTATTTTTCATTTTCTCCATTTTTGGAAAATTATTGCGAACTCCTTAGATTTTTCTTGAATAGGGAGTTAGAAAAAGTAAAGGAGTGCCCCAAAATCACATTTTTTTTTCACCATTTCTTTCTTTCCGAGACTAAAAGGAATTATGTAAGTTCTCAAAATTACCTTAGGGGTTAAATTTTAGATAAAATGTAGAATGCATGTTGCATGAGATGTGTAATGTGTAGTGTGACTAAGAAATGTTAGAGGTATGTGTGGTGAATGTTTCTAGTGTAAAATGTGTGATATGTTCAAGTGTATGATAATGTGTGGTGTGTATAGTGTGTAGTGTGTGAGGTTCATGTGTGTAGTATTCCCTCAATATTCAAGTGTGAACCATAGCACAAGAGTGCGTCATCGGGAAATGGTGATACTGGTGTATATGTTGTGTGTAAAGATCTATGTGTGATGTGATGAGAGTATAAGACTCATGTTGATGCTAAGGGGGAAAGAATAAGTTTGATGCCCCCCAAACATGCGATGGTGAGTGCACTATCCAATAAAAGTGAAATATGAAGACCCTCTTCCTGATGTTGGTGGAGATGAAGGTGTGTGATTATGATCTCAAATCATTGGTGTTTGAAATGTTTCTGAGCGTCGAGTAGAAGGTGTAGTTTATTTGACAAAATTATTTGGAAATGAAATTTGAGTAGGATGGGGAGGAATCTTGAATGGTGGTAACTTAGGTGGGATTGATGAAGCTACAAAATAATTGATAAGAGAAAAAGGTGGATTGATTTTTGGAGGAAGTTTTGTACTTTGACTTGGTAATGTTGTAGATGACTTGAGAGGATGGGGTGCTATATTGATTTTGAGAGGCGATGTCTTAGGAGGATCTTTAATTTCCATAGAAGGAACCCTAAGAACGATGTCCTAAAGCTCATTATATATAGACAAATCAGATTTAGGAACCCATTGAGATATAATGATAGAGAGAACGATGTAACATGACATTGTGCAATGATTGATATAAAACATTAACACTCATGATTTTTTATTCTTCATTGTTAAGAATAGAAATCATTGTCAGTATATCCATTGATTCGATGATAATTTCAATATGGTATACCTTCATATTTTTCAATTCGGTAAGGAGGATAACCTTACGTGGATGGTAAAGTGATCATTTGATGACTAAGGAGCTCTGTAACAATGTCATATTTCTTAACATTGCGATCAAACATGAGAGGCTCTAGTAATGGAATGAATTGCGTCTCACTAATATGAGAACATGTAAAATATATAAGAGGAGAATGAGATGTAGAAGGAGAACAAACATGAGCCTAAGAAACATCCTTGAGAAGTTAGATTTCAAATTTGATAGATGTAATCATGGATTCGATAACCTAAAATTTGTCTTAAAATAGATAATGTAAATCTTGAATTGAGTACAACATGGATTTATTAGATGGTGGATCATTAATACTAGGGGTCTTTAGATAGGTGATCTAAAATAGTGCTCACTTGATGTGATAGCATATCGCTAGGGAGATACATGGTTTCTAGGGATTTTTTGAACAAATTGGAAATTATGATGCATTTGAATTAAATCATATAAAGAACCTTTAGAAATATTAAGAGCCATGATATAGAATATGATATTCCAAAGAAGGATATGAAAGATCAATCACTACTGGGGTTCACCAAAATTATTATGTAAAATATGGAATATTATGCCTAATCTGATCCTATAGTAGAAATAAATAAATCATGTAATGAAATACTGAAATATACCAAAGTAAACTAACAAACAAATACTAAAACAATAATTTCAAAGAGAGGGTAAAAGGCCTTAGCTGATTCGTGGTAAAATCTGAAGTGGAGAAAAAATATTATAGGATTAACGAGAGAGGAAGAAGCGTCACACATAAGCCCTAAAAATGCATATACGGAGGTATAAGATGGGTTGGGAAACTATAGTGAGACATAGGTGCCCGGGATCCCTTGGCCCGCTTCTAGGTGCTTGGGTTTGCGGGAATGCTTGAGAAAACCTCCTATGAGGTGTCACGAGATGTTCACCTTTAGTCTCTTTTGGTCACTCCGAGGCCGCACCAAGATCGCCAAGCTCACTATAAAAATGCAATGATGGATGAATCTATAAAACCCTTAAATAGACATCGGAGAAGGTTATGTGTTCGATTCATGTCAAGTTCACCAAAATGATTATGCAAAATATGTAATATTATGCCTAATTCATTGTTATAGTAGTAGTAAATAAATGATTTAATGAAATGCATAAATATACCAAAGAAAAATAAGTAATAAATAATGAAACCATTATTGTAAAGAGAGGGTAAAAGGCCTTAGATGACTTGTAGTAAAATCTGAAATTAACCATAGCTTTGATAGCGATGGATGAATAGATAGGAATAAGTGTCACATAGAAGCCTTATAAAATGAATATTTGGAGGTATATATTCGACTGGGTGCATGCGGGCATCCTATGCCTTATTATGGGCACTTAGGTGTATGGGAATGCTCGAGAAAACCTCCTTTGAGGTGTCGCGAGATGTAAGCCTTAGTGTATTTTGTCGCTATAACGTCACACCAAGATTTTTGAGATCTCTATAAACCCGTAATGAAGGATGAACCTACAAAACCCTCAAATATACATCAAAACACAAAAAAGAAAGATGCGAGAATGAGGGGTCAGAATTTCCTCAACCTCCACAATGGAGGACTTAAAAATTATTGTTTCACTACATATCAAACCCAATTATTTTTTATGTGTGTGTGTGGAATTGTGCCCTAGATTTCTCTTTTTCCAATTGCACGTGGATAGCGAGTAAGTATCTATATGTAGAATGTAATAAATGTTTTCATGGAATAGAATGAACTTCCCTCGTATGAAGTGTGATGCAAAAAGACATCCCTTGTGTCCATTTTGATTCATCTAGATGGATGTAATATATCTCTTCGATTCTTTGATGGATGCAAACTTAGGTGGTGATAGTTAATATGTAGTGCTTGGTCATTTATTATGATCACGTAACTTTATAATTATATGATTCCTTTGATTGAAACTTGTAATAAACCCATAAAAATGCTGACTACCAAAAATATAATATGCTCAAAAGACTAGAAAAGGTGTAAAAAGTGTGAGTAGAGTATAAAGAGGACAGGGTCGCCCACGAGGAATGAGGGCACATGGCGCCGACATCTTGGCTAGGAACTAGTGTCCAAAATGACAAATTTTGAAGTATGAAAGGACATACTAAGCAAGAAGAAGTGTAAGACCAAGAGAAGTGACAGAAAGGAAATAAAGGTAGCCAAAAACATGTGTTAATTAATATTGTTATTACTTAGGAATCATACGAATAGTAGTATGTAATCAAGACTAGATAATTACCCAAAGTTCGTGATTTTGTGTGTACATAGCCTAAGTTTTTACCGCACTACCCATCATGTTGAGCACAATTGGAATATGATTTTCACCAACTCTAGGGAGTGAATAAATCTTGAAATCTTGAAATAATATCCAATCATATCGAGACAATTCTCTATTAAGGCGCACTTGAATCAGCTCAACCCTTATCCTTATGTTAATCCAAGTATACTTAATACCACTGATTTTCCATCCTCGGTGTAAATTCATTCTTTCCCTCCTTTTTTCACTTAGATACAAGGTGTGTTGAAGTCAACCATAATTACCCATTTGAAATTACTTCACTTTTTTTTAAAATTGGTAAGATCAGCCTAATTCCTTTTTCTACTGTGTACATTATTTGAAGTTACTATACTTAATTATGATTTTTGAGTTTCAATTTATTTTTAAGATAGTAAAAGATTAGTTTCTTTCAATTTTTCTAATTAATTTTTTATTATTTTAATATTTCCCAACACTTGAAAAATCCAATAAACATTAGTTAATTGGTACTTATTCTTCAAATTATTTTTTCAAATTCAAAAGAGTATAAAATATTTATATTTTGTTTTATTACATGAATAGTTAAATTTAATTCAAATAAATTTTAAGCATACTTATGAATCTTTTGTTTTAAATACATTACTTTTATCATTCATTATGTTTAATGTTAATAAAATCAACCAAAAGGAAAAATACCAAAACTTACCTACTCGGAACTCATGCTACATGAGCTTATCCTCTACTTATCCTTTATCCCAATTCAATCATCATTTTTTCATGAGTTGGAATTTTCACATGACCATTCCTGATACGAACCACTCTTATAGAAGAATATTTTAACCAATTTTTAATCCACCTTGTATTGATCAATACAAAGGATACATAGACTTAAGAATACACACATTAATTTTTCACTCTACTCCTTCACCCCATTGACCATCAACTACTTATAGTAATTAAATTAACACCTTAAAAATACCAAATAATTATTTCTTGATCAAGTGTACCTACAAAGGTATGAAAATCCATAGTTTATTTCCCACATTTCATTTTCCTTTATGCATGGTACTCTTTAGAGAATGGAAATTTTCTAAGGATCTTGTAGCACAATAATAGTTATTTAGTATCACCAACATAAATCAAGTGATATTTATATCCATTATCATTCACCACAACATCTATTGTGAAGAGATATTTCGGATTTCAATTTCCTTAAAATAGAAATCGACACACACATAAATATATCAGAAAGGAATCCCTTACCTACCTCATCTGGTCATTAGCCATCCATTATAACAAATAAATTACCATTATCCACTATTTTCATCTTATGTACTTGATCCCCATTTTCATATCATATTCTAAAATATGATTTTATCATTAACCTCAAGTGAGCGGGTATTTCATTTAATATTTAATGCATACAAATATTGGTGAATTTAATGTGAAGGAATAGTTTTCTTCTAATTTTTCTATTTTATTCCACTATCTCCCTCATCCATAATTTTTGGGGTTTTATACAACCCATAAATATTTTGGGTTAGGAATCGATAAACCCATTTTAGGTCTTTAGGCTTATTATGGTCACATGCAATCCCAACAATCCCCTCTTCTCTTTAGTATATTACTATTCAGAGAATGTTTGAGCATTAAAATCTTGTAACTATATTACAATACCTTCATCAAATGTATGGATAGAAAAACTTCACTAACCTCATAGTTTTCAACATGGTTATTCTAGTTTAAACAATATGTCTTTTACCTATGGATGTGGTTTCTACCCAAAATTCTTATCGATGTCACTTTAATTACTTTATAAACATAGAACAAGAACACTTTTTACCAAATTAAACTAATTGATGATCTACTTCCTAATATAGATGAATCATTATAAAGGTTGAAATTTTACGCCCTACTCTTTTAAATTATAATGTTACACCTAAGAAACCCAAAACTAACCATGTGCATGTGGATAAAAATGAAAACCCTAAATAGTTCATAAAAGTGTATCATTCTTCATTATTAGATCACAATGTCAACCATAATCCTAAATAGAAACTCCAATCCTCACCAAATGATCTCATCTCAACCTTGGTTGAACATATTCAAGAACTAGAAAGTACTTAACCTCTCAATATACCTAGTGGGTGGGTTGGAATATTGGATATTCTAAAAATAATAAAATAACATTCCTTCTCGTTACTTAACAAAAATCTAATAATATAAGAAAAAAACTACTTAACATAATGAACCCTTGATAATATGATCATTAGGAAGGGCACATTAAGTGTGTGTTCTCACCCTTTATACATGAAACTAGTTCAAGGATGTTTTAAAAATTCTACCATGTACACCATTTCTAATAATGTGGACATGAGTGCCTATTATCCCAAAATCACCCCACGTTATTTTGGGTGTTTAATGAGGAGTTGATCAAATTATGAAAAATTATGTTCTTGGGAAGTGTTGTTATGGATCAAGTAAGTAAAAACTTAGCATTTTGGTTAGCAAATCATCGTTTGGGGACAAGTATTAATGTTTAGGATCTATCTCTCCATCTTGTCAAGCCCCAGTCTTAGCACTTAATGAATTTCCCAAAACTTAGGCAAGAAATAAGGAAATCAAATTTTGGAGGAACATGAGGAGTTGTTCCTTTGTTCCTCTTATTCTCGGTAAACCCATATCCTCTATAATACAATTGAAAATTGGGCTATTCATGCATTTTGGAAACAATTGTAAGTGTTAAAAATTTCATTTATTTCACAAATTATATGATTCAGCCACATGGTGAATTTAGGAAGCTAATAAGACAAGTCAGGATCGTAGGGCACCATTGGAATGTTCTCTTGTTTAATTTTTTTAATTCATTACCAACATGATGACTGTTCAAAAGGGGCATGGCCTAGGAATCAAAAAAAAGAGGCAAAGGTGGGCACTAAAGAACCCTAAGAATATTTACATTACTCCCTAACTTCACCACGTGACGATCCGACCAAAAGGTAACGGTTAGAATGGGCAAAACATAGTTTGTTTATGTTGGTTCCCCTCGACACACATGAAACTATGCCACCAATAACTCATTTCCTTTCATGCCAGATTTATTTGACCCCAAGGGAAAAATATTAAAGTGGTCAGTTTGAGCATGAAGGGAATGTTCCATATGTTATCCAAAACTCCCCATGGGATGAAAGAAAACAAGTTTTGAGGGAAAATTTTCATTTCTTGCTCCTATAAACCTAAAACAACTTCATATACCTAGAATAAATGTTCTATAACACTTATTCCATGCTTGGTTACTTTAATAGTGAAGTAAAAGAGAAATAATGATGCCCATTCCATTTACTACACAAATGATGGGCTTTTGTCCTAAAGTAGGTGAATAATGGGCATTTATAGTTCTTTGGTTTCCTCTCTCTCTCTCATTATATATATATATATATATATATATATTTGTTGTGTGTGTGTGTTTTCTCTTTTGCAAGATAAATGGGTTCTTCTCTATAGAATTTGGATCTAACCTTGGGATTTTTACATTTTATACACCTATGGATCTCTCAGAACTTTGTTTTTACATGTTTTACAAACATTTTTATTACAAATGAAAGTGGAAACACCTTTAAATGAAAAAAAATTATTGTTCATTCCCTTAAATGTTGTGTATTTGATGTGAATATCCACCATTTTTATCTATATTGAATCTATTCAATTCTATCTTGCAAAATGTGTGTTTCCCTTTAAGTCCTTTCATATATAGTTGCAGTTTTGTCCTCACATATCAAATTTGAACCTTGTTTTACCTTTGGTGCATCACAACATTTCAATTTGTAGAATTTTCTCTCTTTTTAACCATGGTTCTTGTGAATTGCAATTTTATATTTAGTTTAGTTACAATTTTAAGATCTAGGTTAGTTTCTAGTGGGATAAGATAAAATGAACCAACATTCTCTAAAGGTTTCTCTCACATTACAAGGTCCCACACTGGAGAGATTCCCATCTTAGCCATAAGTATTGATTCTCATTCATGACCAATCGAGGGTGTTACTTTTTGGTGATAACAGTTTTAGAACACACTATGGGACTACATTTATGGATTTATTTTCATTTAACTATGGATGGTATCTATATATATGGCAAGTATCCATCCTTTGGAGTCTCTATACAACACATCTAGTGATTCGTATAGTAATATCTACTAGTTTCATCAGTCAATTATTTTAATTTCATGATAAGAGTTTAAAAACTCAACTAATAGAAAGTGGAGAGCCTTTTAACTACTTGTAATTGTCACCAAAGAGTAGAAGAAGGGACATATTAGTTGATAGATCACCATCACCTCTATATATATATATATATATATCCACTTCTAGTAGGTATTTATTTTCATCTTCTAGGGTTATAAGGACCCAAAAATTCATGACTCGTCAAAGAAATAAGAATTTTTCACATTAAATGAAGGGTGTCCCCTACTTTTGGTCCAATATCATTACATTCTAGTTGCATCCCTGAATATTTTTACTTTATTCACTTTGGAGAGAACACTACAATGTCCATTGAGCACATTAAGGTTATTGTAAACATAATATAATTCTACCATGTTATAAAATGCAATATAGAAGTCAAATTGTTGTCTTATTATTTCAAGGGAAAATATCTACAATGGTACATGTTTGCTAATCGAAATCTAGCAAAGGAAAAATTGTTGTGGTGGTTGGATGACAACCCGCTAGATGGAGTCGATATGGTAAATCTATATTTCCTCGATGAGTGTGTGTATTTTGTTGAAACGAAGCCTCCCATTTCTACGTGCCCATGGTACACTAACATCATTAATTTCATGATGGACCATACATATAAAAAAGGGAAACATCCCAATAAAGAAGAAAGTTACATGTTATAGCCACTAATTATGTTATTTTGGAACATATGCTCTATTGTAGATCCTTTGATGGAATGTTGTGAAAATGTGTGTACAAATAAGAATCCTAAAAGATTCATTATGAATCACATAGTGGAGTATGTGGAGGTCACTTGGCGGCCACACCACTACTCGAAGATACATCATATGGGATACTTCTATCCCATGTAATAACATGACGCGATAGAGTTTGTGTGTAAATTCCATAAATGTCAAGAGTTCTCCCATGATATCCACATACTCGGCATGTGCTCTGTAACCAATTACAATACCATGGCCCTTTTCCATGTGGGACTGGATTTGATAAGGAAGTTCTCCCCCTCATAAATAGATGGTCATAACTTCATAATTACGACCACAAAATAATTTACTAAGTGGGTAGAGATCATGCCTCTTACCACCGTGCTGGATCTGTAATCACTAAGTTCATCTTGAACCAAATCATCTATAGGTACGGGGTCCCACAAGTCATTATCTCAGATAATGGCATATCTTTAAAAAATGATGAATTATGTGAACCATGTGAAAAATTCAAAATAAGTCACCACACGGCTTCTCTCTATTACCCTCAGGCCAATGGACAGACTGAGGCTATGAACAAGATATTAAAATAAATTCTCCTTAAGACCGTCAAGGAGAAGAAATGATATTGGTACTTAAATATTTTTGGGCCTTTTGGACCTATCGAGATATCAGTAAGACCACCAATAGGGAAACCCCTTTCTTTGGTATTTGGTGCAAAAGTGGTTTTACCACTTGAAGTCAAAATATATAGTCTTTGTATCTTTCTATAAGGAATTATGGGAGAAGAAGGCTATCGAGAGGTGTGACTCTCCAAATTAGAAAGTTTTGATGAGGCTAGACTCGATGTTGAACAATGGAATAACGTTTACAATGATCGGATGGCTCACAAATACAACAAGAAAGTCTACAAGCATGAAACATATTAGGAGATTTGGTTCTAAGACTTGACATACAAATAGACAAAAAGACCAATGAAGGAAGGAAATTCAGCCAGGTGGTTGGGTCCATATCAAGTAATAGAAGACTTCAAAAATGGGGCATTTCTCCTGTGTACACTAGAGGGTGAGGAGTTTAGTGAATCTGTAAACTCTCTTCACCTAAAGAGGTACTACACATGATTCATTAGCATTTTTATATGTACATTATTACATATGCATTGCATTTTCATCATCAGTTCATTTTATAAAAAATTGTGATCAAGGGATTTATTCTTATATCAACTACTAAATTTTTTTAAAACATTGAAAAAACATTCAAAACATGCCTTTACAAATATTCACAATGTCATCAATTGTTTCGAATCATTTCATCAATCCAAACAAGACAAGAAAAATCTTTGACAAGATAACCATACCAAATCTTGCATACTTGGTTCTACTTGTAATCTCTTTCTAGATTCGGTGTTTTTGCCTATAGTCTATTCTAGAAGCTTCATGGTGTTGCATCTATCCCACATACATATATTTGGAAAATAAGAACATTCTAAACATTTTTCATAAATGAATAAGTCAAATGTGAATCCACAGAAAATTTTTATTTTACACATTTCTTTGCCCACCAACCTTCAGTGTTGAGCCTACATCTCTTACTAGTGATGTAGGGCTAGGAAACGAGAGAAATTCCCTTACTCACCTATGCCTTTTCCAAAATGATGAGCCCATACTTCCTACAAGTAGCATGGGGCAAGTTGTAGGGGTATCATTGACAAAAATGAAAGTTAGAAGTAATTCATTCAAATATTGTTAAATCATAAGTCAAAAAAAAGTGAATTAGATGTCCAAAATTCCAAAAGAGTTTAAAACCTCAAAAAAATTTTGTCAACCAAGTGGCCATATACAGATATAAGTGTAGATAAACTTGAAAGCAATTCACATTATAAAATATGAAACAAACTTGAGTAGAGTGAGGTTGTAGTGTCTCAATTTGGGTTTGCCAAATCCTTTTCTCTCTCATCTTTACCATACATGTGACTTTCATAACTTGTGCCCTTTCCAGCTCTTGGTGTTGAGCCCTCACATCTTACTAGTTACATGGAGTTAGGAGAGGGTAAAGTTAATTCACTTATCATATCACTTTATCATCATGTTTTGAAAAAACAATACAAAGTACCAAAGATTTCTTAGAGAATATAAACTTGACATTACAATGTGTTTGCATTATCATATATCAACATTATAAAATACAACAAGAAACAATTTTATTAGCATTCATATCCACTTTGCATACATTCTAAAAGCATTGAAAATGGAAATTATAAACATATAGAATACAATGTGAAACAAACAATAAAACAAGTCAACTCAAATACAATGGATTAACTAACCAAAAAGAAGAGTTTGTATATATCATAATAAATTGAGTTTTGTACATTTCCATCACATGTTACATGTGGTCAAAACACTCATAATGAGCCTTAAATACAAATAAAATCATATAATTCCCAAAAAATGTCAACAAAGCAATAAAAGGAATAACGGATTGCCAATCCCTATGGGATCCCTAAGATGGTGCATGACCGCATCCAAGACTCCTACTTTCGCTATGATGATGAAGAGAATGAACTAAATGGATTTAGTGCTCATGGTGGCGGCCACTTGGTGTGGTTTCACTACTGAGTGACACTACCTCATCAATCACTCGGTTGTCTCATACCAAGCCACCAGAGTACGAAGGGAGGTCACCACCACCGCTATCCTCTAGATGGGTGCAAATACATCGTGTGTGTATTGGATACTAGTGGATGTCTTGAATCATTAGTCAACTCAGATTAGGTATTCCCTAAGGGGATCAATAGGGTGTCCATGCACATCCATCTAATAAGCTCTCGCAACTCTTGTGCATTTGCTGTAAACAATAAAATAAGAAGAAACGAGTTAGAAAATTACAAAAACAAAACAAAAAGAAGTACCAATTAACACATTTAAGGGAAGAGTATCAACATACTCAAATCTCCAGAAATCTAGGTAGGGTTAATGGCTCATCACTCTTAGTGGTGAGCACGGGGGCCTCCCAAATCTAGAGGTGAGACATTTCCCTATCAAATAATCATCATCTCCTCTCCATCTCGAGGAAGGGGCCTCCCAAATCTAGAGGTGAGACATTTCCCTATCAAATAATCATCATCTCCCTCTCCATCTCGAGGAAGTGGTCCCTCACAACCGAGACCAAGGTCTTTCTCTCCACATTTGTCTCTTACCATGCTACGGACTCAACATATCCTAAGTGTCTTTAGATTTAAACTCCTCCCAAGTATCGAAGCCCAAGAATGTGGTACACATCCTCCAAGGTGATAGTCCACTCAACCTTGCAATAGCACCTACAATGAAAGATGCTAGAAAGTGTTCTATTCTACATCTTTAGATTTAAAAGTAGGAAAATAAGTCACACGGTATGTGATTCTAGAAAGAGTAACATGAGGCACTTGTGTAATCCATGAGGCACTTGTGTAATCCCAAATCCCTACCCTCCGGAGGGTATATGTCTCATCCTAAGTCAACTGATCTAAAATCTCCGGGAGCTAATCACACTCCCTCTCACGACTCCAACAGATATATTCCTCCTTCTTATTAATCCACCAAAACATAGATAAAGAGCAAGTTAGCAACGTATATCAAAAGATAATCTTACCAAAAACATGACAAAACATCAAAAATTCAAAAAAAATCAAGTTAGCACACATTTTGGTCATTTTTTCGAACCGCAGCCCATCGTAGGGTGGCGGTCCGGTGACCACTGCCTGTTTAGGACGAAGGTCCTAGACCAATTTGAAAAATGTATTTTAACCCTAGAAAATGCAAAAAAATGCAAAAAAAGACCATTTTAGACAAAATAAAAGACTGCCCTATGGGCACCCCTAGAGACTCATTTAAAACAAGAAATTTTGAAAATGATCCCTCCTAGGTAAACTTTTCAACATTTTTACATTTTAGGTTTAAAAATGCAAAAGTGAAAAAAACCAACCTTAGACCACATGGGTCGATCTCCCACTTGTGGAGGCATGATCATGATCTCATAACAGATGTTTTGGCTATACTCTCATCAAAAATGATCATCGTGGGTCCAGAGCTCCAAAATCACCAAATCAAATAAGCAAATGAAGAAAAATAAGTTTGTTTTGAATTATAAAATAAGTTTATTTTGATATATATATATATATATTGACCTCATTTTGAGTGTATGTGTTCACAGGGCTGGAGTGTTGGCATGGTACATCTCTATATCCCCGCATGATGGTAAGTCCTCTTGTCATTTTAATTTAGTGTTTATTTTTTGATATTTTATCTATTTGCACTTGAGTCTTCTCTTCATCTTGTAGGTAGTGGGAGTTTGGATGGTGACATTTCAACACATGGGCATGTCAGGTATAGCTTATAACTCCCATTTCGGGAACGCCATACTCAAAATCTATGTTTTACACCTTTTCATGGCTAAGATACTTCTCCAAGGGGGAAATATATACCCACCCAAAATTACATGTGCTACATTGTCGGAAAATGGTTAAAAATTTCCCCAATGATGATTCATGTCCTTTCAAAAGGTGTTCGAGCTCCTAAACCCATCTATAGTGTATATTTGTCGCCTACATACTTGTACTTATCTTTCCCACATTTTATTCCACTTCCCGCTTCATTCTATG
Organism: Taxus wallichiana var. yunnanensis; assembly: GCA_018340775.1. NCBI lineage: Eukaryota > Viridiplantae > Streptophyta > Pinopsida > Cupressales > Taxaceae > Taxus > Taxus wallichiana. Next base: position 424,756,762 of record CM031238.1, on the reverse strand, counting down.
CATGTTTTGGCCTTTAGTGCTAGGACTGCCACCCTACCAAGGCAGCGGTTTTGAAATTGCTGCCCAAGTAGGGAGGCGTCCCATGATCGCCACCCTGTGCAAGGCATCTGTCCTACCTAATTTTTCTGGAATCTGTCATGCATGTTTTTAACATGTGACGCTTAACTTGACTTTTAGGATGCGGTTGTGAACCAAATTTCCTACAAATATTTTTTATTTTTTGGTTTTCCTTCCCTCTTCTATTTTTAAATAGATTTAATTAGTTGGAACTACCTTTTATTGCTTTTTACATGAAGGCACATCCCAACCCCAATTCCTATATATTCCATGCTTGTATTCAAGCAAAAGGGCCTAAGAATTTTTGTGTATCTTGCATAGTATTGCTGCCACAATCCTGCTAGGAATTGCATAGCCAAGCTCAGATCTCTTGTGTTATCTCTCTTCTACTTGCATCTGACAGACTGCCTTCAAGATACCATTTCTCAAGCATCTTCTCTTATTGTTGTTCTTACATTCCCAATCCTTTGGACTCATATGGAGACACAAAGATATAAAGGAACAAGCGGGGGACATATACATATACAACAAAATTTTCCAAAGCTCTTGCTTATCCAAATTGGAATTACTTGTTTGTTTGCTTCATTTTTCAAATTGTCAATTTTGAATCATTAGTTTCAATTACATATCAAATAGAGTAGTAAAATTGTTCATTTCAATTGATTAAGTAATTATAAATAGATCAAATCATTAGAAATATCTCTTTGACATTACTAGGGAAGTTGTGGGGAACAATAGCTCTTCTAGGGTTATGATTTGTTCTCCACCTTTGAGGTAGGGTTTGAAGGGTTTGATTAAATTAGGTTATTTTTTAGATATATATTCACATATTCACACAAGTAATTAGCTACATCTGGCTAATTACTTGTATTTAGTTTGTTTATTAGATTAGATGCATTGCTTAAAAACCAGAAAAGATCAAAAATATTTACCTTTTCTTATATTAATTTGCATTCATTGTCTTACTCGATATACTTGAAAACACCAAAAACATAGATTAAATTTCCTTTGATAGTTATTTGGTTTTACTAAAATCATTTCAATTCATATTGTATGACCATCAATAGTCCACAACAAGAAAATAAGTTTAGTTGTGGTCCATTGGTACCACAACCCAATGGGCCAAGATTGTTGTGAGACATTGATACGTGTTTATGCTTGCTAGTTTCATGCATACTTGTTAGGTATTCTGAGAATATATAACAACTAAACATACTAAACATCGCAGCTAATCAACCTATGATTATTAGACTACTCCTAGTAATGGGGTTTGATTATGCATATGACCATATAAGGACCACAACCTCCACAAGTTTTTGGTTGTGATTCTTAGGTTCTGCAACCCAAAGGGCTTACTGACCAGTTGAACATCAACATTGGGTTTACATACATTGGTATTTATATCATCACCTCTTCTACCTAACATCATTGCATAATTCTTCGTACTAAACATAACATTCGATCAAGCTAAGAATTTCTAGACTAGACTTTGGAAAATCACGATATTCCAAGTGGTTTTATTACGCCTCTCATTCTCACTTCCATGACCTTGTCTGGAAATCCATACAAGGCACTGGAAGTCACTCTCCATGTGTTCTAAAACCAAAGTATATAAGATCTCTATAGAGCATGATATGAGTGGAGCCTCCAAGTAGTTATTCTATCATATCAATCCATCATATCACTACTGACTTAAGACAACATTCTTTTCCTTAGACTCATGAGATCCACGATATTACATGTCTAAGATATAAGGTTGCCTCATTATCTTGTTCATTATCACTACATATACACATCCATTCCTATTCTACACCGGATTTCTCAAGCACGACCTCAGAAATTTGGGTGTGAAGAAGGTCACATGTTGATTTTCTTTAAATACAGTATCCCTAGTTCTAGAGTAACTTCTATAAAAAAATTGATTTGATGAAAGATTAGATGATTCACATCTCCTCCTCTCATTAGATTCAGAGATTATCTTGAATCCTCATCTAATCATTTTAAGAAAATAGTTTTAGTTAAATATTCACTTAAAGGATGACAACATTTTCTATGAAGAAAGAGGAATCTATCTAAGTAATCCTCTAGATTTTAATCTCTTTTTATTGACCTAGACAATTTATTATTTCCTATCACTTCCCCTACGGTAATCCTAATATTTATCCAAAAATTGGTCCTCTATTTCTTCCTAAGAGTGGATGAATTTAGGTTCAAAACTCATAAACCTCCTTAATTATAGAAGCAAAAAGTTTCATCTTTTGGTTATGATTTCTATAGTCACATGTTTGAAAAAATTCCTTGAATTCAAAGAGGAACTAGATTGGATATTAAGAATCCATGCACCAAAATGTAGGTAATGCGGTTGGGGATATGTTTCTTATTGGAGTATTACCTTCATTTTCAATAACAATAGGACAGGTAAACGTTCTCTATGGTACAATGAATTCTACATTTTTAGGTTATGTTTAACTCTTGGTTGTTAATCTTTCATTATTTCCCAATTATTTTTATACAAAATTTTCCTTTTAGGTGAAAAATCACGTGTGGGTGGAAGGATACTAACTTGAGTTGTATAACTCATATTAACTAGATATGAAAGTCTTGATTTAGTAGAATGTTCTAAAGGTTGTGTTAAAGCAAGGGTTGTGTCCTATTAAAGCTGATGATTTTGATGTTTCTTCTAATTGTGAAAATTGATCCCATATGATCAGTTTGTGGTGGAGGACCTTTTGGTATGAATCTACCCTTTGAATCTTTAGGTCTACTCATATATTTCTTTTACTAAGTAGATTCTTATGGAAATTTTCAATTGAATGATTATTATTGACACTATTACCCCAGAAATGGAACAAAAAATGACAAGCCTCATTGTTGGTTCAATATTTAATCAATCTAGTTGATGTCATTATAACTAGGGAAGTGTCTAAAGGCAATATGCAATAAGGTCTTTTTGGGAAATTAACAATTTCTTGGTGATATTCCTTTTTGTGGGGTTTCCTAATTCTAAGTTTCTAAAATTGAAATTTAAGCTATGTTATAATAAATATTGCACAAACCATTTGAATTGAATGAAACTAGTTAACTTGCAAAATTTAAATACTCACACAACTTGATGGAAATTGAAATTATTGAAAATTAAACTCATAAGGATTTTAAAGGAAAGCACACTTACTAAAATCAAATTGAAGAGTTGAAAGTAAAATAATAGAAATCTTCTGAAATAAAATTTCACACAAATTAAAAAAATAAAATTATTAAAAGAAAGTAAAGAAATTGTGATTATTGTATGCACTAAACTATTATATATTTACTATTATGAAGGAGTGAGTGAATGGTGATAAAATTTATAGGAAGTAAATAGATAAATCCTTAGGTACAAATTAAGAATCAATAAAACCGACTAATACTGAGAAAATACCAAAAATTTCTAGGTCTCGAGGTGAGTGGGCCCTTTCTCTCTCATTGATCAGATTGACAATTGCACATTGATTTTCAGAGCGTAACTTTAATTGATTTCAAAAAATTTGGATCATATCAAAATTACAACAGTATGGATTATTTTCTAACTTATCATGTTCAAAGAGGGCATATTATAATGTCCAACATCCTCAACCAATTCTGAAAAAATATAAGGAGAATCCTTATTTAGATAGTAAGTAGAGAGATTCCAAATCATCTCCATATTTCAGGATGAAATAATGGAGAGGATTAAGGAAATTTATTGAAAAAACAAATTACATGATTTATTCTAAAATTCACACTTCCATATTATGGTAAGTGTTGTTCATCATTGGATGCATGCTCTACCTTTGGAAAAATTCCATACTTTCTAGTTTTTACTCTATATGAAAAAATCCTAAAATTTTCACTCGAATCCTGAAGTCCATGGTCAACTTTTCGACATTCTAGAGAGACTTTGAAGTGATCTTGAATAACCTGGAGTGAGATGAGCACTCTTATAAAGCGAGCTAGAATACTCCAAGATGAGCTAAGACAAAATGTTCTGAAGTGATATGAGACACTTTTAGGAGGGATAGGATATTCCAAAGTGAGATAAGATAGCCACTCCAAAGTGAGTGAGACACTCCAAAGCTTGAAAAAATTAGACTTTGAGCCTAAAACTTTGTATATTAGTCAATATCTATACACATAAAGCGAGTGTTTTTGAGGGTATCATCAAGATAGAATAGATTTACACACTAATCCAACAAAATGCATACAATCTCTACTTTAAATTAAGAAAAATTTATAAAATGCATTCAAATTCAAACAAGGGGAAATATAAATGATGTCATTATTTATCCAATTAATGGGCTTGTCATTCAATTTTAGGAAATCATTATACTATAGTGATCCATTGTAATACTTAGTATATTTACGAGGTTTGGTGAATAATTAATTATATGATTTCCGTGTATAGAATTTTTATAACCACACACGTAAATATGTTTGGAAGAAAATTGGGTGGTTGTGAGAACACTCATAAAATAGTGTGCTAGAGAGATTTATGGAGTATGTTCTCCTTGAGTGTAGGAGAAACTCATCCTATATATTTGTATATTGCTATCTTTGAATAATAGAGAGAATATTATTATTTTGTTTATTTTTGTGCAATTTTATATAAATCTTCATTTGGTATCAGAGAAAATTCAATAAAGCTTATGCAAGTGAATATTTGAGCTTGGATGCGAGGATGTTTCCAAATGAGAGTCTATGAAGTGATTTTAATCTGTTATGAAATTTATTTCAAATTGAAAGACATAGTCCAAATTTGGTGGATATTTGTATAGTTTCATAAAATACATCAATAGATCATGGCTTTCATCCATGAGTGGAAATATCGAGCTTGTAGATCTGCTGCTATAAATTACGAGATATTATCCTCGTACTAAATTAGGTTTTCCAGTTTGTATTTCCATTCCTCCACATGTGGATCTATATGTGGTGTTAACCATTCTATGGTGTCATTTTATGGCTTGTCACAACTTAGGACCATGTATTGGAAATTTTATTATTGATGCAATTTTCTCAACCTTCCATCTGTTTAAGAACAATTAAATACAAGGATAAATCCCGACTCTTGAATATCTAAAGAATTCAAGTTTCATGAATTGTGAAGGGATTGTATAGAAAGTGAAAAATGAGAGGTTATACACCATCTCCTTATAAAATATTCAATCATCCACATTTCATCGTGTGATTTTACATTGTTTTTCATATATTATTTCGAATGTTAATTCTATGAACATAGTTGGGTCGATTCTACACTTTCGCAAAATATGATGGAATGAATAGAATATCCATGCCCTTGCATATTGGATTCTCTCTCCTTGTCAATATTTCTAAACTTTTGGAAGAAAAAAATAATTCCTTCAACATATTTGTATCTTCAAAATCTTTGTGATCCGATGCATTATCTCAACATTGACCCTCCTCCCTAGTATTGTAGTATGATTTTATATGGTGTTGATGGACTTCATAAAAAAATGGTATATCAACCCATGTCATCTAGACAACCTTTCACTTGGCCCAATAAAAATTTATTTTAGTTCGAGACTTGTCATTTGAATTTGACCCACCATCACCATAATAAACTACTCTAATGATTTGATCATGCACACTTAACAATTACAAAGGTGTGTTTTGAGCCACAATTTTGAGTATACTTTTACAAGTATTTAGTTTCGTAGTCTATACATATTATTTTATCTTGTAAATTTCCATGTCATTGTTATAAATGTTTATTATGTCTATCCTTATTAATTTTTTTATGTTTTCATAATAAAAAGTGTTCCCTTCTCAAAATATGATCTAATTAAATTTACATGAGTCAAATTGTCAAGGTTCATTTGTCATGTCGTATTTTTAGTATCATTTGTCTTTCTAATTCAAAATTTTATTTTATGTCTTGAAAAGTGGTATATCATTAAAATGTATTTATCATCCATATTAGTTGGTCAATTGAAGTGTCTCAAGTATTTTTATTAAAAGTAATCTATAATTACATTTTTTCATTTTTTAAATCGTTAATAGATGTTGACACGGTAATTGTGTCATCTTGTCAAAATTGAGTTATTATTGTCTTGTCTATTTTCTTATCTCAAAAGTGTCATCAAGTGATTTTTATTGTTGTTATTTTTGAGTCACTCTCAAAAAGTTTTCAAAATAAAAAAAATTACTTACGGACGTATTTTTGGTGTTACTGACATCCATAAAATAAATTGTTTCACATTGTGGGGAGGAATAAAATAGTAATCACAATGTGGAAAAATTTCTTTAAAATCACATTTTCCGAGTAAGTAGACGTCTCTTTGGAGAATGGAGGTACATGAGGATAGAGTTTTATTAGTGACCTCTTATCGGTCACCAAAGACGGGGCCACACAAACACTATGAGAGAATTTTTATGGTGTGATTTTTCTATCACTTCAAATTTAAAGTTTGTTTTAGTTATGTGATTATTTTAAGAGTTCATGTTTCCATATATGTATAGTTGATTCGATTTCATAGTTACTTTTTTATGTTAAATAAGTGGAAAATTCACATTGAGGGGGAACATCATATAAATGTTATATTTTCATTTCTATCTCTTTTCATATTTGTATTTAGTGAGAAGTGTTTATCGCATAATTCCCCTGAAGAAAAACCATAGTGGGCGGATGAAAGCACAAAAAAACAAAATCATGATATTTGGGTTGTTAGTTTTCCTATAAAACCATCCTTGTTGTGGTTGTTGGTAAGCCAGTTGAAAAACCATCCTTTTTGAGGTTGTTGGTTGTCCTGAAAAACCATCCTTGAAGTTTTTTGTCTCTCCTTAAAAACCATCCATATCCTAAGCACGCACAAAGAGAAAGTTGCAGAAGAGGTGCGATTGTTTTCTCCCATGTTCGTACTAAGGAGGGAATGTTTATAATCATTCATTATAGTATAGTGCTTCATTATAATATTTAGTATATTTGTGAGGTTTTTTGAATAAATAGTTATATGATTTATGTGTATAGTGGTTGTTATAACCACACACATAAATATGTTTGAGATAATATTGGGTGGTTGTGACAACACCCATAGAATAGTGTGCTAGATAGATTTATGGATTTTTATCTCGTTGAATGTAGGAGAAACTCCTCCTATATATTTGTATATCTCTATGTCAAATAATAGAGATAATATTATTATTGTGTTTAGTTGTGTGAAATATGATCCAAATCTTCGTGGATGATGACATCACCCATTGGAGATGACATCCTATATATACCTCTACTTCAATCAACAATTATAAGAAATATCAAGATAAAACATCCAAACTACCAGTTCTTTTTCTCTTTTCATCATATTCGCATCGAATCACTATGTTTTTAGTTCATCTTGCATTTTTATTAGATTAGATTAGACACCTCTCTTCTTGGATGATTGATTTCACTATTGGGTCATTACATAATGAGTTTTGGACAATCTTGGTCTTCCCTTACTCCATCCAATATACATTCTCTCTCTACGTGTTACTTCTTAGGGGAGATAAATGCATCAACAACCACCCTACAGGTACAAGGTGAGTGATCTAACCCTTATTTGTCACTTTACATATATTATTTTAGCTCCTTTTCATTGTGTTATATTAGCTTAGTACTATGCATGTTTGATACTAGTTATCTCATCACTCTTATTATATATCATCTTCATTGTTACTTTCAATTTAGGTATTGCATGTTTCTTTCATTTATCAATTAATCCATAAATCTCCACACCCAACTATGGATATCCTAGTATAGTTTCTTCCTCTATTATGACCATGGGACTTGGAAACCCTAGGTTGACCTATTGTAAGGGTTATCTCCTACTAGATATGCAACGCTAACACTCATTATATCCCCTTTAATTTTATCCCTTTATATGTTGTTACTTGCGTGTCGCCTACCCATTTCCTTGAATACCCTAGTTGAATGGATGAGTAAGATTGCATGTTGTTGAGACAATTTTTTCCCACATATAGATATGTGACTCACAAATATTATAATCAATGTATGAAAACACCGCATGTGTGAAGATATGTCTTAACATAGTAGACCATATAGATGGAAGTTAAGATTAGGAGGATGGAATAAAATTATCTCTATCTTGATGCAAAATCAAGTTTTGATATGTGTAGCCTGCATCAATTGGTACTATTCATGCACATCCATGTACACTGTATTCTCTAACTAATTTTTTTGTATGCGTTGAGTAAAACAAGTCAAAAACCACAATCATGCTCAATAACTATGTAAATTTTATCAGTTAGGGGAAATTTCCAAGTTACAATTGGTTTAGTAGATACTCCACTACTATAATGAATATTTTAACCCAAATTTATTGAAATAAGATCAATATAGTTGTTATGAATTCTATAAAACTTAATTTAGATGATATAATGGTGTTTTTGAGTGACGTGGTCGATGGTTAATGTATACAATGCTCCAAAACATGCATGTTACTTTCCACAAAATCTAAATACTCGAACAATTTACATTTAGACAATCCAGATAGTAATGATGTAGGAAGAAATTATGATTTACACTTTAGATGGATTCCAAATCAATAATGTAGAGTCGTTGAATCTTGAATCAATATAAACGATAATAAACCATCAACATGGGAAAATAAGATTAACATAGTCACCCCATGATATGATTTATCTTTCCATTTTGTGCATGAAATCTTCTTCAATTTGATACCAAATGAAAATCTAGTCAGAGATAAACACAATAAAATTCTCAATTAATTGATTCATATAGAGATAATATATAGGAATACATCATATTATATCTAAGGATCATTTGTGAGAAAAAACAACTATGCATAAATAGAAATGCAAGAAAACAAAGTAGAGAACCTTTCCTCCATGTTTTCTTTCAAACCTCGTATAAGGTTGTGGAATCCTTTACACTTGTGGAACCTTGTAAGAATTTAAGTTGTGGGCACTCTTGATTTGATCTCCAAATCAAAGAGTGAAAATGCTACGAACACAAATATGACATTGGTAAAGCTTTGTATGAGAAGATATTGGAGAGAAAAATAGTAGTGTGATTGTACATGAATATAAGAGTGTTTATAAAGGATAATTCCTACTTATTTATAGTTGAGGAAATATTCCATGAAAAGTGGTTAAATTTAATGTATTTATTAAAATAGCAAGTGGACCGAGGTTGTGCGGTTGTATATTTTAAAGGCGTGATTTTTGGATTTTATTCAAGGAAGGTGGTTCTATGTGCAATTTCATTTCCCCACCTTTATAGGATTCTAGAATTTGATTCCATGTGGATTTGATTTGGAATGAGGAAGTGCAGTCCAAGTGGAGTCTAATTGGTTATGAATTGGAGATAATTAATCATTTATTTAATAAATTTTAATTAAAGTAGATAAATAGGGTGTAGGAATTAATTTAATTAATTCCAAAAGGGTAATAAATTAACTTAGTTAATTCTAAGGTTTATGATGCAAATCATGAATTAATTAATTTAATTAATCAATTCTAAATGTTATGAAGGATAATTGAGGATAAGTTGGAAACATGTATGTAGTTTTGGGTGTCTACATTTTCCCCTCTTTAAAGTGTTATTATGAAGTAATAAAATTTTAAAGATAGTAAACATATGCATATAGGTGAGTCAATAAAAGGGAAAATATGGTAGATAATATAGGGATTCCTTGGTGAAGCATTTAGAAGCCCCAATGAGTAGGATGCAATGGAACATTAAGATGCCGCAGTGAGTGTGGATGCGAGATGGAACATTGAGATGGCCTAAAGAGTAGGATGCAAAGTGGAAAACCACTTGATAGGAAGAATAAAATGATGTAACGGAGGATATGAGTGATTGTGCTCATAGTATGAGCATCATTTAGAGAGTGAAAATTAGTGAAAGCTTATTTTGTTGTTACACAACATAGTTTTCACATTGATTATGAAATAATCATGATGCATAACCTAGATGCACACAAAAAAAAAAACACAGCACAAAGAAAATATAAAAAGAAAACAAACCCAATATATAGCGTAAAAGTATGCACTATGACTATGAAGAAGCCAAGATGATAACAAAATATGTGTAATTATTCTATCAAGTAATATCAACGATACAATGTCACTTTGAGAAGAATTCAATTAACTATATCCCTAATACATGCTAGAGTAATGATTAAGTAGATGTAAATTCCCCCTAGCACTAAACTTATGAACTGTATAGAGATAGGATCAGAATTAAGAGCAGAGTAATCATAGATACTCCAAAATACACTCTTATTAGATCTATATTTAAGATTGATCTGAGGTTTGAAAATGATCATTTCCCATAATACATAAACTTATGAATTTCATGAGAGGGAATGAGAGCTAAAACTTCCCCATATCATTAAGGAATCAATGAATCATGATAGCCATGAAATTAGAATGATCACTAGGGGTGGTAGATAAAAGTATTACTTAATCAATATTTTGTTGAGTTGTTGAAATATTTTCATGTGTTTTCATTTTTTTAAGGAATTTATGAATATTTGATTTTTGTGATTTGTACAATTTATATGATTTTTTAATTATATTTTTCCAATATATGTTGTTATTGTTTTACAAAGTCTTAGAAAATTTTGATGCAAAGAAAGAGGAGAAGAGTTTTGTTACACCTAATTGATTATAGATAAATGATGTTGTTGAAAGCATAACACAAACATGTTGAACAAACCCCTTAATGAGTAAGAAGCAAAAAAAATAAGGTTATATGTGAACTAAGATGTTAATAATTCACATGCTATTGGTCTACAAAGACAATGTACAATAAAATAAAAAAAAAAAAAGCACAAGTATCGTCACAATGTTGACAAAATGTAACACTACAACACTAGTTGCAATAATGATGACTAATGACACTCTTAATGTGTTCCACATTGAATAATTAGACATATATGAATTCCCCAAGTGATAGCCCATAATGATATAGGATTAGATTGGGCCAAAAATTAGAGTGAACTTAGATACTCCAACAACACTCTTGTTGGACCTAGTTGAATTTTTATATGTATTAGATTGTAATTGAATTCCAAGTCGGCCCTAGAAAAATTGTATTGTGAAAGGGTAATCAATTGATTTTATCAAGCATATATATATATATATATATATATATATATATATATATATATATATATATATATATATATATACCACAAGGAAAGAAAAATGATTTTTAGAATATGATCTGGAATGATGATGTGGAGCCTTTGTCAAATGGCGATATTGTATATATATGTGTTATATATATATATATACACACCACGGGAAAGAAAAATGTTTTTCAAAATATGATCGGAATGATGATGTGGAGCACTTTGTCAAATGGCGATATTGTTGAATTGTGTTATTTTATATATATATATATATACACACCACGGGAAAGAAAAATGTTTTTCAGAATATGATCCGGAATGATGATGTGGAGCAACTATTAAATGGCGATATTGTTGAACTGTGTTATTGATTGTTCATATTCGGTTAAACATTTTGTGAATGTTTTTATTTTTTCCAATTTTATGTTGTTTTTACTTTTTGAAACATATTTGAATGTTGTTATAAAGTTTTTCAAACATTTTTGAATGTTTTTTTTTTTTAACACACTTGAATGTTTTTTTATTTTTGAAACATATTTGAATGTGTTTTTGTTTTAAACATATTTGAATGTTTTTTTTTTTTTAACATATTTCAATGTTTTAGAATTTTGAACATTTTTATATGTTTTTATTTTTTAACATATTTGATTTTTTTTTTTTGGAGTTTTGAATATTTGTAATTGTTTTGTATTTTTGAAACATATTTGAATGTTTTATAGTTTTTAACTCGGTGAAGGGTACTTTGGATGAACTCATGTTCAAACAATTGTAATATTTTCATTCCATTGGAATAATTTAGATGATATAATTATATGATGTCTCACTCCACTCCGACTCCATATAACTAATAAAATGCAAAGGTTTTTCATAAAAAGCCAAGAACAACGTGAAAACTAGGTGAATAGTGATATGAAAATGAAGATGATGGATGCCAAGACACACAAGTGTAACAATTCTCCATGCGGGAAAAATTTAACTCATATCTAGTCAAGATTATCTAACGAATTCCAAAATTATTTCACTTTATAAGTTTTGACGAGACTTAGACCCATAGATGGTATGCTGATTGACAATATCTAGTTGAAGGAATTGTTATCTCTCTTAACATAAGTAACTTCTTGGGATGTTTTTGATTAAGCACTTTTGATTCATATTTTCAAAGGATTTTTTTAATTTTTTTATTTACCACTATATTTTTCCCCATGCCATCACTAAAAGGTAAGGGATCAACACTGAAGACAAAATGTAGGAAAATAAGGGCATCTTCCTTCCTTCCCAATGTCATACTAATATTAATAAATATGGGCTTATCACCGATGTTGTCAAGGATGAAAGGCATCTTGATTGATTTACATGTTATGTATTTTAAATATATTTTTCCTTTTATGTCGATAGTGTGATTTTTGAGAAGGAAATTTTTTCCTCCAAGTCTCAATTGGATGAGACTAGTAGGAGGAGTAGGAGGTAAGGTTTCAACACCTTCGATAGAGATGGATGGTCAAAATATTCGGGTAAATAAACTAGTACTTTTGTTAAAGAGAGAGAGATTATTTGAAAGGAGGATTTACCATCAATAATATTTTAGACAAAACCATAGCTAAAAATGTCTAAAATGGTGGAAGCCATGATAGGGATGGAACACACAATGCCCAATAGGAGAAATATTAACATGTGTCATATAGGAGAATAATTTGGAGAGATGTTTATGTCATGATTAAGATATCTTTTAATGGATGAAATAATTAAAAATGTTAATTGAATTGACCGCGTAAACGTTATCCCCTAGTGTGGAGAATACCTATGGAAGAAGATGTTTTTACTTCTATGTTTTTTATTTTCAAATAATGCTTTAATGATGGGTTTGATATGGATTTTTATTTTATGTTTACACTTTTTAAATTTTCTGAGTTTTTGTAGATGATGGTTTTCAATGGAATCATGGATAGAGAGGTCCATGTTTATGAAAGTGTAATGTTATTTATTTATAAAACTTGGGTAGATGAGGACAAGTCAACGGAGGGGATTGGAATTTTTTTGATGAATTATTGATTGACTTAGTCTTGATTTATGATACTTGGGTAGATGAGATCCAAGTCAAAGGAGGGAATCAAAAGAGTCAAAGATTCTGTGATAATTGGGTGGACAAGGTCTAATTAAAAGGAGAGAATTGAAAGATTCGATAAGTCCTTAGGTACAAGACTGTGGAGGATGAGGTATAATTCAATGGATGTGTGATTGGATAAGTCTTTGATGAGATCAAAAACCTATGTTATTTTAAAGGAAATTTTTTTATGTAGAAAATACATTGAAATTCATATTCACCTTTGAGTGGAAAGATGCGAGGAAATAAATGTTGATCCCTAGATTTGTAACCAAGGCACCTTATAGGTTTTAGAGAGGAAATATTCAATGTTTCTCCTTTCAAGTAGTGGATTGATATTTTTAACGATAAATTTATGATTAAATATTGAAATGGTTGTATGAGGATATTTAGAGGAATACACACCTCATATAGTGTACACATATGGAAGTCTTGATACAAAAAAAACATCTTTAATTAGTTAGAAATGTTATGTAAAACACAAGAAGACTCTATATCATATGAATTTTGTGAAACATTATTAAATTCCAAATCAATTGTTTGAAGTTGTGTGGACATAGAGGGATACATTTTTGTAAGTGTCTAAACTTGTAGTTGTCTCTCTACAACAAAAATAGAGATGTGGGGCATATGAAATAAAATTGAAAGGATGGACTTAAGCTCAATGGTTCTTAATGATGGAACCTATTATTTATAGTCCTCATTTATATCATTGGTTGTAGAGGAATCTTGAAGAAATTTCAAGATCTCACTTGGCGTTGGAAGATTATTTTCAACCTCAAACTAAACTAATAGAAGTACATACGAAAGAGATATTGACTAGTTTTGAGTTAGAGATACTTGACCTTTGTCATCTTAAGATCATTCAGTTTTATTGTTTAAAAGGTTTTAAACAATTTTCAACTATTCATTGTAAGATAAGATAGTTGATGTGTCTTCAGTTTTGATAACTTTTTAATGATCTCTATAGAAATAACTCCATCATCAATTAAGTCTTGGACATAATTCTTAACTAACACACATTTATTTCTTTGATAAGCATCAATACGAAGAAAGTCACAAAGTATGTATTAGGTTTTTATCAATGTGGCACAGGTTCCCCTTTGACAAATGGTTTTGTAATTGCATATCTTATCATTATATCCTTCACTAATTGATGAAAGACACTAGAGAGAGTTTCTCTAAGGGGTTTAAAATGACTTTTAACTTTGTGTAGAGTAGTATATTCGTTAGGTTGTACAATTGGCTTTTGGGTGATTTCTCAATAAATTGGGAAGATATATAAGATATTTGTTTTTCATTTAATTAAGTTATTCTAATACCTCAATGTTTGATGTCTTGTATGAATCACCAATTTTGAAAGATAGGGAGGATGAATAAAGGATTGATAAAGTACTCAAACCTTAGAAAATTGAATTCCAAGATGGAAGAGGGGAGTTTGAAATATTGAAGGACTCAACCCTTATCAAAGTGAATTATAATATTGAATAGGGAAAAAGTTTTGATTGAATGTACTTGACCTCCAACAAAGTGAATGCTAGAATGGAGGAGATTGAAAATGTGTAACTTGATGTGCTCAACCCTTAACAAAGGGAAATTTAAGATGGAAGATGATAAAATCATGAGTGATGAAATGGAAATACTAAAATATCAACAAAGTTAAATTTTATAAAAGAGGTGATGAAAATGAAAATGCCTAAAATTTAACAAAGTGAATGTTAAATTTATAGATGTAAATTGGACAAACTCTTAAAGTTTAACAATGTCAATGTAAAAAAAAAAGGTGTAAGAGAAAGATAAAAATACAAAATCTTGATGAAAGATAAGGTTTTGAGGATGCTTGATCATGATAATGTAGATATTACAACATCAAGACTTAAGTTATGAATGAAAGTGCTCAAGTAAGGATGTGGATATCCACAAATCAAGACTTAATTTTAATGAGAAAGAAAGTGTGTAAACTTTGGAAAAGTGATCCAAATATTTAATACTAATGTGTGATAGGAAGATATTGAGATGAGAAGAATAAAATGGTAGAAATTTGGAAACTTTGAAAATAAATAGGTGTATGGAAGATTCGAAAAGAGAGGATGAAAATTACAAATAAAGGATATAAGATATAAACAAAGGAGATGAAAAAGGTCCAAATAAAGGATATTTGGAGGGGGTGAAAAGAGATGACAAAACACCAAAATAAGGGGTATATGGATTATTTCAAGAAGAGATGAAAGAAAGATCCAAATAATGTATATTTGGAGGGGGTGAAGAGAGATGATGAACAATCCCAATAAGGGGTGTTTTGAAGGTTTGAAAAGAGAGAGATGATGAAAGATTCCAAATGAATGATATTTGGAAAGGTTTTTATAGAGAGATAATGAAATATTACAAATTAAATATATTTGTAAAGGTTTGAAAAGAGGAAAAAATGGACAATGAATGAAATATTTTAGAAAACAAAACTTAATAACATGTAACAAGAAAAAGAAAGGTGAAAAAATAATGATGTTTATGGATTGTGGGCCTCTAACTTAGATTGGTTTGGACAAGCATGGATTCCTATAATAAATTACTCTCCTAAATGTCAGTAGTCTATCCGGAAAGTGCAAGTACTATTTCTAGTTGTTAGCTTTACTTTACCCCCTTGATATGATAAGTTGTATTTTACTCCACTCAAAGGATCAAGTTGGGGTCACCACTATGGATATTTGTGATTCTATTCCCTCAAAAGGTGTACTAGTTAGTTGGGTGGGGTACCCATTTTGTCAACCAGCTCATTTAAGTTGCCAACTACTTTGGGGTTCCTATGGTACTCCTCACAATGAGTTGTTATCCCTGGACATGCACTTCCAACAATTAGAGTCAGAAGAAGGGGTAATCCCAACTCTAAAAGGTTAAAATTTAATTTAATTTTATAACTTTTTTAAAAAGTGATAAAGGGGTTTTCTTGAATCAACAATCAATGGAAACCTATAGTTAGTAGTTTAATATTTATAAGAATGGTGTAGTTATCACTTCCTTAGAAAATTTTCATTCCACTATATTAGTTACATTAGAAATTTTACCTATCTCCTATAACATTTTGATAGTGATTATGATACTTGGTATTTTGAAATTTTGATGGTATTGATTTTGCACTTTATGACAAGATCATTTTGGATGATATTAATGTGTGTGTATGTGTTGATCATGATGACTTTTCGATACATATATTTTAGTATTTCTATAATTATAATTATTTGTGGATGTGTTTATATGATGTTTTTTTAATATTGGTAAATAGTTTATATGATGTTGATCTTTCTAATATTTTAACATTTTGTGAAATCCTTAGATACTGAGTTTTTATAACAATGAAATTGTGTCTAATTATGGATATGTATGTTAATTTACGATGATGGTTGTATATAATTGATGAATTGAGTTAAAAATGTTAATTCAATGTGTAAATGAATGGTTTTGTAATATTTTCTTCGATGATTGTAATGTGTGTGTGGAGTGTGAAGTGACAAACATGTTTTATTAAATAAAATTAACACACATGGGGACCAAGGGACCAACACATAGAGGATGCATGGGCCTAAACCATAAGTAACCTTGAGCAACACTAGTTGGGCTTAGAAAAGTGGTTAAGCCTTTTGATTTTGTGGGTTTTTTGAATTATTTGACTTTTCCTATGTTGAGAACCACATTTAGAAATTTAAGCTTAAATTTATAAATTGTAATTTATTTAAATTCTCTCTTTTCACATGTCTTGATTTGGTACTAGGTTAGGACACTTTTGGGAAGATGGACATCATTTTTATTGGTCTCTAAACTCAAGAAAATACTAAGGGGTCGGATTTGGGCTTTGGGAAAAATTTTGGATAACCAAAGGACCACCTAACCTTTCCCCACCATTTAAAATGAGCCCAAGACCCAAACCCATCATGGGGTAGTGTGTTTTTGAAGTTTTTATCTTGATTTTGACATTTTATTGTTCCTTTTTCTTGATATTTATTTCACTTGGTTCTTTGTGGTTGGTTTTGGTTAGTTGGAAAATTTATTACCTTGGATATTGATGTGTACTCCTTGGTTTAGGTGGAGTGATGGATGGAACTTGAGTTTTCTTTCTTGACTAATATTTTTGGAAAATTTATTACCTTGGATATTGTTGTGTACTCATTGGTTAGGTGGAGTAATGGATGTTTGACTAATATTTTTGGAAAATTTATTACCTTGGATATTGGTGTGTACTCCTTGGTTGAGGTGGAGGGAGGACATCTAGTTGGACATCCATGTGGAGCCAACTCACCCTCCCTTTTGTAAAATCTATAAATATAGGTTTGTTCTTTTGAAAAATGGTTACATGCATTTCATTATTGGGAGATCTTTGGGCTTGAAGGAAAGAGTTGGGAGAAGTTTGGGAAATTAGCGAAAGAGCAAGTGAAGAATTAGAAATAACTCAAATGTAGGGTGTTGAGCCTTATTTATAGGTAAATTGTTGATTGTATTATCTTGTAATTAATGAAATGAAATGGTGTTTTTTTGGCTTGTAATGTTCATTTTTATATTGTTGTTTTAGTCCTCTTTTTTTTTTTTTTCTTTGGTATTATGCTTACAACTTAGAAAGAAGGGTACAAGGCCATAGAATGTGTTTAGGAGGGGAGACTGAAAGGTTGGTTTGGTGGAGGAAAAATGATTTAGGAATATCACATATGAATGTGGTTGTGTTGTTTTGATTTTATTTGGAGAGAGATGGGGTAGTGGGAATTATGCCTTTGGCAGAGTGAAAGGGGGTGGTTGTTGGAGGGATAAGGTATAGTGGAGGAATAATGTTTTGTGGAGGTTCAAGGCATAATTTATTTACCCATGTGGAGAGAAAAGGATACCAAATTTCAACCCTCCCCCTACCACTTGTCTTGAATTCAAGAGATTGTGTTCCTTGTATTTTTTTCCATTCTTACTTGATTGTGATATTTTGGGGCATATTGGAGCAAAGTAATTTTTGTATGTTTCTTAAGGGGTTTTGGTGTTGGTAAGGTTCATGTGTTGGGTATCGGGGCCAATTGGAAATTTCCTCCTTCCCCATTGGAAATGGTTAGGTAGAGATTATTGTTTGGCTTCTCCTTTTGTGTGTTTGGACAACTAGTTGAAGAATTCTTTATGTAGCTATCATGATCCTTGTTTTTGGTGGAGACTTATTATAATTTTTGTTCTCTTGAAAAGAGATGTATTGTGAGGAAAATGTTATGTAAACAAATAGTTTTTACTTTTGGGAGCCTTGTTATAAATTTGTAAATGGAAGGTTATATTATATATATGGTTATAATCATTATGAAGTGGAAATTAGTGTATTTTTAGATATGTAAATCCATTACAAATAGTAATGTAATGAGTTATTAATATAAGTTGATTTTGGAAAATTTGTGTATTTTATAATAGTTATTTGGAAGAAAAATTAGATGGTGATGGTGATATTAAATTAGTGTTTGGATAAAATCTTGCATCTGGTGCATCTCAGCTAGTATGTGTGCACTTTCATAATAAATTGAACTAATAATAGGTGGGACATACATGGGTCTAATCATATTTACATGATGAAATGCATAAAAGGGTGATCATATCCATGATGAACCACTTTTGAACTCCATTTTCTTATTTTTATATCTCAGTAAATTGTGACATTGTTTTTATTGTATTCATTTGATGATAGAAAATTAGCCTTCATGAATGTGAATAAAATTCAAGATTCATAATATTACATGCTAATTAAATGTCATTTTAAGTGTGTATCAGATCACAACTTAAAGAAAAATTTGAAAATATTCTTGGATATCAATTTTGTTTAGTGCTCATAAGATATTTAATTACATTATATAATTTGTATTTTTGGAACAATAGTAGTGTAAAAAAATCTTCTTCATGTTGTTGATTTGCAATAAAAATTCCTAGCAATATCATACCGTAATGTTTTTTTAAATTAATATATGTGTGTGTATGTATGTATTCATGTGTTCTAAACATTACAAAATTATATTGAAATCCTTATAGATCATCTTATAAGGATTTCAATATCATTTTATAAGGTTTATAATATATATAACATAGTTTAAGCGGGGATCTACCCCCATACACCCCTTCTACACCTCCCGTACACCTCCAACCACACCCTATGACCACACTTCTTCCCCCATCCCTACATCCAACACACCAACTCCCACCTCTAAGGCCACCATAATTTCACCTCTTTGTCACCCTCATCCTTCTCCCTTATTGAACCATCTCTATCATTCTCTCCACCGCCCACACCTTCACCATTCATTCTCCATCTCCGCCCTCTCCTCTTCCTCTCCATTCTTTTCCCACAGCCCCTACAAATAAAACCAACAAAAAAACAAATAATAAAACCTTAAAAATAGAAGAAAATGCACATAGTTTTAATGTTTAGGTATTATGTTAGGTTACTATATATATTTAAGATAGGTTTATTATGCAATATATTATATAATGCATATCATTATATAATATAATATATAATGTACTATATATGTATAATTTAATTTATATAGTAAAATATATAATATAATATACAATGAATCTTATGGGTTATATTAGTTGTTAAATTATATAACATATAATAGAATATTATATAATATGATGTTATAAAATAAATAACATAGTATAAATATGTTATAATATAAAGATATTTAGCATATAATATAAGTAATGTTATTAAATATATAACATAATAGTATAAGGTTTATAATAATGCTTATAATGTTTATAATTTTATATTATATATAATATAATATTTATTTAATGTTTATAACTTTATTATATTATAATTTTAGAATGTTTTAATGGTTATTATAATTTTTATCATGGTTATAATATAACAAGTTATAATGTTTAAAATGAAACCCAATGTGTATAATTTATGAAATAAGATACCTACCATAATGTATCTTTAGAAGAATATGATAAAATAAGAACAATACAGAGAAGACTAACATGGAACCTACGTAAGGATGATACTATTAATTTGAGAAATGCTTAAAGGACTGTATAACACTTTGAATGTGGATTTAACCATGATCCCTATGTGTTTTCATTTGGGACTTGGTCCCCTCTCGCTAACTTGTCGATCGGTTTGGTGAGTTCATTAGTTCTGTCGAGTTTGAAATAAATCAAGTAACTAATGAAGTGCGACATAGTGGATAAAAATATAGACCATGGGATATAATCCCCACATTTACTACAAGAAAATGGATTTTGGTTGGAATTTTTAGGTCATGACACTTGGTATTAGAGCATAGGTTTGCTACACTCGGACTCTGGGGACACAGTTAAACAAAGTATAGCTGAATTTTAATTATTAAAATTAGTAATCTTAACTTGTTAGTAAACCGTTGGATGATTTCCTAACTCCCATACTTATCTATGTAGGAAGTGTAGGCAGTCGGTCGGGGTTGCTTAGAGCTAGGGCCAAGATAGGATCCACTAGGGTTGATACTAAGAGTTCTTGTGGGAGGCAGTACTTAGAGTAGGAGCTAGGGGTGGATGTGGTGGTGGTAGGACTCAAGAAGAAGTTCTAGGAGGACAAGTTATCCAGTCAAGAGTAGTTCTCAAGGCATGACAAAGGAGATTAGGGACATACACACACCACGATAGGGGACATTACACCCATAGCACCACATATATTACATGCATTATGGGAGATTGTTCACATCGAACTTAGAGAGATATCAAGATATCTTCCAATATAGTAGGGAGAGGTTTCACATCATGCTTCACAAGAGTGAGTACCATTACATGAGGAGAAAGAATGATCATCATGTCGGAGGGAGAAACCTAGGATTCTTCCCACATAGATTCCTACACTAGATTTGAGACCCATAGATCACCATAGACATGATGCAAGAGCATATCAAGGAGATCCTAAAGTTACACCTACTATCTTATTCCGAGACACCACAAGTTTTCACATAGAGTCATGGCTTATGATCTTGGCTAGATGTTTCAAGTTATGTCTTTAATCAAGAAACACTAAGACACAAGTTGTTATTCATGTAATCATATATTGAGTTGGATTATGGTGGACATCTTAGGAGAAGAAGCTCCTAGTGGATTTTGAGTCCATCTCATGGGCCATGCTTGAGAAGAGATTTAAGGCTAGAAATATATCTAGGATCTCGTGAGTGTTACAGACCCAATTATTTTTCTATTTTTGATTAAAATTATGCAATTTTTGATAAGTCACGAAGTTTGCAGTTGACTTATAGCCACCTAAAAATTAGTATAATATATTACAGCATGCAATTACATTCAAAAATATGGAAAAAATTGAATGGCAGGCAAAAAAGTTGTTTTTCCGGGCCCTGGTGGCCTCCGGAGCCCAAAATGACCCACTACGCTAAAAATTTTCAAAAATAATAGCTGAAAATGCAATTTCTGGATAGGCCTCCTTTAGCAAAAAATGTCCAGAATGAGAAAACAAGCTAAATGGGGAAAAAAATTACCCTAAATTAGGGATTTCCCCACTAAAATTTTAGTGACCAGTTTATTTATAACTAACAGGTTTAGAGAAGGTTTTTCCACCAGATTATCCTCCAACTGTGGCAGATTTTCTAAATTTGCCTCCAGATTTTAAAAATCAATTTTCTTTTTGTGTTTTGTGTGATTCAAACCATGCACCTCGCATCTCTAAGTCATTCCTCTTAACCACAGTGGCTCCATAAGTGCTTAGTGTATAAAATGAGAAATTTTTATTTAAATCAAATGAATTTCGAACTCATCTGTTAAAAAAATAGGACCTGGCTGGTAGATGATCCACGTGGATGCTCGAGGATTAGGATTTCCTACAGTTTGAGGATCTAATCATTTTGAACACTGTTTACATTGATTTGATCGATACGCCTTTGTAGTATGAGGTTTCTACTTTTTTTTCTTTTTATATCCATCGTTCTATTTCTTGGTTTGCCATTTTGTTTGATTCATGGTTTTGTATACCATTTTGTGCACGTTGTGTGGAGAAGGGGCCTGCTGCGTTGGATTGGTTCACTACTAACTTTGTGTTACATGTCAGAAATACACTGATTTGATTTTTTTCTCACCATTTTTGTGTTTTGTAGGTATGCATGGATCAATTAGAGATGTGCAAGTCCCATGCATGCATCACTAAGACTCCTTTGTATTTTATTTTGTATTGCTCCTTGTGCAGGTTTACATGGAGACACTTAGCCGCCACCGCTTGTTTTTATTGCAAGTTCACTGCTACAAATGTTCCTCGAGTTCAGCTGCTACAATGCAAAGTGGACAGAGACGTGAGCTTGGCTGTGGGAATAGAGGTCAGAGGAGATGGCATGGCTATGGATGTTGAGCACCATACATAGGGTAGATTAATCCTTTCAATCCACCAAAAATTATAATCCAACAGCTATCAAAAACAAATATTATTGATAGAAAAATAAATATTTGCTCGGTTTCAATGAAAAATGCTCGGTTTTATCAATGCAACCAGCTCAGTTTCTCCAAATACAACAAACTTCTAGATGTAACAGTGACTAAAAAAATCCTCTTAATATTAGAGGTAAAACCCCTGGATGGGGAAATTTTTATTTATTTTTGTATATACCTACAGAAAATTTTGCCTAGTGATGGGTGCACCAAAGGCAAAAAAATTGTGTTCTAAACACTGGAATGAACAAGAGGATGTGAAGAGATAAGGATGGGTGGGAGGTTGCAAGAGGCTACACAGGCTCTCAAATGCTGCAAATGCTTCTCCAAAACTCCTCTATCTCAACTTCTCTCTCTTTCCACACCTTCACAGGCTCACAGGTCTAGATTCTCTCTTTGGTACCAAATGTAAATTGAGAAACAGGGGTGAAAGCTTGATAAATATTATTAATCTCAATCAACCAAAAATACAATGGAGTGTTGTGATTCTTATAGGAATTGAACAACCATGTGCAGACAAAGAAATAGGTTGCACAGGTAAAAGTAAACTCATAAAAGCTTGCAAAATAAATCTGGGAAGCACATAAATTGTTATAAAAATTATAACAATTATGCTGTGAGGATAAAGAACAAATATGGTTTAAAACCCATATAACAACATAAAACAATAATATGGTTTATAATATAACCATATAACATTATTATTTAATTAGTAAAATTAATTAAATAATCAATTTAAATTATATTATGCATAATTAACCTAACATATGCTAGGGAGAAGGTGATATCTCATCTTCGTTAGTTCTGAGATAGTAAGTTAAGAGGTTCACCACCTCCCCTTGGGGTGTATATAGGATCACATTTTCTACCTCCCAACCACCATAGTATCCTCGTTAGTAGGAATGTCACGAGGCCTTTTCCTCAACAGGACATGCAGAGAGTTCATGATGTGGGACTACCACCTAAAGAACCATAGAGGAAATAGTTTCTACCTAAAGAACAATCGGAAGGATGACTTCCATAGTATCCATTTAGGACATGACTAACAACATCTTCTACTACGATTACTACTAGGGTAGTGGAGGCTTGCTCGGTTTGTTATGGTTTTGGTGACTGGGTCACTTTTGGAATAGATGTATGCATAATCCATACAGAGTTAAGGAAGGGAAAACCCCTATATCAAAGGTTATGTTTGATGATTTAGGACGTGCACACAGGATCTATGTGGTAGAAGAGAACCACTAAGAAGAACAACAAGCTACAACGGTTAAGACAATATGTAGTATGAGAGGAACCCCAATTTTTTTGTTATTTGATTCTAGGTCTTCCGAATTGTTTATATATCCTTTTATAGTGGATTGTAGTAGGTATCCTATATGGGATGTTTAGGTAGCATTGGATGTCGGACTTTCCACAAACTCCTTAGTTAAGGAGTGTGTACTTGACATAGGGTCATTTTTTACTATAGTTAACCTTCATATTTTCCATTGGGGTCTTACGATGTGATTTTGGGAATGGATTGTTTATCATCTCAACATGATAGAGTATATTTCCATCATAATTTGATTGATTGTAGAGACAACACTGAATTAGAGAGGGTAGTGATAGGTATTCAGAGACCCACGTCCATTCACAAGTATATCCACTATACAATTTAAGTGGAGTATATAGAAGAGATTTTATTTTTGATATCACATTGAGGGACAAGATGGAGGATTCTTCGGTACCAAATTTGGATGATCACCCTATTCTACATGAGTTTTTAGATGTATTTCCTAATAATTTTCTATGTTTACCACCTTTGTGGGAAATAGATTTCCACATTAACCTTGTACTAGGAGTTAAACCCATATCCCAAGAACCTTATAGGATGACCATGTCTAATCTTTGTGAGATCAAGTTGTAGCTAGAGGGACTAATGGATAATGGCCTTATGTATCCTAGTATGTTGTTGTGGGGAGTACCGATTATATTTGTGAAGAAAGTTAAATCTTTAAGATTGTGTATCGACTACAGGAACCTAAAAAAGGTGACGATCAAGAATCGTTATCCTCTTATGTGTATTGATAACTTATTTGATCATATAAGAGGGGAAACCAAATTCTCCAATATTGGCAGAAAATTAGGATACCATCAATTGAGGATTGTAGAGGAAGATATACATAAGACAACTTTTCATACTAGATATGGACATTATGAGTTCACAGTGGTTCCTTTTGGACTCACCAATGCCCCTGTAGTGTTTATAAGTCTGATGAAAGGAGTATTCAAGAACTTATTGGATCACTTTGTATTGGTATTTCTAGATGACATTATTATCTATTCATGTACTTATGAGGATCATGAGGATCACATGTGTCAGTTTTTGTTGTTCCTTAGAGAGAAAAAAGCTGTATGGTAATTATTATAACAAAATTGTAGCACCCTCATATTTTCTCATTACATACCCCTAAGTTTTACTAGCATTGTATGATCTCACAAGTGTGGGACTTTCAAAGTGAGATAAACCTCAAGAGAAGGCTATATCATCTACCTAATCCTAATTCTAACTCTACTCCTAAAGCTAAAATGTAAACTAAATAATCCTAAACTAATAATTATAAAGGACCAAGTAGAGAGAAAATGGTTAGAAATATGCATGGAAATGAAATCCTAAGCTAAAGTATGGTGATAATACCATAAAAATTTGGATAGACACTCTAATGAGGGAGAAGGGAGAAGGAAATGGAGAAGGGAGAGGCTAGACATAAGTGACACAGACCCAAACTTCATTTCACATATATTCTCACATGAAACACACAAAAAAACTTGTAAAAACAAATACATGCACAACACAATACATCAAGTAAAAGAGAGGAAAGGTTAGATATAAACATGAGTCAAGGTTGAGAAAACACCACAAAATAAGTTTTATTGCAATAAAATTATGCACAAACCATTACAGTTGCAAAGGAAGGCACAAGAACACATTGTCAAGACCAAAATGAATGTTTGACATATCATAGATGCTCAAGAACCATTTTGAAATAGTTCCTTTACAAATAATAATTTCCATCCTTTAGAATAAACATCATTTTATAATATATAGAAGAATGGAGAGGTAAAAGAGGAAGAACAAAGGAAAGAGATTGGATTTGAACTTTCCATTAATGAAACTCTATGTATTTCCCTACAACAAAAATTCAAAGATTTAATCACCATTAATCATGTATTGAATATTTGGTAAATAACATAGGTTTCCTTGCAAGAAAATTCACCAATGCATTTTTCTTGTAGGAGAAGATAAACTCCCCATACTTAATCAATTTGGGTGGTTGAGCCGTCTATATCTACACTTTAATGCCCAAACTTTTTTTTCCTATTTTTATCCCACCAATGACCAAATTCCATCAATATTTTATTATGATGAATCCAAAATTAAATGATTGAGGAGACCTTTCCAAAGAGACCAATTTTGCATGATTTGGAGCTCTGGAGTGAAAGTTATGGTTAATTAAACTTTTGCATGTCATGGAGCATATGAACATGATACGTGGCAATGTTTGATTAGCTCGGGATTGGATTTTTCTACTTGTGCATTGCTTTGAATTTTCAATGTGTTCGTCCTTCATTGGTTATGGGGTTGGGCCTTATGAAACCTCCATTATCCATTGTGAATCATAAACCAATGAAAAATCTCCACACATGTCTCAATGTCATTTTGTTCTTATAGGAACATTGTTAGAGTGTGAAGCATAGACCAATGAGAAACATCCATGCTCCTCATAATGTAAAAGTATTATTTTACTTGATCTTGGTCACCACAAAACATGAGTCAATGAGAAAGCTCCACACACCTTCGCATTTCAGACCTTTGATAGCCCCTTCTAACCACTACAAAAATGAGCCAATAGGAAAGCTCCATGCATGTCTCATGTCAAATATTTCTCAATTTCATGTTTTATTTTGATCGGCTACTCCTTTGCATCATAAATTTTATCTAGGTGGAATTAAAATTGTTGGCTCCATAGGAATACAACCACGTATAATGCTTTGACTGTCCTTGAACAACCATACCCAAATCCTTATTGAACACGGTTTATTCCGTGGAATTGAGGTCGACGAAATGAAAATGCCTTGAAGAGTTACAGAATGGTGACGTGTGATCACTATTGACCAATTATCTTGCGCCATCTTTCATTTCCTATACCCATCGTGTGTTCTTTGAATTTTCTTGACCCAAGCCCGGACTTTAAAGCCTATCTAACACAATTAATTTTGTGGAGTTTGAGGTCCACAAAATGCTTGGACTATGAGGGGTGCAGAATCTTTCCATGTGGCTGTTGTTTGATGTTTTGTGTTGAAATTTTATGGGCATTTTGAATGTCACGTGACCTTTAAATATAGCCTTCTAATGGATTAGTTGAGCCTCCTACGGGTTTGTAAATGCCAACGACCAACACTTTAGAGAGGTAGAATTTGACATCCATTTGAATGTATCAAGCTTGTTTAAATGGCTAAGTCCATTTTAAAAGGTAGTTTATCCAAATTTAACATGAGGGGGTAAATTTGGGACAAGAGTTGGTGATATCCAGGGTAATCTACTTGCTAGATTAGACCAAAGAGTAGCCTTTATGCATCCATTGGGCTTGGATTTGAGCCCAAATTTTTTTAAAATGATATAAATTTGAATTGTCTTACCCCGATCCCATTTTGAAGAAGCTGCATGGACTTAGTACTGATATATGGAGTTCTAAATGAAACTTGAAAAATACTCCAGCTATATAATTCCACCATTAAACATACTCGGGATGATCTAGGTCTACCTTGGTCTTCTCTTGAAGATGATAGAGAAGATAAAGGAAGGGAACGATAGGAGAGAACAAAAAGACCAAAAATAAGAGATAAGAAAGGGGGTTAGTGAAAGGAGATGAGAGGGATGAAATGTAAGGTAGACTGGATAGTATCAAAAATATAAAAATAAAAATAAAATAGAATAATATAATAGGGGATTGAAATGGGGATGGAAAATATTATCGGGATGATGAGAGATGTAATGAGGAAGATGAATAATAAAATTTTAAATAGATGACAGAGAAAACTAAGTAGGATAACATGAAGAGAGAGTAATTGACCAAGAGGTGGTGGATAAATTGTTGATGGTGGTGATAAGGAAAAGAGGTGTATAGAGGAAGTAAAGTGAGTGGGAAAGGATGAAAATGATAGAAATGGGAGAGATGAGAGGAAGGGGATACATGATGTAGAGAAAGGGAGTGTAGAGTGAAAGGGAGCCAAGATAGATGATATTTAGTTGAGTGTGGGAAGCATCAAGAATATAAAAGAAAGAAATGAATAAATAACAATGTGGAGTGAAAAAATGGTGGATAAGTTTAAGATGAGGATAAGGATGAAGATAAAGATGAAAAGGGTGTGGAGGTGAAAAATAGAAATGATGGAGAATGAACACTAAATATATTAGACATGAAGAATAGAGGGTGGAGAGATGAGTGTGAAAGCACAAAAATAGGTGGAGGTGGAGAGAAGGCAGAGAAGGAAAAAGAGAGTGAAAGAGGAAACAAAAGATGATAATGAAAGAATGTTAGGGGAAGACCAAAAACAATTAGGGGTGGGGAATATGGGTGGAAATATAGGAGAACGAGGAAGAACTAGATTAAATATTAAAGGAGTGATTGATGATTTATGAGAAGATTAAAAATGAGGCTCTATACGAGAGGGGTATAAATGGAAAGAACATCAATAAACAAGATATGATCATAATTTCATGGAGTGGAATAGAAAAATAAAGGCATGATTAGGGAAATATGGGAAAGGAAAGCATTTAAAAGGAGGGTGATCAACTAGGATTCACAAGTTGAAGATGGTGGACATGGTATGTGATGTGATAGGTTGATGAAGAGAAGTCAATGGAGGAAATCCTGGTTGGGAGTGGACACATGGGATAAGGAGAATTCAATGGAAGGGATGAAAGGTGGGCATACAAAGAATTACAAAACAAAAAAACAATCTTAAGAGTCACTTTTAAGTAAGATTTCCATCTTTGTGAGAATGATTAAGTAAGATTTTAAAGCCAAATATGGGATGATGAAGGATGTGAAAATAATATGTGATGTTACGTGGTGAGGTAATTTTTCATTGATAGAGATCATGGCGGTAAAGGGCGAGACAACTAGTATGGAGAAAATTTGGTTTGATGGGGAAGTGTAGGATGAAAAGTTAACCATATAGGGAACGCTTAAGTAAGATTTTCATGTTGTAGGAGTTTTTATGTAAGATTTTTAGATGGGGATGATGATGAAGAAGAAGATGTGATTCTTGTGATAATGGAACCTGTCGATGAAAATAGGTGACAACAAGGAAGGAAGGAACCAATTGAGTATAGGAGTGGATGTAAGAATATATTATGTATAGAATACGGAAAATGAGACGAATCATAAAGTAGGATTCCCATGCTATGAATGTGATCAAGTAATATTCCTAAGTGAGGAGGTAAGGTGGAAATATGTTTGTGGTGGTGATGGTCATGCTATGAGAGATGTGATGATGAAAGAGTTTATACAATGGGAAAACTTGGTAAGAGGGCTACCTCAAATAGGATTCCTATGCTATATGGATCATCAAATAAGATTCCCAAGCTAAAGGGTAACACTTGGAGAAGTGGGAGAAAAGGAAATAGTGAAGGGAAGGGAAGAGATGGAGCACATTTTGGGGAAGGGAACATGAATGGTGAAAAGTAGGAGGTGTGTAAATATGGTGTACGGGTTCATATGAAGAGGGAGCATGAATGGATAAAATACATACTAACCATGGTGGGGATGATTAGTTTTAGGATAGCGAGTGTTTTATCAAGGGTAACCTCAATTATGATTCACATCTAGACATAGTGATTAAGTAAGATTCACAAGTTGGAGGAGTTACTAGAAAGGGTGAAATGATGTGGTGCAAAGCAGGTTGATAATCATATAGGAATATACTCACATTGTGAAAGCATCTTAATTTTAATGTAGCATATAATAGAATGCACCATGATATGAAATATCATGTTGAATGTTTTGTAATATTCCATAGATCATAGATAAGGACCATCACAAAATTATGATTCCCTTGTATGATATTCAAATCACATGATAGAAGAAATGGTACAAAAAGGAGCATATTATAGGGAGCACCATGATATATATAATCAAGAGGTCCTTGTAATATACATAGAGGAGAAATGTAGGCTACTCTATAAAATTATAAACAAACCCAATATATACTGAAGAAACGTATGCACCAAGGCCATAAATGGACCTAGATGAACAACAATAAACTTGTAACGATTAACTAAGAACAAGTAATAACGTAACACAATTTTTGAATTTTCCTAATGTGTTCTACAATAATGATTGATTGATTGGGTGTGCCTACAAGCATGGGTAAGATGATTTGGGATTGATTGGGTCATTTCGCTTAAGAAAGGATGCACGCAAGGTATGGGAATGTTTTGATTTATTTATTTATATTATAATTGGAATGGACACTAGGATTTTTTTATTAGATAAGGTAAAAACATATTTTTAAGGGATCGAGAACCCGAACAAGACTGAAAGATTAAAAAAATCAAGGCACAAAGGTGAAACAACAAAGAAACAAGGCCCAGCCAAGTCAAAAGAAACAAAACCAACACAACCTCAGAAGTGAAACACAAGGAAGAAGTCCTCTAAATAGGTCAAAGAGGCTTAACCAACCCTAAGGAACTAAGAGCCTTGGAGCTTCCCTTTATGATATCTAAGGCTCATCTTCAAAGAGAACTTCCATTATTTCGTTTATTTTTCTAACCACCATCTTCCAACCTTCGTTCGCATTAGGATCCAAATTATCATCAGGATGGATAAGAAGATGAACAAGAAACTCCTTGGGAATTATGAGTCAAGGGACTCGAGAATGAGGCAAGGAGGCCTCCCCCTTGCCTTCATTATGATTTGAAATCTTAGCCAAACTATTGGGTGAAATGGCATCGAACTTTAACTCTGATTAGCCTAAAGGGGTAAGTGCAGGAAGTTGATGGACAAATATAGGGTCAGTGGACATCATATTGCAAATAACAACATAATATCAACTTGTAGGGATTATTAGCAATACATACACTCAAAATTAGACAAAATTATATTAATATGAATCGTAGCATCCGGAATCTAGTTTCTAAAATACTAATTTTTGTAAAAAATGGACAAGATTAGATATATTAAACAATCAAAATTCAATGACTTGGTATTTTTTTTTAAAACGACAATAAGATTATAGTCCGTTTGCCCACAATTTGGATGACCAAAAATTAATATATATATTTTTCCTTTGGTGAGAAGTTATATGCCACTATCTATCTTGGGATGGATTATATTTTGTATTTTTTTGAGTAATATTTTATTTTTTATGATTTTTTTCGTGAAAGTGGTATGAAAACATAAAGAAAACAGAGCACTTTTTGTTTGCCCGCCATAACTTCATCAAAAAATATTGAAATCAAATAAATTTTTTTTTTAACATGTATATAATTTCACCACGGTTGGGTTGATATAAGTTTTATCAGATTCGATAAGTGAAACAAATTTTGGTCTTAAACGAGACATAAACATTCACGGGAAAAAGTGTCTTAAAGACCTACTATTAGTAAAAAATTATAAAATGATATTTATCCTCTTCTATTCACTTTAAAATCAGTATTTCTACAAAGCTAATAGTCTCCCCTACGCAATGGTACCATTTTTATGACATATTTTTTACTTTTTGGCATGGTTCAAGTCCGCGGAAGACTAAATTTGATGTTTTGTTGTTTTTAATGTAAAATTCAGGATTTGATGTCCACTTAATTGTCCCCCAACTTGGTGCACTTACCCAAAGATTAAATAAAACATTTTATGAATCATTGTCCTCAAGTCCATAAATAGTAAGGTTTTATCCTGAATGGACACTAGGATAAGAGTCATGTGTATTGTTGTATTTGTTTGTTTATGAATTTTTGTGTAGATTTATTAAAATATTTTTATTAGTTTTAGGAATATTTTATTTTTGTTTGTTTGTTTTTTTGGATTATTAGGGGTATTTTATGAGGGATCCATATGGGGGAGTTCTTTTGGATAGTGATTACGCATTCATACGTAAGAATGAATAAAGGGGATAAATTGAAGGTGGATGTTACGATAGATGGTAAACGTTCAAGATGTTAGAAAAAATGAATAGTATAAGACATGAGAGGTGATAGGATAGGATAGATGAAATGAGATATAATTTGTGCATGTACATTTTTCCTTGTGAGAACTCATTCTTCAAACAATATTAATTTTTTCCTTTTATTTGTTGGCTATTTTTTTGATGATATAATGAGTGTATGTCCAACTCCATACAACTAGTAAGATGTGAGGGCTCCACATTGATAGTCAAGAAGGACATGAGATATATGAAATGAATGTAGAGACATGATAGTTAATAATGGTCTATTTAGGAAACTGTGACTCAAATCCTCTCAAGATTACTTGAATAGTGTTGAAATGATTTTCACTTTAGAGGTATTTTACTAGACTTAGACTTTTAATTGGCCTACTAATTGGAAAGATTAGGTTAAAGGATAGTTCTCTCTTAATGTGGGCATCTAAATTTCTTCTTTTGGATTTTATAGATTCAAATAGTTTTGATTTTTAAAGGTTTTCTTTTTTTTTTTTTCTTTTTGGTAATGACCTCATACGCTTTATCTCATGCCACTAATAAGAGGAAATGGCTCAACACCAAAGAAAAAATGTAGGTGAGTAAGGGAACCTTCCTTTGTTCCCAACCTCACACTACTAGTAAGAAGTGTGGGCTCAACACCAAATACTATGAAGGATGAAAGGTGTAATGATTTTATATATACAAACTTATTTAATTTTTATTTTCCTTTTTTTAGTGCTTTGTTGGGAAGGAAAATTTTCCCCCAATCTCATTCCCACATGACTAGTAGGATGTGATGGTTAAAAACAAAAGACCGAGATGGGCGGTCAAATGATCATGTTAAAGAAGTTTAGATATTTCTTATTAAAGAGAGAATTACTTTGAAGGGAGGATTTTCCATCAGTAAGCTTATAGATATGACCATAGGTGAAAATATCTAAAATGGGAGAAACCATAAGAAGTATGAGATGTACAAGAATTAATATGATAAATATTAACACTCGTCTCATGATGATGATTATGAAGATGTGATTTTATGATAGGAATATATGATAATGGAATGAAAAGTTCAAAACTATTTTTGGATGAGATAGATGAAACGAGAGTGTACAAGAAACTCTCCCATAATAGAGAACTTATATATATATATATATATATATATATATATATATATATATATATATATATATATATATATATGGTGTTCCTTCTAATAGAATTTCTTCAGATGAATAACGTTTATGGGTTCACAAGTTTTTGGCCATTTTTGGTGGCTAACTTATATGGTCCAGAACCAACCTCGGAAGTGATTACATATCGCCCTACCTAGTTGGGCTCAAATTTACCTTATTTTTATCTTTCTTTTGTTGTATTTTTATTTTACTTGAGGATATGGTCACCGATCTTGAAATATCTATGTTTGATCTTTATATTATAGCTACGCCATTTCTAGTTTTGATAGAATTAGAGATGGTTTGGATCATTAATTCATTTTTCCTTAATAAGATCTAGTTTTTAAGGCATGATTGTCTGTATTCACCTTCGTTGAATAGGTTTTCAAGGGTATTCTCAAGCATGAAAGCACAATATCAATGAGTAGAACATATTAATAGCCATAAACAAGAGAGAATAGAGTGGCTATTGTAAGAGTGTGATAAGATGTATGGTAACCCCAAAGCGAGCGGTATATTTGGGTATGTCGGTTTCATCCATGTGCATTGACTATGTTTTCCATGATATTATTTATTATTTTATTTATTTGTTTGGCTTGGCTATTACCCTTAGGGTAATATGGAGTGCACCACTTAAGCGAGATGTGGAAATGTTAAGCAAGATCTTTGAAATTTTAATTTTTAAAGTATTTTCAATTTTAATTGAAAATGGAAGATGGGATACCAAACCAGAAAATGAGATTATTAAATATGAATTTGGAGACCTGACTACCAATGAAGTATGTGAAAGGAATAGCCTCTACCCATTTAGTGAATTAATTAGTGGATGTGATGATGAATTTATGTCCATTGAATGATGTAGGTGTAATTTTCCTAATAAGATCAAGTCCCCATTGAGAAAAAGTACAAGATGTCATGATTTTTTATATATATTTGGAAAGTGCATGGATGAGGTTGTCATTTTTGAAAAGCTATACATCTTTTAACAAAATGGCATGCATCGTTTTCCATGGTGGGATACAAGTAACCAATGTGTAATATTTTATTGGCTAAGTCCATTCCATTTGTGTGTGCCTCGTAAATATCGGAGTGTATTTCAACTAAATTACAAGATTTATCCTCTTGATAAAGACATCTAGGTAAAGTTCCATCATAACCATGTCAATAAAAAGTGTTGGCTAAGATAGTATAGCGATAAGCATGTTGTTTTAATGCACATTTGCAATGAGAGTTCATATTGGGAGGGAAGGTTTTTTCATGAGTGAATGTATAGATAGTATGGTACCAAGGGATATCATGACCAACTATTTCCTACGTCATGGTATTCTCGGGAAAGTCATAACAAGGATTAAGAAGATATTCTAAAAGGAAATTTGTTTGTATATGATTTGTTGTGATTTCTTAAAGGGATCGATAGTTTCCATAAAGCATCTGAAAAAAAAATTTAACTCTAGGGACTTGGTCAAAAGTGATAAAATAGAAGTAACGTCAAATGTTTTCTACCATGAGTTTGTAAGGAATGAGATTTTCATATTTTACCCGATATTATTTTGTGACTTGTTTGATGATGATAATTGAATCACGAAACACTCAATTCCTTGAGGTTCCATGATATAGCTAATTTCAATCTGGATATGAGGGATTTGTATTCGACAATATCATTTGTGAAGTGGAAGGCCAGGTGGAAATATTTTGGAATAAAATTTCCTTCTAGTGTGATAAATATGACATGTGTTCTTGATCCGAAGACATTATAAGCTCCATTGAAAAATAGATTCCAATAAGGTGTTGTATAAATATACAAGAAGTATTCATCTGGGAATTTGAAATTAAGAGGTTCTTGTCCAAGTAGAGGTTCCGCAATAAGTTGATCTGTGAGATATTTTCCTTTGATGGCCTTTTGAAAATCAAAATTGATATCAAAGTCACTAAGTATAACAACCCAACTTAGAATTTAGCCTATATGAATGATTCTAGATAGGAGATATTTGAGGGTATATACTTTTGGAATGAGTTTGGTTGTACGGTTGAGAAAATAGTGACGTAATTTTTGAAATGCAAAATCTACCGCTTAAAACACTTTTTAACTTGTGAATACTTTATCTCATGATCAACAAGTGTTCTAATAAGATAGTAGACCACTTGCTCTTTTCTTTGATCATTATGTTGTGCTAGAAATGATCCTATTGCAGAGTCCATATAATATTTATAGGGAAGTATGGGTTTATCAAATGTTAATGGAATGAGGACTGGTGGACTTGATAGGAATTATTTTAGTTTGGAAAAAAATTGGACATTCTTTCTTCCACCAAAAGCTGGACATCCTTTTTCAATAATTGATTGAAGTGATGACACTTAACCTTCAATTGTGAGATGAATCTTCTGATTGTCTAGTTATTTCCTTGAAGACTTTGTATTTTCCTTATATTTTTTTGGTCAGGAGGCATTTCTACAATAGCCTTGACCTTTGTGGGGTCTACATTTATGCCTCTTCATGAAACAATGAATCCCAGTAATTTTCCTATGTTACCCCAAACAAACATTTCTTAGGGTTAATCCTGACTTTGTACTCACACAATATTTCAAATATGTGCCTCAATATTGTTGGATGATCTACTTGTGTTTTAGACTTTGCTAGGATGTCATCTACATAGTCTTCCATGATATCATGTAGCATATCATGAAATATTATCGTCATCTCTCTCTGATATGTAGCACCCACATTTTTAAGTCCAAAAGGAATGAACCTATAATAGAATGTGCCCCATGGTGTATTGAATGTTTTCTTATGTTGATATTATTTAGCAATACATATTTGATTATAACCAGAAAATCCATTCATTAGGGAAAGCATTTCGTGACCTACTATTAAATCTATGATCATGTCTATGTTGGGTAAAGGGAAGTTGTCTTTTAAATCAACCTTATTTATGTCATGGAAATTTTTATATATTCTAATGCTTGGATATTTCTTTTCCATAGGTACTATGTTTGAAATCCATGTTGAATAGTCAATTGGTCAAATGAAGTTTCCTTCCAAAATTTTTGTAAGTTCATCCATTACAAGTAGTGCAACTTTGGGATGCATTTTTCTCAGTTTTTCTTAATAAGTTTTGCATCTGGATGTAACACAAGGTGGTGTACCACCAAAGATGGTTATAATCCTAACATATATTTTTAGGTCCATGCAAAAACATCTTAAAGTTCCACAAGGACTGTCGTGAACATTTTTCATTCTTATTTAAAATTCTTCCACCAAGTTGTAAAATATTTGGTTGTTTGGGTTTGTCAATGTTAATGTCTATTATTTTCTCAACCAACATGTTAGATGTGTCCCTTTCAAAATAATTTCATTGGTTGATGTGAATTATCGATTCTGAGATGAATGAGAGTATCCTCTCTTTAGTTCCTTAGAGAGGTTTACACTAGGGAATATGTCGCTTTTTTTGTTTAAATTTTTCCTTTATTTTATATTTCTCATATAGTGTCTCAGTGAGGTTTTTTATGCGAGATATTTTGTTTTTTCATTTTTTATTTTTTTGTAGATTGGGGTATTCTAGTTCCTCACAAAAATAATAAACTTGTAAATTTCAATATCAAATCATTTCTTATGATTAGAAAGGGGGATGGGATCCCAAGTCCAAAGAAACTCTTCAATGGTCTCATCATTTTGAAAGAGGTCCATGGAAACATGATGTAGCTGATATTGATTCATAAGAGTGGAATAAACATGGTTAAATTCTATGGTGTAAATGGAAAGCTTATCAAGAAAGAGGTTTGTTTCTACATGGTTTTCAAAAAGGATATGTATGGAACATATTTCATCATTGGATTCAATATCATCACTTCTAGTCAAGATATCATGTAATATTGGTGATGTTTCAAAAGTTTTGAAACCAAGACCATGTCTATTGCAATTTTGTGTAATATATTAGATCAACAAGACCTTGTTCATTATTTCGAGACCTTTACCTTTACATTGAATATTTTTTATTATTTTTTGGGCTTTATTATATGTGGATGATTCGTAGTAAGAAATAAATCCATTATCATATAACCAAGATCCTAAAGAACTTCGAATATGTTCTTCATCAAGATATCTAAATATTTTCCATACAAACTTACCAAGGTTATAGGTAGAAGCAATTTTTATATGGAGAGCATTAAAATTTCCATACTTATGTAGGGATAAAGGTGAGTTGCCAATGTGGAAATATTTTTTGACATTTTGGAATTGATATTCCTCACATCCTTTATTGATAAATTTGAATGGTTGTATTAAGGAACCAGTAGGTATATTATATTGCATATAAGGTTTATTAGTTGGATTAGAAGGTTGAGAAGTAAAGGGCGAGAATTTATTAGTTAAGGGTATGTTTAGTAAAGGAAGAGGATTGATTAGAGGAAGAGGGTGAATTAGAGGAAGAGTGTTGATTAGTAGAGGAAGAGAGTTGACTAGTAGATTCACTATGGTGACTCTCAGTGAAAGGTTTTGGAAAAAGTTTTGAAAGAGTATATGGATCAATACAAGTGGTCTCTAAGAATGGGATGATACGTGGTTGAGTATATTTCTTTACGGATGGACAATAGTTTGCAATATTATACCTTATTTTAAGTATTCTAAAATACTCAAAAGGTTTTTGTTAGCAAGCAATGTGAATTTTTAACCAGATGGGGGAGTTTGATGCATTGATGATATGTAGATGGTTATAACTTCATGGATTGGATCCATGGATGATCAACAAGGATGTTATAAGAAACCTTCAAGTCCACCACATGGCATAAGGATTCCAAGGTGATTGGTCCAACCATAAGTGGAAGTTTGATTGTACCTACAGATTGTATTTCATTATTATCATACCCACGAATGGTTATTGATATCATTATTAAGAATTTTGGTATAACTAATACATTGTAACAATTTCATGGAGTAGATATTCAATACAACTCTATTATCTATGATTACATGTTTGATCTTGTGGTGTGTAATAAATGCCTCAATGTATAAATATTGATTGTTAGAGGTGTTTCAATTTAGAAGGTCATGGGGACCAAATGATAAAATAGGATGATATTTATGATTAAGGCTTGAAACTGTTGGGTGTTAATGGATTTCAAAACACATTCCTTATGAAAATAATGTTTAAGGATATCTTGTAGCGTGGGAGATTATTTAAGAGAGTCCGTGAGAGAGAGTTGTGATGTAATATTTTCCAATTTTTTAATTATACCAAAATATTTGGAAGAAGATGTAGGCTTGGCAAAGCGGGAAACAATTTTTAGATTAAATTTCAGATTGGGTGGAAAAACTTGAGGGGGTACGGACAATATTTTTTTTTTGGAATCCAAACTTTCTTTTACCTAGTGGTTACTACACAATAAATTTTAATTTTAATTTTAATTTTACCAACTAGGTTGGGTTCGTAATCGATGGTTGATATGACTCATTCATACTCAACATTGTTTGATGTTTGACATTTACCTTTTGTAGTTATTGTGACTTAATTGTGTTTGGGAAAAGGTTGTTTGAAAACATTCAGCTTTTCATTCGGATTCTTGCTATTGGAATTATTTTCGATTTCTCGTGTCTCTGCGATCAATTAACTCTTGAATGTAGTGATGGAGATGTATACAAAAATTTGTATGATGGTATTTGATATGATGGTACACTCAATATTCATTTTCTTTATACCATTTTGGTTTTGGATGCCCTTATTTTAAGGGTTTTATGAGTGGGTAGGTTATCATATCCATACTTTCTAGGTGATGGAATAAGCTAGAAAGACTTTCTCCCCAAGAGTGAACTATCTTCATCTAAATTATTCAAGGATAATCCTCCTTACTAGGACTGATGACTTTTTATTTGATTTATGGATTTGGGTTTGTTATTTTAATTGTTTTGAATGTAACAAGAATCGATGATTATATAATGCACAACAAGAATTGATGATTATGTAATTCACAACATTATGGTTTTGATTAAAGAACTGTGGTTTGTTGTGATTTTGATGAATGTCTTTAGGAGGTTGGTTTCTATAAGGATTATTAATTAGGATCTTACTAATGATGGTTCTCTTGATTTTTATTCCCTTTTTTATTACTTCTTTAAATTTGGTTAGGAAATGCATTTGTATTTGGAATGATATTTCCACTTGAGGTTTGGTACAAAAATGCTTACCAATTATCTATCGGGGATGGAACAAAGGAATATTCTTATGATACCTCACCATCATTTAAGGAATGATGCAAAGTTTCTGTTGGTTTTTTTATAATGTAAAAGTTGAGCATGGTGACTTTAGAGTCTAAGTTAAAGGAAAAGTGTTTAACAATTTTTTCTTATAAGTCAGAAAAAGTGGTAATGGATCATTTTGGAAGGTGTAGGAACCAATCTAAATATTTACCTATTAAACTCTTTGAGAAAAAGACGTAGAATTTATGTATCTTGGTAAGATACCTCTTGGCATTACATAAAGAATACCTTAATGTGTTTATGTGGATCACTCTTTCCTTAATATTTATCAAACTTTGAGATTTAAAATAATGTAGGAAAGGGGATACATAATATGTATTTATCAAAGAGATAAGGATAAATTTCCTCAAATTTGAATGGTTTCATTTGTTTTTGTAACCCCGTGATTATTTCTTTCATGTTCTTCCACTCTTGTGTGAATGGAGAGTTTTTGGTGTAGTATCGGGACATCATTTTTTTAAAGTTGTTTTGTTTCTTAATTGTTTGATTTATTGGAAACCTTAGAAGCCATGTGCATGAGATTTTGTGTCATTTAAATTATTTTCTCTAGTACATATTGTGTGCATGTATAATTTGCTTAATGCTAAATCAAATGAAGCAAGAACTACCACCTAAAATAGTTCTACAATTTAGCTAAAACAAAGCATAAACACCATCATGATAAGAATTAAACAAGGGTTAGATGCAGCATTCATCAATACAAACTTTAAAACTAACAATGCTAAATATCTAAACTCATCTATTCTCTAACAACAAATAAATGAATGGACCTAAGTAAGCTCCATGGCTATCAAAATAGTTGTCCTTAATGCTCCAAGAACCTAGGAATGGGGGCTAATCAAAGTTGGGCTACAAGACCCTTTTGACACCTCCCATATGACCCAAGCACTTTAAGAAAGAGGCTTAACTCTTCAAGATGATGAACTCTCAAAAAGGCAAGGTGCAAGCTCTTAGTCTCTTTGCTATATGCTTTGCATTTACTCTCTTAGAAAGTTTAGGTGTAAGTAAAAAGGTAGGTGGAGGGCTCTTTATATAGCCCAAAGGATAAAGGATTCAACACATTCTCATGAATGTGGGATAAAGGTAAAACATGTATTAAACTCTTCTAAAGTAAGGTTACCTTTAATAAAGCAACCTTATCCATTCCTAATCATGTTCTTCTAAAGTAAGGTTACCTTTAATAAAGCAACCTTATCCATTCCTAATCATGTTTTACCTTTATCCCACATTCATGAGAATGTGTTGAATCCTTTATCCTTTGGGCTATATAAAGAGCCCTCCACCTACCTTTTAATTACACCTAAACTTTCTAAGAGAGTAAATGCAAAGCATATGGCAAAGAGACTAAGAGCTTGCACCTTGCCCTTTGAGAGTTCATCATCTTGAAGAGTTAAGCCTCTTTCTTAAAGTGCTTGGGTCATATGGGAGGTGTCAAAAGGGTCTTCAGAGCCCAACTTTGATTAGCCCCCATTCCTAGGTTCTTGGAGCATTAAGGACAACTATTTTGATAGCCATGGAGCTTACTTAGGTCCATTCATTTATTTTTGTTAGAGAATAAAGGAGTTTAGATATTTAGCATTGTTAGTTTCAAAGTTTGTATTGATGAATGCTAGCATCTAACCCTTGTTTAATTCTTATCATGATGGTGTTTATGCTTTGTTTTAGCTAAATTGTAGAACTATTTTAGGTGGTAGTTCTTGCTTCATTTGATTTAGCATTAAGCAAATTATACATGCACACATTTGGCACACCGGTGGGACTTACTCCATTGTCCTTTGCATTTAATTTCAAGTTTTTGTAGTTAAGTTTTATTTTTGGTTACTAACCCTCTTTTACACATTTTGTTCTAACTTATTTTTTTAACATGTTTTTTTGAGTTTGCATGTGTTGGGTCTTCCTGTAGGTATGAAGGAGGTGAAGTGCTGTCAAAATTGGAATTGAGGGAAAATTTCAAGATTTCTCCATGTTTTCATTTTTAGAGCTTACTTTTTCAACATTCTACATGCTAGTTTTGTCAATTTCTTGAAGATTTTAAACTCTTGAGCATGTAGATTAGTGTTTGATAGTGCTGAGTCTTCTATTTACATATTAATGTGGTGGGTTTCTGTCAAAATTTAATCTTGGTGAGAAAATTTCAAGATTTCATCATTTTTCATTTTTGAGCTTACTTTTTCAACATTTTACACATGCTAGTTTTGTCAATTTCTTGAAAATTTTCAATTCTTGAGCATGTAGGTTAGTGTTTGATAGTGCTGAGTCTTATATTTACATATTAATGTGGTGGGTTGCTGTCAAAATTTAATGTTGGTGAGAAAATTTCAAGATTTCATCATGTTTGCATTTTTAGAGCTTACTTTTTCATCATTCTACATGCTAGTTTTGTCAATTTCTTGAAAATCTTAAATTCTTGAGCATGTATGTTAATGTTTGATAGCGTTGAGTCTTATATTCATATATTAATGTGATGGGTTGTTGTCAAAATTGAATCTTGGTTGGAAAAATTTGCCCATTTTGCATATTAAGGGACGTTTTTTTGACATTTTTTAAGTGCATGTCAAGTGCATACCCATGAGCATAAGAGCATATGCGTAACCCATCTTCCGAAGGCCATAACTTTTGCTCCCGACCTTGAAATGACTCCATTTTTTTTTACGTTGGAAAGGTATTGAAGTTAACTATGCAATGAAAACATAAATTAGGGATTTACACTTACAGAAGTTGCAGGTTTTTCTGTTATTTTAAAACTGGTCATTTTCTAACATGTCTAATGTTTTGATGAATGTTGTATTTCCATGCTTACTCGATTTAGATCAAAGCATGTGTATGATCTTCTCTTGCACCTTTGGTGATCTTGAGAATCAAAAAAACTTTGATCTATATCTTTTAACATTGGGATTAAACTTGGAAATTTAATTATTCATTTTGCTTAAGGGAATGAACCTTTACAAAGCATTTTTCAACGGTCCTTTGATTTGAAGTTTTCCATTTCTATATAGTTGGGCTAAAGTTTGTGTATGATCTTCTCTTGCACCTTAGGGTGATCTTGAAAATCAAAAGCAACTTTAGTCTTCATTTTATAACATCTGGTAAATTGGAAACTTAATTTTTCATTTTTGGTTTAAGGGAATGAACATTTATTAAAAATTTTGTATGGTTCATTGATTGAAAAGATTTTATTTACTTTTTAGTTGGATTATTTGTTGTGTATGCTCTTCTCTTGCATCCTTGGATGATCTTGAGAATCAAAAGCAACTTTTAATCCTCTTTTAAATAATGTGATTTTCTTGGAGAACTACTAATGCTTGAGTGCAGGACCTAAAACGCTTGTCAAAGAAAGGAGGAATCAAAACGAAATCAAAACTACTAATATAGTTGTTATACAAGTTGCCAAAAGGTGTTCAAGCAAACCACACCTAATTAAACAAGATAAAAAGAACAACATATTCAAAACACTGTATTGCAGGTTTCGGAAAAGGGTACGTCCCTCTCCGCTCAACTGGAACATAACCCCTTTGGCATAACGCCTTAAGCTACAACAATGGGGGTGGTTCCAGGAACCCCAAAGTAGTCCACGCAAGAGGGAACCTTGTGGATGAAACGGGAAGTGCTCCGCACTACCTACTTGACTAGTGATTCCTTTGTGAGATAGAGTTACAGGTTGTCCGTTGTGGCGACCCCAGTGATAGTACACGTAGACGCACTAGTTGCCTACTGTTCTTGAAGGGGGTAAAGTAAAGCCGAGATACTCCCAAACTAGTCAGTGTGACTTTTTGGGTAAATCGCACTCGCTCGTGGCAACTTTGTAACACCTAGGGCGAGAGAACCACCTAGGAGAATATACTTTGGCCAGGAGCCCACTTTGACCACTTTAAAACAGTGTTGAGTTGTGAACCTTCTTTTTGAGAAACGTGTGACATATTACTTTCGCCTAGTTTTTACTTGCCTTAGGGCAAGGCAAAACTCGCCAAGTAAGACTAGCATTTTTGTCATTTTTTCTTGATTTATTTCCTTCATATTCTTTTGACACTTTGTTGATCAAAAGAGGTGTGATTACCTTTGTGTTCCCATTCGATCGTTTCTCTCACTTTTATGTCCGTTTACGCCCATCCATGTTCATGGTCGGGTTAGTTAAACGCGTCTAAAGTGAGTGGAGGTGTTTTCACGTCATTTGGTAGCCATTGTGATCTTGATACCCACGCCAAGATCATCATCAGAAGTTAGGCGGGGTTCATCATCATGCGGACTTCCATAAGAGGAGTTAGTTTGTTTGTCTCGTATCATTACAATTTTGATATTTACGTCTTGTTTCTTGTAAACTCGACATAAATACCTATATTGTACGGTTACACTGCACACATTCTTAACTATTCCTAGCTATACTTTGAGCTTTTTTTTTTGTTCGGTTTTATTATTACCTCGATTTCAAAAGGTGTTAGGAACTACCATTTGTGCGTGTTATATCAATAACACCTCGA
The DNA here is from genome assembly GCA_018340775.1 of Taxus wallichiana var. yunnanensis. Taxonomy (NCBI): domain Eukaryota; kingdom Viridiplantae; phylum Streptophyta; class Pinopsida; order Cupressales; family Taxaceae; genus Taxus; species Taxus wallichiana. The sequence continues at coordinate 424,712,960 of CM031238.1, read as the reverse complement.
TATCAATACTCCACTTTCTTGCAAAGTGGGTTAACATATCTTGGTGATATTGTTGTGTCATTCGCAAATCGTAATTGACACTTTTTGAGATATAGGTCTTAATCAGACTTGAGCTTGCTCATCGTATATCTTGATTGGGAGATCGCATTTAACTTCATGTATTTACTTACGTTTTGTTCATTCCTTTGAACTTGGCATAAGTGGAGACATCTTGTTAATCATCTGGCGTCGTAAATTACTTTAAAACGTAATCTAGGAGGTACTTCATTTGATTAAGTTTTGATACCAAACGATTGTTTCATTGGTGACTTTATCATTCTATCACATTGGTATTCTCACACTGTTAATTTACTCTTAACACGTACATCTTGTGTTTCACTTAGGGGTAGTCATTGAATTTTGAACAAATCTACAACTTACCTTAGTGAAACTTATCACGAAAACATGGCTCCTAAGACGCGTCTAGGGTTAAAGAAACAAACATATGAGGAACAATAGACGCAAGCTTGGGAAACCTCTAACTGACAAGGGTCAAACCCATTTATCGGACACGATCTAGGACCACTATTTTCTGCAGAAAAGGAAACAGAAGAGATGGTCGATCATAGTGGAAATGAATTAGAATCACCACACGCAGACTTTGATTTTGACCCCACTCTACTAGATGAGTTTCTCCTTAGAAACAAAGATAGATTTTTGGCACGGGTCATGGAATTAGGGGCCAAATTGCCCATTGAGAAGGAACCAATACTACAAACAAATGACACTACTAAGGAGGAACACCCCCTTATCAATATGGAAGATATTTTAACAAGCGGACATGCTTCCACTTCTTATGTAGAAAATGATAAAGTGGTAGGGCATAGAATACCCTCATCAAAGTGCCACGAAGAAACAAGATAGAACATGAGACAGGGAAGAACCTCCACAATACGAAGAGGAGGAACCTTTAGAAGAAGAAGACACAAACCAAGTCACAATCCAACAACAACTCAAGAACTTAAGCCGACAACTAGCTTTGCTTACTTTCCAAGTACGTAAAGACACAAACAAGAACGTTCAAAAGTCAAAGCCTAAGTTTAGGATCCACGAACTCCATCGAGAAAACCAAGGAGAAGAAGATATAGGGTATCATCATGTACACATCCCCGTTTCTCCCACTAAAGAACAATTGCTCGCACAAGAAGTACAATCTATGAAAGCAACGCTTGCGAGCATACAAGAAAGCAATATAGGGAGTATTAGGAAATACCAATACGAAGAACTATGCCCCTATCCTTTTGACAAGAAAATGACCCTTCAACCCTTTCCAAAGAAATTTGATATGCCAAAGTTTGACAAATACAAAGGAAAGGGAGACCCAAGGGATCATGTTAAAGATTTCTACATGGCATGTCAAGAGGTGTCTTATAGTGATAATTACCTCATCAGAATTTTTCCTAAGAGTCTCGGAGGTCAAGCATTAGAATGGTTTACGCGCTTGCCACGAGGATCAATTTTCACCTGGCCAAAATTGGCGGAAAGATTCGTGCGTCATTTCTCATATAACATAGAGAGTGACGTCACCATGGCAGACTTGTGCAGCACAAAACAACGCCCAAATGAGACCTTCGCCAGCTTCCTCCAACGATGGAGAGGGATAGCTAGTCGCTTCCCTTGCGCTTTCCCTGAGAAGCAGCTAGTCAGTATTTTCATCCCTAATCTCAACCCAGATATAGCTTTCCACCTCCAAATGCATTGTGTCCGCACCTTTGAGGAGGTTATCGAGAAAGGGATTCAAATAGAAAAGGCTCTCATTGCCAAAGGCACCCTCAAAACCCAATCTAAAGACAACCAAAGTGTCAAACCCACTGAAAAGCCAAAGATCTTTAACAAAAACAAAAACGTGGTGGGAGACGGAATCACTGATTCCAAACGTGTTCAAACGGTCCAAACCAGTCAACCTTTTAAACTGACCAAGGGCCCAATTCAACCACCACCAAAGCGAAGAACATTCACCTCCCTCAATGAGCCGTTGTCTATCATACTAAAATAGTTGGATGCGGCCCACATGATGACCTATCCTACAACACAACCGTTTGATGACAACGCTCCTAAACCTTCATGGTATAAGGAGCATGAATACTGCGAAATGCATCGCATTAAAGGTCATAAAACAGACAAATGTTTGCGACTTCGCCACTATATTCAAGACCTCATATGACAACGGGAGATAGAGAGGGATAACCCTAGCCACATGCAAACACCTAACGAGAAAATGGGGATTTATAAGGAACCATTCCCAAGCATGATAAGTCGGAAAAGGAAAACCGGATCGGGAGAGTCATCCCAAACCTATAAAGCCACAAATTACTTGTATACCAAGAGAGATAACAATCATTACGATTCACTTATCGGATGTATTCGCCCCCACCGACCATGTCAATACCATCCGGATCAAAGGAAAGGATCACACTAGCAGTAACAAGGCGTGCCCGCCTTGTGATTCCGTAACCCTCTCTGTTGACCCCGCAAACCGGTAAATATAACCTTTTAGAACAACTTGAGAAGACACCTGCTAAGATCTCGATCTTAGATCTTCTCAAGATATCCAATGTGCATAAGGAAATTTTGTATCAAACTCTTCAGGGGTCGGGAGTGCCTTTAGAAGTTGATCCTGCATACCTTCAAGCCGCGGTGGCAAATATTGCACCCAGTGAGCATCTCACTTTCAACCATAGGGAGGTCCCTACTGAGAATCCTACACATAATCTTCCCTTATACATTGAGGTAGTTGTCACCCGCAGGAAAATCAAACGGGTGCTTGTGGACAATGGATCAGGATTGAATATCTGCACGCTTAAGTTGGTCAAACAATTGGGACATACAGAGGCAGATCTTGAGTCCCATATCATCACTATCACCGCATACGACAACGCGGAAAGAGAGTCAGCAGGCACCATTACGCTGCCAATGGAGGTGGGCCCCACTTGCCATCAGACAAAGTTTCACGTCTTAGACTTGGAACTTCCATATAATATGCTTCTAGGCCGACCATGGATCCATGCCATGCAAGCAGTGCCATCAACATTTCATCAATGCATCAAGCTGAAGCATGAGGGACATACAATAACAATACCAGGAGACTCAGAGCCCTTTGCTCATTGTAGAGCTCTTAATAGCTTTGCACGAAAGGGTACATATGCATGTCCCTCCACAGATATAGCTGTCCCTCTTCATTCTGAGGCCATGGAATCTCGAGTAGATTCAAATTCTCTTCGTTCTTGCACTCATGGGGCATCTACTTCAACATCTCCATTTAATTCATGGGAGATGAAAATTCTGGAATATGGCTATGGGGAGTATAATGTACAACAAGCGCTCTTGGTTTCAGACCTCTCCTTGTCACCCAAGACTAGAGGTCAACCCAACTACTGCTTTAGGAGACCTAGAGAGGAACATACTATTGGGTCATTCCTACCTGGAGGCTTGTTAGCTGAGGAAAAATTACTTGATCCACCCTACTACTGGGTCCCTGAGGACACTCACCATCTTGTTATCAAACCCCAGAATATGAAAAATCTAGTAGAATGATGTACTCCATGGGCTACAAAGGCCTAGGATGTGGGAGGAATGAACAAGGACAAAGAGAACCAGTCCCTCTTCCACATTTCAAAACAGAAAGATATGGCATTAGGATTCACCCTTATGGAGCACACCCCAACGATCAAGATGTGACTTGTTCTGAGCATGAGGATAGCTCCGATTATCTAGACAATGATACGGATTCCTGTTGTAGCCAATATGAGGATCTGGCCTCCATGAACCTTTTCATGAATAATGTTGTCCTAACCATCACCCCCAATGAACCAACCCTTGACCTAGTATACCCCTCCCTTGTTGAATGGGACCAACAACGTCACGTGCCACTAGATTTATTCGAGAATGACGAGGCTATTGCAGAGTTCATGGGCATAAGGGATATAATTCCATCATGGAGATCACAAGAAGGGTTTCTTTATCGACTTAGACACCTGCGCCTACTTCGGCGAGGAGGCTGAACTTCGTGGTCAGCAAAATTTAAAGAAAAGCGAGGGCAAGAGTTCTAAAGAAAAGCCTCGGCAAAAATCAAAGTCCAAGTCACACAGTGAAAACCTCTTTGAGGCATTGGCTGACAAACAAATAAGAAAATCAAAGGACAAACAAAGTGACCACGCCAAGGATGAAAATCTCGTAGAGACATCCTTGGATGAAGATCTCAACCTACCTCCCGATCCCACGCGTATGGAGGATTTATCAAAATTGTTAGTTGAAGAAACCATTGATGTCAATATTGGTATCAAGAAGATCCCAAGATAGTAAAATTGGGAGCATCACTCTCAGCCAGAGAACAAAAGACGTTCACTATGCTACTACGAGAGTTTATTGATGTGTTCGCATGGTCTTACAAAGACATGCCCGGCTTAGATCCAACTTTGGTCGTGCATAACTTGGTTGTGCACGCAGACGCTAAGCCTATCAAACAGAAGCTTCGAAAGATGCACCCAAGAGTGGCCTTGTTAGTTAAAGAAGAGTTGGAAAGGTTGCTTGCAGCAGGATTCATCAGGCCAATTGATTATTCTGAATGGATATCGAACATTGTTCCCGCCCGTAAGAAACCTATCGTATCCGAATTTCATGCATTTTAGGGACATCAATAAAGCTTGCCCTAAAGATGACTTTCCGTTGCCCAACATTGACATGATTATTGACTCAAACTGCAGGTATGAAATGCTATCACTTATGGATGGCTTTTCGGGTTATAATCAAATTAAGATCGCTGAGGAAGACCAACACAAAACAGCTTTCACAACTCCTCGGGGCACCTTCGTTATCGTGTGATGCCATTCAGCCTTAAGAATGCGGGAGCAACTTATCGCCGGCCATGATGAAGTAATATTTCACGATATGATTCATGACATCATGGAAGACTATGTAGACGACATCCTGGGAAAGTCCAAAACAAGAGAGGAACATCCTATCATTTTACGGCGTATCTTTGAACGCCTACGTGAATACAAAGTCAAGCTAAATCCAAAGAAGTGTGTCTTTGGTGTGCTATCTGGGAAACTATTAGGCTTCATCGTGTCAAGATGAGGTATTGAGGTAGACCCTGCTAAAGTATCTGCCATCACAGAAATGCCTCCACCTGAGAATATCAAGCAACTGCATAGCTTGCAAGGGAAAATTCAAGCCATTCACCGCTTTATCTCCCAGCTTGCAGATAAATGTCACTCATTCACTCATTTGCTTAAGAAGGACATCACTTTCATTTGGGGACCTGAGCAACAACAAGCCTTTGCTTTGCTTAAATAGTACCTGGCTAATCCACCTGTCCTCATGCCTCCCACTCCGGGAGAACCACTTTTGCTCTATATTTCCGCTACGCAATATGCTATTGGTGCACTGCTCACCCAATATGACCTTAGCCATAAAGAGAAAGTAGTGTACTATCTGAGTCACACCCTCATCGCCTATGAATGTAATTATCCTTAGATTGAAAAGGCTTGCTTGGCCGTTGTTTTTACCTTTCAGAAACTTCGCCATTACCTGCTAAATACTAAGACCAAGCTCATATCCAAGGTCGACCCACTCAAGTATTTGTTGTCCAAACCTGCCCTCACAGGTAGAATGGCTAATTGGATCATTCTACTCAGTGAGTTTGATATAGAATTTGTCCATCAAAAATCAATTAAAGGACAAGTACTTTGCCGACCAACCAGCGGAAGCACCTTTCGCAAAGCATAGAACCTTTGAGTCCTGGATTTCGCCGATGCATCTTTGCTCTACATGAAGAATCTATCATATGGCGTATACATTTTGATGGATCTTTTACGTTTCATGGTTCAGTGCAGGAGTGGTCCTTATTACTCCTTCAGTGATCCTATACCACAGTGCTTTCCGCCGGCCTTCCTTACACAAACAACATCATGGAATATGAAGCACTCATTGTAGGGATGAAGCTAGCCATCAAGTGGAATATTCAACATGTGAAGGTTGTAGGTGATTCACAGCTAATCATCAAACAAGTTAATGATGAGTATAAAGTTAAGGATGACAAGCTCATACCTTATAAGAAGTTGGTGGAAACTCTGAAGGAGTATTTTGTGCACATTACCTTTGAGCAAATCCCAAGAGCGCAGAATAGATCGGCAGATGCTATGGCAACGGTGGGATCTATGCTTCGTATTCCACCAGGGAACAATGATATGCCATTCTTCATAGAAAATCTACGCCAGCCCGCGTATGACATGCCGTAATCTTGCTTGGCTTGTGAGGTTGTTGGTCCCCATTCACCATGGTATGAACCCATTTTCACCTATCTTAAGGACAATACATTCCCTCCCGAAATCTCCCGCTCTGAAAAGCAGAGCCTAATTCGCCAGATAGCCCGTTACACCCTGTTAGGAGGTACACTTTATCATCGTGGCTACGATGGGAATCTGTTACGTTGTCTGGATGTGCCTGAGTCAATCCAGGCAATTAAAGAAGTACACGAAGGAGCATATGGAGCACATATAAATGGAATGGTCTTGGCTAAGAAACTGTTAAGAGTAGGTTACTATTGGCCCACCATGGAAACTGATTGTTGTAATTATGTTAGAAAATGTGTGCTATGCCAAAAGTATGGAAATTTCATCCATGCTCCATCGCAACCATTGCAACCAATCACTACCCCATGGCCATTCTCCAAGTGGGGACTTGATCTAATAGGGAAGCTTACTCCTACCTCTCATCCGATGGTCATACACATATCATCACAACACTATGTAATACTTCACAAAATGGGTGGAGGCTGTCCCTTTAACCTATGTCACAGAGCATGATTTCTAAATTCATCGTGAATCACATTATTTGCCGATATGGTATCCCCGCAGCCATTATCACGTATAATGGGAAGTCATTTAAGAACAAACCGTGAAAGGTCTTTGCCAACGGTTCCAAATCAGATTGAAATGGTCCACGCCATATTACCCTCAGGGTAATGGACAAGCTGAGGCAACAAACAAGACTTTGGTAAGGATAATGGAGAAGATGGTTAGCAAACCGGTCGAAACTGGCACCTACAAATCCACCCAGCCCTCTGGGCCTACCGAACATCAATTCGCACTCCTACGGGTGTGACGCCATATTCCCTCGTGTTCGGGATAGAATCTATCATCCCTTTAGAGATTGAACTCCCATCCCTACGAATTTCTCTTTGGGACTATTTGGATAAGGATGAAGATTACCGAGTGGCAAGATTGGCTGAGTTAGAGCTCCTGGATGAGAGGCGCATTCGCGCTCTTAATCACCTGAAAGTATATCAACACAAAATCTCCCGCAACTACAACAAGAGAATCATCCTCGCACTTGAGGTGGGTGATTTAGTTATGAAGGAGAACCAGTTCAACACTAGAGCAGAGTGAGAAAAGAAAGGGAAGTTCGAACCACACTGGTTAGGACCCTATGTCATAGTTGCCAAGTATGGCATAGGGGCATACAAGTTGGCTCACCCCAATGGTGATGAGCTCCGGGAGCCCATGAATTCCATGCATCTTAAGAGGTTTTATGCCTAAACATGGCACAAGAAAGTCATAAAAATCAAAAAAATATAAAAACATCAAAAATAAAAATCATAAAAATATAAAAACATCAAAAATAAAAAAAAAATATATAAAAACATCAAAAAAAAAAAAAAGAGAAAATAGGTCGTCCACTAGTGAAAACCACGCAATTGTGGCACTTTGGACAAGTCCTTGGGTGAAAACCGGTTTCTGGCGCCTCGGGAGGATTCGTTGTTCACAAGCATTCTGTATTAGAAGGGTAGTTGTCTTTGTCCTGGACCTGGTTCTACCTTCGAGTTTCCTTGTGCACACCATCTAGTCCAGCCTTGATCCGGCTTTGCCTTCTTCTATTCGTCTGTAAGGGACGTGGTCTTTCGTTATTTCCCATCTTACGCTGGGGGCAACTCAACGAATTCACCTTCTTGTTCATAAGCGCGTGGCTTCTGCCCTTGTATATTCTCCACCTAACGCTGGGGGCATCCATGCTTTCTTGGTTACCTGCACATAGCTTTGGAAATTGTTTCACAAAACACAAAAACAATAGAAAATTGTTTTGACAAAACACAAAAACAATAGAAAATTGTTTCACAAAACACAAAAACAATAGAACATTGTTTTGAGAAAAACAAAAACAATAGAAAATTGTTTCACAAACACAAAACAATAGAAAATAGAAATCAAGCTGAGAAAACATAAAACACAAAAAATTGTTTCAGAAAACACAAAAACAATAGAACATTGTTTCGAGAAAAACACAAAAACAATAGAACATTGTTTCGAGAAAACAACAAAAACAATATATATATATATATATATATATAACAAAAAAATAAAACACCCTACAAAATGGTAACTTGCTTCTTACGGCTGAAACTTGTGTCTTGCGCATGGTATTTTCTCCATATCCTGTTGGTTTGTCTCACATCTTCCCCGATTAATACGACTCGCGGATCACTGGATTCACAACCATTCACAAAAGCTAGCTGCTTGCTTTGTCTGTACTCTGGGGCACTTTTGGTTGCCTGGTGCTGTTTCGTTGCGCACAAATGCTTTTCATGGACCCCATGTCCATTTTCATTTCCCCTTGCATGTATCCTTTCTTGGGGCATCATTTTTAACCCTTCATCAATCACGAACTTGTGGATCTCTTCAGCACTGATAACAAAACATTTGTACAACTGTCTTGACCGTTGTTGGGTTAGATATGTGTGTTCGTACTTGTTTTCCCTGTTATATGAGCTTGTTTCCTTCTCATATTGCATTGCATTATTGTATGTTGCGTGGAGTTGGTACTTTCAGCAATGGACAATTGTTCGTAGTATGGCTTTTCATGTCATTCTACCTTTGTCGTATGCTTATATTTTTCATAAGGACCGATGATGTAGTTCCTATGGCAATATGATGACATCAAATTTGTTCCAAACAAATAAGCGGCTAGAGGTTAAGCTCTTCTCTCCCTCATCCATATTTCTTCTACACCACTTCCCTTTCACCCCTAATTCTCCCTCTCCTCGGGGCATCCTGCCTCGTCCCCATTCTTTTGCCTACTTCTCACCTTTTTCGATCGTCGATCGAGTTCTTCTATCACCCCATCGACACTCGAGGGGGCATCTCTCCCTCCTACTAATTTTTCTTCCATCTCTTCAAAATCTCTTTTGTCTACTATCTTTGAAGTGGCATCACTTATGCCACCCCAAAGAGGGGCAAATGTAGACACCTATAATTACGCCCAAGCAATTTAAATACTTAAATTGTGCTAATTATCCCCTTTCTCGCAAATCAACGACATATTGTCAAAGGCACTCATTTTCCCTCATATCATCATTAATTAATTACACTAAGCTAATTAATTAAGTTGCTTATCCAACAAATACCCTAATTAACGACCTTCCGTTAATAAATCACCCCTTCTACCTAGACTAATTAATTATTATTAATTAATTAGCTTTCCCTTCCATTTAACCAATAAATCAATATTTAATTGATTTAATCCCCTTTTAATAGCCTAAATCGCACTAATATTCTTCTAATTGGCTTCTATAAGCTTACACCTACCTATTAATTAATCACCTTTGATTAATTAAAATACCCCCCAACTCCCATGACTTGCTAAACATGTATTAAACTCTTCTAAAGTAAGGTTACCTTTAATAAAGCAACCTTATCCATTCCTAATCATGTTTTACCTTTATCCCACATTCATGAGAATGTGTTGAATCCTTTATCCTTTGGGCTATATAAAGAGCCCTCCACCTACCTTTTTACTTACACCTAAACTTTCTAAGAGAGTAAATGCAAAGCATATAGCAAAGAGACTAAGAGCTTGCACCTTGCCCTTTTGAGAGTTCATCATCTTCAAGAGTTCTTAAAAGGTCTCTTTCTTAAAGTGCATTAAGGACAACTATTTTCATATGGGAGGTGTCAAAAGGGTCTCAGAGCCCAACTTTGATTAGCCCCCATTCCTCAAAGTTCTATTGGAGCATTAAGGACAACTATTTTGTTTTAGCCATAGAGCTATTTTAGGTCCATTCATTTATTTGTTGCAAATTATTAGAGAATAGAGGAGTTTAGATATTTAGCATTGTTAGTTTCAAAGTTTGTATTGATGAATGCTAGAAGTTCTAACCCATTTTGTTTAATTGGTTTTTATCATGATGTTATGTTTGTTTTTTATGTTTCATTTTGGGAACTAGTTCTTGCCTACATTTGATTTAGCATTAAGCAAATTAATGTGACTCTTATTATAATTTATTACCATGTTGTTAATACTTGAGTTGGGATTTTCCGAGAAGATGACTCAAGTTTTCTTCATCGAATTTAGAAGTTATAGACCCCCATTTCTAGGATGAACCTAGATAAACTCAAATAAGCTAATATTTAAGAACTTAGGAAGCTCAAACAAGCTAATATAAGAACGGCTCAAACAAATCTTTGGGAAATAATTTGGTTTATTTTAAACAAGCTAATGAGTAAGAACCTATGTAAAGCTACAAGGTAAGAATCTCGACTTGGATTAAAAAATCTAGTGAATAAGAACTTATGTAAGCTCAAACAAGCTACTAAGTAATAATTTGGTTTACCTCAAACAAGCTAATGAGTATGAACATGTGTAAGCTTAAACAAAATGCTAGGTAAGCTCAATGGTTGGACAAATGGTTAACCGAACAAATCAGGCAGATTGGATTTTTTTATTGATTTGAATTTTATTTTGATGAAATTTGTATGAGTATTATTTTTCTTGGATTTGACTTGTGTTTTGGAACACAACCTAAACTTTCAAACTAGAATATAAAAATAAATGTTTGTATAAACCAAGTTTTATGATATAAATTTGATAAAAAATTTATGTTTACAAACAATTAGTGAAAAGTTTTGTAAAATGTTATGGCTTTAAAGAGGAAAAATTGTCGGTAATTGGTGCATTATTTTTGCATGATGAAACATACAATAATTCCATCAATGGATGAATACAAACTCTTATCTCATGATATAGATACATCTTTCGATATATATTAGTCCCGATATATCAAATTTGTATAGGGATAGAAGTGGTACGGGAACTATTGGAATGCTAGAAGAGACTCACCGATTCATTAATAACCCACTTAGAGAAGTAAATCACCACATCCAACACATAATATTTACGAAAATTTGGGAGGGTGATGGGGAATGATATGTGAATGGTGTCCTTAGTTCTCCTTGGAGATTTATAGAAAGGATTTCATATACTTCGTTGTTAATATCATTTTAGGCAATACTCATAGTAGTCCCTATCATAACAATATCACCTATAAGTAGGGACCAAAGCTGAGGTAAATACCGAACATATTTTGAGACTAAATATCAAGTTTAATGAAATGTGAAAGCGTTGGTGTGTGGTGGTGAATTCCACATCACCGGTGTAGCTTGAGTGGTGATGAAATGCACATCCACTACACAAAAGTACAAATGCATCTAATACCCTTGTTATTAGTCCTCCAAATTAAGGGATATTTTTTTAATACAAACTTCTTAATCATATTTAATGCCTTTAATGATTTCCATATTGCAAAAAAATATAATCCAACATAATTTTAAGTTTACAATCCATCTAATAACAATTGATAACCATTGAAATTTTAACCAAGGGAACTATCTGGGAGATAGGAAAAGGTAATAGAATTAGTTTTTGGTATGATAGTTGGATTGAGGATTATCCCTTAGAAAACTTGGCAATCTGGAAAAGGGTTGCTCAGTTCTATGAGGAAAGGGGAAAATTTTGGATAAGAGACTTATGGATTCAGGAGGAAAATGTTAGATGGGAAATCATTGTTCCTCCTCTAGAATTTGATGGAGATATCCAACCCTTTTGAGATCTCAACAAGAAATTAAGGGATTTCCATATCCCCATTTTTCAGACCAAGGAGGATTCCATTAAATGGAAAGAGGAAGATATTGGAAACTTCTCGGTTAAATCAGCATATAGTTTAAATTTTAAGGATGTTCTTCAAAAATACTATTGGGGTAGGCTCTGGGTGAAGGACCTTATCCCTAAGGTTAATATATTTTACTGGTTGGTTGTCCAAAATAGAATTCTGACTATGGAAAATCTCAGGAAACGTGGTATGAAGCTCCCCAATAGATGTCCTCTATGCAGGAAAGAGGAGGAAAATGTCAATCATCTTTTCCTTCATTGTCCCTTCTCCCAAAAAGTGTTTGAATCCATTCTAGAATTGTTCAATATTCAATGGATCTTTCCTATGACTATTGAGGACTGTTGTCTTCAATGGGAGAGCCCTTTCAGCTTCCCCATCTTGGTATGGGCCTGGAAAATTTCCCTTCCTCACCTCTTGTGGGGTTTATGGAAGGCTAGGAATGATTGTATCTTCCGTGACCAGAAATATCTTCTCTTGAGAGTTAAAAGTAAATTTTTGGTGGCCATCAAGGAAAATACCAAAAATTTAAAGGTAAGGCTAAAAAACCCTTCTCAAAATGGGAGCAGGAATTTCTTGATAAGTTTTCCCTCGTTCGATGGAAATACATAGACCTAGAAAGAGTATAATATGGATCAGGCCTGAGAATAATGTTGTCAAGATAAATTTTGATGGGGTGTCTAAAGGGAACCCAGGTTAAGCGGGGAGGAGGAATTATAAGAAATAGTGAAGGTGAATGGTTTTTTTTTTATGTTGGGCCATTAGGGAGACAAACAAACAATATGGCGGAAGCTAGAGCTCTTCTATGGGGGTTATGTTGGCTAAAGAAAAAGGATTCAATAACATCCAGATTGAGGGGGACTCCCTCATTATTATTAATGCTCTTAACAATAAGGGTTCCATAAATTGGCCCTTAAGAAATGTCCTTAATGATGTTAAGGAACTTTTAAAAGGATTTGAAAAGGTTTCTTTTAATCATACTTTGCGGCAAGGAAATAAGTGTGTGGATAAGATGGCAAATTACGGAGTTCATAGTCATGATTATAAGATCTGGTGTAAAGGAGATGATTTTCCCTTGGACATTAATGAATTCATTAATAGAGATAGATTGCACTAAGTTTGATGATGTCAAGCACGAGTGAATGTAGGTACCTCATGTACTGTGACAACTTACATAAAAGGAACTACTTCTTTGGTCTCATTGGCTTGAAAGGTGTTCCAAATTTGAGAAGTGTTAGCGAGCAGGGGAGGTTTGGCATTGTGAAGATGGGTGGTGATAGAATCAGGATTGAGCTGGCTAGCTAGAATATTGAGGTTTTTAATTAGCGTTTGTGGAATAAGCTTAAGATTGGGGGTTTCTGTAACTTCATTGCCAAATTACATGGTCACGACCCTTCCCTGTCAAAGGACTTTGGAAGATCTTGGAAAGAGGGAAATTTTAAGGTAAGGGGTATGGAAATTGAGGTTTCAGAGACCACCATTTCCTTGCGATAGAGATGAAAATGGATGGGCTCAAAAATTTTAAGGATAGAACCCGCAGAGAGCATGAAATCAAGTTGTTCTTTGTGGGAAAGGAAAGGTGTTCTTTCTTTACTGATGGTATTTCCAGGTCATGTATTCCAAGAATATGGAGAGATGTGTGCCTCCAAATTATGAAGTATATCACTCTAGAAGGAAAATATCACAAAATATATACTCATCATTTGACCCTTCTGAATATGTTTAGACACAAGGTTATGGTGAGTATTTTTCTTCCTTTTTATGTCATTGACTAATTATCTGATGGCATTCTAGTAGGAGAAGGCGGAGATGCCTCTACATGAGGGGATCATCCTCCTGATGTTTGAAAATGGGAAACCTATTTTGAATTATCCCCTAAAAGATAAGGTGGAGGAGGAAGATCTTACTCTTGCGGAGTGCCTTACAAAGATGAAGGCAGGAAAATGTAAAATTACATCGGAGGAAGTCAAAAAGGAGAAAAGTGAGGAAGTTTGTGGTGAAGCGAGCACCTCAAGGAAGAGGGTTGTGTTAAAAACTTTAAGGAATTTGAGGAATAGATAAGAAAGGTTTAGTATCTGGAAGGGGTGATTCAGGCGATGGAGGAAACCAATGTTGGTCAAAGGGAAACCATGTTGGATGTCATTCATGCATCTAAGAAAATTGTTTCTGCCTAGGTGAAGTCTAAACAAAAGATTCGGAGCTAGAGTTACAGGTCAAAGAGTTGAGTGATAGGATGGAGGGGATAGAGGAAGGCACTAAAAGGAGGAAGTTAAATTTTTGCATCAATAGTTCTGAGGATGATCTAGAGGAAGATATGATTGAAAAGGGTACAGAGGCTATTGTGAACAAAGAAAGTCTTGTTGAGAATAGTGAAGTTTTTCTTAAAACTTAGCTTGTTTTTTCTAGACTTTTACGAAATTCTATAGCTAGATGTTTAAGGTTGTTTTCTTTTCTCTTTTCTATTCTTAGTTATTTTTGTTTTTGGTCCTGTCCTTCATTGTAAGAGTTAATCTTGTTTAACTCCTTTTGTGGACCTTTCTATTTCTTTTTTGTTCGGTGGTTCTTGTTCCATCTTTTATAAGGCCCTTGGGAGCCGATCCCTATTTTTACCTTATCTAATAAAAACAATTGATAACCATGTGCAATTGTAAGGTTCATTAGATATACTCGATCCACCTTAACTTCACTCTAATTGAGTGAGTATAACTTGTATGCTATTGGCTAAACATTTTATTACCGGTCTTGAGAACTATGTGCATCTCCTAAGTGTCAACCACGGAAATAAGCCAAATTTTATTCCATCCATCATCTAACATGTTAAGATAGTAAAATGGTGAATAAATAATATATCACCTGGTTACACTACTTTTTCCAAAGATTCAAGTGTTGATTTGCAATATTAGCGTGTTTGCAAACTAAGCTAAAAAAATTAAAAAAACTTTGTCACCGCACAACCATCTCATCACACGTATCTAGATATCATTTAATTGTTTAGGAAATTATGTTTCAGTTCTTAAGATTGCATGGATCATGACTCGATATTAAAATTGAGAGGATCATGTAAGTCCAATCTTAAGACCCCTATGTTAAAGGTAACGCTCACATAATGACTTGCGTCATTATGTAATCGTTATCTTCCTCGTAGTTATCCTAAGCTTTCATAGACAAAACTAAATTGATGAGAACATCATTTCATGATATCTACACTTCCCTAATATTGTAGCTACAAATTTACCTTTATCATAATTTATTTTGTATCACAATATGTTATCCATTTCGATAGAGGTGTATAAGAACTTTATCGAGATACCTTATTTATAAGTACCTCATATGCACTATGTAATATAATTATGTAAATCTACTATGATTTGTTTAACAATGTTACATAAACTTAAACCTTTCCATAATCATTGAAGATACATATGCTTATATATCGTCATTTAATCATAATGGTATAAGTTATTTAAATAGGTATAGTTTTTTTAATATTGTAAATAGTTTTTTGAAAGGACTATATGTGTACAAAAGGAGGCCTAAAAGCCGATTAAGAGAATGTATACACATGAGAAGAACACCAAAGCCTTAAACCTTTGAGACAACCATAATCAAGAGCTGAGCCTAAACAATACATATGCTTGATCAATACTCATCTTTACTTTTTTCCAAGCATGGTACATAATGGTCATAAGCAAGATCCGTCTTATCGAGCTCCTCTCTAGGTTCTTTTACTCTCTTTCTATTGCCCCAAAGAGTGTCGGGACACCGCTGAGTTGCGAAACACTTATTGCATGTCCTTATGAATTCCTCTATGCCCCGAATCCGCAATATTATACTCATGCCTATTATTCCCAAGTCGGGAGTTAATGAGGTCGTAATTTTCATCAAGCGTAATGATGCCCTTCTCCCTCAATGCTTTTTTGCCTTTTTGCTTAGCAAGATTTTATACCTCATCCTTAATGAAATAGCTCAGCCTCTAAGGCCTCCAATCTTCTAGAATGGTTATCCGTTGGTGCCGCTTACCGGCACTACTAATGTTGATCAATCACGAGCAATGTCATCCAAATAGGTATAGTTGTCCTATATTATTGAGTTCATTATATTGTTTTCATAACATATTATTCTCATTAATGACGTAATTTTTCATCCGTAATGATACATTAGGAACAAATATAATTTTCTTAATGAATATTCATTATCTTATGCTTATATACTATTGATAAAAGACAACACTTTGTTCACCTATATATCTTGTAAATTGTTAAAATTATTTTTCATACATGGTGAACTAATGAATATAATTATATCATCATATCATAATTTTCATTCTAATTTCATTTGTATTATTCTCTAAAACAACATTAAAACACTTCCATATTTCTCAAACATGATAATCAAATAACAAGTATTTAATTAATATTTAATAAAGATAATACATGTTTTTGAAATAATATCATCATAATTTCATGATAATACAATATGCCAAATCGCCTTCATTCATCTTGTGAAATAGTACTTTCACATTATAATTAAATACAATTATATAAAGTACAATAATCTAAAATGGATTATAAAAAAACATCCCATGACGAAGCATGCATATTAATCCAATCAATCACTTCATAATGATTACTCCATCTTGCATGTTATATGAGGAAAAAAATTATATACATGGTCAGTTCTATGGACCGATGTGAATTAACCACTCATATTCATGTTTCTCTAATTTAAAATAAAATAATATGATAATGTTATCTCAAGTGATAACTTCTAAGCTTCCTAATTCAACAAATAAAATATATATTAATGAATAGGTAAGATACTATTACATAAAAATCTATCTCAACCATATTAGTTTCTAACAAACCATGATTCCAATAGAAGGTAATAACATTCACATCTCATTTTAAAATAACTTACAATTCAATTAAACAAGTTTAGAATTTTATAATAGAAATCGTCAACCTATTAGAACTTCTCAACATAACTTTATTAAATCAAGATCAAACAATATTTCAATTACAAGATCATCCAATAAAAATATTGCCAACCGAGTAATCTTTGTAAATTTTGACCTTCCTATACAAGAAAATCAAGCAACCATGCTAACCTTCTCAAAGTCTACTTCAAGATAGGAGAAACAATTTTATGTAATATAATGACCCAAAAAAATTTTAATAATTGTATTTCTTTTATATACAAGGCCACAGTCATAATTTTCAAAACGTTCTCTCTACTATAGAGAAGTTTCATACAGTTTTAGTCCAAAAAAAAAAAAACATAACATCGACCCCTCTTTGAAATAGATCCTCAACACAGTAATAATCATAACCCAATTCATTATGAGCTTAACAGGGTACATAGAAGATTACTACTATCACTAGTGAGATGGAATGAGGTTAAACACATTAAAAACTTATCCCTTAAAGGGATAAAACAACCACTTCATACTATAATAAAATAATCAAACCAGGATAACCATTGTACATAGACGAACCCATCTAACCAATTAAAATGATTTAGTTTGGTATTTCAAGCATAGAAAACTTGAAATCTCAAATAAAACAGTTTTCTTCAATTTACCAAAATACCCAATTTCTCTATTATTTTTCCCATACGTTTTCAGTCTTGTTATCAGTTTAGGAAAAATTGTATCATATTCCAATCTTATAGTTTAAAACAACAAGTGAAGTGGTTTACACATATAAATTTACTAATAAATAGCTATATGCGAACTACATAAAATAAACTCTATAGATAAATTTATATTTAGCCAAATGACACAATATTTATATTTGTTTGGAATCAATTTGAGCATTAATCCATAAAATCCAACAAACCAAAACTCAAATCCTGACAAGGATTCAACTCGGATTACAAATTGTATTCAATAAATCTATATGGGCATATAATATTTTGTGAGACAACCTGTATAATGATAAAGTAAATTATCCATTACTCAGCTGGCCGAATACCATAATTTACAGAAACCAGATTATAATGCAAATATCCATGAAAATACAAATCCCAAAAATCGAATCATCATGGGAAAACTATATATTATATTTTTACAAAAACCCATTTTATCAAACATTTTTCCTTCAAATATTTTACCAAAATTTAATAAGAAATAATTCTAGATTAAAAAAAAAAGTTATATAACATATAATATTTCTTTATTTTGAATCAAAAACAAGGATAAAGTGATAAATTCATTCCTATGACTGAGTAATATTTTCCTCCAAATGTCTTACACTTTGTAGCTTTGTGTGCCCATAATAATCCAATACAAAACAAACAGAACTTCAAAACTCACGAGACAATGTATCAGCTAGTTACACTACTTTGGCCGAAGATTCAAGTGTTGCTTTGAAATCTTATTTTCATTTTTACACACTACACAAAAACTTGTCTCTGTCACTGCACAACCATCTCATTATAATTATCTAGATCTCATTTCATTGTTTACGAAATTATGTTGCAGTTCAAGATTGCAAGGACCATAACTCAATATTCCAATCAAGAGGATCTTGTCGGACCCATCTTAGGACCCTTATGGGGAAGGTAACGCTCACATAATGACTTGTGTCATTATGTAATCACTATCTTCCCCAAAACCATCCTAAGCTCGTACAAATAAGACTCTATCAATGAGAATGTCATTTCATGATATCTACACCTTCCTAATCATCTAACTATGATTTTATATTTGCAATAAGTTATTCTATATCACAATATGTTATCCATTTCTTGATAGAGGTGTATATCAGCTCATCAAGTTACCTTATTTTCTAAGTACCTTGTATCATACTATTGTAATATAAATATGTCAATTTACGATGATTTTTTAACTACGCTACGCATAAAGTTAAACCATTTCATAACTATCGAAAATAGTTCATATATGTCGTCATTTAATCATAATAGTACACTTTATTTAATTAGGTAAAATTTTCCTATATCATTGTGTTTGTTATATTGTTTCCATAATTTATTATTCTCATTAATGACGTAATTTTTCATCCACAATGATACTTTAGGAACAGATATAATTTAATTAATGAATATTTATTATCTTATGCTTATATATTGTTCATCAAAGACATCATTTTGTTCACCTATATATATCTTGTAAACTATTACAAAATATATTTTTTCATACATGGTGAACTAATGAAAATAGGTATATCGTCATATTAAAATTTTCATTCTCGGTTTCATTCAAACCATAATTTCGTTAAATATGGACATTTTACTAAGAATCTAGATTTATAGTTTGTTTATTTCTTGTTTTTGTTAGGATAAATTAATTATGCATTATATGATTAATTATTTAATTAATGTTATTAATTAAATAGTGTTGTTATATGGTTTTATCAAGCATATTTGTTTTATTTCTTCACGGGTATAATATTACCGTTACGCTTCCGGATGTAATATTGGAAGCTTATGTAATATGGAATATGGTTTCACTTATGCAACTTAGTTTCTTGTTTGTATTTGGTTGTGCAATATCTATAAATATTACAGCCCATTCTTTGTATTTTTGGTTGATTGAGATTAATAATATTTATCAGGCTTTTGCCCCTATTTCTCAATTTACATTTGGTTTCAGAGCAGGTTGAAGGATATTGGAGGATTGCAGCAGAGTTTGAGGAGCATTGGAGAAGCTTGTGTAAGCAAAAGAGAGCCGAGTTTCCTCTACAACTTCCCAACCCCATCCCCTACAATACCACCATCAAATTCCTCAAAACCGCCATCAAATTCCTCAAAACCACCTTTATTCATTGCAATTAAAGTTGAGGAGGATAGAATTCACCAAGGAAGAGATTACAAGCTCAAAGGAAGGAAGAAAAATGATCTAAGGCACCATACACACTCAAAACCGCCTTCATTCTCGCCAAAACCTCCTGACATTTTTTTCTCTTTGCTAGAATTTTTGCTCAAAACCACCTATCCAAAACCGTGGTTTTTTGAAGAGGTATGGTTTTACAGTTTGGAAGTGTTTAATTACATTTTGCTCTTTATATATAATTGTTTAGCTTAGCTACCCAAGTGGCTAGCATAAATTTTGTAAGACACTTCCCATCAAAAGAATTCAAGGGGTCAAATCCCCCTCCCTCACCCACTACCAAATTTGGCAGAAAATTTAGTGGAACCACTAAATTTAGCGAAAAAATTAAATTTAGTTATAACTAACTAAATTTAGCGAGAAAACCCCTATTTTAGGGGTAAAATTTCCTCCACTCTGCATATTTTTTTCATTCTGAGCACTTTTTGCCAAAGGAGGGCTACCTAAAAACTTCATTTTGAGCTAGTTTTTACATTTTTTTGCTCAGCAAGCCATATTGGGCTCCAAAGGCCACCAAGGCCCCGAAAAATAAAAATAATTGCATGCCATTCTTTTTTCCAAATTTTGAATGTAATTATATACTTCAATGTATTGTACTAATTTGCAAGTTGTCATAGTCAACTGCAAAAATTATAACTGCTCAAAAACTGGCAGAGAATTGTAATAAAAAATAGTGAAATTTAGTTCTGAAACACTCACGAGATCCTAGATCTCATTTGTAGTGTTCGGTATATACGGTGCCTTTTGGGAAGCCCTTACGGGTAAAGCCACGTGAATACTACTGTACTTAATGCCTAATATAGCTGCAACAAATTTGTCTATGCATCGACCCTTTAAATCAACGGGAGTAATAAGGTCATAATGCACACACTATGAGCCATCCCATCCATCTGTGAATGATTGCATGACATAAATCTGGACTGAGAAATTATCCAAGTATATAGCGAAGTTACGTGCGCGTATGAGGATATTTCTTTGAGTCAGTGTCAATAATCACATAGACCCCTTTTAGTACTATCTTGGTACCATGTATTGAATTCTTTCACGTACATTAATGTCTCTTTCACGTACCACTAGGTATATAGAAAGGGAGAGCTTATTCCATGTACTGTCAGGTATATCGGAAGGGCACGTATATAGAAAGGTTTGGTATATCAGACTGACGAGTATATAGATTGGGATACCTTATACCTAGAGTGATAAGAGCCAAACCCTGTTAGTGATCTCTGCAAAATGGGCACCAATGCCCCCAAATTTTTTCTTCTAGATTCACAATTACTCAAAGGAAATAACTATGTTGCATGGAAGACAAAAATCAAGACACAACTTGAGTTTGAATATATATGGCATGTTGGGAATCGTACTCTGACTAGATCAACTACTAATACAACACAACAATGATAGTTTGATAAAATAGATCAGAAGGCCAAACTCATCATCTTGTTTGAAGTGTCCGATGATGTGTAACCCCACATTCAAGATGTCAAAACAGCTAAAGAAGCATGGGATAAGTTGATCACATTATACGAGGCCAAGAACAAGAATGTTATACTAAATTTACAGAGTCAGTTACACACATTGAAGTTCAAGCAGAATGAAAAAATAGAATCTTTCTTAATAAGAGTTATAGAATTGAGGGATTCACTTCTAGCTCTGGGAGAAGTGGTCATAGATGATCCTCGCATTCCCATTTTTCTAAGAGCACTCCCCTCTTCTTACCGCATTTTTCTCACAACACTAAACATGTCAGATATGACAGTTAGTTTTGACAAGTTGGTAAACCTACTGCAACAAGAGGAAGCCATGCACAATAAAGATGATGAAGAAGAGAAGGCACTCTCTCGTGTGCATCAAAAATGGAAAGGAAAAGGTAAAGGAAAACCTAATTCCTATCAAAAGTACCAAAATCAAAATCAATATCAAGGGGACAAATAAAGAAGAAGCAATGTCCTATCTGCAAAAGAGGACATGACCTACAAGATTGTTGGTATAATACTTACAAGAAAGGTTCATCTAGAAACTCTAGACCTCAACAACAACAGTCTTACAAGGGACATTCTAACCACAATCATGGGTAGAAAAAGGGGAACTGGAAAAGAAGACCCCATCAACAAGGAAATATTGTTGAGCAACAAGAACAGTCAGATAATGAAGACTACTTGTTCACTACTTGATCAAGTGAACCATCCACGTCATCTAGTGATGTTTGGTATGTTGATTTGGGGGCCACTCGACACATGACCAGCCACAGAGACTGGTTTATTTCAATGAGGGACACACCATCAAAAAATCATGTTTCATTGGGAGATGATTCTTCATATACAATTCAGGGGATTGGGAACATTTCTCTACCCCTTGGTTCATGCAATTGTAGACTATTAGATGTCTTATATGTCCCTTGGGTTGACAAAGAATCTACTTTCAGTCCAACGACTTGATCACAATCTAAAAATTGACTTTGACATCATTCCAGCAAGAAAACGTGTTTGATTTGAGATAAATCATGAGGCTCAAAAATAGTTGCAAAAGCCTCTAATGTGGGATGCATGTTCCAACTTGATTTTGTCCATAGAGATGATCAGGCACTTGTGGCTAAGAAATCTACCTCAGCACAGTTGTGGCATCAGAGACTTGGTCATGTAATTTTCAAGTATCTCGAGACACTTTTTCGGCACAATATGGTACATGGGCTACCATCTCTTCATAAGGATATAGACAAGTGTCCTCACTGCCTAGTAGGCAAACAACACAGAGCGTCATTCTAGAAGAGTACATATCAATCTCATGGTCAGCTTGATCTGGTTCATCATGGTCTTTGCATTCTGATGCAACCAAGTCATTATGGATTTCAAGTACTTCATGCTATGTGTTGACGACTATTCAAGGAAAATGTGGATTTTTTGTCTTCGTAAGAAAAGTGAAGCTTTTGAAACTTTCAAGAAATTCAAAGTAGTAGTTGAAAACGAAACTGGTAGTCACATTAGAACTCTCCACTCAAATCAAGGGGGAATTTACCAATAATGAGTTCAAAGACTACCTACAAACTCATGGGATTCATCGACAAATGCCTCCTCCACACACCGTAGCAGAATGGTGTTGTTGAGAGAATAAATCATACTATCATGGAAATGGTGTTATGCATGATCGATGATTACGCACTTGCAAAGACATTCTAGGCGTATAAGTAAAAAACAACAGAGTATTTGTTGAATAGATTCCCCATAGTTGCTCTTGAAGGAGTAACACCATAAGAAGCATGGTCAAAATGAAAACCATCTATTGCACACCTTAGAGTATTTGGGTACAAAGAAAGCATGCACATACCCAAGTAGAATAGAAATAAATTGGACATGAAGTCACATAAACTCATCTTCATTGGAGTGCAGATTAATGGATCCTAAGACTAGAAAAGTCTACACCAATAGAGATGTTGATTTTTTTGAGAAGAAGGAAGCAAAGACTCCTTCTCTATACTCACCAGATGTAGATTTTTCACCAATTGTAAAAATTGAAGTTGATGTTCCCTCAAAAGATGAAAGTGATGATAGGAATGATGGTGTTGATCAGATAGAACCACAACCCCACGGGAATAGTTCAACGTATGCCTAAGTGGTGTACTACCACATTACGAGATGCAAGAATGGATGATCCACCAAAAACATCCACCCCTAGACCATGAACTCACAGTAAAGTAAGAGAAGAAGTTAACTTTGCTTTGATGAGTAGAGTTATTAAATCTGATGATCCCTCTAGTCCCCAGAAGCCTTACGGTCAAAATCTTGGAAAGATGCCATGGATTCTAAGTATCAATCAATGATGAAGAATAACACTTGGCAGCTTGTTGATATTCCACAGGACATAAACCCATTGGATGCAGATGGATATTTAAAACAAAGTACAAAGTATGTGGGATAGTGGACAAGTATAAAGCGACACTAGTAGAAAGGGGTATGAACAAAAATAAGGCATAGACTACAAGGAGACATTTGCTTCCACAATTAAGATCAAAACAATCGAATGATCTTTGCTCTAGCTACACAATTTGGTTGGAAAGTCCATCGATGGATGTAAAAAGTTCCTTCCCAAACAGAGATTTATAAAAAGAAGTCTACATGACTCAACCCGATTGATATGTAGTATCCGGTCAAGAAGCAAAGGAATGAAAACTTGGGAAATATTTTTATGGCCTTAAACAGCACCCGGACATGGTACATCAAGATTGATGAGCATCTTGTACAACATGGATTTGTTAGAAATCCATACGACCCTAATCTATACCTAAAAAAGCAAGGGGAGATTGTGATTGTTGTTGTCTATGTCAACGATCTAGTTATCACTGGAAGTTCAGTGAAGATGATTGATGCAACAAAGAAAGATATTAATTGATCATTCAACATGACAGATCTCGAGCTAATGCATTATTTTCTTAGATTGGAAGTATGACAGAAAGAGAATCACATCTTTGTTTCTCAGATGAAATATACCAAAACAACACTCAAGAATTCGGGATGATGGATTGCACACCTATGGAGAACATATTGCAGTTATCTCATTCAAATCCATCTCCTAAGGTAAGTGTGCCACTCTATCGTCAATTGATTAGGAGTCTCATTTACTTGACCTACACTAGATGAGATATCAGCTTTGCGAAGAAGCTATCTATCTAGGTTCATGCAGGAACCCAAAGTGTGTCTTTGGAAAGTAGCAAGGCACATATTGAGATATCTCAAAGGATCAGTGGATCTTTGTCTATAATACAAGAAGAACGACAACTTCTTCTTGTTTGGATATTCGGATTCATATCATGTAGGAAATATTGATGATAGAAAATCCACTTTAGGATTTGTGTTCTTTACGGGATCTGGACCAATATCATGTGGAAGAAAGAAACAACACTTCATTTCTAGTTCTTCTATAGAAGTGAGTATCATTCTACACGAGAGAAGTTTTACGTGAAGTGATATGGTTACATCGCATACTAGAAGGACTTGGAATACCACATGACAAACCGACCACCATGTATGTTGAAAATGAAGGTGTTCTCAAACTTGTTTGCAATATAGTTTTTCACAAGAGAATAAAAAGCACATTGAGGCACAGGTTCATTTCATACGTGAACATGTGTTGAAGTACAACATCCAACTTTAATTTTTACCAACAACTGAACAACTAGCAAATATCTTCACAAAGTCACTTACACGTGACAAATTTGAGTTGTTCAGAGAATTCCTCTCCTCATCCCTTTAGACAATGCATAATTAAGGGGGGAATGTTAGGATAAATTAATTATGCATTATATGATTAATTATTTAATTAATGTTGTTATATGGTTTTATCAACCATATTTTTTTATTTCTTCACGGGTATAATATTATTGTTATGCTTCCCGGATGTAATATTGGAAGTTTATGTAATATGGAATATGGTTTCACCATGTGCAACTTAGTTTCTTATTTGTATTTGGTTGTGCAATATCTATAAATATTTCAGCCCATTCTTTGTATTTTATGTTGATTTAAGATTAATAATATTTATCAAAGCTTCCGCCCTTGTTTCTCAATTTACAGTTTTATAATTGTTGAAATTGGATTCCTAAATTTCCATTATTGGTTTTTATTTTGTGTGATATAGGATTCCAATATGTTTATTATTGGAATTTAATTACTATAATATTGAATTTCAATATTTACACTGTGCCGTAAAAGTATGTTCCTAATTCCATATTGAGTTTATGAGAATGGGAATATGCCCATTCTCAACACAATCATAGTACAACTATGTTCCTAATTCTTTTTATGTTTATCTGCTTTATCTCATTTTTTTCTAAGATTCCTATATGAGGAATTTTTATCCCTTTTGAAAATTAAAACAATGTGATATGGGTACATGTTGTATGAAATAAGAAGTAACTATTGAGTCTATGAGAATGAACATATGCCCATTCTCATCACCCTCATGTTACAAGTATGTTCCTAATTATTTTTATGTGTATCATCTAAATTATATTTATTCTTCTTTTATAATTCATATGTGAGGGATTTTGACCTCTTTTGAATTTATATATCTTGGTAGACAATAGGTTAAGTCATGGTGCATTTCCAGCCACTCTTGTTGAGAGCATTAAATAATATATCTTGGCACTCCCAATACTATAGTTTTGCATTCAAGAATTAGGGGATTGTAGGCATATAATTTAGTATGTAAAATTCATAAAGGTTTGCATTTTATAAAGTTTTAGAACAATTAAACAATAATTTATGTAGACTTATGCACATAGCTTTAGGAAAAGACCATATAATTTTGTGGTTATAATGAATGCATAAATCAAGACTAATTCCTAGAAAAATCCAAATCATTAATATTTTCAAATGAATTCCTTGTAAATCACATCTAATTCCCTTTAAATCACAAGATCCAGCTCCCTGTAAACTTACTTAGAGCATAATTAAAGATTTTTTTCAAATTAAATAAATTGCATGGTGGAAATCATATTATTAATAATACATTAATAAGATTCAAGAGTTCCATAAGCATCACAATGTTTTATAGAATAATATTATGGAAAAATCTTCCAAAGTAATATAATACCCAATATTTCATTTAATTATCAAATAATAGTACAACTGTAAAGTTTTATAGGACCAAGGTTTGGAATAATTTTTTTTTAAAAACCCACATCTCGGGCCAAGATGATTTCACATACAAGTTTATGAACTTAAATAGTTTCTCCAAGTCAACATTTTTATCTTGTTTAATTAGTTCAAGGTATGATTTAATGGCCACATGTCCTTTTTCGAGTATCTTTATGGATCCACTTTGCCAATTTTTGTTTGGTTTCCATGCCCAAATGATGTTATTCACATTGATATCTACTTTAGGTTCGTTTGAGAAGGTCTAACTTTTATTTATCTTTAAACAATCCAAATATAATGTTGTACCTTCTCCACTCCCTACTGAGTTTCCAATATTGAACTCTCACCTTTTTAATTACATCATTTCCTTCCTCTTGAAGAAAAATATCCCCATCTACTCTCCCCATCCATATATTTTCATTATCATTTCATGGCCATATAAAGTAGCATTTGTTCCATAAACACATCCTTGAACAAACTAAATTCTTAGTTAGATCTTCCATAAACAAGCCCAATGTAAATATCATGATTACTTGGGATATGTGTACTAATGTATTCTTCTTTGTGAATATGTGTGTCTCGATTATTTAGTAATATATGTCTTTCTCCTATATTTTTTTTGGCCAAAAACAAACATCTGACCTCCTGTTACAATTTACAAATGGTCTATCCAAAGCACATAAAATATTTTCTCAATGTGCGATCTTCGGAATCCAATAGTCACTACCTTCTCCTATTGTACTTTTCCCCCAATGCTCAATATATGCTTTTATTCCATTTTTAGATCTTTCATTTCTTTGAGTCCCTTGAAAGGTGCCAAAGGAGGTTTCCCTTCTAGAAAGCTTGGTTCACCATTATCCTTTTTATGTCATATATGGATAGAACGAGACCATTGTTGATCCGTTAATGTTTCTTTGTACTCCATCACTGGTATATGCCATCCACAACATGGAATTTGAGAAAAATTGGCTTGTTGATACCCACTATATTATGGTTTCGTCCAATAAGAATTTCTCCACAAAGTCCTTGAAGTTGTACACTTCCTCAATAAGTTAAGGAGTGAATGTACTTGACCCTTGTTGGCATGTTCTATAAGAATCCATGATATGTGGAAAAGAAAATGTGTCTACTATATGTAAAGATGTTGCTAATATTTCAAAACTCCCATCTATATCCTCATAGGTGTATCCCACTTTGGAAGGAAGCTTACATACATAATGTTGAATACCCTCTTTGTTGTCAAAATTTATACAAATGCAAATAATTTATGATTATTGCTATCACTTAAAGCACTATCCAATTGCAAGTAGAATATCAGTGGTTTCTTTATGAAATAATTATTTGTGTTAGCATCACTAACTGATTTTGAATGGTAAAATATTTCCTTGTACCTTTTACATTTTTCATGCACATCATTTTGTAATAATGCATCATGCAATGGTTGTTTTGATGATCCATAATGATACAAAAATATCCATACTCATCAATTACAAGTTCTTCAATATTCCTAAGACACAAAGCTAATGATGTGACTATATAGTTTGCTCCACATTCAACAAATGGAAGGCCAAAATGGTGAAACCACTGGTCTTATGTCCATGTGTGAGCATACCAGTCAAATTAAATG
This sequence comes from Taxus wallichiana var. yunnanensis, assembly GCA_018340775.1. NCBI lineage: Eukaryota > Viridiplantae > Streptophyta > Pinopsida > Cupressales > Taxaceae > Taxus > Taxus wallichiana. The sequence goes on along the minus strand of CM031238.1, from coordinate 424,684,875 downwards.
GTAGGTTCATAACATTACTTATTGAATTTTCCTTTTTACCCATCCTTGATATGAAATTTTTCATTTTATCCATTTTATCATTCACAATGCTCAAGAATCCATGAGGTTTTTCTTATGGCTGCAATATCTGGGAATAGTAAGTTTCACGACAACTTTGAATATATTCATTGTGTCATGTTTGTTCCTCTTTAATCTTTTCGAGTGCTTATGGGCATGTGGTGGCTCTACGTTTGTTAAAAAATTTGTCCACTCATCACACTTGGAAAAGAAATTATTTTTTGCAATGGAAATATGTGGAAAAAAATTTCACATTATATGTTGTTGAAGCTTGACGACGACACGAGGAAGTTTCAATAATTCAAGCTCCTCATTGCACTTTTTGCGTAGTATATTTTGGGTATAGAATGAAAGAAGAAACATTTGGGAAACTTTTACTCTATTCTATCTAATAGACCGAGTCAGATGTGGAGAGATATCTTAATTTCTCTCAAAAATTCTTGATATGCAGGTAACTACTGTTGTAGTGTTTGACCTTTGTTTCTCTTTTCCAATGTTATCATTCACTGCAAGCCTATTTCCACTTATCCATTCAGATTTATGTTTATATAAGTAACTCCTTGGGTACCCATATACTTTGTGCCATGCATTCTGAAAAGCATCCATCCCATCAAATCTTATTTTATGTATCTCCATAGTTTTCTTACCAACATTGAAGATGGCATTTATTGTTAATACATCAAACACAAATTTTTTTCTATCAATTTCATTCAAGGCTCTAGGTAATTTTTAGAGACAATTAGAATTACAACAACTTAACTTAACTCTGTATTTTCCACTTCTTCTAAAAATATTGAACATTTTCTATCCTTAGTATAATTTTGATTAGATGGATTGGCTTGAGGGGTATCCAACTTCAGATATTTTGTAGAATTATAATATCTTTTTATCACTCTGTTGGATTGATTGTGATAAAAGGAATCATATGAAATTGGATTAAAAAACTAAGGTTGTCTCTCTTATAATGCATCCCACATGATGACCTTAACCTCCTTTGGGAATTCCTTGAATCTAATATCCATCGAGAATTTTGTATGTCATCCAATTGCCTATCAAGCCATTGTATGAGAGATCCTTCATATAGGCAGTATCCTTTTTAAGGAGGGTTGAATACTCTATAAATATTCAAACCAAAGCTATTGGCATTCAATATTTTAAAATGTACCATGTCTCCTTCAACTACATTTTTAATGGTTCCCTCTCGATATAAATTTACACTCAATCGAAGTGTAATGGATTGATTTTATGACAACTCCCTTGAAATTCAAATTATGTTGATCATCGTGTACAAGGTACAAAACAAAAAGTTGAGCACTCCCTTGTTTAATCATAAGGGAACTTCTTGTTTCATTGAAAATCAAATTTTTTATTTTCCAAACAATTGATTTATTAGGTTCTAGAAATTTTTAGCATGTGGAACACATGTTTACCACATTCTCTATGCATACACCAAAATTCAAAGGACCCAACCTCTCCCCATCGATTTCATTAACTTATAGCACATGAGCTATATAACCCATGGTTATGTCATCGTATCTACTATAAGATTTGTGTTTGAGTATGACATTATATGTGACAAAATATTTTCTATCCTTAGGACCTGTATTGATGGTGCTTTCACTTTCATCAGTACAATCTTCTTCACTCTCTGCATTGTAATCCTCTAAACCACTAGAAATTTTTTCACTTATCAAATTAGGGTGAATGGATGAATCTTCATGCTTTGATAATTCAGTCTCTTCCTAAGAAATGAAGTATCATTCATTCCCAACATCTGCCAAGGTTTCAAATTCATCATATGAGAAAGACAATTTTATTGTCCCATCCAATATTGTGTTAACACTAACAAAAACAAATCCTCTTCCCACATCTTTGCAATGTAGTGTCTTCCTACTTGGATATACTCTTCCCTCTGCAACTTTGGTTCCTTTTGAAAACAATTCCACATGATCATCCTCTACAAATGCAAAATCCCCTGCTATTGTAACAACATACATTACAAATTTTGTGAGATGATGGAAAATATATTAAACCATTGCATAAAATAAATGAAAAATTATCATGTATGTACAACTATAAGTATATTGAATACACATAGCACATGAGTTGCAAACTTCTATAATTCAATAAGGTTTGGAAATACTTCAAAATTATACATATAATTAAAATTGACATGAATATATTTATAACATGATTTCCAAACTATGATTGAACTTGACTCATTTGAATTTAATTGATGAGAAATAAATAGATGAGGTTGAATTTAAATGATGAGAAATAAATAAATAGAGGTTAAATAGAAGTTAATTAGAAACTCGATTGCTAACTGATTCATCCAAATATCTTCATCATATTATTAACATAGCATAAATTACTTTTACAAGAATTCCTCATACTTCCCATATTCACTGACTATGAGAATGGGCATAGGAGAATTTGTCTTTTTTTATATTTAGTTTATGAGAATGGGAATATGCATATGCCCATTCTCATCACGATGATAAAAATTTACGTTTGTATGAGCAATGGAATATCCCCATTCTCATCACAATGATAAAAATATTTGTTTGTATTGAAATGGTGTATCCCCATTCTCATCACAATAATAAAATTCTTTATTTGTATGAGAATGGGCATATGCGTATTCTAACCCTTCTAACTTATTGAAGCAATATTGAACTTAATCATTTTAATATCACTGTAAAGGATGTAATAATGGACAACTATCCACTCCATAACAAATTAAATATTACCTCTATTTTTTTCTATGATTATTATACTAGAATGGGAATATTTCATTCAATACACCATAAAAATGTTTGTTTGTATGAGAATAGACATATTCCCATTATGTCTATGTGTATTGCCTCAAGATAATACATCTATTTTTCTTCTATGATTTTTAATATATCGGAATGGGCATATGCCCATTCAATATGAGATAAAAATGTTTGTTAGTAAGAGAATGGACATATGCCCATTCTTTCTAAATGTGTATTGCCTCAAGATAATAATTGTTTTTTCTAAAAAAGGAATAAAATTTAATCCCTCTAAATGTTCTTCTAAGGTACTATCTCATTATTTAGAGCATATAATATTAACCTTTGATGTGATTACTATAAGTTATATATTATTTATCAATTTGACAACCATATTATACTATCAGTGATTTTAACACAAAAACGTGTGGGAGATTTAATTATTTTCAAGTACATTCAAAATATTTATAATGAAACTTGATAAATATCAAAGATACCTATCGAAATATATTAAAAAATACAAGTCAATTATAAATGTGACGAAAAATCCAAACAAGCAAAAAAACTTAGATATCATAAAATATGGTATTAATACCAAATAATAGGATTGTCCTTTGTAATCAATGAAGAAATAATAATATATGTTTTGGATCGATTCACCCCATCCCCTTTTTCTATTTAAGTTGACATTCCCATCTAGAGTTTAGGGAGTGATTGAAGCAAGTAAACGATTCAACATTTGAGTGATTTCGTGAAAACCACGCGTCATATATAGTTTCCCTAACTATCCCCTCTCTAGTACAAATTAGTATCAATTAATTTCAAATGCAAAAAATAACATAAACCATAGCTATAATAATGTTTAAAAATAATATTTTATTTTAAATGTAAATAACCTAAATTATGACTATGATAAATTTTAAAACACACACACACACATTATATGCAATAAACCTAAAACATGGCTATGAAATTTATAAAAAAAAATTAATTTTAATTTAATTGCAATTATTAAACCTAAATGTTGGCTACCATATATCTTAATAATATTTATATTATTTTTAGCATAGAATAACGAGACCATTAATTTGCAAATAAATTGTTTTCCACCGTTAATTTGTAAATAAATTGTTTTCCACCGTTGATTTTTTATTAATTGAAAGTACTTATTTTTTATTAATTCAAGGTACTTGTTTTTCAAACACATCTTTGACTGCCCATTGGAAGGAAATTGGCAAAATTAATGGAAATTAATTCATGCCACTTCGTGGCACTGTAGAGAGAATGACAGCGGTTACTATTTTCGATGATGGGATAGGTCTTGGGAATTGCAAGGTTTACCGCGGGTCGGCGAAGCTATCTCTTTCTTGTTCATCCTTTTCACTTTCATTTTCATCTATTTTTTGCTATTTTTGTTTGTTCTTCCACTTTAGGTTGCTTGTTTCGTTAGACCATTTTTTCCTGTGAAGTAGAAGATTTGAAGAATGTTTTTGAGATATTGTTTTTCCTCTCTACCAATTTTTTTTACCCTTACGGCTTTTGGCGCCTTCATTTTCTTAAGACCATTTCAACATGTGACACACAAGATTTGAAGAAAATTTTAGGCATGAATTATTCTAACTCTTCTTTGTTGATTTATTATGAGATGAAGAGTATCATTTGGTTTTCTTTCCCTTATATTCCGTTTTGGGTTTAAAGACAATGTTATTTTTTTATCTTTTATTTTTTTGATCTGGGTATTAAGAATATCACTTTAATTGTTTGGAAGACATGCATAGTCATCAATCAAATTGTAGTTGTCAATACGGGGAGTTTTTTGTTATGATTTTACCAAACTACCAAGCGGTCTTACCACATAGGTGGCATTGAGTTTTTGCCAAGCTTTCGGGTGAGTTCCGGTGCAAACAATGATTCATTATTAGATGAAAAAATTAATTTTTTATAGTGAAGAAAAATTTTACTTTTTTTTTAAATTGAAGGTAAGTTTCAGAGATACTTCTAACTCTTAATTATTGAATTATTATAAGATGAAGAATATCATCCCACTTTCTTTCTCTTGTATTCTAAGTGGTTATAAAGATAATGACATATTTTTGATCTTTTGTTTTATTGATGTGTTTTAAGAATATCACTTCAATCTTTTGAAAGAATTACATAGTATTATCCTCTATAGTTATAAAAGGATGCCTCTAAATATGACCATTTCTTGCATGTTTCATGAACAAGATCATTCCCTTCTAAAAATATGTTTTTGATTCTAAAAAAACACTTCCAATCCTTCATGTTAGTATGGGGAGTTGACTATTTTGTTATTACCAATGTACATTATGGGGTTACCACCTAGGCAAGGTTACTTGTTTTTCGAGATGGGTGGCCTATCTCATGCAAGCCAAGATGGGCGGGTGAGCTACGCAAGCCAAGCTTGGAGGGTGAGTGACTTTCCTAGCTCGACGAGTGAGTTAACATTCCGAGTTGGGAAGGTAAGCTAATCTACCTTGAGCTAGTGGTTGTGTTGGCTTGTCAAGATGGTCTGGTCGAGATGGCTAGTCGAGATGGGTGGGAGAGCTAACCTTTCCAAGCTAAGCGGTGAGTTGACTGCCGAGATGGGTTTGTGAGTTAAATTCTGAGTTAGGATGGGGCTAACCTACTAAGCTAGGTGGGTGAGGTTGACTGCTTTGAGTGGGAGGGAAAACTTACTATTGAGATTAAAAAAATATTGAACGTATACATTTTCATATAGGAACTAAAATGATTAAGTTCAATGATGTATCTTATGAGAAAATGGTCATTCTCAAAATTCAAAATCATAAAAGAAGAAGAAAGATAAAATCTAGCTTATTTTATAATTAAAAGTTGCTCATTCTTACAACCTTCATAGAGTTATTGAAAAAAATTAAGTTCAAGTATTATTTTTGTTGCGATGATTAAAATGGGCATATGCTCATTATCATACAAACAAATTTTTATCTTGAATAAGAAGATGCCTAGTCTCTTATAGGAATCAATGAAGAAGAATAGAGATTAAATTTAATTTATTTTTTAATAGGAAATTACCTATTCTCATATTCGAATCATATATTAGGAAAAATAGAGAAAAATTACTTTATTTTAGAATGGGTGGATCTTCATTATCTTTGTCTTCATAGTTATTTAATTAATTAATAATTTCAATCATGTATTGAAAGAAAAAATGTGAGTTCTCATATAAGATTCATAAAAGAAGAATAGAGATAGAATTGAATTATATTTAGAATGGCCAGTTGCCCATTCTCATAGCCTTCAAAGAGTTATTAAAATGATTAAGTTCATTATTGCTTATATTAAAATAAAAAGAATGGGATAATGCCATGGAAATATCCTTTAACTGATTTCCTATAATCATGTCTACAGGGAAGGTAACAAGGTTTTGTTTACCTTGAAAATAGAGGTTAAAGAGGTTGAACTTTTAGTGTCATTGTAATGATTGAAAAGCATTCTCTATTAGTATTGGGTATGAAGGAAGAGTAATAAGTAATGAGGAGACATGTTAGAGGTTGGATGATATAAGTTCTTGCATTGGGTTTAGAAAGGACATTTGATTTAGACAAGGGCTTGATGAAGTACAATCATTGGTTTTAGAATAGAAAAGAAGGTTTTGAACTGGGTTGGTTTTATTTCCATTTTAATAGAGAAACAAAAAAATGGGCGATGAATTGGTTCATCTAGAACCTGATTCGACCAATGGGATTAGTAGAAGAGTTTGGATGATGTTGGAAAAGGCAGGTATGTCATCTCTATTTCAAAGTTTCAAAGGCCATGAAGAATCCCTGAGAAAGGATTTTTCTACTCATTGAAAGGATGGTCGGGCTAGTATCAGGGTTTTTTCTATAAAAAATTCTTCTGATTTTATTCTTATAGTAGTTGGGATGAACAATGAGGGCAGGGATATTTACAAACCAAAGAAAAAATGTGATGAGGAGGTGGGAAAAATTTTGGTGGGTAAAGAAAACTAAGACATCACTATGCAGGTTTTGAGAGAGATTATTTACCGATCCTTTCAATGAAATCACCCTACAATTGATGTAATTTATCACCTTACATGGTAGGTACAAGGTATCTTATTCCCACCAAATTTCCCTATGTTAATTCATATCTATCATGATGGTATACATTATAATTTCCCATTCTTTCTCAGTCATTCCCTGCACAAATCAATCAAGAATTTCCAAAAAGGAAATTTAAAAACCCCTCTTCATCAAGGATTGATGATGGCCTTATTCCATTTGGGTTCTACAGATTTCACAAAAATATAAAAACTTTAGGTGATTATTGAATGATGATGTAAAGCATGATGAGGATGAGAAGTATATGGAGTAGGAGGATTATGAGGAATCCTCCTCTTTAGACTCAAATGACATAAAAGATTCTTTTATGTCATTGATAAACATTGTATATGTTGTTGGTAATATGGAGAGGGAGGATTTGGAGGACCTAGATGACTTTTGTACTCTGGATGAACGAATGAATAAATTGAGGAAGAGGAAGGGTATTAATATTGTGACCGGTTTTTCTATGTCTGATATCAAAGGGGAACCTTCCAAAGGAAAATAAAATATAGATTCTAATTGGAGTATGGCATTGGAAAAATTCCCCTCAAGGTTTTACATATGGAAAAGAACGTTTATCCCTCGATGAATGCGGGGTGGCCATTGTATGTACTTTTATGAAGTATATCGAGGCCTCAAATAAAATTTGTACTTATCAAAATTCCATCAAAGAGGAATTTATCGAGATTAAATATATGGTTATGGATATTCAAAGGAGGCTAGATCAACTGGATAAGGGAAGAAAAAATTGCATGCTTAAGCTTTACCTCAATAGCTTAGAGGAGGACGAGATGGTGAAGGATGATATGAGGGATGTTATTAGCAAGGAATAAAAAATTGTGGAATAAGAAATTTATATGAAAATTATAATTTTGAAACTACATTCTTATGCAAAAATTAAAACTCTTTTAAAATGATAGGAAGAAGATGTTGCTTAATATAGGAAACATATAATAAGACTAGATGATTAAAAGAGGCATATGCCCATTCTCATATAAGAATCATAGAAGGATAATAAAGACACAATTTACTTTATCTTAGAATGAAAATATGTGCATTCTCACAGCCTTACTTTATTTTAAAATGGGAAGTTGTGCATTCTCATAACCCTTATAATAGAAAATATTACTAGTGAAATAATATTTACAATGGGCAAAAACCATTCTCATACAAACATACAATTTTTTTTTTTTGTCATTATTAATAATTGTATTATACTAGTTGGACTATCCCTAGCAGAGCCAAGTGATGCACTACATACCCTCGAGAGGGATCAAGGCTTATGTAGTTCTCATCATACAATATATTTATATGATTGTAAAAATTTTTAGAATGGGTTGTGAGAATGGGAAGTGTGTTTGTAAAGGCAATATTGAATGTAAGCATGTTAACCATCATCAATCTCTCTACGGTGCCACAAAGTGGCATGAATTAATTACCATTAATTTTTCCAATTTCCCTCCAATGGGCGGTCAAAGACGTGCTTGAAAAATAAGTACCTTCAATTAATAAAAGGTGGTAAACAATTTATTTGCAAATTAATGGTCTCACTATGCCATGGTCAAAAACAAATATAAATATTAAACAATATCATAGCCATGTTTTAGGTATATGATTCCTATATGACAATTGGCATCTTCCCATTCAATACAAGCAATATTGAACTTAAACATTTTAATACCTCTATAGAAATGGATACCTAATCATTCAATGGAAGATTAAAAAAATTTTGTTTGTATGAGAATGGGCGTATGCCAATTCTAATCATTGTAATAAAAATAATATTGAACTTATTATTTTTAATAACTCTATGAAGGTTGTGAGAATGGGAACCTGTCCATTATAAAACAAGCTACATTTTATCTCTAATCTTATTTTATTGTGTATTGTTTATACTTTTTCTTTTGGGTTCTCTATTTCATTGGACTATTTTGGCTTGTGAAGCAAAATTTAACAAGTAAATTTATGAGAAACACCAAACTGTTCATAGGCATGATTTTATCTAACTCTTCTCTATTGATTTATTTTGAGATGAAGAATATCATATGGTTTTCTTTCCCTTGCATGGTGGAGAATCGTCCATTGTGAAAAAATTTATTTTTATCTCTAATATTATTATTAGATTCATATATGCAAATGGGAATATGCCCATTGTATATGCCCACTCTCACATAGGAATCATAACATAATATAAGAGGAAAAAATATTTCACAATTTTAGAATGTAGTAAATTTCTATAGCTATTCTTCTATGATCCATTTATAAGAATGGTCATATGCCCACTCTATATGCCCATTATCACATAAGAATCATAGTAGAACAATATAAAATTAAATTTCATGTATATGGATTCTTGTGATTTATTTAAAGATGAAGAATATCATCTGGTTATTTTTCCTTACATTGTAATGTAGCCAAATTCTAAAGAAACTCGATATCTTGCAAAATAATATGAACTCCAAAATAAAATAGATCTCATTATTTGTTATTGAATAATTAATTACAATCTTTCCAAAATAGGAAAACAACTCCCAACTTGAGTTTCCAAGCAAAATCTAACTAACTTTGACTAAATCTACTCTAAGTGGTGGAAATTACTATTTTTAGTAGTTTACTAGAACTTGCTATTCTTAGTAAGTTCACATGCTTATTCGTATGGGCATAGAAATTGCCACACATCTTCTACATTCCTAAATTAGAGGAATTTCCAACTTTCCAACTCATAATGCAACTAATAGACTAAAATTAACTAATTCCATAAAATAGGAAAAAACTGAACTACAACTTAAATCCTAATTTTCGGCCTCAATATGGCAAATTTCGGGCCCAAAATGTGTCAAAATGTGCTCTAAATGATAGGATGAGTTGACCGGTGCGTTCCGCTCATCGAACATGTGGTTTAAAAAAAAACAACGAATGCAAACGGACACCGGAGCTCACGTTATTGTGAGGCAGAAATGGAGGAGAAAGAATAGAGATTGAATATCTCATATTATTCTATTAAACATAGAACTCACGTACAATATTTATAGGAAAGGAATTAAACAAGACTCCCCTAAAAGAATGGAGAGGTTACAAAATAGAAGGAGAGAATAATGGAATACACCTAGAAGGAGAAGATAAAGGGATAGAACAGAATATAGACTCCTAAAAATATAGATTATTCAACGTATGCTAACATTCCCCCCCTTATTACATTATTCTTGCAAATGTGACCCCTAAAAGATTCAAATTTCACTTTGCCAAGGGATTTAGTGAGAATGTCAGCAACTTGTGCTTCAGTAGGACAATACTAGAGCTGAATTTGATGGTTCAAGACATGCTCTCAAATGAAATGGCAATCAATTTCAATATGATTTGTTCGTTCATGAAAGACTAGATTCTGCACGAGCTTCAACACACTCTGATTATCGCAATAGAGAATAGGTGACTATTTTTCAGAATTCCTAGGTCATCCAAAATGTGACGTATCCATATCACTTCACACACAGCTCCTCGTGTGGTGTGATATTCTACCTCTATGGATGAGATAGAAACAACATTATGCTTCTTACTTATCCATGAGATAGGTCCAGATCCAAGATGAAATATGTATCTTGTAGTTGACTTCTTGTCATCAACAGATCCAGCGTGGTTTGAGTCGAAATATCCTGTAAGAAGAATTTATCATTCTTCTTATATTCCAGACCATAATTAGTTGTTCCTCGGACATATCTCAAAACATGCTTTGCTGCATTCCAGTGACATTTCTTTGGCTCCTACATGAACCTGGAAAGATAGCTGATAGCATAGCAGAGATCTAGTCTGGTATATGTCAAATAGATGAGCCCTCTAACAAATTACCTGTAGAGAGTAGCATCTACTTGAGGTGAGTTGTGGAATCTTGAAAGTTGCAAGCCTTTTTCCATGGGAGTGGATATAGGTTTACAGTCAAACATTCTATACTTTTCCAGGAGTGTCTTGGCATACTTTGTCTGGGAGACAAAAATGTGATGCTCCTTTTGCCATATCTCCAAGCCAAGACAACATGATCTGTAGTAGCCCCAAATCTATCATGTTGAAGGTTCTTTTGAGATCATTTTTACAATATCAACTCCGATCTTATGAACTACCAAAGTGATCACAAGATCATCTACATAAACAACCTTGAGAATGGAAATTTATTTTCCTACCTTCTTTATATACAAATTTGGATCTAAGGGGCTATGATTGAACCCATGCTATAAAAGGTGATCGTTGATATTGATATACCATGCCCACAGGAGCTTGCTTGATCAGTAAAGAGATTTGATGAGACGACATACCTTCTTAGGCTGCTTTTAATCAACAAATCCTTCAGTTGGGTCATGTATACTTCTTCTTTCAGATCACCATTTATAAAATCACTCTTGACATCTATCTGCTGAAGTCTCCATCCTTTCTATGCTACAAGTGCGTAAACTACTCTGATGGTCTTCATCTTCGCAGTGGGTGCAAAGGTTTCTTCATAGTCGATGCCTTCTTTCTAAGCATATCCTTTGGCTACAAGTCGTGCTTTATGTTTGTCGATGGATCCATCTGCCTTATATTTTGTCTTGAAAACCCATTTGTAGCCTATGGGTTTCTTTCTGTAGGTAGATCGACAAGTTCCCATGTCCGATTTTTCATGAGCGAGTCATATTCTATATCCATAGCTTCCTTCCATTGAGTTTGACTGAGTGCTTCATGAACATTATCTGGCTTGGAGCTATTCATCAGTGAACTCATGAGTGCAAAGTTTACCTCATTTCTTGTTTGACTCCTTGTTTTGACTCTGGATGATGTATCTAGGAGTTGTTGCAAATGTGAGTCCTTGATAGTGCTTTGTACCCACTTCAGACGAGAACTTGGCTGCTTTTGAGAAGAACTGTGTCGTTTTGTGAGGATTGATGTGGAGTCACATTCTCCAGTTCTCCAAGGTCAACAAATAGTTCTCCTGGCAGCATTTATTTTCTCTGAGTAGTCTCCTCTAGCTCATCATCTGATTCAGAGACTAATCGGTGAGATGTGTTTGGAAGTGGATCTTCTGTTGATACTATTGAGTCAAAGGATGACTCGTCACAAACCACATCCCTTGACTCTTGTATATTTTCTTTGTCTTAGGATCCATGAGATGATACACCTTCGAGGTAGTATTGTAGCCAAGAAGGATACACGGGAGTGTTTTTGGCTCTACCTTCTTTCTCTTCTGAAATGGGACATGCATGTATGTTGTGCAACCAAATACTCACAAATGAGAAATTGATGGATTTTTACCACTCCATACCTCTTCTGGCATCTTGTTCAGTAGAATCTTTGTCGGTGCCCTATTGAGAAGATATACATCTGTTTGTACTGCTTCAGTACCCAATAGCGTTCTCCTAGCTTTGCAGTTGATAGCATGCAGCGAGCCATCTCCATCACTGTGTGATTGCGATGCTCAACAATGCCATTTTGTTGGGGTGTGTAGGGAGTAGTCAGGTGTTGCTTAATGCCATGTTGGTTCAGGAAGGCCAAGAAATTATTTGATGTGAATTCCCCCTCGATCTGAGTGGAGTAGAAGAAGTGGTTGTCCGGACTCTTTGACAACACGATGATAGAAGTTATGCAAGTGTTGAAGAGCCTCACTTTTCTGCTTTAGGAAATATACCCACATCTTGCGAGAGTGGTCATCCACGAATAACTGGAAGTATTTGTATCCTAAAAATGAAGCAGCAATGGTTTGTTCAGATCAGTATGAACTACCTCCAGACACTTCTTGGCATGGAAGGTGCTTGGTTGAAACAGATCTCTATGTTATTTTTCCAAGACACCAGCCCGGGGCAAATAGGTAAGGAACTGGACAATTTGGGTAGTCCACGGACCATTGCTTTTGAACTCATCTAGTGCAATGAACTGACCGAAAAGTGTCCATATCTAAAATGCCATAAGGTAGTTGATTCTATTGTTGAAGCAGATAAAGCTACTGCAGAAGATGAAATAGTATCTAAAGCAAATAACTTATCTTTTACAAAAGCTTTAGCAAGAACCATACCTTGTCAAGAGATTAAGCATGATTTAATGCCATTTTGAACAAGAAATTCTACCTTAAGGTGATGATTCAAGAGCTGAGTAACTGACAAGAGGTTGCTAGTCAAGTCAGGAACATATAGTACCTTTGTAAGTGTACATTTTCGTGGCCCCAGAGGAATGGTGACATTCCCTATTCCTTCTACAATGTACTCTTTGTCATCCGCTATCCGAACTTGATCTCCAGTTGGCTCTTCGTGTAGTGAATCAAACAACTTCTTGTCACCTGACATATGCTTGCTTGCACTGAGTCTATCAGCGAGAATTTCTTTTAATGGGAGAAGTTTGAGAGATGAGTACAAGATTCTTACTACAATGGGCTCCTTTTGATGTCTCCTCATCAGAGTCATCATCTTCTTATTAGGGCTGTGAGATGTCCCTTGTGCTTTCTCCAAAGGTGGGGACATTGTTTGGACTTTTGAAAATCTTGGCGCTGGATGTGCTTGTATGGCTTCAAGGCTCTTGTTTCAAGTTGTTGTACCAGCAGTGATGATCGAGTGTCGTGAGTATTATTTCTACAAATGTGACACCATCTCTTTGAATTTTGATCTTCTGTTTGGGTTGCACTAGATTTGGCTTCTCTGGGGGACCTTTCCGATTCTTGGCCACGGTAAGGCTTTGAGAACAAGGATTTGTCCTGAGACTCCTCATGCGATGAAGTGATGGCCTCTTCCTACTGCAGCAAATTCACAAGCTCTTCGAATGTCACTGTTTGTTTAGACACATTCAGTGTTATAACGAACACTTAGAATTGAGAAGGGAGTTCTCTCAAGGTGATTGCGATGAGAATTTTATCATCCACCATTTCACCAAGCGCTAATAACTCCGATCTCAACTTAGCCACGTGACGTAAGAATTCCTCCACTTTCTCATCAGACCCCATAGAGAGGGTGTGCAGCTTTGACTGAAGATGAAGTATCTTCATCTGATTTTTGGCTTCATAAATGGTTGCCAACTTGTCCTAGGCCTCCTTGGGTTTCTCTACATCCCAAACATGTGGTTACACATCATCATGATGATCGAGCATTATCAGCATCAAGGCTTTAGCACTAGCCATGTCATATTTTATTAGTTCATCGGGGGTTGTGGGAGCAGGCACAAACCCTGTGACAATTCCCCATAATCCTTCAAATTGAAGGATTGTCTTCATTTTTGTCTTCCAGGCTGCAAAATTAGACCCTTTGAGCAACTGAGCGTCAGACAGAAGTAACTTCGGAGTAGACATCGTAATAAAAAAGATATTTATTTATTTGAAAAGTTATTACAATTTTGACTCACTGATGAGAATTACTGGTTCATAGATGCTCGTGATATTCGCGTGCTATGATACGGCGACACTTTGTAGGGATTTCTTCTTCATCGTCACAATTGGCGCGTTTTTGACTTCTAATTCTTCCCATACTTTCTTTGCTTGGTAGCTGACGTCGAAAAGAAAGTATTCAAGAAGTCCTTCTCGAACTAGTTTGTCGAATGCAAGATTGCCAGAATTTCGAAGCTCATTCAGCAAAGAAAAGTAGAACCCGGAGCTCTCAGGAGCTTCTCCATGGTGTTCTCTGGCTGGCGAGTTGATATTCTGACTTTCAGTAGTGGCGACCATGTTATTGACACTCTCAATCGAGTTATCTACGCTTGACATTCGGTGAAGTGTTGTATGATCTACTTCTTGTCCTTCGTTGTCTTGGTAGAGAATTCGTCTCTAGGTGAATGATTGATTTCCTCCACGCAGCAAGCCTTCAAAAATTTTCACTCAATCACATAGAGCACTACACATAGAATGTTTATGCAGAAGCACTCCACACAGAAGACTTGATCACGCAGCAACAATCCACACAGGAATAACAGCTAAAGACAAAATGAAATGCATATTTCCTCGCAACAAATCTTGTATTTGCTGGATTTTCACTCCATATGTCCTAAGCCATGTATTTCTTCTATTCCCCATGCACAGGCTACATGAAGTTGAATTTGATTCCTCCTTGGTCGCTGCAGTCTTCCTTTCTCCTTCTTCACACAGAGTTCAGCACATCTATCGAGCTTCTTAATGCGGAAGAACATTTTTTTATATGTATCTTTGTTTAAAAATTTCTGCGCAGGAAAGTAGATGAATTTGCTGCAGCAAATAGGACAAAAGACATAAAAAAATGAATTCTTCTACGCTTTTCTTCCTTCACGCAGCCTCATTGCGTTGTTAAAAAACAATTGCAGGTCAATTCAACTCAATCCAATATGCAGACTGAATAAATCTTCACGCACTTTTATTCCATGCAATTTCCACTCAGATTTTGCACAAGTTTCACCTCTCTACACATCATTCAGGCAGATGGATCTAAATTTGCTACAGAAAATTAGAAGACAAAACAAGTTTAATCTCCCACGCAGCCTTTATGCAAGGTGACTTCCAACGCATAGCTCCACGCATGTCCTTCCACGCGCACAAGAGACAAAGCACAGGTCTCAAAAATTCTCCACGCAGACTTCCACGTATAGGCAGGAGTGATTAACTTTTATGCAAATTTTGAAAACATAATTCTTCAGAGATAGCCAATCTTCCACGCAGGTTTCTTTGAGAACAACACGTGATGGCAAATAAATAGAAGAATAATATATATACCAGATCTCTGATATTATCCTTCTTCCTCACGCAGATTCCTCAACTTCAAGGCAAATTTATTTGCTCCTTCAAACACACACAGGTCAGAGATCATACGTGCTCTGATACCAAACTGTGAGGTAGAAATGGAGGAGAAAGAATAGAGATTGAATATCTCATATTATTCTATTAAACATAGAACTCACGTACAGTATTTATAGGAAAGGAATTGAACAAGACTCCCCTAAAAGAATGGAGAGGTTACAAAATAGAAGGAGAGAATAATGGAATACACCTAGAAGGAGAAGATAAAGGGATAGAACAAAATATAGACTCCTAAAAATATATATTATTCAATGTATGCTAATGATTTATGACCTTGTCAAGTTCTTGCTAATTTTGGCGCATCACATTATAGTGAACTAAGCCATTGTAGAACAAAATAAAGTTTATCTCTATTCTTATATGATTCCTATATGACAAATGGAATATGTCCATTCACATAAAGGACGATATATTGAATTAAATCATTTTGAGAGCTATATAAAGGATACGATAATGGGAAATTGTCCATTCCAAAACAAATTAAATTTTATCTCTATTAATTCAAGTGGTGATGTAAGTTTTTATGTAAAATAATGACTATGAAATAATATTATTTAATATTGAAATTTGTATCACTATTAGATACTATTATTACCTTGTTTTTTATATTGATTATTGTGATGATGAATGACTTGTTTTCTTGCTTATCAGATTCGTAGTTTTCTATACAATAATAAAATTAGGTAGTAAATATTTTTTTCCAACAGAGATTGCATTATTACCTTGTTCATAGATATTTTGTACTATGCAGATAAAAGGATAGTTAACCATTTTGTAATCTTCATTTACTAATAATTCAGCATGTTCATTGATATTATGTACTATGTAGATAAAAAGGATAGTTAACCATTTTGTAATCTTCATTTACTAATAATTCAGCATGATTACGAGTTGAAAATTCATGTCATTTCATTGAACTGACATGCATACAATTTATTCTTTTCGGTATTCAGGAATTAGAGTAATCATTACAAAGTGATACATTGGATTTGGTACACCTTCAAAGGCAGTGATTTCGGGTAAGTGCCCATGCTAAACAAAGTAAACATTATCTCTATTCTCTTTATTATACTTATTCACACAATAATGGACTTTTTCTTATGAATCCTATTAAAGAGAATAGGCATATTCCCATTCTTCATATTCTAATGTTATCTTTGTAATTATTTTTATGATATTTTTAGTTATTCATACTTATCTCTAGTATGAACAATAATTGACATTTTTAAATGATTCCCTTATGAGAATAGGAAAATTCCCATTCTAAAATAAATATTAAAGAGAATACGCATATGCCATTTTTACATATTCTAATTTTAGCAATATTAAACTTAATCTTTGAGATACCACTATAATGGATATGAGAATGAGAATATGACTATTGAATACAAGACAAAAATTCTCAACTTCCCACTCTTTAATACGTATTTAATGGCTGTGAGGGGGAATCTTCCCATTTAATACAAGACAAAACATAATTGTTTGTTTTAAAATGAGCATATGCCCATGGGAATCCTATATGAGAATATAGGATTAAAAATGTGATGCCCATTCAATACAAAATGAAACAATTTTGTATACAAAACGAAACAATTTTGTATACAAAATGAAACAATTTTATTTGCATGAGAATGGGCATATGTCCATTCTAAACATTGTAATACAAACAATACTGATTTTATGAGATTTCTCCTATTATTCCTATTTATACCTATTATTAAAAAATTGTATTGTTTAATCCTTACTCTTCTTAGGCTTCTTCTATTATTCTTATCTACCCAAGAAATTATTCTATGATTCCTACATGAGAAGGGGCATCTACCCATTCAATAAAAGACAATGCAAAAAAGATACATCATTTTCATTACTCTTTTAACAAGATGTGAGAATGGGTGCACCTCTAAAAAAAAGTAAATTTGATTCTTACTATCAAAAGGGCATATTCCCATTCTAAATATCATAATACAAGTAATATTTATTTATTTTGAGAATGGTCATTTGCACAGTGTGATTGAATAATATTTATTTTATGAGAATGGGCACATTCTCATACAATCAATATTATTTTTATTCCTATCTACCAAAACTAAGGATTCCTATATGAGAATTGGCATCTTCCTATTCAATACAAGATAATGCAAAAATCTCCATCAATTTCATATCTCTTATAACAAGATGTGAGAATGGGTGCACATTCTAAAACAAAGTAAATTTGATTATTCCTTTCAAAAAGGGCATATGCCCATTCTAATCAGGAATATGCACATTCTAAACATTATAATACAAGTAATATGTTTTTTAGAATGGGCATGTGCCCATTCTAAACATTCTCATACAAGCAATACTAATTTTTATGACAGTGGGCATGTGCATTTTCTCCACATTCTCATACAAGCAATTTTTTTTTATTCCTATCTTCCCATGCATGCCTTTTATGATTCCTATATGAGAATGGGCATATTCCCATTCAATACAATACAATGTAAAAACACTCAATCAATTTCATAACTTTATACAAGTCATGAGAATGGGTGCCCATTATAAAACATAGTAAATAGGAATGACAATAAATTCTACTATTTAAAATTTCATGATTTCATTATTATTTATTATTGTAGGATAGTTTCAAAAAATTTATAACTTTATATAGGACATGAGAGTGGCCCCATTCTAAAAACACAATAAATACGTAAAAAGTACAATGTATTTAAATTTCATTATTATAAAACATATATTTTTACATATATGTTTCATTACTCACATAGCTATTTAAAACATTTAAATGGGTCCAAAAATTCAAATATCTAAGCATACCCATTCTAAAAACACAGTAAATACATAAAAAGTACAATGTATTTAAATTTCATTATTATAAAACATATATTTTTACATATATGTTTCATTACTCACATAGTTATTTAAAACATTTAAATGGGTCCAATAAATTCAAATATCTAAGCATATTAAAGCATATTAATAGGTGGTGATTTGTTAATGTATTATATATTCAAATTTTGAATGTATATACAAAAATAATACTATATATTTTTCATTATTCTAATATATTTTCAAAACATTTAAATGTTTCTAAACATTGGGATAATATGACATTAAAGCTACGTAAAAAGTACAATTTATTTAAAGTTCATTATTATAAAACATATATTTTTACATATATGTTTCATTATTCACATAGCTATTTAAAACATTTAAATGGGTCCAATAAATTCAAATATCTAAGCATATTTAACCATTAATAAGTGGTGATTTGTTAATGTATTATATATTCAAAATATTAAAGCATTAAAAGGTAGTGATTTATTATGGTAGGTTAAATTCAAATTTCAAATTTTCAGTGCCATTTTTTAGAGGTAATTTTTCTTGGTCAATTACTATATAAAAATATAGATTTTGAATGGCTAGGGTTTTGATTTTTTTCTCTCTTACAAATGATTTTTTTTTTCTGTTATGGATGGGTTTTTTCATTTAGATATTTTGTATGATAAACAAGAATTTAATTAAAAGGTTCTAAGTTTATTAAAAAAATTATGTGAAAGGATTTGGCCTAATTAGATACATAGATTATTGAAAAAGAAACTTGTTGCAGAGGTTATTAAAAAAGAGACAGAAAGAGACAGGTGGTACTAAATCTATCTAATCAATTTACTTTGCACCATAAACAGGTAAACATTTGAATGAAATAATTTTGATTTGTATATTCGGTAGTTGTTACATTTATGAATGCCCTATTTGTTTTTGTTATGTTTTCTAATGGAAACAAATTGATACATTTTTTAGTTATAAAAATAAATGAGATATATGGAAAAATGGTTCTAGATAGTCTATTTTGAACTAAAAGATTTGTGCTTATACATTTTTTAGGCTTTAGAAGTAAACATGGAAAAAATTAGATATAAAAACCTGCAATAGCCTACTCTACCATTGTTGTTTTCCCTTTGATAAATCTTGAAAATTATCCCTTGAAAAGACATATTACCGATAAAGGCTATGTTTTCTTCTTTCTTTTGCAAAATCTTTGTATCTTCGTATCTCTCTTGCTATCGGCAGTTATATCTTCTTCTTTCTTCTACAAAATTTTTGTATCTTCATATTTTTCTAGCTACATCTACATTCTTTAGCTTTCCCCAAGTAAATCTCTGAATGAAAAAATATCAGTCGTAATAGAGCAAAAATAAAAACTCGATTCATTAAAAATCATTATTTTTATAATGAACTTCGCCAAAAAGCGTTCCTCATAAAAAAGAGTGCCCAAAATTAAAAATTTGAATCAAACCTATCATAATAAATGACCAAATCTAAAAAAAGAGCATCGAAACTTCAAAATTTGAATCAAAGATACCATGATAAATGACCATTAAGAGCCTTCCAAAAAGAAAGTGTTGAAAATTTTAAATTTGAAACAATCGTGCTGGTATTATTAAAAATTAATTAATCAATAACAAGTAATAATAGAATTCAAAGTGTTTCTAATCAAGATATGATATTAGTAATTAATAGTATTATAATTAATTAGTATTGTTATTGTTGGGCCCCTAAAATATTGGCCAAGTACAAAAGGGTGCGTAGGTGTGCAAGGCCTAGTTGAAGAAAGGCACGTAAGGAGAAGGTGCACAGGAAAGGGTTTAGGGAAGGGTTTAAGGAAACCCGTGGCATGCACATGGACAAAGCCAAGGTTCCAAGACTTAGCCATATTGGGCATTTTGGGTAGGATATGAGGAAAACATGACCTGACTGCACATTCATAGTGGATAAGGTGCCAGCATGGCGACAGGTTGGACCAAGAAGGAATATACCCTATGGTAGAGGTTTATAAAAGGACATCATGACACGGAGTGGTGAACTCAAGCCTAGAGGAGCATGTGCTCCTGGAGGACCACATTTAGACACTTGGCAATGGATCTGAGGCCATAGGAGAATGAGTTGGCAGATCAAAGAAGCTATATATACAAGTTCCTGCAGAAGTAAAAGACACACCTGAACATATAGAGAAAGGGCGGAGATCTCGTAGAAATACTACAAGGACTCTGCTAGTTTGGGCAAATAAGGGTAGAAAAGAATGTATCGGGGTTGGGAATTATTAAAAAAAAATTGTAGGCCTAGTTATATGAGTACGGTTATAATGCATGACTAGAGTTTGCTTTTCTCGTGACATTCTATAATGACCTAATGAATGTAATAAGGTTACTAGTTGATATGAATATGAGCGTTAATGGTTCGATACATACATCCTTCTCCATAGTTCTTTCTCATTTATGGTTATAAACTAGTTTGAATGCTTGTATGATTTCCTTTCTATAATGGTGTAATTTCTTTTAAAGTACTTTACATTTGGAATAACTGCAAGGATCTAGAAGCCATTCTCGAGCTATATGGTGCTTATACGTCTTTTTTCCTTTCAAAATCTCTCATACTTAGATCATAGATGATGTTTCCCATTAAAATCACATAAAAGAGAGACTCGGGCGCCGTGCGTGCCTCGGGTGAGCACCCAATTCCCGTTGGGTGATAGGCTGGCGCGCATGGGATTTCTTTCCTTTGTGATGGGGGTAAAAATGACTACATCTTGGTTCCGTTGTCGGGACCTATTTTCAAAGTTGTAGTGGGAAATGGCATACATCATGATATGGGTAATGAGTAATGACATAACGTTTAACTCTAGAAAGTGTTGAGTCATGGTTCAAGAGCACAGAGGATGAATTTGCTCATAGATTCAACATTGGACCTAAGTTTAATGCACTTAGGTGGGTAGAAGAGAACCTCTACCATGATTTATATAAAACATTTTTCGTTGTTTCCCAATAGAACTGTATGAATGGCTCTCGGCATATGTGTCTAGATTAACTGGTATTATAGATCACACGTGTGGACCCAAGAATAACATCAAAGGCTGCAGAATGTAGATCCGACATGGACTCATTCTATGGATCTTTGGTGGAAGGGTGTGTTAGCGAGCTACACTGGAGTATGCTATTTCCACATATTATTGGCTGGAAGTTGCTGAGTTTGAATTTTTGTGAGAGCCCGGAGGATCATTTTTGTGTGTTATCCCTATGGCAATGAAGATCTTGATTGTTACTTTGAGTTTAAAGGAATTCCCAATGGCCAGCTAAACCATTCTAAGTGTTGGGCAAGGAATGCGGGGTGGAGGAATATGAAAAATATTATTACGGAGAAAGAAAGGGAGGAAAGATGGCTCAACTATAGTGAATCGTGTGAAAGGGAGATTTCTAGATGACACGAAGCTACAAGTTTGACGCATCTATGGACATAGACGTTGTGGGAAGGAGTTGAGGTTCACGTAGAGGACGTGGAACTGAGCAATCTATACTACCCCATCTTGGTAAGCGTGTAAGAGAGACCCCTTCGGCTTCGATGAGAGTTCATTACGCAAAGAGAGAAGATTCATTGACACGTATCTAAACCCACCCAATGACCGAACCCTGGTGCTTGGTTTTCCATATCAAGGAAGGAGTATCATTGACCCAACTGGTATCAGTGGAAGTGACAAATCTACATCCAGGAGATATAATTTTTTAGTTCCCACTTCTATGGCTACGTATATTCTAGTATTCGAAGGAGTCTTTGGATAAGGAGCAAGTATACAAGCCTTTAGTCTCACATATGGGAGTGGTGTGGGGTATAATAGTGGTAATGGGGCATTATCACGGATCATCGACATACGATTCGGTGGAACCTTGGGGAAACTTGGCACGACTACTATAGGACCTGGTGGTTCTAGTGGATGTGTCGGGTCAGGAGGACTAGGACACGGTGGACCTAGTGGTTCTAGTGGATCTGGTGGCTCAGGGGGCACAGCACTGGTGGACCTAATGGATCTGGTGGTGGAGGAAACACCAAAGCAAATCAAGGCTCTGGCTTAAGAGGACAAGGGCCCCAACCACCCCCTCAAGTCTTCTTTGAGATGTATTTACATTTTCTAGATTATAGAGGTATTGAAGATGTTGTAGAACATGTTCACAAGTGTGAGCTACTATGGTGCACAAAGGGGATCACAACCTCGGAGTAGAAGGCTAGTCATTTTATAACTATGTTACAGGGGCACATACATAGCTGGTATAGGAAATATGACCCTCATCAAATAGTGGTGGATTATACTACTTTGAAGAACACCTTCTTGGTAGAATTCCACATCCCTGAGTTTGAACAAAAGAGCATCAAAGTCCACTGAAGGAGATTCAACAGGGAATGGTAGAGAGTGTGTGGGAGTATGATGTGCACTTTAAAACTCTCTTTTCTAAATTATCATATGATATTCACCCTTCACAACATGCTTAGTGGTTTTTTGGGGGTTGATCACACCTTTTAGAAGGGCCTTATCTCATAAAAATTTCATAGACCCACGTGAGGCGTTAGAATTTGCTCTACGTGCCAAGGTTGTTGGTAGTGTTGACACTGGTATTAGCCCATTTTTAGAGGCTCAAATTGTTGCTATGGCTAAGCAGCCGAGAAAAGTTATCGGAAACTTAGCACATGAGACTCATAGTGGTTTATGGTGTACAGATTGTGAAGTAGAGGGGCATGTTAAGGATAGCTTCCCCAGGAGGATAGTATGCATCATGACAAAGATGACTGTGATATTTTTCATGGAGACCATGATGCAAGTATATGCCCCTTGTTATAGTGTGTAATTGAGAATAATGTGTCTTGTTACATTAATATTTACACCTATACAACCCATGATATTAAGGATTATAGGCTTATTGATCAGATCCATCACCAAGTGTCTAAATGATATTAGAAGAAGTGCTCTTGCTGACCAGCATTACCAGTAGTTCTAAAGGTGATGATCACCGTTATGAGGAGCGCGCAGATGGAGGTGCACGCGGAAGGGGATTTTGTGGAGGATTCTGTGGTCATGGTAACCGTGGAGGAAGAATTGAGTTCCCATGTGGAACCTATTTTAATTGTGGGTCCATAGAACATTACAAATGAGAGTGCATAGACCTATTGCAATGCTCATGGTGTGGGAAGAAACAAAAGTATGAGGAATTCCCTGAGTTATTTGAGCACATGAATCAGTAGAAATGGAAATAAAAGTGTGTTGCAAAGGTAAGCATTAAGAAGATAGACACACAATGGATGTCGCGGGTGACATGTGATGTAGGCTTGGAACCTGTTTTAGTAACAACAAGAGCAGAGGCCACACACACAAAGGAAATACCAAGGCAAAGGACTCTAGTTTCAAGAGAATAAGTGGTGCATGGCAAGTACCCAGATCCTGATCATCAGAAGGAGGTAGATCAAGATACCATGGATGTCATTTGGAGTTTACAAGGAGAAATCTAGTGTCTAAAGGAATAGTCCAGGAGGGAGGGGCAAAGGAGGAAGGTTGAGGCACCAAGAGATGACCTGGATGAGGTCAAGGAAGTATGTAAAATGCTAAGGCAAGAGAATGTTATTCCCTTGCTAGGATCATGGTTGAGGGAGAAGGTACCACACACCAAATAAGATCATGAGAGGTAGGTCCTGTATGTAAACCTTTCCCCTCATAGCTTGACTATGATATAGAGATCATGTTGAACGCAGTAGTGGATGGATGGCTACTTAGTAATATCCTCATTAATACAGGCATGGAGGTCAATGTTCTCACACTAGATGTTTGGCATCAGATGGGAAGGCCTCCATTATAGACATCTTCGAATGTGTTGTATATGGAAAATAAAACAAAGGCAATGCCCATTGGTGTCTTAAAATATGTAGCTATCACCATTCGGGGAGAAAATTTTCTGGGGACTTGAAGTCTTAGTGCTCATGAGGAAGATAATTTCCTAGCACTACTTGGGCACCCATGGTGTTACAAGAATAATGTGGATCTTTGGTTCAACAAAGGGTACATAATCTATGAAAATGAGGAGGAGTGAGTCATCATACTCTTGGGCGATGGGAAGTCAACACCCTATCTATACCGAACCCTTAGGTGAAGAGGTCATGGATAGAATATATGTGTGCTCAATCGGGGATCTAAAGATAATCCATCCTATCAACAGAGTTATCTAGTTTGAAGATGCTCGGTTGGTAAGTGACACCACCGATCTAGCATGTGATAATTGGGTGCACAGGACCTACAAATTGATTGAATGTGATTTAATAGGATTGGTGACAAAGGTGTCAAAGGTGCATATAGTCGGGTGCCTAGGAGGATAATAGCTACCTAAGTACTCTGTAGGGGCCTCGCCTAAGGTCTTTTTGCGAGAGAATGGAAGCTCAGTGGAAGAAAGAAAATGAAAGAAGAGGGATGTTAAGTTGTGTCCTAATAGGAACTCGTTACGCACCGATGGGCGACACATCAAGGTAATCTATTGGAATGGCGCGAAGTGAGAATTTCCTTTTGTGTTTGTTCCTTTAGAAGCAATGTGCCCACCGACATCAAGGACTACCATGGTAATGAACCCACCTCTTAACATGTCTAATCCTATGAAAGGACCTAGAGGGAAGGTGCAGAAACTTTGCCACCATCCCTCTGGGTATACAAACTGTATTCTACATTATAGAGTTAGACGCGCACGTGGTACATACATTCTAAGACACATAGCCAAATAGGAAATTAGCAAGAACTAGTGGCTGACCTAGTTCAGAAATTCGAGTATTGAAGTATGAAGCCATCGATTAATAAGGCATTACAAGTTGTCAAACACCTTACCATGCGACAGACAGTGCCATGGTAAAAGATAGGTTGTTGGACTTGCTTGCTGAACTAGGATTGGGGATCACTTTGAAGAAGAGGAAATAGAGGAGGATCAATTTTTGTGCGCTTGTGTGAAAAATGAGAAATGAAATCTTGTTTATGTGATTGATGAGGAGGAAGCAGAAATTTTGGATGTTAACCATTCTGTAGGAATGTGCAAGGTAGTGGACAGTGCTGATACTCACACGTGCACCTACCATGAACCTTTAAAAACTAAAAAGGTTAACATCATCTCGGGAGAAGAACCTAAGGAAGTATCATTGGAGATTCTTGGTCGATAAGGAGGTCTCTAAGATCATTGATATTTTGCACAAATTTGAAGATTTATTTTTCGTGCGGGTACCATGAGCTCAAAGGTGTCCACCATTTCCTAAGGGAAATGAGAATAAAGTGAAGGATGGTATGCACCCGATGAGGGAAGAGAACCTACCGAGATGAATCCCAATTTACGTGTGAAGGTAAAGGAAGAGATAGAAAAAATGATAGCTTCTGGGATCATTGAATTTGTGGAAGAATTAGAATGGATAATTCCAATGGTAATCAGCATCAAGAAGGATGGGTGGATTAGGATCTGTGTGGATTATAGGGATTTGAACTTAATGTGTGTCATCAATCCTTTTCTAATGCCCTTCATGGAAGAAAATTTGGAGGGAGTCACTGGGCACGAAATCTATTCCTTTACGGATGGATTTTCGGGTACCACCAAGTCCGGATTACAAAGGAAGACTAGGAGAAGAAAAATTTCGCCACTGAATGGGGAAGTTTTGCATACATGGTCATGCCCTTTGGGTTGAAGAATGCACCTGCTATTTTCTCGCACATAGTGGTACAGGCATTCCAGGACTTCATCCACAAATTTCTTTAGGTCTATCTAGATGATTGGACAGTGTATGGGCTAGTAAAAGACCATTTTGATAATTTGAGGCTGATGTTTGAGAGGTGTCGGCAGTTGAGGATATCCCTCAACATTAAAAAGTGTGAATTTTCAACCCCCCCCTTTAAAATGTTATTAGGGCATATCATATGTAAGGAGGACTTGCCAAGTAGATCCCGCCAAAGTTGTTGTGGTTATGGGATTGGGGAACCTACTAGCGAGCGCGGTGCGTGGGTTTCTTAGACATGCGGACTACTATCGAAAGTTCAACAAGGGTATGACAAGATCTTCATGCCTTTAGAAGAATTTCTCGGACATAAAAGTGCCTTCCATTGGGAAGGCATAGAAAAGGCATTTGATACATTAAAGGATACGCTTGTCATTGTGCCCATATTACATTTTCCCTCTTGGGATAATCCCTTCCATGTTCATATAGATGCCTCCGGAATGGCCATTGGGGCAGTGCTTGCATAACCTAGTGAGGGAATTGTTGATCATCCCCTATGCTTTGCAAGCAGGAAGTTAACACCAATAGAATAGAATTATACTACGACCGAGAATGAAGCATTGTTAATGATCTACGCACTTCACAAGTTTAGACAATATCTGCTGGAAACTCCCTTTATGTTTTACACTGACCACATGGCATTAAAGTACTTGGTGAACAATCCCATCCTACAAGGGTGTATATGCCGGTGGGTGCTATTATTTCAATAATTTGAGTTCACAGTAGTTGTGAAGCCGGAAAGAGTAACTATGGACCCAATCATTTGTTGAGGATTGATTCAGGGGAGGACACGCAGAGCATTGAAGAGACAATTCCGGACACGCAACTATTTAGGTTACGGCACACACCACTGGATTGAGAATAGATTGCATTATTTCTAAAAGAAGGTGCAACGTTGGAAGGGATGAACACATTAGAGAAGAAGAAACTACCCATATGCATCTCACCCTACATGTTAATCGGTGGGGAATTATACAAATTAGGGCACGATGAAATTTTACGCAGTGTGTGCTAGAGCATGAGCACCTCGCCATCATAGAGGAAGCACGCAGAGGAAGTACAGTGGAAATTATGCATGTGATGCCACCACATGTAAAATATTAATGGCAGGATTGTGGTGGGAAACTTTGTATAAGGATTGCAAGGACTATTGTAAAGTGTGTGACCATTGTCACCACATTGGCAAGCTAGGAAGAAGAGATGAAATACCCTTGTGCCCTATCCGTAGCACTGAACCTTTTGAGAAATGGGAAATAGAATTTGTATGCCCTATTACACTAATAACGCATAGGACCGGATCACCCTACATAATCACTTGCACAAGCTATTTGACAAGGTAGGTAGAGGTATCCCCAACCAAAGACTACACAACAGCTAAAGAAGCAAGGTTTTTGTGGAAAACATTATCGCAAGGTATGGATGCCCTTTAAGTTTAACCAGCGATAGGGGTACACATTTCTTGAATGAGACCATAAGGATATTGTAAACAGAGTTCATGGTGGCTCATCGAGAAGACTACACCTCATCACCCACAAGAAAATGGAACCACAAAAGCATTTAGCAAAATATTGAGTCATACCCTAACAAACATTTGTGATGTCAGAAGACAAGATTGGGATGATAAGGTATCAGTCGTATTATAGGATTATAGGACAACTTATAAAAGGCTGAACAAAGCCACACCATTTCAATTGGTGTTTGGTGTGGAAGTTTTTATGTCGGTTTCGTTCATGATACCCTCTCTGTGAATAGCGCGCATGAGGTTGGTTGATGAGCAATTGTTAGAAGAGAGAATTAAGGAATTAATGAATCTAGATGAAAGATTATCACTCACCAGGTGGAGCCAAATAGCAAAAAAAGTAAAGCAAAAAGCATAGCATGATTTCCACATTAAAGAAAAGAAATTTGAGGTTGGGTAGATGGTCTTACTGTATGATTTTAAGTTTCTACACCATCCTGGGAAGTTAAAATTCCATTGATTGGGTCCCTACACAATCTCGTACATCCTTGATTCGGGTGTGTGCCAGCTACAAGCGCTAGATGGAACAAAATTTCTTGGAAACTTCAATGGGAGTATCTTTGAAGCCCTACTATAAAGAGGTTTCTTAGTGTTTGTAAATAAGGTAGTTTCACCAAATAATTTAGAATTTCCCGTATCCATTTTCCTTTCTTGTATTTCCCTTTCACGTTGATTTTTTGTTTTGCACCTTGGGCACTAGTAACCTTGTTACTTTTTGAGTGTTTTGAATGCACAGAGGGACACGCATCATTTAAGTGTGGGTTGGAGAGATGCAAAGGAAAGTATGAGTAAAGTACCAAGAAGGATTCTATTGAAAAGCCCAGTTGAATGGCTCTATTGAAAAGCCCAATTGAGAGAAAAGGTGGAAAAGGATGGTTGGTGTCAAGATAAGGCTACTTTTAGAACCCACGTACAAAGATGGATTAAGTTCATAAACAACATGACGTAGGTGAGAACAAAAATCATGATAGAAGAAGTGCCTTCGGTGCAGGTGATGTGTGCGCAAGAGTCTCCGATCAAGATGGATTGGTTGCACACTATAAGGTTGGGGTGGAGGTTAGGCATGTAAGATAGGGCACAAAAGTGAGTCTTTGTTTGAAAAATCCACTTTAAATGTTAAAAGTATGGTGGTAGGTGAAGTAACATTTAATGCTTAAAAGTGGGGAAAACTATAAGTAAAGGTTCAAACATTTCATTATTCACTTTACGTATAAGGATAAATAAGCACTTGTGCATCTTTGTAAGCTAGGGCTTCTAGAACTTATCCATGTGAAGAAAAAATTAAAAAGTGTAAGCATGAGTAACTAGTTCAATTTGTAAACCAGAGAGAAGGGATTTCATGGGTGTAAGAGAAAAAGTGAGAAGGCATCATTTGCGAAGGAACTATCCCAATTAGGGTTTTCTTTTCAAGTTCGAGATTTGAGGTTGGAGGGAGTGGAAGAATAGAGTAATAGCAAGTGATTGAAGTGATAATAGAACCTAAGCAATGACACCCAAGACACTAGTTGGCACACCTAAGAAGGGAAAGGGCAAGGGAAAGTTGTGATGCCCGTTAAAACAACCCACTTGAGACCCAAGAAACAACCTAGGGTTAGTTAGAAAATTATGGAATATTTTTTTATAGGAAGTGTTCACAACCAAGTTCAGTAAGACAACAGCTTACCACAAACAGGTTCCGAAACAAATATAAAATACTAGAACATAATTTTTCTTCATTAACAATTATCAAAGGTCACATGGTCCCACTTTTAGGGTTAGAAGTTACAATTAGGTTCGGGGGTCCTCCTAAATCCTTGTAGAACTCAAATTATGAGTAGGCAGAATTTAGGGGTCAAATTTTCCCCAAGGGGACACGTGTCAAGCGTGGGGTGAAGAGAAAAATTTGGATTGGTGGGTCGCGAGGTGATGTTAGAAATTTTTCCTTACACAGGATAAAATTCCTATTTGTGCCCATGCATCCGTGGGTCCTCTAGGGACACGTGGTGGCCTTAGATTCATCACCAAAAGGAAGAAAGGAAGGGCATAGCAGCAGAAGAGTTTGGGGCATTTCACCCAAGAGGGGGAGAAATCAAAAATAACACCCACACGCCCGTAGGTCTGCGTGTCCGCGAAAGAGTCATCACCGAAGCAAGGTGGGAATGTGGGGCCGCAGAAGATTTAAGGGAAATTTTCCCAAAAAATTCCAAAAGCAAAGAGGTCATGAGAGTTCTACCCCCTCCGCTAACATGCCATGTTGCCACATGGCATCCTGTGATAGGCAGCGGGGGGTGGGGCGAAATGGAAAAAAAAATCCAAATTTTTAAAAAGGTCTAAGGGCAAAATGATGCCACACCTCCATGGCTGCCCCATGAGGACACGTGGCAGCCTCGATTGGGCGTGGGCTAGCAGAGGAAAAATACAAACATTTCTGAGAAAAATTTTCAAAAAATTTCTAAGGATTTTCCAATGGGAAATTTTCGGGCCGCAGGCCCGCCAGGGAAAATTTTCCCAAATTTTCCCACCAAGGCAGGAAAACTTCAGAGGGTCCATAACTTGAGCTAGAAAGCTCGGTTTTGGGAAAACGAGGAATTTCTAGAAATCTATTGATGCCCTCTTTGCACAGAATCATAAATTTTACTTTTTGATAAAGTTTAAAGGGTAAATTTTACAAAAACGATCTGTAGGCTTTTAAAAATCCAACTGGTAATTTCCAACTTTCAAATTTGATTAAATTGGATCTCCTCCTTCACTCAACATGCCAATCAGACATGGAGGATTTTTCTAGGGAGGGTTTAAAGTGTTTTGGAAGGTAAATTTGTTCAATTTATTCAAGTTTGAATTTTGTCCAACAATTGAGAAAATAGCTGAGGGAAGGATTGGCTTGATTTTGCAATGTTATAAATAGTTTTCTTTGTCAATTTGAGTTCCTTGATGTCTTAGCATGCTAAATTATATCATTTTCAATTTAATTATTAAGTTCAAGTCCGAACTGTGCATTTTATTTAAATTTATTTCTAGTTTAAAGTTTATAACATAGATCTATTTCTTATAAATCTGTATATCAATTTTATCCTTTAAATGTGGCATTTCACTTCTAAACTAATCTATTACATTCAGTTTTTTATAAACAAACCATTCTGAATCAAAAGCAATTACTAAATATCATTTTTACACATTCCCAAAATACAATAATACAACATTGTTTCACGCACATTTTCTCTTTGCAAACGAGAGATGTAACTATCTCTTTTGTCATACAATGAAATATTAAATTCAATCCAACAATGCATATTAAAAAAGGTCTTTCAAATCTTTATTGACTTCAATGATAAATCTTTACATATTTCCATGTTGAATGTATAACAGAATTCTATTTCTTTCCAATAACATAACAGAATATAATTATCCTTCACATTCGAATGTACAAATTCATAATCAAATTACATATATATATTCTTCACAAAAATGCATATTACAATTTCATCCACAACAAGTGGGAAAGGATTACAAATAAATATTTTTCACAAGGGACTGTCAAATTACATTTTCCTTTGCTCCAGGATAGCAACATGCACATTTTCTCTTTCTCCAAGTTGATCACAACAAAAGAGGGGAAAGGCAACGCTCTCCACCCAACCAAGACATCTAATGAAAGGAGAATCCTTCCTTCATCATTGGCCCCGAGCCCCAACCAAAATACAATAATAGATGCAATTCAACCCATGGCAACAACTGGCTTCCATAACACACAACATTCTTTCAAACATGCACATTTCAATATAAAACATAGTTCAACACAAAACAACAGTTCACAACTGCAATTGAAAACATTCCAATCAAAACTCAAGCTTGATCATGTAAGCCAAAGGATCAAGGTCTATGGGGGAAGCTACTTATGCCTCCCAATTGGGAATTGGGTATCCACCAGTAACAAACCGCCAATAAATTTCACCATACATATCCTTATGCCCCCCACAAATCCCTCCTTATGCCCCCACATGATTTCCTTATGCCCCCACAAAGTAAGAAATGCAAGTTATTTATTTTCCATGGTAGATCCCAAACCCAAACTCCCTCCACAAAATTATGATGCCAATGGCATTCCCTTATGCCCCCACATGGATTCCCCATATCCTTATCCTACACCATTCCTATGGCAGTCTACCCAACCAGCCAACAAATATAATAAAACATTCTCCATACACACAACACAACAAGAAAATATCAGCAAGAAAAGAGAGTAAATTCCTACCTCTCCATGGTAACTTTTGTTTCCAAACAGCAAGCTTCAAATGCCAAAAAAATAGTCCAAAACAACAATCTCCCAAGCATGCAAAGATTTCTCTAAACTTCCTCCAAAACAAGAGCTCCAACACAAGAAAAATGCGCCCCAAAGAAGTTACAAAATGATTCAACAACCCCAAAACAAGCAAGGAG
Source organism: Taxus wallichiana var. yunnanensis (assembly GCA_018340775.1). NCBI lineage: Eukaryota > Viridiplantae > Streptophyta > Pinopsida > Cupressales > Taxaceae > Taxus > Taxus wallichiana. The sequence goes on along the minus strand of CM031238.1, from coordinate 424,652,670 downwards.
TTTGAATTATATAGAAGAGGGAAGAAGAGAGGATGATGTGGATCCATGTAGGATGCCACATCACACATCCTCCAATTCAAACACAAAATACAAAATCCATTCTCCCAAGCACAATAAAGAGGTGGGTGAAAATATGACAAGTTACTTGCACACTCCAAAAATCCCACACCTCAAGGGACAACAAAATAAATAAAATGTAAGAGAGTGCAACCCAAAACAAGCAACATGATTAATAAAATTCATTATAAAAGTCACAAATCACTTCTCCAACCATAAGTATGGTTGGTAAATTAAATTTAGAGGTATGGGACAAGTTTTACTTGTCCCACAAGCCTCCTAAAACAACCCCCAAGGACAAATTCGAATTTCCATGGAGGTGGAGTATTTCATACTCCAAAATCAGACTTACACAACTCTTACACAACTTACACATCCCTTACATAATTAATACAAAGAACCAACAACTTCCATTATTACTTTCCCATATCCCAATTTAATTTATTTAAATTTTAACTATATGATTTCTCACATTAATTCTCCACAACTTTAATTAAATAAAGAAACACATCACTAATAAAATACATACAACAATAATAAAAATTAACCACATTAATAAAATACACAACCCCATGGTCACATATAAAGGAAATCCCAAACCAAATACAACACACACACACAACACATGTTGTCATGGTGACCTTTTCAAATTCACCTAGAATTCCATTGTGGTTGGTCTCCAATCCCCGATGTTTGTTGTGATGTTTTAAACCTGCAAAACAAAAATACCTCCTTCGGCCTCGTGGCCATATCAGAACATCCAAAATGAATATAAATATAATAAAAAAATCATCTAAATAAGTGAATCACAACAACATCAAGGAAGTTTAACATTATCACATACAATTCATCCCAACAACTTTATCATCATCATAAAATATCCAAAATCACATGTCCGAACAACATCCATGTCAAATAGTATATCACCATCCACAAATGAGTGTCTCTAATAATCATAATACATCATAACCAAATCAAAATCAACAATAATCCATGATCAAATGTCTAACATCATACTAAATCAAAACATAATAATGTCCATAATGTAATCAACTGTATCAGAATAAGTATTAGCAAGTGTCAAAGGGAAGTGGGCACTACACAAGCAACAAGAAACTTTCACGCATACAAATGAAAGATTGGTACGTAGAAATGCAGTACCTAGATGGAGTATTGTTGGGAAAGGAGTGGGAGTCCCATTTAAGAGGCATGTCGTAAATGATTACAATCATCGTTCAAACACAATCGAGAAGGAGATGGTGCTGGAATTAGTGCACCCAAAAATAAAAGGACACGAGAGGGTCTTCCCATCTATGACATAATGATGTAAAGGTCAAGTTGGAGAAGTCAAGGTTATTACAACTCTTTGGGTTTCCCTACTTTGGGAAACCTAAGCACTTTATCAATGGTTGATGGTGCTTGTGCACGAATACTACTTCCACTTTGCACAGGTGCAAGATGTACATTACCCCTCGTTAATTTCACATTTCACAGCCTCATCTATGAAGGAGATAGTTATGAGGAAGACTTAAGAGACAAAGAGGTGATTAAGGATACTGTCACCACTTATGCATACAAAAAGGGGTCAAGGTACTATGATATCTCAAACATCAAGGACCCAGTGATGAAGATGGTTGCACACCTTGTGAAAAAGTTAAATGGCCAAGAGAGATGGACCCAAGTTAACAAGGCATGGTTGCATGTTTGTAGGAAAATTTCAGAGGGCACCATCTACAAATTGTCTGTATTCATCATGGATGAGATTGTCAGCAACGTGAAGGAAGATGAAAAAATCATTTTTGGTAATATCTTGTTAACCATTGTGTTTTCAAATATTGGAGTACAGAATGCTTCAGAAAAATTCATGTGTTATTACCTTGCTAAAGAACCTTCACCCACGAAGATATTTGAATATTCATGTGACACTATGATGGTCATGCACAAGGTGTGCTTGGAGAAATGGTATATGCACCTGAGGAACGCGTTCGGGGTAGAATGGAGGATCCCTGAACAACTGTCAGTGGCCACCAAGGAGAGGTAGAGTTTTCTATGTACCAACATTTCTACCTGGGAAGATTCAAACTAATAGATGAGACATGGAGCCCTTGGTGCAAGCTCCCTTTTCCTTCACATCTCAACACTTCCAAAAGGGAGTAAACAGGTTTAGAGAATCCAAAAAGATGAGGTTGGACCTTGGAAATATGGATAGGGACTACAAGGAAATGCGTAAAGGGTTGTTCTACCCTAACAAGCACGCATATGTGGAGAGGTACGTGTCACATGAGGTCCAAATGGTGAGGCCCATGACCTTTCCTATTACAATAGGATCGTGGCGCGCGTATACCTCCATATAAGACCCAAAGCTGAGAAGTTTATGTACCGGAGAATGAGATATCCATACCTAAGTACCCTCCTCGACAAGAAGAGGCATGCGAAAGAGCCATAGAAGAAAATGCCAAGTGTGGTGGAAACACAGGTAATAGGCTCCCTTGGGACAAGTGCCAGAACTAGCATGTACTCACACAAGAAGAATTCCATAATAAAATAGAAGAATCTAGAGCAAGAAAAGCCATTAGACAAGGAGTCATCGGAGGAAGAGAAGACAGATTAACCTACACACTAGAATCCCGAGTTAAGAAGAAGCAGAGTGTAGAAGAATAGACTACCTCATAAGAAACTGGGAGTTTGGAGAGGTGCATAGGGAAAAAGGATGATGATGATGAGGAAGATGGCAATGAAGAAGATGATCCTAGAAGAGATCAAGAGCCACCCGTCTTCGAGGTACATGACTTAGAAGAAGAAGGCGGAGAAGTTATGTTTTATGCGGTGCAAGGGTACCTGTGAGGGGAAGGCACCCAGGACATAGGAAGAAGTGAGGAGGTCAATGCGTAGAAGTGGAGGACTCCAAGCCTTACGCAGGAACAGATAACCAAGGTAGCAAAAGAAGAAGCAACAAAGATCATAGAGACCCTGGTGGAAGAGTAGTTGGAACGCATCGCTGAGCTAGTATTGAATGAGGATAAGGAAGAGAGCATAGAAAAGGACCATGGAAGCATTGGAGGCCCCATGCTAGTTGTAGTTATTCTAAGGGTACACACATGGGAGGAAGGTGTGAGGAGGAGGAGAGGCCAGAGATGGATCATATTAATGACCCCAACAAAGTGTTGTGTACACAGCCCAAAGCATAGTTCTAGTATAGGATCTCGTGGTGATGTCATCTTTTGATAAGGAGGCTACTTACCCACAGATAAGGAAGATGCTCTCGTGGTAATTTGAGTCCCATCTTGATGAGCCAGAATTTGAAGTAAGCAATGGGGCAATTATAACATTACCAAAATCAAAAGGAGACAACCCATTGGTGAATACTTAGCAACTCTCAGATGAACAACTATGTAATGTGCTCAACAAGGTCTTCGTTGAGGTCGAAGCTAGACTCTTTGGGTGGAATGATAAAATCAAAGATTTGGAGGATGAGCTGAAGAAGAAAGAGGAAGATCTAGCTACATGGACAAAGGAGCTAAGCCAAGAGAAGTTGATCAGCACCCAGTGGCAGTGAGAGTTAAGGGATGAGAAGGCTAGAGTGCATGCAGTTTACAAAAATGTGGAGTCCATTACAGATGCCATAGTGTTGAAGCATCCAGACCTAGCACCTACCACATGGAAGTATGCAAATGCCCTAGAGTGCCTAGAGGACTTAACAAGAGCCCTCACCATGGAGAGACAACCGCTAGCTTTGGAATCTACAGAAGAGGTGGTCATGCACTTAGAAAAGGAGGAAAAATTAAAAGTTATGGCACTCATAGCAGAATACAACAAGGTCCATGCTGATGTGAAGATTGCCTCCTGGAATGTTGAGGTCATGTATGAAAATTGCTCGGACATGGGACAAAGTGGCGAGTATGATGGTCATCGGGGATGAAGTGAAACTTAAAGATTTCGGGAGAGAAAAACAAGGGAAACAGAGCATAGCAGGAAAATATCCTAGCCGAGGTCAAAAATAAATCCGAGGCCATTGAAACCTTAAGGGGTTTAATCAAAAACCAGTTAAAGGAACTATACACGCGGATTACACAAAGGATGGATGCACTAGAGGATATAGGTAAGAAGTTAGAAAATATTACCGACACAATGAGCACAAGGGGACAATATAGGTTTTGAACAAGTGAGCACCTTGGTGGGTGATCTTTTCCAGAGAGCGCAGAATGAATTCGATGCCTAGAACAAGTTGGAGGCCAACTTACAAAAATATTTTCCTAGTTTATTACAATGATGCCATCACTATCCCATTCTTTCTTCTTTCCCAAATTCTTCATCCCTTTATTATTTTTCCAAGGTGTAAGCCTGCTATAATTCCTTATTCATTTAAAATTGTTCCTACGGGTGGAGAATAAAGGCGTAGTGTGAGGTGATGTTGGGCCCCTAAAATATTGGCCAAGTACAAACAGGCGTGTACAAAATTAAAGGCCTAGTCAAGAAAGGTGTGCAAGGATAAGGTGTGTAGGAAAGGGTTTAGGGAAGGGTTTAAGGAAACCTGTGGCATGCGCAAAGACAAAGCCAAGGTTCCAGGACTTAGCCATATTAGGAAATTTAGGTAGGATACGAGGAAAACGTGACCCAACCGCATACGCAGAGTGGATAAGGTGTCACTTGGTTGCCAGGAAGGAATATACCTTGTGATAAAGGCTTCTAGAAGGACATCATGGAACGGAGTGGTGAGCACAGCCGGAGGAGCATGCACTCTTGGAGGACCACATTCAGACACTTAGAGATGGATCTGAGGCCGCAAGAGAATGAGTTGGCAGATCAAAGAAGCTATATATACAAGTGCTGTATTAGAAGTAAAGTAAAAGACACACACGAACATATAGAGAAAGGTTGGAGCTCAGAGAAATACCTGTAAGGACTCTACTAGTTTGGGAAAATAAGGGTAGAAAATAATGTATCAGGGGTTAGGAATTATAAATTTTATTTTGTAGGCCTATTTATATGAGTCCAGTTATAATGCATGACTATGGTCTACTTTTCTGTGACATTCTGTAATGAACTAATGAATGTAATAAGGTTACCAATTGATATGAATATGAGCGTTAATGGTTCTAATACATACATCCTTCTCCATAGTTCATTCTCATTTATGGTTATGAACTAGTATGAATGCTTCTATGATTTCCTTTCTGTATTGGTGTAATTTCTTGTAAAGTACTTTACGTCCGGAATAACCTGCAAGGATCTAGAAGTTGTTCGAGCTCTATGGTGCTTGTATGTCTTATTTCCTTTCAAAATCTCTCACACTCATATCATAGATGATGTTTCCCATTAAAATCACATAAAAGAGAGAATCGGCGCCCCACACGTGCCTCAAGTGAGTGCCAGCACCCATTTGGGTGATAAGTTCACACGCATGGGATTTTTTTCCTTTATGATGGGGGTAAAAATGACTACAACTACTAATTTAAATAATTAATTAAAATTTATAAAACTAATTAACGACATAAACAACATTATTACAAAAATTATTAACCAAAAACATATTAATAACATCTAATTATATTATTAAATTTTATAAGTATAATGCTCAATTAATAATGGTAGATTTTTAAATTATAACAAATATAATAAAACTTTATAAGACTAGTTAACGACATAAACAACATTATTACAAAAATAAGAAATCAAAGAATATGTATTTAACATATGATATTAGGATTAAAGAAAATTATTTAATTAACAACATTAATTAATAATACTAATAAATAAATAAAAGAATTATTATTAATTAAATATAGTGTATTTTTAAATTATAAAAAATATAAATAAACTTTATTAAATTACTTAACGACATAAAAACATTATTTCAAAAAATTAGAAATCAAATAATATGTATTTAATTAGCAAAAATTTACATTACTATAGTAATTAGACAATAGGACCCAAACAATACTGTGGACTCTTGGACGAACCGAGTAAAAAATGGAAATGCCTCGAAGAGCCAAAAAAATTTCCTCTAGGCGGTCAAGGAAGCATCGGGAAGCATTTTGGAAATCCTGGATTCCCTTCTAAAAATCACTACAGAAAATCTCAACAAAGCTTTGGTGGGGAAACTTGTGGGTGGGAGACCAAATATCGATGTTGTTAGAAGGTGGGCCAATCAAGTGGAACCCAAAAGGACACCTGGAGGTAAGTGCTCTATCAAACAGTTTCTTCCTCTTTAAATTCATTATTCAAGAAGATATGCAGAAGGTTTTGGAAGAAGGACCTTGGTTCTGGGGAAAATATGGATGGTATCTCAGGAAATGGGAACCAAATTTCAACCCAGAAAAAGAAAATTTGAATCAGTTCCCTATGTGGATTCGTCTTCCTAATCTACCATTGGAATTTTGGCATGAAGATATTTTCAAAGGAATAGCAAATTCTTTGGGTTCTATGGTTATAATAGACAATGCAACCTTGCATATGACTAGACTAGTTTGTGCAAGATTTTGCATCTATATGATTGTTGATAGGGATATTAGGTTATTTCTAAAAGCATCAAGCTAAAATCAAGCCTAGGGATTTTGGTTGCTCAAACGTGCACCCGCATCTCGAGATCTCGGAAAGGGATGAGGTGTTTGAGACCACAATAGAATGCTCCCCAAGTTGTGGGACCTTGCAAGATTTGGGACAGATCTCTGAAGAAGAATGGTTCCTCTATCTATTTCTACTACTACTACTACTCCTAATGATGCCAAGGTACCAAGGATAGAAGGACAACATGAAAGGAAACTACACTAAAAGGTGATAGCACCAGAAAATAGGGATGAACACTATCTGTTTTGAGTGAGAATGAAGGGAAATGTGTGAAAGGAGGCTAGGCATGAGTAGCACAGTGAAACACGTATTCACTGGATCATTCTCATGGAACACAACTAAATATAGAGCTACAAGGGACATGAGATAGCACAACCAACATACAACGCAAAAGAAAAAGAAAGAAGAAGGAATTCAAACATGTTAGGAAAGATAATAGTCATAAAACGATGCTTTGATTACTTCCAGAAATGCATAGAGCTATTACAATGATGAAGGAGGCCGATATCCACATGCAAGAACCAAACATAGAGGTCTACAACTCAAAATACAGAAAATATGGAGCCCTTAGTAAAATGCGTAAGGATCCAAAGTGTCCAAACTAACAAATGATCCTTGCTCTTACATTTATAGATGAATCCATGGAAGAAGAAGGGAAGAAGAGAGGAAAACCTGAATTTGAAACACAACCACCAACAAGAATCATTCAATGCCTAAAAATCTTCCTGGAGATCTATGAGATACACTTCCCCATGCCTTTTTAATGTGTTGAAGGAAAGGAGCGCAGGTTATACTAAATCGGGTGGTTGGAGTAATTAGATATACTCATCAATGTTCATAAAGAATTTTCCAATTTCTTACCTACCAAATCCACCAAAATTTGAATTTTGAATTTCTAGCACTATAGTTGATGTCAGCAGCTCTCTAACAAGTCTAGGCACACACCGATTTAAGCTCGTAGTAGAAGATATGGCTGTCGAAGATATCATAGTCATTGGTGCATGTAAAACACGTGGCACGTGAGAATTGGCTGAAATAGCCAACTTGTGTGAATACTTATCATTTCTACCACTTTTCGCTCACTAATTTTTTGTAAGGATTCGGTGCCCTGTTGGTGCACTTTGACTAGTTACGCATGACACACTTAGGCATGTCAAAATATGACTGGCATAGAAGGACACATGGAGGAAACATAGGAGGGTACAAAGGGGAGTGTGTAATGCGCATGGGAAAATTAGGCAAACCGGTGAGCAAATAATACATTCTCAAGGTACAACTATTACAATGTAATGGACACGGTGTGTAAGGTGATAAGGACCTTGCTGATAGAAGCAAGTGCGGGGCATGCGGGAAGGGAAGAGACTGATAAGGAAGAAGGTGAATGCGCGAAAGGTGGGCACAAGGGAGAAGTGGAAGGAGAGAACAAAGAAGGGTGCGTAGGGAAACTGCGACCAAGGGAATGTGCCAAGTGATTTTAAGTGCACACAATATTGCAATGAATAACTTAGAGCCGAATGTGTATGCAAGTTACCCAAATTTCTAGGTGAGATATTTGGATAACAGTTTTGGCAAATTTTGGGGCCATCTGCCTGCTAGATGAAGAAGATCAGCATTGAAGCATCCATTGGGCATGAAGTCTATTATGTAATCATGAAACTTCCCTTGTAACCATCTGAGAATCATTTCTACACTTTGTTCAAAATCTCACAATTGCTAAGAGAAGCTCTGCATTCTAGAAGCAACAAAAGAGTGCGCATAGGGATCATGTGAGAGTAAATAACTATGTACAAAAAAATAATGTGTGTGGAGCACACTTGGAGGAATTGAAACTAATCTAATATATACAACATGATGCAACAAACTTAATGGAAGGGTTTGAGATAGATCCCATTTATTGGGATTTGCAGTGCGCTCCATCAAGATGAGTTAACTCAAAAGAGTTAGCTTCTTTGTAAGAACTAATGATATATGGGCCACTCCAAAGTGCATCAAACTTTGAATGGCACCCTGGCTTAGCTCTGTCAGCATCCCAATTTAGAACCAAGCTCCCAATTTTGAAAGCTTGATGCCTAGCCTTTCGTCGAACCATTTCTTTGTTGATCGTTGATGTTATTCTAGCTTAACTATGGCGAGTTCCTAAGTTCTTCAGATTAACCAGCTCTCGCCATTTCGACTTCTCTCCGGTCTCGCACCTTCAAATTCTAGCTATTGGGCAAGTGCCAATGAATTTAGTTCTAGTGTTAAAGGAAGGGAAACCTCCTTGCCATAGATAAGCTTGTAAGGCAAAGTTCCTATTGCCTTTTTGACCATGATTTTATTAGCCCAGAGCGCAGTAAGACCTTTGTATGCCACTTGTCTTTGGTTGATGTTCATTATGCGCTTCATGATTCTTATCAGGTTCTTATTTTTGATTCTTCTAGATCATTTCCCTAAGGGTAATAGGTGGAAGAATAATTTAGGTAAATTCAGGACTTAGAGCCCAATCAGTGATTTTAGTACCAAGGAAGGCCTTTGCATTATCAGAGATAATGGTTTAAGGGATGCCAAACCTTGTGACTATACCTTTGAGAAATTCAAGGATGACTGCCTTAGTTGATTCCTTGAGTGAGATAGATTTTGTCCATATGGTGATGTAATCTGTAGCTATAAACACCCTTTTATGTCCAGTGCTTAAAGGTAGATTGATCATGCCTATGAAGTTGAGACCCCATTTCTCAAAAGGCTGATCCACTTGGATTGGTCAAAGGGGAAGTGTTACCAATATTTTCTTCCCGCAAAGAAAGTGCATTCCTTGCATTTTTGGCCCACCTATGTGCATCTGCAAACAGGGTAGGCTAGAAGATACCTGCCATTATGATCTTCATTTCTATAGTTTTGGCAGAGAAGTGTCCACTAGAGAATCCATCATGAAATTTTGCTAACACTTTTTTAGTCTACGTGTTGTTAATACATCTTAACAAAGACGCCATCAAGATTCCTTTTGAAGAGAATTCCATCAACCAACACATAAGGGATAGATTGTAACCTCGATGTCTTCTCGTTACTTTATTCAAACTAGGATGGTATGCACCCTCGGAAAGGAATGTGATCAAGTCCTTCATTCAGTCACACGCTCTGTGGTCTATATTCTGTTCAAGTTCTGCATGCAGAAGATCTTCATCCGTAAATAATAAAGCTTTAGGTTCACTCTCTCGCATCCTCAAGCAATCTTCTGCAAAGTGCACTACCTCTTACCATATTTGTGGCCTTAATAGTCACATCATATTCCATGATTTTGGTTACCCATCGTGCTCTTTTCTCACTGATTTCTACTCCCATGATGAAGTCTTTGATTGAAGAGTGGGAGACTAACACCTTGATATGATTGGTTGCGACCATGCTCTTGAATTTCTTGAGTTCTCTCATGATGGCAAAGACCTACTTATCTACGTGATTATATTTTAACTCATATTCCTTCAAAGATCTGATTTGAATAAATCCATTGGTTTTTCCATCCCTTGTTCATATTATTTTGTTAAGACAATATCAATGCTTACATCAAGTGCCATAAACATAAAGGATTAAATCCTTTAGATAATCTAGATTGATGAATGTTGACACACAAGCAATCTCTTCCTTGATCTTGTTGAAGCTTTCTCTTCCTTCTCGCTATCCATTCGAAGGATATGTCCTTTTTGAGCATCAAGATATGGGTAGAACCAATCCCACAAATTTAGGGATAAAACACTTGACAAAATTGATCTTGCCAAGGAAGGATTGTGGGTCCTTTTTATGTGTCAGCTGGCAAAGAGCTAGGATGGTTGAAATGTGATCAGGATCAATCACTATGACATCCTTTGAAACCACATGGCCCAAGAGCTTACCTTGCATTACCACAAAATTGCACTTCTTGGGGTTAAGAGATACCCCAAATTCTCTGCATCTCTCAAAGACTTTTTCCAAGTGCGCCATGTGATCTGCGCTCTACTTTGAGAAGACAATTATATCATCAAGTTAAACTAATATGAACTCATTAATGTATCCTTTGAAGAAAACATTCATAGTGCGTTGAAATGTGGTGCTCACATTTGTCGAGACAAAGGGCATTTTTCGATATGCAAATGTTCCCCATTTGGTTGTAAATTTTGTTTTCAATTGATCCCGTTGACCAGATCTGGTTAAAAATGGAGTATTCATCTAGCATGGAGAATCTCTACACATCGGCCACAATCTGTAGAATCTGCTCCATTGAAGGTAAAGGATAATGATCCTTTAGAGATTCCTTATTCAAATCTCTGAAATCAACAAAAAGTCTGATTTCACCATTATTCTTACATATTGGAACCAGATTTGCAACCTAGGTAGAGTATTTGATAGGAAAAATAATATTTGTCTCAATGAGTTTTGATAATTCCTTTCTCATGAGGGGCTCTATCTTTGGATTGACTGGTTGTTGCTTCTATCTGATGGGATGATACCAGGATCAAGGTCAATGGAGTGTTGAGAAACACTTAGATCAAAACCTTTGAGGTCTTCATACTCCCATGAGAAAATATCACTATATTTTTATAGAGAGAGATGAAGGCTTGTTTTTCTTCATGCACACAAGTTCTGCTGAGCAACAACTCATTCCTGCACACAATAGTGACTAAAGAGCAGTCTTCTTCCATGGCACACATATATCTTTCTTCACCCTTGAACTCATCATCAAGGCTAAATATTTTCTCTAAGGTGACCAGCCCTTTAGGCAACTTATTTGTTTTCAGTTGTATCACTTGGTCACCATAGCTATTATGCAAGTCAGCTTGCATACTTGATGAAAATTCAGCTTCATTCTAGATAAACTCAAATATTTGTGTGTCACTTTCAAATACTTGCCAATGCTGGTGTTATTGTCTAGAATTGATGGTCTGATCACCATCTTAATGTGCTAAGTGTTTCCTTTGACAAATTCCTCAATAGGAGAAAATTGTGAACCAAGCGCGTCCATCTAGTCAACTTCCTTATTCATTCTACGTGGAACCACCTACAGATTAAGAGCATCAAAGCTCTCAAGGAGGTCCCAAACTCTATATTTATAATCTTTGAGAATCTTATTATTTTTCAGAACTTGTTGGTGACCTAGTGGATGATCAATTTTTGTCCCCAAAGATTTGTAGCACTTTAATTTTCTTCTTTTCAGCAATGAGAAAGCCATGCACCAGCGCTTCATACTCTGCCACATTGTTAGAACATGTAAACTATAGCCTGTGCATGAAGAATAATTTCTCATCCTTAGGGGAAATGAGAACCACTCCTGCTCTCACATTTTTTATACGGATCCATTAAAGTACAAATTCTATAGACCAAGTTGAACTTTGTCTTTCTTGAGCACGCATGGAAGCATAGTATCTTCTTCTAGAATGTAATAAGTACCAAGCCCAATTTCATAGGCTTCCAGTTCTTCAACATAGGGATCAAATTTGTGATGTCTTTCTTCCCATTCATCAAGCACTAGGTCTGGGAAAGAGGGTGGAAGAGACTAATCTTTAGGTACTAAAGCTTGTTCTTCTTGGATTAAACAATTGGCTTGGAGAGGGGATGGGACATATGACTCTACGTGATAGGAAAATATAGGCTCAGCTTGTATGGTAAACCGGGTACCATACCTTGTCTTGAGTAACATATGAGACCAATCAGAAGACAAGTAACCACCCACTTTAGTAGTAAATTATCTTGATAAACATAGGGAAAACAAAGGAGGCAGGTCAATGATTGACACATCTTGAGTAATTGTTAGGCTTGGACATGCATGAAGGGTTAGCTCAAGATTATTGATAACTCCTAAGGTGGTGAAAATTGAGCCATCAAGTTGCAGGACTCCTTTAGACAAAGGGCTATATTTCAAACCTAAGACATCAGCTATCTTCTTAGGCATAACCGAAGTACTAGTGCCTAAGTCAATCATGTAATTATGCACTAGGTGTTTTCCTATAATCAAGGACATATAAAAGGGTGGGGTTTTAACAACTTTACTTAATTTTTTCTCCTCTTATTGGTAGATTGTGACATAAGCGTGTGGCTTCGTAGCTAGATCAGCACGTGGGAGCTGCACCAAAGCTTCATGCAACAGATCCTACTAAGATGGAATGGTCAGGGCATCCCACATTGTGACGTTTATTTTTGTTCTCTTCATTAGGTTGACAATTCTAAATGGAAGGCCCCCTACATTTTGCATTTGGGGAACAACATCCCTTCTTGATTGTTCATGCACGGAAACCTGAATTTTAGCTAGAGTAGAGGCATGACCTACCAGGAGGGGCATGTGCTGCTTCAAAAGGATATTTATGCGGGGCCTCCTGGATGGGGATTTGAGTACCTTTACTATAAAAATTTTGTTTTCTTCTTTCTTCTAAGACTTTGCTTGTGTTTTTGGGATTGTGACCTACACACCTAATTCCAACATTCTCTTCTTATATCTTTTGTTATCCATAATTTGGGTGCACGGTCTATTTTCATCTTCTACAACTTGATTGATTACATAGAAGTCCTCCATGCCAAAGAACATAAATTTTTTCTCTAGAGGAGCTTCTAGTCTTTCTAGGTTATCTACTTTGGGCACTTGTTGAAGGTTCGCAAGCTAAATCATTCTAGATCATGAAGGCTTGGGCATGCGTAAAATTTGCACAATGATATTGACTATGAGGCATGTTACATGGGAAGCACCATTCTGACTCTTGTGCCAAATTATTCTAAACTAGAACAAGCACCCGACTCACACTTGGGTGCTGGAAGAGAAGGCGCGGGAGGAACAACTTACAAGGAAGATGTGCATTAGGTTGCCATCTATCATTCTACTGGTTGGGCGCGTATCTTTGATTTCCATATTGATTCCACCAAGGCTAATTGCTTTGGCTATGCACCTGATTAGAATTGCCTCTATAGGCTTGCACATATTGCTTTTCTAATGATATGACCTTGTTTGATAAATTTCTAATCAAGGCCTTCAATTCTTCATCTTCTTTTTTGCATGATGGAGAGTAGGATGTTGAGGCAACCATTGTGTACTTTTTCAGGAACAAGAATAGAGGCTATAGAAGGCTGGGGTGCTTGTGACATTTCGGGAACAAGGGCATAGGCAGTTTGGGAGCTAACTTTCCCACCTGAATAAGACTATTTTCTTCCCTTACTGTAATGCTATAAGCAGCTAGTAAATTCCTACCTCCCATAGATTGGATCATAACTGAAATATCAATGTTGAGCACCTTCAGATAATATAGGAAAGCATGTTGGGTGTATGTCTTACTACAAGAGGGATTTTGTCCCAAGATTTCTGAAATCTGATATTGAAATCAGTCATCTGCTCATTGGGTTCCCTCTTTTTGTTGTTAGTTGCTCCACCAAGAGATAGGTGATCTGACTTATCTTTAAAGTAATTGCAAAGAGTTGTTCCCAACTCATCCCAAGTGGTGATAGATCCAAGTCTCAAACCTCGGTACCATTGAAGAGCTTTACCTTTGAAAGAGGTTACAAGTAGCCTGACTGCTACATTGTCATGTGTGATTAGATAGAGTGAAAACACATTTGCTATATCTTGGATATGCTCCTAAGGGGTGACTTGATTCTCACTAGTAAAGTAAGGAATACTCTTGAGCATGCCATTTGGCATATCATGTTACAGCCAAGAGTAAAGGACTCCCTCCAAATCAAAGTTTACAAATTTTATTAATGAGGAGGTTGTTGATGCACCATTTTAAGGTGCACAAAGGTGTTATTTATTTAGGATTTTTGAGTCTAATTAAGACTCTAGAGATAGGGATACACGTGTAGAATTTCTAGAATGAACTCTTCTTGGGGATAGTTGTAGGTATTCAAAAGAATCTTCATTTGCCCCACTTCTTGTGTGCACTCTTCTCATGAAAGGTGCTCTAAACTATTGTAACAAAGATCTTAAAATATTGTGAGTCACTGATGTGTTGAAATGAGCCTCCAAAGGCTGAAAAACTAAGTCCACACATCAGAACTTAGAGATATAAAATTTGAGCTTTCAATGTTGGTCCCACCGAGCATTCCAGAAACTATTGGTTTCTCAAACGTGCACTGCATCTTGAATCTTAGAAAGGTACGAGGTGTTTTAGACCATAATAGAACCGTCCCCAAGTTGTGGGACCTTGCGAGCTTTAGGACGAATCTCCAGAGAAGACCCGATACTCTATCTATTTCTAATACTATTTCTACTCCTAGTTCTAGAAGGGAGAACTAATATAATGATGCCAAGGGACCAAGGATAGAAGGACAACATGAAAGGAAACTACACTAAAATGTGATATCACTAAAAAGAGGGATGAACACTATATTTTATGAGCAAGAATGAAGGTAAATGCGTGAAACGAGGCTATGCATGAGTAGCATAGTGAAACACATATTCACCGGATCGTTCTCATGGGACACAACTAAATATAGAGCTGCAAAAGCGACTCGAGATAGCATAACCAACATACAACAAAAAAGAAAAGGCAAGAAGGAGGAATGCAAACATGTTAGGATAGAGAATATTCACAAAATGATGCTTTGATTACTTCCTAAAATGCACAGAGTTGTTACAATGATGAAGGAGGCTGATATCCACATGCAAGAGCCAAACATAGAGGTCTACAACTTAAAATACAGAAAATATGGAGCCCTTAGCAAAAAAATGCGTAAGGATCCAGAGTGTCCAACCTAACAAATGAGACTTGCTCTTACCTATGGAGGAAGAAGGGAATTGTTTTATATATCTTTTCCCCGGGTAGACATAAACAAGCAGGAGAATGGAGAAATCAAAGAAGCTCAAATCCCTAACATGCCCAAGGTGCAAAGAATGGGTGCACGACACGGAGTGTCGACAGAGGAAATGGTGCACCCAAGGCGCACAGAATGGGCGCACGACACGGAGTGTCGACAGAGGAAACGGTGTGCCCAAGGCGCACAGAATGGGCGCACGACACAGAGTGTCAAGGGTAAATGGTGCACCCTTGGTGCATGGAAGAGGATGATGACACACACATGAATGCGTCCTTGGCGCACCTTCAAGAGGTGTAACATTTTGAGTGCTGACAGGAAGCAGACCCTGGCGCAGATATTCAGATGGCCATAACTTTTGACTGGGAGCTCGGATTCATGCAAGGTTGGACTTTTCGGAAAGCTTACGAGGTCCTCTATCCAACTATGACTGGATATCTTTAATTGGATGAGAAAAAATTCTTAAAAATTCAAAATACAGTTCGCCACTTTTGGGTTCGCTGGGTTCTCACCTACCATCATTATGAGATGAGTTAAGTGCATTTTGGAGGTGGTTGGGGCAGATTTCAATTTTCTCTCTCTTTTCTCTCTCATTATTCCTATAAATTGTAAGGAGGGGCTTCTTTCTAAAGGTTGGACATTTTGTTTTGCCCCTCCCTTCTTCTCTTTGGCAGGTGAACTTGTGGAGTTAAAACCTCCCATTTGAAACTGTAATGCAACCTTGCCTCTTGGCATTTTGCAGTGTGTTGTATCAATCTTTGGAGAAAATTAATGCATGTCTATGGATGATTCTCAACCCTCTCTATATTCATTTGCATCCCCCGATCTTTCACTGTGAATCTGGCTATCTGTGCATGATCTTGCATTGCATTTTAATGGTCTGTGTTTATTGGCAAGACAGGTGTTCTTCATTCCTCGGTGCATCACCTTTGTAGTTTAGGTTTTATTTTATGCATTTTCTTACCCCGTCTCCTTGGCAAGTTAGATTAGGTTTTTAGTAAACCCTCTACATTTTCTACGTGTGCATCTGAACAGAGGAATAGGAACCGGCCTTCATCCGGAGAGCTTTTCCGATTTTCGCAAGGTCCCACACTTGGGAAAAGCTCCATGTTATGCAATCGCACTGAGAGTCTCAACCCATCGTGTTGCAGACATCTGGGGTGCTGTGATTTGCCATCAACAGTTTTGGCACACCTGGTGGGACCAAGAGGTCATTCACAAGATTTGAAGGATTTTCAAGAAATTCGACTTAAAAATTAGAGTTTTACAGTTTCAGTTTTTTCACCTTCCAGGTTGAACTTTGAAATCAATTTTCAAGGACTTAACTTGCTCAAAACAAGTCAAAATTTCACCAGTTGATAGATCGGGGGATAATCTTCAAAAGGGTATTCTTAGATTTTTGAGATTTTGACTTTCAAAATTTCATGGTTTTTTTATTTTCGGATTTCAGGTTTTCGTAAGTCTAGCATTTTTGGGTTTTCAGGACTGTCATTCCAAATCAAGTTCCAAACTCTAAAATATCAAAATACAATGTCTTTCAAAATTTCTATTTTTAAATCGGAGTTTGGTGTGTAACTTGGCGTAAGATCTAGCCTTTTGAGGCTCATTTTTCTAACACATCCGCGACTCCGAAGGGGATAGAATTCGGTGTAAAGAAGCAAAAAGTTGCCTGCATATGAGAAGAATTCAAACCAAGTCCAATACTCGAGAAGAGGGGCTATTTTCCACTTGCAACTTTCACCTGTAGAGGAAGGAGAGGAAGAAGACCACAAAGATCACCATCTCCACCTAACAGACTTTGTCTACACCTCCACCCGGTAGGCCTTTTCTCGCATCGACCAGGGTTCTTAGGCCAATCATAATGGCACATCTACCACCGAATCCCTTTGTCAATTTCACGGGTAGTAGTCCACTTGCCCTAAATGCTCATAATCAAATTCCAGTTGCAGCACTAAAGAACATACCCTATTTCACAGGAGAAAATCATACTACTCCTATTGATCACATCCAGGATATTGCTAATGCATGTGCAATTCACGAAATAAATGAAATGGATGTTGTGGTCAAGTTGTTGGCTTCATATTTCAAAGGTAAGGCCTTACAATGGTTTAGGAGCCTAAGTAATAGGTCTATTACGAATTGGGACCAACTTTGTTCAGCTCTTTGCAACCAATTCGGGGAGAGGGCGGATAATTTATCTTTATTGGAACAACTGACAACAATCAAAAGGGCTCCTAACGAACAAATGACAGATTTCAACTTCAGATTCCAACGGACATGGGACAGGATTCCAATAGCCGTTAGACCAACCACCGAAGGAGCATTCCTTTATTTCTTAAAGGCTATAAATTCAGACATAGCCATGATGATCCAATCAATGGGAGGAACAACGCTGCCAGGGGCCTACGACATAGCTATCAGAGCAGAGAACTGTTTGATCCAAGTTGGCAAGCTTGCACCAAGGCCACCAATGCCTCTCTATCCGGATATGGGAAATCCTACAACCAACCCAGGCACCGAGTTGAATCCCATTCCAACTCCTAGAAATCAAAGCAATAATGAGGCGTCGACTTCTTCAAATACTTCAAAGGAATTGCAGGAGGTCATGAAACAATTACAGAACCTTGGAAATGAGCTTGTGACTATCAAAAGACAACAAGCTCAAAGTGCTAGACCATATCAGCCTCAAGCACAGTACCAAGCTAGGCCCCCATACCAACAAAATAGACCACCACCTCAGGCTGCAAATCAAAACCAAAACCAAGGACAACCTCAAGCTGCTAGGCCATTTCGACCGTATGATCCAAATGCAACGACGTCCTCAAGAGCTTTGGTCCCGACACAAAATAACATGGCACAGGAGTACGACTGGTGTTACCCTTGCAATCTACCTCACAATCAGTCAACATGTTTCAATGGTGCACTAAATCAGGCCTTGATGGTGCAAACCATTGGTGTGCCTCAAGAACCAAGCCAGGAGGAGAATCAACAGCAACAAACGCAACAAGAAGGACCTCCAACAGAAACCACATTGGCAAATTGGCAAACGGAAGACTTCTGTGGAGTTAACCAACAGCCTTTTCAAGGCGTGGCTGCCAACACACGGTCAAAGAAGAGAAATATAGGAGAGGGACAACCGTGTAATCCAGTTGTTTCTCAACCCACTCTTACACAACAAGGGGTCAGTAGACCAAACGCAGCTCCAAATGTGCAAAATCAACCCAAGGTACCTGTTGTAGCAACACACGCACATGCTCAAGCTCCAGAAAAGTTTGCACCAAGTAAGGGACATCAAAAGGACAATTCATCCCCTTTCAACATCATTGATCAAATGAAGAAGACGAACGTGAATATATCAATGTGGGAATCTTTATCCATCCCAGGACAAAGAGATCTTCTACAAGCTGCCATGAAGAATTGGTCAACTTGAAAAAGTAGGCCCATATGCAAGAGAAGGTCCTCACGAATGCCTGCGATTAACACCAAGGGAATCATGGAGGACAACAAGGTAAAGTTTTGAAACCCCCTCCATTCTATGTTTCATTAATCATCGGGGATAAATTAGTACACAATTGCATGATTGATTCTGGGGCAAGTAGTTCAGTGATGCCAAAGCAAATAGCGGATCAACTGGGTTTGAAATATGAGCCAGTGCTGAAAGGAGTAGTACAGCTAGATGGAACGGCAGAGAGGAACAGTTGGAGTCATCAAGGGGTTAAGCCTAACACTACATTCCTGTCCTAATGTTACAGTTCTGCAAGATGTGTCTGTGATTGACCTTCCGCCACTCTTTGCGTTGTGTCTATCAAGAGACTTCACTGCAAAAATCGGTGGATATTTATCTGCAGATTGGTCACACATGATTTTTAGGACAAGGTATGGAGCCAAAGCAACAATCAGGTCAGAACCAATTGCCAATTTCCATATTGAGCCTCATGTACCAAATCCTATCAATGCAAATTGCTCAGCTTTTGATCAGGAGGAGTGTTCAAGTGATCTAGAAACAGGTACTAAGGTCGAGGGAATTCCTGATTTAACTTTGGATGAATGGGCAAACAAGAGTCATGAATTTGACCCATACAAGGAAATTGAAGAATCTGAATTGGGCGTGTATTGTATACACGAAGAAAATTCACCCATTCCCGACATCATTCAGCCTAAACAAAAGGATGAAAACAAAGTTTGGAAATTATTTTTCGATGGTTCGAGAAGCAGACAAGGTGCTGGAGGTGGTGCAATGTTGATTTCACCACAAGACATCAAATATTTTTCAGCTTTTCATTTCAGCTTTTCCTGCTCAAACAACACTACTGAATACGAAGCATTGATTCATGAATTCTATGGGCCAGAAAAGGGGCATAAAGAACTTGCAGGTGTTTGGAGATAGTGAGTTGATCGTCAACCAAGTTAGGGGACAACATGCTACAAAGAACGACTTGCTGAGGAGCTACAAGAATAGGGTATGGGACCTCATTGAGGATTTCGAAGCTTTCAACATTGTGTCCATACCCAGGAAGAAAAATGAAGTCGCAGATAGGCTCGCAGCAGTTGGAGCAACGTTTGATGTGGTTGACAACATCAGAAGGGGAAAAACACAGCCACATATCCATGTGATTGTGAGGCCAGCAGTTCCAGATAATAACACAAGCTGGCAGGTGTTTGAGAACGATCAACAGATCGTCAATTTCTTACAAGAAGAGGCTGAATTTTCAGCTAGGAATCGAGACAGATTAGAGCAGTAGTATGGGGATCAAGTAGTACAACTATGGACAAACAAGCTTCCTAAGGGTTTGGTAACATCGAGTCTATCTTCAACCCTAACGACTAGCCCGTAAGGAAAAGGCTAACATACAGGTCAAGAGAGAAGATTCAGAGCCAATTCTGGTTGGGGAAGGCAAAACACTTCAAATTGGTAAAGTGGCCACTGAACAGGAGAAATCAGATTTCATACAACTTTGCCAAGAATTTCCAGATGTCTTCGCTTGGAGCTATGAAGACTTAAGAGGATTCGATCCAAATTTGGCACAACATACCATAGAATTGGATCCAGATGCTAAGCCCATCAGGCAGAAGCAGAGACCAGTCAACCCTCACATTGAACCTCTAATGAAGAAAGAGCTAAATAAGCTAATAGAGGCAAGCATTATATTCCCGATCAAGCACTCAAGCTGGGTTGCAAACTTGGTTCCGGTCAAGAAGAAGAGTGGAGAAATCAGGTTGTGTGTGGATTTCCGAGACCTAAACAAGGCATCTCTCAAAGACCATTACCCACTTCCTTCAATGGAACAAATATTGCAAGTAGTATCCGGTTCAGAGAGATTCTCTCTCCTAGATGGCTACTCAGGGTACAATCAGGTGATGGTGAAAGAAGATGACCAATTCAAGACGGCTTTCACCACCAAATGGGGGACCTATGCCTACAAGAAGATGCCATTTGGGCTATCAAATGCTGGAGCCACTTTCCAAAGGGCAATGGATATGGCATTTAAGGGGTTGATCAATAAAATAGTTTTGATATATCTTGACGACATCACTGTATTCTCAAAAAATACAGTGGATCACCTCTGTCATTTGAGGCAAGTATTTTAGAGATGTAGAAGATTTGGGGTATCATTGAATCCCAAAAAATGCATATTTTTGGCTCACGAGGGAAAACTTCTAGGCCATATTGTTTCAAAGGAGGGGTTGACGATTGACCCAGAAAGAGTTGAAGCAATTCGAGCATTGCCTTTGCCAAGTCACAAGAAGGCTCTTCAAAGCTTCTTGGGAAGGATCAATTTTGTCCGTAGATTTGTTCCAAATTTTGCTGCTCTTGTGAAGCCAATAACGCTGATGTTAAAGAAGAGTATGGCATTTAAGTGGACATCTGAAGGCAAGGCAAGTTTTGAGGCAATAAAAGAGGCTATATCTCAAGCTCCGACTCTCGTCAATCCAGACTTCTCCAAGGACTTCGTGCTATATGCCTTTGGTGGTGGGGACACGATTTCTGCAATCCTGGTACAACAAAACAAAGGAGGATTAGAACAACCAGTTGCTTTCTTCAGTCAAGGCTTGGAGGAATACGAAACTAGGTACTCTTTCATTGAAAAGCATGTCCTTGCAGTAATCAGGAGCTTAAAGAAATTCAAGCACCTAGTCTCAAACAACAAGATCCAATTATTGGTCTCTCATGCGGGAGTCAAGGACTTCCTTCTAAACAAGGATCTAAATGAGAAACGTGCAGGATGGATAACTCGTGTCATGGAATATGACATTGAGATCAAGGTCACCAAACTAGTACGTGGGAAGGGACTATGTGAGCAGCTAGCCTTGAGTCAACAAGTTGAAGCAGGTAATGAAAAAGAGGCTGTCTTGGTACTACAGGATGATCAAGAACAAGAAAATGATGATGTGCCTACTCCTTGTTGGACTCAGAATATGATACACTTCCTACGTGACATGTGCCTATGCCCCCGTAAATGAGAAAAGCAAAGAGGAGATATTTCAGATTACAAGCCATTCCATATGTGCTTGTTGGTGGTGTTTTGTTTAAGAAAGACATCAATGGAGTTCTATTGAGGTGCATTGGGACAAGTCAAATTGAGAGGGTGTTACGAGATTTTCACGATGGAGATTCTGGAGGACATTTTGCCCCACGAGTAACAGCTCTCAAGATAATGAAGGCAGGGTATTATTGGCCGACAGTCTTCAGTGACTGCTATACATGGATAAGAAAGTGCAAGAAATGTGCACTCTTCACAGGCAAAGAAAGACTAGCAACGCTTCCATTGCACCCAATTTTGGTTGACCAACCATTTATGCAATGGGGATTGGACTTCATGTCGGGGTCATCAATCCAAACTCAAGCCAAGGCCACAAGTGGATTCTCACAGCAACGGACTATTTCACCAAGTGGACCGAAGCAATAGCGCTCAAAGAAGCAAATGAGTCTAACATACTAGACTTTTATGAAGGAATAGTGACCAGTGTTCGTGTGCCGCCACTATCATATCGATAATGCATTGGCATTTATAGGTTCCAAGATTACGAATGGGCTGTCAAGAATGGAATCTATTGAGCACCTCTTCAAATTATTACCCGCAGGTAATGGATGGACAGCAGAGTCCACGAACAAAAATTTGCTAAGAATCATCAGGAGGACTCTGGATGAAAATCAAAGAACATGGCATACCAAGCTAAAATCAGCATTATGGGCTGATAGAATAACACCAAAGAGGTCTACAGGTAATTCCCCTTACAAGTTGGTCTATGGAAAAGAGGCAGTATTGCCTATATCATTAGAACTGCCTACATTGGAGTTCATGAAGCAGTTGGAGTTGGCTGAGTTCGAACCAATGGAGGCTAGGTATGCAGAGTTGATGGAATTGGAAGAAATTAGAGAACATGCAGTTCAAACAATTGAGAAAGATCAGGCCTTAGTAAAAAGATGGTTTGATAAGAAAGCAAGAGCAAGGACCTTCCAGGAAGGGGACCTAGTTCTGAAATGGGATGCAGATCGGGCAAAACCAGGAAGGCATTCCAAGTTTGATGCCATTTGGAGTGGCCCCTACATGGTCACAGGATGTAAAAGTAGTAATGCCTTCCAATTGTCTACTTTGGATGGAGGAGAACTCCCGATTCCGGTTAACGGAATCTATCTTAAACATTGCTACTAAAAGGAAAAGGGTTTACCCTTGTAAATATTAGCCTAGATTTCAATTCCTCTAAGTGCGTATGCACATTGTCTTGTTGTAGTTAGGTTTTTGTTTCCCTAAGTGCTCCGGCACAGGTTTTGTTGCTCTCAGGTTGATTTCTACATTTTAGAATGTTGTCAGAGAAGAAGTTGCGGTATCAGGTTCTGGGATCGATATCAAGTTGGTTTCAAGTTATTGCTTATGACTCCATGCCCAATGGATTGCTAAAAGGCCACTGATCTTCTACCTAGCAGGCAGGTGATCCCATTGAGTCGCCAAATTGTTGTATATATCTTTTCCCCGGGTAGATATAGACAAGTAGGAGAATGGAGAAATCAAAGAAGCTCAAATCCCTAACATGCCCAAGGCACATGTGCATGGTGCGACATGGAGTGTCGACAGGAAATGGTGTGCCAAGGCGCACGAATGGCGCATGACACGGAGTGTCGACAGAGGAAATGTGCCCAAGGCGCACAGTGCACGACACAGAGTGTCGAGGAAATGGCATGCCCAAGGGCACACAAATGGGCACATGAATGAGTGTCGACAGAGGAAATGGTGCACGAAATGGGAACACGGAGTGTCGACAGAGGAAAGGTGCGAGTGACAGTGAGGAAACGCATACAAGCGCGACAAGGCGCATAATGGGCAAACGGATGGCGAAATGATGACATGAGTGCATGACATGGAGTGATAGGGTAAATGGTGAACCCTTGGCATGTAAGAGGATGACAACACACACATGAATGCCCTTGGCGCACCTTCAAGAGGCGCAACATTTTGAGCGCTGACAGGAAGCAGACCCTGGCGCAGATATTCAGATGGCCATAACTTTTGACTGGGAGCTCGGATTCATGCAAGGTTGGACTTTTCGGAAAGCTTACGAGGTCCTCTATCCAACTAAAACTAGATATATTTAATTGGATGAGAAAAATTCTTAAAAATGCAAAATACAGTTCGCCACTTTTGGGTTCGCTGGGTTCTCACCTACCATCATTATGAGATGAGTTAAGTGCATTCTGGAGGTGGTTGGGGCAGATTTCAATTTTCTCTCTCTTTTCTCTCTCATTCTTCCTATAAATTGTAAGGAGGGGCTTCTTTCTAAAGGTTGGACATTTCTGTTTTGCCCCTCCCTTCTTCTCTTTGGCAGGTGAACTTGTGGAGTTAAAACCTCCCATTTGAAACTGTAATGCAACCTTGCCTCTTGGCATTTTGCAGTGTGTTGTATCAATCTTTGGAGAAAATTAATGCATGTCTGTGGATGTTTTCTCAACCCTCTCTATGTTATTCATTTGCATCCCCCGATCTTTCACCGTGAATCAAGTTATCTCAGTCATGATCTTGCATTGCATTTTAATGGTTTGTGTTTATTGGCAAGACAGTGTTCTTCATTCCTGCATCACCTTTGTAGTTTAGGTTTTATTTTATGCATTTTCTTACCCTGTCTCCTTGGCAAGTTAGATTAGGTTTTTAGTAAACCCTCTGCATTTTCTACGTGTGCATCTGAACAGAGGAATAGGAACCGGCCTTCATCTGGAGAGCTTTTCCATTTTCGCAAGGTCCCACACTTGGGAAAAGCTCCATGTTATGCAATCACACTGAGAGTCTCAACCCATTTTGTTGCAGACATTCGTGGGTGCTTTGTGATTCACCATCAACAGGAATAAGGGGGAAAACCCAAATTTGAAACACAACCACCAACAAGAAGCATTCAATGCCTGCAAATCCACCTAGAGATCTATGAGATACGCTTCCCCATGCCTGTTTAATGTGTTGAAGGAAAGGAGGGTGGATTATACCAAATCGGGTGGTTAGAGCAATCAGATCTGCTCATCAATGTTCAGAAAGATGTTTTCCAATTTTTTACCTACCAAATCCACCAAAATTTTAATTTTGAATTTTGGCACTATAGATGATGTCAACAACTCTCTGACAAGTCTAGGCAACATGCCGATCTGAGATCTATAGTAGAAGATACGGCTAACAAAATATGTCGTAGTCGTCGATGCACATAAAACATGTGGCGCATGTGAATTGGATGAAATAGCCAACTTATGCGAATACTTATCGTTTTCGCCACGTGTCGCTCACTGATTTGATGTAAGAATTATGTGCCCTATTGGCACACTTTGAATCATTATGCATGACACACTCGGGCATTTCAAAAGATAACTCGCAGAAGAGTCAGTAGTGCCCCACCTCGGGACACCGGAAAATAGACTAAAAAGTTAGTAAAAATTTTGATGGCGAACTAAAAAGTTCATTAATTTTAACTCTTTTCATTAATATTTCATTCATATTAACATTAACACGACAAAACATTAATTCAATTTAATTTTACTTATTTTAGCTTCTATTAAATTACACACACACACACACACACATTCCCTTTAAATAATTTTCACCCACATCGGACTATAATTATTCATTCTTAAATAAGTTCATCCCCCATTTATTTATTTACCCACTTTCCCCCTTTTTATTTAAATCACCATTCCCACCAAAATCCTCTTGACTTAATGTGTGAGTAGGGTTAATTTTGGGCCGTAGGATCAAACAGATCTCAACCCTAGATATGATTTTACCCTAAACTTCCTTATCACTTTCTTTTATTTGCTTTCCATGTTATTTTCTCTCATTTTGGATTTGTTTTCTGTGTTGCAGTTGTTGGAGAGATATGTGGTGGAAATTTATTATTTCTATATATATATATATATATATATATATATATATATATTGTTTTTGAATTTGCTTGAGAGCAATCTCTAGTCCAAAAGAAATCTAGAGCAATGAATAGTTTTGTTTTGTTCAAAGAGGGAAGTTCGGCCGTAGTTTGGGAGAGGGCGGTGGTGGTTTGGTGTGACGGGGCGGAAATATGGTGGTGGTGACGGAGGACGAGCCGGGGACAGAGAGGAGGACGCAGGATGGGGACAAGCCGGAGGGAGGGAGGTCGCAGGGCGGGGAGGACAGCGGCATGCGGGGAGTTGGGTGTGATCGGGTGGTGCGGTGGCAGGGGCGAATGGGGGTGTGTGGGGTAACAACAGGTGGGGGTGTTGCGTGGGATACGGAGTAGCCATGGAAGCCGGAGTCGTGGGGGAGGGGTCCGACCTCTCCCCAATACAAACCTTAAAACAATTTTTTTTTTTGTTTATTTTTTTATATATAACTCAAAACGTATCTAAAGTTTTAAAACAAAAACATTATATAATATATATATATATATATATATATATATATATATATATACACACACACACACACAAAAAAACACAAGGTTTTACAACAGAAATATTTCAATATATATAAAAATAAATCTGCAAATTAAAACCCATTTTGATAAAACAATTTAAGCTAAGATGATAATTTATTTTGAAAACTAAATAAGATCATTTTATACACAATGGTAAATAATAAAGATTTCACTTGAAATAAATAATGATTTTAATCTTATTATTTGATGCAAAAACAAAGCACTTAGAAAGTTGCATCTATTCACTCTCCATTCAATATTGTTACAAAAAGAAACAATAAAAAGAGATTTTTTTTTTTTTCTAAAGTAGTGCTAAATGATTTAATTCAGATTTTTTAATACAAATGAGACTTTCAACAAGGTATTAATATTGCTTTTCAAATGCAATAAGTAAATAAACATTTCAGATTTTTAAACAAGATAGATATTCAACATGAAGGGTATAAATATGTTCACAAGAAAGTCATATTCCAACCTATACATTTTCTTTCAAAAGGGAGATTACAAATCAAATTTTCATATTAAAGAAAACAACAAATACAATATTTCATTTTCAAGATTTGAAGTTCACATATACAAACATACACAAATAAATAACTACCCAAAAATATTTATCACAAGATTTTTACAAGGCTTTGAGGTAGATTACAAACTCAAGAATGGCTCAAGTTTTCAAGAATACAAACCACAAAATAGGGATTTTTTTACAAGGAGTACAAGTTTTCCTCAAGCCATACTCAAGAGGTTTCAATACAAGAAATGTTTCACAAAGATTTGAGAGGACAATGAAAAACTCTCATTATCTCCAACTTCCAACTTTGAGCTCCAACCTTCATGCCTTCTAGAAATCCAACCAAGGAGAAGAGGCTTGTTTACCACCCAACCATAGGCATCATAACATGTCTTTCCCAAGGTTGGGATGCATGCTAGCCTCCCCCAAGCCCATGGGAAAGAGGACTACCATCCACAACTTGCACAAGAGTGAGGGTGAACAAACAATGATACATTCACATGAAAACAAAACAAGTATAAAACAAGACTCCAAGATTTACAAGGAGGAGAACCCATGTCCTACCTCAAAAGTGGGGAAGAGAGGAGAAGAGTTCTCCAAGAGTTATAACCAATAATATAAGCACAATACCAAGATCTCCATACCCTCCTTATTTCTCCTATTTCATTTTAAAACCCTCCTTATTCCTCCACCCTTTCACCAAATCCTTCTTGGAAGGATTTTCAAACCCCAAAGGGGTTTCCTTACCAAGAATGGGGAAGGAGATTCAAGCCAAATGAATCACCTTCCCCACCTCAAACCATTTGAGGGGAGTCACTAAAATCCTACAAGGCTTGTCCATCAAGCCTTGAGGATTGAGAGGGAAAAATCCCTCTCTCTTCCCCCACAAACTCAAAACTCCATCATGCCATATGATGGAGGGAGTAAAACAAGCAAACAATAACCAAAATCCACATGCAACAATAACATTTTCAAGTAAACAATCTAACAACTAATATGAATACAACACATACAATAAGGCTTAAGATCCTACCTCAAAGAAATCTCTCCAAAAAGCTTTCCAACTTCAAACTTCCCTCCTTCTTGACCCAAGTAAACTCTAGCTCCAAATCACCCAAGCATCCAAGCCAAAAGCTCCAAAAAAAGTCCTCTTCTTTTCCCATGAGGGGGAATTTGAAGAGGAGCAAGCAAAAATCCTCACAAATGAGGGGGTGACATGTGTCACCCCTCTCCTCCTTCAAGGTCAAAGATGTCAAAACAAAAGAGAGAAAGGGTAAAATGCCTTTTAGCCCTCTTCTCCCAAATTACTCTAAATGCTAACAAGACAATTCTTGTGCAACTTTTAACAAGCACACTAAACCATACCCCTTACATGGATGTGACCAAACAAGAGGCAAAAAGGGAGGGAAAACTCCCTCTAGCCTTGGAAATAATCCCCTACCTATTAGGTAGGGTCCAAGGGCTCATTTTTGTGTTAAGGGAACTCCCAAACTAAAAAGGGGTCCCTAAAAATGCCCAAAATAACCCAATTTCGGGTTTGGAAAAATTTGGCACAAGGTTAGAGGGTGTGGGGACCACCCAAGGGTTCACATGTGACCCTAAACCCTCTAGATTAATTACATCATTAATCTAATTCAAAACTTAATGCAAGTGGGGTCATTAATTTCCCAAAACAAGTTTACAACACAATTTAAACACCCTAAGCAAAATTAATAATTACAAGACATTACATTACAAATGAGGGCCACCCATGGTGCCCAAAAAAATAATTCTAATGCTAAGGCCTCAAGTAATAAACATGGCTAGGGCTTAGCCCGTGGGCTGCTTGTGTAAAGTTGCGTAGCTGGCCCGAGTCCCACGTTTTCCTGTGACTGTCACCTACACATTCATTACACACATTACACACACCAATCGATAAAAATATAAATCAACTACTAAACAAGATAACAATGAATTCTAGACTATCATTTTATCTTTTTGGTATCGAAAGTATGACAACGTGCACAACTATACATAATTCACCATAAGTTAGTCACAATGATAAAATGACATGTATCCATAGAATCTCAACATGCAACAAACTGAGTAACCATCAATATAACTACGTTCCAAAACAACATCATATCAATTAGTATCCATAACATCATAAGATAATGCAAGTAACATAGTAATCAAGCTAAATCGGTGTTATATGCCTAAATGTCCATACATGCCTAATCAGATCAAATATCCTAATGTAATGTCCAAAATATAACAATTCTCTATCAAAACATGTCTATGAGAAATGAGCAACAAGTAACTGAGCTATAAAAATGTGGGCACTACAATATCACGTGGGAAGGGTGCGTGGATCAAAAAGAGGAGGGCGTAGAGGGGGCATGCATGATTCATATGGGGAAAATGAGGCAAACTGGTGAGTAGAGAACACATGGTCAAGGCGTAACTATTACAAAGTAATGGGTGCAGCGCATGAGGGGAAAAGGACCTTGCTGATAGAAGCAAGTGCAGGGCATGTGGGAAGGGAAGATACTGATAAGAAAGAAGGTGAATGCGTGAAAGGTGGGCACAAGGGAGAAGTAGAAGGAGAGAACAGAGAAGGGTGCACAGGGAAACTACGACCAAGGGAATGTTCCAAGTGATTTTAAGTGTGCACAATATTACAATGATTAACTTAGAGCCAAAATGTGTATGCAAGTTACCCAAATTTCTAGGTGAGATATTTGGATAGCGAGGATATGGGAGCAGAAGATAGAAATGGAGAGTTACCCAAAAAATGTACCAAATGCAATGGGTGGGGTCACTCGACTCAGAACTGTAATTTCAAGATCTCCAAGAGGTACATCGTAATGACAGGGAATGAAGGGAAAGAAGAGAAAGGAAAAGGAATCATGCAAAGTGTAATAGATCACAAGAAATATTTTGTGAATAACCATACTGAAGGATTCAATCCCTTGAGAATCCAAGAAAAAAAGATTTTTGAGAGAACCCCAACTAAAATCTTGGAAACAGATGAGGAGGGATTTACCCTGGTGGTTAATAGAAGGAGATCCAAAAATCAGTCATGGTCTGAATCAAAGGTAAGGAAAAAATGAAGGATCAATCAGCCAAGGATTCTCCAAAGGACCGAAGATGGAGCTATTTTCTTCAAATAAAGAGAAATAGAGGAAATCTAGTGGTCGTAGTTTCTCCGCAAAAAGCCAAGGAGGATATGTTGTTGATTGCCACCACCTTGGAGGAAAAGGTGAAGGACCAGACCTTAGTTCAGAAGGAACAGGAGATGAATGAAAGTTTGGATAGTCCAAAGGGAGAAAGGATGACAGTTGGAGATTTGATTAATCTCTCCATGAATGAAATAATGAATGTTCATTTCTCTATTAATCAAGAGATGGAAAGCAAAGAAGAGGAGCTAACTCCTGGCAAGAAGGGGGCTCCCCTAGAAAGAAATCCTTCAGGGAAGAGAAAAGGAACTCATACTGCTAAAAAGGAGATTTCCTAATGTCCCCTCTAGGAAAAGGAGAATTTCTGGAAGGAGATAATCCTATTAATGTGGAAAGTTCCACCAGTAAGCAAGGAAGGCCTAAAAAATTTGAATTAAGGAAAAAATATACCCAGAAGGAAATAGACTCAGGGAAACAACTATGTTTAGACCAGAAGGTGTTTAAAAAAACAAACCCAATCTTAGAAAATGAACTTCATTTCATGGAATGGAAGAGGGCTCAATAGCCCTGTGAAGTGGAGGGTTCTTAAAGATTTGATTGAAGGACAGAAAATTGATGTAATGGCTTTACAAGAAACCAAAATGAAAGAAGACATTTTCCTAAATTCCTATAAATCCTTCTGGAATAACTCAAAGGCTTTTGTTGTTAGTTCCAAAGGTAACTACCTCTTGAGAGTTAGCTATGGTCTAGAATATATCACTTTATGAGGGCACTATGTCTGGTGAAAAGAGACCACCATATGGTTGTTATGATGAGAAATCTGGAAAACAAAAAAAAATGGATCTTATCCAACATCTATGCTCCTACCCATTACAAAGAAAGGAAAAAATATGGCAACATCTTCAAACTTTCAAATACCACATCACTGGTACTGAGTGGATAGTGATGGGTGATTTTAATACCCCTTTGTCTCTAGGGGAAAAAAAGGTGGCTCCAAGGAGTTTACCACTGGTATGGAGGATTTTAATGACTTCATCTCTAATTCTTACCTCCATGACATTGATCTTAAAGGTAGTAAATATACCTGGTCCAATAGAAGAGCTGGTGTTCATCATATTCAAGTGAGATTGGACCGTGTCTTGGTTTTGAGAAGAATGGTTAAGCTAGGATATTACTCTTTTCTCTCTTCCCGGATAGGGTTGGATCATAACCCAATTATGTTGTTGATAAATAATCCCTCTAGAAGAAGAAATCCTTTCCACTTTGAGAAGATGTGGATCCATAGTGAAGATCTGAAAGATCTTATCAGCGAATGGTGGAAGTTGAAGGTGCAAGGAACTGCGATGTTTAGACTTACTAAAAAACTTCAGAATGTCAAAAAGAATCTCAAAATATGAAACAAGAAAAGATTTGGAAAACTTTTCAGAATAAAATGGCTATCAAATCTGACCTACTAAATGTCCAAAGGAAAATTGAAGGGAGGGATAGTGACCTAGATTTTGTATACTATGAAAAGGAAATATCTCTTCTGTCGGAATACCACAACATCCTTGGTAAAGAGGAAATTTTCTAGAGACAGAAATCTCGAGTCACTTGGCTTAAGGAAGGGGACAAAAATACTAGGTTTTTCCACCTGTCTACCCGAAGCAAAGAAGATTCAATAGAATCTATAAATTAAGGAGAGAGGAAGGTTCCTTGTGGAAGAGAAAGAAGCTATTTCTTTCTTTAAAAACTTGCTCATGAATCACTGTGTTCCTAATCTGGCCAAAGAGCAAGGATTTCGAACTGCATTCCGTCCTTAGTTTTAGAGGAAGACAATTCTCTTCTTTCTATGATCCCTTCTTTGGAGGAGGTGGAATTTATGGTAAAAATATCAGCCCTGATAAGGCCCCTAGTCCTGACGGGTTTCAAGCTTTCTTCTTTCAACATTTCTGGGATATAATAAAAAAGGATGTTTATAAGGTCATGAAAAAAAAAAATCAATCGAAAATTATGTTAAAATATATGAATTGTACCTTCCTGGCCCTGGTTCCAAAATGTGGCAATGCTATGGAATTGAAGAACTTAGACCTATAAGCCTGTGCAATACTACATATAAAATCTGCACGAAACTCTTGGCTCTTCATCTTCAACTGATCCTTCCGGATATCATTTCTAAACAACAAGGTGGTTTTTTCCTTGGCCACCAAATCCAAGATGGGATCATTACTATCAAAGAGAAAATTCATTTAGCAAAACTTAGCAAGAAGGCTGCTATGATCCTAAAATTGGATATGGCTAAAGCGTACATAGGGTCTCATGGAGTTTTCTTGACAAAATTCTTGATCGGTTTGGCTTCAATGATTCCTTTAGAAGTTTAGTAAAAGACTATATTTCTAATGCCTGGTTATCTATTCTTATGAATGGGTCCCCTATGGTTTCTTTCCCGTTCCCAAGGACTAAGGCAAGGGGACCCCCTTTCCCCTTTTCTCTTCATTATTTTGGTAGAAGCTCTCAGTAGAAGACTTAATGTTGAAACTTGTAATGGCTTCATCAAAGGGTTATCTCCAGTGAGGGGTATGGAGAAGGTATCTCACCAACATTTTTTGATGACACTATTATGGTGGGTGAAGCATCTGTTCCTGAAGAAAAAAATTTAAAGCCCTCTTGGATGATTACATGGAGGTATCGGGTTAGTTGGTGAACTATAGCAAAAGTTCTCTTTTTTCCTCAACTCTTTAGAGAGCAGATGTAAGAAGATTGTTGGGATTTTGGGTTGTGTCTATAAACCCTTCCCAACCTTATATTTAGGTATTCCCCTTGGGGATAAAATACCTTCTTGTGCATGATGGAACTTTCTTATATAAAGATTCAATAAGAAGCTTGCGGGGTGGAAAGCCAATATGTTATCTCAGGCTGGGAAAATCACCCTTCTCAAGAGTTCTCTCCAAATTCTTCCGGTGTATGCTATGTCTCTCTATCAACTTCCTAGGATAATAGAAAAAAACTTGAAAAGATCCAAAAATATTCCTATGGAGTGGTACAGAAAGAAAAGAAATAATACCGTTGGTGGCTTGGAATAAAGTCTATAAACCAAAAAAAAATAAGGGGACTTGGCCTTAGAGACTAGACTAAAATGAACAAAGATCTTTTGGCCAAAATTGGTTGGAGACTAATAAAATAAAATGGGGTATGGATGATAATTCTCAGGAAAAATATTGGATGGAGGCTAATGAAAAATGGTGGATCTTCAAACCAGCGTCTTTCAATGGATCAAGTGTTTGGAAAGCTATTAATTGGGCTAAGGACCTCGTTGCTAAGGGAAGTAGGTGGAAAATAGGGAAAGGCAATGAAATATGTTTTTGGACGGATAAATGGGCTAGAAAATTTATCCTCAAAGACAAATTCCCCAAATATTAAAACTATTAGAAGACAAATATGGGGGAAAATAAACAATTATATGGAACCTCAAGAAAGATTTTAGGTCTGGAAACACATAGAAATGGACAAAGCGGGAATCAAAAACATATATGGTTAATCTCAATGATTTTCTAAATTTTATTCTAATAGAAAGGAACAAGATTGGATTGTGTGGAAAAGAGAACATAATGGAAACTTCTCAGTTAAATCTTCCTATATGTCATTCTTTGAAGAGGAAACTAGAGAGGAAGATATTATAGCGGGCATGGTATGGAATAAGAATATAACTCCCAAAGTCAATGTTTTCAGTTGGCTAGTGGTGATAAATAGGATTCTTACTATGGATAACCTTGCTAAACAAGGTTTCCATATAGTCAACAGATGTGCTCTATGTGAACAGAACTTGGAAATGGTGAATCATATGTTTTTAGAATGTCCCTTTGCTTTCCATATTATGTCTCATATTTTGGGTATGTTCTCGGTCAAGTGGGTTATTCCCAAGGATATCCAATCTATCTGGAATCAATGGAAATGCCCTTTCAATAGTCAAGGGTTGAAAAACCTATGGATTATGAGCCTTGGCCACTCTTGGTGGGAAATATGGAAAGAGAGAAATCAGAGGATTTTCAATAACAAGAAACTCCCTAATAGATTGATCATAAATAGGTGTTTACAGGCTGTTAGAAATAATTTTTCTATCCTCAAGAATAAATAAGTGGAAGTCATGGACTATGAACAATGTATCATCAAGAAATGGAACTTAACCTACGCTCCTCTACCTAGGAAGAGCAACCCTAGAGATGGGGTTAAGTGGATACCTCCTTGGGAAGGAGTTATCAAACTAAAATTTGATGGTGTTGCAAAAGGGAATCCGAGAAAGGTAAGAGGAGGAGGATTTTTTCATGATCACAATGGGAATTCAATCTAACTATTGAATTCAATGGGAATTCAATGGTAAGAGGAGTAGGTTTCTCCTTGCTTATTTCTTTTGTCTGGGAATTCAATCTAACCATGTCGCTGAGGCTGCAACGATGTTTTGGGGGTTAAGTTAGCTGAAGAGAAAGGGTTCAAATACCTTCTTGTGGAAGGTGAATCCTTGAATATAATTTTGTGTATGAGAGGGGGTAAAATTTCTGTCTCTATTACTATTGAAGACTTCATCAACAATGCTAAGAACAAACTAGCCTCCTTTGTTGATATCTCTTTCTGTCATGTTTTTCGGGAAGGAAACAAATTGGCCGATGTTTTGGAAAATAAGGGGGTGGAAGCTAAGGCTTTTAAGGTGGTTGAGGATCTTTTTTTTTTTTGAAGCCAACTTCATAGATATCTTGGATCAGGAAAAGGCCCCAAACAACATTTCTTCCAATGAGGATGGCAATAGGTAATAATTCCCATTGGGTGACACACTTGGATTTTCTAAATCTTGAACTCGTGCAATCCTTTATCTGCTATCATTTCAAAGTCTAGGTAGTTCTCCTTGTTATGTTGAATCATCCCTCCAAGTGTGTTAAAAGGAACCATATCAAGCACAAATTTCTCTGCAGGAAGAAGAATTACTCAAGCACTATGGGTAGTGATCTCATGAGGACTGAACCAAGTAAGTTATTGGAAATTTTCAAAGAGGCAAGAGGAGTTGCTCGATAGGGTTGGCTTGTTAAAAATTTCAACATTTTCGATGGGTTTGATGAAAATTTGAGTGAATTTGTCATGAAAACCTGGAAGGATGGCCATGTTTAGGTTTGAAATTTTTCCTTCACTATCTCTCTAAAATTTATTGCTAAAATCACAGGTGTTCCCTAGGAGGACTCGCCTGCAGGAAGGACAAAAGCTCGTTCAAGTCCAAGTCAGACTACATCATGGAGATCTATTGTTTCATGCTCAATAAGGGGATCCCTAAAACTCTCCACAATGGTTATGCAAGAGAAGATCTGCCCCATCCTTACAATGAAATTTCTTAGCTTCTTATGGCTTATATTACCCTTGAAGGGCATTATAAAGTTATTTATGGGTATCATTTTCCCATGTTAAATCACATTCGGAATGACAGACCCTATAATTTCCCTAATTTTATGTTCCTTTCATTGGCTAAGTCATTCGCTCAGGTCAAGAAAGGAACTTTCTCCCTACCTTTGCATCAAGGCCTAATCAAATCCATGATAAATTTTGGTACCCCCCTCATTGGTAAAAATGAAAGAATTGGGGCTTTGGCTAAATGGTCCACTGTCATTTTTAAGGGGAAGACTATGATTTTGGATGCCGGGAGGATGTTGTTAACAAGGAGTATGTGGGGAATTTTATGGCTAAAATAACTAGATCCCATTTGGCTAAGGATAGCTTAATAAAGTAACGATGGGAGAAAGGAGCTCTGAACAATGTGAGAAATTGGAGGTTTGTTCGAACTCGGGGAGTAAAGAGATCGAGGACTTGGGTTAGACGGAGATAGAGGATAATCAGTAAGTGGATGCAAACCTCACTAAAAGTAGTGAGGAGAATAATCTCGGGCATGACCATGATTCCTTCGAGGGTAAAATATCTAAAAATACTGAGGAAGCCATTAAAATTCTTCATGCACTCAAAACTACCTAGAAGAATTTGTTTAATGCTCAAGATAAGGTGGTTAAATCCAATGTTTTCATGAGGGAGTTTGAGAACTGTAGGCTTGACACTGATATCAATAGACACAAGATAAGCATGGTGACCATTGATTTGAGGGAGTTGCAGTAAGAAAAAGTGGAGAATCTTACCTCTATTGTTCTTAGCGAACAACTGAAAAATGTAAATGAAAGATGCATGTCTATGGAGAATGAAATGTTGAAGATGAAGGGTATTATCCTTCAGATCGGGATGTTCACATCCTAAATGTCAAAATTACAATTCACCATCTCAAACTCCTTGCTGAGATGATCCATTCCATGGAAATAGTGAAGAACAAGGAAAAAGAGGGGTCTGGTCCTAAAGTGGAGATAGCGGAACTAGACTATAAATATTGGAAATCCACTATTGCTAGCCTGGTTAAGGAATGGAATGGATGCATGCACATGGTGGGTGAATTGATCAATGAATGAAGGTGGCTTCCTCTTTGGCGTTGTTTCTTTTTTTTTTGGTTGCTTTTAGTTTCTATGTCTTTGTTGTTAGTTATTATGTTATTGGCCTTTTTGGCTTCGGTTTCTAGTGGTGGCTCTTTGTATGGATCTGTTGCTCTGAGAGGGTTTCAATGGCCATCCCCTTGACCCTTCTCTATTGTTATGTATTAATTTTTATGGGGTAGGGTCCCCTCAACCCTTTTTTACCTATAATAAAAAAAAATAGAAACCTATTAATAACATTTAATTATATTATCAACCAAAAAAGTAATGTTTTTAAAACAATTAAATAATATTATAAAAATATAATTAAAACTAATTAACCACTTAATCACCATTATTTATAATGCTTATTTAATTATAGAAATCAAAGGATATGTATTTAACATATGATTTTAGTATTAAAGAAAATTAATTAATTAACAACATTAATTTCAAAAATTCATATAGGCATCTATCTACTCGAATGGGCATGACATGAAGATGAAGTGGATTGTGCCCCATTTTGCAATGAAAGGAAAACGAGATGTTATTCTTGAGTTAGAAATATTCATTTTTTATTTTTCAGAAGAGAGAGAGAGAGAGAGAGAGAGAGAGAGAGACCAAAAGATAGAGAATAAACACTATAAAGGTTGTTAGAATGTGTTGCAATTGTCTTCCTTCCATGCAAAATGGGGAACAATCCAACAATAAATGGGGAACAAATTCCCATATTTCTAAATGCCTACAACTATTCCTAAAACAAAATAATATAACTACATAAGGCTTGATACCCCTAGAGATGGTCTTTAACAAAACATGTTAATTAATCCTATATGAGAATGGGCATCTACCATTTCTAAAACAATATGAGAATGTGCATCTATCATTTCTAAAATAATATGAGAATGGGAATCTGCCATTTCTAAGCAGAGCCAAGATGTCCATTCCTAAAACAAAATAATACAACTATGAGAATGGGCATCTGCCATTTCTAGAACAATATGAGAATGGGCATCTGCCATTTCTAAGTAGAGCCAAGATGCCCATTTCTAAAATAAAATAATACAACTATGAGAATGGGCATCTACCATTTCTAACTGCCATTTCATGGAGCCAAGATTCCCATTCTCATCACAATCACAAAACTCTTTGTATGTATGAGAATGGTAATATGCCTATTCTATCTATTCTACCTCATTAAAGCAATATTGAACTTAAGATGTGGGAAAGGGAAACCTGTCTGTTCTAAAACAAATACCTCTACGATAATGGCCATATGCCCTTGAAGCAATATTGAACTTAAGATGTGGGAAAGGGAAACTTTCCATTCTAAAAAAATTAAATATTACCTCTATTTCTCTTATATGAGAATGGGCATATGCCCATTCTGTCTATGTGTATTTTTCTTCTATGATTCTTATACGAGAATGGGCATCTGCCATTTCTAAAAACAAAATAATAGAGATACATAAGGCTTGATCTAATGGACATCTACCATTTCTAAAATAAAATAATATAACTATGAGAATGGGTATTTTCCATTTCTAAAAACAAAATAATATACCTACATAAGGCTTAATCCCCTAGATATGGTCTTTAACAAAATATGCTAATTACTCCAATATGAGAATGGGCATATGCCATTTCTAAATCAATTTAATACAAATATGAGAATGGGAATCTACCAAATGGTATGTAGTGCACACTTGGTAGAGCAAAGTTGCCCATTCCTAAAACAAAAAAATATAGCTACATAAAGCTTGATCAAAAATATGCTGACTAGGAAAAATATGAGTATGGTCATTTACCACTTCTAAATCAAATTAATATAACATGCATCTTCCAAAGGGTATATAGTGCACACTTGGTGGAGCCAAGATGCCCATTCCTAAAACAAAATAATAGAGCTACATAAGGCTTGATCCCCTCGAGATTGTATTTAACAAAATATACAAATTAGGAAAAATATGAGTAAGGGCATCTGCCATTTCTAAATCAAATTAATATAACTATTCCTAAAACAAAATTATATAACTACATAAGGCTTGATCCCCATCAAGGGTATGTAGTGCAACACTTAGTGGAAGCATAACATGTATCTGCTAGGGATAGTCCAGCCTAAATGATACAATTGTATTCAAGATAAAATGAAAAAAATGATTGTTTTTTTGTATGCAAGAATGGAAAATGGGCAT
Source organism: Taxus wallichiana var. yunnanensis (assembly GCA_018340775.1). Classification (NCBI taxonomy): domain Eukaryota; kingdom Viridiplantae; phylum Streptophyta; class Pinopsida; order Cupressales; family Taxaceae; genus Taxus; species Taxus wallichiana. The sequence continues at coordinate 424,614,056 of CM031238.1, read as the reverse complement.
CTGTCTACTCGAATGGGCATGACATGAAGATAAAGTAGGTGGTCCCCATTTTGCAATTGAAGGAAAACCAGATGTTATTCTTCACATTGAGAAGAGTTATAAATATTCATTTTTGTTTTTCATGAAAGGAGAGAGACCAAAAGTGAAATAATAAACAATAATTAGAGATAGAGGCTTGATCTCCCTTTAAGAGTATGTAATGCAGCACTAGGCTCCTCTAGGGATAGTCGAGCCAATATGATACAATAAAGGCTATCAGAATGTTTTTACACTATAATTATTCTTCTAATCTGGTCCTCCTTCCATTGCAATGGTCCTCCTTCAATGCAAAATGGGGAACCACCCAACAATAAATGTTTGTTTATTCGAGGATGGAAAAATGCCCATATTTCTAAATAGTCCAATACAATTGACAAAAATATGGCCAAACCAAAATGTTAGAATGTCTAGAGAATGGGCTAATTTTATTCTCATTATTACAAGCGGTCCAAGTCTTGTTTTAAAACAATTACCTTTAATTAATAAATAAATACACTGTGGTAAACAATATATTTCCATGTTAGTCTCGATATGTCATGGTCTTACTGCCATTTCTAAATCAAATTAATCTTCCCAAGGGTATGTAGTGCAATACTTGGCAGAGCAAAGATGCCCATTCCTAAAACAAAATAATAGAACTACATAAGGCTTGATCCCCTCGAGGGATATAATTGTATTCAATATAAAATGAAAAAAATGTTTGTTTGTTTCTATGAATGAGAATGGACATCTATCATTTCTAAATCAAATTAATAAAACTATGAGAATGGGCATCTATTATTTCTAAATCAATTTAATACAACTATGAGAATGGGCATCTTCCAAAGGGTATGTAGTGCACACTTGGCAAAGCCAAGATGCCCATTCCTAAAACAAAATAATAGAGCTACATAAGGCTTGATCCCCCTCAATATGGTCTTTAAAAAATATGATAATTAGGAAATATATGAGTATGGGCTTCTGCCATTTCTAAATCAAATTAATATAACTATTCCTAAAACAAAATTATAGAACTACATAAGGCTTGATCCCCAACGGGTTATGTATTGCAACACTTGGTGGAGGCATAACATGTCTCTTCTAGGGATAGTCCAGCCTAAATGATACAATTGTATTCAAGATAAAATGAAAAAAATGATTGTTTGTTTGTATGCAAGAATGGAAAATGGGCATCTGTCTACTCGAATGGGCATGACATGAAGATAAAGTAGGTAGGATATGATTAAGTTTACATAAGTGCTAAACTAACAATAATTTTCTTCTACTACTCATATTATAATTAAATGGGCATCTTCCCATTCAATTTGTATCAATTTATTCCAATATACGTATTAGAAAAATTCATTGTATGCAAAGATAAAATTAGAAAAATGTTCGTGTCAATTTCTTGTAAGATCTTGATAATGGGCATATGCCCATTCTAATAATAGGAATCATAGAGAAAAATAAGCATAATACAAACTACATATGGGCATCTATCTACTCAAATGGGCAAGACATGAACATGAAGTGGATTGTTCCCCATTTTGCAATGAAAAAAAAAGCAGATGTTATTCTTCACATTGAGAAGAGTTAGAAATATTCATTTTTGTTTTTCATGAAAAGAGAGAGACCAAAAGCATAGGGGCTATCAACCAAGGATAGTCCAGCCAATATGATACAATTATTAACTCATAAAGGTTGTAAGAATGTGTCCTTCCATTGCAATCATCCTCCTTCCATGCAAAATGGGGAACAATCCAACAATAAATTTTTTTGTTTGAGGATGGACGAATGCCCATAAATATAAATATTTCTTAAAAACTAAAAAAATGACATAAGGCTTGATCCCTCTCAAGGGTATGTCGTGCATCACTTGGGGGAGGCATAATTTGGCTTTGTGTGGATGGTCTAGCCAAAACGATACAATTGTATTCAAGATAAAATGAAAAAAATGTTTGTTTATATGGAAGAATGGAAAAATCGAATGGGCATGACATGAAGATGAAGTGGGTAACAACCCAAAAATAAATGTCTAGTTGTTAGATGATGGACATATGCCCATATTTCCAAATATTCCAATACAACTGACCAAAAATATGGCCACAACAAAATGTTAGAATGTCTAGAGAATGGTCTAATGCCTATTCTCATTATTACAAGTGGTCCAAGTCTTGTTTTAAAATAATTACCTTTATGTCATTTCTAAATAAAATTATAAATAGAACTACATGCCAAGATGCCCTTTCTAAAATAAAATAATATAACTACATAAGGCTAGATCCCCCTCGAGGGTATGTAGTGCAACACTTGGCGGAATCACAACTTGTCTCTACGAAGGTTAGTCTAGCCAAAATGATATAAATGTTTAGTAGCATCGCAATATGACTAATTCCAGTTGTATTCGAAAACCCTATTTAAAAATATGGAGTGACATGAAACATAACATGAGACTGATATTTTTATTAAAAAAATTACCAACCATGCTTTAATGCTTTAATATTCCTAATGTTTAGACCCCTTTAAATTTTTTAGAGAGTTATTAGAATACTGAAAAATAAATAATACTAAAATAACATTTTTAAAACATTGATTGCATTAAAATGCTTAGAATGGGCATATGTCAATTCTCATACAAACAAAATTTTATGTCTTGTACTGAATTGCTTATGAATATTTAGAATTAAAATTTAGCTTGTACCATTTATAAACATTCTAATACCCAATACTCTATAATACCAAAAAAATTTAGAAAGATAAGATCATAGTAATGGAAGTGCAACATTTAATCTTGAAGGATAAACCATGTATACCTTGGCCTTGCATATGTGGTAAATCATTCAACAATGTAAAGAGAAACATACGATATCAAGGATAACAGACGAGACATGATTCACCATTGATGAAAGGCCAAATAGAAAATGATTCACTATTGGGATAAAATGCTTTACTTGACATGATTTATCATTTAAGTAAGACCAAGTTGCAAATGATTCACCTTTGGGATAAAATGCTTTAATTTTATTAATATTATCTATAACCTTGTTGAACATCGATCCTAAAAATAAATCATTTTATGGATGAAATAAGAATTATAGAATTATCATTTATATTGTGATCAATTTTCACGTCTGATTTGACAACTAAGAAATGTCTCCCATGTGGTAAGCACACTTTGACCTTTGGTAAAAACATAACAGATAAATCCCCATCCTAGCATGAAGGATTGAGAGTGGATTTCTTAGGTAACTCCCCATCTTACCAAGAAGGAGAATCATATACATTTTTTTGCAAGGGAATTCAATCATGTTGATACTCTGAAACATGCATGAAATGGTCATATTTAGATGCAATATTTTATAACTATTGAGGATGACAACTATGCAAGTATTACAAAAGATTGAAGTGATATTTTTAAAACTTGTATCAAAAATACAAAATATCTAAAATGCAAGTATTATACTTTATCTTTATACCCGAAGAATCAGAATACGAAAAACAAGAGTTAGAATTATCTTTGAAACTTATCTTCAATTTAAAAGATATTAATTCAATGTATTAGCAATTGCAATTAGGTTAGCGATTACGCATGTCTCACAAAACTTTGAAATGATATTCTTAATACCTGATCAAATAATACATAAGATCAAAAATAGGGCATTATCTTTAAACTGAGAACATAATATAAGGGAAAGAAAACCAAATGATATTCTTCATCTCATAATAATTCAACAAAGAAGAGTTGAATAATCTATGCCTCAATTTTTATTCAAATCTAGTTCTTCACAAGCCAAAACAGTCTTACGAAATAAAGGGATCTCAAAGTGGAAAGGGTCAACAAAAATTTATCGAGAGAGATAAAACAATATCTCAAAAATATTTCTCAAATTTTTCGCTTCACAGGATGAAACGGTCTATGAGAAGGTAATTTGTTTTATAATGGGAAGTTGTGCATCATGACATCCTTTATATAATTTTTGCATGTTTATAATGGGCACATTCCCAATTATTATATTAGCACCCTCTCATAAAATATTAGTTTCCCTGCACCCTCGTGAATGGTTAACTACAGAAAAAATGGGAAATCATTCATTCCATGTGTGTGTGTGTGTGTGTGTATTTTTATGAAATACAGGCAGCCCAAAAATTGAAAACTGGATAAAAAAGAAAATAGAAAGGATGAACAAGAAAGAGATGGCTTCACCCACCGTGGTTAACCTTGTAATTCCCAAGATCTATATTATCATTTAAAACAGTAACATCTGCCATTCTCTCTACCATACCATGGAAGAATTAATTGTACCAATGTCCCTCCAACGGGTGCTCGAAGATGTGTTTGAAAAACAAGTACCTTCAATTAATAAAAGGTGGTAAACAATTTATTTGTAAATTAATGGTAAACAAGTACTCTATGAAGGCTGTGAGAATGGGAAACTGTCCATTATAAAACAAGCTACATTTTATCTATGTTCTTCTTTTATGATTCCAATTATGAGAACATACATTTTCTCATTAGATACATCATTTAATATTGCTTAGCTTGGCAAGTGAGCTCACCCACCTAGCTAGGCTTCTAGTTAACCATATCAGCTTTCCCACACGGCTCGGAATGTCAACTTTCCTATCAATCTCAGATATTCAGCTCGCCCTCCCATTTCAGCCTGCATAACTCACCCTTCCATATAGGCCTACACAACAATGCCACCCAACTTGAAAAATAAGTAACCCTACCTAGGTCCTTCTACTTTGGGTTACCTATATTTCATAAAAATATCAATAATTTTATATATATATATATACACACACACACACACACACACACACACACACACATGGACATGATTCACCTACATTGAATGATTTCCCATTTTGTCTCTGTAGTTATACATTTTTTTCAAGGGAATGATCTTGTTGAGACTCTAAAACATGTAAGAAATGGTCATATTTAGATGCATCCTTTTATAACTATGGAGGATAATACTATGCAAGTCTTACAAAATATTGAAGTGATATTATTAAAACACATATAAAAAATACAAAAGATCAAAAATATGGCATTATCTTTATACCCAAATTAGAATACAAAATAAATAAATCTAGATGATATTCTTCATCTCATAATAAATCAACAGAGAAGAGTTAGAAGTATATCTAAAACTTATCTTCAATTTTAAAAAACTAAATTCTTCTTCTATGAGTCATTCTTCTTTCATGATTTCTATATGTTAAATGGGAATTTTCCCAATTCTAAAACAAAGTAATATTTATCTTCCATATGCCTCTTCTAAACATTTATTGATCTTCCATCTATTGTTCTTCTATGTTTTATATGAGATATAAAAATGCCCATAATTATTCTATGATTATTATTTTAGAATGGACATATGCCCATTCTAAACATATATTCTTCTTTTGTCTATTCTTCTACATTTTCTATACAAGAATGGGCATCTTCCCATTTCGAATGGGCTTGACATGAAGATGAGTATTAATTTGTTTTATAATGGGTCACACCTCCTTTTGTAATGGAATATGTGTTTCAAAACAGTTACCTTTAATTAATAAGTAAATTGTGTTAAAAAACAATAGTAGCCAAAATGAGATAATTAAATACAAAGACATAATTTTAAGTCGAGCCAAAATGATTGAGTTCAATATACGAGAGTCAGGACGTGGTTTGTGACAAGTCATCCTTTAACTCTGTAGTGACAACAGAAGAACCATTACTAACCACCTCTCACTGACTAGTCTCTTAATCAGATGATCAGCCAAAGGAGACTACTCAGAGAAAAGAAATGTTGTCATGAGAGTTATTTTCTGACCTTGGAGAACTAGAGAATGTGATTCCATATCAATCCACGTGGAAATGAAATATTTCTTCTAAAAATCACCCAAGTTATCATCCGAAGTGGGTACAAAGCACCGTCAAGGACTCACATTTGCAATAACTCCCAGATATATCATCTAGAGTCAAAATAAGGAGTCAAACAAGAAATGAGGTAAACTTTTCACTCATGAGTTCACTGATTAATAGCTCCAAGCCTGATAATGTTTGTGAAGCACTCAGTAAAACTCAGTGGAAGGAATCCATGGATACAAAATATGACTCACTCATGAAAAATTAAACATGGGAACTTGTCGATCTACCTACAGGAAAGAAACCCATAGGCTGTAAATGGGTTTTCAAGAAAAAAAATAAGGTAGATGGATCCATCGACAAACATAAATCATGTCTTGTAGAAAAAGGATATGCTCAGAAAGAGGGCATCAACTATGAATAAACCTTTGCACCCATTGCGAAGATCAAGACCATCAAAGTTGTTTACACACTAGTAGCATAGAAAGGATGGAGACTTCAACAAATGGACGTCAAGAGTGCTTTCCTAAATGGTGATCTGAAAGAAGAAGTGTACATGACCCAACCTAAAGGATTTTTGATGAAGAGCATCCTAAGAAGGTATGTCATCTCATCAAATCATTGTATGGATCTGAAACAAGATCTAAGGGCATGGTATATCAAGATCAACAATCACCTTTTGCAACATGGGTTCACTCGTAGCCCCTCATATTCAAATTTGTATATAAAGAAGGTAGGAAAAGAAATTGTCATTATTTTTGTGTATGTAGATGATCTTGTGATCACTGGTAGTTCAAAATATTAGGTTGATATTGTGAAGAATGATCTCAAAATAACCTGCAATGTGACATATTTGGGGCTACTCCATTATTGTCTTGGCTTGGAAATTTGGAAAAAGGAGCATCACATTTTGTCTCCCAGGATAAAGTATGCTAAGACACACCTAGAAAAGTACATAATGTTTGATGTAATGGTTTTGACAAAGAATTAAAAAATAATAAGTGGCTTATGTCATCATTTCTTACTGAACTATTCTTGGTAGGGGTTGTAGATGGTGTAGGAGACATCTTAAAGGGGTGATCTCTATTTCAAATGACAGTGGAAATATAAAATTGTGTAAATTATTACATTTTTCTAGTTCTTTTTCCCATTTTCCATTTTAAGTGATGTTATTGATGGTTATTAGTATGTAGCGGTCAAAATGTGTTTATTACAATTTTTTTAGTTCTTCACATAAAAGGAGCGATAAAAATATTGTTCCAAGACGCTATCTCATATGATAATAGCACACCACATTATATTTGCATAACAAAGGAGCTAAAATACCATATATGGAAATCCATCATAATCCATAATACTCAATACATTACAATATAATGAATTGAATTACTTGATAAGAAAGATTTACATATAGAAGGGAGGAAGTGTAACTACTACCTAAATCAATGGTGAAGAAATCTCACTAACGATATTGGTAGTTAAGTTAACTTGAGAATACTAGTAAGCTAACTCCACATAACTAAGAAACTAACTTAACACAACTAATAAGCTAAATTCACACAACTAGTAAACCTAAGCAAGTTAACCCAATAAATATAGGACTAACACAAGTGCGGGAATTATCCTAATAAATAAATAAAAGGATAAATAATAACTTACACTAACACCCTCCGTAAGCATAGTTATGTGGGTGAAAGAGAAGGTGGGTCCGAAAAAAAGCTTGATGAGGTAACCACGTACAAAGAATCGGGAAAATTAGACATCGTAAGGTACCCAAAACCAGTAATAACAAAGTAGAGAGAAAAATCCCACTACAAGATATCCTAAGAAGCGTGGCTCCGAAAAAAAATCGTACAATGCTAAAGAAGTTTTATGCAAAGCGTGTGTTCGAATCTCTTTGCTTGATCATAGAACTCAAAAATAACCGACATCGGGCTTCACCGAGAATAGCTCCATGCAAGGAAAGCTGTCAATAGAGTGATGTTAAAAGTGTAAATAAAACACAAAACATAATTTTATCAATCTACAAATAGGTGTGCCACGATCCAAGAACAACCAAGGAAACCAGGAAAGGACTCAAGATCCAAATAAATAGGAGTGTCACAATCCAAGAAAATCCAAGTTAACAAGGCAAGGACACAAAATTTGAAAAATTAATATCAAAACCACACCCTCCCATACTTGCTAAATGGGTAGAGTGACACCATAGATCCGTATGAATTGTCAAAATCAACTACTCAAACACCGAAAAACTAACACTGGGATTCACCAGAATAGCTCCCCCACAAGAGAGACTATTAACATGTTAAAAAAAGTGTTGAAAATACATATCTAAAATATCTCAAAAAACAAGAGAGATATAAATGTATACATCCATAGATACAAGAATACAACACCCAAAATTTTAGGATGTCAAAGCTAAACCGAAATTACATCCATAAGTGATTACAAGACCCTCCCAAATTTGGAAATTTATAATTGATTGCATGTAAATATTACAATGAGTAAAAGTATATTTTACATTTGAAATGTGTATAAAAATATCACCAATGCGTAGATCTCAAAAAATACACAATTTCAAAAAAAAACCTTAATCCAAGCTACGGATCAAAAGTTATGATCTCTAGAAGGTTTTACTATTAAAAAATAATATTTTAATGCTGATTTTTTAAAAGGTACACGTGACACCCAAATGTCCAAAGGGTAAAAGAGTGCATCCACATGATATAGGCTTGCGACCAAAGGATAAAAGCTTATGCCCAAAACCTAAATGTCCAAAGGGTAAACCATTGCATCCGGATGGTACACGTCTATATTCAATGGATAAAAGAATGCACCCAGAGGGTATAGATCTACATCTAGTGGATAAAAGATTACATCCAAAACAGAAATATCCAGAGGGTAAAATAATGCATTCGAAAGGTACACACTTATATCTAATGGATAAAAGAATGCATCGAGAGGGTACAAATCTACATTCAAAGTGGATAAAAGATTGCATCCAAAACAGAAATATCCAGAGGGTAAAAGAATGCATCCGGAAGGTACATGTTTATATCCAATGGATAAAATAATGCACTAAGAGGGTACATATCTACATCTAGTGGATAAAATACTGCATCTAAAATAGAAATATCTAGATGGTAAAAGAATGCATCCAAAAGGTACACGCTTATATCCAATGGATAAAAGAATTCACCCAGTACAAATCTACGTCTAGTGGATAAAGACTGCATCAAAATGCGGTCGAGTTTACAGTCGATTCCATGGTTTTGGCATCTTCTGGAATCCAATGGAACACTCCATTTTGCATAAAAATTCATGTTGTAGAAAAGTGGTAACAAATTTCAAATACATTAAAATAATAAACACTTGCCCGTAAAGAAAAACTTGCAGATGGATTTCTACATCATCTATCGATCCGATACCATGAAAGGAATGATAAAAATATTGTTCCAAGCCGCGATCTTAGATGATAATAGCACACCACATTATATTTTCAAAACAGAAGAGCTAAAATACCATATATGGAAATCCATCATAATCCATAATGCTCAATACATTACAATACAATGACTTGAATTACTCAATAAGAAAGATATACATATAGGAGGAGGGAAGTGTAACTACTACCTAAATCAATGGTGAATAAATCTCACTAACTGATACTCGTAATTAATTTAACTCGAGAAGACTAGTAAGCTAACTTCACATAACTAAGAAGCTAACTCAACACAACCAAGAAGCTAACTCCACACAATTAATACACCTAAGCAAGCTAAACCAGCATGTGTAGGGTGACACAAGTGTAAGAATTATCCTAATAAATAAATAAAAGGATAAACAATAACCTACACTAACATCACATTTCATCCAAATGATGTGATTAGTATATAAATGCTCAAATCTAGCTTTAACAGTTTATACAAAAATCTCATTTTCGATGAAAATAAATTATTGGTTTTGGGGGTGGAAATTTGAATGCATTATAGAAATATTTTCACACTTAATATGTACATGGTTAAATCATGTGGTTTCACACCCAAATTTATGTCAGGCCTTTGGAAACATTTAAAAAATAATTACTAAACTTGATTGAGTTTATATAGATAATAATAAATATAAATTAATTAAGTTTATTTCTCTTCCCTGTTTCGCAGGTTTGCTAGGTGGGAGGAAGTGTTCGTTGTGGGTTAAGTTTCACAGCATGGAAATACCCCTGCTACCTGGTTTGTTTTTGTAGGGTGTAAAGAGATATGGATTTCTTTGGATGCATCAAGTGGGCTCGCATATGCATCATTTTCCAGGATGAATCTAGGTCTGTATACAAAGCCATTGAAAGTTTTCTAGGTGAGGAGTATCTGGCCACTTTTGCGAGGGCTAGGGTGAATTCTTAGGTGGTGTTCTAGTTTTTTTTGGCTTCTTTTGGTTCAAAGGAATAAAGTAAGTCAAGGAAATTTCTCTTCATTTTATCAAACCCCGAAATTGATTTAATTTGGATGAAGCGTTGGAGGCTTTTAGTCTGGCTCAGTCGCTTCTTGCCATAGAAAAGGAAGGGATTTCTTTAGATAATTATGTGAATGTAATTTTTGTGTTTTCATCAAGGAATGTGGAGCTTATACAATTTGTGGTGGATGTTCATATGGCGTGCTCGGCTAGGATTTCTAGTGGTAGTAGAATCAAGAAATCAAATTTCTTAGTGCTATCGGCACCAGTGGTTCTGGAGTCAAAGATTGAGGAAAGGTTTCACAAGAAGTTTGGGTTTTCATACAAATTTCTACTTCAAACTGCTTGGGCTGGTGGGATTGCTGGTGGTAGGAAGAAGGTAAAACCCAGTCGTCATGCTGCTAAGGTGGATGTCATTTAGTTAGACGATTGAATGTTTTTCTTCTCTGGGTTTTTTTTCTATATGTAATCATCATATGTCATTTCCTTCAGTTGCATGTATGGTTAATTGTAGGATTTTGTATCTTTGTTGGTTTGGCTAGGTCAGGTGTTTCGAGAGGTGTTAATCATATATATAATATGTATAAAATATATATATATATATATATATTAATTGGCTTGATTTTTTCTCATAACAATATATTAAAATTGGTCTTTTTATAGACTATCTCTTAACAATTCATTTATTACCATCATTTTATGTTGTAAATAGCTCATATTCTATGTAAATAAATCCACGTTATAATTAAACATTTTCACACACACACACACACACACACACACACACACACACACACACACACACACACACACACACACACACATGATCAAAATATGTAAAATATACAACATTCAAATGCGCACTACCCCATAGTTAAAATAAATCACATCTAAATTTTTCTTTCTTTCTATATTGAGTTTATTTTTCTTCTATGATTCTTATATGAGAATGGGCATATGCCCACTCAATACAAGATAAAAATGTTTGTTTGTATGAGAATGGACATATGCCCATTTAATACAAGATAAAAATGTTTGTTTTTATGAGAATGGAAAATATAAGTATTTGCTATGCATTGCAATGTTATAAATGTATTGATTATTCCATACTTATTCTTGTAAACTCCTAAAATGGAAATCCCTCATACATGATATATAATTCCAAAAATCCCTTTTGATTCCAATAATAGCCAAATAAAATTCCAAAAATCCCCTTTTTGGATTCCAATAATAGTCAAATCAAATTCCAATATTTGGTATATGTAGTGTCCAGATTTTACGCACCCAAAAACAACAAAAAAAACACTAGGATAATTTTTTTGTTGACTTACATTGCTCACTACACACAACACAAAGCATGGGCTTCAAGTACGAAACTCGAATCGCATACGACAATCACATAAGTCGTCGACTCACATAGACACATGAAAACACATAGGCATGTCGATGCCACACTTTTCCCAACGAACGAATACTAGCAATGACCCAACCACAAGAAACATGACTCAAGGATAGACAAACCCACGATATACTATTTCCTTAATTGTATTTTAGTTACGATTAACATTCTAAGAACATTATTGAGCAAGGATAAATTTCTTCGTTTATCCACCTACGCAGAAACCTTAAGTTCATTCCACATTTAATTTGTAGTTCGACCATTCTAAGTTGGTTGTTTATCCTTTACAACACTTTCCATAACTTGCATACTTATTTGGCATAATTCAAATGCATATAAAGTACTTAATTATCTTATTATTATGTTAGGAATATTCTTCTCCAACATTTATTCGATGTCTACAGTTTTTCCCTTATAACTCAAGTGAAAGTGACTTGATATCTAGAATGCAATAAAAGGATTTAACAGAGATTTAGAAACAAGGTAGATTTTTACCAAAAACATTTCTCAATCACGGAATAATCATTTCCTTACCATAGTTATTCCAATCCAATAAATTTTTGAATTCCAAATAATCTTTATAGGTATATATCTTTTGTTTCCTCGAGGTTTGATCACACCATTTGGCAATTCGTATTCTTTGTAACACATGGAAATGTTTAAATTAAGTTATAAGGACTCCTAGTGTGACATTATTCCTAACCTCAAATTTAATTTTTTTCTCTTCTATGCTTTACTTTTACATCACATTATGGTCACATTTTTACCATCATTTTATAACAAAAGAGTTACAAAAGCACTTGTCCGACATCTTAAGAAAGTACATGGTTAGAAGCATTATAAACTACACATGAACCACAAGTGACCTATGTTCACGAAGACCCCATGTCTCTGCATTTCATGATTCCACATAAGAAATATTATTTATTCCTTAATGCCATAAAATGACATAACAAGGGATTTTGGGACAAGATTTCATTTTCTAAGGTTCTCTAAAATCAACATCTTTCAAAACAATTTTGTATGCAAGGAGTTAAATTATAGTTTTCTACCCACAAGTTAACATCCTAATTAACTAGGGTTTAGTTTAATTCCAATTTTCACTGAGGGCTTTACGCTCTATTAAAGATTAGATTAAGGTTCAAAACATATTCACCCTATAAACCCTCCATAAAGATCAAAGCGCTATATTATCACTAGCCAAAGATAGCACCTATAGCTAAGAGGATCTATTCATTAGCAAAATTTTAAGTGATAGAACCACTATTTCACTAGCTCCATGATGTCATCTGGATCCCATAAGAAATTCATTCGATGTAGAAGATTTATTTGACTGTGTTGCTCCTATATGTCTGGTTTATGTCGATGTCACCTAAACGTACCTACTAGGATGATAAACCCCTTTCTTGGGATCGTATTTGCCTAAAACTAGGATGTTCCATCGAGTGTAAAGGTTCGTTTGAAGGTCACGGTTTTCTACACTAAGGGATTAACATCGGCAGGTTAGTTATATACAAATTTTGAACTAGGGTTGACTATTGTGGTTAGGTTCCTTTATTACATTTTCAAGGTAAGAAGCGCAACACCAATTATTAAGCCAATAATTACACAATGAAATTTCACTACAAGGTAATAATTTCAATTCCTTTTGACATTTGTATTCCACTTTTACCATAACAAATTTTGGGATCAAGAATAACATCCATGAAAGAAATACCAATTTCTCAAGCACTTAATAATCTAACGAATTTTACATACTACCAATTTCCACAATAAGTCTTTCAATATATTACCAAAAATAAACAAAGAATTACTCAACGCCTTTACGTCATCATTCTTTCATCCTGCAAAAACCACGTGAGCAAGATATCAACGATAAATCACTGGCATGGCATCCACCCTAATCTAACATAAGTATCATTTTTCAGTTTCCCATTTACATATGATAATAATTACAATTTGCAATCGAAATAAAACGGTCTAGAGACATGTATTCATTACATTTCATTTTACTTCATTTTGTAACACAGGAGATAGAAAGAGAAGGGAAGAGAGAGAAAACATCGTTTTGTCAAAATTTCTACCGTAAACAAAAAGTTACACTATAGTGTTTTAAACAATTATTTACATGTGTTTAAAGTTTCCGTGGTGGTTTGGCAACCCTACGAAGGTCCCCCGACTTTCTATTTTTACAATTTCTCACTAGCTACAAAATGTTCAAAATGGGCTCGGAGGCTAAGAAATCACTTCAAAAGTTATCTTCCAATGAGGAAACACACCACAATTAACTTTCTACATTTTCCTAGATATACCAAGAATTCATAAAGAATCGACGGAATTGGGAAAAAGTGAACGGTTTTCGTTTGGTAGCTAGTTTGCCGGGCTACCGATCGTAGTTGACCCATTGTAAAAGGATAAAAGTTAGCTTGAGGGCTCAAAAAACCACATCCAAAACTGACGTTCAATGGATAAGCACGCAATGATACACTTCCTACTAGTTCCCTATATAAGGAGAATTCATCAGAGTCGACGGGACTGAGAACTAGAAAACCATTTTCAAATGGCGACAAGTCGAACTTGGTCCAGTTTGGCCTCGACAAACTGCAATCAGAGGCCTACAAAATGGCTTTGCCAAACTATCCCGAAAAGTTCTTTTTCCTAAACTGAATGTTCTATGCAATTGTCTAGTATAAACACTAGAGGTTTGCGAAGATGGGAAGTAATTTCTCCATCCAGGTTTCAAATGGCAGTTCAAAATGAAATCCAACTTTTTAGATTTAACGGCTTTTTACTGCTGTAACCCAGTGTAACATGGCTCCTATAAGAGTGCCAAAAAGGTCACATATGTCTGTTCAGGGTCAAACCAGAGGTCGAGGTGACTCCCCACATAACAAGGTACACGAATAAAGCTTAACATCTCATTTTCAGAGTTATGAAGGGTACTAAAAGAGTCTCCAAAAATGTAAAAATTAACTATTTAAACTGGGATAAGATCAACGTTATTACAGGAAAGTCGGTTTCATCTGCTCGATAAGGAGATGTTGTAGCGATCCAGTTGGGTAGGAAGTTTTCCACATCACCTCAAAATGAGGGTAGAAGTTCATGTTTTAATGCAACTGGGTTATTTTGACTTCGTGATTATTCAACATGACACTACATTGTTTTTGTAACGAGTTTTAAAAAACATTTAACGGCATTAAAAAAATCCTAATATTTTAAAATTCTATTAAGTGGCAAACGAAAAACTAAAATATGAGAGTTATGAAAGATGAGGGAAGGTGAACCATGCCTAGAAAGGAGCTAGAAGGCAGAAGTCAAGGAGTTGACATCGCACCGATTGATTTCACTTGCTTGCAACCACGGAAGGAAAACCCAAAAATAGCATCCACAATAATGTCCAAATCAGTGGCCAGTTCATCCAATACAGGGTAAGCCTTCCGCTCGAGATCTGCAACATTTGAATCCATTATGTGCATATCCTAAAATCATGGCATTCCATGAGACAACATTTCTTTGAGGCATTCTGTCAAACAGTTCATGGGCTTTGTCTATACTTCCACATTTTGCATTCATATATAACCGAGCACCTGCAACATCTATGCCTGACAAAGCTCCTATTTAAGAAACTGGCGTGAGGATGCTAGCAATGGATGCAGAATTTGTTTTAAAGGTTCCAAGGCATATTCAACAAACCCATTTTGCACAGAACCAAAGCAAACAAATCCACATGACTACCACAGGTTTAAATGGCATCCTAATAAAAAGTTTAGGGAGCCCACAAGATAGCCAACATGGTAAGAAGGTTAATCATGCATACATACAGATAAATTACATTTGCTTGAATGTCTCTAAAGCCTTTTCAACAAACCATTTGTGTGTAATCCACAACCATCCCTGCCCATGAGAAAATGTCTCTTGAGGCATTCTGCCTCTTCTATGCTCCCACATTTTGCATACAAGTCTACTAAGGCTATTGCAACTACCATGCTTGACCATCTTCCTCTATCCTATACACTTTGATGCATGAACAAATCTTGTTACATTTTCCCAATTCACGTAGGTAGGAGTATGCTAGCCGCTGCAGCCTATTTAGGTTGTAGACTTGTTTGTTGCGTATGGTGAAACAGATGTGACTGTCCCTTGAGGAAACCCACGCCATCTGTATGCTGCAAAAATCACATTCCAAGAGAGTTGTCTTGTTCTTTCATTTGGCCAAAGCCTCAAATGACATCCAACAAGCATTTGCAACTACAACATCTGACAAAATTTCCTCTGTCTTTTCTGCTTTGAAGAACACCCACGTAAGAGTTTGGCATGGCTGGGAGGATGCTGGCGCAGGATGGGAGGAGGCCACACAACCCTGGCACTCCATGAGGAGACATTTGGCATTGGATTTTCTCTGCCGCCACCCCGCCCCCAAACTCTCCCCTTCCAAAAGAAAAAGACAAAAACCTAACTGCAACGTTTTTGAGCTTTTTCACCCTCCTCCACTTTGCCCTAATCCACCCCCACAATTCCATGAGGCTTTTGTTTTGTTTTTTTTTCTTTTATTTTATTTATTTATTTTTTATTTTATTTTTATTTTTTTATAATTAAAGGAGGCATTACAAGTATAAGAAATACCAATATAGTTGATTTTGGTATTTAATCTACATTGAAAAATGTCCAAATTTAACGAAATTATGGTTTTCATAATCGATGAAAAACAACATTAAAACACTTCCATATTTCTCAATCATGATAATTAAATATCAAGTTTTTAATGAATATTAATAAAGATAATACGTGTTTTTTAAATAATATCATCAAAATTTCACAATAATACAATAGGAAAATTTTCCTTCATTCATCTTGTGAAATAATACTTTCGCATCATAATTAAATATAATTAGAGACAAGACAAAAATTGAAATGGATTATAAACAATCATCACATGACGAATCATGTGTATTAATCCAATCAATCACTTCATAATGATTACTTTGTCTTGCATGTTGTAGGAGAGAGAAAATTATATACATGGTCAGTTTTATGAACTAGCATGAATTATCCACTCATATTCATGTTGCTTTAATTTGAAATAAAATAATATGATAAGGTTATCTCAAGTGATAACTTATAAACTTCATAATTCATCAAATAAGTTATATCTTAATGAACAAGTAAGATAATATTACATAACGAAGCTATCTCAACCATATCAGTTTCCAACAAACCATGATTCCAACATAAGGTAATAACATTCAAACCTCGCTTAAAAATAACTTGCAACATTTAAACAAGTTCAAAATTTTATAACGAAGAAATCGCCTACCTATTGGAATTGTTGAACATAACTTTATCAAATCAAGATCAAACAATATTTCAATTTTGAGATCATCCAACAAGAATAATGCCAACACTCGTAATATTTTTAAATTTCAACCTTCCTATACAAGAAAATCATTAACCACACTAACCTTCTCAAATTTTATTGCAAGATAGGAGAAATAGTTTTATGTAATATAATGACCCAAACAAATTTTAATACTTATATTTCTTTTAAATAAAATGTCACAATCATAATTTTCAACAATTTTTCTTTACTATATAGAAGTTTCATACATATTTAGTCCAAAAAATAACAAAATATTGAACCCCCTTCACAATAGATCATCAGCACAGTAATAACAACATCCCAGTTCATTATGAGATTAACAAGGTACATAGAAGATTACTACAGTCACTAACGACCTTGAATGAGCTTAAAAAAATTACCAACTAATCCCTTATAGGGATGAAACAAAAAAATCATACTATAGTAAAATAATCAAACCAGGATAACCATCATAAGGAGAAGAACCCATCTCAACCAATTTAAATGATTCAATTTGGTATTACAAGCACAAAAACCTTAAATCACAAATAAAACAATTTTCTTCATTTTATCAAAATATTGTTAGGATTTATAAGGAATGCATAATCAACTAATTATAAATCCACAAAATAAATGTCAAATATTATAGATTATAGCATGCATATTACAAAATGTAATAACATGAACTAAAAACAAATAGACACATGGCATAGAAACGGTAACACCAAATTTAAGTGGGGAAAACTGAAGGTAAAAACCCCACTAAATAAATCATTGTCTATTATTAAGAATTTATGATGCATATTTTACCTAGCATTTCCACTTGACTCCTTATTATTTTACAGAATGATTACAAATCTATATCTCACACTCATTCAATACAATAATCATCACATATCATTCCCAGTCTGATTTCATTGTCTAGATGTCAGTCAAGTACTAATCTATTCATTGCTTATACCCAATCCCGAAAGGAGTCACCCTAATCAATAGGTTGGGTGAATCAGTCAATGCACTTCACTCTTAAATGTGTAATATCTTTATGGAAGATCTTCATAATAAATTTTGATAGAAAAAATATTAAAATAATATTGGGGCATACTATAGTGGTAGATAACCCACTTGACATTACTACCCCAACACTCCCCTTTAATGTTAAGTGGGAAAAACAGAACAAGAAATGTCAAATTCCAAAGAATATAGATCCAAAAATCATCAAATATGATTCATGCTAGCATGTAGTCGGGGAAATCATGCAGATCTTCCCACAAGCAATTCTTAGGACCAAAGTGCTTTATATATGAAGACTTATTTCAGATTATGGAGCCTTTTATAAAACAATGCATTCCCATAACTAATGCTTCACTGGGATTTACAAGTAAACTCACATATTATGACTTGTTTACTTATTACAAAATGGAGGAAGTATTGGAAGTTTACAATGAACTTCCTTATACATTTTCTCATGAGACTTATAGTTCACATATAATCCATAAAGGATCGTTTTGTTACATACAAGGTGGGTGGTCATGATCCACTCTTTAAACCATTAAGATGTGGCATTATAATGCACACTTCCCCCTCAATGGCAACTCGATAGGCCAAAAAAGTTACAAAACTTGTAATAGTTCACAACACAGAATGGCTTGGTGAAGATATCTTCAACATGATCTCTGATATTGAAATGGATTCGTTATTAAGAGCAATTTGACCTTCACATAGAAGATAATGGATTGACAACCACATATCGTCCTTTGTTTCTTCAAGTGATGGCACTTGCATCAATACTTTGACCACAAATCCATATGTATATTCTATGATTCAACACAACATCAGCATGATTAGATTCATAATAGACATCATATCATAACAATATGCTTAACAACTAATCATGTTATATTACAAATATGATGAAAATATTTCAACATATTATGCTTATAAAATATTTATTATATGTAATCAGTATTGGACGTATACAATATAGACACAAAGACATCCCCAAGTGTCATTTGATATGCATATAATAATATTTTAGTAATCACATAAAATGTTTTATCAAAAAAACATATATACCTCCAATATCTTTATTCTAAGCCTTTAACTAATGAGAAAAGAATTGATAGATAAACATGTCTGAGTAGATAATCAAATTATGCAAGAATAATCATAGTATGCACATAAAAATGACCATGTAAGCAATATTTAAGCTTAGACATGTCATATATGATCATATTTTCATGCCAAAAAATTTAAATCAAAACATTGTCTTAACTTCTCTTGATTCTAAGAATTATATTCTTGTTATTACAAAGAGATAAATAATAAATAAGACATGATGTAGTGCCCACCTCGGGACACCGGAAAACTGACTAAAAAGTTGGTAAAAAAATTTGTTAAAGTAAAAACTATTGTTTCGCCTAACCGTTCTCAACAAGTAAATAATTCGTATCAATCTAATTTAACCAAATTACTAAAACATTAATTCAATTTAATTTTACTTATTTTAGCTTCTATTAAATTACACACACACACACACACACACACACACACACACACACACACACACACACACACAGATATATACATATTCCCTTTAAATAATTTCACCACATGGAAATATAATTATTCATCCTTAGATAAAATCATCCCCCAATACATATATTTACCCATATTCCCCTTTTTATTTAAATTACCATTCCCACCAAAAACCCATGACTTAAAGTGAGTAGGGTTTTATTTGAGCCCTAGGATTAAACAAACCTCAACCCTAGATCAAAATTGTGCCCTAAACTTCCTTATCTCTTTTCTTTTCCATCTCTTTCTTTTCATTTTATCTTATTCTCTTACTTGCAGGTTGTGTGGAGGAGCCATGGGAGCTTTGTTAAACCAGCGGTTTATTTTTTTGTGTTTGTTGTAAGACTCATACATAATAAGAACTGTATTCTTTCTTTTATTTTATTTTTCACATATATGTGTGTGTGTTTGTGTGTGTGTGTGTGTGTGTGTGTGTAAAAATAAAATAAAAGAAAGAATACAGTTCTTATTATTGTATGAGTCTTTTTTTTGTTATGAGAGAGGAAGGGGTGGCGGATTCGAGAGGAGGAAGTGTTGAGGGCGGGGTTTTGGCCACATCAAGGGGGTTTGGAGTGGCCACGTAGGGAGGAAAGGGCGTGGGGAATAGTCCGCATGTGCGTGTGGAGGCGGTAGTGGGACGGCGGCGGGTGTGGGGGTGAAGGGTAGTGTGTGTGGCGGGGAGGCGGGCGGCGAACAGCAGCAGAAGATAGCTAGTGGTGGGGGAATACGGCGGGGGTAGCCGTGGCGATGGAGGTCGGGGTGTGTGGGGGGGTTGGCCCTCCCCACACCCAACACTATACAAATAAACAAAAGAAAATACAGGTGACCCTTTTGTTTTTTGTTTATTTTTCTTTTTACTAATATAAATATAAACTTATTAATATATATATATATATATATATAAACTTATTAATATATATATATATATATATTTGTTATTATATTTTTTGTGTATTTTCATTTATGTGTTAAATTATTTATCATCAATTATCTGTTTAATATATGTATATCCATTATATATATAGGTATAATGTCTTTGAGATGTGAAAAGAAAACAATTTCTTGAACTACACATGGAAAGGGAACTAAAAAATTTTCATTTCATTTAATAATAATATCAGACAATTACAAGAGGAATATTTGCAAGAATGAGGCATAATGCAAGAAGAGTCATATTTCCATACAATATGAAATCCTACAACTTCCTATTTGACAATCTTCTCTTTTCAAAGGTGGTAACTAAATAATTATTTCAGATTTACACACAAATAAAAATCTCCAACAAATAATATATTGTCTTTTCAATCTAGCTCCACTTAGTTTTCTAAATCCATGATAATTTACAAGAGATGTATATTTCAAAATGGTAATAGTTTCTTTC
This sequence comes from Taxus wallichiana var. yunnanensis, assembly GCA_018340775.1. Classification (NCBI taxonomy): domain Eukaryota; kingdom Viridiplantae; phylum Streptophyta; class Pinopsida; order Cupressales; family Taxaceae; genus Taxus; species Taxus wallichiana. The sequence continues at coordinate 424,593,025 of CM031238.1, read as the reverse complement.
AATATTAAATAGCAACTTCATATAACCAAATAGATTTTATTTCCAATAAATGATTCTTTTTTTGTCAAAACAATATTCCAAAAACAAAGCATGTTAAAGAAATGTAAATATATTCTACTAAGTGTATTTTAAAGGAGTACAATATTTTACAAGGCTTCTTTTGCAAAAATTCCTCAATACATCATACTTCAAAATCATGCTAAAATACCTAAGAAGACCACCCAACAAACTCCTTCCCAAGTTGAAAGAAGGTTTGCAAATACAAATGAAATATAAATCTTACAAGTGATTTTCCAATACAAAAAGGAAGAGGAATTTCAACAAGAGGAAGTATATTTTTTTTTTTCTAAGCCATATCCCAAGAAGGGTTACAATGAGGTAATGTCCACAATAGAATGAAGATGATAAAGAGCTCCAACCAACATCCCACTTCCATCTTGAGATCCAAATGCTCATGCTTTCAAGAAAACCAACAAGGAGAAGAGGCTTGTTTACCACCCAACCATAGGCATCATTACATGCCTTTCCCAAAGTTGGGATGCATGCTAGCCTCCCCCAAGCCCATGGGAAAGAGGAAAACTAACCACAACTTGCACAAGAGTGAGGTGAACAACCAATAATACATCCACACAAAAATAAGACAAATATCCAAGACAAGACTCCAAATTTTACAAGGTGAAAAAGAGGAGAACCAAGTTCTACCTCTAAAACAAATGGGGAAGAGAGGAGAGGAGTTCTCCAAAAGTTTTAACCAAGATTATAAGCACAATAACAAGACCTCCATACCCTCCTTATTGCTCCTATTTCATTTAAACCCTCCTTATTCCTCCACCCTTTCTCCAAGTCCTTCTTGGAAGGATTTTCAAACCCCAAAGGGGTTTCCTTACCAAGAATGGGGAAGGAGATTCAAGCCAAATGAATCAACTTCCCCACCTCAAACCATTTGAGGGGAAACACTAAAACCCTATAAGGCTTGTCCATCAAGCCTTGAGGATTGAAAGGAAAAATCCCTCTCTCTTCCCCCACAAACTCCAAAACTCCATCATGCCATATGATGGAGGGAGTAAAACAAGCAAACAATAACCAAAATCCACATGCAACAATAACATTTTCAAGTAGACAATCTAACAACTAATATGAATACAACACATGCAATAAGACTTAAGAGCCTACCTCAAAGAAATCTCTCCAAAAAGCTTTCCAACTTCAAACTTCTCCACTCCTTGACCCAAGCAACCTCTAGCTCCAAATCACACAAGCATCCAAGCAAAATCTCTAAAAAAAAGTTCTCTTCTTTTCCCATGAAGGGGAATTTGAAGAGGAACAAGTAAAAATCCTCACAAATGAGGGGGTGACATGTGTCACCCCTCTCCTCCCTCAAGGTCAAAGATGCCAAAACAAAAGAGAGAAAGGGTAAAATACCTTTTAGCCCTCTTCTCCCAAATTACCTAAATTGATAACAAAACAATCCTTGTGTAACTTTTAACAAGCACACTAATCCATACCTCTTACATAGATGTGAAAAAACAAGAGGTGAAAGGGAGGAAAACTCCCTCTAGCCTTGGAAATAAGCCCCCTACCTATTAGGTAGGGTCCAAGGGCTCATTTTTATGTTAAGGGAACTCCCAAACTAAAAAGGGGTCCCTAAAAATGCCCAAAATAACCCAATTTCGGGTTTGGCAAAATTAGGCACAAGGTTAGAGGGTGTGGGGACCACCCAAGGGTTCACATGTGACCCTAAACCCTCTAAATTAATTACATCATTAATCTAAATCAAAACTTAATGCAAGTGGGGTCATTAATTCCCCAAAACAAGTTTACAACACAAACTAACCACCCTAAGCAAAATTAATAATTACAAGACATATTACATTACAAATGAGGGTCACCCATGGTGCCCAAAACAATAATTCTAACACTAAGGCCTCAAGCAATAAACATGGCTAGGGCTTAGCCTATGGGCTACTTGTGCAAAGTTGCGTAGCTGGCCTGAGTCCCACGTTCTCCTGTGACCTATCACCTGCACACTCATTGCACACATTAAACACACATGTCTGATAAAATATAAATCAACTACTAAACAAGATAACAATGAATTCTAGACTATCATTTCATCTTTCTGGTATCAAAAGTACGACAACGTGCACAACTATACATAATTTTCCATAAGTTAGTCACAATGATAAAATGACATGTATCCATAGAATCTCAACATGCAACAAACTGAGTAACCATCAATATAACTATGTTCCAAAACAACATCATATCAATTAGTATCCATGACATCATAAGATAATGCAAGAAACATAGTAATCAAGATAAATCGGCGCTATACGCCTAAATTTCCATACATGTCTAATCAAATCAAATATCCTAATGTAATGTCCAAAATATAACAAATCTCTATCAAAACATGTCTATGAGAAATGAGTAACAAGTAATCGAGCTGTAAAAATGTGGGCACTCCACATGATTGTTTTAACAAAATATCTCCCCCTCAATGTCTCGCATCCATCATATGAGAAGGAAACTAAAAAATAACTTGGTACATTTATCATGATGTATAAATGCACTCGATACACTACAAAGCATGATATAAAACTTCTACTCTTCCTTTGTGATAATCCTTTCTTGCTTTGTGACAAAAAAACTTTGTTCATGATTTCACTCTTTATGGGGTTCATGATGTCTGATTACTATCATACAACTAAAAAAATTCATCATGAATCAATATAAATTACATGTCGAAACAAATATTTCTGGTTTAATATATAACTCTCTTGAAAACTCATATCAAGAAGGTCTCTAAACATCATAACATAACTTTTGATGAATGACCTTAGACTTCACATTGAACCGATAACCAGATATCACAGGATTCCTAGGCTCAGATCTCTCAGACTTTAGATGAACAATAATGCCTTTCTTTGATAGAGTAGACACTAATGTTTTAAGACCATTGATAATTTTTACTTGAAAGAATCAATAGTAGCATATATTTTTATTTAGAGATGATAGATGTAGTTTATATAGTTACTACATTAGCTCTATGATTACTCTCTTCATTTTCATCTTGATTTTGATCTGATTTATTCCATTTTTATTTATGAAATTTGACTTCTTTTTCAATTTACATTCTTCTTTCTTATGGCCAAATTTTCCACAAAATGACAGTTACCATCAAAACTAACTCTTAAATTTCTTGGTTTCTTGTCTTTACTAGGAGTTTTAAAAGTTGATTTTTTTTTTTGAATCTAGAAGGTTTAATTTTTTATTCTTGAGTGAGGAGTGTCTCGAGTGGAAATCTCTTTAGAATCTTGAATTAGCAGAGAAGAAAGGGTGTCTAAGTCGGAAGATCATTCTCATTCGGACACTTAGAATTTGGAATTGAGATATAGTTTTTGAAATTTTCATGAATGTTAATCTGAATTATAAAGTATACAATCTTATCTTGAAATAATTCACAATTACATCCATCTAATTTAGCTTTAATGTTCTTAATTTTTGATAAATAATTGACTATTTTCTCATCCCCTTTCATAGGATTTTTAAATAGCTCTAAAATTATCTTAATTATCTTGGACAAATGACTACCTTCATGCATAGTCTCTAATTGCTTCTAGGATGTTGCGGGTGAGTCTATATGACCTCTATGCAAAAAAATTTATCTTTTATGCTTTGCAAAAGGATGGATGGAGCTTCCTAAGATTTTTGAGAAAAAGAGCTAAGGTTTTCAGGGGTTGCTTGTCTACCAGTGGGTCATGTCTCCATACCAGTCACAAGATCCCATAGTTTCCTAGACATAAAATAAGCTTTCAATAAAACTCTCCATATGAAATAACTCGTTCCATTAAACTAGAGGAACTAGCCATTTTTAATGCTAGAATGTCTTTGGTAATGAATACGGCTAAAATATGAGTCAAAGAAGTCAAACAAAGACAACAAACCTAGCTACACATCTTTTTATTAGTTATATGTTTGCAAACAGATTGGCACAAACCAAATAAAATGGACACAAAAGCCTACAGAGAAAAGGATCTAAGCTAGTCAAATTTGGAATCTAAGAGACAAGGAAACTAAGAAAATCCGTAGAACACAGAGTTGAAAAATCCACAAGTAAAAATAAAATTCAAAACCTATGGTATACAAGAAATTTTTAAAACTATGATTTGAAATAAATTGAAACCCACAAGACAAAAAAATTGTGACCCATGATAAAATGAAAATGGAGATCTGATGTACAAGAGAGATGGAAACCCATGGAATTAATATAATTTAAAACCGTGACAAAAACAAGACTTAGGTGAAAGCACAATAAGATGTCCCACTTTTTTATATTTGTTGTACTTTTATAAACATGAATTTTCAGTTTCATTGATTTTCCAAAGGTAATAGCCACAAAACCATACACATTCATGAACTAACGAAATGGTGTGTTTAGAGTGTAGAATACATGTACATTTTTTAAATTTATTTTTAGCAAAAAAATATGGTATTTTTCTTAATTTTATTCATACATTGTTTCTTATTTTATAATAGAGGAACGATTGTCCGTGTGGTGTTTTTAAATGAAAACTTTTTTTTCACCATGAAATTTTAGATATATGTTCTAGATTCGAATATCGAGGTCTTGTCAAATTTTTGGATTTTTTTATATTTTTTAATTAATTATTTAGTGAAGATATTTTCATATAAATGGCGTACATATGTCTATGCCAATAACTTTTAAGATTTATATCGAAATTGATTTTTTTCATAGCTACGAAGAAGACTTCAACAAATAGTAAGTTTTTTTATATATATATTTTTTATTTTTCAAATTGTGTTGATTGTGTACTATTGATTGTCATAAAATACCATATGTTGGCAAAAAAATAAAAAATAAATAGTAAAACAGATTTTTAAAAAATGAAAATTATATTTTTAGAAAGCTAATAAAAACTATATTTTGTGTTAAAATTTTGTAATTTTACTAATTAGTTAACCCTAAATACGTGGCACCTATGTGTCACATTTTGGCAAACAATTATCCTCTAAATGGATTTGGAGCCAAAATGTGCTACATAGGGGTTCGCACGAAGGGAGGTTCATGTGAACCCCCTTCACCCAAAGGGTTTGCACGAACCCCCCTTAAACCCCCAACATGCCACCCAAGAACCTCTAGGTACAATTTTTAAGTTTAAACGAGTTGGTAGTTTAAATTGAGTTTTAAAAATAAAATTTTAATAACTCTAATTTTAAACCAAAGTTTTTTATAATATTATTATTTTTTCCAATTTTAAAGTTAGAAAAAGCAATGTTTTTTCTAATATTATTGTTATTTTTCTATTTTAAAGTTAGAAAATCATGTAATTAAAAAACCCTAATTTCTATTGAGATTTCTATATAATAATTTGAGTTACATGTGTATAGTTTTCTATTATATTTACTCTTACATTCAAATCTAGCTCAATTTGTGTGTGAAGGTGAAAATTATTGAAGTGGAGAAATCATGGGAAATCGAAGAATCATAAACAAAAAATTAGCAAGGAAGAGAACGCAGAGGAGAGTGTTAAAACATTAGTTTGTAGGAAGGAAAAATAAGAGAGAGAGAAGGAAAAAATAGAGAGAAAGAAGGCTGAAAAAAATTGGTACATACATACTTGAAACCCTTGATAGATCGTAATATTATTTTTGTCTAGGGTAAATCTAAATTTTTAGCTTTAGCACACCTTCTAGATAGAATAATATTATATTATAAATACAATAGAATGATTAGTATTGTGCAAACTATCTGTATTGTGTGTTTTTGAATATAGTCTGTGTAGTAAACTCTGAGCTCTACTTCAAAGGATAATTTCTTCCATTTTTGCAACCAAACATTATTCAACCAAATTAAAAATTGAAAAATCATCCTTCACTGCAAACTTATAGATAACTACCAAAACTAGTATATTGCACTCTTAGATCCATCATCCTTCACTGCAAACTTATAGATCCATCATGTTTTCCTATGTACACACCTAGATTAGAACCTAGAAACTCATAGAAAGTTAATTGTGTGCATTCTTCTTATCAATTTCCATATCTATTATGTTACCTAGTTAAATCTATTTCTCCATCATTTACTATACTTTCATATTTGAGAGTAGATTTTTATTTAAAAGTTTGATTGCTCAACATTTCTAGATTCAATCCTTATTCAAGTTTTAAAACCCTATCTCTTATAATAAAAATTAATTAGGTTGAAACCATTTTCTAACCCCACTATTAATTCAACATAACCTTCCTAACCCTTTTAACATATTCAAACCTTGTTTTCCCTTATGTTTTTCTTCTATGTTCTTTATACGTAGTGCTAGGATCATTGGTTAATTTTTTTAACACATTCAACTTACATACACTTATATGAATCACACACTTCCAATGGATACCACTTTTTCTCCTAACATTTATGATACAATTATCAAATTAATAATGTGTCAATAATTATGACCTTGTACCTTTTCCTATAAATTATATTCATACAAACCTCAACTAGTCTAAATACTCCTATAGAATCCAATATGATGATATTATTGGTGTTGATATAGAATAATTTCATCTTTTATCTATTTTTATTAAGGGTCTCCATATGCATCCTAATGATATTGATAAGGTTATTTTTATTCTCATTACCTATAAATTTTCCTTAAAAGCTTTATGTATTCTATAAATCAATCATAAATAAAAGTATTGAAAGAGACTTGGATCACCAAGATCATCTCAAAGATACATTTAAGAATATTTAAAATATTTAAGGTTATTCAAATACAAACCCCTTAAGCATTAAAATGGAATATATAATTAAAAAACCATATTCAAATGATAATTTCATATAATTCATACCAATGTATTTAGATTATATTCCAAGATACCATATTCTAATGAATTCATGTTCTCAAAAATATTATGTCAAGTACTTCATCAATGAATGGAAATATTCAAAGTACATCACATATTCTAAATCAATTCTATACAAATCAACTTAAGCATACACAAATTCCTAGAGTCTACATTTGATCTAGTAAGGTTTAAAATATATTACCGATACTATTTATAGAAATAAATGCATAATAATTTATTAACTTGATAATTTCTTGTTACAAGGACCCAAATTCACTAGTGCATATTAAACCTAGTGAAGAAAGAGACATAATATCTACATCAAGAGTGGTAAATACTAAATGTGGAAACTTTGGATAGATCCCTAGTTGTCCCATTCTTAGTTACATTCAACACCAATGTAAATGTGTTAAAATAAAAAACTAACTTGGATCCTTGTGATCATCTCCATGTCGGTAAACAAATCCAATTTTTTCTTTCACCACTAATTAACACATATTTAGAAGAGTTAGTCACCAATCAAAAAAAGGAATTCACAAGAAATTCCAAAAGTAATTATATGATATGATCTCATAAGTTGGTTAAGAGTGAACATAGATTTCATAGCATCAATCATACTTATCCATAGAAAATTTATATGCCTATAGTTTTCAACTAAGTAAAATCAACCTCATCTCGATATTTACATTCATGCATGAAATCATTTATGTCTATAGAACAATGACTAGTAGGTGTATCATCAACATTACTTTCTTAATGGTTACACATAATTGCAATAGTGGAAAAACAACTTGATCCCAAAGGATGCATAACATAGTTGAATGTGATGCAACGTAAGTCAACCCAATAAACATATTAGAAATATGGTTAACCTTTTTCAATCCTCAATTATAATCCCGATATAAATACTTAAATGAACTCTCCCTTCATACCATAGAATAACCTTGTGTGTTATACTATATTTTAAGAGTTATTCATGTGTAATTCTTATGACTTCACATGATATATTATATATGCTTGCATATTAAGATGATATTTCCCTCATAGTATGAGCTTCTAGAAATGTCTCTTATAATATCATGCATGCTTTAAGATTTTTGGTTTTGTGACATAATTCCAATGGTTGTTCCATATTTAAAATGGTTTTCTACATTCAAAACAATATTGAGGATATTCATAAGGTACCCATAAAATTTCATGCACACAAGAGTATGTGTAGTTAAAAACTTAAATAAACATGTAATATACATGTCCAAAAAAACAAATTTTATGCATGTATTAAATATTGAAAAACCACTTTGATCCCTAAACTAATCACATATAGCTAGGATGAAAGTATTCTTCTATTCGACCATATTTTAGTTGATGCAAGACAACATGTTAAAATGGATTTTATTACATCACACACATTGGATAAAAATGTGTGAAAATAGTTATCACACATGCATGATGAGTGCTAGAACCAACCTTTCAACCTTCTCACAATGTCTCAGTGTTCCATTAAAATTGTTTTAATTAGTTGTCAAAAGATACATCCTCTTCAAATATCAATTTTGTTTCATTATACACTTTCCTTATATGTATTTCTAGGTTGATCTACTCTTTTTACTTAGGATGTTTCCTTCCTTTATGATTCCTTCCTTGATTTTGCATTGCCTTTCTACACTTTCTACTCCCAAAATAATCTCTAGTTCATATACACTCTTGGGGATTCCAAAAATTCCTTACACTCATTGTCAGGATTCACTTTGTTGATTATACAACAAGTGAAATCCGTGAAAGCAAGTGAAAGTGTCGAAAGTGGGATTCACTTTGTTGATTATAAACCAAACAAGAAGGTATATCATTACACCCATCACATAGTTGCTACCAGGTTACAATTGCATCAAGTGAAGAATGCACATGGTCCACACAAAAATGGAGACTAGATGTAGAAGATCATGAAAAAATTTTACAGGTCATTGAACAACGAGCTAAGCCACTTGGTATTATATAGAAGGACCTATAATATTATATATTGATGTCTTCTAAATGGAATATTTTCTCTATTTTATTTGTCACATTGGCATATATATTTGACAAATTTCTTGCTATGAATTAAAAATTATATCCTCCTCCTATATATGTTATCGATTAAAAAAATTATATGAATTTAAGATTATACTATGGGGTTATGATTATGTACATGTGATGATTCTTAATTTCTTGCACATTATATGAATGAAGGAACTTGTGTCTCTCCCACTTCTCTTGAATGAAAAATTAGTAAAGTTATTAAGTTACACTTCCACTCCTATTACACATGATGAACTACATATGTTTATATTCTTCCTCTAAAATGAAAATATAAAGACATTGATTATAACATCTATATTTAAATTGTACATGATTCTAGCTACGTTTCCACTATTCCATTGAATGTGAAAGAACTTATATTTCTATACCATTATAGGGAATTAAATTGGTCTCAAACACTTATATATTAGGCTCCAAAAATACATAAAGTGTCCAATGAATATTATTCTCTTGTAGGATTATACCCTATGCTATCTAGGCTCAAAACTTCTCTCCTCTCTAAGATCAAATTAGTTGAGGTATACAACACACAAATCAATTTTCCCTTCTTAATTGGATTTTAAAACATCTCAAGATACCTTTATGCAAATTCAAATGTTCACCCATAAATTTAACAAAAGGAAAATGGAATAAGTTGGGAACATTATACCAAAAACGTTGGTCAAAAACTATTTTTATGAATGAATATATATTGATTGACAATGAATGATGGCGAGAAAATTATAAATCACTTTGATGCCTTCAACACTTTTTCAAGTCATTATCTGTAGACATAAATATGGATGGTGAAGATTTATGTATAACACTTCTAAATCATTATTAGAGGTAAGTAAATTTACAAGTTCTTGAAAAAAAAAAAAAAAAATCTTTCAAGGCCAATGAGCTACATGAGAAAACCATCATTATTTTGGTAGAGAATAATATGTACTTTAGTATGGAGGATGGGTCATATTTTTGAGAAATAATTATGCACTCCATAATAGAAAGGAATGGAAAAATGCATTGATGAGGGTCTCTTAGAATTTGAATTTTGTAAGAATTGGGAGTATGGAAAGTTGAGAAAGGTTAAGTTTCCCACAAGAATTGTGGACACAAAGGAATCGTATAAGGTATACATAGTGTACTATACAATTATATAGTTTCCATTAGAGAAATTTCATTAATCAAGTGTAATAGTTTTTCTTGTAAAACATATTCTACACAAATATTTATGTCTAAATATTATTTTTGGTCAATTTTTAAATATAGGTATTAACATAGGTGTTCGAATTGTATGTAATTATTGAGTAAAAAAATCATTCAAATTTTAGTAGTTAGCCTCAATCAATGTTTTTAGAAGTAATTATTTGACACTCATAATATGCAAGAGGATAAATAGAAGACAATTTATTATATTTAAGATTCTTCTTCTATGATTTGCACCTAGTATTTTTGGAGTTGTAAGGGGCATATTATATTTTTTTCTAAAAAACATTGACATCAAATTCATAGTGAGTAATTGAGATAAAGTAATATTGCTTTTGAAATTTACTAGACTTTTTTGTTTCCTTAGTTCAATCTTACATTTCTTAATAAAATGACCCTTTCCAATTTAGGAAGTTCTCTAAGAACAAGTTGATGATATTTGTAATTTTGAACATTGAAAAATTCATATGACCAATCTTGAATAACACAATATCAGTTTTGAAAAGAACATCTATGAGTTTTTATTATGGGTAAATAGTTTTGAAGGGACTATACCCTATGTACAAAAAGGCTCAAAATCCAGATATCAAAAGAGGAAAACCAATCCTAGATATGCCAAACATCATAAACTAGGAGGCTCAACAGCCAGATAATACAATATAGGAGACAAAATAGGATCAAGACAGATAGTGATCTGAATAAAAACAAAAGACAAAACACGAACTAGAGGGAACCACCACTGGTCTTCCTAGCCAAAAAATAGCACCAAAAATGCCAGACAACAAAGCAACTTCACCACCAGTAAACAGCAACAGAGCTCCGCATCACTTGACAACCCGGTCAATCTTGGCCTTAATCATTTGGAGCGAGATGAAGAACGCAATGGCTGTGGCCTAGGATGGATCTTTCAAATCCACCTGAGCAATTACAAGATCTCTATTCTCCTTGGAACCCCAAATATCCTCGGTAATACCGCTGAGACTGCAAATACTACGCACATGTTGCTCGATAAAATTATAGATGCTTTTAAGAGCTGAGAGGATACAATCATTACGCCCTTTTGCATTGCCAAGCCTGGCATCCAGAGAGAGAAGCTTCTTGAAAACTTCAGCAGTGATATCATCTTCTTCATCATTTTGCAGCTTGTTTGCCCTTAGTTTTATCCATATCCCTAATAGCACTCTTTAGGTCCTGAATCTCCTTTTCCATCTTTTCAACCCTGACCAACAAGTCCACATCTTTAGGTTCCTCCACCGGATTACTAATGTGAAGTAAATTCGCTGCAAGCTCCAGGTATTTATGACTTCTTAAAACCCTCTCGAGAAGTAGGCAGAGGGACCTTAGTTTTCATCTCTTTCCTTTTCCTGCTAGTGGTAGCAATGTCAAGTTTCCTATCGGGAAGGGGAGGGATGGAGGTAGGGGAGGAGTAGAATTGGGGTGGGGGCAGGCTGAGCAGTGGTGGTGAATGAGAAGGATTAACCCTTGATGAAGGGGAACAGCCCTAGTGTGGTTTGCAATTTTGATGCCAACCGTCACAAACTCCATATTCTCCCCCTCATCGAGAAACTTCTTAGCCTCCACCTCTCTATCCACGCACTTGTTGAAGAATTTGGTTTTGTCTAGGTGAGCTTCGGTGACTGGGAAATAATCTCCTCAAAAATCTCAACCTTGATATTATTGTACTCAACCACGTGATTCCTCCATCCATGAGCGAATTTAATTGAAGTATCCTGATCAAAACCTTGGATTTTTTCAATAAAATTCGTAAGACCCCCTTTTTGCAAATAGTTCCAGAGAACTGTATTGTTTTTCCATGTTGGATTATGGGTGGGCTCAGTCTTGCAAGGTGGTCCCCCCATTTTTCCTGTGATATTTCCTCTTCTTGCAACGGTAAAAATTTCAAAACTATACAAATCATCTTTGGCTCTGCTTTTGAAGCCCTCCCAAACGTGTGGAGAATTGTAATCATTAATCCTCACTTTGCAATTAATTAACCACTCCTTAGCATTTTCCCTACATCTATTAATGATTACGCTCCAAGTCATGCAAATATTTGATGATGTCATCACTTTGCAATTAATAAACTACTCCTTAGCATCAGCTCTACATCTATTAGTGATTACACTCCAAGTCATGCAAATCTTTGATGATGTCATCATTTACTTTAGTAGGAAGAGTGTCACCCCTTAGCCAAGTTTGCAATGTATTATTTACCCCAATATTTTTTAGACCATCTGCCACACTATTTCCTTCTCGGTAGGTATGTTTGATTTCAAAATTATCAAAACTCTTGCAAATATCAATAGCTTCAACTATAAAGTCCCTGATTGACCAACTGGGAGGTTGTTTTTGGTTTAACAGATTGATAATGTTCAGCGAATCACCTTCAATTATAATATTGGAAATATTACAATCTCTGGCTAGCCTTATTCCCCAAAGCGTAGCTAGAGCTTCAGAGTAGTGATTAGTTTGCCTACCCATTTTGCTTAAAAGCAAAGAACAAATATTATTTGATATTCCTTGTATGTGATGACAGTTTACTTAATTTTAATACTACATTGAGTTTGTATTCGACATATATCATTTATTTATATGGTCATTTTTATCTTTGAGTAAAATAATTATATATTATTTATGTTGGATTAAAATGTAAAAGAGCATCTAGCATATAGTTGTATTGATAATATATAAAACTTTATTATGTTTTTCCTCGTGGAATTTTCTTCTTGATTTCATTACTAGTAAACAAAGGAGAGTTAAATTCAAAATTTTGAAGGCTTCCATAAACCAAACTAAAGAAAATCAAATTAATTATATATTCATATTCTCTATACATGTTCTAATTATATTCTCTATACATGTTCTAATTATATTTTTAATTGAAACTTTACATCTAACTCTTATTAAAATATCTTACATCTACATCTACTACATTTTATGCTACACATTTTATTAAAGATCTTACATATACTACACATTTTATGCTACATTACATATCAAAATATAAAATTCATGTCTAATGAATATATATAAAAATATAAAAATCACGTCTAATGAATATGTGTGTGTGTGTGTGTGTGTGTGTCTAATTCATATATCAAAATATAAAAATCATGTCTAATGAATATGTGTGTTGTGTGTGTGTGTGTGTGTGTGTGTGTGTCTAAAATCTCATGTAAACACATAGATATACATGTACATGATGAAAACGAGTACAACATGTATCATTGAAGTCTCCACCGTGCAGTAGGGTGAGTACCAGACCCCTCACTAGGCTCTATTGCACCCTACATTTATAAAAATAAATATACACATCATAAACTATATATAACATACCATATATTAAAATTTATAAGTGAAATTCTACAACAATTTCTTGATTAATTGAATAAATCATATAATAGAGATGTAATTGATTACCTCAGTATCTATCTGCGAGCAGATGTTGGGAGTATCTACACTATGTGTAGATCTTTGTCTCGTAGATCCCTATGAAACAAAATAAATTAAATGTAAGAAGTTGATAAACAATTTTTTTGAATAAAGTTCATTAATTTCACAAATTTCAATTTAGATTAAATATTAATTCTAAAACACAATAAAAATAGATATATCTCTACATGTATATACCTCCACAGAATGCTAAAATATATGGGACCACCAAAGTGACAATTGTCTAATACCGACGTGCGACCTCAACACCAGAAAATAACTCACCAAGTGAGCCAAGATGACTCAAGAATCTGAACATCAAGATCCATGTTGGGCTCATTCAAGATTTGTGTATATGTCATATACACAAATAGTGTTGGATACTCACTAGCATGTACTAGAGAAGAATCCTAAACACACAAGTAAACGTTTAATATTAATATTAATAAATTGTAAAGTAATAATGAAATAAAATAAATTTTAATTAAATTAAGGTTTAATTTTCACACACCAAAATAGAAATATGGTGAACATCGAGTGTGACGATTCCAGGAAGAGGAGGTCCAACTATAGCAGCTATAGTAGTACCTTGAATTGAATATGCATTAATGCTCTACTCTATAAAATCTAAAACCCCCAATAGTGGAATGTTTTAGTACCGTGTAATCACCTCATATGCATGCAAAAATTCAGTAGCCATGATACGTCCTAGTCAACATGTCTAAGTGGGATCTGTAACTACCTCGAAGTCATAAGAGGAAATCAAATGTGCATGATTGTATACCTCAAGACGTGCATCACCGCTAGTACTATGTCTCTCAAGGTATCGACCAACATGGTTAGAAGAGTTCAATTGGGTCTCATGAGAAATGCTCCCAATACCCTCTATAGAACCCTCATGGGAACTCATAATGATAGGCTATGTGACATCTTGAAATATTGCTAAGAAAGTTCATGGCCTCGCTACAATATTTCACATGTCAACAACTAGAGGATCTCCCTCTTGTTAATATTTATCCTTGTGGCTAATGGTCACGCCCTACCCATAATAACTAGGGATGTATAAATAGTTCACCTTTAGGTTTAGGTGAACCTCATTATATAGCATCAATATGAAATATAATGCTAATTGGTCATTATTCGGGAATTAGCCTTGAGAGGCCAAAAATCTAGGATAAATCAAGCATCACAAAGGGGACATGAACATTTGCTTACATAATATGCCCTTATTTTATTTTGGCCTGCATAACTACTCTAACATGACCTCTTAACGACTTCCTTATCAGGAAGTCATAATATAACCTCATTATATCCTACATCACTTGACACACTTGATTTTAATGAATCCATAAATGTGTTTAGTGACTCAGGATCAAAAGGGTTGTATGTTTTCAAGTTTGTTTCTATTTTTCAAAGATCAACCAATATGTTTTCACAATGGGTTTTATAGTGCCCAATTGTAGTCGGATCCTCAAGAATAGATTGCAATTTTGTTATCTCTAAATTGTTCCTCTCAAACAAATTAGTAGAGGAAGAAGCCATGAATATAAAAAAATGAAAGTAAAATTCAATTTAGAATACTTTTTTTGAAAATGTAAACCTAGGTAAATTGATAAAATTTCACATAAATTTTCATTTCTTTTCGAAAAAAAAAATAAAACATTTACTTTTACTACATGCTAAATTAAAATTCCTTAAAATATTATGTATATTTATGTTAAAATATACTTTATATTTTCATGATATATGATACATGCAAACTCCTAAGTACAGATAATGATTAAGGCTATATTATATATTTCCTATAAAAACCACTAGAAAATATAATACATGAATTATAACAAGACTATATACGCCTATTATTTTGAATATGCATTCTTCTTTATACATAATGATGAAAAATTTGAATATGCATTCTTCTTGATTCATAATGATGCAATATTTTATATGGGACTTTAGGGTGATCAACCCTCTTCCTATATTTTTCTAAAATATCATTCACATATGAATCAACTATTTTTCAGATGAGATTATAAAAAATTTAGTTAATGGAACTACAAAAGGTAACTCCAAAAAAATTGAAGGGCATGATGGCATAAGAGAGTATTATCCAAGATATTGGAAAGGATATTTTACTTTTTTCTTCCTTAAATATGTGAATTTTATTATATGTGAATTAAATATCTTCAATATATTGGTTGGTCTTCAATATAGTGCCTAGATGGTAATTTTATCCTCATAATGAATGGTCCATAGGTCATAAGGGAAGATAGGATCATTGGGATCTTAGGAAGGTCTTTGTTAAAATTCTAAAACTCACATCATGTAAATGAAAATGAATTCTTCTAGTTGCAAGAAAATTTGATACAGTTGTAAGAAAGAACCAATTTTACAAAAAAACAAATTGAGAACCAATTTTCCACAGAACTTGGGATCTAAAACATTTGGATATCATCCCTATTAATATTATATTAACATTTAAAGCCATATAGTTGGGGTTGTAGTATCATGTTTCCCCAATTTGAATATGGTGAGATTTGGTGAGGTGATTTCACAAAACACTGTTTGATTGGAATGAGACTAGGACAAGTGTTGTGTCAGAAAAAAATGCATCCCCACAAGTCCTCTCCATCTTGGGGTCTTCTTTTCTCAATAGATGAATTTATTTTCAAGTAAAAATGACCAATGTTCCCTTTAACATATTTTTTCATATTAATTCAGTCCACTTGAAACCCTTAAAAAAAATAAAAGTCTGCTCAAATTTCTTTTTGAAGGGGAAAAATGGGCTTTAGGGCATTTTATAAAATTAGTAGTACACTCTTATGTTGTTTCCTAATCTAATTTTATAATGTTCCATAAGAAAATAAGTTGGATCAAATGACATAAATAAATTTCTTGTTGATATAATTTTTACTACATTGGATGGAGAGCATGGTGTGTAGTTTAGACCAAGATAAACTTAATTGTAGATATAATTACAGATAAATGACAAGAATAATATGCTTATTAGGTTTTAGTTTTCTTTAAATGATTTTCTTGCATGATCCGGTCATGTTGACATGGAAAAGCATAAATGTAGAACCGAGACTGGTGTGGGTATATATATTAACTTGAATCAAGATTGTTCTATTCTAGGTAACAGTCAACAGTTGGTTGCTTAATTACATTTCTTTCAATGCAAAATGAACACTCTATTCAACTATAATATGTAGGAATTCTCTACTAGGTTCCTGAAAAGATCACAACATACTCGTGATGCCAAATGAACACCAAAATTTGTGAAGCCTGGTCATGATACAAGAGATTTAAGTAAAGGGGTAAATACTATGTAGGTAGTTTTGTTACCAACATTAAATGAAAAAACAATTTCGGATTGTTTGGGAGATACCTAGAGTTTCAAATTTTTAGTAGGAAGAACAAATTTTATGAAAAACAAAACACACCAACTATTTACAAAAACAAATTTTAACATACCGCTACGTTGGTCACTCTGGGATCTAGGATCGGGTGTGGTGGTCGATTTGTTGGTCTTTCTGAGCTATCTTCATGCAAAGGGAGGCGGGTGGAGGAAAAGTGAGAACCTCCGCACCACCAAAAATATATAACTTGGAGGTTTAGGAGAAGGGGTTCACTGTAAGGGGTGTTTGTGCAAACACTCATTTAGGAAAACCGCTTTCTATGCCATAAATGGCAATTCCGTGCACCGCATGGCACTTCAGTGAAGGGGTTCATGCAAAGGGGTTTTCACGTGAACCCGCCTAATTTCCAACCCCACCCAACCTCCCACTCAAGTTTTGGGACATAATATCATGTATTGACCCATGGGGTACGTGTTTCTTTTCAATTATCTTACACTTTGCATTATAGATAATAAGTCAAAAGATAATAAATTAAAGAATAGAGAGCATATATGTATACACATGTATTAATTAATTGGTTCATTTTTTCACACTCTGACATAATTAAAACAAAGGAAAAAAAAATGAGAAGAAACTTAGACATGTTTTATTGGTTAGAAACTGACAAAGACTAAAACATTCTTATTAGAGTTGTCTGCTATTTCTGCAAGATGTGAAAACTTGATTAAGTAGTCACAGTTTCTTCAAAGGAATATTTGCATTCATTAATACTCAACAAAGGAAAATTTATCACTCAATGTTTTAAATATCGAACACAAAGGTTTGTGTAATTATTCCAATAAATAATTTAATATTTATACTCTTGTATGCCTACAAAAATCACTATGAAAAAATGGCTATAGTAAGGATTTTAGAATTATGTCTAATATTGCAGAGTAAATTCTCACAGCATAATATTAAATTAATTACCAAAACACAACCATTAAGGATTGATCTAGTGTACGATAAAGAGAAGCAATAAACACAAAATTGTAGCAGAAAATATAACTCATCAATCAAAAATTCAAAATACTGAAATCAAAGCTCACAAGTGGACATATTTCATTCAGATCTTGAATTTATTAACTAGGGAGCATAAAAAATGATCTCAATTTTATCAATGGTTGTACATTACAACCACCTTGACACAAAAGTTTGGGAAACCAAAATCTATATGCATTTCATAAAAGAAACATACAATATTACAAGTATATCCTTTGAAATTTTTCAAGTAATAGAAAAAATTAACCCCCTTTTGTATGAGGACAGGGCCCCATACTTGTAAAATTTTGGAGAATTATTATGATTTGAATTCTCCCCCGAATATTTAGAGGATATCATCTTTACTTACAATGGAGGAATTAAATCTGGAATATTATTTTCTCAATGAAGATATCTGATTTTATGTTAATACTTTGGGATTGGTTCCATTCCTCTATTGCCACATGGGTAAAACCATTAATTGATACTTCTATGTGTGATTCTATTCTTTCCATCTTGTCAGAATGACCCAGGTATCCCGTCACCTTTTCCTCCTTCTAACATCACTCTTTGCATTAATTTGATTTCTCCCTTTTGTGAAAGTTATACCTTATGAAATGAGTAAATTATTGACAAACATTTTTGATTTAATGCTTCAACTCATGCCATTATCTTAATTGATTTGACATATACCTTTTTTGGAGGATATGTTTTAGGAAACAGATAATCATTGATATTTTCTTTAACTTAATGCCTCTTTTGGGTGAATTGCTGAATCAATCCAAAAACCATCTTTTGAAAGCTACCAATCTATTTCCCCTTTTTAAACCCATGTGAGTATCCGTAATTACTTTTGCATTAAATCCCAATATGATACTTTACACAATCACTTTGAAAAATCCATCCCTCCATACATTCTTATTGATTTTCCATACATTGCATCTTCCTTTTAGCATTCTAAGTGAAAATGATTTCATGTTAATTCTTCTTAAGAAATGGTGGATATAGAACTAGGATCCCGTCTAAAGGAGATTTCTTCATAAATAATGCACTCAATATTCAACATTTTTGGCCCAGATGAATATTTTGAGGATGTTATTCATGATTTAAGATCAAGTGGAAACTAAAATACCATTAACACCTGGTGTAGTGTGGGTAGCATTGATACGATGGTTTAACAAGATGACTCCCTTATTCTCTATTTTTTAGATTATGTATCATCATTTGTTCTATGAGGAGGACCACAAAATTCCTAAATTATTAAAGAATTTTAGGCTCCATTTTAGGATTTTCATTAGAAAAACATCATCAACATATCTCTGTTATTTTTTAATGAGGAATTGGCAAAGAAATAAATTCTAATTTTTGCATATGTGGTGCCTAATGATAATCCTGTAGAAGACATATCTTTAATCTCTCATAGAGTATTCGCAATAGAGCAAAGACTCACCCATCTTAAGAGAGCACCGATGGTATCTCTTTTTAAGACCTGAAGTGTCATTGCCTTTATCAAGAGATGTTGTAGTGCCCACATTTTTATAGCTCAGTTACTTGTTGTTTTCTTTGCTCATAGACATGTTTTGACAGAGATTTGCTATATCTTGGACATTATATTAGAGTTTTGATCTTATTAGACATGGGTGGAAATTTAAGCGTATAACGCCAATTTAGTTTAATTTCTATGTTGTCGCATTTTCATATGATGTCATGGATACTAATGGATATGATGTTGTTTTTGGAACATAATCATATTGATGGATACTTAGTTGTTGCATTTTGGGATTCTATGATTATATGTCACTCTATCATCTTGTCTAACTTTAGAGAATTGAGTATAATTGTGCACGTTGTCACATTTTGAATTGAGAGGATGTTAGACTAGTTTAGAACTCATTGATATCTTCATCGAATCATTGATTTATATTTTATCAGACGGGTACGATTAATGTGTGCAATGAGTGTGCAGTGACAGTTTACAGGAGAATGTGAGATTCAAGCCAACTACACAATCTTGCACAAGCAGCCCACGGGTTGAGTCGTAGCCATGTTCATTGTCCGAATACTTAATGTTGGAGATTATTATTTTGGGCACCATGAGTGACCCCAATTTTTGTAATGTATTGTGCCTTGAATTATTAATTTTGTTTAGGTAATTAGTTATGTTGTAAACTTGTTTTAGGAGTTAATAATCCCACTTTCATTAAAATTTTGATTTTGTTTAATGAGTCACTTAATCACAAGGGTTAGGGTCACATGTGAAACCCCTGGGTGGTCCCCACACCTCTACCCTTGTGTAAAAATGCAAAACCTGAAATTGGGTTATTTTGGGCATTTTGGGGACCCCTTTTTAGTTTAGAAGTTCCCCTAACATAAAAATGAGCCCTTGGACCCCACCTAATTGGTAGGGGCTTATTTCAAGGCTAGAGGGAGTTTTCCCTCCCTTTTTTCCTCTTGTTTTGTCACATACATGTAAGGGGTGTGGATTTGAGTGCTTGTTAAAAGTTGCAATAGTTTTGTCTTGTTAACATTTGGAGTCATTTGGGAGAAGAGGGCAAAAAGGCATTTTACCCTTTCTCTCTTTTGTTTTGGCATCTTTGACCTTGAGGGAGGAGAGGGGTGACACATGTCACCCCCTCATTTGTGTGGATTTTTCTTTCTTCTCTTCAAATTCTCCTTCATGGGAATTGAAGAGAACCTTTTGTTTTGGAGCTTTTTGCTTGGGGTGCTTGGGTGATTTGGAGCTAGAGATTGCTTGAGTCAAGGAGTGGAGAAATTTGAAGTTGGAAAGATTTTGGAGAGCTTTCTTTGAGGTAGGCTCTTATGTCTTATTGCATGTGTTGTATTCATCTTAGTTGTTAGATTGGCTACTTGAATTTGTTATTGTTGCATGTGGATTTTGGTTGTTGTTTACTTGTTTTACTCCCTCCATCATATGGCATGATGGAGTTTTGGAGTTTGTGGGGGAAGAGAGAGGGATTTTCCTCTCAATCCTCAAGGCTTGATGGACAAGCCTTGTAGGGTCTTATTGTTTTCCCCTCAAATGGTTGAGGTGGGGAAGTTGATTCATTTGGCTTGAATCTCCTTCCCCATTCTTGGTAAGGAAACCCCTTTTAGGGTTTGAAAATCCTTCCAAGAAGGACTTGGAGAAAGGGTGGAGGAATAAGGAGGAATTTTATGTAAATGGAGAAATAAGGAGGGTATGGATTATTTGGTTTTATGCAACTATTATTGGATTATAATTATTGGAGAACATCTCTCCTCTCTTCCCCATGTTGTTTTAGAGTTAGAACTTGGGTTCTTCTCTTCTCCCTTCCTTGTAAATTTTGGAGTCTTGTCTTATTTTTGTCTTAGTTTTGTGTGTATGTATCATTGTTAGTTCACCCTTCATCTTGTGCAAGTTGTGATTTTTGTCCTATTTCCCATGGGCTTGGGGGAGGGTAGCATGCATCCCAACCTTGGGAGAGGCATGTAATGATGCCTGTGGTTGGGTGACAAACAAGCTCTTTCTCCTTGATGGTTTTCTTGAAGGCATGAAGGTTGTATCTCAAGCTTAGAATCTCTTGTCATCTTTGTGCTCATTGTCTCCTTCACTTTGTTGGCACTTCTCTCTTTGTGACTCTAAGATATGGCTTTTCGAAGGGTATTCTTATTTTGTAAAGTATCCTCCTTGTGATTTGGAATCACTTATAAGATTGGTAGTCCTTTGTATTGAAGACTTTCTTTCAACCTTGGAAAGGAAGTTGTTGGATTGTTATCTTGTGTATTTAGCATGTATGTGATATGAAGTATTGAGTTGTTGAGAGATTGAGCAAAAGAAGAAATGTAAGATATTGTATTTCTTTAAAATACATCTACTAGAAGTAAATTTTTTTACATCTCTTTAACAAGCCTTGTTCTTGGAATTTTATCGACAAAAGGGATTGTTATTTAAAATGAAATCTATGTTCTATGGAGTTTATAGTTAAAATTGGAAGAAAAACCGTTATTATTTTAGAATGTACATCTCTTGGTAAACTATCATGGATTTAGAAAACAAAGTGAGACTAGTTTTAAAATTATTGCTACCACCATGTGCTTTATTTTTAAAATAAATAAATATACCTGGAATATGTGGTTTACTTAGGGTATTAAAAGAAAAAAAAATGAAAACACTCTCATTGAGCAATATGTTTCTCTAGTATTTTTTTATTTTGTTTTATTAGTAAATAAAAAGAAAGCAGATTTCTTTTTGTTCCTTCTCTTGTGTAGTCAAGAGATTAATTTTCTTTTAGTACATTTTAAAATAAAAGGGATAATTATACCTATTACTATTTTTTTTTACACATGTATAGCTTGAGCGTATATATTTAACCCATATAAATTTAAATGGATATTAGTTAATAATACCATATTGAATCCAATATATAATAATATTTATGTTTAAAAAAAATGACAATGGATATATATATATATATATAAACAATATATAATAATAAATTAGAATATGAAATAATAAACAAAACAAAACAAATTTTTTAAACGGCCATTTTTTTATGGATTGTGTATATTGTTTGGTGGGGAGGCAGCCCCGCCCCACTCAACTCCCAAGCGGCCCGCCCGCCATCGCCGCATCCGTCCACCACCACCGCATACTTTGCGTTGCGCCCTTTCCTCCAAAACCCCGCACCACTACGCCTCCCTCCATGCCTTCACCCACGCCACTCCTAACCTTCCTCACTCCTCCACGCAGCCGCCCCCACCGCTCCCCCCACCCCTTTTACACAATCCCCCGCAAAACACAAAATCCACCCCACCCTAAACAAGCCATATGTGTGTGTGTGTGTGTGTGTATATATATATATATATATATATATATATATATATATAATAAACAAATAAATAAAGAATAACAACAAATAAATAAAGAAATATATAAATATATATACATATATATATATATATATATTCTTCCATTTCAAAAATATATATACACAATAAGGGTTTACCAAAAAGGAGGCTCCATAGCTCTCCAAACAACCTACATGAAGAAACAAAGACCAAACCAAAACAAAATGAGAAAGAGAATAAAGAGAAAGAGAAGAAAATGGCCATTAGAGGATTAGGGCAAACTTTAGGGTTACTCCAAAATCTAGGGACAGATTTATTTGATCCTAGGGTTCAAATAAAACCCTACATACTTTTGAATATGAGTAATATTGTGGGATTAAACTTTTTGAATGGGGGATGAAATTTTAATTAAGAATGGGTAGTTATTTTCTCATGTAGGTGGATTTAGTCAATGAGATATATTATTTTTAATGTGTGAAAATTATTAGAAGCTAAATAAATTAATTAATTAGAAACAAATGTTTTAGCAATTTGGTTAAAATTATATCGTTAAGAATTTAATTACTTAATGAGAACGGTTAGGCAAAACATTAGTTCGCTCTTCAAAAAAAAATTACCAAATTTTTAGGTTTTATGGTGTCTCGAGGTGGGGCTTGACAGATGTAGATAGGGTGTACTCAATCCATCATGTGCAAGCTAGCTAATTTTTGTAGATGAACCCAACGTACCTGAATTTTCCCCTACGGCACAAGTTGATGTAGAGGTCCAAAAGAAATATTTCTGAAGTTGTATGTTATGGTTGTTATAAAAGGGTCATTATAAGTATAATTGTCCAGATAGAGCTTCTACATCCGGTAAAGGAGATAATGATAAAGGAAAAGCACTGTAAATTCTTTTGATGTAGTAGATAATAGCATAAATAATGAAGTAGATGTGTTTGTAACAAAAAGAAAGAAAGAAAAAGATAATCAAGATGGAAATGACCCTAAGAGGATGAAAGAAGAAACTAGTAAGAAACATAGGAGAAGAAAGTTGGGTGTGCAGGATTTTTGATTTCACGGGGGCAAGGATCATACTCCATCTTGGAAAATCTGGTCCAAAAGGCCTCGCAAATATTACATATGGTCAACTCTTGGCTATGTCTTCGAGAAGAGGCGGGAGCTGCAAAGTGGACTTAATGCTCGACAAAGAAAGGAGGTTGAGGTCCCTGTTTGGGAGGCAGAGGCGGATCCCTATGCTCCACAAGCTGAGGTATTATGTAATGGTATTTCAATTCATGATGTCTTAGTTGATGGAGGTGCTGTAGTTAATGTAATGACCGAGTCTCAGAATGAATATGTTGGGTTTAAAAATTGATCACCCTTCAACACTTATGTTAAGGTCATTAAATAAAGGAAAAACTAAACTAGAAGGTGTAGTTTCAAATGTGACAATATCTGTTATGGGTGTTGTATGTGTGGTAGACTTTAAGTGATGAAAAATGGTATCTGTACAAGCACCCAATGTTCTTTGGGAAGACCATGGCTAAGGAGAGTTCATGCAAGAAACTACTAGAATGAAGGTTTCATGACACTTGGACGTGGTAGAGAGAGGGTGAAAATAAACGTGATCCCTTGGCATCATAAGGCAGAACTTGTTGATTTAAGTGATGAAACTGATGATTGGACATCCTCTGATTACTCTAGTACCAGTGAAGTGGACACTGAAGATGAAGAAAGTGGGGTTGATGTTTCAATCATGGATATCCTTCAAGTTACACCAACTCATGACCCCATAAAATTATCTAAAGAATAAGTTGATGATCGTCTCCAACAAATAAAGATTGGTGATGTTGTGATGGAGAGTGAGAAGGAATCCTACCTCCAGCTCTTTCGAAGGTACATACACCTATTCACTTTTGATTACAAGGAACTTCGTCAAGTAAGTTGGGTAGAACATTCTATTGAGCTGGTAGATGGTGCTAAGCCCATAAAGCAAATGCCATATAGAATGAATCCTAATTTTTCCAAGATTGTAAAAGAAGAAATAGATAAGTTGCTTGATGCAGGATTCATATTTGCTGTGGAGAATTCAGAATGGGTTTCTCCCATTGTGATCTCAATAAAAAAGAATGGGAAGCTACGCATTTGTGTTGATTACAGGAAGCTCAATAAGGAAACAAAGAAGGATCATTACCCTCTTCCATTTTCAGATCAGATCTTGGACGAAGTAGCTGGCCAGGAGTGCTATAGTTTTGCTAATGGATATAGTGGCTACAATCAAGCTCGTATAGTAGAGAAAGATCACCAAGACCACGTTCACCACTCCTTGGGGAACGTTTGCCTATAAAGTTATGCCTTTTGGGTTGTGTAATGCTCCAAAGACAACATTCCAAAGATTTGATGAATAGGGTGTTCAAACCCTACATTGGGACCTTCATCGAGTATTTTTGGATGATTTTTACATCTATGGGAGCAAGTTAGACCACCGCACTGAGATGGAGATAGCATTTCAAAGGTTAGATGAAGCACAAGCCTCACTAAACCCTACAAAATGTGTCTTTGGATGTTCTAAAGGTGTTTTGTTAGGGCATGTTGTATCCAGAGATGGTATTGTATCGATCCTAATAAAGTTTCAAAATCAAAGATTTACCATTTCCTATGAATAGAAGTAAGTTGAGATCATTTTTAGGCCATGTGGGTTACTCTAGAAGGTTCATCAAGAATTTCTCAAAGATTACACAGCCACTAACCAAGTTCTTGAAGAAGGATGTTACTTATGAACCAGGAAATAAGGCGCATGAAGATTTTGGACAATCGAAGGAAGTCCTGGTGTATTCACCTATTTTGAAGAATCCAGATTGGAGCAAGCCATTCATTGTGTACACTGATGCCTCAGATGCAGCACTAGGAAGTACTTTGAGCCAAAAGGATGAAAATGGGAATGAACATCCAATTTACTTTGGGAGGCACAAATGAGCTTTGAGGTAAATTATACTCAGAATGAAAAAGAGGCTCTAGCTATCATTTTTTCAGTAAAGAAGTCTAGAAATTACTTGCTACGGCAAAAATTTCTAGTCAGTATGCATCATCGTGCTCTAAAATATATTGTAAATAAGCCTAACCCATCGGGGAGGATAGCAAGATGGATAATTTTGCTACAAGAATTTGAATTTGATATTATAGATAGGCCAGAAAGAAGCATGTCAATGCAAATGCACTCTCTCGAGCCTATGATAGTTTAGGATCATCTTGTGATGATGATGATTTCCGATGCAACATTGTTATCCCTCGACACAATCCCCTAGTGAATACGTAGATATTTGGAATTATCCGAATGAATGCAAGTTTCTAATGGTGCCAATGCAAAGACTAAGAAAAAGATTACTCAAAGCCGGTCGTCCATATTCTATTCTCGCATGGAGTATTATTTCGAATAGGACGATGGACAAGATACAAGAGGGCAAAGTTGGACGTGATCAAGGGAAGGAACTGCTAGAAGAATTCCACAATGGTACATGTGGAGGGCACTTCTCTGGACAACTTACAAAGAAGAAGGATCTTGATGCGAGTTATCACCGGGCCACTCTTTTTAAAATTGTTATAATTATTGTAAGACATGTGATATTTGTCAAACACATGGTAACCATAAGACTTCATCAGCTCCATTATGCCCTATTCTTCCACTTGGTCCCTTTGAAAAGTGGGGAATAGACATCAGAGGTCCACTTCCAACTACCTCATGCCAAAATAAGTATATTGTAGTTGCCATGCATTATTTAACCAAGTGAGTTGAAGCTAGGCCATTGAAAACAACTTCCATGGATGAAGTGGCAAGGTTCATATATGAACGCATTGTCACCGATTTGGTTGTCCATTAGAAATTGTAATGATCAAGGAAGCCACTTCATTAATGAGGTAGTAGCCCTAGTCAATAAATTTTCTATTAAGCACGGGAAGGCAACAACATACAAGCCAAGCACAAATGGACAGTGGAACGAACAAATTTTGTGTTGTGTCAAATTCTAGCAAAAGATGCAGCCTTGCAGTACATAAGTGGGATAAAAGGATTCATGCGGCAAAGATTGTGGGCATATAGGGCAACATCAAAGTCAGCAACAGGATACTCCCCATTTTAGTTGGCCTATGGCATTGATCCGCTTCTTCCTATTGATTTCGATATTCCCACCGTGAGAGTTATGAAAAATGAAAGGATGGATGAAAGTGATTCAAGAAAAGAAAGGTTGGTACATCTTCATTTTCTAGAGGAAATGAGGGAAATAAGCAAAGGATACAAGCCATAAGAAGAAAATGAAAGCGAAGGAATACTTTGATCAAAAGATCCGGTGGTCTCCATTTCATGTGAATGACTTGGTTCTAGTATATGATTCCAGATACAAAAGAAGACAGAGAAAATTTCTTCCAAAATGGATGGGGTCCTACAAAATAAAGAGCATGTGCATGAAAATGGTACATGCCGACTAGAGGAATTGGATGGCGCTCCCATTACGAAATGGGTCAACCACGACAAGTTGAAGATTTTCCAAGCACTCAGAATAGTCTACTCCGAGGACGAGTAGAAGCTAGGAAGGGGGAAGATGTCGACACTAAAATTTTTCTCCGTAATTTCTATTTCATTAATGTATGTATTAGGAATAGGATGTTGTTAAGTATAATTAGTAGTAGCATCTGATAGAAGATAACGGCGCCATCAAGACGGTGCCACCAATAATGTGGAGTACGGTAACAGTCAAAGTATAATAGGAATGTTGTAAAAAGTAAATATTTGTTGTAAGTGGTCCGGTAATGTTAAAATGTCAAAGTTTGGGTAATTAGAGAAGTAGGGTCTACATGATTAGGAATTAGAAATATTATATTGGTAATAAAGACAAGGAGTGAGGTCATAAATATTTTGTGTATTTTATTTGTAAAAAGTCTAAAAATGTGGAACCCATGTAAAATGATAAGGTTTATCTTATCTTAAGATAAGCTTACATGTACGAGATAAGAGTTAAGGTATGGAATATGATTTGTCGAGTGGATTTCTTATCCTATCTTAGAGATAAGATGGATAAGCCCGGAAGTTCTATAAATAGAGAGGCCCCCCTCATTTAGCATAGAAGGAAGTAGTGAGAAATATTGTAGGAAGTGTGCGAAGGAAGCCATCGGTTTAAAGGTGTGTTAAAGAAGCCATTAAGAGGTGTAATTGTAAAGTTTCTCCCATAGTCTTGGTGAAAGGCAAGTGAAGTCAATAACACTTGAAGTACCTCATGGGTGAGATTGTAACAATTTCATGTTAATATTATAATTTACTTTGATATTTCAGATTTGTCATCATTCTGTCTTATCATAGTCGATGGTATTCTTGTGTTATGTTGTTGTTTTGTTTCCAGATTACATCCACCAAACTAAAGGTTGTGCATTAGTAAATAATCATAGCACGAGGAGTTCCCGGTGAATAATTATCATAGTGTCGGATTGGTGATGACAAAGATCGCCCTTATCAATGAAAGATTTAAATTAGCCTCCTTCTAAATTTCATATATTAGAATTTCATATTCTTGTTTATTTGAAAATTTTAGGTTATTATTTTAGATATTGTGAAATATTAACGTAATGTTAGTAGACTTAAATGAGTACAAGTATTCATGGAATGATTAAAATGGTGGATCAGTTTATATCAAAGAAGTGTTACCATTCCATGTCATGGATGTGTGACACAGTCCTTAAAATTGCTTGAAGGAGAAAGGCATAGAGCAATCATATTGGACACTGTCAAAGAATAAAATTCCAAGGTATTTTTTCAACACGGATTCTCTCTCAGGAATAAATTGAAATTGTGTTGGTTTTTTAATTCATCCCTTGATTCATTGGTTCAAGGAATTCATTTGATTGTGAGTATCTATGTCAAACTCTATCACCCATTCATATTTCCTTTTCTCTAGATTCTTCAAGGCATTTAGATGTATTAGAAATTGGTCAAGTGTATATATACTAATGTCGCTAGGAGGAGAAATATCTTGATTGGAGTGCGGTGTTATATTTCTTTGGATATTAATTTTACCTCCCGAGTGACACAAATATAAGAAAGGTATCACAGTTATTTTGTCTCGAGATCAGTATTGTTGTACAAAAGATTCAGATTTATGTTCAATTCTCATATTGGCATATTTGTATCCATCCACAACTTCTCTATATCTATCACTTCTTATGTGCATCAAGATTCCCATATATTGAATTACACTCAACATATGTTTAGGAATTCTACATAGTATGCTTCACATCATAACAAGCTCAATATTGCATTAATAGTGAGCACGCGGTTTCAAAAGGTGTATTGTTTTTATTTATTCATCAAATATTCCTCGTGGTTATTTTAATAGTTTTTCTATTTATATAAACTTTTTGAAGTTTAAATGGCCTAAAGTCTAAATATTGTGATTCATGTTGTTTTTGTGTTATAAGTCCATACCAAGTGTTATTTCAAGTAAGTTCTCAAAAATAAAAAAAAGTGACATTATAAAGTCATTTTGTTTGTAGAGTCCAAATAAAGTATTTGTGTCTCTTAGGATTCATAGTATAAAAAGTAATTAAATATTAGTTTTTAGTCACTTTAAAATATTGTATCATCAAAATCATCATCTCATCATTAAGATTCAAACTAGTCATGTCTATTATCAATAATGTCTTGTCAAAAGTGTGAAAAATTAAAAAAATTGCCTTATGGACGCATTTTCAAAGTGTTACCCGAAGTCCGAAAAATAAATTGTTTCACATTTTAGGAGGGAATATATAATAAACAATGTGGAAATAATTGAGCTTCATATATTTATTTAGTGAGTAAGAGAAAATTTACTAGAGGATGGAGGCATAGAAGGATGGAGTTCAATCAGCGACCTCTCATAATTTACCAATGATGGGGCCACTTCAAGTGTGGTGACATCTTTACGGTGTGAGTATTTTCTTTTATTTTTTGCATTGTGCTTCTTTTCAGAGTTCATGTTTTGTATGATTCTGGATTATGGAAAAAGAGTTGTGTTGGAGCACAGATGAATTTCAGTGATCCTCTAATTTATATGATCCTCTGACTCCTGTACTTCATTAGAATATGGTCTGTTTGTGAATACATTCACTTGTAATGGTGACCATGTGCAACAAGATCCGGTTAGTTGTATGTCTTCGATACAGTTTGCTTCTCATTTTTGTGTGTGGAAATTTCACATTGTGGGGGTAACATGACAGCAATGTTCCATTTCCATTCTGCACCCAAAACAAATAAATTCAAAGGAAACTTCAAGTGGCAGTGGCAGTTTCCTATGTTGTTCAAGATTGAGTGGCAGTGATCGACAACAATGGCTGCAATAAAAACATTACAATTATTATAAGAAGTAATGTGAAATATTTCTAGTATTTATTATATTGTTTATTTTTGTAATAAGCAAGTTGTGATTCCTATATACTTCCCTATTCTACAAGCATAGTGGAAAAAAAATCACCAAATTAATTCAGTTCATGGATCTTAAAAGGTTTTGTGGGAGGATCCAGAAAACCACACGAGGTGGACATTTGATACTATCTTTTCATGTTAAGGTTTTTGGTAATGTTCTTTAAAACCACCTTTGAAGGAGAGAGCCTTTATTTTGATCAAGATCATGAGTCATATTATAGGACATGTTTCACAGGTGTGATCATATTGCAATTTAGTGTATGGATGTTTTCACTGTGTTCACACTAAGGGGGGGAATGTTAGAAATTTACTTAAGTTAGTGCTCCACATTAATATTAGTGGAATTATATTATTGTAATATAATTAAATAAGGTTGTTTATGGTTATTGCATGAATAGTGTTGGTTGAAACCACTCACACAATTAGGTTGATTTGTTTGTAACTCTCCTTGTTTATAGGAATACATATTCCTATATAATATGTAATTGATAAAAGAAATAAATATATGAATATTATTACTCTATTACATTTATGAAAATATGCTTGTTCATCTTCAGAATGGGTGTCCTCTTATAGGTGAAAATTGGATTTGATTAAGATCTTGGAAGGCTCCAAAGTAGACATTAAAGAACTCATGAAAATGGATATGTCTCGTGACCTTGCAGGGGATATCCAATATTTTTAAGGGGCTCAAGACCTCAAAGAGTTTGATTTTAGAAAGAAGTTGTTAATTCGGATTCCCTCCTCTATGGAGGAATGTGTAACCATAAATTGAAAATGTATCGCTTTTACAAAAACATCCTTTTGTGTAAGTAGACTAAAAATTTATGTGAATTTCTAGGGTTATGGCCCCTATAAAATCCCCATTTTTTTTTTTGCAAACACAAATAATACATAACATTTCAATATGCTTCATATATGGCTTTCATTTAACTATTTCACTATCAGTATTTTTGAATTAACATTTTAATATTTTATGCTTTGGAAAATACAAAATTTGGAAAGTACAAAAAGTAAGAAAAATCTAAAGAAGAAGAGAGAGTTTTAGGAACAAGCCTATATTTGATCAAGCATAGTGACATCATCTTATTATGATTTTTTTGTCTTCTCTATTTATGCATCATATCTTTGGAACATCTAAACAATGTACTCTTCATCAGGTCCAACATGAAACATGAATATCAGTACTTGTTCCTTTATAATTTCATCAAACTTATTCATTGCACCTTTTTTCTTTTCACCCTTTTTTGACAGTTTAGTCAATTTTTGTTCCAAGAGAAAACAAATATAAATGGTGTCATAACTAAAACTTGAAGAGACAACATTTGGTTCTCCATTAATGTATTGGTGAAAGGATTGTATCAAGTTTTTGGTACCCAAATCTCCATAAGTGATCTTGCCTTGTATTGATATTATTTCCCCAAGTCTTTTATCAAGATCATCAATGTATTCTACAATCCTCTCTTTTTCTCGGGTGGGCTTATCGCTTATTTGATTTAGGGTTTTAACCCTTAGTTTGATGGATCCTTCATATGTATGCTGCATTATTCTTTCTTAAGGGGGACAATCCCTTATCTTTCCACCAATTGATTATCTAATTGATTTATTGCTTCAAGTTTGGGAAGGATTCCTTCCCAATAGTAAAAATTTCCCCACATTTTCCATCTTGATCCTTGTCATCACTCAATTGTTTAGAAAATTGGTTGTATGTTTTTAGAATATCCTCTATGATCTTTCTCCCTTTCTTGGATAATTCTTCTTTCCATTTGGCTACAACATCAAAAATAAATTTGACTTTTCAGTTGCACTTAAGGATTGTGGTGTTCCTCTTGTACTTCCATAAATGGTTATATCCACTTTAGTACATAAGCTAAAAATGCTTAAAAATTTTCCCTAAATAGCTTTTTAGTTTCCTTATCTTTGTCAATATTCTAGATAAGGCCTCCAAGATCCATTGTAGCCTCTTTCTTAAGGTTCTTTGTATTTGGATTTCCTAGTTGAATATGTGTGAATTGGTAGTCACTCATCAGAACCTCGTCTTTAATTTAATTCCTTGTGGGGTAGAAACTTCCAATGTTCTGTATCATTTTTTATCAACATGGGTTGTTGACAACATCTTATCCCTTTTGGGAGCCCTTGTGGGTTTTGAAAAAATAATATTTTTAATGTCAATGGTATCTACTTTAGCCACCACCTTCTCTTTACTTGGGAGGAGTGTTCCCAACCACCCTTTTATGGGGACATTTCCCCCTTCTAGTACTTTTTATGTAGGTTGTGGTGTCCTTGAAACTTGAGGTGATTTTGAAACTATCATTTACATTTGTGGGACTTTAGTTGTTAATGTAAGTTATTTTAGTTCAACATGAAGCACACTCATTCCTTCCCACTCTACTTTTCAATCTCTATCTCCTTCGTCACCACTATTGTGTTGGTTAATTATAGGGCCTTACCATTATGTAGTGTATCTTTCTTTCCCTCAACTAATTTTGGACTTATGACTTTCTGGGTAGCCTCTCTCAATGCTTCCTTTACAGGGTTTGCAATGTTACATGGTTTCTCTATCACCGTAATAGTTATCTCAGAGGGAAAAATGAGAACCGATGTCAAAAAAATGCACCACAATGCAGTTGCACTTTGATGGTAACATCAAGCTCCAACACAATAAGCAAGATTCAAAACAATGGAATGAAAATGCAAGTAAGAAAACAAGTATGCTCATACTCATAGATCAAAAAAGGAAGTACAAATAGGGGTGTTGTGTAACCCCCATGCCTAAACAAGGAAAGAGAATCAATGACGCCACTGACACATATGACGTGATTGACGCATATGATGCCACTAAAGGAGGAGTTACAATTCCAAATAAGGAATGTAACTCCTATGACACATTGACACAAATGACAATGATAGATTCTATGACAAAATCTGCCACTTGTCATTTGACTTCCTAAGACCTATGACTCTCGTAAGGTGAGATGACTCACCAGGTGATGTGGATGATGACTAGACATGTCACACACACCAACACCCCCTTCATCAAAGCCGAGGAAGAGGTCATGGTAAGCTAGAACAGAAAAGAAGACTCCCCTAGACAACTAAGAAAGATGTGTCAATGGGGCCCGAAACTAAAGGCCTGATAAGGTGCCCATATACAAACAACATATTTTTGGAAAGAAGAAGAGGAGAAGAAGGAGGACTATATAGCCCGAAGAAGATGGGTGGCTGCAGCAGACCTCACCCCAAGAAGAGACCGTAAGTGAAGAAACTTCACCTCAGTGAAGGGCTTGGTGAATATGTCTGCAACCTGATCAGTTGTCTGAACATATTGTATGTCGATGATGTTTTCATGTATCATCTCCCGTATGAAGTGCATGTGAATCTCAATGTGCTTCATCTATTGATGTTGAACTGGATTTCTACAAATCAAGATGGTGCTCATGTTGTCACAGTAGATGATGGTAGGCCACCGAAAGTGGATGCCAAACTCTGTCAAGATACCCTGTAACCAAACAACTTTTTTGGCAAGCATTAACTACTCCTCTTGTATTCTGCTTTTGTTGATGATATGGAAATGGTGTTCTACTTCTTGCTGGACCAACTGACAGGACTTGAACCAAGAGTGAAACTGTATCCTGAGGTAGACTTTCGATGATCTAGATCACCGCCCAATCTGAGTTTGTAAATCCAACCAAGTCAATCTCAATCCCTCCTAAGTAATGAATCCCATCTGTGTGAGTGCCACAAACATAGTGAAGGATCCACTTTTCTGCTTTTAAATGCAACTCATGAGGCTCCTGCATAAATCTGGACACGATCCGATAGCATACGAAAGATCTAGCCGAGTGTGAGTAAGGTAGATCAAGCTCCCCACCAACTGCCGATAAAGGGTACCGTCAACCAAGGGGGAAGAGCAATCAGAAACCAACTTGACCAAAAAGAAAAGGAGTAGGTGAGGACTTGCAATCAGACATGTGAAACCGAGCAAGAAAATCAAGAGAGTACTTAGGCTACGAGATCATAATTCCCGAGTCAGATTGTGAAATCTGGATCCCAAGAAAGTAATGAAGCAATCCTAAGTCAGACATGGAGAACTTGTTGGCCAAGGAGATCTTCACATAATCAATGATAGAGGAAGAGCTACCCGTGATCAACAAGTCATCAACATAGAGAACAAGAATAAGCATGGAGTCATCCCGCCCATAGAATATACACATTTGGGTCAAAGTGACACCGAGTGAACCCTGATGCAAGTAAAAGGAGTCCATCTTGGCATACCAAGCCCGAGGGGCTTGTTTAAGGCCATAGAGAGACTTCTTTAACTTGAAAATGAGGGATGGATCATGGACATAACCCGGAGGTTGTTCCATATAGATCTCTTCCTCTAGGTCCCCATGAAGGAAGGCACTCTTAACGTCCATCTGGTGGACTTCCCATCTGTTAGTGGCGTATGATGGCAAGGGTTAGTTGAATGGAAGTCATCTTCACAACCGAGCAAAGGTTTCGAGTAATCAACCCCAGCTACCTGGGAGAAACCCTTAGCTACAAGTCGCACTTTATACTTCTCGACTTCTCCATTGGCTCCATACTTTGTTCGATATATCCACCTACACCGAATGAATTTTCTTCCTTTCGAAGAGGGGTAAGATCCCAAGTGTCATTCTTTATGAGTGAGGAATACTCCTCATCCATAGAAAAATCCCACTCAAGAATCCTAGAAGCTTCTTGGAAAGATGGTGGATCAGAATCCAGAGGTGAGGAAGGAGTGGGGTCAATGAAACTCGAGTGAGTACGTCTCTCATCGAAGGATCTCCAACTAAATCTCCAGCACTCTATAAATTTTTCCTGGCCCAAAGAGGTCCCAGAAGGTTCAAGCTCAGAGTCGGAAGATTCTTCACTCGAGTGAGAAGGGACATAGTCCTCATCATCACTCACTACTGTCGAATCAGAAGACTCAAAAGTTTGAGGATCGGGAGGAGTAGGGAGAGGAGGAACTCACTCAACAACATCATCATCTGATGAGTTAGAATCTAAATTAGTGGGAAAAATAACCTCAATGGAAGTCAAAGTCAAGGATGACTCATCAAACTTCACACTCCTCTCAATATAGAGCTCATGGGTAGTAGGGTTCAACAATCGATATCCCTTCATGCCATCAGGATACCCGACAAAGATACAAGGTTTGGATTGTGGATCCAATGCCTTGTGTTTCTTCTTGGGAATCGAGCCATAGCCTTGGATCTGAAGACTCGAAAGTGCTCAACATCAGGCTTGTGTCCAAACTAGGCTTCAAAGGGTGTCATCCCTCTTACTACCTTGTGTGGAACATGATTCTGAATGTAACAAGCACAATTCACTGCTTCATCCCAATACTATAGAGGAAGGGACTTTGAGTGAACCATACAAGTGGCCATCTCCTTTAAAGTTTGGTTCTTTCTTTCTACAACTCCATTTTGGGAAGGGTTGTAAGCAACTGTACGCTGCAAAGCAATCCCCTCAGAAGTGTAAGAAATCCTCAAACCTATTGCTCACATACTCGCCTCCATTGTTGGTTTGAAGAACCTTGATAGATCGTTCCGCTTGTTTCTCAGCAAGAGCCTTAAAGTTTTGAAAATTCTCAAAGACTTCAGACTTAAGCTTAAGAAAATATACCCAAGTATAACACGAAAATTCATCAATGAAGGTTAGTATGTATAGAGATCTAGTGAAAGAAGGAGATGGAAAGGGGCCAGAAACATCACTATGAACAAGATCCAAGGGATGAGTAGCTCTCTAGGATTTTCCTTATCAAATTTTTTTTTATAGGGTGCTTTCCGAGGGTGCACCCTCACAAAGACCTTTAGAAAACTTAACTCGGGGTAACCCATTGACCATTTCATTTTGGCTCAATTTTTCAAGGTAATGATAATTAAGATGCCCAAAACGCTCATGCCATAGCTTGTTAACCTCATTCACATGAGTAAGCAAGGCATTGGGTGTCAAATTAGAAGAGAAGTGGGAGAAGGTATACAACCGTGAATGGTGATCCACCTTTCCCTCAGCCACAGTGCAGTCAGAGTTAAGCTCATGAATAATCACCAAGTTAGGACCAAATTCCACTCACATTCCTTCACCAAGGTGGGTGATTTGGTAAACCGATAGGAGATTGGTAGAGAGATTGGGAACACTCAACACTTGGTTAAATGTTCCACCTTCTATCTCTACCGATCCACTACTGAAACCGACACATGAGTGTCATCACCCAACGTGATTTGGGACATGCCACATGGTTCAATGCTAGAGAATTCAACCTCTGAAGAAGCCATGTGGTGTGAGGCACCGAGAATCAATAATCCAAGTTGATGATGGAGCTGATCTAGCTACGAGGGCCTTACCTTTCTTCTTTTCATTTTTAGACTCCTTTGCATTAGAAGACTCGCCCTTCTGAGCATTTTTTTTAATGGATTCAGGAACACTTATTTTATTCTTCTCAAGT
The DNA here is from genome assembly GCA_018340775.1 of Taxus wallichiana var. yunnanensis. Classification (NCBI taxonomy): domain Eukaryota; kingdom Viridiplantae; phylum Streptophyta; class Pinopsida; order Cupressales; family Taxaceae; genus Taxus; species Taxus wallichiana. Next base: position 424,556,365 of record CM031238.1, on the reverse strand, counting down.
AAATGAGTTAAGTGATCAATTTGTTTCTAAAAACAATGATGCTCATCATGGCTAGACTTCTTACAATAGGATCATTTATACTTTTCCTTCTTCGCTTTAGGCTCAGAAGTCGAAGTGTTAGTGTTGGGCTTAGCTAGGGGTTGGTTGGTCTTGGTTTCTTTCTTAGGTTGGTCCTTTTTTCTTTCTTCTTTTCATTTTTCTTGCCCTTATTCACCACAAGGGCATGTGACTTGGATTTTAGAGTCCCCATTTGAATGATTTTGTCCTATTCTCGAATGAGTTGGGATGAAAAACTGTCAAAGGAGGGCATTGTCCAAGCACTACCCAAGGCGGCTTTCATGGCATGGAAAGTTGAAACGAAGACAGAGTATTCAGGACCTAGTTTAGAAAGAATCGACAAGATCAATTGAGAGTCTTTCTTTTCCACTTTACATTCCTTTAGAAGTAGTCTAGTGTGGACAAACTTTGAGAAGAAGGCCTGCAGGTTTTCAAAGTCACTAGGATTTAACCCTAGTAGTTCATTCTCCAACTCATGCGCTCTCATGTCATCTTGCTTCCCAAACATATCATCGAGCATTTTCCACGCTTTATCAGGTGTCGAGGAAGTTTTGATGTGGAAGAGCAAGTCGGGAGAGACAAACATACAAAGAAGACCTAAGGCTTCATCACAATGGTTGAACCACTTAGATTTTTGGGTTCATCATTAGGTTTGGTCTCTAACCCCATGGTGACACAAAGTATAACCCTTTACTTCACAAAACCAATATAATTTTAGATTTCCATTCAAAGAAGTTAAAAGGTGTGAGCACTGGTACTTTAGAGATATCCATAATGAAGAGATAGAACCAAAGGATGTAGAAGGAAGGAGAGAGAAAAGAAACAACCACCCAGAACAATATCACACCCCCCAAGTTTGGCACTTTATAGTTCAGTGCGTTGATTACAAATAGATGCGACTATGTGCCAAGAACAATCTATCACTCACCTTGCAATCAGCATAATAACGTGCAATGGTGGAGACAACAATCAAGGTTCGTAGGGCGCAAAGCAGATCGACACTGCAAGAAAGCACAAGAATGAGAGGAAACAAGAAGGGGAAGAGAAAGCCTTGTGAGAAATAGCATCTCACATCACACAAAATAATCCCTTTGCTGTAAGACTGTGGTGGATGTGCTCACAAGTCCACAAGAAAAAAAGGGATAGAACAAAGCTCAAGAAAAAAATGAGCTGAATTAAGCAATACAAAGACACCCCCAGAATGCGGCACTTTATAAAAATAGTGTGTTTACAAAACTGATAATCCCATCAACTAGAGTGCAAAAAAACATGCAACTTTGACTAAAGAAGTGCTCAAAATCGAGCAACGAGTCAAAAGTTATAGCAAAAACCAATTCCCGCAATTGATGGAAAAATGCTAATAAGCCTGCAAATGGATTAAAAAGTTCCCTAAATGCATGCAAATGGTATCGTATGTATGCTCGTTGAAACAACACAAAATTTGAGATAGGGTTTGTTTTATATTACAAGGGGAATTAGCCTCCCACCAATCCCGAACCTCACCCTCCGTCTTTGACACTCGAAGGAAGGTTAATAATACAAGCCAAAACACCCAAAATTTTACAATGCCAAAAAGATTTACACCCTTTAAAATATTTAAAAGGTGATTATTTTAGCAGTAATCAATTTTAATATCCTTGTCTTGATGATTTAATGTGACCATGCAAATTTAAACGTTGAGGGAGAGGTGAAGCCGCTTTTTAAGGTAGAGCCACATGGAGGAACCGGTGCCAGTGTGCAGAGGAAGAATGAGTGGTCAAAGGCATGATAAAGACCAAAAAAATTACAGAGGTTCCAAAGTATGGAAGCCCACATGGAGGGAATTCCTAGGAGAAAGCGGCTGAAGCTATCAGAGAGTAGACCGAACCATCCTCGGATTTAGGTCAAGTTGTTTTTAAATGGGCCATAGGTACAAGAATGGAAGTTGAGCTCGGAGGAACGGCCACAAGTGAGGTCTAGCTGTGAGAGAAAAAGTTGGCTTCAAACCATGGTAGGAACCAAACGTCCAAACAACCACACCACGCAGTCTAAAAATAATAGAAGCACAGAGATCAAAGCCGATAACCAAGAATGTCCAAAGAAGAAAGGAACTCGAGCTTCAAAAAAAGTGCAGGTTCAATGCCCATGAGGGACCCAATAAAAAAATGAGTTTGAACAAATCCAAACAACCACGTTTAGACTGCAAGCATGCCCGAGTCCAAGTAATGGAGAGTAACCAAAAAATGAGCTGATCATGGGATATGCACAGTCTGAGCTCAACAAAAATGACCTCCAAAGGAAAACCCGAGTTAAACCACCACGTCCACACCAAAAAAGTGCAGAAGAAAGGAGCAAAAAATGAGCCTCCAAGTCAAAAAAATGCATGAGCAAGAGCATTCAACATGAGCCAAAGCACGAACAACCCCTAGACTGTGCAAATAGCGAACAGCACCATGGGAGAAGAGCAAGCTTGCACACAAGCACAAAACCCCAAAAACAAACTCCAAGAGTAAACTGTTAAGTAGATTATCATGATTCCAAAGTAATAATCAAAAACTTGCACGAGGAACGATTAAAAAATGAAACCAAAGTAATAAACAACTAATAATCGAAGAGTACATGTTTACCAAAACCAGCTCTAATACCATGAAAGAGGGAAAAAATGAGAATCGATGTCGAAAACAATGCACCACAACGCAGTTGCACTCGATGGTAACATCAAGCTCCAACACAATAAGCAAGATTCGAAACAATGGAATGAAAATGCAAGTAAGAAAACAGGTCTACTCATACTCATAGATTGAAAAAAGGAAGTACAAATAGGGTTGTTGTGTAACCCCCATGCCTAAACAAGAAAAGAGAATCAATGATGTCACTGATGCATATGACGTGACTAACGCATATGATGCCACTAAAGGAGGATTTACAATTCCAATTAAGGAATGTAAATCCTATGACGCATTGACGCAAATGACAATGACTGATTCTATGACAGAATCTGCCACTTGTCATTTGACTTCCTAAGACCTATGCCTCTCGCAAGGTGAGATGACTCACCAGGTGATGTGGAGGATGACTAGACATGTCACACACACACCAACATTCAATTCCAACTTGCACATCTTGGATTGTTATAATTTTCTCACCATCTTGGGGTTTTGGAATTTCTAATAGTTGGGTTTCCATTAAAGAAATTTTTTCTTATTTTATTGCTATCAATCCCAGTAATAGATCGTTGAACCCCATTACATGTGTCTCTTCTCTTTCATCCACATTTATCACCTCAATTGGTGTATTCATTCCTTCTTGGGGTGTAGTGACAACAATAGTTTCTTGCCCCTCCCTTTGTCACACTGATTATATTTCCTTGAATCATTCATGTTAATGTTCTCTTGAAGTTATCATGAGCTAACTTTCCATAGGAATATCATCAGTATCCTTTTATATGGATATATTTGGCACTAAATTTGTAGGACCTAATATTTTAATAGAGGTTTCTTGCATTGTGTATGATTTGATGGGATTACTCACCTTAAGTTGTGATATGACTATCTATTTTTCCAATGTTGCAATAAGAGTCTATTGAGCCTCATTTAAAGGGACTGGTTCAATAACCTCGGGTTACTTACTCATATTCTTATGCTATTTTATGTTTAGGACGCTCTTTGTTCTCGAGGTTTTTGTATACATTCCTAAAGGATGTATAATCATGGCCTTTTTAGCTCTCTCAAAATACTTGAGATCAGTTTTTCCTTTCTCCTCAAAGCAATCTGCACCCGATTTGTGGGTCAATGTTCGTATGGATCCCCTCATTCTTTTTTGTACTTGATTATCCAGGAAAAGTTGTTACTAGAGTTCTAGGCTTTGATGTACTTCCCCTTTGACTTGTAATGGGAGTGCTTGAGTAATGGGGGATCCTTCATGGTTATCATTAGCATTTCTTCAGGTTTCTGGGTTAGGAAGGACATGGGAGTTCATGTTCTTCTTGTAAGTGCGATCCACTTCTATATGATCCCATTGCTTGGCCTCTTTAGTGTTTGTTGGGGGATTTCCATTTCGGTGGGTCTATTTGAGCAGATCCCTCCTTTTAATGAGGGATATCTTCTTATATGATTCATGTATCTTTGTATTCTTTTAATAACTTAGTATTATGTAAAGATAGATCCAACCCTTTCGTTGTTAACCATGTCAATGTTCTACTCATTACATGTTTTTTCCTAGTATGCAAACCTGTTTGAATCTTTCTCTCTAGTTTAACAATGCAATTGGTTGTGATTCTAGCTTCATCTTAGAGTAATATTGATTTACTATTTCTTTATCATCATCTAAACCTTGTGGCACAACTACAATATTATAGTCAATGATTTTTCTAAGGGTCATTCTGGAAAAATATCTTAACCTTACTTCTTCTTCATCTCTATAGTCCATCCAATAATATACATAGTGGGACTCATGTTCATATGATCTCCCTAGGATTTAACTCACAACCCATATGATATCATACTTGGTCTAGGTTAAAAAAATTCCATTTCTATTATTTCCATCTCTTCCTTCAAGACCCTAGCTTTTGCAAATGATTAGGAAAGTATATTTGCCTTTTTATGGGAAACTTGATGTTTATCTTATGTTTTCATGTTATCAACTTGTACACTTCTGCTAGTTTCCTTGAGAGTTCCAAGAGTACCTACTTTTCATCTAGGTAACTACGTGGCATGAAAGGATATCCTCGTATACACTTACCCTTACGTAAGTGAATAATCTGAATTAGATGAAGTAACATCCATATTCCTTTATTACTATCTTGGCCTCTGCATATATCCTGTGTTGTTCCCATTCTAGCCTAAAGAGGCATATGATTGGTGTAAAAAAGGCACATTCATAATCTTTGCATATTCATGATTCTATAAAATATGGACTTTGTGAAGAATCCAAGAAGTTTAGCAATGCAATAATTGAGATATATTGAAATGTAAATACTAAGTAATATATTTTGTGATTAGAATGAAATGAAATGAAAGGGGAAAGGTACTTACCTTATTGGGACTTACCTCATAGTGATATGAGACTGAGAAAAGTGATGACATCATGGAATAGGATGTCACAATGAACCTCAAAAAGTAGCAAAAAGTGGCGGATCTAGTCGACCGGGGTGCATGGGGAAGGAAAAGGGCACATGAGGTGCTCTGGTCTAGAATATAGGCACCCTAGTCTATGGAATAGCTCAGAATTTGATTCTAGTATGGTCATTAAGCCTTTGTAATACTCCACCTTTGGTCAGGTTGGTTTTGCACTTAGTTCACTAGTGTCGTTGTAAATCTCTAATGAATAATCACCTACAAGAACCCATACAAAAGCATCAAAATCCTACAAAATAAAGATACAAATGAATGGTTTCATATTGTCCTCGGCTACTAAATGGATGGAATTATGATCGAGTGTTACACTACATTCAAACCCGATGTAGTTTTATGTGCTTTTGTGTGTAATAATGTGCCTAGGGTGCCCTAGCACCAATGACGCCAAGGTAGCAGGAAATAGCTAAATAAAATGCAAAATGGTGGATGGAATAGAGTAGACTCTCCTTCCTGTTGGTACCCAAATTGATTCTCCCTTTGAATTTGAGCAGCATCAACAGGTTGAGAAATATGCTTAGAGATAGATAAATTAGATTTCGAGTCGTTTCATATTCGGAGAGGGATTTGGTGACTCTTTGTCACTCAACTGGGAGAAATTAGGTAGCACCGTGACGGGTGGTTTGACCTACTATAAATACTTTTGATTGTGCCTTTCAACCAGGGTGAGAGGACCCATTTTGTAACCTATATTTCTGAGATATGTAAATGGATTGGCTATACTAGACTTGCCTCTTACGATATTTAAAAGAAACCTTGAGAAGACATGGTCAATGTAACATAATCTAACTCTCACGAGTTGTCATTCTAGAGAATGGAAATGTCTTCTAAACAAGGTTTAGGTTACTAAAGACAACAATAAGACCCAATTTCTCCTACATGTTTTGAGTAAAGGATGGGTAAATTCAACAAATATCCTTAACATTTATGGACAAACAAAGTGCAAACAAGGGTAATTCTTGTAGGATTTATCATTTATAGATGAATTTTTTTGGGAATTAAGCAGGATAAAGTTGATTATACCAAATTCTTAATAAATTTCAACAAAGGTTGGAAATTGCCAAGAAAAATGATAAAAAAACACTTCAAATAGTATACAATGAATTCTCAACCAAAAGATGTGCACCCATCGAAGCCCAAAGATGCATGGTTTCACACATTCTTTGAAAAATTGGCATAGAAGTTCATATCAAAGACTCAACTAAACATCAGATATTCCTGGTTCATCATGCTTAAGATGCACTCATAAGATAACAAAAAATCTGTATCGACAAAGTGGAAGTAAAGTGAATTTAAATTGTTTATTGCGTAATAAAATGAAAGCTCTTCTCACAACATAAGTACAAATGCCACAATACTACCACAAGGACAGGATCTTGTGTGATTTATAATAATTCTTAACATAAGATTGCAATAGGAATATGAATAACTACTTAAAACATATCAAAATGAAAGTAGACACAATGATGCTCATGATTGACACAATTAACTCAAGGTTCATCAAATTTATCAGCAAGGGAAAGCTTTATTTATAGTCTCAAATCTTGTCAATGGTTGGACATTTGCAACCATCTTGACATGATTAAATTTGAAAAAACAAATGAAATAACAGGTTTCTCATATAAGCTCTTTTGAAAATGGTTTTTACTCAGCTCTCTCATTTCTTCGAACAATTTTCAGAAAATTTTAATCATCCCCTTTCGCATGATTATCTTTCACACTTTTATACCATTCAACTCACTTACTAGCCTCCAAATTTTTCCCCCAAAAATACAAATATTCCAATGAATATTCCCCTTTACAATATCTATTTTAAAACATGCCACTCTTTTGAAAATGCTTCATTTCATAATTGTCAGGTGTACAAAATGCAAGTCTTTTCAATTAGTTTCACGTGTGCTTGATTAGGATATCGAGTCATCACTTTGGCATATTATTTTAATCATTATTTTCACATAATGATTGGATAATAACTTTTGATGACCTCTGAGCATTTCCAGATGTTTTATGATATGACATATATCCTCATCTACTTCCCAAGAATCCATCTTGGGTGTTGTGCACTCCATTTCATGTCTTATTGGCTTAATTACCACACATGGTTCTTGTCAAATCATATTGATTCATCAGTTCTGCTCATTCCTAATCCCTTCCAACTCTTAAATTTTCTTTGTGCAAGCTAAGAAAAATATTCTTTCACCTTATGGGAAATATTTCTCTTAATCAGATCAATATGCACCCCTTTCACTATAAAACTCGGTTCTACCCTTTCACCATTATGTGTTTCTTTTCTTATTCTGAAGATAAAGATTCTTTTTCATATTTCTTATCAAACAATGGTGAAGGTACTTGTAGTACACAACCTAAAATAAATTTCTTCAAAGGATTTGAATCAGATTTTTGACCTGATTTTCCCTAATGAGGCTTTTGTTAGGGTCTTATTTGATATAAAATGTGCGGGAGACACAAGAGGACCCCAAACTTATCGGAAAGTCCAGCTTAGCACTTCTTATAAGGTGATTAGGATCAATCCTGTATTCATATCTTTTCAATTCATGTAATTCCATCTCTTTCGATGGGAATATCTGAAAAATCTTAAAGTCCTGAAGAAATTATGGATTGAAAGGAGACCCCAAGTGTCTAGGAAAACCAAATTTCAGTGTCCATTCCTATGTGATGAAGAGTTTTCATTGAAGGAGATTCCCAAGGAATCATATGTGTTATATGAAAAATCCTCCATTGACATTGTGCTTGCCATCTCTCATAAGGTCGATGAATTAGAGTAGAGGATCATTTCTCTAGAGAAGGGGTAGACGATACATGAATCCTCACAACCAATTTCAATGCCAGCACCATCTTTGGGAAAGAGAAATGGTGAATCAAACTCTCAACCCCCGATTAGTATCTCAGATGGAGAAGAAGATCTTTCCATATCTCGCTTGTCATTCAAGAGTGGAAATCTCATTTGCTTAGGACAACAGGGGTATATTTTCCATTTGTTCATCTTCTTATTTAGTGCCTCATGCTCCTCAGTCAGAGCATGAATTTTTGGGCCCTCAGCCAATTCCTTCTCCCAGAGAGTGTCCACCCCACACAATTAAATGGGAAGTTGGGTCGAGCTCAGGACCTCGTAACTTGTTCAATCTGCAACGTGTAGTTCTTTCCTTTCCAATTACCTCAGGAATCCCCTCTCAATCCACTCCTAGTAATTCAATCCTTCACAAGGGGAAGGGAAAACAACATTCTTCACAGGTGGTTTGGATCTTCTGGACTAGGTGTCCTCCCATTAGAAGAAAATTGAGCTAGAAAAGATTATGGACAATCCTAGAATGACTCTCGAGTCATTGATGGACATGGGGATGTCCCGAGATCTAGTGGGTTCTGTTATATTATTCTATATAGCATAGGGATCAAGTGAATTCATGTTGAGGAAGAATAAGTTGTTGAACAAACTTCCTCCATTAGGGGGAAATTTTGAAGAGGGAATAAAAGAAGTCTGAACATTGTTTTTATTTTGTTGTCTTTACTTTTGACATGTATACAACCCCTTTTTTCCATGGGCATTAGCCCCTATAGATCCCCATTTTTTCCTTTTTCAACATGCAAGAAGCACAAATATCACAATAGTTTATATGCTTGTATATATTGAATTTTATCTAAGTCATATAAAACTAATGTATTGTACCATTTTACAATTGATATAAGATAATAATGAAATTCAGAGTAGCAATTACCCTTAATAAAATAGAAACATGAATTAAAACATCATCTTAGAAATTAAGTAAGGGAATAATGTACAACTTTAAGAGCAACAAGTTTAAACTTGTTCATCATCTCTAATATCTAAATCCTTTTCTTCTTCAGTTTCAACTCATGCATCATGTTCCTTTGACAATATTGCCAAGTATGCATCATATCTCTAGAAAAGCTCATTTATTTCACCTTTGTCTGGCCCAATATGGTGTTGGAAAATTAATGTCTGTCTAGCTATAGCATCCATACAATGACCCATCTTCTACTTGTATTCCAGTGGCCTAGCTTTCAACTCTGTAATTCTGTTTTCAATTTTTCTCATTGTTTTAATGACTTCATAAGAGAAATCATCTTTTTGAATATTCTTCTCAAAATATTTGAACAAGAAATCAATCTTCAAATCACCATAACTCTTTTTGAATTTGTCAAACACCATGTCTTCTAGTTTCAAATCGATGGCATCAAGAGTATCATCAACCCAATTTCTTTTAACTTTGAGCTTTTCTTTGATCCCATTCAAATTTTCCACTCTGATTTTTGCTAATTCTTCCAAGGCATGTTGACTTCCTCTTAATTTTGTTGGCACAATATTTTCTGTTCAACCAATTCATCACTAAGCTGAGTAATGCGGTCTAATTTGGGAAAAATTCCCTCAAAGTAAAATATTTCATTGTCACATTACTCAGTTATCTCATCAATCTCATTAAGCCTGCTTTTGAGTTCTTCATATTTTCCCTGGCTTTCTCAATTGTTTCTTTTCCCTTCCTTGTTAGCTTCTCAATCCATGTGTCTACAACTTGAACCTTCTTGACAACCTTATCAATCTTATCCAATCCTTAGGGGTGTTTACAAAGGTATCTTCTTGAGTGTGGTTGGGTTTCCCAATTAGTTGTTGCATACTAGAACTCAAGGATTTGACTTGTTCCTTCAATTGCTTCTTTATTATCCTTTCTTCATCCACCTTTTGCAATAGGTCATTTACCACCTCTGATACTCTATGTTTTAGTTGATCTCTTGAGGGTTTTCCTAAAGGAATGAGCTAAACATTGTAGTCACTAGTTGTTACATTGTCTCTGGTTTTACCTTCATAAGGGATTGATATTTCTAGAGTTTTGGACCCCAATGGATTAGTATGAGTCTTGGTAATAACCTAGCCCATTTTAGGGGCTCTTATTGTCTTTGAAAAGGATAATTTAGTAAGATTAATAGCCTGAATAGGAATAATTTATTTCTCTTCACTTGAAATCAATTCACCAATCCACCCTTTTGTAAGACTTGTTCCAACTTTTTCTTCCTACAATTCTTGTTGGGGTTTCTCGGGGACAACCAAAAATTTCTTAGATATTCCTTGTTCATCTTGGGCTAATGGTTTTACTTATTTCTCACCATCTATTTCAATAACCATCTCCCTACTCTCATCTTGTACTAGAATTTCCTTCACTTGTCTTTCTCCTTGGTCTAGATCTTGAGATTGATTAGCCTCCTTCTAATTTATACCAGTAGTTAGAATATATTATTTCCTTATCTCTCCAATTGATTCCACATTAGATTCAGGTTTCTTTCCCGAGGTTTTCTTAAACCAATAAGCTGGCTTACAGATTCCTCCTTCCCATCACATATCTCTATCTTCTTTGGATATTGTTGGGTTGGCATCTTACTATCCTCATGTTCTAATGACACCTCAGTCGTGTCGCCATAGTGGATTGTTCACCCGATGCCAACTTCTTATCCCATATAGATATTGCATATCTCGTGTCAGCAACAATTTCCTTTCTAGCACCTGCAACTTGTGTAACTTTTGTTGTCTTTTCAAAGATAGATTTACCTACTTGACAATTCTCATCATCCTTAGTGGTTTTGACACAATGGGAAGCATCTTCTTCCACTAATATATTTGGCTCCTTTGACTCTGAAGTCACTTGACCTATAGGAGAATCTTATTATGTTTAGATCTTAACTTTATCGGTTGGCACATGAGTAATTTCTTCCATTTCTACATTTATTTGAATATTATTTGTTGGTTTGGCTATTTTTTCATCAATAGACACATCAAGTACATCTAATGTGGAAAATTCTTCACCAATGTCAACATCTATCACATTTTCCTGATCCTTTGTAGACTCCTACAATGTTTCAAACAAAGGTATATTCACATCTTCAGCAAGTAGGGTTTCAGATGTTCTCATACGGACTTAGAATTTTGTTGTCTACTAGATTAGATGAAACATTGCCTTGGGTCATTTGTTCTTGAGTTCTTCCCATTGTCACTTCTTCCAAAGGAAAAGATGAGGAGAAAGGCACTGATTGTTCCACCTGTGGTACTAGTGTAGCAAGTTGTATCGAGAAACATCATTCCTCTCATGTTCAGGGGGATTAATCACCACATCTCTATGCTTATGTTTCTTGGGTGTATGGGCACCCTCTCTTACAGAATTGGCTCATAGACAACCTTGTGTCTCTTGTGTGCCCTTTCAAACTTTTTGAGGTTTGGTGCTACCTTTCATTCCTCTTTACATGGCCTAGATTGAGAATGGCCACTTGTTATAGCCCCACTCATTAATTTGTCAGCACTATGAGGTTTTGGAAAATACCTGAAGGAACCAAATGAGATGCCAAACCTTTCCCTTTTTCTTGAAGTGGTGTGCATTCTCCAAAGTAATAGGAGCATTTTCTTAGTATTCTACCTCGAGTGGATATAGAAGTACCGGTCCCACTAGTGGTTGAAGTCCATTCATCTATAAGTTCAAAAGTGGGCCTCTTTGAAGGAAACTGAGGATATTTTCCTCCTAAAGGATCAATTTTGTCTACCCCTTCCTTAGGGGAGGGATATCATCACTTAAGTTTCCCATATCCTGAAGTTATTTAGGATTCTTGTATTTTGGATTGATAGATCAATATTATTTTGAGCGAACCAATTTACAGTTCTCCTCATCACATCAGTTATCTAAATATAATAATCATCTGATTCTATTTCATTCTAGTTTAGAGGGGCTATATGTTGTCCTTCTATCTTTTGATCAAGATAGTACTTACACACCATGTATGGATCATCCACAATTCCCTTAGGGCTAACTATAATTTTGAAGTTTATGATTTTGAGAGGGTCATTCTAGAGAAATCTCTTATTGAATTCTTCCTCATCCCTACAATTCATCCAATAGTCTTCAAAATGAGGCTCATGTTCAAAAGTGTTTGTAATATTATTGAACACCCACCTGATATCATAGTTAGATCTTGCCTCAAAATTTTCCATCTCAAACCTTTTCAATTCATCCTCAATTAATATTGCCTTTAAAATTGAAGGGCATGAGTACCTTCCAATTCTGATGGGGAACTTAATATTTGTCTTATGTTTCCCAACAATCAATTTGTGAACTAGTGTTAATTTCCTTTCCAGTTCACACAAAGTCATTTTATCATCTAAGTATCTGGGAAACTTACATGGCTTACCTTCAAAACCATTAACCCTTATATATGTGAACTTCCTATACTAAATAAAATAACACCCATATTCCATAATCACTTACCTAGCCTACTTAGAAATTATATATTGCCCCCATTCTGGTTTGAAAATACATATAATTGGTGCAAATAAGGCGTCATTGATCAATCTTACATTCCCACTCTATTTAACGATTCTGGCTAAGGAAAAATTTCATGCATTTGGCATTGCTTAAAATTAGCACGTGGAAAAATGTCGGGAAACGTCTATGTCCTACAACATTGTAAATCAGGTAGGTCATCATATAAAATTCCAACTCTGAGGTATCACCCATCTCTATTTTTTCTTCCAAGGTAACCATGTGACCATGAAGTGCTTCTCGATAAAAGTAACCCAACAGATGCTCCCCTTTCTTTCCAAAATTATCCACATGTAGGTACACATCCATTCCTTGAATTCATTTTTTGTCTCCAATCCATCCATTCGACTTAATAATACAATAACATCCTCACTTCTTTAGAAAATTGTGCCCTAACAAGTATTTTAGGGATTCGAGTTGTTGCCTTTTTCTCTACTAGGAGCCATTTTGTATTTATGAGCCTAGCATAATATTTTTTATTTTCCTCATAATCCTGTAAAGCTAACCTAATACCCAAGGTTATTGGATTAGTTATCATAGGTAACTTGAGCATTATCCTGATAGCCACAGGCATCAATGTCAACACTGCATCGACACTTTCATCTAGTACTTCCCTTTTTTCTGGGTCATAGTTCATAGCACAATGTCATACCAACTCGGGAAATGAACTGATGGTGGAATAGCACTAGCTAAAGTGATGTGGCTATCTTGAATTGCTTCCATAGACTCACTCTTATTAGGGATACTCAATCTCTAAATAAAATCCTTTAAGTCAACATTCATTAAGTCTGTTTATGTAATTTTATCTAAATCACTTGTGATTCCAAATGCAATCGATAATGAGGATGGCATGGTTTTCATCTTTAAAAACCCTAGCTTTACTTCAAATTTATTGTCCAATAAAAGAAAAAGCACATGAGTTCTTTAGTTCTTACTAGATTTCCCATGACTGACTGAGCAATTCAACATCAATTTGAAAGCTTTTCAAACTTTTGGTTCCCAATTCGAGATCCACAGTCAAGTTAACAATATTCCTCAACAAAAATCACTAACGATGGCAACCAGATTACGAAAATTGATAATAAAAATATCGAGGTACTTGAAAACTTTAAAATTGTCGTTGATTTGTGTAAAATGCATTGCATCGTGGTCATTCATTCCTCTTTTCCCAATTTAAAAGTGATCCATCCACGTGGAAAAGTCTTGCATCGATGTGGGCTCTGGGGAGATTCTTTGCATTTTTTTCATGTTTTAAAACATATACACTTTTAGTCATTTAACCCGACTGCCCACTTTTGAATTTCAATCTGAGCTTGACACATGGTCACACCTAAAAGATAGTGGAGCTACAGGACCTTTTTAAAACTTTGTTCCTTTTTCACTTTAAACAAAAAGTATAAATTTTCTATGATGACCCGCTTCTCCGCTCCTTGCATAAGAAAGAGACATGTGTCTTTTGCGGGCTTCAAGAGCTTCTTTGCACTTTTATACCTTATTACCTTAGTGTGTAAAAATAAAACTATGCCCTGATCCCCCGCATCCATCTCCTTATGACAAGTGTACACCTTTTGAGCACCAACACTTCCTATGTAGTTTGTGATTCAAAATAGTGCCCAAATCCAATCCCTTGCTCTATGTAGATAGCTAGCCCTTAATATAAATAGTCCACCCTTAAGGTAGTATGTATGTTGTGTTTATATATGGATCTCTTGTTCAAATTTCGACACTAATGACCCCACGTGTTGATCGGTACCTATGGAAATGGGAGGAAAACCATAAATATTGACCTTGAATGTCTAAATTAAAACCAAGTGTGACAGGAGTAGGGTGCCCCAGGCACCCTAATCCCTATCTAGGTACCCTAGTCAAAGACTAGAGACAACAAATGAGTGAACCATGATAGAGAGGAGCCCCCGAAACCTTATATGAACCATGTGAGTGAGTGACAAGTGTGTAAGAAAAACAACAAAAATACAAATAAGACTAATAAGACTAAGGAGCCTACCATGGGATGGGTCATTAGTGAATAATTTTCTTATGCAATATCCATACATAAAACAACATACTTTGTGGTATAATAATAGTAGTAAGTGCGTGATTTTGTGACTACATTTTCCCCCACTTTATGTTGGTGAGTGAAATCTTGGTAACATAAAGTAGTTAGAGATGTGTACCTAAGAGAAATTTGGAGAAGCCCATGTTGTAGAAGAATGCGCAGATGTGGTAAAAGAATGTGTCGAATAAACATGAACCATGGATCAGCGTGTTGATCCATACAAAGATAGCTTGAGAGATGAAATCCGCAATGAAATGCACTAAACAAGAATGATGATTACAATGTTGAATGATTTATGATTTCCAATGTTGTATGGTGATGATGTGATGGGGTAGGGAGTGGTCAATTCCCAACTCGATTTTGTGTGTATGAAAAACTAGAGAATTTGGGTGTCCTACCACCAGAGAAAAATTATAGGGATAAAGGTACATTATTCTCAAACCTTTAACTACATCCTCAAGACCTAGTTACTACAAACATACTTGGATCAAATTTTTAGTGGTTTTGGATCCAAATATTTTGATCAAATGTGTTGACCCATATAGGAGTAGTATAGGAAAGGAAATGACATCTCATTTCCCCACTTCAAGGGCATCACCACAATGTGAGATGGCTTCAAGTTACGTCATCTTGAAGTAAACGCTAAATGTAGAATAACTTCTCATGTTAGGTCATCTGGGAAAATAGCAATGTAACTCCCAAGTTAGGTCATTTGGGAGGCTGAATATTTTGTATTATGTAGATTAAATGGTGTGATTTTGATTGTTATAGGTTTTAAAGTATTTGATTGGTTTATTGATTAATTAGTTTATGAATAGAGATATTTTATGCTTATTTCCCCCATGTTAGGTAATTAGGGGGTATCAATAGAAAATGATGAAATATCACATGGTTTATTAGTAAATGTTTAAAAAATAACGAATTAGAATTATTGAACGATTGTATAGTAGAGTAACAGAATTATAGGATGACCCCAATTATAAGTCCCCTCTTTTGAAAAAGGGGAAGTGATAACGAGAACGAATGTTGAGCCAGAATTAATCCGGTAATAAATAATGTAGAATAGATATCGCGAAAAATACATGTATATATCGAGTGAAGGAAAATTTCAAGGATATATAGCATGTTTCATGTGTATGATACGATGATAGGTGGAATTCTAAAGAGAATGCCACACACATGATAGAAATCAGAGTAGAAATGCTCAAGATATTAGCAAAATCATGTGATGTGTATTAGTTGAGTGGTGGCTATAAAGTATGACCATAGTAGAGTGAATAATCAAAAGTGACTATAAATAGTAAAGTGAAAAAGTGATTAGTCAGCTCCTTTGTATTTTGTGTGAGTGCGAGAGTGATTTCTAAGTGCATAAGGATGCCACAAGTTAGAGCAAAATGACCTAGCCATTTCAAGATGGTAGAGACCATCGTGGTGTCACATATGAAAGCAGAGTTGATAATTGTGATTTTTTTTCAAAAAATATGTGTGTTGTAGTCATTTTTAGTGAATGTTTATGAAATTTTATTTTTAATTTTTCAATGTTTTTGACCAGGACAAGAGCGGTGAAGGCTCTAGTGTCCTTCGGGACATGAACACATAGACTTGGGAATTGGTGTCCTACTTGGGGTGCCCCAGTCCTACTTCAAGGTGTCCCTATCTAAAAAGTGTGTATTCAGTCCTTAGTGGTGTAAATGTGATTTTTCTTGTGTAGTAATTTCATAAGTATTTATGTTTTCCTATGTATAGTGTTCTAATGCATTTTTGTTGTTATTTGGTGTTATACAGAGGGATATCCATTTGAGAGAGATCTGTGGTGGTCGTCATTTGAGTACCTTGCTTGGGTTAGGTTTTTTAGATGATGATTGAAATGTTATGGATAGTTGTGGCATGCAAAGCACATAACTAGGATGGGGGATGTGCCCCATAATATGTCCATGTTGATAGCATCATGAGAGATATGGTGTGTTGATACTTTTACATTCTAGCTACCTACAAGTGAGATGATAGTCACATTAGAGGATGTATATCACATATTGTGATTATCGGTTGTCGTGAGAGGGTACATGTCATGGTTGTGGAGAACATGGAGAGACAGATGCAGGCGCTTTGTGGTATTTAATGGGGACTCGGGTGCTGTTGACGCCCATATTAGTTTGGATGTGAGTTTGAGGTTAGGAATTCTGTTCTTGCATAATTTATATTCATGGTTATTACATCCTCTATTATAGTGGAGGGAGGTGGTGTGGGCATCTTATATAAGATGCATGATATTTTCCAATGGATAGAGGAGGATGGTACTAGTTATACCTAGGCACGATGTGTGTTGGCCCACCTATATAGATATATTTACAGATTTACCCAGGAGGAACATGGAGGTGGGATTGGAGTGACTACTTTATTGCATGTATGGGCCTATGAGCATATAAAATTATTGAGGCCAGTTGGTGGTTCACAAGAAGGATGTGTTTACACAATTTATCGCACTCTGAGTCACTTTTCTAAGCATTCTACATAGAAACGCTAATATGTAGGGAGGTGGAGAGGTATAGGGTCGTGATCAATGGTGTTGTGTAATTGGCAAGGCTTCTAGTTCTAGAGCACTTGCATTACCAGATAGTGACAGTGATGATGAGATATGATTTATATTGATGTATTTGATGTAGGGGAGTTTCCCCCCAGTGATGAGATGTTTTGTAACTTTGATTGTGATTGATATATATAGATGGATTTATTGGCATATGATGATTATATTTTTTGTATATTGATGTGATGATGATGTATGATTTATGTGATTGATGTTACTTATATATGACTTTTGATGTGTTTGGATATCATTTGTATGAATTGATTTGTAATGCATAGTTTTTGAGTAATGCGTAATATGATGATGATATAATGTATATGATAATAGATGATGTTGTAATATGATTTCATGATGAATGATCAATTGTCATGTAAAAGTATGATATAGTTGTTATAGTGTAATAAAGTGTATGTTAGTATGATTAAGATAGGGAGGATAAGATTAGTGATGCCCCAAATGTATAGATGATGAAGTTCATTTAGATAAGACCCCTCAGTAGTAAAGAATGAACCATGTAATGCAAGAGTGCATCATTGGGAAATGATTCGATAGGGTGGGCTAGATGAAGCGATAAAGAACATGAAGAGAGGTTATTGGTGTAACAAATACCACAACATTCATGTAAGAACCATAAGAAAACAAGTGCACCATTAGGGGTCAGATGATAATAATCACCTACTAAAGATTGAGGTGGTGGGAAGTGGTGGAAGCATGTGGAATGGAAGAGGCAGTGTGATTTCATGACAAGCCAAACTCTATGTCAAATGGAGTAGTGGTGGGAGATGTGAATGTCAAGGGTTGTGGGAGCCAATGTGAGGCATTATCATGACATGATGGATGAGATATGTGAGATGGATGAGGTGGATGATATGGTGTAACATTGTATGGACATGATGGAGAGCGCACATGACCTGCAACCTATGGTAATGGACGAATGATGATTTTAGCAATAGGAGGAGTAGATAACTAAATTTAAGTAGTAGCTTTTTGATGAGGGAGAGGAGACATGTACCACTCATTTGAGAGAGATCTAAAGGATATGATGCATGTATCCTCTTATTGTTACAAATTATCATGAAGGGATAAGCAATCATTATCCCTATGGCCATTGATACGGTGATAATTACAATATGGTTGATCACGTTGACATTGTAAACAATGTTGTGGATGATGTTGGTTAGAAGGTAAGAAAATTAAATTCTCATTGAGTAAAACATGCATCACATCATGTGTTTGAGTGTGATGAGAGAAATGCAATGGCTCACATGAAACAGGTGTAGAAGAGTGAGGTGTAGCCTTTTGCGGAGTAGGAGAAGAACGACACTTATGTGATGCAATAGGTTGAGATTGCTTTCAGGAGGAGATGGAGATCATGTGGGATGCTCAACCAATGGTAATGGAGAATAACTAGATGGTGTAGTAGTAGTAACTAGAGGTGGAGGATCTATAACATGTGTGGCAAGGAGGTCTTGTTCTAGATTGATAACTCTATAGCATAGAAGTGTGAATGATTCGCATGTTTCATATTGTAAAATTTGATTTAGTTTGGTAATAAAACCATGACAAAAGATAAATTTATTCTCTAAATCAATAGGTTGAAATACTAATTAGTGCATACAAGCATTGAATTTTTAAATAGGTAGATGATCATAGGAAAATCTAGGGCCATTGTTGATGATAAAGCGACGGAGAAAAGCTTATTCCATATCGTGATATGTGCTAATAGATCCAAATGGTAAATTAATATACCATTTCAAATCGTCATCGATAAGACTATGGTGAAAGGCATTAAGTAATAATCAATAATTAGAACATGAATCCATATCCATATGATAATGTTTGAGATATAGGTAATGATTTCAGTACCATCAAAACATGAAAAGGTAGTCATAATAAAATCCTTATAAAATGATGAGTTGTGGATCTTCTTAGGAATAGGTTTGCGAGAAATGAGTTGTTATCAATGTAAGCATAGTAGTCGTAGGCCTTTATTTCTAATGTGAGTGACTGAACTTGAGATTGTAATTGATTGACAGCATGCATGAGAGATAAGATGTCTTGTGAAGGGATAGTAGAAGATGGCAATAATGTGTTAAGTGGTTGTAACTTTCCATTGTGAGTAATCATAGGTACGTATAGAGGAGACAAAGGAGATTCCGATGCTAAAGGCACACTAGGTGTAGGTTTTAAAGAGGCTATAGGTGATGAAGGACATGGAACATCCATAAAAGGGGTAGGACTAGCATCAGAAACATCCTTAGGAGATGAAGTGACAAATGGAGATGGAACGATAGGTGGAGGTGAAGTGGTAGGAGTAGATGAAGTGATGGATGGAGGTGACTCATGCACAATATTCGATATAATCTCGGGATAAGATTACAAAGGATCGGGGGACTCACATTGAACAAAGTGTGTAGAGTATTAGAATCCACGACTATCAAAT
The DNA here is from genome assembly GCA_018340775.1 of Taxus wallichiana var. yunnanensis. Lineage (NCBI taxonomy): Eukaryota > Viridiplantae > Streptophyta > Pinopsida > Cupressales > Taxaceae > Taxus > Taxus wallichiana. The sequence goes on along the minus strand of CM031238.1, from coordinate 424,536,780 downwards.
GTTTCATCGAGAATCAGACGAGAGACTCATATATGAATATGTCATTAAACATGTCATCAATTGGATCATCGACATAGTATGAAGGAGTGTTATGACCACGACATATACCATTTATATGTCTAAGTGTGGGATAACATATGAATTATATAAAATCTATTAATTTATGAATGTTTCAGATATTTTTTCACCACGTGTGGGGATATATATTATAAAGCTTGATAAAAATTGAAATTTTTTCATTGTTTTATGAAAGTTCTTTGCATATATACTATTTTCATAAAATCAATCTATATGCCACATTTTTACAATTTTTCTGAAATTTTTATATTTTTGGAAATCTCTTCAAATTTCCATATAGGTCCATTATTTACATTTTCAAATTTGAGGTCATCTACATTGATATATTTGTTAGTCAATTCGGTCAAACAAGGCAAATTGAATTGTGTAAGGGAAATCCCTTGTTATGGCAAGTCCACAAACTAGAGGATGGGAGAAAAAATCATACATACCATGGAATACTCCTTATAAAGATAAAATACAATCTAATTTTGAACTAGGAGGTACTTCCACCATGAGGGACCTGTAATTTGCTTTCACCAAAACAAATCAACGATTAGATGCGCTTGAGAAAATACTTAATCAGATTTTTCATTTTCAAAATAATTCAATCAATCCTCCACATGTATCTTATAGCCAAGGTGAAAATCCTATAGTTTTTAAATAATCATGTATTGTTGGAAATGAAGCTCACATGAAATATTCCATGATGGGGCATGCTCATTATGATTCTTACTTGACAAGTCCATATATTCAAAAGGTTGAACCAAATATGGATGAAGAATGGAAAACAACGGGGTGGGATGGATCTATTCAATACAATAATCTTAACTTGGAATATTTTGACAAGGATTTCATAAACGCGGATATGGAAATTCAATTTGATCCTAGGCTAGATGTTAAATAATTTTTTAATGTGGAAGAAGTACAAAAGATACAACCAAAATGTCAAAAAGTCAAGCAACACTATGCGAGCTCTATTTTGGGCCAATGCAATGAAAACTTTACAGGGAAAATGCCTACTAATGGAATATTTAATCACACCCTATCTAAGATGACTGAGATACATCATGCACATGTTGGATTTCAAAACCTTAGATATAGTGGCTATGAAGGTCATTTTACTAGAAGGTCCATTACATCCTTGCATAAAATGTGCAACCTTAATAATTATGTTGAGCCAAAATTGCACATTTCTCGAGAGAAAGTGGATAAGGCATATTTTTCAAGTGAAATGCAAGAGATATATTCAAATGTGAAAGTACCACCGGATATAATCATCATAGCACTAGATTTACTTACCCAAACTTGACTTAAGAGGTTACTAATGAAGGTGATCACAGTTGATCTCATCAAGGAACAATGCCAGACATACAATGAGGTGTAATGGGTGGACAATAGTTGAGTACATGTTTTTCCACTACTACCCAAACATCGAGGATGATGTTTGTTTGAAGGGGAGGAGCATGTTATGCCCCTAACATATACCATTTATATGTGTAAGTGTGGGATAACATATGACTTATATAACATTTATTCATATATTCATTAGGTATAAACTAATAACAATGAAGTGGTATCACCTTTCACATTCATCCATATATATATATGGGTGAGTAATTCCTCCCCATAGGTGGGAAGAGTGTGAGTTAGTGTCTTATTGTAATACTTAGGATGTTTCCCCCTTGAAGTGGCATAATAATATATTATATATTATGATATATTTGCATTTATACTCAAGTAATTCCATTACTGAGGAGTATGTGAATTAGTACATGATGGATTATGAGAAGTAGTATCAGAAATAGGAGAATCATGAGATGTAGCTATAGTAGTGGTCTTACTAGGAGGAGAATCAGTATGCACAGATGTACCATTGTCAAGACCAAACATGAAATCAATAAGAGAATCATCTAGAACTTCCTTGGAAATGTCAGAAGGAGGGTCATGGCTAATTGTATAACATGGTGTACAATGAGTGAAGCTCATCAGATCAAAAACAATGCCAATAGTAGAATTTTTAAAGCTAGTAGGTACATGGCATTCGTGGGCTAAGAGTTGTTGAATATGATCTGGCATAGTAACATCATGATATAGGGAAGTGAGTTCAGTGATGGTGGCCTCATCGTAGATGGGATTAACACTCACATGAGGCATGATGAATCGAGAAGAAGAGGAGTTATCCTTAGCCATTTAGGGTTGTTGTGGATCCTGGGGAAAATTTCTAATCTATGGGTTCACCAAAATGATTCTATAAAATATGGATTTTATTAAGAATCTAAGAAGTACAAAATGCAATAATTGAGATATACTAAAATGAAAATACTAAGTAAGATATTTTTTAATTAGAATGAAATGAAATGATAGGGGAAAGGTACTTACCTGATTGGGACTTACCTAGAAGTTATCTAAAAATAAGCAGAGTGATGAAATGGTGGAAAAGGATGTCTCAACGAAACTCGAAAGTAACATCAGAGGTAGATCTGGTCATACACTTTGGGGTGCCTAGGAAGGATAAGGGCACTTAGAGCACTCGATCTAGAATCTCGGTGCCCAGTGCTCGTGGAATAGCTTAGAATATGAATGCGGTATGGTGGTTAATCCTTCATAATACTTCACCTTTGGTCGGGTTGGTGTCACACTTGGTTTTCTAGTGTCGTTGTAAATCTCCAATGAATAATCACCTACAAGACCCCATACAAAAGCATCAAAATCCTAAAAAATAAAGACTATCCTCAACTACCAAATGGAAGGATGTATTCGAGCACTACACTATATCTCAGACCCGATGTAGTTCTATGTTATTGTGTGTGCAATAATGTGCCTAGGGTTCCCTAGCACTAATGATGCCAAAGTAGTGGGAAATAGCTAGATAAAATGAAAAATGGTGGATGGAATAGAATAGACTCCCCTTCTTATACAACGTGGAATGTAGAATATTGACCAAATGCAGTCCCTTGTTTGAAGTAGATAGCTAACCCTTAGAAGAAATAGTTTTCCCTTAAGGTAGTGTATATGTTGTGTTTATATAGGGATATCTTGTTCAAATTTTGACACTAATGACCCGACATGATGACTAGCACCTAAGGAGATGGGATGGAAAACTATAAAGAACGACCTTGAATGTCTAAATTAAAACCAAGTGTGACAGGACCAGGGCGCCTAGAAATCATGACCGTGGTGCCCAAGTGCCCTAATACCTATCTAGGCACCTTAGTCAAAGACTAGAGATTACGAGATGAGTGAACCATAATAGATAGGAACCCCTAAAACTTGATCTGGACTATGCAAGTGAGAGACTACTATGTAAGACAAATAACAACAAAGACCAACAAGACTAACAACTGGACTATGAGATGGGTCATTAGTGAATACTTTTCTTATGCAATATCCATACATAAAACAACATACTTGGCGGTATAATAATAGTGGTAAGTGCGTGATTTTGTGACTACAATTCATCATTCTTAGCATGCCAAAGGTTTAGTTCCTTGTCTTTAACAATTTCTACCAACTTTTGAACTTGGGGTAGCACCAATATCAACTGGAATGCTTCAAGTGTTAAGGATAGGACCCTTTCACCACTTCCATCCGGGACCTCTCTCTCAACTTGGTTCTAATTTTTGGCACAAACCCATACTAATTTCAGGCAATGTATAGAGTGTGGAAAATCAGCAAGTTGAATTAATATTACTCGCATCAATTGCTTCCATGTAATCACTTATATCGGGGCATGTAGTCTTTGGGATTAGAATTATTTAGAAGTGATAACTCGGTTTTCCACCTGTTTTCCACCTGTAACTCGAATGTTCTATGGTCGCTACCCGGTGCACATCAAACCCTAGTCGCGCCCATGGCGGCGGCGACTGCTCCTGGACGGGACAATACGGTGCGGGTATGGTTTCCACGAGATGCGACAGGACCGGGGTGGATAGTGGATTTCCTTCCTCCCGGCGATGGTCAAGCTCATGATTCTTTTCTGCGCGTAAGAGCGTAATGCGACCCTTTAAAAGCTGCAGTTGGAGGCGGCAAGACTTTGGAGGCTGTTCACAAGGACTCGACACTATCTTGGATTAATCTCACTTTTACATCATCTGAGGACGGCACATTTACCAGTCGGGGTCCCTACGGTGGGAAGGGCAAGCTGTCTTTGCCGGGAGTTCACCACGCTCTGACAGGGTGGCAAGGTGCATCTACTCAAGGCCACGCCGTAACCTCTTTCAAGGAAGCATTAAGGGGAAAGGATTCTCCTTTGAAGCCTGCAGACATTATCCCATGCATGACATTTGGGGAGGAGGTCATTACAACTGAAAAATACTATCAAGAACATGCTCGATCTCTGATTCGGAGGACTCGTGCCCACCTTTCGACCTACACGCGTGGATTTCCAAGCACTGGAATCCTTTGCTCGCTAGGAGGTTAGACTTATATCTGTGTGCTAAAGGTATCTTCATTGTGACTTTTTCTGAAATAGCTGATAAAAACTCCATAGCTTCCAAGCTTTGGGTTTGTCAATCTAAGTACCTGGTCATTAAACCTTGGTTCCCCTCTTTTAACCCGCTCACTGAGTCTTTTTCATGCAAACCTGTTTGGATCCGACTGCCCCAATTACCCCTCCAATTCTAGAGTAGTGAATGTTTGAAATCTATTGGAAACACCTTGGGAACTACTCTTTTTATTGATTCCCAAACTGCTGAATACACCCACACTACCTATGCTCAGATATTGATGGAACTTGATACGGCTAAAAACCTCCCTGCAACCATTGATCTCAGGGTGCAAAGCAGAACTTGGTCACAACCTTTAGATTACGAAGGTCTTCCATTTCGATGTAGAAGATGTTTCTGTCTTGGTCATACCTCTATTGCTTGTGGGATGGCAAAACGAAAGATGAGAAACGCAGTTGGTGGAAGGATGCCCGCCTGGAACATTTGGTTTTCGATGCAAAAGAGGACATTGAAGCAATTCCAAATGCTGGGGTTGAATCTAACTTTGTCCCTGAAACCCCTTTATCGGAAAATCCTATTGACAATTGCAAGGAAATTGCAGCAAATTTATCTCATATAGTCATTGTTTGTGAGGAGAAATTGTCTCATGAACACAATGATGTTGTTTCAGTTGGAACTTTTGCTACAATGGAAAATTCTCCTTTTTCTAACCCTCCATTCGTGGAGGCTTCATCAGGTTGGGTAACGGTCCGTAAAAAGAAAAAGTTTATTTTAAAGAATGACACTTCTCCGCCTCGATGATTCATCTCTCTTTTTGTGTTCGGATGTTCTACATTGTCCCTTGTCTATTCCGAATAGTGGTTTTGGTTCTCACAGTGCCGCGTTTTGATGCGGTGATGCAGATGGTTGTTGTTTTTTTGATTGTTTTTTTGCTGAATTGTTGCTGGACGTTGGTAATTTTCTGAGCAGATTGTTTTCTGCTGTAGGGCTTCCATGTTTTAATCTTGGCTTTTGAGCCTTCCTGTACAAGGGTATAGTCCCTTTCAAAAAACTATTTGCCAATAATAAAAAAAAAAAAATTCAACTAGGTCTTCGTTTACTAGGTTAGTGCCTGTCACTTCATCTAAGTTACTTGTGATATGTCAAGTGACATGGGTTCTAGCCTCCATTATCTTCATTTTGTTTTGACAAAATATTTGTAATTATCTCTTTCTTATAGTATAGAGATTACATAATTAACTGTGCACAAGAACAATAACACAAACCACAAGAAACCCTTAAAATTCATGCAACAGTCTAGTATTCAAGGGACTTACCCGTACTTGGGACTTTTTAAGCACTCGGGTTGCACATGTACACTTATCTCTCTTGATTAGTTTTAACACCAATCTCTAGAATTGATTCTATCCTTATCTCATTGCAAATTTGTAATCTTAGGGCTTCAAAATTCTTAAATTATCTGTCTGAAAGTGTGGATGTCGAAACATTCAAAAAAATTAAAACTTTACTCATTCATGCGAGTAGCATTAATGTTAGAAGTAAATAAATTCATTAAACTTCCACTATTTGATCCACCTTTTCTAGTTTAAATGAGAACCATCCACTTGTCTTCTTTTGGTGGGAGTCAGGGCTCATGAGGCCTTTTACATTTTTTCTTGCATGAATTGTAAGAATGTAAATTAGAAACACCGACCCATGTGCCGGATACTAAGTTGTTTTGGCATGATGACACATTTCTCAAGTCGGGCCTTGAGAGTTAGACCATAGTTTTCCTTTTTCCTTGAGGTGAAAAACTACAAAGTGTGATACCACGACGCCATGTCCTAGTGACACATGTCCTTTTCAGGGGGCAGGATTTTTATTGCACTTCACATTTTTTACATGTGAGTTACATAATGTAAAAGTGTAATTTTGTATAATTACCCTGAGAATATTCACCGGAATATTCTCATGTCACATCCCAGAGCCATTTTTACATTTTCCATTTTTACACAACATTGTGAATAAGTACTTAGGTTCCCCATCGTGAATTCCTCTCAAGGAGCACCACATTCTTGAGAAGGAGGGAATATTTCACATTTTGCATATGGGCAGAACACATAATGAAGATAAGAAATCTTCATTGATGGACTTACATAAATTCATGATTAATTCACTTGAGTTCTAGACATATTTACTTTAGAAAAATACAATCATGGTTGCCCCATATTTTTGGAAATCTTTACGCGGGAGTTTTCCAAAGCGGCATTTCAATCATTACGGTCGGAGTTTATTCAGGTATGGGGAACTATGTTAATGGATAGTCTTCTGGAATTTTAAACTTGTATAAAATAGAGTTTTGGAAAGGAGGGAAAATTTTAGGGGAGAATTTATAACTCAATTTGCAAGCTCAAAATGAGCACCAACATCAACTCCGACTCGAGGATGGGCACCCCTTGGCAGTGCAACAAGAACCAGAAAATAGTTTTAATAGATAGACCATGTGCCTAATCCATTTGCAAAGGAGTCATGAGTAAAAACACGCATGGTCATTTAAATAGATATGTAAAAGCCAACGGTGAAACGACAACTAAATAAACTTGGTCACTTTAAACTAGAGCACAAAAAAGGAAAACAACAACACAATAAAAATAAAATAAAATGACACAAAACAATAAAATTGTACACTTTACAATGATCATACGACCTTTGGTTCAATCCAAGAAATTTTTGGGTACCGTCATCGACAAACAACTCCAAAAAATTTCCTTCTAAATCATTTAGAAAGAAAGTATGTTCTCTGATCTTGATGTCAATAGAATATGGTCCCATCCATAGGGAATCAAAATTTCCATGTTTACCCTTGTCTTCATGTATATTGTCTCATAACAAGACTAGATCTTCAACACCGAAAGCTCTTAGAGTGACCTTATTTTCAAATACATTCTTTAGTTTTTTTGTGAACTTGACATGTCTTTGGTGAGATTCCCTTCTTTCTTTATCCAATTCCATGATTTGATTGATCCTTGTTTCGTATGGACTCACCTCTTCGCCTTATTCAAATTTCTTTATGAACTAATAGGTGGAAAGTTGTAAGTGCAGGGGAAAAAGGGATTTAAATCCATTGACTAACTCAAATGGGATCTTTCTAGTAGACCTCTTGGTAGTAAATTTTTCTACATATAATGCAAACTTGAGTTTCTCACCCCATTTCTTTTTGTCGGTCTCTAATGTTCTTTGGAGGATCTTTTAGAGTTTTTATTGCTTGATTTTTCTTGTTCATTCCCTTAAGGATTATAATTTAATGCATAAGTAAAATTTATGCCATACACATGGCACATTGTTGCCAATGGTTTAGCTCTTAATCTCATGGCATTGTTAGCAACTATCTTGGCAAGCACTCCAAATCTGTAGATTACGTTATTGATAATAAATTCCATGCCTACTTGATGAGTTGCCTTCCTGGTGGGAATGGATTCAACCCATTTGGTAAAGTAATAAATGGCTACAAATATCCCACTTATAGCCAGCATTTGAAGAGCCGATATTCAACCAATAAAGTCTAGTCCACATTATTTGGATGGGGATTTTCTTGACACATGAGCTACAATGGTAGGGCCCTGTAAGATTTTATTCTTCCATAAAAATGTTGACAACTCTCACATATTCAAACCAACAAGGAATCATCTTCGAACAATGAAGGCCACCGGTATTTTCCCTCCTAATTTATGAGCACTAACTCTTCCGGTGAAATGGCCTCCACACACTCCCCCAGGAAATTCTACAATTATTTTAGGTGCCTCTTCGTCAATGATACATCTTAACAAAACTCCTTATGGATTCTTCCAAGCTAATTCATGATTAGTCAAAATATAATTTTTGGAAACCAAATCGAGCGTTCTCCTTTGATTCTTGTTTAAGTGCATAGGTCAATTCATGTTCATAAAGTATTATACTATATCTTTATACCAAACTAAAGTGCTCACCTTTTTATGATGGTGTGGTCCATCTTCTTCAAAATTTTGTATCTCCACCACTGCATATTTTTTTATGCCATCAACCTTTCTAAGCCTAATCCTCGAACCAATTTTGTGGTTTGAATATCCATGTCATATTCTTGCAACTTTTTGTACCCAATGGCATCTTTTGCTTCACATCTCCATTTATGATAAAATGTCTCTCACCATTGTATGGGGTACCTTAGAGCTTAGAATGTAGGGTCTGAAACTTTTAATGGATTTCACCAAGGAAAAATCTTATTTCTCTATGATGGAATATTTCAACTCGGCTCCCTACAAGGCTTTACTAAAGAAATCAATTGCCTTTTCATACCCCTCTTCATCTTTTTGTAATAACACAAAAACAATTGTATTTTCAGAGGAAAAAGAGAACATTTGAAATCCTTTCTTATAATCAGGGCTAGTCAATATAGGGAAATTTTGAGTTCCTCCTTTATTCCTTTAAATTCTTGGATAGCCCCTTCTCCCCACTTAATGACCTGATCCTTTTAGAATACTCATGATGGAGATAGTGATCTCAGAAAAATTAGAGATGAATCTTCTCACAAATTTTATTTGTCCAAAGAAAGACTGAATGCCTTTCTTGGACATAGGGATGGGAACCTTACTAATTTCTTCTACCCTTTCAGGGTCTATCATGACTCCCTCTTGTGACACTATGTGTCCCAATAACTTTTCCTTTTGCACCCCGAAGTGGCATTTCTTAGGATTTAATGAAATCCCATACTCTTTACATCTGAGTAACATCTTTTCAAGGTGCCCAGGTGGTCACCCTTTTCTTAGAGAAAATAGTTATATCATCTTGATATACTGCAGTAAAATCATTAATAAGACTAGAGTAAGCCACATTCATGAATTTTTGAAAATTTTATCCAGCGTCCATCAAACCAAAAGGAATCCTATCATACACATATGTTCCCCACAAGGTAGTGAAAGTGTACTTGAACTGCTCTTATTGTTTCACTACCACTTGGTTATATCCATAGAAACCATCTAATGTAGATAGCAACTCTGATCGTATTACCTTTTGTAACATATTTTTTGTATTAGGTAATGGGTAATTATCCTTAAGAGATCCCTTATTTAGATTTCTAAAATCCACAAAAATCCTTATGTCCCCATTTTTCTTTCTAACTAGAACTAAGTTGGGCACCCATGAAGAATATGTTAGGTTGTGGAGCCTGTTTTCATGTGTGAAAGTGTTGAAGACTGTACACTTTTCATGTATCCTCGCTAGGGTTCAGTGGTCGGGTCAAGCCCTGAGTGGGGGTCTGGGGGTGGCAACCCCCGGTAGCAGGGGTTCGGGGGCGCAACCCCTGAAAAAAAAATGGGCCTTAAAACATGCCCAATATATCGGGAAACGTGATTTTCTCATATGGGTGAGATTTTGACCCATAGGTTTATGGGACGGTTTTTTCCCATGGTTTTGATACCCACGGTTTTGTAAAACTACTTAAGCAGTTGTCTATTTATATGGTTTTATGCATATGATAGATGCATGAAAAACATTGCAGATGTGCTTTGAATTCGGGTGTGAATTCTGTAGAGTTTGTTGAGCATAGCTCCAAACAAATCTAGGTATTGTATTGAGAGAGTGGTGGCTTGTAATAAAATCTAAGCAAGTGATTCTTGGTGGATGTAGCCCAAATTGGGTGAACCATGTTAAATATTGTCTCTTTATGTTGTGTTATTTTATTCTACACTTTTATTTGAGATCTGTAATATTTTATACATATTAGTTTCTACTGTTGCGATTTTGTGAGGGATTATTCCGCATATTTTATCCCTTATTCCCTAACAGAATACCTAGTGGGTTGAATTATCCCACCATCTCTTAGATTTTTCAACTCCTCCATTTTAGTTGCAAAGAGGGAATTTATAGGCATTTTCTTCGGTCTGAAGGGCTTGGAGTGAGGAACTAATCGTATCTCATATTGAAACACGTCCTCTCTCGTAAGCTTTTAGTTCTAAATAAGACCATGTCATGTAATCCTTGTATTTATTTAAAAATTTAGTATAAGCCTATTTTTATTCTTTATTCATACTACATCCCATCCAAAGCCTTCTAGGATTTTGAGAAGTTCCCAAGTTACATTCTTCAACATCGCTTAGTGCATAGATAGCTTTTCTCACAACTTGGTATGCACTATCAAAATTTGATTCCAAGCTAACCAATCTTATAGGAATGATATTTTTCTTTAGTTGAATTATATATTTTTCAAAGAGAGTCTCCTTTCCTTCACAAATTTTTGTCATGGGTTCAAGATCAATGAGCTAATTAGTGAACTCATATTTCCAAGTTAAAAACCTTTGGATCTAAGCATCACCCTTGAAAACACGCCAATGCTAAATATTGTCGGAGGAGGTGATGGCCTAACCATTATTTCCACTTCATAATTTTCATATGGATATATTGTCTCATTTTCATATTGGGACGCCAAAATATCCAACATGTCATTTTTGCATTCTAAGTTCTTTCATGGTAAAGGATATTAAAATAATCAAATATCTCTACGAGATCCCACACCGCATGTTTGTATTGTTTCAACCTTTGAAGTTTAGTTGTATATAATTTTTGAATTTATTTGCAACTAATTGTAATCTTATTTGACAATGATATCTTTTGGAAACTAGGAACTGAGATGGGGGTAAATCAGTGTCTTCTCAAATTTACCTTCTTCAATTTTCTATGATGAACACAGAACCATACAAAAGTAATTTACAAGAGAGTACATAGAGACACAAGTTTTAATGTGGGAAACCCAAACTAGGAAAAAACCCACTAAAACCAAGAACTAGGCTTAGGAAAAAATTGTCCTGTATTAGTTACATTGATTTCAAGTTGAGCTACAACTCAACTTTTGAGGCTACAACCCCCAAAATAATTCAGTCAACAACTATTGACCTTCTGCAAGCTACAACTTGCAAGGAAGCTACAACTCCCTAGAATTTAATCAGCTATAACTGATCTTCTGTAAGCTACTACTTACAAGGAGGTTGTAAACCCCTATGTGCTAAGCTGTAACTTAGACTTGTTCTTGAGTTTTGGTCACACTTTTCTTGTCTCTCATAACTGATGATGACCTCTAGATTTTCTCACTTCTCCTTTTTTCTCCTAATTCCCTTTTCTTTCAATCTGCTGCATGCACCCTGATTGTGACTCTAAATTTACAAACTAACCTTTTTATCTCACATGTAATTTCATCAATATATCAAGCCCTTAATCACCTTTCACCTACATTTTGACCTCTTAGAGAATTCACACACTTAGTTTGAGTTACCAATTCAAAATTTTGTGCATTACATACCTACAACAATCATATTTACTTCAAAATCATTCTTCTAAACCTCCAAGCACTCTTTCTTAGTCGTAACATATGCACATATGATCCTATTACCCTCTACAACCTTTTATAGTTAGTTTACTAAGCTCTTCATCATGATTCTATATTTCATTGCTAGTATCTATACTTTCTTCAGTTATTGAGCACTAGCAATTAACATCACATTCTTGTACACTCACCATACTCTACTCAATACTCTTCACATGCTATATTATACATTTACTCAAATTCACATCACATTCTACCCCCTTCATTACACACACCTCTAACTATATTTCTAACGGTCATTTATTATATGTCTTAGTTGTTATTCATCATACTTAAGTTCTTTTGTAATTCTCATAGGATTTCACATCTTTAATACATCTCACCAACTCACTCTATTCAACATCTTTAAGACATTGTTACTTGTTATATCTTATTTCTTGCGATTTCAAAGCTCACAGTTCTTTGTTTTTTGTAAATTATCACCTCACACAGATTACATAGTCCCCTTCAATATATTCAAGATACGAAACTTAGTTTCATGTCCTTTCACATGCATTATCTCTGCACCATCTATCAATCACTTATTTTTGTAACTTTTCAAATTCATCACCCTATTTCTTTTTGCATTCACTTTCTTTATTCACTTTTGTGCTCGAATTTTCTTCCTTGAAAATGTATTTTCACCTTCAGTTCCTAGTTCAAGTGTACTCTTTATACTCAAACATTATTCTTCAACAATAAAGAACCCTTCACATTCTTATTTCAAGTGGAGGAAGAGATCATATGTTTCTAATCGATTAAATACTCTTGGAATTATCCAATGAATAATTCTCGTCAAACTAGACTCGACTCATGACCTTCAAGGAGAAATTGTATTTGTATTCAAGGATACAAAAAAGTAAACATGTTACTTACCTCCACTTCATCCTTCAACATATTTTTTTCCATGATAGGCTTCCAATTTCACTTCTAGACTTAGAGCACTACTACATGAGTAAGAGGGTAGTGGTTACATAAGCATATCAAGTCCACCACTTTTCAACATCATCGGGGACCACCTGGAAGACCTCTTATCATTCATAATAGCATCATTTATCACACACTTCCCAAGAATGTTAAACAATGCCTTATTTCCTATTTTGAACAATACAATGCATATTAATAGTTACTAAAATACATCATGATTACAACCTTTCAATCTTTCAAACTAAGATAATCAATCTTTGATGTTCACTGGCACATTTTTCAATATTTCAAACTTTTTGGGCATATTTAGGTCGCACTACAAAATGGATTTTGCAATTTTGAGTAGTCCACTAGTTCTGCAAAGTGTTTGAGTGTTAATTGTAATCCCATTGTCACACGGTTTGTACTTTGAACTAAAAACCAACACAAACATCCATTGTTGGACTTTCATCATGACTCCTAAAACCATTATATGGGAATTTTGAAATTTTACATTCAATAATTTGATCATACATTTGAATTCTACTTCGAAAAAGAAATGGAGATCATATTTGAAGACAACTGTCACCAAATTCTCTCTAGTTTCAATAAGAAATCACACGATCAATTTTGCAACATCTTCGTGTTTCCTAAAAAGAGATATCCACAAAAATTTAGGAGATTTCACTAGGTAAATTTTGTGTTTCGATGATTTTCTCCTCGCAAACACTATGATTGGGGTTTTGAAGACTTCTTCAATCTTTCATCTTGTCATGTTATTCTTGCACCAATGCAATGAGATTTAGATTACACTATGTCCATAAGTTCACTTTACAAATTTCAAGTTATACGTATATACAACTCCATCATCTTAATACCATTTCTAGTAGAGTGTAGGTTACTCCGACATCTTTTAAAAATCTGGCAATTACCAATTTATGAAGTGAGACTCACCTTTTGTCACTTGATAAGTGCATTCCATGAGTTTTGTGTAGAAGACTAAGCAAGAACAAGGAGGGAATATTTGCTTCACACTGTCTATTTAGCACAAAAATTATCATTTATCATTCACCTATAACTAAATGAGAGAAACAACTCCTTTTTGTAAGTTAATTACTTGATTCAATGACAACTTCTAGACCGATCCATCCTAGCACACTTGTAGACATGTCTTGCATACCTAAAGAGACGTTGTATTGATTTTGTCTAGCTTGAAGACATTGACAACACAAGAACCCTAGAGACACCATTGATAAATCATGGAAATATTTAAATAATCTCATCCAAGTGATTTGAGGACACATAAGAAACTTTTTCCATTGTTGATTTAGGAGAGTGCTTGGGAGTGAAAGAAACAGGGCTAGAAGAATGATCATAACTTTCTTAAAACTTATCCAAATTACCTCAAACCTTTTGCTAAATTTCAGGCTTAGAATCCTCTAAAAAAATTCTTCTATGAATTGTCTAAAGAAGTCTTCATATTTTTTTCTTAATTGTTAAGAAGACAAAGGGCTCAAAATACATTTCTCAAAGAACCATTTTTAGAAAAACTTACACAAATTTTACATACCTGTTTATAACTTGATGAAATTTGACACGAAGCACCAAAACTCCCCTCTACATTATCCATTAGTTTATTTTTCATAAACATGCCTAAATTATTCATAACTCATTTTCACAAGTCTACACCGCTAGTCCTAAAGGCCTACTTTGGTAAACTATTGAAATCTTCCTCCAGGAGCTAAAATAAACCTTGTTAATGCTCATACATGCCATAAACAACATTCCTATGATTCTCCCATGCTTTCATGATCTTTCCATGACATGTAACAACCTCTCACACCTCATTAGACTCTAGAAATGGGAATGAATGAGCCAGTTTCAACTGAGACTTCCACCAAATGACCCGACACTCACCATAAGAGATATTTCCCATGATAACATCATCATATCTAACATGAAAAACATATGAAGGAACTACTAATCAACCTGCATGTCTCTTACATAGCCTCACTTCAAAGCACTCGTTACTTTTCCATTAATGTCACTTGACATTAATGACAACACTAATGACCAAGGTTCAACAAGATATTTAATTCAATTTCTCCATGAAACCCTCAAACCAAGGAGAAATGCCTCATATTAAGCCACATTTTTGGTACATTCAAACTTCAATTTGAAAGAGAAGTTAAAAGAAACTTGATTTGGAAAAGTTAGAACCACTCCAGCTCCATTTCCAACATTGGAGCATGCTCCATAAAAAGTCATGGTCCAGAAGACATTGACATCTTCAAGTTGTGCATTAACATCTATGCAATGATCCTAAAAATATGTAGTTCCTATGAATTTACCTGAATCTGTATCATTAAAAAATACCTCATAAGAGGCATTTGTGGGATCCTCAATAAGATGGAGCATCTTCTCTTCTCTATGAAATTTGACTAACTTCCCTTCTAATGGTATAGAGGCATAGGACATATCCATCTGAACACTTCCTCCAACACTAACGGCCCATTTCCTTGGTAACAAAATACCCCATTTAACAAGGAAATCAACTATAAATACATTCATAGTTAAATATTTTCTAAAATATGGAGCAAGTTACACTACCATACCTCGACTTAATCAGTAATAAGTACTTATCTTGAATCAATGGCATAGTATCTCCCAAAGGTTATTGTTATCTTCATGTCTAATTATTTCATGACCTCTAAAGGCATGATATTACATGAAGCTCCTGAATAAAACATGCAACCGTGGAGAAACTACCCATTAAAAATCAAAGTAGTAAAGAAAGGATCCACATCCCATTGGGATTCTACCAAAGAGGTGCATAAATATACCTTTGGGGATTCTTCCATGTTCTTTGTTTCCTCCTTTATCTCCACTTTATCTATATTAGGAGGAACCAACACATTACTTGTACTCCTCTCCTTGACAACCACATCATCCTTCAGCCCCAAGTATTCAAATTCTCTTTTTCTATGTTCAAGAATTATTAATAATTCCAAAATTGGGAGTGTAAGTTTTATTTGACTCATAATTTAAGCCATATCACATGCAACATACTTTGGTAAGGTTATATTAAAGGCCAGGGTGATTGTATTTTCTGGTGGGATGTTATCCCCTATTGCTTGGGTGGATGCAAAAGTACTTGGTCTTGAAGTATTGACATGACCTTTATTAGGCATACTTATTTTGAGGGTATCTTTGGGGATGTTAGTCAAGAGAGGTATTTTGGTTTAGAAGTAGGGGCGGGTCCTTTGAATTGTTTGTTCCTAAGGTTATACTCCTTCTCTTGAGCAACCACAACATTTTTAATATCTTCCTATCCTCTTCAGAAGGTATTCCACCATCATACTTTTTATCATTAAATCTCTAAGATAATCAAATTCATGATTTGGAAGCTCAAATGATTGAGCCATATCTATATCAACATCGACAATAGAAGGGAGGGATAGTATCTGATTTGTGCAAGCCCAAAATTCTTCCATAGTTTTAGCATACAATAAATCACCAAAGTGGCTCCTAGCATTTAATCTTTTGGACACTTCAACATGCATATGTCACCAAAACCAGCTTCATCGGTCACACCATTATCTCCAAAAAGTTTCTCACAATGGGAGTGTGGAAATAAACATGTATCACACCATTCAATGATGTGGTCTTCTTATACTAATGGCACCCTTGATGTCAATGGATTTCGTACTAATTTACTCTCTCGAAAGCTTATTTCTTGTTTCTCGAACCCATAGTTCCATTTCCTATGTCATTAGCGCTCATGATCTCCTTTGGGATGATTCTCAAATCTATTTTTTCCTTGGGCCTAGTGCTGAGCTTGAGGATTTGAAACCAATCATTTCTCTACTCTAACAAGCTTATATGACATTTCTTTGACTTCTCAGTCAAATTTTTAACCAATTCCTCCAAGTCCACCGCCTTACATTTTTCTTCTCTAGATTAATCATCTTGACACCTTCCCTCTTTGGAGTCTTCTCAACTACTTTAATATTATTCTCGATTTGGACAGCCATAGAGAAATCCTGCCTCATTTCTAGAATTTTTTTCCCTCATATAATAAGTTGTTTTCTTATCAAAGGCATCTGAGTATTTAATTAGGCAATAATCATCACTAGGTGTTAGATTAATAGGCAATCTAGTCAAAGTTTTATTAAACCTAGTATTAAAGTCTTACACACACTCATTTGGATTTTTCTTGATATTTTCAAATTCGATAAGAGAAACCTAGGGTCATTCTTATCACCATACTGGAGTCTGAATGCATTCTTCATTTCTAACCAAGAATCTATTGAATTTGAAGGCAAAAAATTGTACCATTCTCTAGCATCTTCTTCTAATTGATGTATGAATAACTTGACATAAACATCTTCATTCTCTACTTTATAGTCATCCATTATATTTTGAAAAAATATAAGATGTTGATCTCCACTTATGGAATTATTTCCTTGAAACTTGGGAAACCTCATCCTAATTTCATGTGGTACTTCATTTGGATAACCTTCCATGTCATTAAAATTAATAGGTCTATATGTGTTAACTCTAAAAGGTTCTCTAGGAGGGGGGTCAGCCAGGTTTGTTGGTGGAGGTGTTTCAAAAGGAGGGTTGAAACGGTGGGGAACTGGAGGTCTCTGAGGTAAAGGAGTATGATCCACAAAATGGAAATCTCTTGGGGATTCAGTTTCACAAAACAATTTTTTTCTTATGAGTCAACAAATAAGGAAGATGAAGAATACATTTTCTATTTGTAGATGTTGAACCTCCTTGGAAGAAAGTATGTAAATATGATTGAGGAATAACTGAATCAGAGTTTTTGGATGTGCTAAGTAATCCTCCACCAAATCTAGATCAAATTCAGCAGGTTGAACAACATTTTCTTCTATATTTTGACCACCCACTGGTTTTGAAATATGATTTCTTCTTGACTTTCTATTTTCTAGCTCTGGGAGTAATCTTCTAGTCAGATCAGATTTGAAGAAATATATTTGTCCGTGTAGCTTTGCAAAGGGGAGAGTTAATTAGAAAGGTATAAGGGATTTTCATTTATATAACCAAGTTTCTCTTTGAAAGACGGAGCCATCACTAAGGCATTGCACCTTAGATGTATAGAATAACTCAAAAACACTTGAAAGGATTTCTTTACAAACTAAAAGATAAAGATTTACATATTTTTATGAATTTTCCAACTCTTTCATGTGAATTGTTGAATCAAGCCAAAAACCATCTTTTGAAAGATATCAATTTGTTTCCCCTTTTCTAAACCCATGCAAGTATCCAAAATTACTTTTGCATTCAATCTTGATATGATACTTCACACAATCACTCTAAAAATCCATCCCTCTATAAATTCTTATTGATTTTCCATAATATTACATCTTCCTTTGAGCATTCTGAGTGAAAAAGAGTTTGTGTTAATTCTTCTTAAGAAATGGTGGATGTGGAATTAGGAACCAGTCTGAAGGAGCTTTCTTCAGAAACATTGCACGCAATTTTCAACCTTTCTGGCCCAAATGAAGCTTTTGTGAGGATGTTATTAACAATTTAAGATCAAGTGAAAACCGAAGGACCATTAACACCCCATGCAATTCAGGTAGCATTTATACGATGGCTTATCAATATGACTCCCTTCTTTTCTATTTTTCAGATTATGTATCATCATATGTTCCGTGCGGAAAACCATAAATCTCTTAAATTATTGAATAAGTTTTGGCTCCATTGTAGTCTTGCCATTAGCAAGAACATCATCAACATATCTCTTTTATTTTTAGTGAGGAATTGTTCGAGAAAGAATTTTTGATTAATGCATATGTGATGCCTAATACTAATCTTGTAGAAGACATATCTTCAATCTCCCGCATAATAGCCATAATAGAGAAAATATTCACACATCTCGAGAGAACACCAGCGAAATCTCTTTATGAGAGGTCCCTTGAAGTGTTTTTTTCCTTTATTGAAGAGACGCAGACGGGGTGTACTCAATTTAACATGTGCAAGCCAGCCAATTTATGTAGATGAATCTAACATACCTGAATGTTCCCCTATGGCACCAGCTCATATTCCTGGCACATCTTCAACCTCAAAAAATGCTACCTGGCGAGGTACTAAGGCTTACCTAGAAGGCAGGTCTAATCTTCATGAATGTGTTAAGAATTTACATAATTTAGTGATCCACATTAATATGGGTAGAATTAGATTACTGCAATATAATTAAATAAGGTTGTTTATGGTTATTACGTGAATGGTGGTGGTTCAAACCACTCACACAATTAGGTTACTTTTTTTAACTCTCCTTGTACATAGGAATACATATTCCTATATAATATGTAATTGATTAAAGAAATAGATATACGAAGATTATTACTCTGTTACATTACTGCAAATTTGTTTGTTCAGCTTCATTTTCCATCAGAACAGACATCCTCAAAAGTTGTAGAAAAATGGTTTTTTGATGGATATAAGGGGAAGCTCTTTTGTACCCCTGTCAATGAAAAATTTCAAGTATCCTCCTTCTAAATTGCATATATTATAATTTAATATTCTGGTTTCTTTGAAAACTTTAGGCTATTATTCTAGATATTGTGAAATATTTACGTAATGTTAGTAGACTTAAACGAGTGCAAGTATTCATGGAATGATTAAAAGGGTGGATCAGTTTATATCAGAGAAGCGCTACCATTTTGCAGCCTGGAGGTGTGACACGGTCCCTTAAAAGTGCTTGAAGGAGAAAGGCGTAGATCAGTCGGTCAAAGAATAAAATGCCAAGGTATTATCTCTAGGGAAAACATTACAGTTGTATTGGTTTGTTATTTCATCCCGTGATTCATCGGTTCAAGGAATTCATTTTATTGTGATTATCTCTGTCAAACTCTATCGCCCACTCATTTTTCCTTTTCTCTAGATTTTACAAGGCATTTAGTCTTAGACGTATTAGGATCGGGTCAAGTGTAGATGCATTAGCGTCGCTAGGGAGAAGAAATATCATGATTGGAGTTTCGTGTTATATTTGTTTGGCTATTAATTTTACCTCCTGGGTGACGCGAATATAAGAATTATATTTTCTCAAATCAGTCTTGTTGTACAAAAGATTCAACTTTATGTTCAATTATCACATCTATCACTTCTTTTGTGCATCAAGCTTCCCATCTATTGAATTGCACTCCACAGCTATTTAGGAATTCTACATCAGATGCTTCACATCACAGAAAACTTGATATTGCATTCAATAGTAAGCACGCAGTTTCAAAAGGTGTATCATTTGTCTTTATTCATTATATAGTCCTCGTGATTGTTTTAATAATTTTTCTGTTTATATAAATTTTGCGAAGTTTAAATCGTCTAAATTCTGAGTCTCGCTATTCATGTTGTTATTGTGTTATAAGTCCATACCATGCGTTATTTCAGTAAGTGCTCAAAAATTTAAAAACTGACATTATAAATTCTTTTTTTTTTTTTGGGTAGAGTCCAAATAGAGTATTTGTGTCTCTTACGAGTCATAGTTTAAAAAGTAATTAAATATTAATTTTTAGTCATTTTAAAATATTATATCATCAAAATCATCATCTTATTGTTAAGATTCAAATTAGTCTTGTTTATCGTCAATAATGCTTGTCAAAAAGTCCGAAAAATTAAAAAAATTGTCTTACAGACGCATTTTCAGTGTTACCTGACGTCTGGGAAATAAATTGTTTCACATTACAGGAGGGAAGATATAATAAACAATGTGGAAACAATTGAGCTTCATAGATTTATTCAGCTGAGTTAGTAGCACATTTACTAGAGGACAGAGGCAGATGAGGTTGGAGATCAATCAACGACCTCTCGTTAGTTTGCAACGCATTTTGAGCCGCTTCAACCGTGGTGTGAGTATTTTCTTTCATTTTTTGCAGTGTGTTTCTTTTGAGAATTCATTTTTTGTGTGGTTCTGGATGATGGAAAAATATTTATGTTGGAGCGTAGATGACATCCGCTGATCCTCGACTTCCATACTTCTTTAGAAGATAGTTCGCTTGTGAATGCATTCACTTGGAATGGTGACCATGTGCAACAACATCCGGTTCGTTGTATGTCTTCAATCTGATTTTCTTCTCAATTTTCGTGTGTGGAAGTTTCACGTTGTGGGGGGAACATGACACCAATGTTGCATTTCCATTTTTCTCCCAAAACTCCTAAATTCAAAGGCAACTTCCAAAAGCATTTGCAATTTCCTATGGTGTTCGAAATCAAGTGGCAATGATTGACAACGGTGGCTGCAATTAAGAACATTGTGATTTTTATAGGAAGTAATGTAAAATCTTTCTAGTATGTATTGTATAGTTCAGTTTTTAATAAGCAAGTTATGATTCCTATATATTTCTACGATGTACAAGCATAGTGGCGAACAAAAGCACTAGAGTAAATTAGTTCATAGATCTTGAAAGGGTTTGTGGGAGGATCCAAAAAACCACACGAGGTGGACAGTTGAAGGGACTTGTTCACGTAAAGGTTCTTGGTAAGCCTATTTAAAACCATGGAAGGGAAGAGCCTTTATTTTGATTGAGATCATGAGTCACATTGTAGGACATGTTTCAGGTGATCATCATCTGCATGTTGAGAGTGTGCATGTTTTCACCATGTTCACACTAAGGAGGGGAATGCTAGAAATTTACCTAAGTTAGTGTTCCACATTAATATGAGTGGAATTATATTATTGTAATATAATTAAATTAGGTTGTTTATGGTTATTACGTGAATAGTGTTAGTTGAAACCACTAACACAATTAGGCTTATTTGTTTGTAACTTTCCTTGTTTATGAGAATACATATTCCTATATAATATGTAATTGATTTAAGAAATAGATGTACGAAGATTATTACTCTGTTACATTTCTTCAAATCTGTTTGTTCAAACTTCATAATGGGTCTCCTCTTATAGGAGAAAATTGTATTTGATCAAGATCTTGGAAGACCCAAAGCATACATTAAAGAACTCATGAAAATGGGTATATCATGTCACCTTACAGGGGATATCCAATATGTTTATGGGGCTCAGGACCTCAAAGAGTTTTATTTTAGGAAGAAGAAGTTAAATCGGATTCCCGTATTTACGAAGGAGTTTGTAACCATAAATTGACAATGTATCTCTTTTACAAAAACCTCCCTTTTGTGTAAGCAGACTAAAAACTTATGTGAATTTCAAGGGCTCATGCCCCTATACAATCCACATTTTGTCTTCTTTGAAAACAAAAATAATGCATGGCATTTCAATATGCTTCATATGTGGATTTGATTTAAATAGTTCACTATTTGTTTTTTTGAATTAGCATTTTATATTTTCTGCTTTGGAAAATACAAAATTTGGAAAGTACAAAATAGTAAGAGAAAACCAGAAGAAGAAGAGAGAGTTTTAGAGAACTAGCCTATATTTGATCAAGCATAGTGGAATCATCTTCTTTTGCTTTTGTTGTCTTCTCTTTGTATGCATCATATCTTTGGAACATCTGAACAATGTACTCTTCATCAAGTCTAACATGAAACATGAATATCAATACTTGTTCCTTTAGAATTTCATCAAACTTATGCATTGCACCTTTGTTCTTTTTCACCCTTTTTGATTTTGACCAGTTGTTTCTCTAAGTGAAAAAAATTTGGATGGTGTCATAATTGAAACTTGAAGAGACAACATCTTGTTCTCAATTAATGTATTGGTGAAAGGATTATATCAAGTTGTCTATACCCAAATATCCATAAGTGATCCTCCCTTGTACATTGATATTGTTTCCCCAAGTCTTTTGTCAATATCATCAATGTATTATGCCATCCATTCCTTTTCTTGGGTGAGCTGCTCAGTGATTTGATTTATGGATTTTACCCTTAGTTTTATAGATCCTTCGTATGTATGTTGCAGTCCTCTTTCTTCAAGGGGACAATCCCTTATCTTTCCACCAATTGATCATCTAGTTGAGTTATTGCTTCAAGTTTGGAAGGATTCCTTCCCAATAGTGAAATTCATCCCCACATTTTTCATTTTGATCCTTTGCATCACTCAATTGTTTAGAAAATTGGTTGTATAATTTCACAGTATCCTTTATGATCTTGCTCCCTTTCTTGGATAATTTTTATTTCCATTTGGTTATAGCATCAATTATTTCTTTTGACCTGTCAGCTACACTTAAGGCTTCTGGTGTTATTGCAGTAGAGATCTCTTGTCCTTCCACATAGGGTTGTATCCACTTTAGTACATAAGTTGACAATACTTCAAATTTTTCCCTCAATTACTTCTTAGTTTCCTTATCTTTGTCAATCTTCTGGATAATGCCTCCAAGATCCATTGTAGCCTCGTGCTTAAGGTTCTTTGTAGTTGGCTTTCCCAATTGAATATGTGTGACTTGGTATTCATTCATTGTAACCTTAGTCTTTAATTTGTTTCCTTGTGGGGTAGAAACTTCCAATGTTTTGTATCCTTGTTTATCAACATGGGTTGTTGACAATATCTTAGCCCTTTTGGGAGCCCTTGTGGGTTTTGAAAACATAATATTCTTAATGTCAATGGTCTCTACTTGATCCACCTCCTTCTCTTTACTTGGGAGGAGTGTTCCCAACCACCCTTTTGTGGGGACATTTCCCCCTTCTGATACTTGTGATGTAGGTTGTGGTGTGCTTGAGTACACCACCATTTTTGTGGAAGAATCTTGAGGTGTTTGTGAAACTGTCATTTGCATATGTGGGAATTAATTTGTTAAAGTTAGTTTCTTTTATTCAACATAAATAGCACTTGTTCCTTCCCGCTCTGCTTTCTATTTTTCAACCTCTAACTCCTTGGTCACCACTATTATGCTAGTTGATTCTAGGGCCTTATCATTAGCTAGTATCTCTTTCTTTTTATTAACCACTTTTGGACTTATGACTGCCTCAGTAGCCTCTTTCAATGCTTCCTTTACAGTGCTTGCAAGGTTATATGGTTTCTCCATCACTATAATAATTGTCTTCTCCTGAGGATACTTCTTTGTGGAAAGAATCATTTCTTCTTATGACTCTCCTGCAATTCTTTAATTTATTGGTTCTTCCCAACTATTGGCATGACACTTCCAACTTACACATCTTGGATTGCTATACTTGTCTCACCATCCTGGGTTTTGGAATTTCTAACAATTGGGTTTCCATTCAAGAAACGGTTTCTTCTTTTATTTATGTTAATCCAAGTAATAGATCAGTGAACCGTAGTGCATCGGTTTCTTCTCTTTCATCCAAATTTATTACCTCAATTGGTGTAGTCATTCCTTCCTAGGGTGTAGTGACAACAACAGTTTCTTGCCCCTCCCTTTGTGACATTGATTGGATTACCTTGAATCCTTCTTGTTCATGTTCTCTTGAAGTTCTCATGAGTTGAATGTCCATAGGAATATCATCAATCTTCTTTTCTATGGCTATATTTGGCACTAAATCTATAGGACCTGATGTTGTAATAGAGGTTTCTTGTACTATGGATGATGTGATGGGATTACTCACCTCAAGTTGTGACATGACTATCTGTTTTTCTAATGTTGCAATAAGAGTCTGTTGAGCCTCATTTAAAGGGACTAGGTCAATAACCTCAGGTTCCTTACTCATGTGCTTATGTTCTTTCATGGCTGGGACACTATTGGTTCCTGAGGTTTTTGTATCTCTTTCTAAAGGAGGTATAACCCTAGCCTTTTATCTCTCTCAAAATACTTGAGATCAGTTATTCCTTTCTCCTCGACTCTGCACCCGAGTTGTGGGTCAATATTTGGTATGGTTCCCCTCATTCTTTTTCCTGTACTTGATGACCCAAGAAAAGTTTTTACTAGAGCTATGGACTTTGATGTACTTCCCCCTTTGAATTGTAATGGGACTTCTTGAGTAATGGGGGCATCCTTCATGGTTTTCATTAGCATTTATTCAACTTTCTAGGTCAGGATGGACATGGGAGTTCTTGTTCTACTTGTAGTTGCAGTCCACTCCTCTATGATCCCAGTGGTTGGCCTCTTGGATGGAAGATGAGGGGATTTCCCTTTCAATGGGTCTATTTGGTTAACTCCCTCCTTCAAAGGAGGGATATCTTCTTCTAGGATTCATGTATCTTTGTATTCTTTTAATACCTTAGTATTTTGTAAAGATAGATCCAATCCTTTCTTTGTTAACCATGTCAATGTTCTTCTCATTACATGTGTTGTCCTAGTATGCAGACTAGTTGACTCTTTCTCACTCTAGTTTAATGGTGCAATTGGTTGTGATTCTAGCTTCATCTCATAGTAATACTAACTTTTTTCATCATATAAACCTTATGGCACAACTGCAATCTTGTAGTCAATGATTTGCCTAAGGGTCATTTTGGAATAATCTCTTAACCTAACCTCTTCCTCATCTCTGCAGTCCATCCAATAATCTTCATAGTGGGCCTCATGTTCATATGAGCTCCCTAGGATTGAACTCACATCCCATCTGATATCATATTTTGGTCTAGGTTGAAACTTGTCCATTTCTAGTCTTTCCATCTCTTCCTCCAAGACCTTAGATTTTGCAACAATTAGGCAAGTGTATCTCCCTATTTTGATGGGAAACTTGATGTTTGTCTTATGTTTTCCTGCTATCAACTTGTGCACTTTTGCTAGTTTCCTTGAGAGTTCCAAGAGTGCCCATTTGTTATCCAGGTATCTAGGCAGCATGAAAGGATATCCCTCATAACCACTTACCCTTATGTAAGTGAAGAATATGAATTGGATGAAGTAACATACATATTCCTTTATTACTCTCTTGGCCTCTGCAGATATCTTGTATTGTTCCCATTTTGTCCTGAAGAGGCATATGATTGGTGCAAAAAGGCATCATTTATTTTTCTGAAGTTCCCCTTTCATTATCCAAATTTAACTGAGGGTAAACATCATATACCCTATGAGTATTGAATTTCTTCATCCTTGGGATACCAGGGAAGTTCTTGTGGCATGCAATATTATAAACTAAATATGACATCATATAGAATTCACAGTTGAGAGTAATACCTTCTTTGATTTTCACATCCATTTCAAGGAGTTTTTCATGAATAGATGTGGCTATGAAGGTTTCCCAACAAATTTTCTCAGTGCTATCCGAATAATCCATATATAACTACACATCCATTCTTGGAAACCATAGGATGTTTTCAAGCTTGCAATCCTACTCAGTAAAGTTATGATGTCCTCAAATTCTTCCACAAATTTCTATCTACCCGGATTCTTTGGGATCTTGGAAGAGGACCCTTTGTTATTCAACAACCATTGGGAATTCATAATATTTGTATATTTATCATTCTCAGCATGTCAGAGGTGTAGTGTCTTGTGTTTATAATTTCTACCACCTTTTAAACCTAGGGTAACCCCAATATCTACGAGAATGCTTCAAGTGTTAAGGAGAGGACCCTTTCACCACTTCCATCCAAGACCTCTCTCTTCACTAGGTTATAATTTTTGGCACAAACCCATACTAATTCCAGGAAATGTACAGAGAGGGTGGGAAAGAGGAAGCTAAAGCAATACTACATGGCGTTAATTGTTGTCATGTAATCACTTATATTAAAGGCGTGCAATATTTGTAATAATTTTGCTAGGTCTTCATTTACTAGGTTAGTGTCCATCACTTCATCCAAGTTACTTGTGATATGTGAAGTGACATGGGTTCCAGCCTCCATTATCTTCATTTTATTTTGACAAACTAGTTATAATTCTCTCTTTCCGATAGTATAGAGATTACTAAAATAACAAGCACAAGAACAAGAATGCAAACCACAAGAAACCCTTAACATTCACGCAACAATCCAGTATTCAAGGGGACTTACCCATACTTGTGACTTTTTCAACACTCGAGTTGCACATGTACACTTAGCTCTCTTGATTCTTTCAGACACCAATTTATGCAATCAATTCTCACCTTATCGCGGTGTGAATACGTAATCTTAGGGCTTTAGAATGCTTAAAATCTCCTTTTGAAACCATGGATGTCGAAACATTCAAAAAAAATTAAACCTTTAATCGTTCATGCGGGTAAAGCATAAATGGCGGAAGCCGTAAATGCATTCAACTTCAACCGCTCGATCCATCTTTTTTTGGTTTAAATGAGAATCGTCCACTTGTCTTCTTTTTCCGGATTCGTGGCTTGGAGGCCTTTTGTATTTTTACTTACAATCGTAAGAATGTAAAACCGTAAGGTTAACCCATGTGCGATATCGAGTTGCTTTGGCATGACAACATGTGTCTCGTGTCAAGCCCCGGAGTTTGACCACGCTTTTCCTTTTCCTTGAGGTGTAAAACTGTAAAGTGTGATGATCGATGAGATGCCTGATACCGCAACACCATGTTCTAGTGACACATGTCCTTTTTAGGGGTGTGATTTTGATTGCACTTTACATTTTTTGCATGTGAGTTACATATTGTAAAAGTGTACTTTTGCCCCGAGAATATTCACAAGGATTATTCCCATGTCGGGTCCCAGAGCCATTTTAATAGTTTACATTTTTACACAACATTGCAAACAAATATGTAGGTTCTGCCATCGCAAATTCCTCCTAGGGAGAGCCACGTTATCGGGCAGCGGGGAAATTTTCACATTTTTTATACCGAAAAAACACATAATGAACATAAGAAATGTTCGTTGGACTTACATACATTAATGATTAATTCACTTGAGTTCCGACATTTTTATTTTGGACCAATACAATCATGGTGGCCCCATATTTCGTGCAATCTTTACATTGCAGAGTATTCTAAAATGGCATTGCAATCATTACCTAGTATCGGTTTATTCGGGTATTGGGAACTATGGTCATGAATAGTCTTCTAGAATTTAAACTTGTATCAAACAGAGTGTTGGCAAGGACGAGGAAAATTCGAGGGGAGTATTTATAAGTCAAGGTGTGAGCTCAAAAAGAGCACCAACACGATGACCATATATAATGAATCAATTAAATTTCCTCATGGTTAAAACCAACTAACATAGCCTTTAATCAATGTAAGGTTTGCATGGTCTATGACCATGATATTATTTAATAACAATAAACATTCAACCATTTTAAATCTCCCGTGGTCTAAGACCACTATAATATAAACCAACAAATAACTTTACCTTACCAACAATAAACATTACATTATGGTCTAAGACCAACACCCATAACCATTTATTTTCTCTTTGGTATTTGACCAACTAACAACTCATTATTTTTCAATGACAAGCAAGGTGGTCTATGACCCAATCACTTAAACATTTACTCCTTTGATCTATGAAAATTTTAAATGTAACTTAAACATAATAATTCTTACCAACGGTCTAAGGTCCTTCTACGAAAAGTCATAACAATTTTATTTCCTTACGGTATATGACCAAGTTAACAAGTCGTTAGAAACATCCAATAAAACATTCACTTTGCTAGGTTGTCTAAGACCGATAAACATCATTCATTTATTTCAAACCTTTAAAATAATGCAAGGTAATGTAAACAATCAAGATTCGCGAATGAATAATGAACTCATCAATTACAACAGCCAACAAAGTGGTGTCATCCAACAAAACTAGATACAAATGCAATGTGTGACAATGGGTGGGGATTTTAAACATAAGGTTCTTTTTTACTTGAAATGCGTAAATGAAAAGTGTAATTAACTAGCTGAAAATGAAAGCATGTGTTGATTATTTCCTTTTTAGCAATTTTTAAATTTCTTTGGTGAAGGAAACCTTCATGCACATGAGTTAAGAGTTTGTTGCTTGATTTAGTAAGATAAATATCCTCTTAAGAGAAGTGGTCCTGTATAAGAAATATTAGTAGTTCTTATTGCAAAACCAAATGATTAGATACAATAAAAACACTTCCACTGCTTCTGATCCTCAAGTTCACCCTAAGGTGCAAGAGAAGAGCATACGTGATTTGGTTTTGACAAAAGTTAAACTATAAAGCAATCGCAATCACTTTTGATTCTCAAGATCATCCAAAGGATGCAAGAGAAGAGCATACACAATATTGATTGTGAAAGCAAAGTGTTATGATTAGTAAAGTAAATTAATAACATATTCGTTGTCACTTTTGATTCTCAAGATCACCCCAAGGCGTAAGAGAAGAGCATACACGTGTTCAATTTTAATAAGTTAATGTTTAGAAATGAAGGAAAGACATGGAAAATAAGGAAAATTTATTAGAAAAGTTATTAAGAAAAGAGTTAGATTAGAAACTAAAAGTAAGTGAAAAGAAATTTTTTAAATACCGGTTTTGACAAGGGTACCTTGCAGAAGGCATAACTTTTCACTCGTTACTCGTTTGAGGTCTACTTTATATTGTTGGAAATATTAGAACGAAATTTACCATATGAAAGGGAACTGAAATTTGTTTAGAGTAGTTGCATACCCAAAAAGCTCAGAAAAGGTCCAAAAGTTGATATGAAGTTGTAAAAAATTGAAAATAAATAAATATAAAAAAGTTAGTTTCAGGAAATGCAAAAAAGTGAAAGAAAAACAAGAGAGATGATGTAAATAAATTAGAGAAATGATTAAAGAAAGTGTTAGAGTATGTTATTTAGTATAAAACTACTAGAAATAGTTAGAAAAATTGTAGGGATGCTTTTCTTGAATTCTAGAAAACTGTGCAAAAATTAAATTTTAACACAAAGCAAAAACACATATAATAGTAATGGAAACACATGCAAATGCACTTTGAACACACACTAGTGCACTCAACATGAAGAACACACACTTGATGTTGCAGAAACACATATAAGTGAAAACAACATAAAATAGAGCAAACAAAGACGTAAATGTGAAGATGGTAGCGCATCCACAATCACATGTACATGGGTATTGTAATGAGATGTCGAAGAGGC
Source organism: Taxus wallichiana var. yunnanensis (assembly GCA_018340775.1). Lineage (NCBI taxonomy): Eukaryota > Viridiplantae > Streptophyta > Pinopsida > Cupressales > Taxaceae > Taxus > Taxus wallichiana. The sequence continues at coordinate 424,507,150 of CM031238.1, read as the reverse complement.
ATAGGAACACATTTCCTTGATGGAAACAAACTTCACAAGTAATTCGGATGCATCTAATTCCACGGAGATGTAAGGTTCATGTAGTTGTATAAAAAAATGTTAGATGGTAAATGTTAGAGGTAAATGTGAAGATGGTAGCACATCCACAATCACACAAACACGGGTATTGTAATAGAGATGTCGGAAGAGGCATAGAACACATTTTATTGATGGAAACAAACTTCACAAGTAATTTGATTCATCTAATTCCACGGAGATGTAAGGTTCGTGTAGTTGTACAAAAAAATGTTAGAAAAATGGCCTAAACAAATGCTTTTTATAAAACTAATCACAAACTAGCTCACTAGATGACTTGTAATTTTTTCACTAGCCTACGAACACCTCAAACACCATGACTATGAATTTAGAATGAAAAAAATAAGTGAGAATGTGTGGGAGTGCCACTAGGCATGCTAGAATGTGAACAAGAGAAAAATACTCAACAGAGAAAGAAACACATAAATAAATAAGTGCAAACCTTCCCAAGTAGATCCTTGTCACCTTAGATTGGGTAGAAAATGACGATGATCCCAAAATCGTTATGCAATGTAGTTGTTTGCAACGTGGTAAAGCTTCACCACATGATCAGTCTAACAGCTCGACCTTGCACATATTGGGGAAGAATAATAGAATTGGAGATATATTGATCAATGGTTTATACGGACATTACGACGGCGCTAAATGAGAGGATTTCTCACAAAAACATTATGAAATCTCACTTAGCTAATTCTTTTTACATTTTGAAGGGGGTAGAGGCTCTATTTATAGCCTTTTGAGATGGGATTACTTAAGGAGACATAACTAATTGGTTTTTATGAAAAAATAATGTGATTTGTGAGTGGGGGATATGGAATATTGGAGGAGGATTTGATTTGAATATTTAATTCAAAAGTGGGGGACATGAAGGATGGAGGAGGATTTAACTTGAATATTTAATTCAAAAGTGGGGGACATGGAAGATAGTGGAGGATTTGACTTGAATATTTAATTTGAAAGTGGGTCATGGTGGGAAATTGATGTGGCATATGATGTGGATGGTGAGGTGGAGAGATTAGGTGTATGATTTGATTAGATAATGATGGAGGTTAATAAATTGATCGATATTATTTTTCTTCATCGATTTTTGTGAAAATGATGTGACGAAATTAATCCACTAATGGGGTCGTGAGTATGAGGTTTCTATGGGTCCTTCTAGTGAACCTTCATGTTCAAACTCTTCATCTATGAACCTAGATCGCAAAGAACCTTTATTGAAAACAACATGTTTTAAACATAATGGAGCTTTAAACTTGATTGTAAACTCTTCTTAAACCGAAAAATTGAACCTAAACATTTATTTCTTGTATTATGTTTTCGCATGTGTGTGTTTGACCATAAAAATTTGAAACAAAAAAATTACCCCTTTCGGCTTGAATTTTTCAAGGCTTTGTAGAGTTGATTAGACCTATTTAGCCATCTTTATTGATCTCGTTTATTATATTTTGGAAGTTTTCACTTAAATGTTGGTGATTCTTATGTGTTTGTATTGTGAATATTTGTTTTCATTAGACTACCATAGATTGGGTTTACTTTTTGCGAGTATGAAGGAGTTGTCGGTGTTGGTTTTACTCTATTGGAAGAGATGTGGACCTATTGTGATGGTGGCTCGGATGCTTGCTTCAAGGAATATTTCTTGGTCGGTTGTATTGATGGTTAGCTCTTGTGCTCATATAGAGAAATCATGTTGGTGCTACATACTTCTAATTCTTATTATTTTTTCTTCTATTATTCTATTGTGTTCTAAAGTGAGCCTCCACACTCGAAACCTAGTGTTATATTGCTTTTGTATAATAAGCATGTGTTTAGTGGGCTTCTTAAAGCATTGTGGTGACCTCTCATTGTTATCTCATTTTCTTATGTTGACCATATTGTCATATGGTGTTTGGACTTGTTGTCCTTTAATTTCCTAAAGACTTAATATTGTGTTTCAAGGATGTAAGTATTGGTAATGAGTATGTTTTGAGCTTATGTAATTCTCTAATGTCATTAGATACATGTAAAATTATGTTTACATGTTGTTTCTTAACATATGATTTCTAGAATTGATATCACTCAAATATTTTGAGAGCTTTTACTACTTTTTCGATTGCTTTTCTCGCCATAGTGTCAAATTTTTATTTTCGGCTAAGCATTTGAAGCATGTTTGTCGTGTTTGGCTTAGCAAACACAAGATTAGGGTGGGAAAATGTATCTAGAAGTTATTGAGGCAACCTTACTGATTTCTTTTGGCATGTTTGATGACCTTGGTGGGGATTCAAGTGAGCTTATATATCCACCTTTATCTAAGGCCTAAGAGTGTGGGATTTGTATTCGAATATTCATTAATGTCTTTACAAAAAATCATTTTAATTACCTTTAGTGAAAATTTTGTCAAACATATTCCCATGACCGGTACATTTTTCTTATTTTACCATATCTACCAAACCTATATTTAAAAACAAAATCCTCTTATATAATCATTTTGGTCAAGCCCATATGTGGTGCACCTTATCTACTTCCCTGGCTCCCATGGTCAACTCTCAAGTTGGTGAAATTGGATAGCCCATAATTTAAAATATCTCAAATTTCCAAATGGAAATAGACCAAATGACAAGCATTGACCCTTATTTATAGCTTCCAAACAAAGAATTTCAAACTTTACAAAATTGCTCCTCAAATTTCATTAAAGTACAATACAATTGCAACCATATACCTTATTAACAATATAAAACATGATCTTTTCACAAATTGATAAGAATGATCCCTCTCTAGCCACGGCACTTGCACTTTTCAATTCGTTGAAGAAAATCAAGATAAAGATTGACAAAGCAGTCAAATAGAGTTGCTCCCAGTTTGTTGTTTTGTTGTTGTCAAGTTGAAGTTTTCAAGCTTCTTTGATGCTACTCGATCTTTTTGGTTCCTCTGTTAGTTCTCGGTTGAACTATTGTTGGTTCTCTTAAACTTCGTGGGTGTTGATCCCCTTTTTGCTATTTTCACTTCTATATCTCGGTTGTTGACCCTCCTTATTTAGGGTTTTAGTCCCTTCTTTCTCCGTGCTACTTTTCTTTGTTATATCTAGCTTTTGAGCCTTTTTTTGTATCCGGGGTATAGTCCCTTCAAGACTATTTATCCTTAATAAAAAAATAATATAAAACATGTCATAATGCTAACATAATAAAGAATTTTATGGCACTAATATTTTTTCCCTACTTTTTTTGAGAAAAAAAAATTTGCAAGCTTATAGAACCCATCGTAATAAAATTCCACTAGGCACATCCTAACACCTATTTACTACACTCGACATAACACCAATGATCGAAGATGATAAAATTTCTACATTAGCCAAGTAATTAAAGGCAAAATATTTATTCATATATTCTAATTTTTGCATATATGTGTCATAAAGCACCATCACGTATTGCCTTATTGTGATAAGTGATGGGCTTCGAGGGGCATAAGTATACATCATCAACCATATTGACTCAACATCATCGTTGATCCAGCCAGGATATGTACAATCGTGCAACCCCTATATCGCCCCTATGAATTGCTCATTCTAAAAAAATTCTAATCCACCCAAACCCCAATAATATTTTTACCCAATCTTCATTTTGATTACCTCTAGGGAAAATTATGCCATGAATCTTTACCTTGTAATATATTTTCCTAATTATATCCTACCTAACCAACCCAAACTCAAAAACAAAATCTACCTACATAATCATTGTGCTCGGCCCCATCGGCAAATACTCCATGTCCATTTCCTTCGCCCTAATGTTGCCTTCTACTTTGCAAAAAAATAGATAGTACATAGCTCAAAAATGCTAATATGCCAAATGAAGGGGTTTGACCCTATCTAAAGCCTCCAATTTAACAAAGTTCTACCTTCTAAAAAATGTTCACATTTCCTAAAACTACGATATCTTTGCAGCCATAGATCTTATCCACATATTATTAAAATAAGTGTTAAAATTCCAATGTCGCAAGGAATTTCACAAGACTAATGGTTTATGTTTCTAAAAAAATGAAAAATCAACCATTTTCCAAATCTATTGAAACCATCCTAACACCAATATCACTAATGATTGGTAAGGATTTTATTTCAACAATGTAAGTAAAGTTGTGTATATTTATTTATTATTTTCATTTCTCACATATATTAACATTAAATACACTCATTTCATTTATTTTTTATGCATATTTTTCTCATGAAGCGCCATCCATCATTACATTATAGTGATGATTTACGAGCTTTGAAAGGAATGTGTATATATATTAAATTCGCTTTGTGGACAATTTTATTACCCATCGATTATTAGTAGATTGATCTTATTGAATGTGTGTATTAGGGGATGCATTTGGGATAGAGGAGATCTCCTTCTAGCACTTCACCATAGGTGTCATGGCTTCCCTTCATAGTATCACCTTCGTAACATCATATTTGTTCCCATTTGCCTCTTGCTCCTTCAAAACCCCTTCCTAGATGGCCCGCTTACAACCAATTTCTTCATGTCAACTAAAATTGTTTCTTTAACACCCTATTTTGGATGATGTCGTCAATTGGGCCAATATTGTTTTAAGTTATTTCAATGTCTTGATTGGATCTAAGACATCATCTTACACTTCTGAAGCTTGATTTTAAAGATTTGCACCACTATTATAGATTCCCCAAGCTATTTATCAATACACAATAACTTGTGCATGCAAATCCCTTAGGGGAGAACAAGAATTAGTGTTAATGAGCTTAACCAAATGAAGAAAAATTGTAAAGAGGCCTTGAAAATTCAAGAATAGAAAGTGGCATTGATGCATACCATGTCTTTGGAGTCCCCAACTATGGTCTACTTACGATTTCTTTTATCCATGTTTATTCACCCACAATCATCTAGAAGATGTTCCTTCAAAGAACCTCTTTTCGTTATTGTCGTCAATCAAGCCAATAAAGTTTTATTTACTTTCAAAGATCTTCGGTTGGGACGATGACATTACCTAAACTTGAGACATGATTTTATGGATTTGTACCCCTATTTATAGGTTTCCCTAGACATTTCTCAACAAACAACTTCTTCTTTGCTTGTGCACACAAATCCCCTTAGGAACAAGAAGATAAATTAAGGTTAACGAACTTTATCAAAAAAACATAAGTGGTATAAATGCCTTGAAGATGCATGCATAAGACCTACGCCATCAAGGTATACCAAGACTTTTGTATCCCCAACTTTGGTTTGCTTACAATTTCTCATATTCATCTTGACTTCACCTAAAACCATCTCTCACAAAATGCTCAATGCCAAGGGGGTGACTAATGCTCCAACAAGTCAACCCAAGGTAAGTGTCCCTAACCCTATCCCATAACCTATCTCACAAAATGCTCAGATTTAATGAGGAGATTAATGCTTCAAAAAGTCAACCCAAGGTATGTATCCCTAACCCTACCCTCTTTCTTTTATGCATAGTCAATTTATGAATGTTGTATACTCCAATTATTTGATATTGTATCACATGTTTGTTTTTTTATTAGGGGTAAATAGTTTTGAAGGGACTATACCCTGTTACAAAAAGGGCTCAAAAGCTAAATAGAGCAGATAATGCAATCAATAGTTTTGAAGGGACTATACCCTATTACAAAAAGGCTCAAAATCCAGATAATGCAGTAAATACATCAAGTTTGGATCAAGCATCCAGATTATACATGAGTAACCAACTATAGTTATCTGAGAAACTATACAAAAAGGATCAAACAGTAACAAAACTGCAACAAAGCAACATGAAAACAACATCCTATGTTTGTTGTATCACATGTTTGTTGTTTACTTTATGAATATCTTTATTTTATTGTTGTTACACAATTTTGTTTTCCCATAGTTCTTAACTTAATTACCACCCTCTTTTTTCATCAAATGCCACCAAAAATCTAGTAAATTCTTCTACCCTCCTCAAAATGGTGAGTGTATGTGTAGGTTCCCTTTATTAGATCCATTCCTACACTCTTTGTTCACGACCCTCATCTATAGCCCCATATTGCTTAATGGAGAGACATTCTTATGTATTTGATCTAGAATTGTCTTCTACCTTTACTTAATTTGAGACTTTTTATATGTAAGAACCCATGTCTACCCCTAATACACATACCACATTCATATCATGTTTCTCATTATTTACTTCTTAAGTCGTTCATCTAACCCCCATCAAATTTTCTTGATTTTGGTCGTCATAAGCTCAAGTGATGGAAATCTAGTTTTATCATGTTTCATCAACATTTTGTTGGGGAAATGGCATATTATATCATTCAATGTTCTACACCAAGTCAGTGATGTTAGTTAAAATTTTTGTAAAGGAACAATTTATGCTTTTGTTACTGATGTAGGAGCATCATTTACCTATCATGTATATAGGTTAATAACATCAATTTTGGCTTTCTAAGTTTGGTCATAGGTGCTAGAGGTCTTTAGGAGTCATTTAGTGGTGATAGGGTGTGTTAAGTCCTTCAAAAATTCAAATTATGTCATTTCCCTCCAAAATGACAATTTGAATCATGAAGTGATTTTGGACTTGTTTTAACATTTTTGTGTGTTTCTTGGAGCCTCTAATATGTTATAAGGTTGTAAAATGTCCTATTAAGGACTTGAAAGTCACTAATTTTAACTAGGTAGTCCACACTTGGGTTTAGCCTTTGAAAGGCTTTTCAAATCAATGTAATAAAGGACAAAATCATAGAATGTGAAGGGTCATAGGAGAAAGATTCAGTTAGAGAGACATTGGAAGAGCATATTTAAACCATTGTAATTGTTTTTCACTACATTCAAATGGTCCATTGAATGGAAGATTGGAGCTCCCAGATTTTGAAGAAAAGCATTGTTGTTGATAGTCTTGATGAGTCTTAGATCTTGAGATGACATTTTAAAAACTTGTGCATGTTCATTAATTGCCTTTAATCCCTATGCATTCATGTGAAAAGGGAGATGCATTAATCTAGTACCAACTCACATGCATTGCTCACTAAGTTGTGGTTATCTTTATTTCTTGTTTGAATGCTTGACAATGAGGAATTTGGAAACAAGATTATGTTACGGTTTGATGCAAACCATATTAATACTTTGAACAAAGAATTTAACTCTCGGGAAGGAGTAAAGCTCAAAGGAAGTGTGTCAAGATTATAAAGACCTAAGGAGGCCCTAAAGGGGTAAGGTTGTAATCTTATTTTGTTGAAAACCTAAGTGTTGAGCATACTACTCCGCTCTCATAGATGAGTAAGTTTAGGAGCATTTTAGAGGTAGAAGTCATATGGAGATTGGGCCGGTAAGTTAGGAACGTGAGGAAGGTTGTGTCAAACACTTGGGAGAAGTTTCAATATATGAAAAGTAGTAGTTTTCAATTGGTAAGAAAAAGTACTCGAGACTAGGTTTGTGATAAACCCTTGTTAGGGTTTAGGAGAAGTTCATTGTTACTTGATTTCTACAATGAGATTATAACAAAAATTTGGAAGACATTATTGGAGGATTATCTCAAAGATAATTACAAAATATTGCCTCTTGAAAGACTATCAATTGCAAGAAATCCATACTAGTCCATCTACAAGCCTTTGTGAGTAGTATGAAGTGACCTAGGGTTTGTGGAAAACACGATATAAGAGAGTTAGTGAGTAAAGGGAACTCTTAAGGTCTTCAAGGGAGTTTGTTGAGGTTTTCATTGAATAGACTAAAGTGATATATGGTTTGGAAACCCTATTGATTAGATGACAAATGTGACATGATCTTAAAAACAAACTGTAGATACACATTAGTAATTTAAAAAAATGTGTTGAATCAAGAGCAATAGAAGGCTTTCATTGGAGACAAGGTTATAATTTGTAAGGTATGCTTTAAAGGATTTCCTAATAAACATGCATTGAATGTTGTGAATGGTGAAGAACTTAATTTTTAGTTGATTTGCTTCTAACATTGCCAATTAAGAGTGAACCTCACAAAAGTTGCCGGGAAGGTCAAAACAACTAAAGCATGATTTATAGGTTGAGCCAAAAAGTGGGAAGTTGGAAATATGATCTTGAGACCCTTCTCTTCGGATCTTGAAGGATTTAAGGTCGTAACTAATCTTGGATTCTTATAATGCATGACAATTTATCTTGAAAGTGAAATATAGTCCAAATGACCTAGTTTAATAGCTAGAAAGTTGATTTTGAGAGCAACTTTACAAAAGAAGGCCTGGTAAAAGTTTGTGCGTAGATAATAGAGCTATTGGAAGGGAAGATTGAGGAAATACAATATGAAATTTGGCATACACCTCAAACTGCCAAAAGGGTATTCAAAAGTAATTTCATTTTATTGAAATGTCTTGTAGATTATTCCAACCTTGAACTCGCCAAGAGTACAATACTTGAGAAGCCTAGAAAGGTTGATTTGCAAAGGGTAAGTCCTTGATCAAGTTGGTTTTTTTATCCATTTCAAAGGTTAAACTAGCATAGATAAATGCCTAAGAACATGTTGAGCTAGTTGGGTTAGCACCATGAATTGAAGAATGGAGAAATTGGATGACTAGGGGTGATTGAAAACTTGTCAAGAAATCTAATTTTATAGGCTTAGGAAGCGAGTTTGAATTTTTGAGTCTTGCTACATTGTAAATTGACTAAGATTGACTTTTCTCTGCATCAGTTACACATGTAAATCCCCTTAGGTAAGATAAAGAGGAATAAAACATAGGACTTCACCAAAGGAATACATGTCACAATAAAGGCTTTGGCTATTTAAGAACATGAGCTACAATGGCAAGGTACACTAAGTCTTTGAAGTCCTAATGGTGGTCTACTCTGATTTTGTTCTATCCAACTTGATGTCATCTACAACCATCTCTCACAAAGTGTTCGCAGTCAAGAGAGTGATTAAAAATTGAGTCAAGGTATCCTTAATCCTACCAACATTATTTTATGCATGATCAAACTATAAATGTTATATGTCACATTCCATTTATTTTATAGCACACTTACTACCATTTACCTTATTATTGTTATGGCCCTAGGCTTAACCTAAATACCATAGCCCTAACTTATTAGCTAAGTTATATGTCAAAGCACTAGTAAAGTATTATACCCTTCACTAAATCGAGATTACATGTGTATGTATTCATAATCAAACTCATTAAACATGTCGTTTACAAACCTAGTTTATTTATTGCATTACACATCTAGACCATTTACTACATTATGCAATAATAACCTCTTTACTACAATGACTATTGTGTTGTTTATGTGTTGGTTTTATAATGATCTTCTATTTTATGCCTATTTAGAAGCTTGTACATGTAGACTCATGTTAACTACGCTCAAGAAATGATATTTCTGCTCAAGGATTTTCAAGGAAATCACATTGCAAGGTGTAAACTCATCAAGTTTGTGATCATCAATATATATTTATGATCTAGGTTTGAAAATTAAAAACTACGTTAATTTTATTTGTCTTTTTAAGCCTTGGTTGTAGCATTTTGTTGTTCTTGCTATAAGGTTTTTCAAGGAAATGACACTACAAGATGTGATTATATTAACTTTAAGCACTAGTATATATGCATAAAACGAGATTGAATCATTTTAAACTTCTAACCTAGATTGAGAATATATATTGTGGAGTTCGGCTTGAGGCTTAAAAACATTCAACTAATAAAAGTTTTTAGTTTTCATTTATCACCATAAACATCCAAACGCATAGTAGCATTTAACACGGCTATGAGTTATGATGCAAGTGATAAGTGACAAATGTCACTCGTAAAGACACTACAATGTAGCAATTAGTGGCGAGTCACTAGATGCGGTTACTTTCAAATGTTGCAAAATAATACTTTTGGTCTAAAAGTAGTAATGAAGTGTTGTGTCATATAACCCTACCACAACCCCAAATACTACATCGGGCATAACATTTATATTGTAAAGACATTAGAAGGATAGATGAAACCATCTAAATGTAGAGGACATAAGAGACCATCTAAACTTTTATATAATAGAATAAATCTTTAAAGTAGACACTCGTTTTTGAATGAGCTTTAAAAGAAAATATATAACCTTTAACATGGTGATCTATATGAAGTTTTTCATAACCTTTGAATTGATAATAAATTTACCTCTACACTTTATAAAAACAATATCCATCCATTTTGATAAAAATCAAATCAAATACTATAACATATAGTTCAACTTAAGCATATTCTATTTTCATGGTGATTTATCACTTGCCTTACAAATTAGATGTATCCAAGTCCAATGAGCTGGAAAATATAGCAGTACTCCCCTTGCCTAACTGAAGGGGGGTATAGGGGTTCACACCATGCAACAATTTGTTTCTTATAATTGTCTTATGGTTCTAACTTTAGTAGGTCAAATTATATCAATAACTTGGAAAGTAAAGTTAAAGTCAATGACTTGAAAAGAAGCATCTTTAGAAGAGATTTGAGATAAGTACTTGCTTTAGGACATGATACGAATAGAACATATAAGCAAACCAAACATCAACATTACTATATAGGGCACTTGATGAATTAAGAAGGAATCAACTATTATAATAAAAGAAACAAGTATTTCTTAACTAAGATTATCCCACATTTGCAAATGAGATTGGGACGAAATAAAAAGATCACTTTATCTAATAACGAACTAACTTCCAAAACTTGAAGGTAGGTGAAATCGATACCTTTTACTTTTATAAGTCGTTCTAAGAAAAACTATTGTACAACAGAAATAACAACTTATCATACTCCAACTACTTAAGTACAAATGGAAAGCAAATGAACTAGTTTCAAAAGAATTTTGCGATAATTTTAACAAAACTCGTTGACAAGTACAACAAACTCTTTCTCGATACATGAATGATATCACACATTGTGTTTTATATGGGATACGGACATAATGCATACGAATTTTGGCTCAGAAATGCAGTATCTTCTAGCAAATTCAATGATCTTTTGATGTGATATTGGAGCATTAGGTTTTCATCGAAACAAAAAAATGTTTGGGTCTTTTGTTTTATTCATTTAGGGAAGGTGTTACTTGCACTCCGGCATAAGTATATCCCCAAACAACTTGTGTAAAAGAATGGAAAGAGTCAAGACACATATTAATATGTTAGAGATTCCTAATAAAATAGACAAAATGTTACTAAGAAATATAATAAACAAGATGAGCAAAGCAATGCAAAAGTTGGAGACTTGAATTTTCTATAACATTTCTTTTGAGATGCATGCCTCTTGATATAAGATGAAAAATGTATTTTCTACCAAATCCAAGCTTCTACATTAGTTGCATGGTGATTCATAAAAATTACAATAGAAAAACAACTTGTAGATTAGTCTTCTTTTCTTGTCCGTTGATAATGATGTGTGATCCAATGAAAGATCATCCATATTATTGATATTCCTGTGGAGATGCATACAATGAAGTTGTAGGTAAAAGAAAAACAAGAAATTAGTTTTGCACTTCAGCTATTCTTAATTTGGCAGTTGGAATGAAGAAAACAGTTTGTCAAGGAACACACTAAATCAAGATGATGACAAAGATCACTTCTTGGAAAACCAAAGGAGCATAAATAACAGACCTTAGATGAGTAAAAGATGCACTCATCGCTAGGAGGAGCTAAAACGGAAAACAAGTATTTCTTAACTGAGATTATCCCACATTTGCAAACGGGATTGTGACAAAATAAAAAGATCACTTTATCTAATAAGAAACTAACTTCCAAAACTTTAAGGTAGGTCCAATCACTACGTTTTACTTTTAAAACTCGTTCTAAGAAAAACTACTGTACAACTCACTTAAGCAATAACTCATTATACTCAAACTACTTAAGTACAAATGGAAAGTAAGTGAACTAGTGTCAAAAAGACTTTTGCGATAATTTTAACAAAACTCGTTGACAAGTACAGCAAACTCTTTCTCCAATACATGAATGATATCACACATTGTGTTTTATATGGGACACAGACATAATGCATACGAATTTTGGCTCAGAACTGCAATATCTTCTAGCAAATTCGATGTTCATTTGATGTGGTATCGTAGCATTAGGTTTTCATCAAAACAAAAAAATGTTTGGGTCTTTTGTTTTATTCATTTAGGGAAGGCGTTACTTGAACTCGGGCATAAGTATATCCCCAAACAACTTGTGTAAAAGAATGGAAAGAGTCAAAACACTTATTATTATGTTAGAGATTCCTAATAAAATAGACAAAATGTTACTGAGAAATATAATAAACAAGATGAGCAAAGCAATGCAAAAGTTGGAGACTTGAATTTTCTATAACATTTCTTTTGAGATGCATGCCTCTTGATATAAGATGAAAAGTTTATATTCTACCAAATCCAAGCTTGTACATTAGTTGCATGGTGATTCATAAAAATTACAATAGAAAAACAACTTGTAGATTAGTCTTATTTTCTCGTCTGTTGATAATCATGTGTGATCCAATGAAAGATCATCCATACTATTAATGTTGTTTTGGAGATGTATACAATGAAGTTGTAGGTAAAAAGAAAAACAAGATAAGACATTAATTCTTTCACTATTTGGTTGTACAACAAACTATATAAAAGGCCTCGAGAAATCAGTTTCGCACTTCAGCTATTCTTAATTTAGCAGTTGGAATTAAGAAAACAGTTTGTCAAGGAAAACACTAAATCAAGATGATGACAAAGATCAATTCTTGGAAAACCGAAGGAGCATAAATAACAGACCTTAGATGAGGCAAAAGATGCACTCATAGTTAGGAGGTAAAACGGAAAATAAAACAAGAAATAGATTACTTGAAGATCAGGAAACCTCAAATGAGAAAAGTATGAAGCAAATGGCATACAACAATGCTACACATAATCATGGATTTCAGAAAACCTGAACACAACACACAAAAACGTACAAATTTTTAATGAAAGGAATAATGATATCTTCATGTAAACAAGAAAGCAAGGCCTCAAGAAATCAGTTTCGCACTTCAGCTATTCTTAATTTAGCAGTTGGAATTAAGAAAACAGTTTGTCAAGGAAAACACTAAATCAAGATGATGACAAAGATCAATTCTTGGAAAACCAAAGGAGCATAAATAACAGACCTTAGATGAGGCAAAAGATGCACTCATAGTTAGGAGGTAAAACGGAAAATAAAACAAGAAATAGATTACTTCGAAGATCAGGAAACCTCAAATGAGAAAAGTATGAAGCAAATGGCATACAACTATGCTACACATAATCATGGATTTCAGAAAACCTGAACACAACACACAAAAACGTACAAATTTTTAATGAAAGGAATAATGATATCTTCATGTAAACAAGAAAGCAGTTCTAGAACTAAATTACAAAGTAAAGCATTGTTCTACATAGAATGTAAGATAGTATTTTTGTAAGATAGCCACCTCTAAATAAACAATTACCGAGTAAAGCGATGTATAAAGGTCTTATAATATATAACATTGTTCTACATAGATTGAAATGTGTAACACAATTTTTTTGTAAGCTATCCACCTCTACATAAAAAGATTAGATAGACAACAGGAGTTACAATTATTCTACACAATTTAACTCTTGGATGGTTACTGGGAACCATAAAATTTTCTTATATAGAACTTATTTACAAATTTACTCATTATAATCTTGTTTTAATTAGCTCTTTTATCTTAATAAACATATATACGGTATCTAGCATCTAGTTCTAGTTCAGATAACAAAGCCATTTAGTTTCTTTCTTTGATTTTGTACATAGCATATATAAGTATGCTAACATTTAAACATGTTGATACTATAGTATTCTAAACCATGACCAGTGGCATTTTGGCAATTATCCTTGGCATTTATATCGGCCTATTTAGTACTTCTTGTCCACTAGGTCACACTTGTTTCTCATCATTGGCCATTCAAAACCCACTTTCGAATATAGAACATATCCCGAACATTTGGCAACCTCCAAATGATAGAACTCAATTTGCACCCTCGCATGTCAAAGTCACCAATGATGGGAAAAATTGGTCGATGGTTTTATCCTACAGCTGACAGTTTTATCTTAAGGCCAACAGTTTGATCCTAAGGCCGACAAATTTGGCCTTCACGGTCTTAACGATCACAATTTCATAATTCAAAATTTAGCTTGCTAGGCCTAGTGTCAATTGACCATAAACACATTTCAAATCAATCACCTATATAAGTACAATAAACCCACCCATTCAAAGGGACTCTTATCTCACATCTTTGGGACAGCCTATGAGATCACAACAAATCACCCAATTGCTAAATCACTCTCTCAAGCACATCACCCAACACCAAGTCTACATACATCTTATACAATTGTCATAGTCCATTTTTGAAAGTTTGGTGTCCCCAAGATTTCACCCTGAAATATGGGACTACCCCTTTTAAAAAAATCGTTCTTTTCAATGTAACAGGTTGCTTTGTGTTTGTTTTGCCTACAATTCTTTGACCTTTGCTCTAAGGTATCCCAGAGAGTCATAAAAGCCAAATTCGACAAATACCCACATGCCAAAGCTCACTCAATCCCTTCACCAGACTTTGTCTGCAAGCATTTTATTTATTTATTTATTAAATAAATAAAGTTCTTTAAAAATAGATTGAGCTAAAATTGGAGGATTTAAGTTATATAAAGCACTTCACCCCATCATTATTACCACAGAACATTCACTCGGGGGAAGAATTTTTGTAGATCAACTAATTGGAGAAATTTTTCAAGCAATTGCTTGCAACTTCTTTTGTTTTGTTTTATTTCTTTTTGTTTGTGTTTTGGTTTGTTTTCTTCGGCAATTCCCAGAGCATATTCATTCTTCTTGCTAGATCTTTCCCAGGCCTAGGGTTTTGAAAAGTTATCCAAAGTATTTTTAATTACTAATATGTCTAAAGGTGATCAGAGCTCATGATTCTTTCAAGAGATTGCAAGAAGTTGCTTGGTCCAAAAAGGTGCAAAAATAGATTTTATGAAAATAAAGAAAATATTGGCATCAATATGTAGAGCTCGAGAAAATATGCACTTTTAGATAAAACGGCACCTAAAATGGAGCCACGGAGTGAAAGTTATGGCACTTGCAAGTTTTTTCTACTACATCTTCCCGAACCCTTTCCAAAAATGGAAAAATTTATTCTATTCTTGTGTTTTCTTCACTAAAAATCCAAAAATGGAAATAAAATGTTGTTGATGAGTTTTCACGCAACTTTAAAAGCAAAAGTCATGCAAGTCGCACTTTTTGGGAAGAAGCTTTCTTCCATGCAAGTCGCATTTTTTGGAAGGAGGGCTTTTAAGTGCCAATGGGAATTTTGGTGGTGGAAGGAAGGTGGGAATTTAGAGCCTTCATGGAAGGTTGTTTTTTCCCATCATTAAAGTTAAATCACTTAAGTGCCAATGGGAATTTTGGTGGTGGAAGGAAGGTGGGAATTTGGAGCCTTCTGAAGGTTTTTTTCCCATCATTAAAGTTAAATCACTTAAGTGCCAATGGGAATTTTGGTGGTGGAAGGAAGGTGGGAATTTGGAGCCTTCCTAGAAGGTTGTTTTTCTCATCATTAAAGTTAAATCACTTAAGTGAAAGATGGGAATTTTGGAGCTGCTTGGAAGGGTAAAAATTCCCACTTCCTTGCCTTCTTATTTTTAACATGACTTCTAGCCAAAAAGTGCGACCCATTCTGGCATAGCTAAATGCCTAAAAGCTGATTTTTTTAATTGTCGGGAAGCATCTAGTTTTGGCGCCTAGGGTTGGAAAGGCTTCTTTTTATTATTTTGGCTATCTACATGTTGATGCCAGTGCACAGGTGAATAAAACAATATTTTTAACTTGCTTGGCATGCAAGCAAAGTCTAAAAATAGAGGGCAATAGGCTTTATAATCAGATCTCGGTGAAGAAATTAGATATTCATGCTATGGACTGCATACTTGTCTGAATTATTTGCAAGAATACTTCACTAGTGCTCATATTGGTGAAAAGAAGACGAAGTCAATGTCTGATACATTGAATATATCTTCAGAATCAGAGGAAGAAATAAATCCAGCTCTCATAATTGCAAAGGCTTCCGGAAAAATTCATCCTCTTGTTTCTAACGTAGCCCAAGTGGAAGTCATTGCATGGAAAATTCCTTCCAAGAGCTTGTGCATGTGCTCTCAATCTTCCAGTTGAATCCTTCATTGAATTTATTTGTATTTGTCTGCACCCGAAGTGCTTTCCAAAATTTAAAATTGTTCATATGCAATTAAAAATAAAATATTATGAGTTTTGTCTAAATTGTTTACAGCAAGCATTTTACTGGTGCACGTATTGGAGAACTGCAAAAGCTTGAGGATAAGAGGAAGACAGGCGAGATGCAACACCCGCAAGCAAAATCACGATCTGCTGCTTCCAGAGATGCGGTTTGGTAAGAATCAAGGGAAATGGTTCAACAACATATGGGAGAAAAAGGCATCTCAGATTCAAGGCAGAGATATCATTCAGATCATTCATTGCTAAAGTGAATGAAGCAGAAGTGCAATACAAGTTGGATCAGCATGCAGAGTATGGAAGAAGAACAAGACTGAGAGTGTTGCAGCTTTCTTCTAATTTCTTCTCCTCTTTCTTCTTCTTTCTCTTATTTTCTCGACAAAACAATTGAGCAATCAATTAAAATTGTAAAACTTAGGTAATTGGCTATAAAAGCCATTACTTCAAGTTACTGGAAGAAGTCAATTACTTGGAAATAGGTGGCAGACATGCAAAATAGAAGGTTCTATTTTTAGTTATAAATCATGCATGTCATGCAAAGAGGAATTCAGGAGGAAGATTGCCAATTGCTTCCCTTTTTCATAGCTTCCACATGTGGCAATTCATTAAAAAAACTTCTTATTTGTAATTGCCTTCTATACACTATAAATAGAGGAAGAGCCTACGGGTTAAATAATCACAATTTGTTAATCAACATTCTTGAGTTCTAGACTTTGTGTTGCTGACCCTTGATGTCATTTTTGTGAAAGCTGAGGAATTGAATAAAGACAGATTTCTGGAGAACTTTGTGTCCATGGTGCATTTGCTTCTTACTTTTGTGTGGATCTTTAGATAAACTCTGTGTTATCTGAGATTTAGATTAGAAGCTTTTATTTTCCTTTACTTGAATATTGTGAGATCTATTTGTTTATTTATTCCATGTGTATGGAACCAACTCGTAAACTATTGGTTGAATTACATATCTTCCTTTCTTCTTTCCCAAATTCCATTATTTCCCCTTCTACAAATACTTCATAAACAGTTGCTTACTTGTTGCAAAATTGTTAAGCTATGGTTCATGAGCTTTGTGATTAAAGTAAAACCCCTACAAATAGTTATTAAGTTTCATACGTACCAGATTGATAAACATCTTACACAGGAGCCTCACCGGTAAATGAGGGAGATTTATCTCATGACTGCCTAGGTTTTTAGGTACATGCAAAAAATCTAGCTAACAAAGTTATATCCAACACCAAAATCATTGTCAATTGTTGGAGTTCTACTTTAGGATCTCACCAATACATGGTTTATTGCACATTCACCAAGAGGAAGAACTATGTGGGGCTTGATCCCTCTTTTGAGCGTTTGTACATAGTGTAGCACTCATTACACCACGGGAATGACATAGGTCATTCCATCACAATTAGACAAATCTTTTTTATATAGTTAAGGAAAGAGCTAGGGTTTGAAGAAGGAGAAGCTCTAATTTTTGCATAGTCACAATCATGAAATTTTGAACACATGTAATGAAGATAAAGACACAGAAGATCACAATGCCAGAACCAAAATCAAACAAAATGCTACACCGAACAAATCCATCCAAGGAAAATTTTAGTGGCGAATCTTTGTTAATTCACAAATATTCGGGTTTTTAGAATTTGGATTTGGCAAATTTTGAGTAGTCGGCTCGCTTGCTATTTCGCCTAAATTTTTTGGGCGAAGTTATTTATTCGGGTCGATTTGTGTAGCATTTACACTACTAGTCGATTGCTTATATTCAAATCGCCTTCATCCTTTATGCATTGTCGATTTATAGCATGTATATAACATCAACCGGTGTCATACATCATGCTACCGGTCAAGATGATACAACATGTTACCGGTCAACAATTGTTATTGGTGACAAGATTGTCAAATAATTTTCCAACCGTGTGAACATGTTTCCTTCTAATTCACTAAATTATATCTACTGAGTTTTTAAGGAGTCTTAAAAATTTCCCTAAAGGCATCGGTGAAGGAAAATCCATCTACACCGCTTTTCCCTACACAACAAACTTCGTCTTCCCTTTTATTCCAACTCCCCAAAATTTTAGGACAACTCAACGACGCTTTCCACAACCTATTTGCATAATTTCATATCAAAGTCACTTCACCTCATCCAAAATTAGGTGACTATGCTCCAAATGCTAACCCTAACTTCTAAATTTAACTTTCCGTAGTTTGTAAGATATCGTCTATACACCTAATTTTTCACTTTTACCGACTTTCACTATTTATAGAAGTCTATTACTACATTGACTTCCTCGAAGCGATGCCTTGAGGACACTTTTAGGAGTAGGGAGTAACCCGAAATGGTCATGTTGGTGCTCGTTTTGATCTCGTACCTTGAGTTCAAATGTGCCTCCTTTAAATTTGTGTCTTGTTTACCAAAGCTATGTAATGTGTGAAGAATATATATTCCCGTAAACAAATCAATATTGAGCCGAAAGAATGTTGTACTTATGCATGAATCGGGTATAAAATCTCCCATTTAATTGAGCCATGACTATGTTTATACAAAGTAAATTTCTTCGAACCTTGTAAAACGATCGTGTAAACCCATTGCAGATTTTTCTATGTTGTTCTTTTAATTCCTTGTGCAAAATACATTTCTTTCCCGGGAACCCGGTAAACGTGGTATTTTTTATTGGTTTCGCATTATCGAGCCTTGTATGAACACTTATAGAGTTATATAAATGTGCAATGTGTTAAAGAAATCTCGAGGCTCGATAAATGGAATATTCAAGGAATATCCGTAATCAAGATCAAGGCGCAAGTATATCCCTGCTCCCCAAAGTGAACACATGTAAAAAGGTTATTAAAGCGCGGATGCACGCATCTTATTTACTTTGGCATTTTAATCCCAATGAAGTACAAAGCACAATAGCAGGTCTGAAACCCAACATGGGACACATGTCGCTTCTCCAAATAAAGTCAAGCATCGGGTAAGTGGGTCAACATTGCATCTTTGCACCCCTACGATCATGAGAAAAAATGCAAGAAAACTCCCAAGCCTCGTTTTCTTCAAATGAAAACACGTGGACGGCCCACATTTAAAAAGGGAAAGGTAAATCGGTCAGCTAAGATTCAAAGCATTTATGTCTTCCGCCATTAATGCATTCCACACAAATCAAAGCCGGTTTTAAAAGTTTTGATGATTGTTTCAAAATCCTCACATTTGCATGCAAAAATTGGAAATCCCTAGCTCTGTGAATTCGTGTTGTAAAGAATAGAGATCAATCGTGGAGGAATACATTTGAATCCAGGAATTCGAAATTGTGGGTGCAAAGTGGAAATTCTAGGAATCTGTGAAGAACGGGTAAGTGTTCGTATACTGAAACATAGTACTTTTGTTTTTCCTTAAAATCAAGTATGCAATCCATGAATTGTCGGGAAAAGAGATTAAGTAGTGTAGCAAAAATAAAGAATATGGAGTCGAGAATTTACGTCACTTCAAGTATCTCAAGTGAATTCGATAAAGTGACAGACACAAATTTGATGAATGCTAACCTAGCTGATTTTTTACAATGACTCCATGCCCCTAATAAAAGTGAGTTCATGGCAGCCATTGATGTCAGTCATATTGCCCTAGCCGCGGCTTTTCCTCCTTTTGTGCATTGCTCGGAACTGGTAAGGATCTGTGCTAAAAACTATGATCCGAGAAAAAGGGAAGTTTTGGATGGGAGTGGTGAGAGAGTCTTAACCCTAACACCTGAAGCATTTAGACTGATGTTAGGGCTACCACAGATCAAGAAACCAGTGGCCATTAATATAGAATCAGCCTTAAGCACGTACACTTCCCAACATAATGACTATGCCAAGCTTATGAACACTAAGTGGCTGCTAACGGATAGGGGATCCTCTACTATAATTCCTAAGAAGTTGCTCAAGTCAAAATTTGTAGAGGAGGTTAAGGATATCATTGTTTTATTAAGTAGAATGGCTGGTATTGAATTACGATGTGTTCAAAGGGAATGGATGGGTCCATATATAAGAGTCATTCTGGAGGGCAAAGAAAGAATTTGTTGGGAAAATTTCATAGCTACATCAATTCACACCCAGCTCCTTGATATGGCTACAAAGATTAGGGCAGGCATCACTTACAATTTTGAGTTTTACATGATGTCATACTTAATCTACAATATTGCAAGCCATAAGCTTTTTCCCGGCCTCCCACAAGTAGTAAGTTTTAAGGATCACAGGGTATATGATGTTTATCCCCGCTGAACTTGGATAAATGGAAGGGAAATGTCAAAAAAGTTAATGATGCATTCTTTCAGCACATGTAATATGCCTCTTTAGACCAAAATGGGAGCAATACATGATCTTTGCTGAAGCTAAGAGGGTAATACAAGAGTATGGTTGTTATTTTATTCAGTATAGGTTTTTCACTTATATTCGAGTAAGTGGTTTTGAAGGACATCCATGCAAATTTCCCAGATACTGGATGATAAATGGGCCCTTTGTGAACTTTCAAGGTAGTTGGCACCAGTGCATAAATTGATTGCAGGAAAACACAAAACCAACATCAAATTCCCTATCAAAATTGGAAGGTACTCATGCCCATCAATTGCAAAAAGCTAGGTTGTTAGAAGAAGAGATGGAAAGATTTGAGATGGAAAAATTTGAGCCCAGATCAAAATATGATATCAGTGGGTTGTAGGTTCAATCTTGGGGAGCTCATATGAGCATGAACCTCACTTTGAGGATTACTGGATGAATTGCAGAGATGAGGAGGTCAGACTTAGATATTTCTCTAGAATGACCCTTAGACAAATTATTGATTTCAAGATTGCAGTTGTACCTCAGGGATTAACAAAGGACAAACAAATAGTAAGTCAATATTATATTGACAACAAGATTGAATCACAGCCAATTGCACCCATAGTCTAGGATAAGGTGGAATCAAATAGCCACATGATAGAATAGTTGATGTGATGAAAAGGACACTAACTTGGCTGCAAAGAAAGGGAATGGACTTGTCCCTCCAAAATACAAAAGTATTGAATGAATTCAGAGATTTGAAACTCTTGGAGGGAGATCTCCTCCTTTGAAAGAGGGAGTTGATAAGATGGATCCATTGAATGGAAAGGCTCCTTAAGTGCCCACCAGAAAACCAACCGCAGGAATTATTAATGAGTGGACCATTGCCACTAGCAAGACTAGCACTTCCATGTCAGTTTTGACCCAAAAGGCTGAAGGGATACTCATGATAACAATGCAAGATGCCCCCATCACTCAAGCAATACCATTGCAGACCAAAGGGGCAGGTGTTTCAAAACCCAAGACTCTATCAAGTAACCATATGCGGATCATCTAGCACTGGAAAGAGGATGAGAGGATTCTTGGCAAACATTGATCCACAACTCAAACTGTAGAGTGCCAAGGAGAAAGAAGGGTCTGAAGTCAAGTATTTTGAAAGAGTTGTTAAAAAGAGCAAAGTAATACCCCCATTGGTGAGAGACACTAGTGCTTTAGGTATAAAAAATACCCCTACCCCAAGGAAGCATGTTCATAAGAGCAAGGAACCAGAGGTGATTGACCCAACCCCACTAACTGAGGCCCGAAGGAATCTTGTTGCAAAATTTGCGGAGCGGGAAGTTGTATCACAACTCCAAACAAGTGCCCCTATTGCATCATCAGTACCACAAGAAGTTGCAGTTGCAATCCTATTTCCTACAGGTAGTAGTAACTGGCTTAGGGAAAAAATGATTCATAGTGTCCCCATGTACACTCAGCCCATTGGCACCATATAAGATCAAGGACAAGGGGCTGGGTATGATTTAATTGAAAGGTCAAGATGTGGCCAAAGTCACTCAACCACAAGAGCAAGTAAAAGAACCCATTGAAGTGGTAGATGTAGAAGCATTTGAGGAGATCCCTACATTTGAAATTATTGATGTAGCAGTTGAAATGCCTACAATAGGGGATAAGAATGTTCCTCAGGAAGAAGTGCAGATGGAAGAAACTCCCCAGCCATCAAGTGTTGAATCAAAGGTTCAAGTTCAAAGTGTTCAGACTGAAAGTACAATACCTTCAAGGGAAAAAGAACCAGTGATTCAAATTCTTGCAAGTGAACCATCTACAGAGGATATTGTCTCCACTAAATGTTAACCTCAGAAAGAACCAGAAAGTGCAAAGGGTGATGAATTACCTCAAAATGCAGACCCTGTCAGGGAGGTTATGATGGAGACTACATAAAAAGTTGCTAAACCAGTTGAGATTAGTGACAAGAAGGATGTACCAATCAACAACAGAGTCCAGGGACCAGTCATTGGGTCTCAAACCATAGAAAAGCAAGAGGAAGAACTAGTAAGACAGAAAGTCAAAATGTACAATCCCAAGAAGATGTTTCCACAGAGCATCAGCCTCAGAAGGAGGTAGACAATACAAAGGATAAAGCAAGCCTGCAAGTCCAGTCAAGGAAGTTCCAAAAGAAACTACAGAGATGACTGTCATTCTAGTAGAAAGCAGAAATAAGGAAGAAATATCAGTTGATGATAAGACTCAAGAAAAAGTTATTCAATCCCAAACTGAGAAACAGGAGAAAGAGAAGTTGGAGGTAAAGGCACTGAATGATGAACCCAAAAGGAAGCAATGGAAGTTGAAAAACCACATGCATAGGTTTCAATATTGCAAGAACCTCAAGATGCATCCAAGCAATTGGTAGTTTTCTCTGAAACTCCATAGCCCACATCACAAGGAGCAAGTGTGGGAAATACTCCCACAACTAGGTGGTTAGGAGCACTCCTTCCAAGGAAGGAGAAGGAGACAATTCAAGAGGAAACGATGGACATAAGAAGTATTGTATTCTCAAAGCCTACAAGAGCTCCTAAGAAGGCCATAATCCTAACTAAAACTCATGTAGATCAATAAGGATTTAGGACTTTGGAAATAGCCACCCCACAGGGTGATAAATTAAAAGGTGAAATTACATTGAGTGACTATATTGTCACACATATCCCATTAGGAAAACCTACTAGGGAAATCTTAAAGCAGGATGCTACGGTGGTTGTTGGGGGTCTGCTACAAAAAATTGATGAGGACAAGGTAACCAAGAAACAGCTAAAGGAAAAAATCAAAACATTGTCCTCATATGTACAAAAATGGATACAACCTACGGATGAAGGGCAGGAAGTAATTACTACCATAACCCTAGAGGTCTTAAGTGAAGTTGAGAAATCAGGGAAAAGGTTAATGTTGTGGATAAGTGGAAAGAAGAGTTGTCCAAAAAGGGAAACAAAATTATAGAAGACACAATGAAGTGTTATGACCAATTGCTGAGAGAGTTAATGAAACAAAAGACCAACAAGAGAAGTGTGAAGATGAATTGCACTATTGGGAAGGAATTCTTCCCAAAATTGAGACACTAAATCAGCTAGATGATCAATTGATGGAAGAAGAGGGAATTATTTTACCTCAAGAAAGAGGGAGTACAACACAAGTATGAGGGATCCATCAGGCTTAGAATGAAAACCCTAGATCAAGTTAAAGAGAAAATGATTACAAGAAAGAGACAAAATAGTAGAATGCATTAATTATATAGACAATAAGCTAGGGAAGATGATGCTAGACCAAGATAGATTTACCTATGGAAATTTGGGGGCATTTAGCTTAATACAGTATTTTGATCAATGTATCTCTAAGGAACCATTCACTCATGACACCATTCAAAGGTTTGTTAGTGTGGAGCACATGATAGCCAAACTATCAAAGAAGATCAAGAGGAGAAAAACTATAATGTGGGAATTTGATCAGATGATGAAAGAACAAGACTTGATATTCAAATACCATGTCGAGCCAAATTAAGAGCACATCCTCCGGATATTCCATGATTTGATGCATACAAGGAAAAAGTGTATGAAGCACAGGAGGAGGATGATAAAGAACTTGGAGTTGGTCCTAGTGTGTCTGAACAAGTTTAGGCTTGTTCCCTCAAAACTCTCCTTTCTTCATTATGTTTTTGAAATTGTATACTCTTTAGATTTGCAAATTCCAAACATGTATGTAGTATGATGTACTGCAATATGATTTCATTAGTTTTGATAGAAATTTAGTTCCATTTCAAACATGAAACACATTGTAATATTTTTGAATCCTTTGTACTTTCAAGAAAAGCAAAATGGGGATTCTATAGGGGCCCCAACCCAGTGAATATTTACATACATTTTTGATATCATGGCAAAAAGAAAGATACATTATCATTCTGTGATTATAAAATCCTCCTTGAAAGGAGGAATTCGATTCAAAAGCTTGGTCTTCCTAAAAGCAAATTCTTCAGCCTCTTCAACCCCTTGAAAAAGAATGTCTCCTGCAAAATCACGAGACATTCAACGCCATGAGCTCAGTGATACATGCCCTAGGGCTTCCCAAGATTTGAATCAGTTATAATTTCTTCTCATAAGAAGAAACCCATTCCAAAAGATTTAGGCCACCCTTGAGATAAGCCTTTTTTCCTATGGCTTTTGAGGTTGAAGGTGGCAGAGAAATACTTGCATGAGTGAAAGGAGGTTGTGGCAATTCTCACGGAGTTGGTTGGCATGGATGCTTCGAGCTCTATTCACTTCTCCCTGCACTTTTTCAGAAAATATGATGATGCTCCAAAATCTTTGCAGATAAAGGCTTCAATGGTTTGTTCTCCAAAAGAGAAAGACATTGCTCAAGTTCAGCCATTCTGCGGAAAGTGAAGACATGTTATCCATAGAAGCCTCCTCATGAAAGACGAATGCATCTCGCAAGAATTTCTTTCTCAGATAATTCCTCATTGAAAAAGAGAGGAGATGCATCGATGGTGGTATTAACTATGGAAGGCCTACATTGGAGCCATAACCTTTTCAACTACTTGGACTTTTCCGATCCCATCGAAACAAATGAAAATACATGACTTGAAAAAAGCGTAAAAAATTGGGTTTATCTTAATCAACCTCGAATCAATGCCACCCTGATAACACGAGATGTTAAGGGCCCATCACATTCTTCCTGGTCTACAATATCAAAAAGCATTCTCACGAATGCTTCATCAGGACCAGATAAGTCAAAAATTGAATGCAAAGTTTCAGAGGAAAGATCTTTCAGATTAGTTTCCAACTCTACCTCTCCCATTTTACAGAAAGGAATTTGTACTAAGCCCTTCACACTGAAGCTCGAAGAAAAGATGAGCTTATGAAGAAAATGGTGAGAATTTATAGAAGAAAGGGAGTCTGGGAATAGCATGTAGGAAATCATATTTGAGTTAAATGCTAGATTACTTTTGATACTCACACGAGATGATAAAGGTGAAATGGATTGGTGTTAATCAAAAAGGGGTCATTTGGCTTGATGTAACAGATCACACAAAAGGACATTCAATTAAAAGGAAGTAATGATTGTGTGCATCTCAAAATGGATTCCCAAAAGGAGAAAATAGTTAGTGTCAAATCAAGTTACATTGGAAAATCAAAATAATCATCAAAAGCTTCTCAACTTTGCTCAAAATGGAAAGAATCAAATTGATGTATAAAATAATGTTAGCAAATGGAGAATGATGACATAGCACCTTGGTTATCATAACAAGACACGAGAATACAAATCACACTGGCAAGTACATATCCAATGGTTTCTCCACTTGGTAGTGTGGGAAATAAAATGATTCCAAAGGTGTAACAAAAAAATCAGATATTTCCATCTGGGTGAAGTATATCCCTATCTAATTTATTTTAGTGGAATTTGAGAGAATATTCACTAAACGTTTTGGGGGAAATTAGTCACAAAGAAATACCAATATTGTATAAGTATGAGGGCATGTCCTCATACGGGAAGGGGTTTTTTTCTTAAGCTTTTGCAAAAAGGAAAAGTTGAAATATCTTGTTGTGACACTGCACAATTTTCTTGAAGAAATACATTATAAGTTTTTACTCTTTCAATTCTGATGTTAAGATGGTTATAATGTATAGCCATTAATAGGCATTGAGATCATTGGTTTTCATGTTCCCTTGTCAAGAATTTGGTAGATATTAATGAAATATGTCGATTATGAGCTTGGCTTACATATTATGGTTTTTGTATGTTGAACATCTAGTTAATGAGTTACATTTTTTATGTTGTAATTTTGTATTTCTTGTTTCTTTGAATTACACTAGATTTATCCTTAGTGATTAAGCTTTGGTTATTTTTTCAATATTGTATTGAGTACTTACTTTGCAATATTGGATGAAATTATAAAACCCTTATTGAAATCATTTTGTTGATGGATTTTTGTAATATTTTGAGTGAATCTTAAGCATATGAGATCAGAAGCAAGAAATACTTCATTGAAAATATTTGCATAAGCCTTTGTGTTAAGTATTTTAAAGGTTGTGTGGAACCTTTGTACTAATTGAGTATCAATGAATGCAAATCTTCCTTTAAGTTGAAATATGTGATTAATTGATGAAGTGTTCTTCCTCGTCCAAGATGTTATATTGTCTAAGTGAGTTTTCTAAAGCAGTGTCATTAGGAAACCCATTGTCATACAATCCCCACCTGTAAAAATACAAACATACATCTAGTTTTTATCATACAATATGGGCCCTTGGTCATTCTATTGTTTTTCTTACAAATATCAGTAGAAGGAACCTTTAATTCCAAGTTCTTTTATTAGAAAAATGCAACAGCAATGCAACTTATCTATCTAGAGTAACCTGAGTCCAGTTGGATTGACATATGCACCATTTAGTGTGACAACTTGTGAGAGTTAAATGTTGCATTCATTGGCCATGATCATCCAGGACTAACCTACGTACTTTGAGGGAATTAAGAAACCAAGACTCCATTCACCCCTCTGCATTTCAGTTACATAACGGGTCCTCTCACCCTGGTCAAAGGCAGGACCAAAAGTAGCAAGGTTGGCCATTCCTTTTGTACGTGTCACCCAATCCCTCCAAAGCCCGGTCTCAATAAGTTTGCCAGACATCTTCCCCGGCTACAAAAAACATAAATTTCCAAGTCTGCCATTCTTAAAGCACCCCAATTTACTTGATGTTGCTTGGCCCCAAGGAGGTGTAAGATCGGGTACAAACAGTCACAAACAAATAGCAATAGTTATACCACATTGGTTAGAAGTGGTACTTATGAGAAGGCCTTGATGTGTAGTACGATGATATTACTGACTTAAATGCTTTCATACCTTTACAATCATCATTTTACAATCTCCCCACGACATCACCTCACTTTCCTATGACAATCAACATCACCTTATTTTTCTCTTATAATCGACATCACCTTACTTTCCTCTTACAATCACCTCCATATCTACTTTCATTCCACACATACCTTCATCATCACACCTTTCAACAACTCAAAGTCTTCTTCCATTAGCTAAGACTTCCTCTATGACCCCCTTGGTAGAGCATTTACCACACCAAAGCGGTATGGTCAATATTGTTTGGCTTGCAATTTCTAACTTGACTAACGACATTAACCATGGTCGATACTATATTGGTGGTAGAGATTACAATGGCCAATCATTACTACTATATATACTCAACATTTGAGCCCTCATTTCATAATCACACAATTTATTTTGCATGTTGGCACTTGCCACTATGCCCTTAAAAGCCTCAAAGGTCTTGAAGTTAGTCTTGTTTATCTATTATAGTCTACACTTGGATTGGGTACTTGGGATTTCCAAGCATAGGAGTTGCACTCACTATGGTCTACCCTGCCTTTGGATTCTTTGGAGACTTCAATGATTCGATTATCTAGGTCTTCTCCTATTCTTTTGTGATCCCGACATCAACTCTCTCATAAGGTGTTACTAACCCTGGGGGGAAGTTAATGTATCAATGGTGTTCACAATCATGTAAATATATCTAACCACTCATTTCCTTTATGTTATTTCAGATTTGATTGTTCATGCATAGAATACAGTAGAGTAGCATATTCTCAATATGTTGTATTATTTATATATAGGTCCTTACCTTACAATCCATTCTTTGGGCTTTACAATCTATCAATCATTACAATCCATGTTTACAACAGTAGAATAACAATCTCTATCTTGTTACAATCTGATTACAACCTTGTTATTATCGATCTACTATTGAGACCCAGTTATATTCCACTCTTCTTTCCTAGACTTGGGCTTTGGAACCACCTTCCTACTTCCACATCTTTTTTAATCTACAACCCTAATGTATTACATCTTTAATATGGAACCTCTCATTATCCTAGTATAAATTACCCATTACCCAAAGACAAAGAGGATATTCTATTAGCCCATTATATATTTGCATACACACCTTTGGTGAACCCGACATGTCTTACTTCATCTTCTAATTGAGTCGTATTTACATTTTGTTTTCTATCATGTAGTTATTGTCTTCACCAACACTACACTCTCATGAACCCGGCATGAATATTGCTATCTTTTCCAATTGAGTCATCTTAATGTTTCCTTTACTATCTTGTAGTGGTCATCTTCACCATCTCTTATTCTTCAAAATCTTTCCTAAATCCTTCTAAAACGAAATCATCTATTTCATTGTCAAAATTCTAAACAAAGCGACGATTTCCACATCAATAATTAAGATTCCTCCCTTAATCCTCCTCCCTTCTACTATGATTACAATATGGTCGCCATTGATGCCATAAAGATAGGCCAAATGGAAAATGATATAAGGATTGCTTGATCCTATTCCAACAATCTTTGAGATGAAGAATTCAAGCAAGAGGACAACATAGAATATGTCTATACTCTCACTATACAAAAATTCATCCTAGCTTACCCCAATTTTACCACTCAACCTACCGAAGTCGTTATGGAAAACATGGTGGCATATAACACTACTTGGGGCAACTCTTCGATACCAATCCTTCTTAGTAGGCAATCGCTACCACTAATGTACCTTTGTCAGCTAATCTTATTCAAAATCCTACTAAAAATCCTATACAAAATCCTTCTAATGATCCAACTCACTTATTTTCCAACTCATTAACCAAATGAGTCAACAATAAGTTGGTGTTCATAATCAATTTCTTCAAATGAATGTGAACATTGCTCACATGCATAATAGACCTCAACAAATTCAGTGGGGTATACCTAATCAGTTTCCTCCCCACCTCCTCTAGTAGATCACAATGGGTCTCCAATTGTGCAACCTCCAAGAACTAACAATGTTCTGCAATCTATGCAGAAGGAACTTTTGGATCCCTATATAGTCATTATGGATATTGGAGGTATTATCCCTTCCCTTACTTAACATTAAAGCCTTCAGCAATGCCTACAAAGACTATATCAAAAATAATGCATATGTTGCTACCAAACTCATACCTAATACACTTACGAGCAATGCTTTAGATTGGTACAATACTCTTTTAGAAAACTCCATTATGGAACTTGAGGAATTGGTAAATCTACTACTCAAAAATTACATTCTCAAGATCTACCCGAGAAAAACTTGAACATATTTGTCAATTGTAAATGAGGTGAAAATAAAAATGCCCAATCCTTCATCAAGCGATGGAAACCCTTTGTAATTGTTGGTAAATGATTTTGCAATATGGGCAAAATAATTGGTTTTAACAAAGTGAATGAGACAAAATCTCTCCTCTATTATAACAGGAGGCGCCCTTTATTGTTAAGATAAAATGCATGAAAGAAAAGTATGTACACTAATTTATCCTTGGGATTTAACATGTCATCTCAAGGTAGATATTCTCAAAGGAAATGAAATGTAGTAAAGAGGGGAAAAGTGAGAGGATATTGAAGCGAAGTAGTGAAAGTGGAGGGGAAGGAACACGTGTGCTTTTAATAGGCAAACACAAATCCTTATTTTAATCACACGAGTGAAAATTAACAGCAACATTCATGCCCAGTAGGCTAAACAAAAATGTTGAATCAAAAGATTATATTGTCATGTACACATAAGAGTAGATAACAATAACAAAAGGGAGAAACATACACAACACAAAATTTGAATAGTTTTCTCTCTATTATCTTGTTTGATAGAAGGTATGAAATACAAAGGTTTCAACACATTTTTACACCCAGAGCTTTCATACGGCCAAAAAGATCCAGATACAACATATGATCCATGTATATATAGAGAAATATTCCTATTTCCCATCTACATGCATGGGGGGGAAAGTCTCTATTACTAATAATAAAATCCTCTTATATGACACATGTTAACCAGTGTCCTAATAGAAAACATCCTAGGACTTATATTTGAACGAGTCATTTGTTCCAAGGATATTTGACTAAGTCAAAACTGTGGATCTGCAAAAAGATTTGCGCCATAGAAAGCTGTGAATTTACAAAATGGATTAGCATATAAAACAACTACGAATTTACAAAATGGATTCAAATCTCGAAAAACTACGAATTTACAACATAAATTTGCATCTTGAAAAATTACAATTTACAAAAATATTTACATCTTAAAAGAAATGCACAAACAAAATGTACGATTAACGAAATCCGCATTCTCTGCAAATGATGGCCTTTTCCTTTAACAGCCGGAGACGCTCACAATAGGCATTGAATTTATCAAACACCTCCCTGACTTTCTCTTCATCTGGTCCACCAGTGTACATATCTTGAATGTGCCAGTCTGCTTCAACAATAATCATCCGCTTTGGGAGCTTGCAGAAAGACTTCATCTTCTTAGTTAACTTGTCAAGGTAATTATGGTAATGAATGTACCTTCTCATAAAATTGTAGCTGAAAGAACTTTTGGGTGTATACTCTTTGCAGACAAGATACGTAAACTACCCCATGATTGCCTCAGTGGTGTTAGGATTTCCTTGATCATCATTGAAAGTACAAGGGATCTTTTCAATCATCTCCTCCAAATCGTGTATAGTACCAATCCCTTCACTCTTTGATTTTTTCATCTTATTTGTGCACTCCTCAAGGATTCAAATCCTGAATTTTGTAGCTCTTGCAAGCTTAGTTTGATCACCTCGATGTTCCTTACTAATAACATCTTCTTGGATCAGGATATCCGTGTATATTCTTCAAAAAGCCTCAAGTTATGGCAAGTATTGGTTGAACAAGTTCGCCTCAATCTGATATCTATCAAGGGTTTTCCTTGAAATCTCCACTTCAGTAGTGATCTCTTGAGATACTTTGCCTCTGTAAACATACAGCGAGACTACATGATTAGCTTTGCATCCCATTCCTTTGTTGCCTTGCACAGGAATCCAATTTCTTCAGCATCATTGAAAGAGATCGTTTCAGAGATCTGAAGATGAGGTTCGGATTGCAACAAAGCGATTGGATAGGTTTAATCAATTTTTTGAATAGCGGTAGTGAGTTGATCCACCCTAACCCTGAGATGCTCCTTGGTGGCTTGATCTTAATCCATCGTATCACAAATTCTACCAAAGGAAGTCTGAACTTCCCCTTTGGAAACCTCCCTTGTAAGTTTGTAACCCTTCCCAAACTAACCATGGAGACTTGGTAATCTTGTTTGGAGGTTTCTTGTTCATGCTTGTCCATTGGGGGTACAACAATCTCAGAAAATTTGTCCCCTTTCTCATCATTGAAAACCCTTGAAACTGTCTTGGATTTTTATCCTTGCTCGTGAAGGATTTGGCTTGAGATCAAACCGCTGAAATCAATAGCCTCAAGATGCACCACCACCTTCCTATTCTTCTGATTTAGCCTTCCCAACCACTTGGGGACTATAGGGATCCCTTAGGTAAGTGTGACTTGTCGTTGTTGATTCTGGCCTAGAGGGTGGAACAGGTATTTGCACCACTGTGGAAGAAGCAATTGTTGGTGTTGTTGGCACAACTACTATCATTGAGGAAGTAACGAAGGAGGGGTCACAAGAGGTGAGCTTGGAACAAGTGAAGTTGTAGCAAATGATCTAGGAGGTGAATATGGAGGAGGGATGGCGATGGATCTTGGGGAAAAGATAGAGGAGGATGGAAAATGACCTCGGAGGAGATAAAGGAGGAGGAGAAGTGGATAAGACAGTTAACATTGGTGGGGAAGGTGGAGGAGCGGGAATTCGAGGAGAATGAAGAGCATGCTTGAGTGAAGATAGAGGTGGTTATCTTTAAGTGGGAGGAATAGCCACAATAGAGATATCACTAGTCAATAATGGTTGTGATATGTTTGGAATGAGTGATGGAAGTGGCGACTCCAAGACTATCGTCTCCGTTGAACCTTTGGAGGTTCGGAACTACTTTGCTCCTCACCTTGAGCTCCTTTATGCACAAATTTGAATTTTGGTGTTCAAGTGGACCTTGATGAAGTCTTACTCTTTTCTCCTCCAACTTCCTTTTGAGTGTTTTAGAGGATTCACCAATAGATCCTTTAGGATTAGTCAGCCTCAATTGTTGTGCGTTGACTCCTTTTGTATGGAGCCACTTTATCGGCATTGTAATTACCACCTTAGTCCATTCTTCAAGAGAGGTGGACTCTGAATTTGACCAATCAACCCTTGGCGTGGTTGAAACTTGATCTATTGTTGCTCATATGTAGGGTCAACAACATCCCCATCATCATCAAACTGCGGAGGATATCGGCCATATCAAAGTCTCCGATTTGGTCGAGTGATATAACAAACCAATCTCTTTTCCTAACTTCTCCATCATCACAACAAACCAAAAGTCCTCGTAATAAGGAATGTGAGCATGAGCGGATCCCAAAGCATGATTCATTGTTCCACAAAGATCAAAGGATGGCCCGGAAGAAAGAGGCGCATGTTGACTCTAGTGAATTCAACATCCATGTTCTTTCCCCTAATGAACAAAGCACAAGAATACCTCCTATAGTTATAGAAAATGCATCCCTACCTTGTGCTTACTAGAAAGGTATTTTTGCACCTCCACCAATTGCTACACAAGCTCCAACAATGTTACTTTGTCACTTACAAACCTGGGCAACATATAGAGTGCACCTATCAAGCCATCTACCCTTATGTATGAGAAGGTTGGGAACTGGATGAAAAAATCCCCATATCTGGCTATATTGGTGGATGTTTCAACTAAGAAATCGAGGACGCCAAAATAGGATCCAACATACCAATGACATGATACAAGAAAGTATCATTGACACGACAAAAATGTCAAACATTGGCTTCCAAGGCTAGTTGTGGATAGAATTCATACACCTTTGTAGAGCTCATCAAACTCGGGAAATTCCT
Source organism: Taxus wallichiana var. yunnanensis (assembly GCA_018340775.1). Taxonomy (NCBI): domain Eukaryota; kingdom Viridiplantae; phylum Streptophyta; class Pinopsida; order Cupressales; family Taxaceae; genus Taxus; species Taxus wallichiana. Next base: position 424,473,746 of record CM031238.1, on the reverse strand, counting down.
AGGCTTGGCTACAACATATATGAGGTAGAAGGTCATATAGAACCTATTTATATTTTGTACCTCGATAAGTTGCTTGCGAATTGAGTCATGCATCAGTTCATCCCAGTTGATATGTTGTTTGTTCTTCAAAATAATATGAACGTGTTGAAACATCCATTCATAAAATCTCTCGCAATAGGATTGCCCACTCCCCTATTGAGTAAAGTGATGAAGTTGTTTTCTTGCTTGAAATCAAAGTTGGGAAGTGTTTTTAGGATGCTTGAGCATGAACCTTTAATCTTCCCCAACCATTATTTGTTCCCAAGCAAAGAGTAAATTTCAAAATATTTAATAAATTCATATTTTTTAATTTGATCTCCACATTGTTTTTGCACACAATGTAGCATTGTCATTCTAGAAGCACTGAGCGGACTCGGGGGGATATCAACACATGCCTTGAAATTTAGAATATTTAACATCTCCTCTATATAGTCCACATCTATTCTCGGGGGCACTCCGTTAGCATTCTTTCTTGACTTGGTGTTCTTATCGTAATGCTTTGATAACTCAAGCACAAACTCGGGCATGGGGCAAACACGGGGAATGCAACTACTAGGGGAATGCAACTACTAGGGCAATGCCACTATCGTATATTCCTTGCACCCAATTTGACTTGTAATCAACCTTTATCCAAGACTAGAAATCTTTGGGTCAATGTGCAAAGGTCGGTGTACGTGATTTTGTCCAAGTTGGATGGGGGAGTAACTCCTTGAAATTGATACTTCATGTCTTTTTGGCCTCTTGATCCCTTAGACATCTAAAAATGTTAGGGTAAAACAGCCAAAATTGGTCATGAGAAGCAATCGGGCTTTTCACCTCGCAAAAACAGGCCTTAAACTCTCATTTGCATGAGTCGGGCTTTTGAGAATGTTCGAATGGCCAAAAAGTCCGGTCGTTCCTAACCGAGCTTCTAAAATGTTCTTGCAGGCTAAAAGTTCAATCATTCATAATCGGCTTTTAGAGATGCTCGCTCGGATAGAAACCCCACTTGACCCTTTTCGGGCTTGTGAGAGTGTGTGAAGCAAGTTGAGAACACCGCCTTGTTTTGATTAGGCTTTTGGCGGTGTGAAGCACAAGAAAAACTACGATTTTCTCTCATGCAACCAACCTATGTTCCCAACCGCCTTGGTCAAGTGAAAAGATAGAATTTTGAGACCTTTGAAATGCCAAAACCTCGCATGGAAGTTCTTCCCGCCGAGCTACAAGTGATCTTGTCACTTTCGAGATATCTCCAAGAATCCCATAAATTGATAGGAGAAATGGAGGGGTTCGATCATAATCGAGTTTAGCAAAATCGAGCAAAACATGTCAAAGATTTTTAAATTTACAATTAGAAGGAAGACGAGGTGAAGGCATGAGAAATTTTGAAAAAAAAAACAATGAGAAATAATCGGGGAGAACCCACATTTATATCAAATTTTAAGCCCATAAATGTCGGCAAGCTTCAAAAGTTTGATCGCAGAGTAATAAATACTTTGAGCACGAAAGTCGTTTTTCACCTTATCGAAAAGGTGGAAAGTCCGATCCGAGGAGTCAAGATTTTCAACTTGTCGAACAAGGTGGAAAGTCGATCCAAGTCGGAGGATTTTCACCTTTCGGACAAGGTGGAACGTCGATCAAGAGGAGTCGGGTTTTTCACCTTGTCGAACAAGGTGAAAAGTTTGATCAAGAGTGAAACTTGGTTTCTTATAGGTGTAAAGATGAGTTTCTTATAACACTTAGTAACTTTTTCATAATGCCCTTGTCTCTAATCAACTTCTTTGGAAACATTTGTATGGTTACCCCCAAATTTTTAGTGAAATTCAAATTTAGGGACAATAAATGAGTCCGATGGGGGCAAGACTTTGGATTGCCTACAAGGCGGACAAAGTGTGGCAAAACCTTTGAATCTTTTATTAGTCTTATCCATTGGGTATGGAGTCATGTTATTCGAAAAACTAGATGCAAATGTGCGAGGACATATGAGAGAAAGGGGGAAAACGGAAAGGAAATCACACAACATGAAAAGAGACAGACAACAAGAAAGGGAACTAAAGTTATGTTATGTACATGCGGGGGTCATCCCGCTTTACAATTTATAGTGCTTTAAATACGCCCATTGTGGGAAACGTCAAAATGTGTACCATCCGGATATGCTAGATAGAAATCGTTATCCCCACATGGGAGTCAAATCTTGAAAGGACCCTTTCAAAGTGAATCAAATTTTATGTGCATTCCTTTAGGTTCTCGCCTCTTATCCCATAAAAGGACAAGGTCGCCAACCTAGAAATCTCTTAGCCTAGCCTTCTTGTCAAACAATTGTTTACCTTTGATTGATGTTCGGGAATCCTATCAACCACCTTAGTCCTTTGATCTTCCAATTCGGTGAGGTACATAATCATCTTTTCCACTTTGGATCTATGAATGTCTTGTCTTTTATAGCTCTTGCCAACTTTAGAGCCAAAAACTCTTAAGGATATAGGAATTTCTACACTAGTGTAGTACAATAATTGAAAACGGCACATTCTTATAGCTCTTTGGGGAGTAATACGATCAGCCCACAAGGCGTCATACAGTTTTTTGTGTCATGTGCATTGATTTTCGTCTACCATCTCATGGATAATAGTGACAAGATTCTTGTTATTTGATTTCGCTTGTCCATTGCCTTGAGAGTAGTAGTGGACGTATGTGCTAGTGATATACCATATCCATAACAAAACTCGATCAACTCGAAGAAAAATTGGAGGCATTGTAAGTTACCACTTTATGCGGTATTCGAACCGCACAATTATGTTCTCCTTTATGAAATTGCACACCATTATTGACTATAATGTCCCTCTTTCTCGAATAGTTTGATCGAAGACCTTTGGCCCTTTTTGTCTACCCGACGGCCAAAGGGTGAGTTCAAGGGTGACTTAGGTTTATTAATTTTATTATATCGTGCTTAAAATAAAATAAATTATCACTAAAAGCACATATAATGAATTAATAGACTTAATAAGTGACTTCGACTTAGGAAAGTACATGGGAATAAATTAATAAATTATTTAATGTGCTTTCCTAGGCAAAAAGTGTGACTTGCCTTGGGAATGGAGAAAATTAATTAAAAAAATTATATTCCTTGGGAAAAGTGTGACTTGCATTTTGGAAGGGTTTTTTGGCTTATAAGGGAAAAGTGCGACTTGTGTCGGCATTCATTCAGATTATTATTATTTTCTTCACGGCAGTTGGCTCTGAAGCTTTGCAAACAAAATCCAAGGACGGAAACCCCAGGAGAAGTGAGAGGAGTTTCTATTCAAGGAACTTCATTGTATTCACAAGTTATTTATCATTTCAGCAGTATCAGAAAGAGAAATAAATTGCAGCAGTGGGCATTTCGATATCTTCCAGAGTGGGGCGACTCAATCTACAGTTATTTTATGCAGTATCTAAGGTATTTTTCATGCTAGTTATTTATTGTATCTACCAGCCTCAAATATATACCAAATCGACTTTATTTGAATAATTTGGCAGGGTTTTGGGCAATATTTGGTTATCATTCCATTTGTTGACTTTCGGTTGTTTTGCCGTAAATATTTGCCATTAAAAATCAATATAAATTTACACTTGATTATTTGTGAAGAAATTGGTCTGTTTAAACCCTAGGCGCATTTTCTATATTTATCGGGCTTTGCAGGATTCATTTTATTTAATTTGCATATGCAGTGTGAAAGTGGTGTTCTATGGTTTCTTTTGACATTGCTAGTATAGTTCCAAGCACAGGTAGTATTTTAAAAAAAAAGAAAAAAAAAGGGTTTAGGATCTTTAAGTGGTATCAGAGCAGTGTATCCTCCCAACCTGTGTGGGAAGGAAGCAGAGAGTATTTAAAAAAAAATCAGCTTTGAATGCAGCATAGAGAGGTCGGTCCACACAGATACTACACCCGCAGGCGGGCACGACTCGAAGTTGGTATTGTAGGAGGTGACAGAATGGATTTTATGGGTGATAGACAAGAGAGTCCTCCTCGGGATGAGCATGCAGATCCCAGATAGAGACTTCATTAGGGATATGGCAGCCACTCAGAGGCAGTTGTTACAGACTATGGAGCGCATGGGCTCTACCTTGGACAGGTTGGCATTGGATAGGTGCCGCGGGACAGACATGGCAAAAGGGATAGATCCGTATTAGTTGCCAGTGGTTACAGGGATCACAGCAGATCACCTTTAGAAATCGGAAGTGTTAGGGGATCGCCACGCCGTGAGAGGAGGCACACTCATACAGATGAGAGGACTACCGGATTGCGAGCAGGCCTATGCAGCCTAACTTCCTACCTAGAGATGATCCGCCGAGAGATTGAGGTGCGGCCGGAAGAAGTAACTTTTCCAAATACTATTATGGCGATCAATAATGTCATTTTATGGAAATCACTTCGAAAAACTCACACTATGTATTCGCTGAGGGGGTCGATGAGACCCAGCATATTCCATGAGAAACAATTCATGGAGCACGTGTATCAAGAGGCATATCATATGAAACTAAGCCATCAAGGGCTTCATTATTATTCTACAAAAAGTGTTGTTGGCTAGTTTGAAAAAATCCATTAAGTTTAAATGGTTGTTGAGACTCAAGAACATTTTTTCCTTCCTCATCTTGTGAGGAGGATTGTGAGAATGTCTGAAGTAAAACTTGTGTAGAGAAACAACTTGAAGGCTTGATTGTGAAACCGAGAATTATCTTGAGTGGTGATTTGAGGTATTAAAAAAACAAAGACGAATAGAAGTCATTGGAAAACTTGAATTTTTGACATCTTTTAGTGTGGTTGTTTAAACTGGGTCGGTTTCAACTAGGGTGATGTGGCCAACATTATTTTGGGTTGGTTCTACAAGCTTTCGTTAGACCTAGGATTCGGCTTAGTATTCTTGGAAGTGGACACACCCGCAGATGAGTCGTTTGCCAAGCTTTTGTTACGGCTGTTTTCACAACCTCCTACGATGGTCTAACCATCATGGCCATTAACTGAGACAACTCGGTTATTGGTTTTGAAACCTTATTGCGAGTAGCTAACAAGGGTAGCCCCTAATTTTATGTTTAAAGGACTAGCATTGAAAAAAAAAAAGTGTTATGAAAATTAATGTATAAAAACCCTTTGATTACTGAGTATCGCCGACTTGGATGTCAATTGACTCCTTACGGTCATAAGAAAGGTCAACCTCAACACAAACACGCTTCGAGGCATAGCCAAGTAAAATTTGAGTTTTTGCAAATAACATGACCTATTATGGAGGCAATTTGATCGAGAAAGTGCTAACATGGCATGGTTAGATCAAGGAATTCTACTCAAACTGAGACCTTAGGGGCGGAATGTGCTAAAACAACAAAATCTTGCGTTCATGGGTAGAGCACAAGCAAGGAGCTCCTCACATACCAAATGAATGACTTCTAAAAAATAATCAAGGCATGAAATGAGTCGACAAAGTAAAAAAAAAAAACCATTGGTCATATTCTAGACTACGTCCAATCATATCCTATGTTGGATTCAGGTGGATTAAACCCAAATCTTAAACATACTTTCAAAGAGAATTCTCCGGACAAAATAGCCTATTAAGCAAAATTGTACAAGCCAATGACATGCAAAGCACTAAACTCAAGAATGGGAAAAACAATATCGGGAGAAGTGGTATTACCTCATGGCATACATTCGGCACAAACTTGTGTAGTTGCTTCCACGAAAGCACAATTCTAAACAACTTCACAATTTGTCGTAGTTGTAAAAACTAGACTTACACTACGAGAAACCATCTAAATAGGCCACCCTTAGGCGAGGTTTCCTAAAAGAGGGCAATAAACGCTAAGCATACAAAAGTAAACTTGCAAATATCAAAATAAGTGTGGTATGAAAATACAGGGCTGAATAATAAACAATGGCAGTGGTTCATTAAACCTAACAAAGTGAAAACGATCAACACTCAAAAGCTAAGTACTCCACAACTTTGGGATTTTCGTCTCGTAGTTTTTTTCTAAATGGCAAAGATTTTTTCCGCATGCATACCTTATAAGCCTTTCTCGAGTCATAAAAACATTTGGGCTTTACATCTTGTAGCCTCTTTTCTAAATGGTAAAGAATTTTTGTGCATGTGTGCCTTAAAAGCCTTCCTTGAGTCACAAAAACAAAAATATCTAATTAATACTACACTACGGAAGTTTTCACTATGTAGGGTGTGCAATATCCCACATCGGTAACAAATGTGAGCTCCCCCTACTTACAAAGACAATGTGTTGGGTATGGGATGCCACACATTGGTAATAATTGTGACTTAAGGAAAGATTATAATGCATTCACACAACAAAATTGTCAATTGGGAAATAGGATAGAAGGTGAAAATCATAGAGTGGTGGATTTTCTAAAAAAACATTGTTCCTCCCCCTTATGAACAAAAGCTTAGAGGTGCTTGTGTGCTTTGTGGGTCCCTTTCTGTGATTATTAACCAATGTCCATGAGTTAAAAAACTCATGAAGAAATGACTGCTCATGGAGAATAGTCATGAAAGTGATTACTTCAGCAGTAAAAATACTCCCACACCATGAAATAACCCACAAAGATAAAATTATCCGAGTAACCATGTTCGCCAAACGTTTCCTTGCATGCCTCCAACATTGAACACCTTTGGAAGAAGGTTTACACGATGCAGGAGCATCAACTCTCAACTTATACATAGGGATGGTATTATGAAATTTTGGCTTTCCTAGTAGGTTGATATGTGCTAGAAGTCATTAGGGGCTATTTGGAGTTGTGTGTGTGTTAAGTCCTAGAATTTAAATTAGGCCATTTCCGTCCAAAAGTACAAAATTGAAATTTGAGGGCATTTTTTTTGTATTGGTGTTTGACAATGATATGGAACAATCAAACTTGTGTGAGGTGGTGAGAGGTCCTATTAGGGTCTAAAGAATAATTCAAGTTGCAATTTTATCTTAGTTCTTAGGTTACAAGCTCTTAGACCAAAGATGAGGATATTAGTGATGTAATAAATGCCAAATATGTAATTTGAAGGCTCTAGGAGCCAAGAGTCAGTTAGAAAAGCATGTGGAATCATATATATATCCTTTTTGTAACCACTTTAGATCATCATTTGAATGATCATTCAAGGGAAGAACAGTTTCAAGAAAGTTTAGAGGTGAATTTCTGTGTTCACACAGTTTGTGGTAATATTTTCATGATTCTGTGTATATTTTTGTGTATGATGTTGTTTGAAGAACCTGAGCATGTTGTCTAAAGGATATCTAAGAGGAAATATTTGATTTTGTGATCCCATTGTTTATAGGAAGAGTTTCATTATTTGCATGTAAGGATAAGGGAATGATCAGATTGTATTAAGACTGTCACAGTTTATTTAAGCTTTATTTGGACAAGTTGAATCATAATGGAGATATATGTATCTTACTGTGAGTGTGTATGCTAACAAGGAAGGGATTGAGAGTGATCCCAGAACTCATTCATGACTACTATGGTTTTCCAAGAAGGTTAAGGTCTATGGTTTATGAAAATTGCTCTAAACTGAGATAACCCTGTTCGTGGAGGCAGGACAGTGAAGTTTGAGGTTATCTTAGAAGGTAGGGAGTATATTGAACATCATTGGTAGGTTACACACGTGAAGAAAGTAAAAGTAAGTTGGCGGCCAAAGATTCAAGCTGTGAAATCAAGTCTTTTCCATTAGGAGTCAAAATATCACTTGCTCGGGTTAGAGAGAAACCCTCACCAGGGTTTAAAGGAAAGGAAGTGAATGAAGGAGCCAATGTTTTAAGGAGACTCTGCACTCTTCAAGGAGAAATGGCGGAATCATAAATACGAAGAATTAAGTGATTAAAAGCCATAGGAACCCTCTGAGCAATATAAAAACGTGACAGTTACCGTAGAAACCTGTAGGTGCATATTTGTAAGAAATAAATACAAATCTCTTTCAACTGTTGAGGACACATCGGAGGAAGTCCATTTGTGAATCTTTCAAGAATTCATCTAGGCAATAATAAGAAGCCTAAGGTAGTGGTTTAGAGGGTGGAGGCTTAGCCCTTTCATTATAGCCTGATACAGTCTATAGACATTGTCAAACACAATTTTTGGATGCCTTCTTGTATCAGTCAGAGAAGAGGATTAGAGGTAACCTTTCAAAGGAAACTACATTGGAGATTGGGACTAGGGGCTTCATACCCTTCCAAATGTGAATTTGAAGATTAGAAGACTGAAGAAGATCATTTGTTTGATTTGCTTCCAAATAGGGAGGGTCATTTGAGGACTGAGACAAACAGAGTTGCTTGAAAAGGAGGACAGGTAGATAGAGGTAGGAAGGATGAATTAAGGGATGAGTCTATACACTTAGGACATTGAGACCTCGTACTTAAGGATCTTGAAGGATATAAGACTAAATACATCCCATGTTTCCAATAGTGCATGACAGTCTAGTTCACAGCCTAGGCAGAGTTAAGAAGAACTAATTGACAAGCTAGAAGGACGGTTTTGGGGAATTTGTTTCACGGAAAGATCTCATAGAAATTTGTTCACAGAAGGTAGACCCTAATGGGTATGGTAAAATTCCTTTATCTTGTTGAATGAGTGAGAATAAGTAAAGTTACATCAAGGAAACCCCATAAACAGGACTAGTGGAAGACTAGGAAGGAAGAAAGAGAACAAAGATGGAAGAGTGACCTAATCAAGGAGTTCAAGACTAAAATTTTGCCCACACCACAAAATCCATAAAGGGTGTTAGGAAATGTGTATATTTTGTCCTGGGATGTCTTATTTTTCTCCATCCATGAGGTGTTCAGATGTACTGTCTTGAGAAACACTTGGGAACAGTTTTGCAAGAAGGTGAGTTATTTGACCTACTTGTATGATTTGAATGAATTACATGGGTAAGATTGCATGAAGTGAGACCTAGAAGTGAGGCTCAGGTATTTGTTAAGGGATACAAGGTGGTATGATAAGAAATTTCATGATTATAGATCTTTTAGACCTTTGGCAATAGATAGTCTTGCAGGATAATTGGTCTTGTTTTGAGTTTTGATCCTTCCAAACATTGTGAATTGCTTGAGATGAGTAGGGCTCTGTATCATTACCAAAGTTACATTCACAGATTTCTATACCAACAACTTCAAATGATGCTATATTGGATGATCTTACAATTCATCATCCCGTCAAAATTAATTTTTGAGAACAGAATATTCTTTAAGAGGGGAAGAAATAAAGGAATAGTGATATATAGTCCCGCGATAGTATCTAATGCATAGTGTATTTGGTAGTCAATGGGGATTCGGAAAATCATGTGGGCATCTTATACTTAAGTCATATTTTAATCTCAATTGTTGTTAGTTAACTGTCAACCATCTTTGGTTATACAAGAGGCTAACTCTTAAAAAAGAACATCGAGTTCTTCTGTAGTCTTTTGAAGAGAAAGCCTTTGATTTCCATATTATCTATTATTTCTGGTTTCCTTTGTTCTCTCACAAGTATCCGCTCACCTTTCTCATCAAACATCAATAACAATAGAATCATAACTAAAGACATGAATTGTTCTATTTCTATAAAAGCAGTATGCTAGACATAGCAGTAATAGGAACAATATAAATATTATTGCCAGCCAGAAATAAAAAGAAAGTGAACCCAAATAAAACTTTTGAGTTGAACTGAAGAAATTGCTGAAAGAAGAAACTTGAAAGAAAAATACCTGCAAAGAAAGCAACTGTCGCCAAGTTGATTATTGCCATCGTACGATAGAGAAGATATTCTGTCAGAAAATGGCCGAGGGCATAGAAAAATGACAGGAGCGTGACCAAATAAAGAGGCCCATTCTCAAGGTTAAATGCACACATAAAGCAAAGGGTACATGTAAGAAGTGTCCAAACCCCAAATGTCCTTCCATGCACTTCTGTCACTAGTGAACAAAAGAACAAAGTATTAACCTGAAGTTCATGTCATAAATGTCAATGCTAGAAAGAAAAGAGACCTTGTAGTAGGCATATAACTGTGCAATGAAGCATACTATTTTTTCGGAGCAGAATCTAGAACATATATTGGCACGTGTTGATGTTAATTCCGGTACAAGAAATGCCTATTATAAATTAACCAACAAGAATTGTTCGAGCTGCTTATGGAGAAGGGAATGCTGGTCCGGTTCCAAAAGCAAGAGATAAATTAGAAATGGGTTGAATTACTTTGCTTCTTGATGGATACAAACAGATTTATGTAAAGATAACATTTAGCATTATATATGTCCAGGTCACCAAGAATCTGGAATAAAGGGAATTTACACTAATATTTTTACAAGGCTGCATCAACTATAATAAGTCACATATACCAAGGTAGAAAGCCAACTCTTGGCAACCAAATAGAATAAAATTGGATAACTACTCAATATACATGACTAAAGTCTAGATGTAGAAGACATAGACAGATAATAGTTGCAAACTTACAACTCAGTATTGCAACAATTTCATTGTGAGAGGTGAAGCCTGCAAATAATTTCTAAAAGGATGGTCTGGGGAAACATCCTTACTTGCAAACATAAACAATATTCCATAGAAAATTTTACCTTGATAGCCTGCAATGCAATTTCAATTAATTGCTGACTTGCAGAGATATTCTCACATCACAAGTGACACTTACTTGCTGACTTACTGATGTCGGCATTAATATGTTCCAAGATGAATGGATCTGAACATCCAGAATATGTGTAAACTTACTGAATCAGCCATAATAAGCCTCAAGTGCAGTATACATACAAGATTTGGATCGAAAACGTGCAGTTACAACCACCTGAGTATATTCTTGTTGGCTATTTAAGCAATTTATTGAATTCTTACCAGAAGCACTGACTCTGTGTCAGATTCAAGGGTTCCAAAAGCCTCATTATACATATTTTAATAAAATGAAGCCCGGCTTCTACATGTCTCACTTTACACACTCCATCTCAAATGCATGACTTAAATGCTTGGTTTCCTTTTAACAGCTAAGCCATTCCTTCCTCCACTTGGAAGAGATATACCACATGAATCATGGATATGAATGGAAGATCGATTCCTTGTATAGCCCTATAAGTAATGCATCTTTGCAATTTTGATTGAATCTCAATTTTTCTTTAATTCTTTCCTATTTTATTACCACACCAACATTAATTTGATCCCTTGGTTGATTAATATTAGGCTGGAACATCAACTTTCCTCATGAATCTTTTAATAACAACTGTGAAATTTTGTTGATCAATGTATCATACATTATAAAGCATGTATGTGGGCATTCTTTGGCACTAATCACCAATTATCCTACTTTTTATTGCTTTGGTTCCCCTTGAAACCTCATTTCATTCCCAATAGTTCAATGTTGATGTTCAAATTTTTATAAAAACTCGTGTATCTAACACAAGATTCAGTGTTGGAATCAAACTGCATTTGCCATGCTGTTTTCGAGTTTTTAACAAGTGGTTTTAAAAATATATATCTATCTTTTATTTTTTTGCTCAATTTTACACATTGGCATAAAAATCCAGAGCACATGCAGACTGAAAACCTTTTGTAAGGGTTACAGCATATTTTTAAAATTAAGTTTTACTTTGAATATGTTTATTTGGAAGTTAAACTTTAAACCCTAAAGAGGCTTTAGGTTAAAAACCCACAAGGCTGCTCCCAAAATAGTAGCTCATGACCCATGACAGCACAACCTACTATTTTTTTATTGAAAAGTGTTTTTCTATTAACAATAAAGATAATACATCGCTGATCATACAAAAAAATGAGTGGAAATGAATCATGCTTTAAAGCAATATATCAATCTCAAGGATCGAGACATAACAACGAATTTTGCTTAAAATAAGTTTTAAACGGCTAAAAATACACCTTTTCAATCAAAAAAGTTTGAGCAAATCCACAAAAACAAGATATAAAGCCCATTGAGCACCAAAAACTCCAAGGCACAATTACTAAGTCATGGGAGCAATCAGTGAAGCTAGCGGAGGTGAAGGATCATTCAGTTTGTCACCCCCACCCTAGTGACTACCAGCAGGCGGAACCGATAGAATCGGTTATTGGCTCTCACCTATCATCAGATTTGCTTTTATTAGCTTCTTCATCAGGCTCTTGTATGGGCAGGGAAATGGCTAAGGCTAGCCAAGCAAATTTCCCTTGTTGCACCCTCCAACCACTAGAGTTTGGGAACATGGACCTGCCATAACCCCAAGGGTTGTGAACTGGAGAAGGACGTCATAGCACGATGAACCACTTCAGTACTTGCTTCATGAACAACATCTACCACAAAATCTGAAGCCATGGCCCTGCAAAGGTGACCATATGCAACGAGAGTCTAAAGGGACCTAACTGACTATACAAGGAGCACTTCTTCAATGGTCCAATAGAGTTTGAAGGCGTTCTATCTCCAACCAAACCTTGTCAGCTTGCATTTGGATGTGTAGCATCACAGTACAGATCACTTGCACTTTATTAGTAACAGAAAAACAACCATCCATGGCTATCTCATTAAATATAGTGTTGTTTCATCTTAATATAAGTGAAAAATAATTTAATAACAAAATATATGCCAAATTTGGTTATGTTGTACATATAATCTTGGCTGAATCCTAGTGCACCATATTCCTAGAAAATAATTCTAGTAAAAGGGCTGAAAAGGGGTATGAATCCACCTCCAAGACAAACAAGCATGCTTGCAAAACCATAATGGATGCTTGAGACTATGGGTGTTGGCAAGGCACACTACTACGGTTAGCCACACCAAGGTGGACTAGGCGGATACCCATAAACAAATATTGGTGTAAGATACACCGCATGAAATGCACTTCTTTCAGATAAATAATAGCTTTCCACCCTAGCAAACCTACACCAACTCACCGTCAACAGGGTTGATACGGGATAACAATCACGAGTTAGTTGGATCCGAGTTTAAAACATCCTACAGGATCAGAACTTGTGACCTCTCTTTCAAGAGCACAAGTTCTTCATCATTAGGCCAACTTAGGTTACACATTATGTATAGATTATGTAAGTAATTGGAATGATGATAAAAATGAGAGAGAAAATGATAATAAGGAAGTAATAATGATACACTCATCCAACTTCAAACTTGATCCTCCTCGAACCATAACTCGGTCCTAATCATGTGGCTAAAAAATGGCCTTCTAAAATTTAATTAGCCGTAATTATTGAATAACATGGAAAAGTAATTAAAAGGAAATAAAATAAATTTAAAATATGGTAAAACAAAAATGGGGCGGGGGATAAAATACAATAAAGAGTTTGAAGGTGGTTGGAGTTGGACAGACCCAACGGTTGATAGATGTAGTGCCCACCCATGTGGGACCCAAACACAAGACCAAATATATCAAGATAAAAAAATTGACTTTCATTTACTTGATACAACTATGCGACACCATATATGCTCACAAGAGATTTCTCAACACCACATGCAATGTTTACACCAACATGAAGGACATGCAAATATCAAGATGACACAAGATGCAAATCAATGCCACACTTATATAAACGAACAAGTATGAAACCACGACCCAACCACAACATGAACATCATGAATAGGCACCTTCCACAATATCACATTTTCATGGTTACATCTTTATTGTAATCATATTTCATTATTAGCCTTAAAGGTTTGAAGAGCACTTGACATGAAACATACATTTTCCTTTTCTCTAGACTACATTTCTTTTATTTTGTTTAACACTTAACTTAAGATGGTTCCATCTTAACTACCATTTAAACTCCCTTATTTAACCCTATAGGTCTCAAAATCATTTATCATTTCATTTCATATTTAACTTATAACAAGTACACTTAATCACGAAAAGAGTTAACATTGGTTTGAAGGGAATGGATTCCATATTTTGTTTACTCAAAAAGTCAACATCTTAGGGACACCTTTTTGATAGACAAAGTTGACAATAGGTTTTAAACACCAATAGCATATAAAAAGGTCCTAGGTTTTAATTTACTTTTATTTGCACTCAAGGACTCTACGTCCAACTAAAAGTCAATTTTGGAGTGGTTCGAACACCTTTATCTCACAACCTTTCAAGTTTTAATTTCTTTCAAAAACCGGCACCTCATGAATACAATTTAAATTCTAAAGGTTATTAACAATTTTAATCTCATTGTCGCAATCGAGAACACAACTTGGACAACGGGATCTAAATGCAAATCGCATCCGCAACTAAACCTTCTAAGAGATCTCTCAACAAACATCTCCTATTTGAGTCACCCTAGACTCTCCAAAACACTCATGTACAAGGATTAATTAGCCTGTATTTAATTTGAGTCAAGATTCTTTTGAGGTAAAAAAAAAACAAATGAGGGAACCACCACACTTTGCGGTTTACCAAAGTTTGTTTGATCACATTACAAGGAATAATAATTACCTTCCTTATTTGCCCTTATGATCCCATACACAAACATTGATTAGCCCTTCCAGAGAGGCTTAGAATATAAGACACCCATTTAAAAACGTGTTAAAACATTACATCATTCATGTCACAAAGTGACTTTGAACCCTTAACTAAAACAACATGCATACTCCCACATGCACAGAAAAACTTTAAGGTGAACAACACACGAGTAACACAAGAATACATAAACATTACTTTCACATGGGAGCACATTATACAATGATCATTTCATTTCCAGTTAAAATGTACATCTACACCATTTGCAAGATATATACCTATAATCAAAATCACTCCTAAAATAAAATGCCCATTTTCTCCAAGATACCCATATGCTACAATTTCTTACTCATCACAAAATAATCCATAACTAACATTCATGTTTATAAACATAGTGTTCATATACATCCATTAAATATTACATGTATTCCAACGATAACCCGTTATTTCAAATGCACAAATAACGCTACAATTCTCTTCTCGTCCCGCGTACCTACAACCACTGCATGGTCAACACAATTGTTGGCATGGCATCTACCTAAAATCTAGCACAATTTACGAGTTCATAGTTTTCTAATAATAATGAAATAATACTTAACACAATTCAAGGGAGGGTAAGAAATACACGTGCCATTTCATTTCATTTTCAAAGCCAAAGATAGAGATAGAGAGAGGAGAGAGAAAACATCATTTCTTTTCACATTCAATATCTTTTCAAACTAGCATCAAGGAGGTTTCCTACAGTCATGTATTTTTGTTTACAAGGTTTATCGATTGTCATTTTGCTTGGATAAGGTCATATGACAATTTTCTCCAGTTAGTTACAAGTTTCAGAAAGCATCAAATTTAGATAAGTTGCTCAAAAAAAGCAGTGTTCAAAAATAGTCTCTCGAGACTCAAAGACACACACAAACCAATTCCTACCTACTCCCTATATGCAATGAAACACTCGGAGCTGACAGAACCCAAAACTAGAAAACTGCATTCAAATGGCTTCCGTCTTTTGGTGTTACCAATCATAATAGCACTTGAATGGCCTCATCGTCCAACGATGGGGGCCTACAAAACCCCCTTGAAAAACTAACTTGCGAAATGATTTTCTCTTAACTAAGGGTTGGTAGTGATCGACACGGAGAAATAATAAAGGTATGCGTAAGCCAACAACCATTTCTACACCCAGGGCCAAAACTATGAGTCAAAACCAAACTGCATTTTTAACTTTCAGCAATTGTTTAAAGTTGCGAACTAGCCCGTGGCTCCTAAACGCATGTGAAACAAAGTCAGCCAAACATCGAGGAACAACCTGTGGTTGATTGAACACTCCATGTGATAAGGAACACGAGTCCAAGCTTGATTTTCTCACTTCGAAGTTTATAGAGATATTTTATGCCTCATTGAAAATAGGTTTTATTTAGATTTTACAAGGTCACCAAGGAGTAGTTTTTACTAAGTTTCGCGTTTAACCGCCAACCGCGTGGTTTCCGTATCCAAAACTAGTATCATAGTTTATCCATCCATCTTACGAGGTAAAAGAGAGTAGTGTTTACATTCATGGATATTGGTCTAGTGCATACAAAACAGAGGTACAATTTGCTATTGGATAACACGTTTCGTTTAATTCACCCAAAATTTACTCTTCTTTAGTTTGATTTACAACTCCATTGAAATTAGGAAAAACTAGAACGTTAAAATTATGCAAGAAAGAGTAAGATGACCATGCCTATGCAAGAATCAAAGCGGATGCGAGGGCTCAAGTCAATTGCACGTGCACAAGATACGATTCCACCACCAAAGCATCCGTTAACCGATTTACGTGCAAAGCAAAGTTTTCCCCATTCTTGCATCTAACAAACCCTACTTTCATTCATTGTTTGATGGTTGTCTGTAACTGTTCCAAAGTCTTATTTTGTCATGTGCCAAGACCATGCATTTTGAAGAGACTTTTT
Organism: Taxus wallichiana var. yunnanensis; assembly: GCA_018340775.1. NCBI lineage: Eukaryota > Viridiplantae > Streptophyta > Pinopsida > Cupressales > Taxaceae > Taxus > Taxus wallichiana. The sequence goes on along the minus strand of CM031238.1, from coordinate 424,457,356 downwards.
GTCAAACGGTTCACGAGCGTTGATCACGCTTCCCATATTTGCATACATCACTACCAGCGAACTAGCAACTATATCCTCAAGTAAAATTAATAAATCTCTCCAATGTTGTGGCGACCCAACCATTCACTTCTCCACGGTCCCCACTTTGGCACAAGCTTGGACTAACATTGCCTAAAAGATCCTAAAGCCAATTTAAGGAATGCATTTGTGGATATCCCGCAATCTTGACAGTCCATGAACCATGAAACTTTGAAGCATTTCATTGAAAAGAACTAAAGCATATTCATGAACAATGTTTTGTGCATATGCGTACTCATTTGCAGTCCATACGGCCTAGTTTCTTTTTAGACATTTTGTCAAACGGTTCACATGCCTTGTCAATACGCATCTGTCACATTGGCTGCTAACACACCTTAACTCAACGCAACACCCATTCGCCATACATTCTAGCCAGCACACCACATAGATTGCTCAGCATAAGCGGCCCTAAGGCCTTTTCAATGAATCCATTTTGTGAATATCCCACAATCATTGATGTCCAAAAGACAGCACTTCTCTCAGGAATTTTTATCAAACAGTTCACATGCAAAGTGTGAAGTTCCAAAATTTGGATACTTGTCAAACAGGACAGCAACACATTTCCACCACTCCTTTTTGTTTATACCCTGCAATCATCACCATCCACGTGACCACATTTTCCTTTTTTTTGAGGCATTTAGCCAAAAAAGACATAGTCCATGCACAGGGGTCAAGCTAAAATTTCTCTGCTCCTATGGCAGATTGTCCATACCTTGTTCCACCGCCCTCCAATAGCACAGACAGGAAACGCTGGTAAAGGATGGGGTGTCTGGCTTTACACCTGTCAATTGCATTTGTTTTAATGATTACAAAGACTATTCTATTTTTTAAACAAAAACCATTTTGTGCATACCCAGCACTGTGGCAGGCCAGAGAGGCCGCATCTCTTCAAGGAATTACAAAACAAACAGCCCACGCTCTAACCAGGCTACCACAATTTGCATACCAGGAACAAATAAAATAAAATTCAACAAAGCAAAAACTTTCTTTTTCCAACCATTTGCATGCTTTCACAGCTGCATACCAGAAAGGATAAAAAGAAACACAAACAATGCCAAAGCAATCCACAACCAACTCAACTCACCACAAACAAAATGCAACCAGATGGAAAAAAGGAGTTGATGAGAGGATCTACAAGCTTTTAAACAAATACATTTTGTCTGAAACTTGCAACAAGGGCAGCCTTCACCATGAAAGCTTCAAACAAGCCAAGGAAAAGCGATATGACATCCTCTAACCAAAACTGAAATGCATTTACCCACACAAAAACCAAAAATTCCCAAAAGCTAAAATTTTCTAAAATCCTCTCACGGAAAACGAACTCACAATACCCAAGAGAATTCCATTCCATTAATTCTTTCTTGGAAAGAGTTTTGGCACAAGCCTCAATAACTTGGTAGAATTAAGGGATATTGTTATGTTTTATTTATAATTATAAGAACTCCTTCTATTATGCTAATTTCTAGATTTACTTTATTATTTTAAAATTTGTTTTGACTAGAACCTCAACTATTCCCCAATAAGACCCTTATTTTATCACGTAATAATCCTCATTTGAAAATTTTGCAGATCACCTTTATTGATATCGTAATACGATTTAGTTAGATCAACGTTAAAGTTATAAAGATATATACATATTTCAAACTCAAGCATCAAAAATGCTCTCGAGTTGAATGAATCACAAGAATAACAACATTACCACACAATCATAGACACGAAGACACACCAAGGGTTCAAAAGGGTTAGTCCGCGTAAGGACAACTTCAAACTTATCCTTATTATTTTATTATCTCAAATGTTTAATTTATTTTATTGCTATCTTTAATTTCACGATCACTCCAAACGAGGCCAAAATGACAACCCAACACAAGCGTTTTTCAACAATCACACAAATTGTCAAGGCTAGAGCAAGGGAAATTTTCTCCGAGCCGGAGGGGCACTATAGTAGAAAAGGAATGGGGGCAAGGAGTGTGCGGAGCTTTGATTGCAGGTGGTGGCGTCTGCGAAAAGCATACTTATTCCCCCAAGGCGTTGAAACTTTTAAGCATATGCAAGTTGCAGGTGTAAAACCAGATTTTGTTGCCTTCTCCCAAGACATTTTCTCCAACTTTGCATATTGTTGGTGTAGGTATATATTTTCCTTGTATTTATTTATTACTTGGAATATTTCCTACACACATGGTGACTCATCTTGCTTAGGTGTTCTTTGTGTCATAGGAGTTACTTGACTAGTCATAGACTGTCATACATGTCATAATGTGTCATAGGAGTTACATTTGACTAGCTATTCTAGGAATGTAACTCCCCTTCCTATTCTTGGACTCTTGACCGCTATTCTCATGGAGGAGTTACTCATCACTCTCCTATTTGTACACACCACATTTGAGTTATTGAGTTGTTCCATGTTTTAGCACTATTTTTGTGTTTTGTGAGATTATTTTCATATTGCATCTACTTATTAGTGATTTTGATATTCGTGCAACTACATGTGCATTCGTTGTTATCTAGAGATTCTGACGGGAACTCTGATATGGTATCAAAGCGATTATGGTAAAGCGTTTGTTTTGTTAAGTTGTGGTTTCTCTCAAAATTCTCATTTGTTTGAATCTAACAAGGTTTGTGTGCAAAGATTTTTTTATTTCTCGGATTTTGAGCTTGTGGGAGCACGGTTGCATTTGATGTTTCTACTTGATAAGTTCTCTATGGCCCGACATCAAGGTCCCGAGCTCTGCAAGCTCATTGAGCTCCTTTTGGAGTGCACACAATGGTAAATTGGTTTGTGGGGTGGCCTTGTTCATACATTGACTCGACTCGGCCGCTTCACTCAAGTCGGCCTTGGCACGACTCCCTTCTTCACAAACCTGGATAGCTCATAGATCTTGTTGCTCGCTCATGGTGAAGGTAACCCGCTCAACCGAGGTTTTCACGGTCCGCCGACTCGGCCTTGCAGGCAGGATCTTCACTCTACCTTCACAACCTTAGCTTGGCTTGTGGTCTACAACATGGCTCTATCTGGCTCGGACCGCACATTACATGGCTCAGCTCACACTTTGTCCCGACCTAACTCAGCCCTCCAAACTCACTCTTCACTCACCCATCTTCGGTCCCCTCTCCACTCCGAGCTCAACCTCCACTCGGACGCAACTCGGACTAGCTATTCTATGCACTACTCAACTCGGCTCTATTGTGCCTCCTCATCCCTAACTCGCTCGGTCAAACCGTGACCTTCAACTGGTCAACAAGTCACTTTCCCGCCCAAACACATTAAAAGGCAAGTTCAAATTTGTTTATTGGGAAGCCTATGTTTTGTGTAAGCGTTAAATATGACTTGTGCCCTATTTGATATAAGTAAGAGCTTGTAGGCCAATTGGCAAAACACGTTGAGTTGTAAGTGGGAGGTCTAGTGTTCAAACCTCACCACCTTTTTTCCTAACACCACCTTTGTAGAGCATTTAAATTTATGGGGACAAACTTGATTAAATAGGTAATAGTGGGAAACATTTTTCATTGTAACTTTTGACTAGCTACACGGTTTTGAATGTCGTCTTTCACAAAAGTGATCATTTTTCTGTTCTATTCATACGGACTTGTTTAATTTGTGGAATGCACTAAAATTATAAAGTGCCAAATTGGGTGGGTGAAAAGCATAATTTCAAGGGGCTGTATTGTGTTGTCTCCTTACTCGCACTTTCCTTTCCATTCTTGTTTTCTGCAATTTTTCTACTTCTCACGAAATGGAATTGCATTCAATTTATACGCTCACGTGCTTTAACTATCATGAATGGAAATCTAAAATGAACATCATTCTAAGGGGCAAGGGTTTGCATCGCATAACCATGGGCCTTCAAACGAACCAACTCCTACCTGCAGAGAAAGTGAAACGATACTGATCGGTGTGATGAAGCTTTCAAGTTGTTGTATCTTTTTGTGTCTCCAAATCTTCTCTTTCATGTTGAATGCACAAAACTCCTAACGAAGTTTGGACCATATTGGAAGCACTCTTTGGGAAACAAGATGAGATGAGAGGGCATGAACTAGAAAATGAGCTTATTAGTCTGAGCCCCAAGAAGTTTTGACACACTTCAGGACTTCTTCACAAAGTTTAAATCAATGAGATTGCAGTTAAAGGAATGTGGAATCGACGGGAAGGACTCATAACTTACACTTTCTATTCTTTCAAAACTAAGTTCCAATTACTCGGTATCGTCTCCGCTTACCATGCCACCAAGGATGCACTTGGAACATCATGGAAAATGCCCCTTTTGATGTGTTTGTTGATCAATTGACTAGGGAACAAGACAAATTGATACAAATGGGCACATTGAAGTCTTCTAAATCACATGCCTTGATTACAAGGAATGGAAAACCTAAAGCTTCTAACAACAAGGAGAAGAAACAAGAAAAGGATCAAGGGCGTAAAAACGATCGAAACCAACCACCTCCAAAAAAACACCTTTGAGTCTTCCTCCTCCGAAGCTAAACCTAAGAAGGAGAAAGTCAAGTGTAGCTATTGCAAGAAAAATGCCATGATGAGCACAAGTGTATGAAGAAACAAATTGACCACCTCACTCATCTTCTTGAGAAGAATAACATAGGGGTCCCTGAATCTATCAAATCAACCTCATCTAGCCAAGATTCTTCTAAGGCAAAAGACAATACTAAAGAGAGAAGAAATGGTAAGGCTTTAGTTGCAATAGTGGCTCCAACTTCATCATGGGTCATTAACTATGGTGCTTCACACCACATAGGTTCAGTTTTCTTCCGTGGAACCATGTAGCATGTCCTCTATCACATTGGGTGATGACAAACTCATGTGATTCAAGGAGTGGGTCAGTTGAAATAAATGGTGGAATATTCAACAATGTTCTAAGAGTTCCAACACTTTGCACCAATCTACTATCAATGTACCAGATCACTCACATAGGGAAGGGCGTGAGAGTTAAATTCAAGTCAGATTCGAGTTATCATCAGAGAACTACACAACGATACTAAACTTGTAGAGAGAAGAGCAGATCACCCGGCATGGTTATATACCTTCTCTCATTTTTCTCTCGACACTTCTCCAACTGCATTGTTGACTCACTCAGATGGGGTTAGCAAATTATGGCATGAGCGATTTGGCCACCTAACTATCGCTACTTGGAACAATTGAGCAAACATGATATGGTCGAAGGCTTGCCTAAGTTAGTTTTTCTAAAGGTCTTTGTGAGGGTTGCACCCTTGGAAAGCATCCAGAAGAGAAATTTGACAAAGGAAAAGCTTGGAGAGCTACACAGGTATTGGAGTTGGTTCACAGTGATGTCTCAAGGTTGTTTCCCAAACCTTCCTTCACATTGGGGCACAATACATTCTCACCTTCGGTGATGATTTCTCACAATACACTTGGGTGTACTTCCTTCGTCGGAAGTTCGATGTTTACAACTTCGTGCAGGACTTCAAGGCTCTTGCAGTTACTGATCGGGAAATACAACAAGATTTTGTGGGCGAGATAATGGTGGGGAATATGTCAGTAATAGGGTTGACAATTCTACACTATAGAGGGGATTGAGTTACAACGGATAGTTACCTATAGTCCTTCACAGAATGGAGTAGCGAACGAAAGAACGAGGTTCTTGAAAGAGATGGTCAAGCTGTGTGCTTCACTCCGGATCCCTGGCACCACAATACTAGGCGAAGCTATTACTCGTGCAAATTACATCCAAGATCGTGTCCCTCACAAAGCCTTGAAAGGAGTCACTCCTTTTGAAGCTTGGCATGGTCGGAAACCATCAATTAAGAACTTCAAAGTCTTTGGATCTCTAGTTATGGTTGGCATCCCTGAAAAGAAACGTAAGGCTACGGAACCTCAGAGTCGTCCTTACATCTTTATGGGATACCCAGATGGTGTTAAAGGATACAAGCTTCTTCATCAGATCACACATGAGTTGTTCGTTGAGAGAAGTGTCAAATTTTAGGAAGGCCCACCAAATTCGACACTTGACACTTCTCCACTTTCATCGGCTTCACTTGGATTTGATGAGGATGATTATGACAGTTCTGATGAGCCTAAGCAGGTTCCTAAGCAGATCTCTACTACCGAGGAATCTTCTTCTTGCAGTTCGGACAACAACAGTAGTGATGGAGTTTCATCTCCTTCCACATATGCCCACAACTCAAGCGATGAAGAGACTATTCTTGATTCTTCTACGTCCGGTTTTTTTAGGGCTAGGCAAACATTGCAGAGTGCAGGTACGTAGGCAAGGGATCTAACAGATGTCAAACAAACAAGTTCAGAGTTCAAGGATGGGCCACATGATTTCTTTGGCACCACCTTCGATCCGATTCTAGTCCTGTAACTAGTGTTTTAAAAACCGGTCGAACTGGAACCGAAATCGGTTGGTTCGACCGGTTTGAGTTTTTTTAGCATGAACCGGTTGAAAATCCAGATTGTTTGACCGGTTTGGCCCAAACCAATCAAACCGGTCCGGTTTTGATGCAAACCGGCCAAGTCATGTCCCTGTGCAGCTATACAACGCAATTTTTAAAATTTTCACTTTTTAATTGCTGGAATCATGGTTTGCCACATCTAAATCTTCAATATCTCGAAAATGAATTGTCCAATCTACATGAAAGTTTGTACCAATGTAAAAGAGGATGTCTTGGAGGCTCTGAAATTGATTTCACTTGTTATGGATTGCAAAAAAATTCTAAATATTGGGAGCAGCAAGAGGGACAGCTAATTAAAAATATATATAAATATAAAAAAATAAATGACTAAAACTATATAAATAAGCTCAAATAAAAACCATATGATACTAAAATAAGATGAAATAAAACCATTTGAGATTTAAATAAGCTGATATCATAGATTAAAATATCAAATACATTTAAATTATTAAAAATAAATCCATTTCAATTTGAGACTTAAAAATTAAATAAGCTGAAATAAATTATAAAACCATTGTGATTTATCAAGTGATGATAGCTAATACCCATATCATTAATCTCAAATTCAAATACACCAACAATTGTCAATATTACAAAAAGAAGAGGACAAGTTTCAGCCTAAAAATCAGAATCAACATCTAAAACATCCATGAGCTCCTCGCTAAAACTATCATCCTCGTCCTCAAAGCAGAGCCCAATTAATCCCACGTTGCATAGAATGTCCTCTTATCGCCTCATCTCCTCAAGATTTACATCCCACCGTAATGTTGGGGTTTGCTTGTACTCAATTGTCTTGCGATCCATAAGACACAACGCATTTTATACAGCTACAAACTTCTCCACTCTCATAGAGGTAAGCCTATTCCTCTTAACATAGTGGATCCAACCATATGTAGCCAATTCCTCTCAGAGGCAGAGGAGCTCAAAACTGGGAAAGGAGGATAATTGCAAGTGTTCGCACAGTCTTAGACGCCCATACAGTCGCCAACAACTCACCGACTTGTCATGTGCCAACGTTACCCTATCCATCTTCGCTAAAGTTTTGTACCCATCAAGTTCAGTGAAGTCAAGCCACTCCAACCTAATCTGTGAAGCCTCCTCTAGACTATACATTTTTTTAAAAGCCTTCATAAGGCCCTTATTCACCTCATCATCATTCAAAGGGATAACTCTACCTAGCCTCTCCACATACCATTTGGAATTCAGTGCATATGGAACCATATGAAGTGGGCGTTCAACTTCTCCCATCCGAATGATGGGATAAATATGTTCATGGTAGAACTCCAGAGTGGGGTCCCTCACCGAATAGCTGCCTTCATTTTCCCAAACATGTTGTCAATGCACTCATATATCTCACCAAGATTGGGGTTGTTAGAATCATTGTATTTGATGACGCTAAAAATTGGAGCTAATTGATGTGATGTATTTCACATCAACCCAAAATGTTTCCCTCACCACCACTTCCTTCACTCTTTTCCCTTGCTCTATCTTGGACTCATGCCACCTAGTCCAATCTTGTGTCATAATCATAACTTGTAGGGGCTCCTACAACTCAAGCATCCTATCCAACAAAATAAAATAGGATGCAAAAGCGGGTGTCAACTAGTTTGAGGAATTCCTTCTTCAAAAGAGTGCCAATGATGTGTGGTGATTACATATGAACATGCACGTCTCTAGGCTCATTCACTATCTTGCTAACCCACTAAATCTTCCTTGTCTTTCAGTGCATTATTCATGGCATGCATGCAACACGGGGTCTAATAAATATGATTGTAGGAATGCTCCACTAGTTTCTCATCTGCTCTACACACATAAGCTGCATTTGTTATGACCTATACAACATTTGAAGCTCCAAACTATTCAATGGTATCTTTCAAAATCTGAAATTGGAACTCAACATCTTTCCGCTTTCCTAAACAATCAATTGCTCTTAAGAAATACGGTCCATCTTTCGAGATCAATGATATTAATGAGTGCACAGGTCTCAATATTCGTCCACCCATCCATAATAACGTTGCATCCATGTGACACCCATGTGACCATATCCTCCATCAAAAGACTAACCTTGGAATAGTATCTATCCAAGATTGTTGTCCTCATTTTGGTGTCTCCGAGTGAGGCAAATAACTTGTACTTTTTTTGTTGCCTTGGCCATAGTCTCCTTGTAATAAGAAGAACAAGCGGCATGAAATAGGATCCGAGCAGCATAAAAGAAAATCCCGATAGCATCATCCACCTCTTCCCTTGCCTTTGAATCAAACATGTCTACAACTGGAATGGGGGTTGCCCCCGCGACCTTTCTCTTCCCTCTTGTAATGTCCCCTTTTCGAATTGAGGACTAAATATGGACTTCTTGTTATACCCTTTTCGTGGCAAAGAAGAATTATTGAACAAGGAATTGCATTTCATTTCAATTTTCCTTTATTAGATTTAATGTTTTCTTTTTAGTGTTTCGCTTTATAGGGCAAATCAATTGTGATTGGGAGATTCATAAAGGCAAATTAAAAGATAAAAGAGAGGTCAGTCCACCTCTATTTGACCTTTAGCGCCAAACAAGAGCTATTGAGGACGAAACCTTCTTGTGTAGCATTCAAGGAAGACAAAAACCTTTCTTGTGGCTTGGTGGAGGACGGAAACCCTCCATTTTGGGTGATTTGAAGACATCTCTGAAGACTACTTGCAGATTTGGATCTAGGGCATCAAGGAGAATATCTACAAAGGCTTTGCATGCATTTTAGAGCTCTCCCCAAAGGGAGTGACTAGGGTTTGGTGATAGTTGGGTGCCTTCTAGGGCACATACTTCAGATTTTATTTGATATTCAGATTTGGCATAATTTCTAAGGCTAGAATCTATCTTCTTTTGTGGTTAGCAGGTTTGAAACCTCCCTTTTCATTATTTTTATGGGTTGTACTTTTGTTGTTCATAATTAAATTTCCAGCTGAGTGTGTGATCAGATTTGATGATGAAAAGTGTCTTAAATTCTTCCTAAAGTATTTATCTATATTGTGGTTGAGTTATTTGAGTGATTTTCGATTAATTCCGGACTGTTATAAAAATCAGACTGCTAATTTCCAGCTGTTAGAAAAATCAGTTTGTTGATTTAAAATCTAAATTTAATCTATTGGGTTTGTGTGATTTCCTACTTTTCCAGTTTCAATCCCAAAAAGGGACATTACACCTTTGTTTTCCACTTTTGTCATTTTAAAACTAGAACTAGCAAAATATTCCTACTAGTTCGAAGAGAGCTCAAAGGAGTGTTAGCCTCACTCTAGTACCACAAACTTCTGAAAGCAGCGTTTATGGTATTTCCATTACAACATATCGCCATCTCGGTCTCGATCGGGTGAAAGAGCCTTACAAAGACCAACCCCCTTCTGTAAGATGCAACAGCTTTGTGCTTTGGTCTGGTGATGTTGTCATTCCAAGTCGGTGAACCTATGTTGCACTTCCATAGTTTACTCCCCCTCGAAACTTGAGGTTCTCAAGTTTCGAGAAAAAATTGTAGCAATGGCTTCTTCTTATCAAATGGTCCAGTGGCAAATGTGGAAAACATTTGAGAGGGGCAATTGGTAACACTACCAACTGAAGTACTAGTTGTCGTTGGCACTACATTTTGTCTCACTTCTCCACCTCCCCCAATTATGTCATCACCAACACTTCCACCTATCTCAAGTTCAACCCTCTCCTCTTATTCATAATCATACTCGAGAAAGAACTCATGGTGATGATTGTTGGGTGTAATGACCCTTTCAAGGGTTTAGACCAAAAGAAAAGGAATTTAGCCAAACACCAAAATTGATCAAATCTGATTTTTATTGAAACAAAATGAAAAATGAGAAATCAACAAATTGTATCCTTCACAAAAATATGTCAAACACCATGAAATACTTCAAATTAACTTGCCACAATTTTTATATATATATTATGCATCCATAAGAGCCAAAAACAATGAAAATTTTGAAGAAACACACTGCTGGAAATTAATTAATGTCCAGTAAACTGCAGCCACAAGAAAAATATAGATCTTGGGTCTAGAAACCCCCAAAAATCATGAAACTTGAGATTTCGGCCTTAGAAATTATGATAAATCAGATTATCAACTGAAAATGCATATATAAATTCACCAAACCACCTAAACCCTACTCAAGGTAGGTCGTTCCACTAGAAAGAAGCCAATATCAATCTAAAAATGATAGATCTCTCCTTAAATCAACCTTATACACCAATTCCCAAGTCAAGATGAAAGGTTTTCGTCCTTCAACCTCAAGAAGGTTTTCTAGAAGGTTTTCGTCCTTCTAGGAAAACACACATGAGGGTTTTCGTCCCCAAGTGCAAGAACAAGGAGCTCCTAGCTCACTATGCTCAAGTAAGATAAAATGTGCCAAAGTCTAGAGCTGAAATGATGTCTTATCTTCCTTTTTATATTCCTCCATTGGCGCCAAAGCATTAAAATATAAGGCCGACCCCTTAAAGAGGTTTTTTTCCTTCATTAGCTTCCATTAAGTCATTAAAACCCAGCCAACTTGACATAAGAGACAAAACACTAAAAGAAAATATTAAAAATTAGTAGAAACATATCATACGGAAGCTCAGTGTTCTCCTCCATCTTTTTCACTTCTTTGCCATGAAGAAGGAATGGCAAGAAGACCAAATATTAGCTCTCAAGTGGGAAAAAGGGACATTACAGTCCTCCCTTCCCAAAATTGTTTGTCCTCAAGCAATTGCAAGTACCCGGATCCCAAATGAATCTCAATTGTTCCTTCTTTGTACCTGCACAACTCTCATCCATATGGTGGTTTTCCCAAAATACCATCATGTTGCCCCAAACTCTGTTGAAATCACGCATTTTCCACTTGAAATTCAGAATTAGAGTGGTTGGAATCCACCTCGAAACATCCTTGCTTAAATCAACATCAATTATCATCAACAATTCCTTCAACAGTATGGCTAGAAACCCAACTGTGGAAGTGATAAGAGGGCTGGAAAAATTATGACAACAATGAAAAAATCATGGCAGCAGCTGTCATACTTCAAAATCCTTACCAAATCAAAAAATGGCAGCAATCTAGGGGCTGAAAATGACCCTATAATGATTGTAGCTTTACCACCAACTTCAGCAAACTGAAAATAACTCAAGTGCACAGCCACAAAACTCTGTATGTAGCTCAATCCCCAATCCATTCTTGGTGAATGATGATCACGGATCAACTTCGTGGCAAGATGTACACTACTATGCACTAGTGATCCTTGAATAAATTCATTGGGTGCCAAGCAATGTTGTATAGAAAACATTCGAAAGCCAACATCAACAAAGAAATTATATAGCTTACCCACTTTATACAGCCAACACCAAGCTGCCCCTACCGTGAAGATTGCCCTTATAAGCTTGTTCTCAAGTGTATGACTTGACTTCCAAGAGTGCTCCATAGATGGTGAGCATTGGTTCTCCCTCACACCATTGGTATGCATGACATAACATATAATCTCTTTTCCTAACCATATGCATGATGTCATCATTTCATTGCACCTAGAAACATGGAACCTCTCAATGAACTTACCTTCAATGGTTGTTATAACAAGTCTCTAGATCAGCAAATCACCATTAGCACATTGGAAAGTACTTTTCCTTTTCACTTCAGTTCTTCTAATGCCAAATCTGAGTTGCCAATACTCATGCTTGCCATAGACAACTTTGAATTGTCCTTATTTCTCATGAGATCAGATGTAAACATCACAAAATCAAATCTAATTATCTTTGTAGGAAGTGAAAAAACACTTGGTTCCCATCCCTTAGAGTGCCCCACATGGTGACTTTGAACATGTAGTATCCCTTGCTTAGCTATCACGGATTTCCCCAAAAACTGAATCCATTGCATCCCATGAACCAATGTAACTTCAGTTGGCTTCATTCTAAGGAAAGCATCACATACCTTGCACCTTTGGCTACACCCTTCACTTTTTATCTTCCTTCTTCTTGGCATAGGCTGAACATTAGAATAAAAACCCAACAAGAACATGGAGTAGAGAAATGAAATATAGTTATCATACCTCTTTAAAAATGCGAACTGTTTTGGCATGTTGGGGAGCAATGAATTTGAAACCCCTTTGAGCCATGAGCTGCCCAATCCTCCCAACTCTTCCATTTTTGTGGATCCATGGGTTAGCCACATAAGAAATGAAAAGTTAGGATCATCATTATGACCCCCACACTTCATGATAGAGCTCTCTCTCATATTGATTTTAAAGTTAGATATTCTTCCCTTTGAAGACCTCATCATAGCACCTATATGCCATTTGTGAGAACACCATAGAAATTGAGCCCAAGTGTCTATATGTTCTTTGCAAAAAACAACACTTCTTACCTCCTTACCCCATGAAGCATGATGTGCACAAAGGTGTTCAATCAGCGGTGACAAAAGAGGATGCAACATACATGAAACATGAGTACTCCTAACCATCCATCCATGGTAGAAAATCTGAAATGATACATAGGCAAAAATTGAAATACCTTCATACCGTGGGCTGCCCATAACATTCAAAAATTCTGAGTTTAAATCAGCATTCCTTCTTGACATGATTTCCTTGCCGGATGGGATAGTTTCTTCCTTGCATTCATTCCCAAGCTGTTGGTGCTTGTCTTGGGTAACTCTTGGCTTCTTGCTTGGGCTGAGATATCCATCAAACAAACTCCCTTTGTCTGCTGTTAGGAACAGTCCAGCTCCCTCATCTTGTTCTTTATGGGAGTTTCCTTCCATCTCCATGGCCAACAAAAACTTGTTGTGGTATTATCAACACAACCCCAAATTATTCTTCCAAACATAAGTATATCAAGCAGATGGCCAACCAAACTAAAAGAGGAGATAGTTACCTCATAATGCATACCAAAGGCCTTGGAAACAAGGTTATCTTTTGTCACTTCAATCTTGTTCCTTGTGCCTAAAGAGACATTTGTATCCAACTGATTTTGATGATCAACTCCATATGATGGTGAACCAAAGAGCAATAAATCTGAAATATATTTGTTCCCTAGGCTTCCAACAAGATTTTCATCCTCTTTTTCCTTTGTCTCTTTGATACTTGGAGCTCTCTTCCTTTGCACAACCTTCATGCCTTGCTCACATGTTCCTGGAATGTCCTTGTGGCTCTTACCCAAGTCCAATTCTTTATCTTTGGGCTCTTTATTGTCCGTTGTCATAAACAGACCAGCAAGCTTGTTGTCCTTGTATTTATTTGGACAAAGGTTTCCTTCCTCTTTTCCCACTTACTCAAGCCTGAATTCATCATGTGCCAAAAGAAAATTAGTGCTAACCAAACAATGATCCACCATTACCTCATACCGTTGAAATTCTCAAATAAGAATGGGAGTAAGGGCTGCAACTTCATTCTTCCTTGGCTTGTGCTTCATTAGTTCATCAAACCCTTGTGTCACCAAGGTGTTGTTAGGATACCCATCCAAGTGATCAAGTGTGGCAAGAGGATTGGAGGTTTTTAACCCTCCCAAGGGCTGCCCCTTCTCAATAACCAACTGCTGCAATTTATCATCCATTTTCTTGTCCTTAGGGCAATAAGCATGCCCATCATCTCCCAGCGAACTTGGGGTTTTGGCCCCTTCTTCAACCAGCTCCATAGCCACTCCTTGCTTTTCCAACAAGATGGGGCTTTCTTCTACTAGGGTAGGGGTATTTTCCCAAAACCCTTGTGCATGCCTCGAGGCTTGGACCGAGTTCCAATGCCCACTCTTTTGTTTCCAAATTTATGAATTTTGAAAATGTTAGGGCATCACGGATCTTCTCCAAAAGGGCTTGATATTCTTCAAAGTTAGTCGCCACCTTGTTGACCCTTGAAACCCTAGGCTCTTCCTTGAAAGTCCTTCCTCCTTGTAGGCTTTGCATGGTGGAGGCAAGATAATCCAAGGTACCTGCTAGTCTTCCTTGAGCCTTCATCAATCTATCCATTGAAACCCTAGGTCTTGAGAATCCGTGCTCTGATACCATTGTAATGACCCTTTCAAGGGTTTAGACCAAAAGAAAAGGAATTTAGCCAAACACCAAAATTATTCAAATCTGATTTTTATTGCAGCAAACTGAAAATGAGAAATCAACAAATTGTATCCTTCACAAAAATATGCCAAACACCATGAAATCCTTCAAATTAACTTGCCACAATTTATATATATATTTTATGCATCCATAAGAGTCAAAAACAATGAAAATTCTAAAGAAACACATTGCTGGAAATTAACTAATGTCCAATTAATTGCAGCCACAAGAAAAATATAGATCTTGGTTCTAGAAACCCCCAAAAATCATGAAACTTGAGATTTCAGCCTTAAAAATTAAGATAAATCATATTATCAAATGAAAATGCATATATAAGTTCACCAAACCACCTAAACCCTACTCAAGGTAGATCGCTCCACTAGAAAGAAGCCAATATCAATCTGAAAATGATAAATCTCTCCTTAAATCAGCCTTATACACCAATTCCCAAGTCAAGATGAAGTGTTTCCGTCCTTCACTCAACCTCTAGAAGGGTTTTCGTCCTTCCAGGCAAAACACACACGAGGGTTTTCGTCCCCAAGTGCAAGAACAAGGAGCTCCTAGCTCGCTATGTTCAAGTAAGATAAAATGCACCAAATTCTAGAGCTGAAATGATGTCTTATCTTCCCTTTTATATCCCTCCATTGGCGCCAAAGTATTAAAAGTTAAGGCCGACCCCTTAAAGTGGTTCTTTTCCTTCATTAACTTCCATTAAGTCATTAAGACCCAGTGACGACATAAGAGACAAAACAACGAAAGAAAATATTACAAACTAGTAGAAAGCATATCATACGGAAGCTCAAAGTTCTCCTCCATCTTTGCCATGGAGAAGGAATGGCAAGAAGACCAAATATTAGCTCTCAAGTGAGAAAATGGGACATTACATTGGGGCTCTGATGAGTTAAAAAAACAGCCATAACTATATGCGATGAATTAAAAAAAACAATAACTATATGCAACGATTATAATTTTAATTTATAAACTAAAACAGCCATAACTATAGGTACTATGCAAAGAATTATAAAAACAGTGATAACTATATAGTATATGCAATGATTAAGAAAAAGTAAAACATTCATAACCATATGCATTGTGCAATAAATTAAAAAACAGTCATAAGTTATAAATACATGCAAATTATCACGGTGATTTAAAAAAACAGCCATAGACTATTAGGCCCATAACTATGTGCACAAAAATTAAAAAACAAAAAATATAAAAACTGAAACATCAAACATAGCCATAGGAGTATTAAGTTTTTCATTTTTGAATCTACATTCACGTGTATCAAAGTTTTTGTATTCCTAATGTTATTGTTTCTAAGAATGTGTATCATACTATCATGGTAAAGTTAAACCTAGCCAAACCTATTCAATGAATCATTGAATCAACAATCAAGAGTTTTATGTTTTAAGATTTTTTTATAAAAAAACCATAACCAGTAACAACCAAACCCTATGCAGTATGAATTTTGTAAAATCCTACAAACTATAAACATGATTACATTGTGAATGTAGATACAAAACTTAAAAACAACCCCTAAAAATGCAAATAAAAGCTAAATTTTAAAAACTAGATATCGTTATCAAGCATTGTAAGCAAATAAAATTATAAATACCTCTTGCTTGCTCTTGCTCTTGATCTTCCTCTTGCCCTTCTTCTACTTGCTTTGTCTCTTGCTCTCTTCTATTTGCTCACTTTGCTCAAGGGTGAATATTGAATGTGATATGGAATGAGGCCATAAAGTCATTTTATAACTTAGAATGTCACTTTTAGGGTTAGGGTTATGTTATTGTGTTTTTTTAATATTATTATTACTTTCCATCAAAAAAGTGTTTTTTTAAAGAAAAAATTTTAAAAACATGTTGTGACATCCGGCATGTCTGGACATCCCGGGACGTACCTCAACCATCTCGAGGGCGTCTAGATGTCCTGTCATCCCCAACACGTTTAGAACATCCCGGAGACCCCCTCTTCTTTTACGCACTTTGGAAGCGTCAAGGAATCATTTACCCCCATCCTAGTGTCCCTAAGACATTCGGGACGTCCGGATACCTGGTTTTAGGGGTAGGAGTCCCTGTGTAACACTAGGTAGACCTTGTCATCCTTTATCTTGTGATATGGTGAGACCACTTTCCATTAATTATTCATATGACCCATGCACTACAAGACAAAAATAGAAATCCCATGTACATGGATAAGGATGAGACTTATATAACTTGTTATTTAGAGTAACTCGGATTTAGGCTTAGAGGTTAGGTTTGGAAAATGTAGAAATCATGTAATCCTCTTTTAGCATGAGTTTTGGTGGTGGGACCCTAGTGCGTATGCTTGGGAAAGTTTAGAGGGGCAAGGAAAGGCTCTATAATGTATAGAAACTTATAAAATAATTCCCTTAGAATGAGGATGAGGAAAGGAAAGGAATGCCAAATGAAAGGGACAAATGTCAACTTCATTGGGCAAGCGTTGAAGCGCTATCCTAAAAGAGGGCAAAAAATATCTTAAGAACGGTTTGCCATTGTGGGAAAGCAAGGAGCTTAAGAGAAGGAAGTGCAAGCTAGAAACAAGTGGAGGACTTGAGGTAGGATCTTAATTTTTGAAAGTGTGATCCACGGTGTATTTGGCTTGGGTTTTGAAATGGGGTTCTCCTCCTCGTTATAATGCTGGTTTTACCTTTATTGATGGTCGATTTAGGCAATTATTTTGTTGGATGATGGCTTTTATAAGCCTTGTTTTACTATCATTTATTTGTTTTTCTCATTTAAATTGTGCAAATATGCATACCGTTAATGCTGCCAAAAATTTGACTAACTTGTGATTGTTGTGAGGGGTGAGCGATAAGGGTGCATCTTTGTGGATAGGGCTTGTATAGGTGAGCTCTTAGTGTACCATGTCGCCTTGAATGTGTTCTTTTAAACTTGCAAAGTTAATGGAGGTTTTATAGCATTATGAGATTTTGGTCACATTCTTTTACCTTGGAAAGGTAAGTGGAGGTTTTTCAAGCATTGTGATGACATTGTTATATTCTCTTACCTTGGAAAGGTAATGAAGGTTCATGGATACAATTGATATCATTTAGTTGTGTTGCCTAGATTTTCTACACAACTGAAAACCTAGGCAGTCATGAGATAAATCTCCCTCATTTACCGGTGAGGCTCCGTGTAAGATTTTGTCAATTATATTTCCTAGTATCTATCTGTTGGTTTTACTTTAATTGCGTAGCTCATGGACCATAACTAGGCAATTTTGCAGCAAGTAAGCAATTGTAAGCAATATGTGCAGGAAAGGGAAATAATTAAATACGAGAAGAAAGGAAAGGAGATGTGCAACCTAACCAATAGTTGACAGAGTTGATCACATGCACATAGACGAAACAAATAGATCTTGAAAATGCAGAATTTGAAGCAAAGGAAAGTTTCAGATCTAGATCTAAGACAACACAAAGTTTATGCAGAGATCTAAAAAGAAATAAGAAACAAATGCACTGTTGACACAAAGTTCTCCGGAAATCTGCCTCTTCTCTATTCCTCCGCTTGCAGAAAGTTATCGGGGTTTCAGTTTAAAGTCTGGAACACAAGAATGTTGATTACAAATTCCGATCCTCTAACCCGTAGGTTCTTCCTCTACTTATAGTGTGTAGAGGGAAAATTACAAATGGGAAACTACAACTGAACTAGAACATGAAGAAGTAGTAAAAGGAACATTTGGCAATCATCTTCCTAGAATTCCTCTCTTAGTAACATACGCATAAGGAGTTTAAGCCAAAGTTGTGCACATCATCACTTACCTCAAAAAATCTTTCCAAATAACTTAAAGTAATGGATTTTAAACCAATAACTTTAATCTTACATTTTCATCCGAGAACATAATAAATAAGAGAAGAAAGAAGATCATCACAATTTGTAACACATATACTTTCTTTTTGTTCCTATATCGAATATACTTGTCAAACATGTAATTCAACATCTTCCCTTCTGTTTTAACAATAGCCTCTCTCTCGGTTCAGAACTTCGGTGACCCTCGGAGAAAGCGGCGGTGTTAACCTTTACCTTCTCTAAACCAGGCCCATTCCCTTAACATTTGCACGAAGCTTTATGAGTCTGCAATTGAATCTATCGTGAAAGGTATGATGGCTTCATCAATTTCTTCTGCACACTGACAGAATAAACTCCTCATGGGAAGCGGAGTAATTCATGTGGAATGCTCTCGGCACTTCTCCCATCTCATTTTCCAAAGAACTACATCCTTTTTAGCATAAGCTTGAGGATCTCTATACAGAAGGAAACTAAAATTTCTAATTGCTTCCCCTTTTCCATCAATCCACAGTACAATTTGTTATGCAATTAGCACATCCTCTAGAAAAGAGTGTATCTTAGCCTAAAGTATCCAGATGACTTTCAGCAACTATGTTCTAATCTTCTATCTGTGTCATTAGTTCCTTTAACTGAGATACTGCCCTATGCATATTCTCCAATTTAGCTGGTATTCTTTCGAACTGCTCTGAAGCTTGGTGAATGATTTGCTTTTTCCATTGAGCTTGATAGCTTTGACCTGATCCCCTGCATCTTCCACTTCTTTAATCAGATGATTACTCACCTGCTCATGTGCTAGAATGGGTTGAGAGGAAGGTTTGACAACCTTAGCAATGATCTCACATAGTTGGGAAACCTACTTTTGAAGCTTGGCTTTCTCAGCCTTCTCTTTGTCAAGCTTGAGGAATAAAGCATTCATTAGTGTCTGTGTATCTTGCTTTAATCCTTCTGTGGTAGTTTGACCTATTGGCACTTTGGTCACTGCTATATCAGTTGTCGTGAGCTCTCCCTTGTGCTTTCCTTCTATTGGAATTGATAACTCAGTGAACTTTTGTCTTGATTCTTCAATAATCAACCTAGAAGTTATTTTGGCAACTTTAGGTCTTCTATCTCTTCCGCCCAAACTCAAGAAGCAGTTAAAAGTCATGTTCCTCCAGGTTGATCTCCTCTCTAGCTTCTAGGATTGTCTGCAAATCCAACCATGATGAAAAGTTGCTTCTCGGGGAATGAGAAGTCACTGAGTGCACCACCATCTCATGCTTTGATTCTGCTCTATCCGAATTTGCCACCGTGTTGTGACTGTCACCCTTTGAATTGTCCAAAGACAATGCTTTTTCAAACTCGCCATCGTGCTTTCAACTTCTCCACAGGGAGAGGTGAAGATCTGAGTGGTTGAGGAGAAAATACAAATGACGCTGGATTCAACGGAGGAACAACAAGATCTCTACGAGGTTTGGGGAATTTGTTGAAGTCTATGAGTTGATGTTGGAGAAGCTAGAACTAGCACGATAGCTGTAGATTTGGCCTTCTCTATGTGTGAGACTTCTTGTGAACTTTAAGTTTCTCTGGCCTTCTGCTACTTTCACCTTCATGCTTTCTTTTGTTAGAGTCTCCTGCGGTAAAATTACCTGTGATCTGATTCATCAAAGCTTCATCCAGGCAATACCCCTTTGTCAACAACCAGTTTGAGGTGTTAACCGCAGAAGATCTTTCCTCAATCGTCTGACAGCCACCAATGTTTTCCTGAAGAGCAGCTCTATCCCCTCCCATCTAATGATATGTGTCAAGTATCACATGCCCATCATCCGCGAGATCTGCAGGTATCCATGCTAAACCATAATCAGACACTTGTTGCGCCGATAACCTGCTGAAGTCTTTCTTCCTAACTTCATACTCGTTTCTGCACTTCATCTAGAAGTCTTCCAACGAAGGTACATGTGAGTATTCTGGGAGATTGTCTTCTTCGCTACCCCATATGGATCAAAGTTCAGTCGTGTTAGGAAGAACTCATGCTCATATTCAGAAAACATTTTGGCTTCGATTCCTCTAGCTTTGTGGATGCTCTGGCAGCTGTAATAACCCACTGTGACCAGAAAGAAACCCGTAGACTTGTGCCGCTTTGATTGTAAGTCATGCATCTCCACGAGTTGTCTGCACAACTCCATGATGACCCACTTGTCGCTTGGATACCTTGGCAACTTAATTGGTTCTCCCGAAAAGTCGGTTACCCTAAGATACGTGAAGTCTGCAAACTAGATGAAAATACAGCCATGCTGGGATACAATTTCCCAAGCTTCTTTGCTTACCTTGCTAGCCTTCAAATCATTATTTAATTTGCAGATGAATCCATAGAAGAATCCATCGTTGACCACTTTGTAATCTTTATGGCATTCAGGAACTGTCAACTGTGGGAAGCACTCAAAAATAGGATCTTTTGCCATTATGCCCCGTTTATCTAGCTTGGAAAATATACCCTGCAAGGCTGCTACATATACCAGGTATGAAGTCATTTTGAAGTTGTACGTCCGCCTCGCACTTCGGAGTTGCTCACCAATGTTGTCACTTTGATGATCTCCGCCCGATTGATTATCGAGTACATCCATGAGTGGAAGTTGTGAGTATTGACTTCTCCACTTAACCTGCAAAGCAATTTAGTATTATCATCCACCTCCTGCACCAAATTGGATCGCGGAAGAGTCCTCGGGAACTTTGATGGAGACCTGGGCTTCTTCATATATCTGTTGTTCATTATGTCCACGCAATCTGTTGTGTTTCTCCCATCTGTTGCCAGCATCCAACATGCTAATTGCAATCACCTTCGAGTCGTGTCGGAATCTTCAGACAATAATTAATAAATTGTGCATCCAGCCCGATTATTGTCTTTCCCGCAGCATCCCGAATTGTTCTGAAAAGAGGATGATATGACCTTGCACACTCCATAACAAATTCAAGCAATGGCCGAGTTGTGATTGGAAAAATGACGTTTGAATAATCCCATTGCTTTTTATTACCTACGAGAGATGTCCTTCCGGCCCTAGATCGCCGATTAATTCAAAGATGGGTTCAGGGCCTATGTCCGTGTCGTTGATATCAACAAATCTGGAAGTTATGCATGATTCTACTGATCCTTCTCTTTTATCATGCTTCATCATGGCTGGAGCAATCTTTCTTTCTGGAGCAATCTTTGTCCGAGTTCTTTTTTTTTAATCCCTGCGAGAATTCTTTCTGTTTGGATCAATTTGTGCGAGATCTAGCAATTTCTTCATATTCGAAAGATATATTGATGTACACGACATTCATTTGAACTCCCTTTCACTTGTATGAACAAGCTGTAATGAATACCTCTAATTAATTCAGACAAAGATGGAGTCTAGGGCATGAATACTTTAGTTTTGTCACCAAAATCTGCATATAAAGTCTGCTGCCCTAAAATTTGAGGCTTTGCTTATATGTAAAGCAAGCATAAATATTTTTTTATTCACCTGAGCACTTACACCGACATGCAAATAATTATCATAGCAAAAATCAAGCTATTCCAACCCTACGTGCCAAACCTTGAGGCTTCTTGGCAATGAAAAACACCTTCTTATACACAAAACCTTCTTTCCTTGGCACCAAAGCATGTCAGGTTGCGATCCTTAGTAAAAAGAATCAATTGCTTCTTCATTATGGCAGCCCATGCTTATATAACCCTCAACATACTATTTTTAATAATTGCCCTTCTTATTCTGGCAATTTAATTAATAAATAATCATGTCTATTCACCCAAATTGGGCGCCCAATTATGCATGTTGCTGGTTGCTTTTAAATAAATTTATTTTATTTATTTTTAGCATGCATCCTTCAGTTCTCTTTGGCTTGTCTTCTTGCATTGACTTTTCTTCCATACATGGCCAAGGTGGGTCGCACTTTTTGGCAAGGGTAATTTCTAAAAATAAGAAGTCAACTTTGATGGGAATTTCTACCTGCACTGCAGCTCCAAAAATCCTCTCTTTCACTTAAGTTATTTGACTTTCATAATGGGAATTTTTACCTGCAAGACAAATAAGAAATTCCCACCTGCTCACTTTGCTGAAAATCTCATTGCAGCAGCTTAGACCCATTCATTCCAAAAGTGTGACTTGCACAGGAGACGCTTTTCGTGCATGACTTCATCTTTTTGGTCGAAGTTTGCCTCTAAGGCTGATTCCTTCTGGTGTTGAGGCCGTAAATGATCTCCAAATGCTTTAGGCAATTAAACAGACTATACAAAACAAAGAACGGACCCAAGGGAATTTAATAGACAAACTGCGGAGAAAACCGGAGAAAAACACAAAAGAAATAAATAAAAATGAAAAACGTTGTCAGAAGTTGCAGACAATGCTCAATTCATTCCTGGTGAAAATCCTATTGAGATGTGTGAATATTGGCATGCAAAACTTCAACAGGGTTCAACCGGAGCACAATTTACTTCAAACGGGGATTTATTTATTTAATAAATAATTAAATAAAAATTTCCCACAAACAAAACTTGGCGGAAGGATAAAATGAGTTTTAGCATCTAGGTATTTGTCGAAATTGGCTCATATGATTCACTAGGAATATCTTAACGTAACACAGACATTTTTTGGCAATAAAAACACGAAAAGACCCATTATTTTAAAAAGAACAAAAAAAAATTCAAATGGGTAGTCTCGATTTCAGGTGAAATATGGGGACACTAAGTTGGTATTTCATTTGCCTTTTAGCTCCTTGCATCCTCCCTCCTCCCATTGGGTAAACTTAGGTGTTTACCCTAATCTTACTTTGGGCTTTGGGTTATTGTTGTTTTTGCATCTTTGGGGCCCATTGACGGGTAATCTTTACTTTAGCCTATTGGTCTAACCTAGTCGAGGTTGTGTTTAGTGGATTTTCTTATTTACCTT
The DNA here is from genome assembly GCA_018340775.1 of Taxus wallichiana var. yunnanensis. NCBI lineage: Eukaryota > Viridiplantae > Streptophyta > Pinopsida > Cupressales > Taxaceae > Taxus > Taxus wallichiana. The sequence goes on along the minus strand of CM031238.1, from coordinate 424,434,096 downwards.
TATTTGTGTCCATCTTTGCATCCCATGCAGCAGCTTTGTAGTTTTTTGGAACCTAGGGCTCATTGGTTGCTTGGGGTCTCCTACCTTATAATGTCAAATTGGTTGGGTGGAGAGCACCCCTTCTTCTCTTGGTTGTTTGGAACGAGTTGGAAACTCCTCTACATTTGGCAATGTTCTTGCCTTGGCGAGAGCATCATGGATTTGTGACCATGGACCTTACTTGTGAGCATTGTCATATTCATAGTTACCATGTTAGTATGAAAATGGTAAATTTTTATTTGAACCGAATTTTGAAGGATGGTTGAACAAGTTCGAGTAAGTTTGATTTTTTTACTAAACGATAATTTAAAAACATTTAAAATATTAAGAACTTACACAAAAACCAAAAAATAAAAAATACGAGTGGCTCACCACTCATAGAAACTAAAAAACCATAAAAACAAAAACAACCAAGGCGTCGACAGGAAATGGTAAAAGTTATTCAAGTTGTGCAAAACACTCGAAAATAAGAAAATCTTGAGTTTATCAAGTTGTGTGAACTTGCAAAGCTGTCGAGCAATGAGCCATGAATCTGCGATCGTATTCGAGCTCCATATATGGGTTGTGTCGGCGAGTTATTTGGACTACGTTCAATCGTTAAGACTTCAAAACTCAAACCCATATTTGAGTTCGTAAGCCTCAAGTGCACCATTCATTGTTCAAGCCTACACCATTTAGTCACGGATCGTTTGAGCCAAGGTTGAAACCTATGACAAAATTTTATATCGGGTGATTTGTTAATTTGCATTTAGTTTAAAACTCTAAGATTGTATTTCGTAATTATTTTTAATAGTGTTATGCAGAGATCGTCTCCCCCAAAACCAGTGTTCGGACATTCCGAGGATGCCGAAACATGGAGGAAGTGTTTCCTTAACATTTCTGAATGTAATTGATGAAGGAAACGTCCCAGAGACATTTGGAAAAGGCAAGAAACGCCCTAGGGACGTTTGGAAGCGTGAGGGGCGTCTCGGGATGGTCGAGGGCGTCCCGATGATGTCAAACGTCCCGACATCATAGCAGTTTTTAAACACTTTTTCTTTTTTTTTTAAATCACTTTTGTTTTTAATTGGAAAGTAATAACATAAAACAAACATAATAACCTAAACCTAACCCTAAAGTGACATTCTAAGTTATAAAATGACTCTATGGCCTCATTCCATATCAAATTCAATATTCACACTTGAGCAAACATGCGAAGTGAGAAAAGTGAGAAGTGAGCAAAGAGAAGAAGAAAGAGCAAGAGGAAGAAAAAGGGCAAGAGCAAGAGCAAGAGCAAAAGTAAGAGTAGGAGCAAGCAAGAGATATTTATAGTTTTATTTGCTTACTATGCTTTATAATAGTCTCTAGTTTTTAAATTTAGATTCTATTTGCATTTTTAGGGGCTGTTTTTAAGTTTTTGTATCTACATTCACAATGTAATCATGTTTATAGTTTGTAGGATTTTACAAAATGCATATTGCATAGGGTTTGGTTGTTACTGGTTAGGTTTTCTTTTTCTTTTGAAAAAAAAATCTTAAAACATAAAACTTTTGATTGTTGATTCAATGATTTGTTGAAAAGGTCGCTAGGATTAACTTTGTCATAATAGTATGATATACATTCCTAAAAAGTTAGAAACAATAACATTAGGAATACAAAAACTTTGATACACATGAATGTAGATACAAAAATGAAAAACTTGATACTCTTGATTCCCACAATTATGTTTGATGTTTTAGTTTTTATGTTTTTGTTTATTAATATTTTTGCATATAGTTATGGGCCTAATAGCCTATGGTTTTTTTAAATCATTGTGATTGCAATTTGCATGTAGTTATAACTTATGGTTGGTTTTTTTAATTTTATTCATTGCACAATGCATATGGTTATGAATGTTTTACTTTTTCTTAATCATTGCATATACTATATAGTTATTGGTGTTTTTTTATTCATTGAATAATACATATAGTTATGGTTGTTTTGCTTGTTTACAAATTAAAATTATAATCATTGCCTATAGTTATCGTTATTTTTAATTCATTACATATAGTTATGGTTGTTTTTTAATTCATTGCAGCCCCAACAATCATCACCATGAGTTCTTCTAAGTATGGTTATGAATTAGAGGAGGAGAGGGTTGAACTTGAGATAGGTGGAAGTGTTGGTAATGACATAATTGGGGGAGGTGGAGAAGAGAGACAAAATGTAGTGCCAATGGCAATTGTAGTTCAGTTAGTAGTGCTACCAATTGTCCCTCTCAAATGTTGTCAGATTTGCCATTGGACCATTTGATAAGAAGAAGCCATTGCAACAATTTGTTGAGATACTTGAGAACCCCAAGTCTGGAAGGGGGAGTAAACTATGGAAGTGCAACATATGTGCACTTTGACTTGACATGGCAAGATCACCAAGACCAATGCACACTTGTTGCACCTTGTAGGAAGGGGGGTTGATCTTTGTAAGGCTCTTTCACTAGAGCAGAGAGCAAAGATTCGTGGTACTAACAATGAGGCTAACACTCCTTTAAGCTCTCAGGGGGTGGCGGGAATATTTTGGCTAGTTCTAGTTTTGGAATGACAAAAGTGGAAAGCAAAGGGAAGAGAAAGGTTGTGGGGGCAACCCCAATCTAGTTGTAGACATGTTTGATTCAAAGGCAAGGGAAGAGGCGAGATGATGCTATCGGGAAATTTTTCTCTGCTGCTAGGATCCTATTTCATGTCGCTTGCTCTCTTCTTATTACAAGGAGGTTATGGCCAAGGAAGCAAAAGAAGGTACAAGTTATGTGCCTCTGGACACGCCAAATTGAGAAAAACAATCTTGGAAAAAACTATTCCAAGGTTAATCTTTTGAAGGAGGAGATGAAGGTCACATGCATGCAACATTATCACGGATGGGTGGACGGATATTAGACACCATCCTCTCATCAATATCATTGTCTCTTGCAAAGATGAGCCATATTTCTTGAGAGCGATTGATTGTTATGGAAAGCAGAAATATGTTGAGTTCGAATTTCAGATTTTGAAAGATATCATTGAGTAGTTTGGCCTGCAATTATTAAACCCGTGTTGTGTGCATGCCATGAACAATGCACTAAAAGACATAGGGAAGATTCAGTGGGTCAACAAGATAGTGAATGAGGCCAGGGACGTGTAGAAGTTCATATGTAATCACCACACATCATTGGCACTCTTTCGAAAAATTTCAAAGAAGGAATTTCTGAAACCAGTTGACACCCGCTTTGCATCCTATTTTATTTTGTTGGAGAGGATGCTTGAGTTGCAGGAGCCCCTGCAAATTATGATTATGACACAAAGTATTAGATTGGGTGGTGTGAGTCCAAGACAAAACAAGGGAAGAGAGTGAAGGAAGTGGTGTTAAGGGAAACATTTTGGGTTGATCTGAAATACATCACATCAAATATAACTCCATTTTTAGAGTCGTCAAATGTGGGGATTCTAACAACCCTAATCTTGGTGAGATTTGTGAGTGTGTTGACAACATGCTTGGGCTGATGAAGGCAGTTATTCAATTGAGGGACCCCACTTATGGAGTTCTATAATGAACATATTCAACCCATCATTCAACATAGATGGGAGAATTTGAACACCCCACTTCATATGGTTGTGTATGCATTGAATCCCAAATGGTATGTGGAGAGGCCAAATAGAGTTATCCCTTTGGATGACGATGAGGTGAAGAAGGGCCTTATGAAGGCCCTTAAAAATGTATAGTCCACAAGAGGCTTCATAGATCAAGTTGGAGTGGCTCGACTTCACTAAACTTGATGGGTACACCTGAGGGTAACATTGGCACATGACAAGCCGGTGAGTTGGTGGTGACTATGGGCGTCCAGGACTGCTGCGAACACTTGCATTCGCCTCTTTTCCCAAGGTTCTAGCTCCTCTTACCTCTGAGAGGAATTGGTCTACATATGGTTGGATCCACTCTGTTAAGAGGAATAGGCTTACCTCTGCGAGAGCGGAGAAGCTTGTAGTTGTACACAGTGCTTTGCGTCTTATGGATCGCAAGACAATTGAGTACAAGCAAATCCTAGTATTACGATGGGATGTAGATCCCGAGGAGCCAAGCAAGTAGAAGAGGACAATACTATGCAATGGGGATTGATTGGGCTTTCCTTTGAGGACAAGGATGATAGTTCCAGCGAGGAGTTCATGGATGTTGCTTCAGATGTTGATTCTGATTTTTAGGCTGAAACTTGTCCTCTTCTTTTTGTAATATTGACAATTGTTGGTGTATTTGAATTTGAGATTAATGATATGAATATCAGCTATTGTCACTTGATCAATCAGAATGGTTTTATAATTTATTTCAGCTTATTTAATTTTAAGTCTCAAATTGAAATGGTTTTATTAAATTATGTATAACTATATTTCTAATTAATAATTTAAATGTATTTGATATTTATGATTTCAACTTATTTAAATCTCAAATGGTTTTATTTCAGCTTATTTATATAGTTTAGTTACTATATTTTTATATTTTAAATATTCATATTTTTTTAATCAGTCATCCCCTCGCCATCCCCAAAATTTAGAATTTTTTTGTCATCCCAAAACCCCATCCCACCATCCCAAAGTCTTTGGTAACACTAATTTTTATCATTAAATACAAGTGGCTCACCACTCGTAGAAACTAAGATACCCTACAAATGAAAACAACTAAAGGAAAAACATAAACAATAGTAGGACTAACAGGAAATGGTAAAATTTATTCAAGCTATGTAGAACACCGATGTAAAAAATCCTCAATCGTTCAAGTTACACGAATTTGCAAATCCATCAAGCAATTATTCACGAGTCTGTGACTCTGTTTGAGCTCCATTTCTTGGTTTTTGTCAAGTCATTTTTTGGATAGTGTTGAATCGTTAAAACTTCAAACCTCAAACCCATGTTTGAGCTACATGCCTACAAGTACATCATTTATTATTACAAGCCTACACCATTTAGTGGTAGTTGTTTGAGCTAGGGTTGGAAACCTAGGGCAAAATTTTATATCAGGTGTTTTTTTTATTTGTACTTAGTTTAGAACTTTAAGATTGTATTTAATAGCCTAATTAGTTTAAGATTTTAACTTTTTAAGTTTGGTTGTGCATTTAGTTAATAGTTTGCATTTAGTTTTTATTAAATTTACAATCTACATTAATATTTCTTATAACTTCTAACCTTGAACACTTTTTGTAGAATTTATGAAGTATATTGCTAAATAAATGATAATTTAAGGTTTTGTATATAAAAATGGGTAATATGTAATGTCCCTTTTGGGACTGAAAATGAAGAAAAGAGGTTAACCGGCTGTCCTGAACAAATCTGATCTGAAAACACCTTAAATTATAGACACAACAAACTGACAATAATTGAAAATCAATCTAAAATCAGCAGTCTCTTAGGGCAGCGTACTGTCTATGGGATTCGAGTCCACTTTTCACTATGTAAATCAATGAAGAATGCCATGAAACAATTAATCTAGCCACGGCAATATTTATAAATCACAAATACATCAAAAGATTGAAGGAATATCTGATTACACAACAGGAATTAATTATTTATAATAGCAGCAACCTAACCAAAACCGAGGGTTAGGAAAAATAGTAAATCTTTACCAGAATTCACCAAAATGAAGATTATGGCCTTATAAAGTATGCCGAATCAGAATATGAAATCAAATTTGCAACTTGTGCCCTAGAAGGCACCCAAATACCCTCAAACCTTGGTTGCTCCAACTAAGATGGGTTCTAAAATTCATGCAAACCCTTGCAGATGTCTTCCTTGGTCTTCTAGAGTCCAAATTTGCATGAGGTCTTCAAGATATCGTCACTTCAACCAAGGATGGAGGGTCTCCATCCTCCAACCAGCCACAAGAGGGGTTTTCGTCCTTCTTGGAAATAACCACACTATTGGATTTTCGCCCAAAAGTGGAAATGATAAGAGCAATCAGCCCAAAGAACAAGTGTAGATAAAATTTGCCAAAATGGATGTGTGCAAATGAAGTCATTCTCCTTATATATCTCATGCTTGGCGCGCCAAAGGCCAAAAAGACAAGACCGACCTCATAAAGCATCCTTTATCTTCTAATGTGTCAACTCTCCTTTATGCACTTTGGTGGAGCACAAAGGAATATACCATCCAAGAAGCATTTGTAACTGATTTGGGCACCATTCGATTCAAAAAACAACCTAAAAAGGGCCCAAAACTCTGTCAGCAAAATATCCCAAGTCCCTCCACCATTCTTCTCGAAGTTGTGCTTTGAGTCTTTCTCTTGAAAATGCGCTTCGAATGAGGCGGTGTAAAGCCAAATGGAGCCTTCGGTCAAAAGATATGGTAGTAAAACCATTAGTCGAAACTATTAAATTTAACCCGGTGCCACATATATTGTAACAAGTCACCAAGTTCCGCCACGTGTTGTATCCTCATTGGCGACCCTTTGAATGATCTCTACCCAAGGTCGAGCCATTTATCCTCTTCTCATTGGTCTCGGGTTCTCAATCCACGGGTTTACGAGGGCTTTAAATTATTTTGGATCCTAGCCTTCCCGGAGCTGAGTGACCCGTGATTGGTTCATGTGGACCAATCACGGTTTTGGCGCTTCTCAAAGTCACTTCAAGATCGGAGAAAAGTTCTCGGGCTCGCGTGACCTCTCGGGATCACCTTCACATTCTCGGGCTTGCTTTTGATTTCTCAAGGTCTCAAGATCTCGAGTATCTTGGAACTTAGGCACTTGTCTTTGGGCCTTGAGGAGTCTAAGTCTCGAGGTGGCTATCATTGGTCCACGTGGACCCGATGACGGGCCACCGTGTTCATGGGATCGCTCAACATTGCTCGGGCTCAAACTTAACTTTTCAATGATCTATACTCGACCCAAACTCTCCCAAATTAACTTGGTGAGCTCAACCCAACTCGTGCAAAAGTGATCTAATTCGGACTTGGGCTCATTTAACTCGGGCACTTAAGACTTGGATACACTCGGATCGGCCTCAACTTGCCAACTCGTGCAAAGGTGAATACAGCTCGATGACTAACTCGGCTCGAGTGCAACTCGTGAACAAACAACTCAACTCGTGCAAAGTGAACCGACTCAAACTTAGTGACCGATTCGGTGATCCGGTACTTCCATGTGTCCCTTATGTGACCCAAATTAATTTTGACGGTTTGGATCCTTAAAGAATGAAGCTGTTTGAATGTAACCATCATGTTTTGGGGGAAAATCACAAGAAATTGATCAATTTTTGAATGTTCTGAACTGTGAAATCCTAAATTTGATCAGTGCAAGTAATTTGAACAAGTTTTGAGATGTCAGGATGTTTTTAAAAACATGAATAATCAAGATCAAATGAGTTTAAGGTTAGAATTTTATACCAATTGCCCAAAATGATGTGATCTCATTTTGGTCAACAGTAACTAACATCTCAAAGCATCCTTCTAGAAGAGATTAGGACTACCAAAAACATCTGAAGGAGACATAGAGATCATAGATCAAACTTTTAGCAACTAACAACTTTCAAAATTTTGTCATAAAGCTCTCTTTATTCCCACAATCAGCTTATCCAAAACCAAGCTTTGAGTGTAGTTCTCTTTGATACCTTTCTAATGGTACCGGTTCAGAGATAAATGGATGCCCTGATCGAAAGATATGACCCAAAACCAAGGACTTGTTTTGTCGCCATTTCACCCAAGTTGTAGTGTCCCGAGCTCAACTTTCCATTAGGTTAGGTTATCAATTTTAATCTCATGAGAAGTGCACTGTAGCAAGTCACCGGGCTCTACTTCATGTACACTAGTGTTATGTGTCTTCTATTTGATCACTTATTTCCCACAAGTTGCTCAACCTTTATCGTCCCAGTTGACTCGGCTCACGATTCCACATGTCTACCTCTCGAAAACTTAAGATCCGGGTTCCACGGGTCTGCATTAGACTTTGCGATGCTCGAACCTCTCAAACCGCGAACCAATGCCATTGGTCCATGTGTCCCAGGATCTAGGGACTTAGGGGTCTTGGACTTCTCAAGAAGGCTTGGCTCAAAACATGAAAAGTGGCTAAGTCCAAGCTGACTCGGGGCTCGGCATATTTCCTCCCTTTTGAAACATGTGGCTCCTTCGCATTTGAGGGTTCTCGAGAATCTCGTGAACCTAAGTCCTTCTCCCTCATTCGCCTTTGTGGAACCTCAAAACCATGCGCCTCAAGAATCTAAAAAGTGGCTAAGTGTTCATTATATCTTTCTCTTGGGCTTCGAGACTTCTCAAGATCTCAATATTTCCATGATTTGGCACTTGAGACCAAAGTGACTTGATTTACTCGGGTTTTGAGACTTATGATTAACTCGGGACCAAAGCGACTTGAGAAATTGAAAAAATGGCTAAGTCTTGAGCGATGGAAAGTTGCCACGTTGATCTCTCTTTGCTCCATTAAACTTGATGGTTTCACTCACAAAGGAAATCGGGGTATTTGAACATTACCCACTCGTTTTAAGCCCAAATCACTAGAATTTGACCAAGTCTTGCCCGTTTTATCTTGTGTAGATCAAGAAGCATTTGGGGAAGGCAATGGTGATGGATTTTGAGCCCAAATAGTGTCCAAAAATGCCATTTAGCTACTATCAAAGCCTTCAAAGTCCTACTTTGAGAATCAATGGTCCAAAAATAACGCATGGGTGTTTATTTTTGACGACAATGAAGATGAGGGAACTTACCATACTTTGTAATAGGCCTTAATTGCTTTGTAATAGCCCTCCGATACACCTTTGTATTGTCCACTCTTTGATCCTCCTCATACTAGTTTATCGATCCCTCTATTAAAGTGATAGATTGGGCTTTGAGCAAAATTGGTGCTAGAAAAACTAAATCCTAAGTAGTCGATCTTGGTATTGGTAAGTGTACGGGGTTGAAAGTACACCAATATGGCAATTGTTTGGAACTTAGGTACGGATTTGGGTATGGCCTTCCAAAAAATATAAAATATTAATAAAATTAACCATACATTATGCATAGAGTAAACAAAATAAGTAAACTAACCAAAAAAACATCGACAATTCAATACCAAATGTGATCATGGTATTGATGGTCGAACCTAGAACAAGTACATTGTGAAAATATTACAATATATACACAAAATCAAGATGAGTTAGTATATTGGTTATATTCATCATCATATTGCTCTTCTTCATTGAGAGCATCAACACCATCATGTGGTTCATTAGAACCATAAGCAACAGCAATGAGTGTCACTCCAACTAGCTCCACTATGCAAATCGTGCAAAGTAACCTCGGCCTTGAGCAATTGAAAAACATGAAGGTGAGAAAATATGCAATGAGACATAAGTATGCAATGTGAGGTAGATGTATTGTTTAAGAAAAGTGTGAGAGTATCTTTTTGGGGTTTGTAATATTTATTTTCTTATTATTTGAGTCCAAGTTTGAATTTTTAACACAGTTTTAAAAACATTTTTACCTACAGTGTACTGTTGGGTACCACCCAGTGCTAAAGCAAGACAGGATACAAATCTTAGGAATAAGTAAGGTCTAGATAGCCTATGAGGAAAGACTAGATTAGGTCTGAAAAACCTGGAGAAGAATCATAAAATAAGACTAGATAAAGTTTAGATAGCCTATAAGGAAAGACTAAATTAGGTATGGAAAACCTAGGAAATGATTGTAAAATGGGTTCTAGGTCAGGTCTGGATAGCCTATAAGGAGAGAGTGAATTATATCCGAGATACTTAGAAAAAGGTCGTAAAATGGGTTCTCGGTCAGGTCTAGATAGCCTATAAGAAGAGACTAAATTAGGTTCAAGAAACCTAGGAAAAGGTCATAAATTTGGTTATTAATCATTTCTAAATAGCTTATACGGAAAGACTAGATTAGGTCTAGGAAACCTAGATTAAAGGTCGTGAAATGATTCAAATGTCAAGTTTAAATAGCCTAAAAGGAAAGACTAAATTACGTCCGGTAAACTTAGGGAATGATGTAAGGTGTGTCGACAGGAGTGAACCGGTCTACGAGAGCCAATAAAAGAGAGAAGTAAGATTAAGAAATATGTAAGGTGCGTCGATGGGAGTAACCCGGTCTACTGAGCCTATAAAAGAAAGAAGTAAGAGTAAGAAAGGTTTAAGGTACAAAGGCAAACAAGTAAGTCAATCCCACAAGCCTAAAAATGGTGATTGTTTTGAGATTATTTTAGAAAAATTATCTCGTGAATACCATAAAATTCCTTACTGACACCATAATCATGAGACTAAAAACAGTTTGTCCCTATGGGCTACATTGCGAAGATATGGTGATTTTACAAAATCTGAATGTAAAATTTTGAGTTTCAACTTTTGGTTGAAGTTTATAAATAAGGGATCAAACCTCTCATTTGTCACTTTGATTTAATAGAGATGATAAGATTTTGGAACTCTAGGAATCCATTTTTGCGAAATCAAAATCCATGGAAAGAGTATAAGGAAGCCGACATGGGAGAGCCAAGTAAGGGCATGCAAATCTGCAGATAGGTTTTGTATTTAATTTTGGGATGGGTAGTTAGCTAGAAAAGTGAAGAATCCGTGCTGGGGCAAATCAGCAAAACAGAATTTGCCCCAAGTTGTGTCAAAATGTAGTGTCGAACTCTAGGCAGGTTTTAGGTGTTTAAATGTCATTCAGCTAAGAAACTGTTAGGAAAGGCCAAGGGACGAAGTGAAGAATGGAAAAGTGGCCAATGAAGTTTATTTTGGCAAATGGTTAATGATGTTGTTTTTGTAAGAGGGCCAATGAAGTTATAAACAGCTACTCCTGACTGAGGAAGTTATATGTAAGGCTGATGAAGTAGGAAGCTTCCTACCTAGAAGATGACATTTGTCACGCACAAGCAATGTAGTTTATTTTGCAATATTTACTTACTTTTTGTTTATTTGATCATATTTTATGTAACTAAGACTGATGGAATACTTATTGTTTGGTGTTTTGCATGTGGCAAGACAGGTTCAGCTGTTGAGGACAATCGATACAGTATGGCTACCCGAATTATAGGTAGACTCTCAAACTTGGACGGGGCAGGATTGATTAGTTTGGGATTCAAAGGTATAAAGAAGATGTGTTGCATTCCACTAGATGTAGATCACTTAGCCATGTTTCAAGAGTTGTAGGAGACTAGCATGGACACATTTAGGTGGGAGGTGGTAGGGGATGTGGTGAAGACCACATTTACGTTAGAGGATGTACACGTCATTCTAGGACTACCAATACAGGGTTTGCACATGTTTTGTGATATTCCACAAATTGACATAGAGAGGAGAACCTTAGCTTAGAGAGATACTACTTCAATTGGTACCAACCCCATTCATGTATAGTCAAATTGAGTGTTGTTTATAGTGCGCCAATTTTGGATATCAGAAGGCAATCATTGCCATTGTTGTTGTGCGGATTTTATGTCATAAGTCAGATGGCAGAGTACCGTTGTATGCTTTAGTGGTGTGTCAGGCCCTTAGCGCAGGGCACGTTGTGTACTTGGGGTGCAAAGATATGGGTGCAGTTGGCTCGTGACCTATACAATATCAGCATTATAGGGCACTTGGTTGTGGGGTCATGTACACACCAAAAGTTTTAATGCCTTTCTGTGCACTCGATTCCTCGTGAGTCCGAGCCAAGGTAGTCAATGTAGGGGATGATGGAAGGTCAATGGGAGAATAGTGTGGACCATGTGATAAAAGCGTGGGGGAGTGTAAACAAGATAAGAGGGAACTTCTCTACCTACGTCCTCGAGAGAGCAAGACCTGCTCGTCAAGGGCAGCGAAGCTCCTACGAACTTGATCACGATGGATAGTGTGGTCAAGGATGATAGCAACGTGGAGCTCTAGATCTACGTCCTGGTATGTAAAGAGAGGAATGTCGGGTTGTGCAAACCCAGATGAAGTGATTGTTTGAAGAAGGTTGGCACTAATCTAGCAAGGTCATATGGAGAGATGTGATGGAGGATACTAGGCGAGCTAAAAGCACTCGAATACCCAATGGGAGTAGCTATCTGATGAGATGTCAAACGTGATTGTTGTCTTGTGAGGCTTCACCATCAAGAACAAGTTGGGGGATGATGTGTTGGGGATGGTGAAAAACGAAATACCTCTCATCTGAGTTTATAGAAGATGTCGTCCTAGATGTTTTGTTGTCTGAATGGAGCGGGAACGCGAGGGAAGTGTCCAACTCTTCCCTGGAATATCCGGCTACCCAAAGTCATCCACAGTGGAGAAAAGACAACCATTGCATAGTGCTTGCTATGGTCTGAAGTAAAGTATGGAAAGAGTCTGTGTTGGAGGTTGTGGTGTGACAATCTCGAGCTAGGATTGGAGTCATGGGTATGTGTTGTGATATTTTATCAAAAGTATAGCTCGTTGTCCTACGGATCAGCGAGCATCTTTGTCTTGTTTTACCATCTTCTTGCACCTGAAATAGAGTCACCGTGTATTACGGTTATTGCAAGATTGTTGTTGTCGATTTCTAGGCTTGTTCACGTCTAAAAGTCGTGTGTTTTGTTGTGTGTATAACTCACGTTTTTGGACCTGTTGCCCGTATTTATCTTGGCTGGTTTTTGTATGAGTTAAATCTAACTACCTACTGAAAAAGATGTTTTAAATGTTAAATATTCAATTACATGCAATGAAAATCAACTATTACTTTTTCTTTCGCTGCTTTAATTGATAAGAATGCAATTGTCCGTGTTTTTGTTGTTTTGGGGGTTTGTATGGTGCTACAATCTGCAAGATAAAATGTTTTTTTACAGAATCAAGGGGAAATGTTTTCTAATGAACTAAAGAAGCACAGTGAAATGAGAAGTGGAAATGGCAATTGTTCCTATGTAACTGTTGTTTTTGGATCTGAGTTTTGTGAGTTGTTTAGACGTAGGATCTCTAAACTAAGCGCGAATTTGATGAGAGAATAATCTAAAAATCTAAGATCTGCAATCTATACTAAGTTTGATCTAGCCTAAGGGGGAAAATCTAATGCAAAATGAAGGTGAATGCAATCGATTTAATCTATGAACAATTTCAAAACAAATCTACTGGTTTGTCCTTTTCTTTTTGTCATTTTATGTTTTGTGAATGCAATCTCTAAAGCTAATCTAATCTAGATTTTGATTTAAGAAAACTAAACTTCTAACTAAACCTAGAGTCTAATCCCAAAGGTGGGAGAAGTCTAGAGCATGGGTATTTCAAATTATCAAATTACAAAACATGAATTTAATCAAACAATTCTAGTCTGTAGTGCCCACCAATTTTCTTATTCTCATTTTGAGCTGTATCGACTCATTGTATCATGTTTTCTATGCTGACAGTGATATTGCTACTATGTTATACTATTTTGATGTGACATTGCTTCATGATATGGTTATTTGCTAGCACTAGGATGCTAACTCTTGTTGATAGGTTATCGATGGGGTATTTGATACCTATGTTTATTGATCATTTATATGTGTTGAGATGATGCTATGATTAGATTTGATCACGATTGGGTATTGTTTATTGGATTCATCTTAGATGCATGGTCGTAAACCTTCTTGCTATGTTTGATGATTCATTACTATGATATCTTTTTAGCTAGTTGTGATTGTGTATGGATGATTGTTATGATGCATATAGATGTTATCGTACTTAGATTATTGGGATTGGATAGGTATGATGGTTGACTTAAATGTGCAGGTGATAGGTGTTAGCCATGTGAGAAACATGGAATTCAAGAAACATACTCCAACTAGCACGACAAGCCTTAAGGGGTCAAACTTTTCCCTTCTTGATGATTACGATACTTTATTCATCTTGTTTAGACCTTGGATTATGTTTAGACTTTCATACCTATGTGATTGTGTTAGTTCATCTCTTAACAATGTGAAATGTGCATCTCTTGTTATAGTTCTATGGTTTAAACTTAACCCTCTCTTGTTTAATGTTTATCTAGTGCTTTAATGTTACCCCTTTTTTGGCTTTTGGCATTTTATGGACTTGGGATGTTGTGCTTGGGCTAAGGAGGGATTATGACACCTAATCTTGGATTAGGTGAGCCTAATGCCCCTCTAAATGTCACATCTTTCCCAAACTCGGATTTGGGAAAGATGTGCCATTTAGGAAGGGTAAAATGCAAGCAAATGACCTCATTTGCCTTGAAAAGAGGCCCTAGCCCCTATCCCTATGGGTGGGTGGGCTCTTTTCAAGGTAAATGAAGCCTATTGGCCCAATTTGCCTCCTCTCACTCACTTCTTCATGATGAAATTTTGAATTTGGGGAATGTGTTGGAATTGGGGGTTTTTAATGAGTGTTGGGGCTTAATTTTACTTTCCTCTCTTTTTATTTTGGAATGCAATTTTGGAGGGTTGGCATTGGTTGTAGTTTTGGTGGAGGGTGATACTTGTCACCCTCCCATTGGATTTTGTGGTGGTTTCTTTTCCTTCTTAATCCCTCTTGTTTATGGTTATGGGGTTTTTCTTGCAAAAATTTTAGGAGCATAGTTTTGGGAAAAGCTTGGAAAGCAAATTGGAGAATTGGTGAACCAACTTGGGATTGGATTTTGGGATTTAGATTGCAAGGTAGGATCTTGCTCATTTTTGCTTCTTACTTGGTTATGTAATTGAATCGTTGCATGGGAAAATGTTCCTTCTAAGAAATGGAAATTTTGAATGTTTGAATCTTGGTTTAATTTACTCCATCCACCCTTGAGGGGTGGGGATTTTGGAGCTTGTTTGGGAAGAGGGAGGAATCCCTTCCATACTCACTTTCAATGCTTGTTGGTCAAGCTTGAAAGAATCTTGATTACCCCACTACCGATGCGGGGCATCATCACGTGGCTACTTTAGGTTAGAATAAGCAAAAATTGGTTTTTAGGTCTATAATGGTGTCATTGAGTCATTTTGGGTGCCCAATAAGCTTAGGAGGTTCAAAATTTTGAATTATGGAGTTTACCTCCATTTTGGTCTATTCAAAATTTGAAAAATCTCTTGTGCCTATTTTGGCTTTTCCATTAAGTGTAGGGATCTAGTTAGTAGTTCTAACATGTGTTTAGGCCATTCATGGTCTTTGGGTGTCTTGTGGGCTCTCCATGAGGTAAGATTGATCATGTAATTCCAAATAGTCACTTAAGCCTTTTGTTATGAAAACTTCATAGGGTGACCTTGGTCATATGACCTTGAAAATAGTTATGCACAGACCATTCAAGCAAAAAGGTATAAAGGAGACTTTGTAATTGTTTTATACTCATTGATCAATCTATGGTTCGAATTTTGGAGCTCCAAAACAGAGAAGTTGAAGGTTTGTGTTATCTTCTGTATGCACACAGCTGGGTAACCTGGTTTATGATTAATTATGAGGGAATAATGTATATGATGAACCAGAAATGATTAGATACAGGTAAGAATCATTTAATTGAGTATTTCCAATAACGTGCAGTGAGATTGCATTGATCTTGTTTGAAGCAGTTAGATTAAGAAAAGCTTGAAGATGTGCCTACAAATTCAGGGTAGATTAGAAATCTGAGTAGTGCAAGATTGTGTTCTGCAATTCCTTGTTAAGAGAAGCAATCATCTACGTTCTTGTGGTTTCTATATCCTTCTCTTGTGATTGAATGAACAACTATGAGCATGTCTAGTTAATCATAGTGAGTACAAACAGAGAACAATATAAAATTACATGGAGCACAAGTTGTAGACTGGTTTTGAGCTTTGTTACCAGGAAACGCCTAGGGCCCCCCCGTTTCCGTTTCGGAAACGGAAACTCCTTCGAAACGTCCTAGTCTCCTAGAGATAAGTATACATGATAATAATGTATTATTTCAATGAATACAAAATATTTTGAGTGTTTTATCAGTTATTCTTATCACTTATGGTGTATGGAGTACAATTTTAAAATGAGTACTATGCACACACACGTACACACACACACATATATATATTAATAATATATTGTACAGACGTTTCCCGTAACGTTTCGTATCCAAGGTTTTTTGAAAATTGCGTTTTTGTGTTTCATACCCGTTTCCATTTCCTGGCAACATAGATTTTGAGTGATTGTTCGAAGCGAGTTGGGAGAATAGGCAGTCTCTATCAAGTGTGAACAACCTCCTAAACCCTTTAGATTTGATTAAGTTTGCATAACGAGCAAGAAATCCTCAAAAATCACTCCTCGAGTCATGACAGAATGGTAATGATGTTTCTTGGGCATAAAAGAAAGAAAAATCGATTTCTTGAGTTTTAACCGATAACAAATTCTCAAATTTGAAAGAAATGTCTGTAGTGGGGTCGCCAAGGTGATGCGAAAAGAACTAAGTCGATTCATGGCTGGGAGAGAGAGCATTCCGTGACAGTCCAAGTTCACAGTCGTGTCAGGGCAGGAAGAGCACCGTTCTTGCAAATTAAAATCGTTCCTCTAAATTAGGAAGCCCTGCAACTGTCAGTACAGTTCAAGGAAGATTAAAGAAGAATTGGTAGACTCTTATCCAACTTTGAAAGTGTTTGGAAGTCATTAGAAACCTCACAGTGCACTGTTTCAAGATTAATCAAGCTAAATTGTGGGTGCTAGTCAATAGTATGTGCAAGTAAGGTCACTTCTTGAGATGACTTTCATTTCCTAGGTGACAACGGACCATAAGGAAATCATCAAATTGCAGCAAGACAAATGGAGAGTGTTAAAGAGTTGTAGAGCCCTCTTAGCCACTGAAAATTGTACTTGAAGTTCTTCCTAAGTAAGTGTAACCTTGAAGTTGAAGTTGAGTAAGCTAACCAACCTAAAGGACTTCAAGGACTTAGATTCGTGAGAGGAGTTGGATAAGGGATAGCTAACAGAGTCAAGCATGGAATGAGTTGCTCAGAAAATGGAAGGTCTTAAGGCCTGATTTGATGGTTTTAGTTTAGATATTAAAGAGTCCATTTTTGCAAGATCAAGCCAAAGCTGAGGGTGTTATCCAGGAAACTTGTCTAAGATGTACATGGTCCATAGGGGCTCTACATCAACTACATTTGGCTTGTAGGTAGGGATTGATTTCCATTTGGTTTGGAAATCAACCCCTATCTCCATTGAAGGAAACTTGGAGTTTGAAAACCCTTAATGGAGAGGGAATGGGGTGATAAGAGGAGTATAATGGAGTGGTAAGGGGTGAAATTTGTATGGAGAGATAAGGAGATAATTGGTGCTTAATTTGGAGGTTTTTCGCTATCTTATTTGGGATTCTTCCATCCCCTCTTCCCATGAATGAAGCTTGGTGCTTTTCTTTATTGTTTTGCCTTGGTGTTTTTGGCTTTGAATGCAAATTTTTGAAACCTTGTTTGAATGTGAACAAATCCTTTCACCTTAGTGCTGGTTGGAACTATGTTTGCCTCTTTCCCATGGGCTTGGGGGAGGCTAGCATGTTTTCTTAGTTTCCTTGGAGGCATGTAATGATGCCATTTGGTTAGGTGGTCAACCAATCTTATTCCTGTGGCTGTTATGGAGTTTTTCTTGTGTTGTTTGGAGTTTGGAGTGGAGCTGTTTTGGGAGCAGATTACAGGTTTTCTTGCTGTTGGAAAGTTGTTTGAATTTGACAAAATTTTGCCATGTTGTCTCCACTTTAGTGGAGGGCTTGTAACTTTCATTTTAAGTTGTTTTTCCTTCTTTATATTTCAAGCTAAATGCATGAATTAGACCTCCCAATCTGAATTGTTGAAATGATGTTTGAAAAACTCGTGAAAAAATTGATTTATGTTGTATAAAAGTGCATTCTATTTGCTGCTATAAAATGGGTTTTCACCTTGATTTCAAAGGTTATGAGTTGTTATAATCTTTGTTTCCTCTTTAAACCTTTCTTTTGAAAATGAAACAAATCAGTTTAAGGGAGAAAATAAGTTTAGAATTGTATATGGTAAATCTGGAATGTCATTATATCTCTCTTTTTCTCATAAATGAAATCTAAAACTTCTTCACTGAAACTTTCCTTCAAACGAATTAAGAAACAGTTTGCATACTTGTATAAAAATTTTCATAATAATTGTTGTTGTATTGATCAAGTTCAGAAGAACAAATAATTGTGTTCAAGTTACATTTTGCTGATTCAAACTGAATAATGTTGTTGTTACACACTTAGCTCTGTAATATCTCCTTTTGCCAACTTAGTTTCTATGATCATGTATAAGCTTACTTATACTTCCTTGAGCAAAATGTCATAAGACTGTTCTCATTGAAATATGTATTTTGTACTATTCCCAGAATGGTGATAGTCTAATTGATTTTGCTTGCTTGTTTTCTCACTATCATATATATATATTCTCACTTTATATAAATGTGTGTGTGTGTGTGTGTGTGGAGTCCATGTAGAGGGATAATTAATTCGTGATAACTTGGTTAATTTAATAGCTGTAATAATTCATTAAGTGCAGGAAATTTTAAGAGTTCTAACTCTTAGTAATGTATTCAATAGGGAGAAGAAAAGGTCCGATGCACTTTGGAAGAGGTACAAACAGCAGATCTGTGGCTGATTCAAGGGGGGCTGAAGGCTGGTCTGAAGGCCCTTGTGTTCTCTTTTGAGTGGCAGCAGCAATAAAAAATCCTCAAGGTGCTTAGTACTAGAAGGAACCTCTTTTGGGTTTGGTTTCTCTCTCTGAATGAACAATACAGTAACAGCAGTGTTCTCTAGAAAAGATAGCCTCAAAATTCTGAGGGGTGCAGCAAATGAGCATTTTATTTTTCTTAATAGAAAGCCTCTAAGTGATCTCAATCTCAACTCTAGATCAAAAATCAAATCTATGGCTTAGATTAGATCCCTAGATGGTGAACTCAAGTGCTAGGGGTAGGATTGATGAACTGGGCGTTAAAAACAAGGTGAAACACGTACATGGTGAAAAGAAGGATCAAAAATCAAAAGCGAGTTTGAGTTGAAGCTGGAGATGGAACCGCCGATTCCTCGCAGAAGAGGCAATTCCGCAACCGTCGTGGCGAGGGACGGAATTGCCGGTGAACAAGGCGAAACCACCATGAACGAAAACGCAACATCCCTGCCGAAGGCGAAATCGCGCAGCGAGGACCGTGCAAACATTATATAAAGGGGACTACAAAGAGAGAAGGAAGAGAAAACAAGATTCGGGAGGGTTCGAAAGGGCCGGAGAGGGATGTAGAGGAGTCTAAAGGGGGTAGAAGAGGTAGGGAGGTGGTCTTGAGCACTTCGTAACATCTTGTCATGTTTTTGGAGATCCTTGTCATCATCATTGGATATTTTTACTTTGGCACCATGCAAAATGAGGTGCGTCAGTCGATTACTTTGTTGTCAACTTGGATATATGAGATATTTCCTATGTCTTGCTCGCGAGGACTCCATATCAAATAGCGGTGGGTGCACCATGCATCCGATGATGGGAGAGAGGTCCAACAATGTAGGCTCGGATTGGATTTCGATTGGATTTCCGAGATTGGATACTATTAGGCGGGGAGATGGTATGTACTATGGACTATGGACCATGTATACATGTATAGCGGATGCATAGCTATCGTGGCCATCTACTATACAAGAACGAGGGATTGGGACGAGATAATAGCTCATTATTTATATGGACAGAGCCATATGTCACGGATAGAGTTCCAACACACTTTGGCCTACCACACCTCTACAACACCCTTGCCCCTTCCTAATTATAGACCAAGATATGTGATATGTAAGGAGAGCGGGTGACATACCATTGGTATGTCTCACGAATTTAAGAATACGGCGAGCCCTTCAATGCAAGGGTGGCCAACAAAGATAAGGAGTAGAGGTAGAGGTATCGGCGACACAAGCACAGAGACCCATTGTGGCAATAGCAACACCAATTTTAAGAGGGAATCCTATCAAATTGTAGAAGGCTAAAGCGACTATCTAGGACCCGTGGGCATCCATATTACACGCATTCGCTTTGATATTCGAGAGAACAATGCGACAGCACGGCGTAGCCCCTTGGTTTTGATAGTTCGGAGGGTAGATGGGAGTTGAACATAGAACTTAAAGACGTGATGACAAGGAGGACATCATACTTGGGGGTCGAAAGGAAGGAAGTAAGAAAATGTGATATTATTATAATATGTTGTTTCCTTTCCTACGGTAGAAATACATACGAGAAGTAGGGTTTATTTAAGATTTGATTTGATATCTAATGTGTGGATTGTGTCTGTTGGTTTTTACAAAGACAATTTTTGAGACGTGGACTCTCTTATTGAGATCACCCATCATGAGATTTTGGATGGTGTTCTTGACCATAGATCACCCATTTATAGCCATGGTCGGAGGGGATGGTAGTGCATTGATGCAATAAAAGGATGGAGACGCAACTATGTTTATTGGGGGAGCTACATGCACGTATCACTAAGCAACAAACATGCATGGTTGATGCAAAAACGACTCAAAGGCGAGAGCATGTATCGAGGCTTAAATACTCCATCTAGAGATAGAGTTAGCTACAACAATAGAGATCGTTGAGGGTGCACGCTTTCTTGTGCAATCACGGCTAGATCACTCACAAGCTGCTAGGCAGACAACGTTCTCGGATAGCATTGCCCCTCCTCTTCTTTAGGATGAAGGAGATGTCCGATTTTGGACCCATGAATATTATGTACTTTGAGATATTGTATGTGTATATATGATAGCAATATGATATACTTTGAGATATTGTATATGCATATACATGATAGCATTTTCATTCATTATAAATGGCTTATAATGTTATATGGTTGTTGGATGTTGTATTTGTGTATGATGTGATGTTTATTCTATATTTTTATTATTATACTTGCACAAATGTGGAAACCCTTAATGACTAAAAAAGAAAGGACAAATGGCAAGGCTAAGTAGGTAAAATGAAACACCTCATCAAAAATAGATGGTAAATCCAATAAGACAAGATGTGTTAGTATTGTTAAATAAATAAACATCTAACATAAACAAAGGTAATAAATTCAATAATCAATAGATGTGTTAGCATAAGTGGTAAAAGAACATCTCATAAAATCTAAGATGAATTGAAGATGACTAGCAAGTGCATGTCGAATGTGTAATGGGATGCCGAAAGGGATAAGGCGGGGATGTTTTATTGTTCCATGGGGAGCCACAAAATTGAGAATCGCAAACATCATGTTGGACAAGAAGAAAACATCTATAATGGAAGGAGGAGAGAAGCATACATGAAATGGAGATAAGGCACATGAAGAAGAAAGAGAAGGGATTAGTCATGGCACATTGAGCAATGGAGGAAGGGCCTACGGGAAGGCGTAGATGAAGAATAAAGGAGACCAAAATTAGAGCGTAGGAATCATGGAAGGTCATCAAAAAAGAGTGATGGGCAGGAATGGAAAGATGTATATATTACAAGTTAGGAAAACATGGAAGAGAAGTGAGTCTTGCTTCTTCAATTTTCCTAATATTTACATGAGGGTCGAGAGACTTTTTATTAATGGTTGAAAGAGAAAGGAGGGGAGATGCAAAGGTCTTGTAGGGAGGGCACCTTGGGGATAGCTATGAATGTAATCCTTTTATCTTTCGGTGTTGTCAATGTCAATTGTCACCTTTTGCAATGTAAGGTCTTGTGATTTGTGGATTGTTAAAGCCCAAGCCATTTTGAGTGGTAGTTTTCTATGGGTGCCTCTTGAAATTACAGGGATGGGAACATGGAATGCATTATTTACATCCCAATAAGGGTCAATGTATCTATCAAATTTGACAGCAACAAACAAAGTTAGTTCAGGCGGTGATGTGGAGTTGCTCAAAATGATGTTGATAGTTGTCTTGATTGTGCCGTTCACAAGGCCATGTTCAACCAAAAAATTGTTGTAATCATAATTTTTTTATGTTTGCAAAAAGACAAAAAATGTGTTAATATTGTTAAATAAATGAACATCTAACGTAAAATAAGGTAATAAATTCAATAATCAATAGATGTGTTAGTATAAGTGGTAAAAGAACATCTCATAAAATCTAAGATGAATTGAAGAAGATAAAAGATGTGAAGGTATAAATGATAAGGTAGAAAGGGCATCAATCTAAAGAGATAATAAATCCTATAAACAAAATATGTGAGCAAGATAAAATGAACATCCAATGAAATCGTAGAAAACAAAAGATGTAATAAAATAGAAGCAAAGAACGAGTAAAAACCAAATCAACGCTTGCACTAGATTGTCCCAAAGATAAAGCACGACCATCTAATGTCACAACTAGGGTGATACAAATCGTATGAATGCAAAGGAAACATCTATGAGGAAGGCCTTGTTGATTCCCCAAAGTCTTATAATTTTAAACTCGCAAATCTTTGGCGGAGCTAACCACGAGGATGTGGAAATCTGAACTAGGACAAAGAAAAGGATGTAAAAGAGATGGGGACATGGTCAACCACCGACAATGTCCATCGAGGGGATATTGAAATGATCACGGGGAAAAAAGGTAAGGCACCATAATTGCAATACAAGATCCTTAGCAGAGATAAGACACTCTAATCAATAGGACATGACTAAGAGTTTTCAACATCAAGGAATGAAGGAACCCAATTATCTAGGTTTGGCTTGTGCAAACTAGCAAAATATGAATCTATCCCATGTCAGCGATGAGATATGTTCCTGTTCCTCGCGACCCAATCGAGCCATTTGTTAGTTGCATTTCTTGTAGCTCAACTTTTATAGTCTATTTACTTGTCTCTCATCCACACATCACCCTCTCTTGTGACAAAAGTCTAAAATCTTCTTTTATAGACAATGTTTGGGGTAACCCAATCATACCTCATTTACCACCTCTATCTAACACTACCTATTCGGCACACCAAGGTCAGATTCAAGATAGCATTTTTTTCTAAGGGGCAATTCTAGGAGTATATAAGTGTCATGCTTTGTAGGCTCTCCTCTATAAGCGGCTAGGTGTAAACTTTCTAGTGTTAATTATTTTCATACCTATTTGATCAACCTTACGAATCTGTATGGAGGAACTTAAAAAGCCAAAAATAAGTTAAAAGCCACAATATCCAAAAAAAAAAAGAATCAAACAAAAGGAAAATTAAAATCACAAGTCAATAACAAATGAAAAAGAGGTGATACCATTGGCACGCCCTAACCTAGTTGAAATCTCAAACTCTAGAATTGGCCTCGTCACTGGACCTAAGGTCTTTTAAGGGGCAATAGGTTTTTTCGGCTATGATAGGAGGCTTTTGGCTAATGACTCCTTTAGGTCCGAGGAATGAGGAACATGTCATGGGAAGGTAGGAAACTTTACTTTGTTTGTGTCTCATGCACTATCATGGAATTGGATTTATACTTCACTAGTTTACCCAATCCAAAACATGCGTAATTGGGTCCCTCCACTCATAGATATCGAAAACTCTTAGTCTTGCCAATTTGATTAATGTGTCTTGAATCAAGTAGAAAACTTGGTTTCTCCTTGGTGGCGTCTATTTATCCCTCCTTTACATTACTTTCCCTTGTTAGGCAGGCTAGTTTCTAAGCCTTTCCACTCTTTTTTGCCTCCTTTTCTCCGTCTCTTTTCAGACATGTTAGCATTGTGACAGGCATTAGGGTTCAAGGACATTCCCTTAAACCATCCCTACTTGAGTATCTTCTGCATTTTTGGGCTTTTAGGATGCTCTCTCTCAATCATTGCTATCTTCTTTCTCAGATTTCCTCTTAGTTGTGTTTGAGACTCTTAAGTGTTACATTCTATCAATTCATTTCTTATAGGCCTAGTAGACTGGCTTAACCTCCAGCCTATGCACCTTATGACACTTTCTAGGTCTTTTGTACCTAATTTAGTCTTCCTTATAGGCCATCTGAACTTGACTTGGTCTTATTACCTTGTTACTTACACTTTTTTTCGTGTCTGCTAGACCGGTTCTTTCTCATCTATGCACTTTGTGACATCTTTATAGGTTTTCCGAGCCTCCTTTAGTCCGTCCTTATAGGCTATTCAGACCTGGCGTGGTCCTATTATCTACTTACTCTATTCTCCCTTTTAGGCCTACTAGGCCAGCTTTATCTCCTGTCTATGCACCTTATGACGCTTTCTAGGTTTTTCGGATCTAATTTGGTCTTTCCTTATAGGCTATCCGAGCCTAACCTAGCCTTCTTCTTCAGACCTGTCCTAGCACCCATATTTTACAATCTTCCAAAGGCTAAATGGACTTGTCATATGTACCGTACCACCCTCCTTTGAGCTCTCTTTACACTTGATCGTACTTAACTTTTCAGACTCGCCTGAGTACACTTGAAATTTTGTCCTCTTCTTTTAGTGTCGCATCATTAAGGTTCCTAAACACATTTAAACCCACAACCTTCTTAAAGAAACAACTCAATCCGCGACTTCATCATCTTAGGGTAGTACAGACAGTTGTATCAATATGTGGTCCCATAGACAAGGAAGGAGAACATAAAGGATGTCATTGCGTGAAGTATTGCGTAAAGTTTCTATCTTGTAGTGATGATCCTAAATTGGATCAAAATATTCGGGGTATTAAAAACCAGCGACAGAAGAGCCTTGTCTTGGCAAATCTGTACCGGGCTTACCCAATGAGAAAGGACTATATAAACTTTAGATTGCCCAGAATTGGTAAGTACCTAATGCATTTCCTTGGTCTTGTGCAATTTAAAGAATGCATTGACAAGCAGAGATAAAATACTAAGGTTTATTTTACTCACTGTTAGTCTGTGAGAAAACAGCAAGACGAAGTGCCCATATGTCGACAAATCCAAACCAAACTGATGAGAGGCGTGCAATGCCCACCAACATCAGCCACCATGAAAGTGCCTTCATCATCTTCACTCCCCGGACCCGACTCCGCATGCCAGTATTGTTATTTCATTTTAAACAATGAAATAGAGACTTTTATTGAAGATATGTTTCTATTTTTAAAAAATAAGAAATTAAAGTATAACAACGACAGAAGGGGTAAAAAAATGCAATAGATTTAGGAGGGGTCCCATGGAGGGGGCTGCTGCTCCAAAATTCACTCTGCAGCAGGTCCCATGAGAATTTACAAACTGTGCTGCAGGATAAAAAGGAATCTGCCCCTGGAAAATTGGAGCCCCTGATTTTTAGGAAGCGGGTGGAAAAAAGGGGGGGCTAGAGCTTTCCCTCACCTGCTTAAATTTTTTTGCCAAATGGCAATTTCCATGCCATTAAAAATTCATTGGCGGGAATAATTTTGGAGGGAGATTTTTTATGGAGGGAGAGGCAACTCAGCAGCTAATATTCAGAAAAATTAAAAAGCCCATGGGACCATAAATATGCTAAAATATCCCTGAAATATCTCTGCAGCACCAGCTGAATTATTTTAGGAGCGGCAACCCCATGGGACCACTAGGTTAGTATTTTACTCTTTGTGAAAACACCTAAATGTAGGAGTATGATAGCACTCAAAATAAAAAGGACTTACAAAGAACGGTAAAAAGAAACATAAACAAGGGTGGCTAATAAGATCGATTGCTACATTAACAAAATATTATACTAGTGGTCACTCCTAGTGGAGCAAATTTACGCCGTTAGTGTTAGTGGTTGGGAGGGGTGTAGGTGTATTGTTTTTTTGGGTGGTATGTAGTGTTGGTTGAGTATTTTGCAAGTGTGGTTTTGTAGTGTGTGTTGTGCGTTTGGTTTTAGGGAGTAGCGTGGGTTGGGTTAGTGTACGTTTTTGTGGGTACGGTTGACTGGGGTATTGCGTGTTACTGTTATGGATAATTGTTGAAATGGGAAGGATAAATTTTAACATGGGGAAGAGGGCATTCTTTGTAATGGTCCATACGTCATGAGAATTTGAGGTGAGGTGGCTATGAGCATCTACAATACACCTAGCAAAGTATTGGTTGTGTCATCAAAAGTTGTTTCTCGTATAGTTCTAGCGACATCTTCTAGCACGATACACGAGGCATATTTATATTCATATAAATGCAATGTCAAGAACCTTTTGTATTCATATTCTTTTTTATGACATTGGTTAACATTAAGCAATTGGGAATAAGTTGGGTAAGGGAAGTTAGTTATGTGAAGATATGTATAATTGTTGCAACAACTTCGGCTGATGACCTAGACTTTGAACAGTGGAGGCATGTATGTGTGCAATAGTTTTCATGGCCGTGACCTCTATACCTAATATAATTGAAACATTGATTGGTTGTGTTGTAACCATCCAAATACGTAAGGTCGTTGTGGCGTGAATAGAGGGTGCTAGAAAGAGGGGTGCATTAACTCTAGTTATTAGGCTTATCTACTCGAATGTGGTGACTTCAAACTTTTTAATTTGTTTGGGGGTTGGAACTTAAAGAAGAATCATAAATTTCACTTAGTATCTCCCTTAGAGAACTGAGCTCGTTGCTTGGTAATGCTATCAAGGGCACCTCAGTATTTATGTATTTTTAACAAACCATTATAGGAAGGGCTGGTCCTACATTTTAGAAATTTGCCACATGTTATCAGTTAATAAGATGGTTCAAGCAATTAGATCCAATTTCAATACCAGGAAAAATGTTGTTCACTAAAGGAAGCTTGTTGCAGTGCTTGAGAAGAGTGTTAATGATGTTTGATATTCTTCTCCACCATGCTTTATGTAAGACCTTATTTTAAGATGCCTCTACTCTATTCCGTTGCATCAGTACAGTTATATCAAACCAGGAATTTGATTCACTATGGCGAATTTTACGGAATTAGTTACTAATTTAAGTAACAGCAGCTGAATACATTTTTAAGAATAGTTTTTACCAATTAGCTCCATCAATTACAACGGTCTGGACTGCCTTGACATTTTCTATCAAGAATGCCTTGTGGAATTTAAAATGGCAGATGATTTCAATGTTCAAATCCAAACACTACTTCGTACTGTAAAATTCTGTCCTACCTTATTGATATTTAATTAATTTGGCAGAACCAAATCTCATAGCCCAAGCATTTTCTAAAGGGGTTTCATTTTCCATTTTATAGTTAATGAATTTCTTATCAGGGAAATATTGAGCCCTTCAATATTACGGCTTGGAGAAGACCAAAGGGGAGCTTCAAAATAAGAATGCACAATTTAGTAAGGGAGTTGGCGAGACAAATGGGCAGAGAACAGTCTTCCCTTTGGCTTTGCTGCAGAAACGATATAGATAAAATGATCTTCCAACGGGTATTTGTTGTCTTCACAACATTGTTTTGTGTTTTAATTTAATAATCAGTTCACATTTTGCTATACTTCAATTTGCTTTTAGATGTTCTTTTGATTAAACGATAAATATCCTAATCCTTAGCACAACATGTTTATAGCTTTAACAATAGCTATAATATTTACAACCACTGAATTTTCACAATAGCTTTCGTCAAGACAACTTTAACCACAGGAAGATATGAAATCAGGTGATACACATGGTCAGAGGAAGAGTTAATATTTGTTTTGGAAGAGAGATTTCTATAATCAAAGCTCGTATTCTCTGCGATATCAAAAGTAATAGACATATGGAAAGCATTAAACCAGGATGGCACTCCAAGATGATGGAAATAGTTGAAATTTTAGGAAATCAAATAGAGGATGGTCGGGCACCAGATCCATGGGCTTGGCTGAGGGGAATTTCTATAGAGATTATGTTGATACGTTACTTTGCTCGACAATTGACGGTGACAGAAGGGTGAGTGAGGTAGAAATGGTGATACTCTCCTCTGAAATCTTTATAGAAATCACATCCTTCACATAAATCAGTCAAGGTAGAAATCAGGGAAATACAATCAGATAGACTTCCATGGCCAAGTATTAGAGAAAGAAAAAATGTTACGTTGCTAACCAGGTGGCATCGGTTTGCAACACAGTTTCTTCTGTTACATCACTGTTGGCGCTCATGGAGCCTGCTTCATCATAGGCTGCAGTTGCACCAATATTGCCTGACTCCATATTCAAGTTCAGGGCAGGGGACTATCTGTTGCTGGTCTCTGTTTGTTTGGCCTACATCAGATCCCATTCCACCTTACCCTTACACGGGTGGTGGCCGAGTTTCTCCTGTACTTGATCTTCTACTTTTTCCTCCAAGAAATTTAAACGCAAAGGAGGGGTCTACAATTGATTTTGCTAGCTTGTCTTCCTCGTATTGCAGCGAACTACATTTTGTGAATTACTTGATTGCATGGCTAGACGTCATGAAAACAATAGAATCACACAGGCTCCCTTCTCTTCCGTAGGAATCCGCAAGTTTTTCTCTTTCAATGGATTTCACTATCCCACCCATGAAAACTGTGTAGGCCTATTCAATATGCTATTGCAGCACGACGCATTGGGGATTCGTAGTAATAGCTTGATCAACCCTATCTAAGTATGTTTTTCCTCTACAACTATGAGTAACAGGAAAACTATGAGTAACAGCTTCCTCGTAGATATGACCCCATAACCATGGATTTGCAAGGGAAATAAGATTATCTCGCAAACCATAGATGATTTGGGCCAGAGCTTGTGTTATATTCCGTTTTCCCATCCGATATGGGCCCAAGGCCAACAACCAAGTATCGTCATTCACATCATTTACCCTGTTATCTCTTCTCGACATGCCCTATCTACTATGTAAAACTGCGTCGACAATAGCCCTGACATTGTCCTCGCTCTGCCATGGCACTTTCTCTGCAAGCCTCACAATCAATTCCTTTAGGCTTTCTGGGTCGGATTATCGCAGACTTCTCTGAGAGTCTGTAGAGACAAATGGCGACACTCTAGCTAGTAGGATTGACACTGTGCAGTTGTTGCTTGCTTTGAAATTAGTGTCGGATAAGCCCAGAGTGAGCTTGGTTTCCACATCGATTTTCGTCGAGTCCTTGACAGCATGCGGCAGGTTCGAATCCCCACCACTCTCATTCTCAAATGTTTACCATATCAACTAATTTTGTGACCAATCTGTAACACTACGTGATTTTGATAGCATGGACATCTCCTGGTTAAGAGATGCTCCAAATCCATAGCAATTGCGGTTTTGAGGCGCGCGTCGCCAGGGAGAAACTATGCCTATTGGATGATGTGGGAATTCGAATACGGATCTGTACAGATCAAAGTTATGGCAAAGCTTCCTCGACATGTTTGATTCCATTTCTTACGTTGTTCCTCCAACTTCACCTACTCCTGTAAAATTAAAACCATATTTAGATGCCTTAATTACCTAAACACCAGAGACAGCTGGCTGAGGGAAAAATTAAGCAGCTCAAGCACCTCAAGCAAGTTGGCGTCGTCGTTGGAGGTCTATTGCAAGGTAGCCACGCCTCCGGAGTAAAAATAAGAAATTAGTTCTAATATTAAAGTGTTGTAAAAAATAAAATGAATAGTTCTAGCAAGTAGTGCTTACGAATTTAATGTAGTATAGGTAAATTTCTTCTTGGCAAAAAATGGAAAAGCAAGAATGAAGTTCTTTAACTGGGATCTTTTCTTCTTCTTCTTCTTCTTTCCGATGATGCGATAAAGTAATCAAGCTTAATTGTTAAACTTAACTAATCTAGTTAAAAGTCGTTACTTCAAGTTGTTTGAAAAATTAAATTATTTTGTGGTAGTGGTGGAGTAGTTATTCTTGTTTTAAATGATAGAACATTCCAATTTCATGTGTGCCAAGAAAAGAGAGATTCAAGGAGAAATTCTCAACTACCTACAGATTTGTAGATAGAACATGCGGAAGACACAATTAATTTCTCATATTTGTATCTTCTTTCTAGATATTATAAATAGAGAGAGAGGCCTACGAGCCAATGGATGGAACTTTTTGGGCAACCAGTTATTGCAATTTTATGCACGAATTTAAAGATCTCAAACTTTTTGTTGAGACTCTTGAATGTTCTTTGTATAACTCGAATGGAATTGAATAAGAAGAAGACATATTTCTGCAGAACTTTGTGTCTGAGAAGTTTCGCTGTGTATTCTATGAGGATTTTTATGGTAAACTTTATGTTACTTAAAATCCGATCTGAATTAATTTCTTTTTCATTTGCTATATTATTTATTTTGTGCGGCTACTGCAATAAGCTTTGCGATCTACTTATTGCGAAGTGCATCCTCTCTTTTTCTTACCATTGTTATACATCCTCTTCTTTTCTACACAACTTTCCCAAACACAACTGCTTACTTGCTACTGAATTGCCAAGCTATGGTTCATGAGCTTTGTAATTAAAGTAATACCCCTAGATAATAATTAGAATAAATAAATAAATACCTTACATGGGAGCTTCTTTGTTAAAACAAAGGGATTTATCTCATGACTGCCTAGGTTTGTGTATCTAACCGTGCATAAAATATAGTCAACAGTTTTTTGGCGACTCCGCTAGTGAAGAACAAATAGCGTTGATCTCGCTATCCCGTGAGTTATTTTTAAAAAAATTGATGACTCGTAAAAAAATTTAGTGACTCGTATAAAACAAAAAAAAAAATTGTTGACTCCATATAAAAAAATTGGCACCTCTATATTTGCTTTGGTCTATTGTTTCTTTCTAGGGTCAAGCTGGTGAGAATGGTGTAT
Organism: Taxus wallichiana var. yunnanensis; assembly: GCA_018340775.1. Classification (NCBI taxonomy): domain Eukaryota; kingdom Viridiplantae; phylum Streptophyta; class Pinopsida; order Cupressales; family Taxaceae; genus Taxus; species Taxus wallichiana. Next base: position 424,403,651 of record CM031238.1, on the reverse strand, counting down.
ACTAAAGAATAATGATATGCAAATAATTTTCATGGCTTTACAACAACCACAGGCTCCGGTTTCTTGGAGTTCAGCTATTGGCCCTCTTGCATTAGTTCAGCCGTTGCATGAATTTTCGTGCGGATCACATAAGAATTCCCCAAAATTCAATGACGACAGGAAGAAACATCTGGATGATCATATAGCTGCATTTTTTTGTAGCTTGTGGAGTTTCTCGAGTGCCTCGTGAAGATGTGTCTGTTCAAATGTTCATCAAGACACTTTAGGGCGTTGTTGCGGAATGGTGTTATCACCTTTCGTCTCCATGTATCACCAACTGGGCTACTATGAAAACACAATTTGAAGTCAAATTCAAACCCACAAACGATTCACATGATTTGTTAGCACAACTCATCCAGATGAAAAAGAACTGCATGAACACATGAGGTATTTCATTGCCAAGTTTCAAAGTATTCTTTATAAGATTCCACCTGTTGCTTCTCTTAGTGATGAGAATCAAAAGGTATTTTTCATTAATTCTTTGTCATCTGAAGTTGGTTATCAACTGCGTAGAGAACGTCCTGCTAACTTGTTGGTAGCTCAAAACATTGTTATCGAAGTAGAGGATGATCTTATCATGACAGGTAAAATCAAGCATTTAACTCCTAAAGTTGAAGGTTCTATTTCAACTAGTACTTTTGATTTGTTGTTGCAAAGATTGGAAAATGATATGCTATAGATAAAGAAGTAAATGGCACAAGGTAACAATCTAGGAGTGAATGAAGAGGATCAAGTTGTTGTTGACTATGATCCACTTGAAGACTATGATTTTGTAGACCCTATTGGTGACTCAAACATTGACTACTTAGAATATGAATCTAGAAAATGAGGTTGATTTCTTATCAGATTTGGAAGATTGCATTAAAGAAGAAGAAGCTGTAAATTCACTGCTTATGCATTTTCACCATCCATATTCCCATACCAAGAGCCTCTTGCTGCAAAAAAACTCCCACAAATCGACCATGGAGGAAATAGTCAAAGAAGAGCTTGTTGCCCAAATTGTTTTGCATGATGAGACCCATGATGAATCGATTGTAAACCAAAAGTCATATTGGAAAAGGAAACATCTTTTACAGTGTTGTCTATGGAAGCAAAACAATGACTAGATCGAATTGCATGCAACTTTATTCATGGAAAGGAAATTCTACATAATGCCCCCATTCATGGGGACGAGTTTCAAAGAAATGAACAAATCATGAGGATTAGGTCTTTCCCAATAAGATATCTAGCTAGTTTAGATCCACCCGAAGAGTTGTAACAGTCATGTTTATTTCAGAGCATGAGGAAGAGCTACAATGCACCAAAGATCAAACGCAATATCTCTCAAATCCAAATACTGAGAACAACAAAAGGAGGTATTTATTTTATTTGTTATTTATACTTTGGTAAGAAGGGTGGAAAACCAACTTTAAAATAGTTTTCTCTCTTGTTAGGACCATGTTCAATGCAAAATCAATTACATGGTCTAAGTTTGTGAGGAAAGACAATTATTTCTCCCTTCATGTTGCAGATTTGTTTGAGCTTCCTTTGCCTCTGGTTAAAGTAGAGTAGGTAGTTTTGTTTTCAAAGAAAAGAAGTGTTTGTGCACACTTTGCATGTTTCCACTTAGGACATGTATGATTTTACATGTTTGTATATAGTTTTGCAAGTTTTTGTTGCCTTACTCGGTTCTCTTCGGGATCAAATCAAATAGTTGGAGCAGTTTCTAAGCTTTATTTAGAGCTCCAAAATCATTTCTTGCTAGCAGTCATTAGGTGTTCCATTTACGTGTTAGGTTCATCTGCAGATTCGAGAGGAAAATTATCAAAGGAAAGATCAATTTCTTCAAGGTTAAACTCGACTCCATAGCCCAATGGAAAAGACTTGAAACTAGAGATGTTGGGATCTCATCTCCATTTCTTCCATTCTGGCAAAAATAAAGATGTCCACAGACGGAGCCAATTGGTGTCCCCAAATATTTCACTTAGAAATCTTGGGATACCCTTTTTAAATTTTTACATATTTTCTCTAGAATTCTCCAGAAGGTTGCAAAAGGTTGTTTGGAAGCAGTTGGAGGAATACCCATTTTCCCAAAATGTCCTGAAGTTTCTAAAAAGCTAAGTACTTACTCTATTAAGTAATCGGGTTTCTCAAATTACTTTACTTCAAAGTTGCAGTAAGTCATCCTCCAAAACCCGATTTGCACTACTTCACATCTGGCGGGTTTTCATAGTTGTTTTACTCCTTAAAGTAATTAAGCAATGCTGCTCCAAAATTCTAATTTCCTTCTTTGCGTTAAAATGGAGCTACTTTACTTCTAAAAATAGCTAAGTAAAGTAGTTGCAAAAACCCGCAAAGAAGGAAAAAGAAGAGAGTAATGTGGAAAAATGAATTTACTTTACTTCTAAAAGTAACTAAGTAAAGCGATTCTGCAAAAAACCCATAAAGAAGGAAAGAGAATAAAGTAATACGAGAAAAATGTACTTTACTTATGCAAGTAATAAGTAAAGCAGTCAATATCTTAACCTTAATTCCATAGTGTGGGAAAAAACTACGCCGTGAGCCCTAGCTCTCGTTGCGCCGCTATTCTCTCGGCTCTCTCTAGTGATAGCACAGATGCCGAACCCTTCAGTGCGGACTAGGGCCCCCCCGGGGCCCTTTCCCCAAACCACGATGCTGGAAAAAAATTAGTGGAGGGTTCCACCTCTGCCCCGCATACAGACAAACTCACGCCCACTCTTTCTGACGGGCCTTTACACTGCGCATTCCCACCCATATCACAGAGGCAGCTGCTGCATCACGTGATCTCTCGCTGGTTGGTAAACTGATGGGCCCCAGACCCCCTTTGGAGGACATTAAAAAATGGGCACGGTCAAAATGGCACCCTTGTGGAGCGCTGGAAATAACAGCAATGCCAAATGGGTTCATTCTATTCTCCTTCAGCATGAAAGAGGATTTCGCAAAAGCTCTTCTTGGAGGCCCTTGGTTCTTTGGCAGACGGGGCTTCTACCTCAGGAAATGGTCTCCAGGCTTCAATCCCCACACGGAATCCATGACCCAAGCTCCAATCTGGGTTCGCCTCCTGGGTCTTCCCCTGGAGTTCAAGCATCCTGTTGTTATAGAAGGTATTGCTCTCACCATAGGCTCTTTAATAGCTATAGATCAAGCTACTAAGGCAAAAACTAGATTCATCCATGCTCGTTTTTGTGTTAATGTCGATGTCAGCTGCCCTCTCCCAAAAGAGATTGAGCTACTTTCAGACCTAGGGAACTGGAAGCAAAACATTGATTATGAATATATCCCCCAAGCCTGCGCTCCTATAAAAGCATTGGCCACAAAGTAGCTGGCTGCCCTTCCAAGCCCCAGCCAAAACCTAAACCCCAAACTCCCAACCCCAAAATCAAGAAAACCTATATCCCAAAATCATCTTCTCGAAGAGATCCGAGCATACCCATTTCTAACTCTTTTGCTCTCCTTGAAGAAAGGGAAATTAATCTTGCCGACTCTCAAAATGGTCGCACCCACCGATCCCCATCCTCCCCCAAGTCTCCCATCCATTTGTTAACCCCCACTACTCCTCTCCTCCCCCCTCCTCGTCAGAGGTTTCCCTCTCCTTGGCTGCCCCCTCCTCCCCTCCTTCCCTTTTGCCCTCTCCCCACTCCCCCTCCCCTCCTCCCTTCCCCCTTGTTGCTTTGGATCCTCCTTCCTTGAACCTCCCCCCTCGGTCCCCCTTTTCCCTCCCCATGTGGACTCCTCCATCTCCCCTTCGGCCCTTTCCTCGACATGACAGTTTCAATCCCCGATGGACAAGAAGCAAGTAGTAAGAAGCCTGATATTGGCAATGAAAAACCCGGGGAAGGACCCCGAGTAATGTCAAGCTGCAACAAGAAGCAGCTCTTAATGTCGCTCAAGGTACACAGAGCACAATCAACATGGTAGTAGGGAACAAATCGAAATCTAAGAAATGAAGATCATTTCTTGGAATATAAGAGGTCTCAACTCTCTCCAAAAAGCAGAGAGTCATCAAAGATATAAAGTTTCAGAATTCCCTGATATCATAATGTTGTAGGAAACTAAACTTAAAAAAGATGATCACCTTCTAAAAATCTGGCCTACTGCTGCTTATGAATCTCAGCCCTCGGCTAGAAATTATGGTGGTTTATGCACCCTTTGGGATCCCAAAAACTTCAAAGGTGATTGTCTATTCAAACACCCCAACTTCTTGTGCATGCTCTTCCAAGAAGTGGGCTCTGTCTCCACCTTGATTGCCATCAATGTCTACGCCCCCAACTTAGAATCCCAGAGGGGAAAACTATGGAAAGACATATCTCGATTTCATCAAGTAACTACAACAACATCCCCATTTTAATAATGGGTGACCTCAACTGCACCCTTTTCCCTTCGGAAAAACAAGGAGGAACTCCTACTAATCCTTCCAAAGCATGGAAGCTTTGGCTGACTTCATCAGGGATAATACCCTTCTTGACATGGATCTTCATGGCTCCTCTTTACTTGGTCAAATCACAAGACTTGGGCAGAAATCACATTCAAAGCAAATTAGATAGAGCTTTGGGATCTCTCGAATGGATCTCTCTCTTTCTTGACTTTTATCTTTGTTCCCCTGCCTAAGGCGGCTTCCGACCATAGCCCTCTCTGCTTAGTGCAATCATAATCGAATATCAAGAATCCCCCTTGAGTTCGAGTGGCCTGGCTTGAGAATAACCATCTAAACCCTCTGGTTAACAAATGGTGGGATTTCAATGTTGAGGGCTCGATATGTTTAAATTTTCCAGCAAACTCAAAGAAATTAAAAATAGCTCAAAATCTGGAAGACCACGATTTTCAGTAGTATCAAGCTCATGCGGAAGGTGAAACAAGATATTGCAGAATATCTACTCAAATGGAAATCGAAGGGAGATTAGACCACCTTCACCAACAAGAAATCTCTCTCCTTAGTGATTATCATAATACTCTTCAAGAGGAGGAGACCTATTGGAGGCAGCGTTCGCGAGCCCTCTAGCTTGAATAGGGAGACCGCAACACCAAATTTTTCCACACCATTGCCTCCAAGCATAAAAGCAAAGACAAGATTTGAGAACTGGTGACAACCTCAGGTACCTTATTAACCTCTGACTCTGATATATCTCATGAGCTTGTCTCCTTCTATTCTAATCTCCTTCAGGTAGATCAACCTCCTACGGAGAAATCAATGTCAGCTATGATTCAACACATTCCCCAACTTGTGTCAGTTGAGATGAATGAGAATCTTACCAAAGCTTTCGCTATGGAAGAAATCCACAAAGCCGTTTTTTCCATGAAAAGAGACAAAGCTCCGGGCTGGATGGCTTCCCCACTACTTTCTTTCAAGTCTTCTGGGAAACAATCAAGCAGGATCTCTTCAAAGTAGTTAACGAATTCCAGAACAGTAACAAGCTTCTTAAAGAATGGAACACCACCTTCTTAGCTCTGGCTCCTAAAGATCAGGGATCAAAGGTTGTCTCCAATTTCAGGTCGATCAGCCTCTACAACACTACGCCTACAAAATCATTACCAAGATGATGGCCTTCAGGATTAAACCCCTTATGAATAGCCTCATATCTCAAAATTAGAATGGCTTTATCAGTGGGCGGCTCATCCAAGGTGGCATTATCACGGTCCATGAATCTATTCACTCGACGTATCTTTCAAAGTCTCTGGAATGATCCTAAAGCTTTATATGCAAAAAGCCTTTGTGAGTCACGGTGGCCTTTCCTAATTAGGATCACGGAAAATATGGTTTTGATAAAAGATGGTGTAGTTGGGTTTACTCTTGTATTGCGACACCTTGGTTCTCCATTCTCGTGAATGGTATTCCTGCTAGCTTCTATAAAAGTAGCAGAGGAATCAGGCAAGGAGACCCCCTGTCCCCCTTCCTCTTCATTCTGATAGTAGACTCCCTCAGCAAAGCGCTTGAGGCGCTAAAAGACATTCAGTCATTTCGGGTCTCAAAATCACCTTTAACTTGCCTTCGGCCACTCATAGCCATTTTGTAGATGACACCTTGCTGTTGAGTGTTGCCTCTGTGATTGAAGCATGAGCGCTCATGGAAATCCTTAACCTGTATCAAGCCGCTTCTCAGCAAACCATTAACTTCAACAAAAGTAGCATCTCATTCATAAACTCTGCTCCCAGGCTTCAAAGGAAAATCGCTGATATCTTTGTTTGCAAAATTGTGGACCTCCTGACCTCATACCTTGGCGTTCCCCTCTTTAAAGGGGGACAAAAAAAAATCTCTGGAATCCTATTATTGAGAGATATTAGCAAAAGTTAGCATCCTGGAATGGGCCCCTGCTCGGTCAGTGCAAATTGCAATTAGTGAAAGCTACTCTCAGAGCCTACCTACCTACTTCATGTCACTTCTCAAATTACCCACTTTCAAAAAGGAGACCGTGGAAAGAATCCAAAAGAACTTCCTTTGGGGAGTAGAAAAAAAAAGAGGATCCATCGGTCTCATGGAATGAAGTTTGTAAACCAACCTTTAGGGGGCCTTGGTCTAAGAAGGATCGCTGATATGAATGTGGCTCTCATTGCAAAATTGGTCGGGAACTAGCTAAAGGGAACTCAAGCGGTCCCAGCTCCTTAGAGCTAAGTACCTTGCTCCCAATGAAAATTTAATCTCCTCAACTCGATAAGAGGTTCGACCATCTGGAATTCAATCATTAGCTCCTCCCCACTATCCGAAGTGGCACCAAATGGAAATTTGGAAATGGGAGGCTTAACGAATTCTAGCATGATCACCTGGATGGGAGAAAAACCATTGAACAACATCTCCTCTTGGGACCCTATTAAAATAATTCTCATCCATAGACTTGGTAGGATGGTCTCTGCTCTTGGGTGAGGTGAACACTATACCTACATGGACTATCCCGGAGTGGACGGGAATTAGGGAACATTAGAGGTAGCTTTTGTGTAAGCTTAGGAAGGAACTCTCTTGATATATATCCCCTTTTCTCGGCTGAGGATAAGCTTATTTGGCCACTCTCTTTTCGGGTTTCTTTTGGTCAAAGTGGCTTACCTCTCCATGTCTCGGACTAGCTCGGCCGTCCCCTCATGGTTTCGGCCGAAGGCTACTATCCCCAAAATAAGTTTCTTCTCCCGGCTCTCTTTAAAGAATGCCTTCCTCTCCGGAGAAAATCTGAAAAGAAGAGGTTTCTCTCTTCCCACCCGATGTGTCCTCTGTGAAAAGGAAACGAAATCTTCTTCCCATATTTTGATCCACTGTCCCTTCTCACAAGCTATCTGGCAATGGTTGTTATCTAGGATGGAGGTCTATTGGATCTTTCCAAAGTCCATTCAGGATGTCCTCATTCAGTGGTGCTCCCCCTTCTCCCATCCAGCCTTGGCTTTGGCTTGGAAGCTCCTCCTTCCGCATGGCATTTGGGGAATCTGGAAGGAAAGGAACAGAAGAATTTTTAAGAATCAAAGTCTTGAATCTAATCTTTTGGCTAGCCAGATCACTATTTCTTTTCAGGATAATTTCAACTCTCACTACTGGATAAAATATCAGCAAAAGATTCAAATTTGTAACTCTCAGTAGTGGCAGTTGTTACTGGTTAATCTCCCTACCAAGAAAGCCTCTTCTACGAATCATGATGATGTTCGATGGCTCCCCCCCTCCTAGCTGGAGAAAACTTAACACTGATGGGGCATCGAAAGGCAACCCTGGCAAATCGGGTGGTGGAGCCATCCTTCGTAACTCCTCCGGCTCTATCCTTGCTGCCTCGGCCCACAATCTTAATGTCGGTACAAATCATCGGGCAGAGGCCATGGCCATCCTCAAAGGCCTTGAGATGGCTCTCAAACTTGGCAGTGAGCCTATCCAAGTGGAAAGTGACTCCCTCAATATGATCAAGCTCCTTCAGTCGGCGGACTCAGGTTAATGGTCGATCCAGAATATTGTTGCGGATATTCACATTTTGCAAAGGGGATTCCAACAAATTTAGTTTCAACATATTCTTCGGGAGGGAAACAAAGCGGTGGACCACTCGGCTAACATCGGGGTCCTTCTCAAAAATACTCAAAATTGGCATGATAACTTCCTGGTTGACCTCCTCTAAATTACTCAAAATGATCTCGCCTCCTAATGTCAACGGGTTTGTGGGAAAAGCTGACTTAGGTGTTAGCAACATCTCTTTGGACCTCAATTATGGCGGCAGTAATAACTCCTCATTTCATATGAAAAGACCCTTGACACACAAGCTTTTAAAGGGTGAGATGCGTCATGATTCCACTGATTCTCGCATGCTTGGTGCGATGCATCCCAATAAAATCCCAGTGCACGAGTGGAAGAGCAATTATGTTGATGAGATTGTTGTGTGTAGAGGGCTATTTAAGTCCTTCTTACGTCCCCTCCTTCTCACGCAGTCCACTCGCAATCAAATGGGTGGTCAATTGGGCGTATTGAACCCGCCTCATGTAGCTCGATCAGGGAAGACGAAGAAGTGTGGAATATCCTCATGGACAATGGGATTTCCACCTTCCTCGAAAGAATGGCTGGACATTCTACCCTAGTTTCATATGCAGTGATGGTGACCTCGGAAAGGGGAGAGTGTAGATTGGTAACACGGTTTTCCACATTTCAACGAACGCCATTGCCGCTGCAACTGGTCTTCCGGCCGCTGGTGACATCTACTCCAAACGCTCACTGCAGGAGAGGTCCAAGATTTCACTGCCCCTGGGGAAAGACTGGTGAAGAATCTCTCTGGTTACACATGAGAGTCACTCCCTCCCCCATGGGACCGTATCGCGGAAGTCATAATGAGGTATTTCATGATTGACGGTAGATACCGTCTGATCTTCGGGCCCCATCTGTTCATTCTCTCTCACTTGCGTTGGGGCAAGAAAATAAACTTGGCCACTTTCCTCTATCAGTCTCTGGAACATTTTGTGCATTTGGCGCATGATGGGGATGGGGCCATTCTGCATCAAGGTTTGTTGTCAGATCTCGGTATTTTCTTTTGAAGGCCCCCATACCGAGCTTGTCCGCTTTCCCCTAGGTCGGGCGCGCCGCCGCTCTCCCTCACCTTCCCCCGCCCCTCTCCTATCTCTCTCTGTTCGTCCAGCCCACCGCCATCGCCTTCACATTTCTTCGACTCTAATTCGATGTTGCCATCCTCGGCTCCTCTCATGATGCTACCACCCCTTCGCTCCCCTATTCCCCCATCCTCACATCCAATCCCGCCTTCTCTTGGAGGACACTACCACCAAAGTGCCCTCTCTGGTCTCTAGCCCCAATGTTTCCCATGCTGAGGACATTCTGGGCCTTGTCGGCTTTTACCATGACTCCCGATTCATGCGAGATGGAAACAACGCACCCTTTGTTGACACTACCATCCATAATGTTGGGGATGATTTGGATTCAGCTAACAGTTCTCCTCGGACTAACTCTCCACTTTCGCCTCCAAACTAGGATTTGAACCCTGCTTGAGCCTGTGGTTGCTGACTCTGTGAGGGATGAGCGCAGAGTGGAATTGGTTTCATCTATCCTGAGCAAGCTGCAGAGAGCCTTCACCACTCTAAAGGCATGGGAGGACTTCACGGATATCACCAGGAAAGCCATTGCCACGGACTGTGCAGAGCTCATTACTCTGGCTGAAAAACTTGCTGATGATTCTGGTTGTCCTAGTGCAAAAAATGTTGTAACTGAGCTTAAAAAGCTCATATAATGTTCTCTTTGTAATTATCTTTTTGTTGTCATTTCCGCTCCCTTTTTTGGAATCTCCTTAGGGTATCTTCTCTTTATGATATTAAATGCTATATCTAGCCTAATGGGATTTTTTGTACAAGGTTGGGGGACCTTCTAAAACCCTCCCTTTACCCTTAATTCCAAAAAAATAATAAGTAAAAAGTCCAAAATCCCGCAAAGAAGAGAAGTTGCTTTACTTTTACAAGTAATAAGTAATGGGGTCAAAATCCCGCAAAGAAGAGAAGTTGTTTTACTTTTACAAGTAATAAGTAATTGGAGGTCAAAATCCCGTAAAGAAGAGAAATTTCTTTACTTTTACAAGCAATAAGTAATGGGGGGTTGAATTCACGCAAAGAAGAAAACTTTGACAACTTATTTTGGCCATAATATTTGCTCTAGTGCTCCATTTTTCGAAATGTTGGACTTTTCGGAAATCTCTCAACGTTCTCTACATAATGGAATCATGAAAATCAATTTTTGGTTAGAGTAAGTGGGAGAAAAATTGAAAAAACATATCTAGCACATTAATGACAAGTAATAAGTAATGGGGGTCAAAATCCTGCAAAGAAGAGAAATTGTTTTACTTTTACAAGTAATAAGTAATGGGGGTCGAATTCACACAAAGAAGGGAATTTTGACAAATTATTTTGGTCATAACTTTTACTTTGGTGCTCCGTTTTTCAAGATCTTAAACTTTTCGGAAAGTTCTCAACATCCTCTACGCAATGGAATCATAAAAATCAGTTTTTGGTTGGAGTAAGTGGGAGAAAATGAAAATACATCTCCAACACATTAATGAGAAGTAATAAGTAATGGGGGTCAAAATCCCACAATACAAAGGAAATTTCAACAACTCATTACTTCATTGAAGTAATAAGTAAATCAATTGCTAAATCCCACAATATAAAGGAAATTTTAACAACTCATTACTTTATTGAAGTAATAAAAAGCGATTGCTAAATCCCGTAATACAAAGGAAATTTCAACAACTCATTACTTCATTGAAGCAATAAGTAAATTTTTGCTAATACCCTAAATACAAAGGAAAAAAAGAATGGGGGTCAAAAACATAATTGGCCATAACTTTTGACCAGATACTTCATTTTTTAGATCTTGGAATTTTTGGAAATCTATCAACCTCCTCTACATCATGGAATCTAAAATATCATATTTTGATGGGGATGAAAGGGAGAAAATGGTAAAAACACTACCGGCATAAAATGAACAATTCCAAATAGCAAGTGCTTCGAATTTAATGTAGTATGGGTAGATTTTTCTTCGGAAAAAGAGAAAAGCAAGAATGAAGTTATTCAACTCAGATCTTTTCTTCTTCTTCTTCTTCTTATTATTATTCTTATTTTCTGATGATGCAATAAAATAATCAAGCTTAATTGTAAAACTTAAGTAATCTAGTTAAAATCCATTACTTCAAGTTGTTTGAAAAATTCAATTACTTTATGGTAGTGGCGGAGTAGTTATTCTTGTTTTAAATGATAGAACATTCTAATTTCATGTGTGTCAAGCAAAGAGATATTCAAGGAGACAAATTCTCAACTACCAAAGATTTGTAGCTAGAATGTGTAGAAGGAACAATTAATTTCTCATATTTGTGTCTTTTTCTAGATGTTATAAATAGAGAGAGGCCTACGGGCCAATGGATGGAAATTTTTAAGCAATTAATTATTGTAATTTTATGCATGAATTTAAATATCTCAAACTTTGTGTTGAGACTCTTGAATGTTCTTTGTATAACTTGGCTAGAATTGAATAAGAAGAAGACAAATTTCTAGAGAACTTTGTGTCTAAGAAGTTTCGTTGTGTATTATGTGAGGATTTTTATGGTAAACTTTGTGTTACTTAAAATATGATCGAATTAATTTCTTTTTCATTTTCTTAATTGTGACATTTTTAAAGTATTTATTTATTTTGTACAACTGTAATAAGCTTTGTGATCTACTTATTGTGAAGTGCATCCTCTCTTTTTCTTACCGTTGTTATACATCCTCTTCTTTTCCACACAACTTTCTCAAACATAGTTGCTTACTTGTTGCAGAATTGCCAAGCTATGGTTCATGAGCTTTGTAATTAAAATAATACCCCTGGAAAATAATTAGAATAAATAAATACCTTGTATGGGAGCTTAATCGTTGTTGGTTGTGGAGCCTAATATCGACGAGGGTTGCAAGGGGGGCTTCGCCCCCATGCATGAGTCTTTATATGTATTTATGCATTGTGAATTCTGGATCATTTCTTATTAGGTCACAGATCTAACGGGTGGTTTTCTATGTTTCCCCAAAATGATAAAAACCCTAATATCTTTAAAGGGTCGTTATGTATGAGGCTCATTATATTAGTGGTGGTACTGTGAGAGAGAGTTTTTCTGGACTGAATAAAAGAATTGACTGTTTCTGGTGGACTTAGCCCATTTTGGGTGAACCACATTATATTTGTGTCTCTGTTTTATTGCATTCTTTTCTGTTTTATGTTTTTGCATTATTCATTGCATGCTTGTTTATCTCGTATAACCTGGTATACTCCTAAAAATCATTAAATGAAGGGGATTTATCAAGGGAATGAAGGCATGTCAAAATTCCTTTCCATTCCTTCTTTGTTGGAAGCATAGCCATTGAGGGCGAGGGTGAATCAATGTCTCTATAAATTTTACTTCAATTATGTTAACTTGAAAGAATCATCAAAGTAACCATTCACCATTCATTAACCAATGTGAGTTTATTAAGTGTGAAACAACCATCCAAAAGAGCATGAATCAAGAGAGAGAACACATGAACATAGTATGTATTTGGGAAGCACTCAAATGTAAGAAAACTCACCGAACTTTTCTTAAATATGAAATTTTTAAAAATTTAGTGAAGCACCAACTCCACAAAGAGCACCAACCCTTAATTTATCTAGTTCCAACTAGACTTTAGCAAGAACCAACTTACAAGAATGCTACAACCCAATGATTTAGTGAAGCACCAACTCCACAAGGATAACAAATTGCTAAAGTTTTAGTAATCACCAACTTGCAAGGAAGACCAAGCACCAACTTAGCCACCTAAGGATGTTCTCCACCTTCTTCTTATTGTTATCTCAACAAATGATGGACTTCTTTGCTCTTATTCTCTCTTTTGATCTTCTTTTTCTTTGTCTACTCTCAATCTTTGAAATATCAGTCACCTCTACATGCTCTCATCCTTCTAACACACAATATAGTCCTCAAACATTCATACACTTGCTCAGTTGATCTAGGAGACACACCAAATTGTTTATTTTGATTTCTCACTCATCATCTTCCTTCACCTTGACTTACACTTACAAAAATTGACCTTAATCACCTATAATATGTTCTTCATTATTTCATTTCACTCTGTATATGGTCTATAATACCTTAGTATATATTCTTGTATGTAGCCTTTAGCTCATTATATCTCCATATCCTTCTCTATCTCTAATAAGCCTAATTAGCCTTGCTTATCTACATGTCACAAGCCCAAATACTACTTAGGTTGGCCATGGTAGATGGTAAAAACTATAAAAGCATGAATCAAACATGAAAATTTTCCAACAAAGACTTTATCTGGTGTGCTATAGCTTAATTTGGGTCATACTTCTTCATTTGGACTCAAGAATGCCTAATTCAACTAGGTATATCCACACAATGATGCAACTTGACATGTTTGAGAAACTATGACCATATTCAAAGTTCAAAACCTTCCAAATGCTTTGTCAAGAACTTCTTTAGATTACCAAAATGCATGTTAAGTTCTACAATATCCATATATGCCATGAAAACACCTTGAGACCGAAAATGTCCTAGTAGGTCTATATACCAAAAATTTGTCTCCCAAGAATGAGACTTCTAAGTAGCCTAAAACATTTAACCATGTCAAAGAAACACATGAATATATACACAATGACCTCATCATCCTTGCCATATGCATGAAACACTTCAACTCAGGGTAAAAGAGTTCAAAGAAGACCTTGCAACATGAGCACCAAAATCACAAATTGTCCTAAAAGACCGGTCTTGAGAAATAGATTTGGTATGACCACTTTTTTATCAAGGATAAATATTTTTGAAGGGACTATACCCTGGATATAAAAAAGGATCAAAAGCCAGATATAATAGTCAAATTAGTACAAAGAAAGAAGGGACTAACACCCTATATAAGGAGGCTCAACAACCAGATATAACAGTGAAAATAGCAAAAAGGGGATCAACACCCGTGAAGATTAAGAGAACCAAATATAGTTCAACCGAGATCTAAAAGTGGGACCAAAAAAGAACATAGTAGCATCAAAGCAGCTTGAAAACTTCAACTTGACAAAGAAAAAAAAACAAACCGGGAGAAGATCTATTTTGACCCTTCATCAATCTTTATCTTGATTTTCTGCAACGAACTAAAAAGTGAAAGTGTCGTGACGTGAGAGGGATCATTCTTATCAATTTGTGAAAAGACCAGGTCCTTGCGGTGCCATGATGAGGCCAGAATGTGTTCATTAAATGTACAATAAATGATCTCATCTTACTCTCCTTTTTATTAAGTTTGACTACATTTTGTGACTTTTGTTTGATCTGATATAAGTTAGGATGTAATTGTCCATCTTTTGTTGATTATGATTCTAACATTTAAAAGCTCTGTAATTCCTAAAAAGTGTTTTGGAAACTCATTTTTGTAATAAAACAAGTCACAATCAGGTAGAAGAACAAATATGAAGTGGATTGCATGTTTTTGGAAGCATTGGAATCAATACGGTTTAGTTCCTAGGAACTACTAGACTTAGTTCCGGAACTCCTCCACATAGTTATGAGTTCTGTCACTTAGTTCCATAACTTTCGGAATTAGTTCCAAACTCTAGTACTTAGTTCTAGAATTATCAGAATTAGTTCGGAACTCCTGCAGATAGCTCGAAACTCTCTCGGTTAGACCTGGAATGATTTCCTTTAGTTTTGAACTCTTCTAAAGTTCCAGAACCGATAAGAATCTATTCCAAACGACCGGTGATTTATCAAATCAATGATCTTATCAATCAGGAGCAGATCATAAGACTTCCAACTCTCCATACTTGTAGATCCATGATAATTATCACACAACTATATGTCCAGCCATGTTCCAATTCAACATCTATTCTGGGCACGATTCAGTTCCATTGTATAAGTGGATTAGTTACAACCATAAATGCGCCCTAAAAGAGAGATAGAGAGAGTGTGTGTGTGTGTGCGTGTATATATATATATATATATATATACGAGACTTGTTGATATAAAAATATGAAAAAATATAGATATAGAAAAGGAGATAGATATAGATTGATATACACAGATCCAACACATTTTTGTAATGCAGAACATTTTATCAATAAAATAGCCATTTCTATTTTGAGAGAAAATTAAGTTGTCCAATCTTATTGCAAGGCGGAGCAAGGGCCCACTCCTCCAAGAACCAGGATCCTCGTTTTTGTTGGTATTTATATTTTTAGAGCAAATAGTTTAGATCTGTTAATTCTATATCACTTTCAATTCCTTAAGTTGAAATCTTTTGTAGATTTGTCCCTGTGCAAGTGTTCTAGATTAAGTTCTTATTTCTTTGCAATCATTTTCCAAGCATTCTCAATTGTGTGTTTATTTCTGTAATGTTTGTTTATTTCCAGCAATTCATTTATGCAAAGTGTGTTTACTTCCAAGGCAAAGTGTGTTTATTTCCAGCAATTCATTTCGCAATGTGTGTTTACTTCAAGGTAAGTGTGTTTATTTCAACAAACAAACTCCCAAATGGTAGCAGGAATGTCACTTAGGATACAAACACTCTTCACATGTTGTTCCATGAAATTGTATACCACTTTTAGCACAAAGATGGTACAATCATGTCATCCTTTAGTATTACCCAATCTATTATCCAGAGAATTAAGTTTCTTGAAGATTTATGTATTTTTCTCATCATCCCCAAAAGTCTCAACCTACATCTTCCTTTTACCTATATTTTTATCATTCCTCTTGATTTCTTCCTTGAGGTTCATGACCTCACTCTCTAACTTCTCAATCCTACTAAGAAGCCCTTCATCTTTGAAGTCCTTCACGAGATCGCTAATATGAAGCAGGTTTTTAGCCGACTCTATCTCCTTATTACTGCGAAGAACCCTATGAGAAGGAAGTAGGGGATAATGGGTATTCTTAAACCTTGTTTTGTGGCTAGTGGAAGCAAGAACATGGTCTTTGACGACTGGAAGAGGAGGGTCAGCAGGGGCCACAAGCATGGAGTGAGAAAGGGATAGACAGTGATGGTGAATCAGTAGAATAAGGCCTTGATGAAGGGGTACAACACAAGTATGGTTTTGGACCTCAAGAACAGAACATTCCAGAGAGTTCAACAGGTAGTGTGGGAAATTCATAGTTAAGTTCCTTCTAAAATGATTAAGAAAGACCAAATGCTTTAAAGGGATAGTTACATATCTACCCTCAAGAGTAACATACCTGACCATCATGCACGAGATTTTAGCAAAAGGCTCTGGGATAGAAGACACTTTGATGCCAGCCATGAAAAATTCAAGGTTTTCACCTTCTTCAAGAAATTTCTTTGCTTCAACATTCATGTCTACCCGCTTGTTAAAGAATTTCACCCCCTCCAAACTCAAACCCGTGACTTGAGCAATGAGCTCTTCAGTAATTTTAACACTGATATCTCCATACTCAACTATTCATTTCTTCCATCCATTCGCAAATTGCACCGAGATATCTTGATCATGGCCCTGCATTCTTTCTATGAGGTTTGAAATTCCCCCCATTTGTAAATACTTCCATAATATTTCATCATTCTTCTAGGCTGGGTTGTGTATGGGCTCTATTTTGCAAGGAGGCCCCCATTCTATCTGCTTTTTCCCCTTTGCAACAAGTAAAGTTTTGATTCCAATACCGCCTTTCACTACCACCTCTATTTTTGGAAACCCATAAGGCATGCGAAATTTTAATAGCATCATTAAACCTACATGCGGAGTTAATAATCACATCCTCAATGGCGGAGGGATATCTTTTAATGATTGTTTTGAATATCATGCTTATCTTTTATGATGTCATCAAGTACCTTAGTTGTAATGAAATTACTTGTATAATTCAAATTATGAGCAACAATAGAACACCAAATAACACAATATTTCATAATAATGATCTCAATATGCAATTAGAATAGCTTTGCACTTCGAGGGGGCAACCTCCAAACCATATAATGAGACTCAAATGCTCAAATGATAATGAGATACTACCCACAATCCCCTATATATATTATTCATATGTTATGGCCATCACCAAGGCTGACCTATTAAGCATGAGAAAGTATAAATGATATAATAAAATTATATGGTAAGCCACAAGTCGGCTACTCATATCCTAATACAAACAATAGGTTAAGGGCGTAGCATGCCCTTCCCCTTCAAACCAACATTTCCCTCAACATTGAATAATCCTGGATGTTGCTGCAGAAAACCTTCATCCTCCCAAGTTGTGTCTTCTATGCTTAGATTCTTCCACTTGATCAGATATTCCTTAATGTCTCTGGTTCTCAGCCTCTTAGTACGTGTTTGTAGAATCTTCTCTGGCTCCAAAATGATTCTTCCTTCCTCGTCAAGTTTTAGTAACTCTGTATGGGCTTCAAATTTATGTCCAATAACCTTCTTCAGGCATGAAACATGGAATACTGGGTGTATGTGTGAAGATGGAGGCAACTCTAGTTTATAAGCAACACTGCCAATTTTCTGTAGAACCTAATAAGGGCCATAATATTTAGGAGCAAGTTTTTTGTCCTTTTTTTGTTGCTTTAGGGACATCTGTTTGTAAGGCTAGAGACGTACAAAAACCTAGTCACCAATTTCAAAATGTCTTTCACTACGGTGTTGATCTGCTTGTTGTTTCATCCTGTTTTGTGCTAATGCTAAATTCTCCTTCAAACTAGCCAAAACTGTTGTTGATGTTGAATGTGTTCCTCAACATCTCTAACCTTAGTTTACACCCTCAAGGAGGAAGTGATAGAAGGTGGATGGTAACCATATAATACTAAAAATGGGGTCATTTGAGAAGAGGTATGAAAAGATGTGTTATACCACCATTATGCCAGTGGTAGCCATTTAATCCACCTTTCCCGCTTATATCGATACAAAACAACGTAGATACCCCTCTAAGCATTTGTTGACCATACTGTTTTCCCATCGGTTTGAGGATGATAAGATGAACCGTGAGCTAGCTGAGTACCCAAACATGAAAATAATTTCATCAAAAATTACTTGTGAAAATAGGATCACGATCACTTATAATTATCTCTGGGGTTCCATGTAGCCTTTGAACTATCTCCAAAAAAATAGTTGTGATTGTATTGGCTGCAAATGGATGTGATAGGGCACAAAAATGGGCATATTTTGTGAGCCTATCCACAATCACGAAAATAACATTCTTACCCTCTGAACAAGGCAATCCGGTGATGAAATCCATGGAGACCTCCTCCCATCTCTGGCTAGGATTTGGTAAGTGTTGCAATAGACCTGGTGTCTTAATTGTTTCCCCTTTGTTTGTTGGCACACAAAACACTCTAATACAAACTTTTATACATCCCCCTTGAGTCCTTCCCAAAATAATTCTCTTTTTATTCTATGATATGTCTTCAAAAACCCAAAGTGTCCTCCAACAGGTGAGGCATGTAGCTCTGCAAGAATCTTATGCTTCAACTCAAAATATTTACTCAAGTATAACCTATCCCTGTACCATAGGGCATTACCTTTCCACTCAAATTCGTTAGATGTCATATATCCTTGCTTGATATTCTATATTAGAGATTGTGTATCCTTGTCTTGATTCCATTCCAATCTTGCTTCATCCACCCAATCGAACGTCAACATGGACATTCCACATAGTAAGGAATCTACGGATGTATCCCTTCTGGACAATGCATCAACTACTACATTTTCTTTACCCTTTTTGTATATGATTTCAAAATCATAACCCAACATTTTTGTTACCCACTTTTGTTGTTCCTCAGATGATAACCTTTGCTCCAAAAAGTATTTGAGACTATCATGATCAGTTTTTACCTTGAAGTGTCTACCCATGAGATAGGGCCTCCATTGTTTGACCGCATGAAGAATAGTCATCATTTCTTTCTCATAGATAGGTTTGAGAAGATCTTTTCCTTTGAATTGGTGACTCTCAAATGCAATTGGTCTTCCTTCTTGCATTATAACTACTCCCAATCCTGATCCTGAAGCGTCACATTCAACAATGAAGGTTTTTGAGAAGTTGGGAGTAGCCAAAACTGGGGTGCTGCACATGGCTTCCTTTAGCTACTCAAAGGATTTAGTGGCTACGTCTGTCCAATGGAAGGCATCCTTCTTTAGCAATGCAGTGAGTGGGGTTGTTATTCTACCATATCCCCGCACAAATATTCTGTAGTACCTTGTTAGTCCTAGGAACCCATGAAGATTTTTGAGAGTTTTGGGCCTTGGCCATTCCACCATAGCTTTGATCTTCTGAGGATCAACTTTGACACCTTCATGGGATACAATATGACCGAAGTACTCTACCGCTTGTACACCAAAAGAACATTTGGATGGCTTTGAATAGAGAGTATGATTCTCCAAAACTTCCAACACTTTATTTACATGTTGTAAGTATTCTTCCCATGACTTACTATAAATCAATATGTCATCAAAGAAAACTAATACACATTTCCTTAAAAATGGCCTAAAAGCAATGTTCGTCAAAATTTGAAAGGTTGAAGGCGCATTCATAAGACTAAAAGGAATTACCAAAAACTCATAATGACCCTCATGAATCCTGAAAGCCATTTTATGAACATCTTCCTCTTTTATTCAAATTTGATGGTACCCCGAACGAAGATCTAATTTTTGTGAAATAAACAACACCATGCAATTCATCAAGTAAATCATCAATTACTAGAATAGTAAACTTATCTTTGATGGTGTACTTGTTGAGTTGTCGATAATCTGGACACATCCTCCATGTTTCATCCTTCTTATGTACCATGACCACTGGTGAAGAATATGCACTTTGGCTATATCCGATGATACTTGCCTTTAACATTTCCTCAACCATTTTCTCAATCTCACTTTTTGGGAATATGGGTATCTCGTATGGTCGATGTTAGGTGTTTGGCTCCTGGAATCAACTTAATGACATGACCATGATCCGTAACTTGTGGTAGTCCCTTTGGAATTGCATAAAAAAGCGGATGAGTGAGCATCAATAATCTTGAAGATTGGGTGGCATTGAAGACTCGTATTTTGTACTTCTATGAAAAATAAATTTGCTATAAATCCATCTAATCCTTTTCGAGAACCTTTTACATCGATGAGAGCTAATAAAATGTGGAGACTTAGCTACCATCCCATTCAATTGTATTGTCTTTCCATCCGAATGAAATCGCATGAACAATTCTTGGAAATTCATCTCTATAGTACCTAAGGTTGTGAGCCATTAGACACCTAAAACAATATATGCCCCTCTCATATAAATAGCAAACATAGGTTAGTCTAACATGTAGTCTCCCATGGAAAGCTTGATATTATGACACTTTCCTATGCACTTGATTGTCCCACCATCCACAATCTTAACTTACATTTATGGAGTTGGGTAAATAAAACAATTGAGGTGGGTAGCTAACTTACTATTTATGAAGTTATGAGTACTCCCGAGTCAATCAACACTATCACCTTCTGTTTTTTGAGATAGCCAATAACCTTGAGTGTTTGAGGAGTACTAATACCTGACAATGCATGGCAAGAAATTATAGGTTGGTGATCCTCTACTTCCTCTTCTACTGGTTCCTCATCCTCTCTTATAATTTCAGCATCCTCATCATCCTCATTACCTCCGTCATTATAGAACAAAATCTTCTCAGCGCATTTGTGTCCTGGTCCATATTTTCTATCATAGTTAAAACATAATCCTTTTGCTCTCTTTTCTTCCATTTGTTGAGGAGTCAGTCTAATTGGCCTAGAAAATGAAGGAGAAGAGATACTACGGTCTTTGGTGTTAACGAAAGGTGGCCTCCTACTACAAAGAAATTTTTCCTCTACACGACGTGCCATGATAATAAAATCATAAAGCTTGAGTGGATTAAACATACATACCTCATTCTCGATGTGGTTTTAAGACCCCCAAGAAACGAGTCATTGATTCTCTTCTAGAATATTCTTCACCCTTAAGGATAGGTTCATGAATTGATGCACATAATCTTTGATTGATCTTGTTTACCGTAACTTTGCTACTTGACTAAATTAGTTCTCTAAAACACTAGAACTATAGTGCAATTGCAACTCCTCGGTAAAAGCGTCAAGTGACATCGAGACCATTTTTCGCCTCTCGAGCACATAACCATCAATACTAAATGAATTGGTCGGAGTTCAAGATACAGGGATGTCAATGTCACCTTTTGTCCTGATGGTGTTTGATGTAACTCAAAGAAGTTCTCCATTTGATTTATCCAATTCAGGGGATCCTTACCATCAAATTTGCGCATATCCACTTTCGGCATCATGTTCCGTGGTTGCGAATAAGTTGGATTCTGATTGGGCTAGAAAAGTGATCCAACATGGTTATTTTGTCCATGATTTTGAACTGAAGATCCTCCTTGGTTGATATGGGCCGGATTTGGGCCATATTGTTTACCCTTTACATGTTGCATGATATCATCCAACTAATGATTGATTTGGTCTATGTCTCCTTTAGAGGCCATCTTAGATTGTACATTTCGTAGCTCATACTCAAGTTGGCTCACCTTATGATCAATTGAGGTAAACCCTAGTGTTGAGGAATCTGTATTTACCCCTTCTGACTCCATCTCTTTAATCACTACCCCATCTTTATCTGGGGTTTTACTCTGAGTAACAGATTCTTTTTGCTCTTGTGGAAGGCCTAGTCGTGATGTTCGAACCTTAGGGTTTAGGTTTCGATACAAATTGGGCCGAACAAGAAAAAACACATAAAATATACTAATACTAATTTTTTGAGATATTTCTGAAAATGTAAAGAACTTGAAAATATTCCATAATTTGCACCCTAGGGAGTGATTTTATGAAAAACTCTAAATTTGTAATAAATTTTACAAAATAAATAAAAAGTCTAAAATTTTCAGGGAACCTTAGTTTAAATGTTTCAAAAATTAGGTAAAAATATCTCCCACCAATTCTCTCTAGTTCGCAATATATATGGCGGAAACAAAAATTAGTTTTGCCCTAATTTTGGCCTGAGATCATAGCTACGATACCACTTGTAATGAAATTACTTGTATAATTTTGATTATGACCAATAATAGAACACCAAATAACACAATATTTTCGAATAATTATCTCAATATGTAATTAGAATAGCTTCACCACTTTGAGGGGGCAAGCTCCAAACCATATAATAAGACTCAAATGCTCAAATGATAATGAAATACTACCTACAATCCCCTATATATACTATTCATATGCTATGGCCATCACCAAGGCCGACCTATTAAGCATGAGAAAGTATAAATGATATAATAAAATGATATGGTAAGCCACAATTCAACTACTCATATCCTAATACAACCAATAGGTTAAGAGCGTAGCATTAGCCGAGAGAAGATCACCGCTAAACTAGTTTTGCATTTTGTTTCTAACTCCAAAATTGGCCAAACTATCTACCACTTTATTACCTTCACGGTAGGTATGTATGATCTTGTAATTATCAAAAAGTTTACAAGTCTCAATAGCTTCACAAATAAAATCTCTAATAGTCCAGCTTGGGGGTTGATTTTTGTTTAATAGATTTATGATGTTTAAAGAATCCCCTTCAATTATAATATTTGAAATATTACAATCTCTCGCAAGCCTTATACCCCATAATGCTGCCAAATCTTTAGAATAATGGTTTTTCTATTGACCCATATTTCTAGCAAAAGCAATAACAAAGCAGCCTCTGTGATCTCTGATCACCCCACCTCCTCTTGAAGCTCCAGGGATTACCTTTTAAAGCTCCATCAAAATTCAATTTATACCATGAAGTGGGTGGCTGAATCCAATGCACTGAAGATCTGTCAATGTTGTTATTACCTTTATTCTAAATGTTGTAAGTGTTAATGCTCCAGGCTACAAAATTTCAAGAAAACATCATGAACTTGTAGTATAGGTCCCAAAATTCATCCACCATGATTTTAGATGCTCTGTTTTATGTGACATTTGAGAGATACATCAATTTATTTAGAAAATAGTTATGTATCTGCACTTTTTCATACTCTTTTGACAAACTAATGCCACCTAGAGAAAACTAGGAGAGTCCTCTTCATGATCCAATCATTAAATTTGATCAACAAATCCATTCCAAGCCATTTTGAGCTAAATCTTTCCTATCAACTTCATGCTAGGGTTTTAGAAGGATTTATGAGCGGTTTTGGTGTTAATGGTTATTCATAAATTTCTAGGCCTTAAACCCCTAACAAATGCTAGGAAAATTAAGCTAGAACCATTCCCAACATGTCTTGAAGATCTTTGACTCCCATACAATGTTTACATGTGTCAACTAGCATCAAATAGTTCATCTCGAGCTGGGATTCTCAATTCCAATAACTTGGCAAGACAAAAAATGTTGTCTTGCAAAATCCTTCAAGTTTTGATTTGAAAATTTTCCAAAACACATGTATAAACATGTAGCATTAATATCCATGCTCACATTTTCATAAATATATGTAAAAATGATCATTCTCCTTCATCGGGACAACTTTCTTAAGGACTAGGTCTAGGAGGAGACCTCAAACCCACTTTGCATGCAATATCCTCAAACTCTTGACCTCAATACTTCATGCTCATGCCTAAAAAAACTTGTAAGATGTATAACAAAGTTCATATGTGCATATATGCCTAGAAAAATGAACCTCATACTTGTTTTCTTTATTTTCCCCTTCAAACTTAGGTCTTCTTTCTTCACTAGATTTTAAAACAAACCTATACACCTTTGCTCATACATTCTAAGCCATGTTTTCTTACTCACACAATGTCAAACCACTTTCTACATACCTATGACAACTCACTCTCCAAGCAACCATGCTTGACTCTTCTCACAAGAACTTTTCATGCTATATCATAGGACTATGACTCTGCTTCTCAAGTTACAAACTTTCTTAAACAAGGCATCATTTGAAATCATTGCAACAATCTCATATCTTTAAGACATTAATTACATCATCAAAAACTCCTAATGACTTATGACATCAACATCATCCACTTAACATCATTGAAAATTCTTCAATAATCTCCCCTTTGTCATTGATGGAAACCATGATATTCTCTCATATCCGAATATTAGGTATTATTCTCCCCCTTTTTAGTCATTCTCCCCATTTGACATTAATGAAAAAGGATAGAATCTATCTCTTCCTTCTCCCCTTTTGGTATCATATAAAGAACTTTCCATTCTTGGAAGCATCAACATGTCTCAAATAGGACAAGCTCCCCTTATCTTCATGCATACCATCTCACTTGTGTTTTTCTTGATCTTGGAGATAAAGGATCATCTTATTATCTCCCCTAAGTTCATGTCCTCTTAATGGCATATAGGAATAGGAATTACACCTAATTTTTTTCTTTAATTCTCAAAATTTGTTTTTAGAAGTGGCTTGGTTAGGATATCTACAATCTAATCCTTAGTTGACACATATTAAAGCTTGACACTTTGTTCACTCACCTACTCTATTAGAAAATGATACTTGACAGAATACGCTTGGTCTTTGAATGCATGCCAAGGCTATTTTAAACACTTATGAAAATTGTGTTCTCACAAAGAATGGTAATAAGATTATCAAACTCTACCTTGTAGTCCTTCAAGTTCTGTTTCATCCAAAGTACTTGAGTAAAACATCAAGCGATTCTAATATACTCGACCTCACATGTAGATAAAGTTATTAATCCTTACTTCCTGCTAGTCCATGGAACTAGGAAATCTCCTGGGAAGAAATCCCCACCACTAATACTTTTCCAATCACCTTGACTTCCTGCCTAATCAACATCAGTATAGGTTTTCATGTCAAATTCCTTGTTTCTTGGGTACCACAATCCATATTCACAGTTCCTTTAAGATATTTGAATATACTTTTGGCTGCTAACAAATGATTCTTTTTGGATCTACTTGATATCTACCCACAATTCCTACTACTTACATAATATCAGGTCTAAAAATAGTGGTTTACAACAAGCTCCCAATCATTGACAATTACACAGTGTGATCCACTTTTGGATATTCATCTTCTTTTCTCATCTTACACCCTATAATCATAGGTGTATTAACAAAATTTCTATCCTCCATTCCAAACTTTTTCAACATTTCTCTTATATACTTTGATTGTGAAATGAAAATACCTTTTTTTGATTGAATGATTTGCAAACCAAGAAAAAATGACAACTCTCCTAGCATAGACATCTCAAACTCCTTCATTACATCAACAAAATCCTTGGTCATGCTTTCATTGTCTCCTCTAAAGATGATGTCATCTACATAAACCACTACTATCAACTAATGGTATCCTTCTATCTTTATGTATAGATTGATATCTACTACTTCTCTTCTAAAACCTTGGTCTAATATATATCTATCCAATTTAACATACCAAGCCCTATGGGCCTGTTTTAGACCATAAAGATCCTTTTCAATTTTCAAACATAATATTAATCATATATCGGTAAAAAACCTTTAGGTTGCTCTATATATATTGCCTCTTCCATATTACCACTTGAGAAAGTTAACTTTACATCCATTTGGTATACCTTGAATCCCTTGAAACATGCATATGCGAATCAATCTTTTAATTATAGCTTTTTAATTTTTTCAGGATTTTTCCAATATAACATAATTGGACAAAAATTATTCCAAAACTAGTGTTACTAGGATTTTCTTTCTCTTTGGCCATTTTGTGGGAGTGTGTTGCCTTCCTAGAGTGAGTTGGGGGCCTTTTGGCATTTTCCAGTGGTTTTGAGCATGTTTTGGGGTTGTTTTTGGCATTTTGGACCCCCTTTGGCTCATTATTGCTTTGTAGTGCCCTTCTTCACCTGTAGGTAGTGGATGCATCATCATGACCTTGTGGCAAGAGAACCTTCTATTTTACATTGTGAGAAACTATTTTTTATCACGTTGAGCAATGTTTTGTACCTTGTCACTTATGCCTTTTATGTTTGATTGCGTGTGTTCCTCTACTTCTGACTAGGGATCCATTGTGGCCTCAATCTTGCATGACTTGTCTCCTACTATAAGGTGAGTGGTCAATCATACGACATCACATGAATGCACCCTATTGTAGTCATGCACTATCCGATATTACCAACATGGGGTGATCACCTTGATTTTTAAGGTGTTGTATTGCATGCGAGAGCGCATTATCGGGTGAGTCGACATCTTACATTATTACACCCTTCCTCTTGTGCACCTTGAACTTCTTACTTCCGAATCATGGAGGATGCGCTTTTATGACTTGAGCGTCGTAGGATCTTGTTATTTCACCTAATTTTTTACTTTTTGGTTAAAACTAAATAGGAAATAGATTAGGAGGAATACTTGTGAGATGTAGGTCAAAGGTTTAATGCATGTGTTATTGACTTTTTGATCCAAGCTAATCGTGAAGAGATTCCATTTGGCTAGGAGGAATGACCTGTATAAGAAACATAACAAGACCAAAAAATAGTATTAATAATATAGGTTAGTGGAACTCCTAGTGAGTGCTAGATCCGGGAAGTGAGGTGCTTCCTAGAATATTGTCAATCCACTTTCAAATATAATTTAATGTAAATATCATGAAGTACAAAAATCCTATTGTAGTTATATGATTTAGGTATCTCATGTAAATACAATAAGCAAATCTAATCTAATAGGAAAGGTTATGATTAAATCTGGAGGTTTGGTAGATTATTCAGGTTTTGCGGAGTTTGTGACAGGGTTTAGGGTTGATCGGTGTGAGTGCAGGTTATTTTTGTTGATTGAGTGGCTCACTAGTCAAAATGAATGAAATGAAACAGTGATATTAGTTAGGTGACCACCGCGTTGATATAGAGGTGAAACCGATGGCGGTTAGGTAATCGGCGTTGGTAGGGGCAATTGACAATAATTTGATAAAAATGGTTTTGGGGCTTCTCTGTGATTGCACAGAGAGTAAGAAGGGTGTGGTTAGGTTTGTGATATTATTGAGAAGACTCGGGGATATAAAGGGGAAGTCATGGAAGGCAAAAAGGCTATAGGTGGTTGGGTTGGTAGATTGGTGAGGAGGTGGAGATAAAAGAATACAAGAAGAAATAAAGTATAATGAAAGAGGTAAGGAATCTATACTTTAAGCAAGCACAATATGATTGAAATCACGTATACTTACTTGTATTTACATATTTGGTAGGTGAAGGTGGAGGGTAGTTGATCCGTGAAGAGATTTTGGAGTCAGTGTCATGGCAGTACTCTCGTAATGTTCCCGTGAGTATTTGAATGCTCTAGAAGGATAACTGGATGCTTGTTTGGGCCTGTGGTTGAGTATTTTGTGTCATCTGGATGCTGAGAGGCTTTGGATTTGCACTTGAATGTAATAGTTCTCTCAAAACTGAAAATGACCAACTTGGGTAAAAGGTTGTAAAATTGTATATAAAGTAACCAATGGCGGTTAGGTGACCGGCGCCGGTTGAGGAATAACCGGCATCGGTTAAGGCGAGATAAGTCTAGGTTTTCCAAAAATGGCTTGATCTTTGTTATTTTTGGCATGATTGATATCCTTAATTTGGGTCTCAAGTGATATATTCCACCCAAATGAGTTCTTA
Organism: Taxus wallichiana var. yunnanensis; assembly: GCA_018340775.1. NCBI lineage: Eukaryota > Viridiplantae > Streptophyta > Pinopsida > Cupressales > Taxaceae > Taxus > Taxus wallichiana. The sequence continues at coordinate 424,376,101 of CM031238.1, read as the reverse complement.
GGAGAGGTAGCGGGAGTTAATGTTAGGTTTAGACCAAGTCTTAGTTGGTTAGGATTGGTATAGAATTAGTATTAATTAATTAATAGGTTGTGAATGGGTCTTTGAGTGAGGTGGATAGGTGAGTTGGTTGTAAGTGAGGTGGATGGGTGAGGTAATTAATTAATTTTATTATTGCAATGAAATTAATTAACATGTGTGCACTAGGGACATGAGTGGGTATAGTATGAATTTATTTAATTGACGGGGGTTAAGGGAAGTTGTCCCGATTTTCAGTGTCTACATTTTCCCCTTTTTGTCGTGTAGCTTGTATTTGGTAAGCGATGCTGACAAAAATAGAAGTGGTTTCCCCAAATATAGGTGAGAGTGGGGTTGGCCTAGGTAGGAGTGAAGGTGATCCCCCCTCAAACCAGGAAACTGTTGAAGTTGTAGGAAGAAGCGATGAGTGGTTTGATAAACAGGTTGTTAATAAAAAATAAGGGTGGATGGGTTGTAGGTAAGGGTAATGGTCGGGCGGGTAATAGGTAATGGCAATCAAGCACATGCACATGTATAGATTGTGATAAGGTACCAAGTTAAATATCTTATAAACTCTACTTCGTCAAAGGTCGATAGGTTTATCCAAACAAGGTTGAAGTGGTTCAGGTATCTAAGGTATAGGATATGGTCTTGAATCACAACTAGGCAAGGTGTGGGAACAAGTAATAGGTTTTGTTCCAGGGCACCAAAGGTTTGGTCGGGATAAACATCATGACATCGGGATAGGTGAGGTCATTATGTTGAACAACATGGGTAACAATATCGAAGCTATATCAAGTACACAAATTCAAACATCCAATTAGAGGGTCAGGTGCGGGTGTGTAGGTGGGGTCATGGGTAGGGCCGAGGTATAGGCAAAATACATGTCCCTAAACGTAATTAGGGAATGGAATAGGTAGGGCATGCTTGTGGGTGAACCTAATAGGTAATGTTAAGGGTAAATGGTGCAAGAACGACATATTTTTGGGTAAAAGATTCATTTTTGAGGCCATATGGTTAATTGAGGTGACCAATGTCGTTGACTAGGCACAACTTGACCAATGTCGGTCATGTCGATTTGGGGCTAAAAAAGGAAAAATCCACTTTTTACGGATTCATTTGTTGATTGTCATTTATAGAAAATGACAAGTGAGAGGTGTGAAAGTGGAAAATGATAGTGCCAAGTCGTGAGCGGAGTCAGCAGTCTACGAGGAGGTGATTGGCATCTAGTGGATGGGCCCATGAGATCGAGTGGATTTAGGGTGTGTAGGTGGGTTCATGGATATGGCCGAGGTTTAGGAAAAAGACATGTCCCTAAACGTAATTAGGGAATGGAATAGGTAGGGCAGACTTAGGGGTGAACCTAATAGGTAATGCTAAGGGTAAATGGTGCAAGAACGACATTTTTGGGTAAAACATGCATTTTTGAGGCCATATGGTTAATTGAGGTGATTGATGTCAATTAGAGGTTAACCGATATCAGTTGATTAGGGCATGAATTGATTGATATCGGTCATGTTGATTTGGGGCTAAAAAAGGAAAAAAATCTTTTTATAGATGCATTTGTTGATTTTCATTTATAGAAAATGACAAGCGAGAGGTGTGAAAGTGGAAAAGCAGCAGTCTGCTAAGTCATGAGTAGAGTCGGCGAGTTTATGAGGAGGTGATTAACATCCAGTGGATGGTCCCATAAGATCGAGTGGATCTATCTGATTGGTTTTGAGTGGAGGAGTGGATTCATGGCCATGGTGGAGTCAGGGAGAGGGAGTAGGAGGACCACCGGTGCAAAGACTAAAGGTGCCCTTTGCGGAGATGACACCGAGTGGAGGTACAATCAATCCTCGGTTCTGTTTTAAATATAAATTTGGGTAAAAATGAATGAATTTGGGGGGAAGTTTTGTTTTTAAAAATATGGGTGAAAATGGGTGAAATTGAGGTGGGGAAGGGAAAATATAGGTTAAATAGGTTGGGAAATGATTATAGGTTGAATTTGGGTGAGGTAGGATAGGTTTTTAGTGGGTTTTGGTTATTTTTTGAAATGGGAGGGCGTGGGGTTTCGGTTTATCACCAAAACAGTGACCGATGTCGATCAAGGTTAAACGACATCAGTTTGGTTTCTTGACATCATTCGGTTAAATGGTGATAGACAACTTTGGTCAAGAGGACCAATTACGGTTAAGGCGGCGATGTCGGTCATTGTAAAAAGTGAGTGGGTTAAAAAAGAGTTAGTTGGGAAAATGAAAAAAAAGGTGAGGTAGGGGTAGGTGAAGACTAATGTAGGCGGAAGAGGGAAAAGTGAGTGTAGGTAGGGCACGATTATGCAAGTGTGTGATAGGTAAGTAGGTGAAATGATTGATGATAGTGGGTAAGTATCAGAATGGAGACAATAGGGTTTTAGGTGAAATAGGTAAAGAGTAGGTATGGAAACTAGGTGAAGGGTAGGTATGATTGATGGTGTTAGGTATGATTTGGTAAAAAATGGCTAAGTATGAGGTCAGTTGAGGTTTGAGGAATAGGTGATGTGAGAAGGTCTTGACTTGACAGTGTTGGTTTGGTTGATGTAGGCAAGAGATCAGCTGACTATGAGAGACAAAGTACCACCTCTATTGGTACAGATGCGGCTAAAGTGTGATAGTTGAGGAGTGGGAGCACATAACTAGATGTGGGACTTAGTTCGATCAAGGTGTTATAGGCGTATAGGCCAAGATCCTAGCTTGATGATCACTCTCATTGACATATGAGACTCCGTGACCAATACCCTTCATCTACTTGACTAGTGAGATGATCGTCACATTGGAGGACATGTATATGATCCTGCGACTCCTATTGTTGGGGAGCCAGTGTATTTGATTTCGAGTGAGGCGTCGGTGGAGCCGATAGTGGCAGTATTTGGTGAGGTGATGGGTATGTTGAGTTATCACAATGCGAGTCTGAGTTATGGGGATATGTATGTGGCATATCCATAAGAGACCAGACTATTTGTTTTGATGATGGTGGCAGTAGGTTATTTTTCTCTCCTAGATTCCGAGGGTGGGATATTTCCATGAGCACTAATGGGGTGGTACTTGACATGATCGAGGATCGGGTCTATTTTGGTTGGGCACAGCTTTTCTAGTCCCGATTGTATAGGGAGCTATGGGCCTATAGTAGGTTGAGGAGGTTTGGTATGTGTTGTACATTCTTGTTACACTGTTGGACCTATGAGCACATTGTGTGTGTGCATCTTATTTCACACGATTCTTAGATGTTTCTTTGAGATACCGGCGAAAGCAGATATGGTAGCAGGTGTAGGAGGAATACTTGTTGAAATGTTGGTTGATGGGTTGTTGCATGCGTATGACTTATGAATCCATAGCTGATTGTGAGAGCTTCCTTTTGGCTAGGAGGAACTACCTATAATGAAAAGCAAGACCACCAGAAAGAGTTAAACAATATGTGTAGTGAATTGCCTAGCGTGTGCTAGATCCGGGAAGTGTGATACTTCCTAGACGGCTGTCAGTCCACTATTTAAGACAATTTAATGTGGAAATAAAGTAAATCCTATCGTAGTTGAAATGATTTGGGTATCTCATCCAAAATACAATAAGAAAGGTCTAATCTAACAAGCTAAGTTAAAATAAGATCCGAAGGTCAGGTAACTAGTTTTAGGTCTCTGCAGGTCTGACAGAGGTCTCAGGCAGATCACAGGTGAATGGGGGTGATGTAGAATTAGGTGGATAGGTCACTGCATTACGGATTGTATGTGCAAATACATAAACTGATGTTGGTTAAGGGTGGCGATGGCGGTTGGGTATAACCAACTCTCGCTAGTATGGAAAAATTGGGAATGCCATAGAATGAGTTTTAGGTCTCCTTTGTGATTGCACAAAGGACCTTTGGTTGGTCGGAATGAGGTATTGGGTGGTTTGGGTGGGATTTAACGAGGTTTTAATGGGTATATGGAGGGGTGAGTATTAATGGAGGTCTATGGGTGGCTGAGAGAACAAAAGGGTGACAATATAATGACGAAATGAAATGAACCAAAGGAGTATAATGTTTTACTTACTCAGATTCTGGTCTTGGACACCTGTGAGTGAGGGATGGAGGTGTTGGTAAGAGGTTGAAGACGCAAATGATTACCAATCGTAGGAGAGCTCTGCGTGCATGGGTGGATGCCCATTCCTTTTTACTTGGTTGGATCAAATCCTTTCTGGGGGTGAGTGTTGGATGGCTTTGCAAGAGAAAATGCTTGATCTCCTTCCTTGCATGCGTGTTCTCACTGGAATTCATTCTCAGAAGATGTGATATCTCTCAGGGATGTGCTAATGTTTGCCAACCTTTTTCCAACCTTCAAAATAAGGTTGTTTTAGGGGTTTAAAGGTGACCGACGACGGTTCGGCTTAACCGGCGATGGTTAGGGGTAGAAGCATCGGTCAAGGTGGGATTTCCTAGGTTTACTAAACTAGGGAGATCCTCTTGATTTTCTCGGATCTCGTGTCATTAACCCACGAATTAGACTAGGAGCTTCTTGTAAGCATGCGAGAATGTGGTTAGAGAGAATGTAGGCATTGATCTTTAGGGTTTGGGTAAGTCTTAGTTAGTTATGATAACTTACTAAGAATAGGTCTTAGGGTGAGGTGGCTAGATGAGGTGTCTAGGTGAGGTGTATGTGTGGATATTATCTAAATTAAGATATTTAAATAATAAATATGGTGAGGATAATGAATTAATTTAATTAAATTAATTAAATTAATATTAGTGGGGTGAAGGGGCCATGACTAGTTTAATGTAATGAAGGGTGTTTATTTGTCGAGGACCAAGGGAGTGTGACCTAATTTTAGTGTCTACATTTTGCCACTTTTTGTTGCGTAGCTTGTATTGAATTAGTAGCGCCAACAAAAATAAGATGTGGTTGCCCCATGTGTGGGTGTAGGTGATCCCCCTCAAACTAGGAACTGAAGAGACAGAAGGAAGAATCGGTGAGTGGTTTGATAAAATTTAAATGTGATGAAAAGGAAGGTGGGTAATAGGGGAAAAAGGAGCAAGGTCTACTCGGGTAAGCTAGGTAATGGGTCAGGGTTAAAGTAGTAATAGTCAAATGCACAACACGTATAAACTGCAACACACTACCGGTTTGAAGAGTAGGCAAACTCTACATCATCTAAGGTCGATAGGTTTATCCGAGATAAGGTTGAAGTGATTTTGGTATCTAAGGTATAGGATATGGTGGGGAACACAACGTAGGATAGGTGTAGGAACGTTTAGGTATGTTCCGGTACACCAAAGGTAAGGTGAGGATAAATGGTCACGACAATAGGCTAGGTAAGGTCATTAGATCAATCAACATAGGTAACAGTGCCATAAGGTATAGCAAACACATGAGGTCAAAGGTCACTAGCGATGGTCCAGGTCCAAATATCTAGGTCACGACACGGGTAGGGCCAAGGTATGGGTAAAATAATGAGTCCCCAAAGGAGGAAAAGGGTAGGCAGGCAATGAGGAGGTCTAGAGGGTTAGGTAAATGGGTAGGGTGAAGGTTGGGTGAGGTAAATAAAGGAAGGAGGGGTAGGTAAGAGGGTAAAATGTAGGGCAATATGCAAGTGAGTGTGACCGATGCCGGTCAAGGGTAGACGCGTCGGTATAGGTCGACCGACCACGATAAGGTAGGCACGCGACCGATGTCGGTGAAGGGTAAACTGATGTTGGTTAGGTCGGGTTTGTTATAAAAACAAAAAATCCATGTTTTTTGTTATTCATTTGTCATTTAGCTAAGTGAGAAAATGACAAAAAAAAAAGAGAGAAAAGTGTCAGCATGAGAATGGAGCATTGAGTTGGCGGTGTGAACGCAGTGATTGGTGGCGAGAAGCGAGTCCACAGGATCAGTGCGAGGGATTTGATTGGGTAAAGGTTACGGGTAGTGATTTGGTGATGGCAGAGGCTGGAGAGGGATTAGATGGGCCACTCGTGTAGTGGCCAGATGTGCCACTGAGACAATGACAACACAACGAGGTAAGCGTCCAACTCTAGGTGTAGTTGGTTAGATAGATTAGGTGATTGGTAAATTGGTGTTTGTAGGTTTTGTTTGTTTTATTTTGTTTTTTTTTTTTGATGTATGATAGTCAATTTTGTGATATATACTAACCTGCGTGCCGAAAGATAGTTGTATTTTTATCACATACCAGCGTGCGTGTGCAAGAGATTTTGTATTGGTTCATTATTTTATTATATATATGAGATCGGCTGCGTGCGTGTACAATGACATTTTGTATTGCGTATCGGCCTGTGTGTTGAAAATTGTGAGATGATGGACATGATGAGATAGCCATGTATATTGTATTGAGATACACATTTATTTATATGATGAGATACATGATATTTCTTGATTTGTTGATGTGTTGATGAGATTTTTGATTTATTGTTTTGATATGGATGGAAATTAGGTGAGTTAGGCATGATGGAGTCAAGTTGGTTTAGGCATGGATCGAGTCAGGTCTTAGGCATGGATTGAGTCAGGTCATAGGTATGGTTGAGTCAGGTTTGTTAGGCATGGATCGAGTCAGGTCATAGGCATGGTTGAGTTAGGTCGAGGCATGGTGGAGTCAGGTTGGTTTAGGCATGGTTGAGTCAAGTTGGTGTAAGTTTTTGATTCATTACTTTGTGCAATGAATGATGATATGGGTCATGTGTAAGATGCTTTATATTACATGTATGATGATGTTAGAGAAATGGTAGACATAGTAAATGCATGTTGTGCTAATGATAAAGATGTTAAACAACTTGTTGTTTGTTTGGTTTTAATTTCCAATTTGGGATATAAAAGGAAACTAAGTGGGGTAAGATGTAATGTTAGGAAGAGGAACGATGAATTGTTTAGGGTAAATCATGGTCGAGCTATCCTCTAGGGGCACCATGCTGCATGAGTGCTTGCCTATATAGTCCCAGTGAAAAGGGACCTCAGGCCGATGTAGTTCTCCCATAAGCTAGGGAAGAATATGAGAGGGTGTGAAAATGAGGTGGTAGGTTTTAGGTATGGTGTGGGTTTAGGTTTGTTAGGTGTGGGTGGGTTATAGGTAAAGTGAGATAGGTGATATTGATTGTGGCAAAAGAAGAAAATAGATTACCTCAAAAGTAAGCATCGAGGACCAAGTCCTATATAAGGTAATCAAAACATAAACAAGGATGGCTAAAAGAGAAGAGGGGGAAATAAAGCCACCTGATTGGCGAGGATCATACCGAGTAGATCACACCTTGAAAGAGGTGATGAATGTAAGACCCTAAAGACATTGCATGATTGATTTTTCTATGGTGAAAAGTAGTCACATGATCACCAAATGTCATAGTTTCCAAGAAGTCCCTTGAGGCAGTGGGAAATGGGAGTGGGTATGGTTTGAAGGGTGAAAAGTGGGTAATTTTGTATGGTATGAGGTAGCATGCTATTTGGGCAAGAGATCCGAGGTCACAATGGGAAAGTCCATGACTAAAAAGTTTTTGTGTTGACTTGTATTTGAGATAGACTGATCGATGCGGGAAGTCTATATGGGATGAGGAATTTAACTCCTTGAGGTCTTCGTAAAGTTGATTGATGCGGGAAGCTTTGGTTGCTCTCGTTTTTTTTTAAAGAGATTTACATAGCTGTCCTTCGAGGGAGCAGTCTATTTATAGCGGCGATTGTCAAGAGATAGATGTCCTTTTAAGGGAGTCATCATTTTATTAGAAGTTTGACTCAAGGAGTTGTGTCCCATGTGAGGGCTTTGAAGTCATGGACAAGACCAAGGTGGAGAATAGGAATCTTGTGTAAAAGGTAGGGTGAAATGACCATGGGATCTCATCTAAAGGTAGACGAAAAGTATCCATGAGAATCATGCTATGTGTAGTGCCGTGGTACACATATTCAAGAGAAGATAATAAGTGACGGGTACTCACATGATTCTTGTTTAATCGTTGGTGAGGTGTATGAAGTGGATAGCGCTCAAGGGACGAGCATGGAAAGAGAAAAAAGGTGAGGTAGGACTACAAGTCAACAATAGAATGGTCAAAGATGCAAGGCGTTAAGGGAATCAATTTTGAGTTTACCATTGAGTGAAGATAAATGATAAGAACATGATCCATAGGTATGAGTCATGATGTATGATCCAAGCCAATGAGGAGCAAATTTTCCCGTTTACTTTTTTCGCTTTGGTTACATGTTGATTTTCTTTCAGGACAAGGTCACCAACTTGGAAGGTTCATGCATGGACACGTTTGTTGTAGGCATGTTTGATATGTTTTTGGTAAACTTGAAGGTGATCTAGAGCATTAAGATGATGTTCATCTAATAACTCTATTTGTGCTAAAATTTCGACGAAAGTCATCATCATTAAGCATGTCATGGAGAGAAATGCAGAGTGAGGGATCCGAACTTCGAGAGGCGAGAACAACCTCCGTACTATAGACCCGAGAGAAAATGGTGTGGGCAAGTAGTGGAAGTGTGAATATTAGTGCGATATGCCCGCAAGGAAAAAGGCATGTGTGTATGCCAATCCTCCCCAGATCGTTAACCACTTTCATAAGAATTTTTTTAGGGTTTTGTTAGTGGATTTGACTTGGCTATTGGTTTGTGGGTAATAGGGTGATGAGAAATTGAGTTGGTTTCGAAGAGGAACACCAAAGTGACAAATGATGTGGTGGTTAATGAACTCACATATTTTCTCGGCTTGCATGGGGATGAGTGGTATGGCTTCCACCCATTTTGTATAGTAGTCGGTAGCTTGATGATGATCCATTGACGGCATTGGGAAGAATGGGGATTGATTTCTCGAAAAGATCGAAACCCCATTGAGAGAAGGGCCAAAGGACACAGGTGACTTATAAGGCATGACTAGGTGTATGATGAAGATTGACATGTTGTTGGAATTTTACACAATGTTTGACATAGTCACAACAATCATGGTTAAATTTCGGACGAGAATAGCCTAGGCGAAGAATACGCTTAGCAACAACAAGGCCACTGAAGTGACCTCCACATATGCCGTCATGAACTTCCTTAATGGTATAAGGAATTTCAGAACTTGTGAGGCATCATAAGAGAATACCATCAAAGAGGTTCTTATAAAGGATTCCCCCCAGGATGATGTAATGAGAGACCTTTTTAAGGAAGGCGTGTTTATGCATTACGGGTGAGATCGGGAGTTAAGATGGAGAGAGAAAGATAGTTGGAGTATTATTTGTACCAAAGGTCACTCGGATCGGAGGTGATGGTTCGATGGAGTAAAATCGTGAGGTAGATAAGAAGGTGATTAGAGTCATTGTATGGTGACCTAGATTTTAGAATCGGCGGCAGCGAAACAAGTATTTGGGAAGCTAGCGAGGCCATGTTATCTACAAATTTGTTGGTTGAACGTGGGATGGTTTGAAGGGTGTAACGATCAAAGGTGGTCAAAAGTACGTCTACATGATGTTTATATTTTTGAAGTATCTTGTTACGGCATTGGTATATACCATTGACTTGGTTTACAACTAATTGAGAATCACCAAAGATGTTGATTGATTTGACATCTAGGGTGTAGGCGGCTTGGAGACCTAATACGAGTGCTTCGTATTTGGCAATATTGTTTGTACATTCAAAATCGAGTTTGAAAGACAAAGGCATGGGCTCACCATCAAGAAAAATGAGGATAATACCAGCCCCACCCCCACGCTGACACTTGGAACCGTTGAAGAAGAGTGTCATTTGGTAAGGGGGTTCATCTAGGGAAAGGGTAGCAATTGACTCATCTGGAAAGTCAAAATTAGAGGGTTGATCCCCAAAAATAGGTGCGTCGGCCAATTGGTCGGCGATAGCTTAGCCCTTGATGGAATTTTTATGAATGAATTCGAGGTCAAGATTAGCTAAAATCATAAGCCATTGTGCGGCACGCTGATTTTGATAAGGTTTGGCGTACATGAAGTGTAAGGGGTCGGTGTTGGTCACAACATAGGTTTTGTGGTTAAGTAGGTAATGATGGAGTTTGGTGGCAACAAAAACTAATTCTAAGTAAAGTTTCTTGGGATGGGTGTATTGGGTTGTGTAGTCTAAAAGGGTACGACTTATATAATAAACCACTTTGCTCCTGTGTTGTTCATCGCGATGAGCGAGCATGGCTCCCAAGGAGTGATCGGTAGCTGATATGTAAAGGTAGAAAGGTTGATCGTCTTTAGGTGGAATGAGTACAGGTGGTTGGAGAAGCAAATATTTTAGGGCCTCAAAAGCTTTGTGGAAGTCATCATCCCATTTAAAGGAGACATCCTTCTTGAGCAGATGATGAAATGGTTGGCACCGATCAGATAATTGTGAAATGAAACGGTGAATAGACTGCAACTTACCTTATAGGCTATGAAGTTTTTAAAGGTTAATGGGTGGAGGCATTTCCAAAATGGCCTTGACTTTAGCAGGGTCAACTTCTATACCATGTAAGGAAATAATAAATCCTAGGAGCTTTCCTATGATAACGCGAAGAAACACTTCTTTGGTGAAGGAGAAAACAATATTTAATGAGGTGGTCAAAAATGGCTTTGAGGATTGTGAGGTGCTTGGAGTGGTGTTTAGATTTGGCCAGGAGATCATCCACGTAATATTCCAATATACGATGCATGATATCATGGAAGATGTAAGTCATAGCCGATATGTGGCACCCGGCATTTTTAAGGCCAAAAGGCATGACTCTATAGCAAAAGTTCCCTAAGGGGTGATGAACACGGTTTTGTGTTGATCTTCCGGGGCAAGTAAGATTTGGTTATAACCCGAGAAGTCATCCATGAGTGATAGCATCTCGTGACCAGAGGTAAGGTCAACCGGTTGGTCAATCTTGGGTAAGGGAAATTCATCTTTTGAACATGCTAGGTTGAGGTCACGAAGTCCATGCAAATGTGGAGTCCCCTATCACCTTAGTGACGGGGATAATGTTAGAAATCCAACAAGGATAATCAATGGGTAAGATGAAGGAAACATAAAGAAGGCGTCGAAGTTCTTCTTTGACGAGAAGGAAATGCGAGAGTACATTTTCCTCAACTTCATTTGATGGGTTTGACATCGGGAATAGTTGTGGACCACTATGGTGGGGTCAATACGGGCATGTCTATGTAAGACCAAGCGAAAGCGTGGTTATGATCCTTGAGAAAAGAAGTAATGGCTTCTTATTCAGCAGCATCTAAAGATTGACCGATCTTTAGGATGTGTGGGTCATCCTGAGTGTGAATGTTGATCTCAATAGTCGATTCATTCAACATGGTTTACGTCTTAAAGGGTAATGATCGATGAATATATGAGTCTTCTACACCAAGGTAGGTGAGTATAGATTCATAATCTTGACATTGAACGATGTTAATTGAAGGTGTATCGTCATCGATCATTTCAGGATATAGGAAGGGAAGATTGGAAAGGGCCTTGCCCTCGCATTGATAAGTCAGAGGTCCCAAGGAAATGGTGTTTATGAATTTTTTTTTTAGGAGGGATAGATTCAGGATCCATCGACTCGTCGGTGGGTGAGGTTGGTGATGAAGGTGGAGAAGGGTTAGTGTCCTTAATGAGTTCAATGTGGGCTTGTTTGGTAGGTGGTTCAGGAAAGCCGATACCACTACGGTCATTATATTTGCGGGTGGTACATGGAATAACGGTATGACGGCCTTGCTCATAAAATCCAAAACCAAAACCCTTCCATGCACATCGGTGTAGGAAGGTGTGGGCGAAATGATGATTGGTAAGTGATTGGAAGTCAACGGAAAATGGGCGGGTTTGTGACGGTGGTTTGGGTAAGTGGTAGTATCAAGTCCCCCATAGGTGAGACTAGTACGAAGGTGAGGAGGACCATACATGATACATTCTCCTATACGGTGATCATAACGTGGGTGTTGGTGAAGGCTTCCGTACTCTTATGGAGTAAGGAATGTGTTGACACTATATAGGTGGTATTCCCCTAGAGTGAGGCGTTGAAAAATACCTTCCAAGGGATCGGTGGTTGGTATGTAGGTAGCTGGAATAGATGATGTGTTAGATGTCGACGCGGAGATGGGGTTAATGGCTTGGGCAGCTAATGGGTTGGCCGTGGAGGTTGTGGTACCATAGGAATGGAAGAGGCATGTACGGTTGAGGAGTAATGGTTTGTATTGGTAAGCGGAGGTGTAGGTGAAGCGGTGGTGGTTGCGGAGGTAGGTGCCTTAACAGGTATGAGCACATCATTGGGTCGATAAAGCATGTTACATGTTTTAAAAGGTGATGTATCAGTTGGGATAGTATAGGTGTGCCCTCCGTGCTCAAACTTTACACAACGATGCAAAGTGGAAGGAACACAACCCATGACATGAATCCAGGGTCTGCCAAGAAACAAGTTATATTGGAATTCCCCCTCTAAGACGTAGAATAGTTTTGGAACAGTGCGGGGGCCCACGTGAATGTGGAGGATGACAGTGCCTAATGTGGAGGTGATAGCGTCATTGAATGAATGCAACATGACAAGATGCTTATGCATGCAATTATCAGGTATGCGCATTTGAGCAAAAGCATGGGATGAAATGATGTTAATGCTAGTGCCCCCATCAATTATTACATGTCGTACACGTATATCATCAACGTGGACAAAGATGAAGAGGGCTGGGTCTAGGTCATTGGTTTGGTGTGGTGCAATCTCTTCCTTTGAGAAGCTAAGGGAGGCTACTTGGTGAGTAGGATGGGGTGAAGATGAAGGTGGTAATTTGGTAAGAGAGGCTACATGATGGGGTGTGATAATGGAGGCTACGGGTGTAGGGTCATTGGGTAAAACCTTAATAGATTGAAGAACCTCCATGAGAGCTTGATGATGGGATTTTGAGGTTTGGATGAGGTCATATAAGGACATTTTGAGGGGGGATTGGTGCAATTGTTTGAGCATGGTGTGATGTGTAACCCCATTAGAAATAGGATATGTGGGGCCGCAGATAGTGATTTTAGGCATGGGTGCATATGGTATGTTGGGTATGGGATTAGTTGGTGGGTCGGTTGCCTTTTCCTTACCTTTATCCTTCTAATCACGAGTAGTGACGTGTATCATGTTGATCGAGGGGAAGTTACCAAATGGAGAAGGTGTAGGGTGAGTGGTATAATGACACGACGGGCAAAAACCTACCGGGAGAGAAAAACCCTGTGAGGTGAGCTTGGCGCAACGACATTTGGGTAATAGTGTGGCAAGTTCTCTAATGTGAACCATGTTAATTTCAAATCTTAGAGGTGGTTTTAGGAGTTGTGGGGGTGGAGGTTGTGGTTGTTGAGTGGACAGTGTGGGAATGGGTGTTGGTGAGGCAGGGTCCTCGTTGAGAAGGTCGTCGTCGTCAAAGTTGGCTTTCGAGAGGACACAACTTGATAAGGATGGTTTTCAAAGCCTTGCAGTTCTCCACATCATTCCTTGGCACATGATGGTAGGCACAAATTTTAGTGTCATCAAACCCTTTTGGCTTAGGTTTGAGGGGGTCGTAAGGTCTGAGTGGTGGTAATGTAATGACATAAGTCTCAAGGAGGTTGGTTAAAATTTTGGCATAGGACCTTGCTAGTGGGTCGTAATGGGAAGTGAACGTGGGTTTGGGTGCAGGTGTGGTGGATTATTGAGGAACAGTCCATGTAGGAGGAGGAGTGGGTCGAGCCATGGTTTTGGGTGCTGGAGTGGTCTTGGGTGTTGGTTGTGTTTGTCTAGGTAGGGGTATGGTAGATGATTGAGCAGGAGGGTGTGTGGTTGTTTGAATATCTTATTGGAGGGTAATGAGTTTTGTTTTTAGGTTGCACCTTCTTGGGTAAAGGTGATATGGGTTTACAAGGTCTAGAAGGAAAAGCAAATGGGGAAGAGGGCAAGTTACCCATAGGGATAATGGGGAGTCTTTGTGAAGGTGGATGACGTAGGTTGCATATGGGGTGTGAGGGACATCGACTTAATTGTAGTGGGTAGTGAATAAATAGCTGAGGGTATTGGAGGTATGGGTGGTAGAGATGTTGTAGGTGCAAGTGTAAGTCATGTCGGGCACACCTGGTAGGTTGGAGGTTTGTGAGGAAGGAATGGGTTGTTGTGTTTTTGGTTTATTGATGGGTGGATGTTGCTTAAACATGTTGGGAAGCCGAGGTCCTAAAGCAGACGGGATAGGTGCAAGTGTGATTAACGTTGAATGAGGAGGTATGAGGTCGATGGGTTTCATTCTTTGGTTTAGGTGCTAGAGTAGGTGTGGTGTTGACTTTGGAGGATGTAGCTAAATCCAGTTTGATAGGTGGATGAGTAAGGCTGGTGGTTGGGGTGACCCCTAAGGTGGTAATAGGTTTAGTCGAGGTAGATGATGTAGGTGTGGGTTTGGGTTTAGATGTAGTTTGGGTTATGGGTAAGGGTGTATGTTGAGTTATGATGGGTGTCGTGGAGGGAATGGTGATAGAGGTGGTTGTATTCGGTTCGATTGGTTGAAATATTTTTGGGTAGATAGTGGAAGTGTCAGCAAGTGACATCTGCATCTACGTTGAGACAGGAAGCAAAAGGTGCCCCCATAGTAAGGCCCTATCCACATAATCTAAGCGATCGGCCAAATGTGAGAACAATATATCTATAGGTGGAATTGATGAGGACCTAATGGAAATTCTCGTAAAATGTGTCTTAGAGATGGGGAATTAGCTAGCTTCAGCTTCCGTGGGTAAGAGAGCCGAAAGTAGGTCTACAAGGTCTGGGGTAGCTGACGGAGAATGCTCACCAAGAGGTAAGGGTATCTCCATAGAGGAGGTAATGGGTGCTCCTCTATGGGTGGAGGAGGTAATGGGTGCTCCTCTATGGGTGGAGGAGATGATAGGTGTTCCTCCATGGGTTGAAGAAGTATTGTGGGTATCGGTTCTCTAAGTGGAGAAGCCAAAGGTGAAATGGTCTCGATGTTAGCAGAAGACTCCTCCGTAGGTGATGAAGGAGATGAAAGGTGTTCCTCTGTGGGTGGAGGAATAGGTGCGGTGGGTTCCAACGTGGAAGGAGGATTTACTCTATGGAATGAATATGAGGTAATTGGGAGGCGACAGTGTACGTCATTAAAAATAGCATGAAACTCGCAAGTATGGGTATCATGAGTGAGGTCTCACCGGTATGATTAGACGAAAGGGCATGATTGGGAAATGGTTTCTTGAAGATGTGTAGGTTTTGGTTAGAAGGTGCATTAGGATTATCCACAGTTAACTTGCCTTTCTCAAGCATTTCTTGGACAATGTTTTTGAAAGTGATGTAATTTCCGTCACTATGACCCTTTACTCGACGATATTCTGAAGTCATGTTCTTTATACCATGTGGGCATGGAGAGAAGCAGGTCAAAACTAGTGTGTGGTTTTATAGGTGGAAGGGTGATGGCTCGGCTTTGATAATCTTTTCTAAGGCAGAGAGTAAGGTTCCCTAATTGGGGTGTATTTCCACTTTGTTTCTTATGCGAATTGAAAAGTTTGAGCGGGTGAGAGATTAGATGAGGGGGTAGCCTAATTTGATGGATGAGTTGGGTCGGCCTTGAGTACCACCGCTGTTGTGTCGCAGTTCCCTTAGCTTTTGAATAATTGTTTTTGGTTTGGAAGAAGAAGAGGTATCATTCGACTTGAATGCTGAATTCTTATTACGTAATTGAATTTTCTTCTCTTCGATGGCCTGAATCTCTAACTTTTGTGCCATAGTGAATGCTTCATCGAATGTTTGGAAGGTTTGGACTTAAAAGGTTAGTGAGATATGTTTAGCACACACCCATGTGAAAATCTTGATGAGCTCTATTTGACGGATTGGAAGGTGAGTTGGTTGATCGAGCTACGCTTAGCGAGCAACAAAATCTATGATAGATTTGTCTTCATATTTATGCATGGAATATAGGTCAGTCATGGTAAGCTGTATGATGGAAAAGTGACAAGGAGTGTGGGAATCTATAAGTAACTCTTCCTTACACCTAACCTCTCGAGGTCATTCCGAGACGACCCAGTGGGAATGGATTATGTGTAGGGTATGGATAAACTAGTTAGGCAATCTTATATCTTCGACATGCACTAATGAAACTTGTAAATCTAAGGCAAAGAATGCCCTCCTAACCTAAACTGGCGTGATAGATCGGTTGGCAAGGATGACTGCTCGAAGGCTCCAATCAATATCGAGCTCTGGCGTGATCGATCTATAGGTTGTGGGATACGTGGAAAATGACCTAGGATGGTTTCGTGTATGTCTCCAGATAGGGTCATATGATGGATGATGGATATACAGCGGATTCTATGGTCGATTCTCTGGTCTAGTCTAGAAATCTTTAGCTTTGTTAGCTGCTACGTCTAACAAGGATAATTGTGCGATGATGATAGGTGGAAGTGGAGTGGATCTAAATATTAATGTGCGTAAGCCAACGTCAACGTTAGATTGACCTGTAGGCTCGTTGGGTTGTGGGATTTGTGGGTCACAACCATAGATTCGTGGTTGTTGTGGACCTGTTATGGTCATGTGTGGAATCAGTCCCTAATCCCTAGTATCCAATAGTCGTATGCCTTTTCGGCCTCTACGTTTAGAATTAACAGTTGTGTAATATTTTCTAAGTATCTTATAGGCAATCTTGCAATCTGAATCCTTAAGCTAGTATCTATGTCTGTGAGAGTGTCTCTTGCATCTGGCTGTGGGGCAAAGGGTCACAACCAAATGTTTGCTCTCTTTCAAGTCCTTCTACAGTCATGCGAGATATTTATCTAGAGTAATATGTGGTTTGGCTGATTTGACCAAAACGTGTGCGCTTGGTCGTCTTCTATATTTAACCCGCTTAACTGTGAGTTGATCTGTTGTAAGTCTGTTGTTGTTCGATAGACTTGGATTCTAAGGTTCTGATCTATATCAGTTATTGCCGTAATAAGATTGGGTTGAGGCATGATTGGCTCAAATACGTATTCTCTGGGCTCTCTAGGTCCCGTGATTGTCATACAAAAGGAAATGATACAAATCTAACTAATGACAGAATAATTTAACTACGTAAGACATGTATATTCCTAAATCTGATAGTTATTGATAAGATACTCAAAATTTTTTTAAGAACAATTATCTAATATATCTAAAATTGACAACTAAACTAATAACGCAATTAAAACAAACAAAGCAATGGAGTATAGCTACTTGTCTGTGAAGTTTTTAGATCTATTCTAAATAATTTGATAACTGATCTACTCTATTTGAAAGACTCTCGATCCTACCTCAGAAGTGAGGAGTGAATCATAGTTTCTCAGAAACTATCAATCCCCATAGCTTCCCTGGTAATATCGAAAGTAAAATTTAACTGAAATGAAATGATTAGCTACTCTATTTGATATGATTTTAACTAGAACTTTGAAAGCTAGAACCTGGATTCTGTAGAACAGTGGTGAATCCGATGGTGTGTGACCTTGTCCCCTCAGTGTGATCTCCTCGTTCTTTTGTGCTCACGCGGATCCAGAAAAGCGTGTAATGTTAGCATCAACAAGAGTAGATATTGGAACAAAGGTAGCTTAGGATGCAGACTGAATACAATGCGAGTAGGAGAGGGATAGCGCAAGAGTACAGAGCTTGGCTTATGCAATTCCTAGCGGGATTTATTGTGAGTCATGCAACATAAAATGTTTATCACCTGAAACTATCCTGCTTGATGAACAAAACCTGCAACTTTAATGGCTTCCTATTGAGATGAAACTATCCTACTCTAATTGATTTGGATGAAATGACAACACTTTGCACAAGGAGAATATGTGGCTTTCTGACAGCTAAACAATGCTAATTATGCATCTAAAAATGAAACTATGAATCCTAAACAAAAGCGAAAGGCTTAGCTATTGAAATGAGAAATTCAGAAGCAAATTTGAGGGCCTTTTGCTTGAGCACAAGCCAACTATTTATAGTATTTCCAATTACCCAAAGGTAAAAACCAAATTGATCTCTTAACCATAAACAATGCAAAAACACTATTACAGGGAACCATAATCATTAATGCAAGCCAAATGTGGTGAAAAAAGATGGTAAACATTGAAATTTATGTGAGTCACGTTAAAAGAACATTCTGGAAAACGCGTGAAGGACCGCCGCCCTGAGGGCAGCGGTTTCATAACTGAAGAACAAAACAAAAAGAAAAGAGGGGAAAAGAGAACAACAAAGCACGCAGGGGCTAAGCGGGGCATGCGGGATGTTAACACATACTTGGGGAGCTTTTTCAGATCCCGAACACCTTGCGAGGAGACCTGTATCATCATTGGGGCACGTGTTATGTTATTTCGGTGGTGCAGTACCTTACAATTTTGGGTACGTACATATTGCCCCCTCGGAGAAGTGTTTTAGCCATGAAGAGGCGTAAAATGGTGGGTCGAGTATGGCGGTCCCGAAATGGGAAGTTAGAAGTTATACCTGATACGTCCGTGTGTCGGAATGACGCCATCCGAAATTCCCGCTACCTGTAAAATGAAAAGAGAACTCAAGTGCAGATAGACAAAAAGATCGAAAAATAAATACTAAAATATCATGAAATGAGGATGTACCATTTGTGCGGGGATAAGAACTTACCTCTGTCGGCGCTCCAAACCCACGAAAGGGGCATTCAAAACAAGTCAGGTTGCTATATATGTAAAAGTGGGCCCATTTTCCTATTCATTTGCACGTGTTGATTTGGTTGATTTTGAGCTCTGGGACCCACGGTGACGGTTTCTCACGAGAGTATAGTCAAAACGTCCGGGATGAGATCGTGATCATGCCTCCACGAGCGGAACACCGACCCGCGAGATCACAAGTTAGTTTTTCTCAATTTTCTGTTTTTATCCCCAAAATATTAAAATGTTGAAAACTTTGTCATGGGGGGATAATTTTTGAAAATGTTAGTTTTAATAGGTTCATCTAGGGGGGGCGCCTACTGGGTAGGCTTCGTTTTGGTAAAAAATTGTCATTTTTCATGTTTTTAGGCCTTTTTAGGGCATATGACCCGCGTGGGTTTTGGAACACGACCGCCGCCTTGAACAGGGTGGCGGTTACACAACCGCCGCCTTGTTCAGAGTGGCGGTTACAAGACCATCTCCTTTAAGGCGGTGATTACAGAACCGCCGCCCTACTCAGGGCGGCGGTCCTTCACAGAATGCACAAACAACACCTTTTTGAAGTTAATTTTGCATTTTTAGCATTCTTATGTGTTTTCATGATTTTTCTAATGTCATTTGGATACTAACTTGTTCTGTTTTGTGTGTTTTTGGGTGTATGCAGGTGAGGGAGGAGTATATTCGATGGAGCCGAGAGAGAGAGTGTGATTGGCTCCCAGCAGTATTAGATGCCCTTTCTCAGGACAAGTAGGACACTCTTCAGAGGGCTGGTATACTGCGTATATCATGGGTTCCACATGTTGCACCGTCCAGTCACATACTTTGTGACTTATTTTCATATTGGGATGCTGAGCGGAACAATTTCCAATTACCAGGGGTCCGAGGCAAGTGGACCATTACTTTGGAGGACATTTACCATATCTTGGGGGTCCCGATCATCGGGAGGGGACTTACTCTTGAGATAGCACAGTGGGCCTCATACATGGGAGATGCAGTTATCTCCACTGGTTTGAAGAAGGGGGTGAGGGTCCGATCTATTCCTAGCCTGCCTATCCCCTTGATTCGTCCAGGCCATTATGGGGATCCTTGCCTCGAGATTGATCGGGGACAAGGGAGGAGACACTCTACTCTATTGTTGGTCCCCCATCATTGCACAGATTGAGGGACATGGCGATTTACGCCTGGGGAGCCGACATACTTGAGACTACCTATCATGATCTGTACAGGGTGGTCCGTTTACAGGGGTAGTCATTGAGCCATCCGACCCTGGTTATGAGCTGGGTCTATGAGCGTTTCATCCCCTATGGTAGAGGTGTAGAGGTGGTAGATCCGGAGCTGTGAGGGCAGCCATATGGACAAACATGTCGATGCTCAGAGCACCTCACCAGCTAGTTGCTTCCTTGACCACTGATGACATGGAGGCCACACCGTATCAGGCCATGCAAGGTTATGGGGTGAGGAGGCTCTTACTTTGATTTCCTGCTCCACCACAGGGTAGCTTGTAGACAGGGTGGGGAGGGTGGAGATACATCCCTTCGGTCGAGTGCCTCAGTAGTTTGGCCTACCTTACATGGGTATGCTTCCCCCGGTGGTGCCAGTATATAGATCAGTTTGAGAGGCTAGGGGAGGTCCTAGAGGCCGGGGTTGGACAGTTGTTACTCCTGGAGTCCCCATTGCAGCTAGGCGGTGGTCTGAGCTCGAGAGGGAGTCGGTGCTCCTCAGGCACCCTTACTTCAGATTGTTGCCGGTCCCGCTCATAACAGCAACGAACCTATTGACATAGACTCTGAGTCTGAGGAGTTCACAGGGGGAGAGATGGAGGAGGAGACCGAGGCTGAGGCTAGTGAGTTAGGTGGAGAGGAGGACAATGATCCTGAGTGGCATGACACTCAGGATATTTTACAGGTAGAGAGGGCGGAGCAGAGTGCGGAGAGGGTGACTCTAGTTTTAGAGGAGCCACTCTCTCAGGGCCTTGGCGGAGAGGATGAGTCCGTAGCGGGACACTATGTTGCCCCGGCCATAGGAGGAGCGCACCAGTCAGCGGCGACATCTGTGGCAGGTGTCGATCCTAGAGATCCATCTTGGAGGCCGGCGATCCGAGTGAGTTATCATTCTTCCTTCTTAATGTTTGTTTCTAGTTGTGATTGCCTTAGTTGTTACCTCTCCTTTTGTTTACGTTTGTTTTTATCTTTTGATCATTTCTAATTGGCTTTTCACCTTTGCTTGCAGAGACTGCCGATGAGTGGCGAGACCTGATTCGTTGGGTATGCACCGATACCCTGATGATTCCTATGGAGAAGACCCATGCAGAGCTATCCGTGGATGCAGGGGAGCCTTCAACAGCTGGTAGGCACACCAACATCTTTTCCTCTCGGCATGTGGCCAGGATGGTGTCTACCCTCCGTACCGAGCTGGTAGGGTACAGGACAGTCAGAGCACCTGATGAGGAGTCATTCTCATGGCGAGACCGCAGCTGCTCCTTGGGATCGTGAGCCCTCCATGCATTCAGAGCACCGGCGTAGCCGGAGTCCTAGACGTGGGCGTGCACCCTCAGAGGGATCTCATAGGGGTTGAGAAGCCACTTGGCTCTCTTGGACTGTTTTCATGATGTATTTTGTATCTCCCGGGCTCTTTGAGCATTTTGACCATGCTTAGCGCATGATGGCATTGTACAGGAAACTTGTTTGTTTATATATATATATATATATTCTTTTCTTGGATCAGATGCTTGGTATTAATGTTCTTATGATTCGATTACGCATGTAAATTATAATGTTGTTTTTATATGCTTCTCAGAATGTATGCAATGGAGAACAAATGATACAAATGTTTACTTTCTTTTTGTATTTCGTGATGCTGATATATGATAATGTAGACACAATGTGACTTCAAACTCTAGCTTCTTATAAGAAATTTTTCGGTACTTCATATTTGTTTTGACAAAATGTGATGATAAACCGGTATGATGAGCAGATAAACTTGCCCCACTCCTAACTCCACGTAACTAGTAAGATGCGAGGGCTCATCACCAAGAGCTAGAAAGGGCACAAGTTATGAAATGTGTTGAAATGATAGTGATGAGAGATAGACAAAGCTTTGGTGGAACCAAATTAGGATGCTACAAGCCTACTCTACTCGAGTGACTCCATAGTTTGGGATGCAACTTGCTTTGCGGTTTATCTAGACTTAGATCCGTAGATGGCCTCATGGTAGACAAAATCTAGGTTTCAGGGCTTTGAATTCTCTTGGAATTTTGGACATCTGATTCATTTGTTTTTGACTCAAAATTTCAAAGGTTTATTTGAATTTGATTGTTGACTGCCTTCAATGTTTATTTGTCAAGAGGACTCCCTACACCTTGCCCCATGCTACTAGTAAGAAGCGTGGGCTTATCACCATGGACAAGGTATAGGCGAGTAAGGGCATTCCCATCCTTTCCCAACCCTACATCACTAGTAAGAGACACAAGCTCATCACCAAAGGTTGGTGGGGCAAGGAAATGTGTAAAATTAAATTTTTTGTTTGATCTATATTTGACTTGTTTATTTGAGCAAAATGTCAGTGTATTCTTATTTCCAAAGAGATATACATAGGGGATAGATGTGACACGATGAAGCTTCTAGAACAGACCATAGGCAAGACACCTATCCTAGGAAGAAACCAAAGATGAGAACAAGCATGCAGATCTTGGTATGGTTACCATTAAGGCTTTGTCATATCTAGCTTTATTCGATGAAATGATTCGAAATAGGTGATGACGTTATAAAATGAAGAAGTATGATTAGAGTGTTTATGCCAATACCATCAGAAGTTTGTAATGAATTGCTTTGAGAATGAGTTCCTTGATCACAAAATTGTACGAAACAAGTGGACAAAATGAACCTAACTATATGAAGATGCAATGTAGATATATTTATATAAATAGTGCTGGCCGCTTATGCATAGAATTGTTTAAGGTGTAGGGAATTGACTGTTTCACCAAATTCCTCACCCTCTAGTGTACATAAGAGATATGCACCATTTCCATAGTCTTTCGTGACTTGGTATGGGCCCAACCATTTGGGCCGGAACTTCCTTCCTTCGCCAGTATTTTTATCAATCCGGTTATCAGCCGAGGACTAAATCACCTTCATATATGTCTCGTTCATAGACCTTCTTGTTATACTTCTAGCACATCCGGTCAACATAGACTCTATGCCATTGTTTAGCATCTAACCTGGCCTCATCTAGGATTTCTAGCTGGGAGAGACATGCTTCTCTGTAAGCGTCTTCATCCAGAATCCCTTGTAATGAGACACGGAGACTGGGTATTTCAACCTCAAGTGGGAGAACTACTTCTGCCCCGAATACCAACGAAAAAGGAGTTGCTCCTGTTGGTGTTCTTATTGAGGTTCGGTGGGCCCACAAGGCTGGATATAACTTCAAATGCCAATCTCACTTGTTTTCTTTCACAGTTTTAAGAAGAATGGCTTTTAATGTTTTGTTTGTCGCTTCAGCCTGTCTGTTGGCTTGAGGGTAATACAGGGAGGTTGTATGATGGCTTATTTTAAATTTATTACACAATTCGTGAACTTTGTCATTCTTAAAAGAAGTCCCATTATCTGAGATAATGATTTGCGGGACACCGTACCTATAAATGATTTGGTTCAAAATGAACTTGGCGATTACAGAACCCAGTACAGTAGTAAGAGGCATAACCTCTACCCATTTGGTAAAATACTCGGTGGCTGTGATTATAAAGTTATGGCCATCTGTAGATGAGGGAGAGAATTTCCCTATCAAATCTAGGCCCCATGTAGAAAAGGGCCATGGAGTAGCGATTGGTTGTAGAGCTTGTGCTGGCATGTGAATCTCGTGGGAGAATTCTTGGCACTTACGACACCTTCGTACAAACTCTACTGCGTCGTGTTCTAGAGTGGGCCAGAAATAGCCCATCCGGTGTATTTTGTGAGCAGTGGCATGACCACTGAAGTGGCCTCCACATATTCCACTATGAGATTCGTGGAGAATCTTCTTGGATTCTTCTGTGTCAACACATCTTAGAAGCATTCCATCAAATGCTTTACGATAGAGCACCTACTCTATAATGATGTATTTAGCTACGATAATGCATAACCACCTTCTTTGTTGTGGTGTAGCACCTTCTGGATACGTATGGTCCATGATATAATTAATAATATCAGTATACCAAGGACACTCAGAGATAGGAGGTTTGGTTTCGATGTAGTATATGCATTCATCGGGAAAGTCCAGATCTACTAGATCACCTCCGTCTAATGGGTTATCAGCTAACCAATCCGTAATGATTTGTCCTTTAATGGACTTCTGATTTACAAATGTTAATTTGAATTCCCCCATTAAGGTTATAAAGCATCCAACCTTTTTAGACAAGGACCCTTGTGTGAGGAAAGTTCGTAAATGGTCTATTTTTACAATGACCCTTGTTTCTTGATTTAGCATGTAATGCCTTAAGTGTTTGGTTGCGAAGATTATGGCAAGGCATTCTCGTTCTACTTGTGTATAACGTGTTTCATAGTCGAGCAACGTTCGGCTAATAAAATAGATCGCACGTTCTCATTTGTCATCATCTTCTTGGGCTAGCATGCAGGCTAGCGAGACATTGGTAGCTCATGAGTATAAGATTAAAGGTGATGCGGCTTAGGTGGCATTAGTGTGGGTGGTGACAACAGGAAATGCTTAACTACGTTGAAAGCTTCGTTGCAGTCTTTGGTCCAATCAATACTATAATCTTTCTTGAGTAGATTGTTGATTGGATGAATGGCAAAACTTAAGTCTGGGATGAATCTCTGGATTGCACCGAGTTTTCCAAGAAATGACCTGATTCCAGATTCATCCGAAGGTGGGATCATTTCGAGAGCAACCGGATTTTGGCTGGGTCTACATCGATCCCTCATGACAATATAATGTAACCTAGGAGCTTCCCTCCTGTCACACCAAAGATGCATTTTTTGGATTTAGCGTGACTCCGTATTCTATTAGATGTGAAAGAATGACGTGGAGTACTTCCAGGTGATCACAACGTCTCCTGGCTTTGGCCAACAAGTCATCTACATAGGTTTCTACAATTTTATGAATAAGATCATGAAATATATACGTCATAGCCCGCTGGTATGTAGCGCAGCGTTCTTGAGACCGAATGGCATAACAACGTAGCAATAGGTTCCCCAAGGAGTTATAAACGTGGTTTTAGCTTGGTCTTGTTTGGATATTCTAATCTGATTGTATCCTAAGAATCCATCCATGAGAGACAAAAGCTCAAATCCAGTTGTTGTGTCAATAATGATGTCTATGGATGGTAACGGGAAGTCGTCCTTAGGACACGCTTTGTTAATGTCTCGGAAGTCTATGCAAATGCGTATCTTCCCATTCTTTTTGAGAACGGGAATGATATTAGATACCCATTGAGAGTAATCGACTGGTTTGATGAATCCTACTTGGAGGAGTTTCATTACTTCTTCTTTCACCATGAGAGCTACCTTGGGTTTCATTGGTCTCGATTTTTGTTTAATCAGCTTTGCGTCTGATTTAGTGATGAGGTTATGTACCGCAATGTGTGGTGTAACCCCTGTCATTTATTTATAATTAAATGTAAAAGCCTTCTGATGTTCCTTAAGGATTCGAGTGTGTATTTCTACTTCTGATGGAGTTAACGAGGATCCTAATTTCAATATCCTTGGTTCATCCTCCGTTCGATGTTAATATCAATTATTTCTTCGATTAAAGAAGTGTTACCTTCTTCAAACTCAGGTGGGGCCGGAGGTAATTCCAGATCGTCTTCATTCTCTACCGTGTATATGCTGAGCTCCTTTCGTGGGGAAGCTCTATCATGGGATTTCCAAAGTAAGAAGACAAATGTGGGATTAAGGAAAAATCTATCACGTGATGGGTGAGATGTAACACTGCATAGGTGTTTAAGTAATCCAGAGTGGCTCTATCACTATCAATGTGATCTAGGATAGTAGATTTGTTCTCATCTCTGTTTGTTAAAAGAGGGTTTGACATTTTTTTCACCAATGGTTCAGTACGAAGGGATACTATGAAACGAGCATCTTCCAACTCACTGTTTGGGGTGAAGCGTGACGCCGAGGTTGCTATAGAATCAGCGAGAAGATTTTGTTCTCACGGGATTGCTTCAATTGATATGAAGTCAAACTCTTTGCTCAAATCCAATACAAGCTATTTTGTAGAGCTGTAAGTGCTCAGCTCTGGTTTCATATACCTCAGAGACTTGGTTTGCTACCAATTGTGAGTCTCCTAATACTCTGATGTTATTAACACCGATCCTCTTAGCTAAGATGAGACCAAGGAGGAGGGCTTCGTACTCAGCGTCGTTGTTTGTACATTCGAAATTTAGTTTAAAGGCGAATGGTAGGATTTTTCCCTTAGGAGAAGTAAAGATTACACCTGCCCCAGCTCCATAACGACATCTAGCTCCATCAAAATGGAGAGTCTAGTATTTAGCTGGGAATATAGACGTTGGGATATTTGTTGTGTTAACATCTTCTACTTCTACCATGCAGAGATCCTCTGCTGGAAGAGAACCAACACCTAGGGTATATCCCATGCCTACAGAATCAAATGGTAGGAACATCGGTAGATCTTGTTCTAATAACTTGAAAATCTTTGTAGTAGTTCCTAACGATATTGTTTCTACAATGTTAGCCTCATCTTTGAGGGCTGGGATAGTCTTGATTAGGCTCATAGTCTCAAGATCTATTGTAGGTACCAACTTCTCCTCTGGTTTTGCGATGGTGGGTTTATTAAGTTGGTTTGTCGGGAGTTCAAACTCGAGTGAACGCCTGGTCTTTTCTTTAAGTCAGCTAGGTGTATATCAAATGGCTTTGGATCCCCCTTGGCTACGAACACTTTTCCTAAATGCAAGAATCTTACTTCTTGAAATAATGTAGAGGGGATTGCCTTCATACGGTGTATCCATGGTCGGCCAAGGATCATATTATAGTTGGTTTCCCGATCTATAATATAAAAATCAGTCAAGATTGTTTTGGGTCCTAAGGTGACCGGTAGTATTATAGTTCCAATCGACGTGGCTTTAAGGCTATCATAGCCTCTTAATGTATTTCGAGTCGAGGAACAATTTGTTTCTCCATACCCTAGCTTTTGAAGGAAAGAGAAGGGGACTATGTTAACTGCTGCCCCATCATCAACCATTGTGCGTTTAACATAATTGTTATAAACCCAAACTTGCAAATATAAGGTTGGATCACCTCTGCATGCAATCTCAGCATCTGTTGGCATTTTGTTTATTTCGAATATAAACTCGATATCCCTATCCGACTGTCCCGGAGGGTGAATATCAAAGTCTATATGGTTTACCTATGTTTCGGGAGGTGGAGTGATGTTAATTAAATGACCTAAACCTAATGCCTCCAAAAGAGCAGCCCTGTGGGGGACAAGTATTCAGTAAGTCTAAAAAAGAAATGTGCGAGAAGGTTTTTGTTAGATCATTAATTAAATCATAGGCACCTACGGGTTTTACTAATATTTGTTGGATGTTATCTATCTCGGTAGGTAACTTGGACTTGGCTGAGAGGAATACTCTCGTGTCCTTATTACATAACTTCCATGGGTAGTTCGGCATCTAATTCCACTAAACCGACTATCTTAGGTCACGATTGACTTCCTAATTGTGGTGCAACTAATGGATTTAGTGAAGTCGAGGCTTCATGATCATTTTTTCTTGTTATTATGCCCTTATTTGTCCCATTTGGATTTAACATGTTGTTATTGTGATTTGGGAGCGGATCATTAAAGATTTTGAGGGGTGTGTTTTGAGTGGAAACCGCTCCAATGAAAGTATTTAGTGCTTCGGTGACATAGGATCGGCCAAGAACATATCTATGAAAAGTTGTCTTTGTTCCTTTGGCAAACATTGCATGAATTTATTGTAGTCATGGCACGTTCTAGTGTCATGGCCTCAGATTTTGTGAAAACCACAATACGAGTTAGGATTGTAATTCCTAGTTTGCTGGTTTGGTGCATATTGTGGCCAAAAATCTGATCAAACCATTGCCTATTAGGATTAAAGTTTTGTGTTTGTTGTTTTTGGTTTTGGTTTTGGTTTTGATATCCAGTTGAGTTTTGGCTCGGACCCTTTGTAAGGTTTTTTCGTTGTTGTTGTTGTTGTGGATGATTAAAATCCACTGCATTGATTATTGGGGTAAAGTTGTTGTTTCATTGGTTGTTCATTAGTGGTGGAGTATTCACAACATTTACCCTTTTGGCCTGATCAGTTACTCCATCTGTTGTCACTCCGCGATTTTTATTAAGGACTTTAGGTCCTTGATTGACATTTGTGGTAGTGGGGTAAGTCGTAACATTTTGGTTGGAGGTGATTAACCTCCCGTTTGTTCCATATGTCTTGTGACCGCTATCTATTGCAGCTTGATCTATTCGGAGAGCGCTCTCAAGTACTTCATCGTAAGTCCTTAGTGGGAACTTTTGGACTTCTTCCTTCACCTCTCTGCTGAGGGAATGAAGGAATAAATCGCATAGTTCCATCTGATCCATATTTGGAGCACTTGCCAAAGAATAGAGGACTGTACGCCATCTTTGAATGAAATGAGCAACAGATTCATTGTGTTCCTGCTTAATGTGCAAGAATTCCCTGATTCCTGTTCTCAACAGTTTGTTCATATCAAATGCCTTGATGAACTCAGAAATGAGTTGTTTAAATGAATGGATGGAAGCCTCAGGTATTCTATAATACCAATCGAGGGCGATGCCTTCCAAGGTTTTGGGGAATATTTTGGCAACAACCCCATCCCAAGGGAGCAGTTCTCGAATGGCTGTGGCGTAAGCCTTGATATGTGCATTCAGATCTCCCTCACCTTTGTATTTGGGAAAATCGGGAAGAGGTCTTGGAAGCATAACGCTTCGTATGGTGAAGTCTAAGGGTTCTTTCAAATATTCTGAATAAGTCCCTATCGCGTAGGTTTCGACCATTGATGGTGCCTGCTGAGGGGGTGGTGGTGGAATGGGTTGTTGATATGGCGTAGCATATGCACTGGTAGGGGCATAAGGAAACCCCTGTGGTTGAGTAAACATGCCGGGAGAGGAGAACATATCCCCTTGTGGTGATTTGGAGTACATGTTTAAGTATGAAGGGGGATTGTCTAGGAATGGATTATTTTGTACTAGACCACTGGGGGGGATCGGAGCGGTGTTAGAAATGGTGGTTCTAGTTGGCATTTGTTGTGAATACTGAGGAGTCATGCCTAACGTGCCTATTCCTGTGAGGAGGTCTACTTGGCTAGGATGGTGTGGAGGATTAGAATTTCCTACCTGCATGAATTGAGAATGGTGATTTTCTGAGCAATTTCTAACCCCCTAACTTTTTCTACTAAAGTCGAAATGACTTCATTTGGTAAAGTCACGGTATTTTGCCTTAGTGGCATTTGTTGTATATCCTGGTGTTGTATAGGCATGTGATACCCTGCTATGAACTGATCATTGCCCTGCCAAGTTTCCCGAGGGCATTTCCTATATGTAGTGGTATGGAGGTATTTTCTTGAAAAGAGACCTCGGGTTGTGCTTGTAAACTTCCTATGGGTGGGTACATACCCGAGAGCGTTGTTCATTTCTGGCATGACGTCACTGAATGTTCATCATCTAAAACCAGGTATGGATCTGATTGTCTACTAATTTGTGGTCTAAGTAGTACCTGAGGAGATGAACCAGATTCTCCTATGAACGTCATATTGTTCGAGCCTGAAGGCTCTGTGTGTTGCGTTTGAGCGAGCTGATCCAACTCCTCTGTTTGGAAAGATGAGATATATCTAGTTTTTAGAGGTGGATTTTGTGTTGACAACCGGTTGGCTGAATAATTGTCACCCCATATGCGAGAGCGAGGGTATGACCTGTCATTCATTGAGTTGATCATAGTATGGTTCAAGACCTAGGAGAGATCTACCATATGCATCGAATCCGACATATTCGGGGGGTATATGAATACCCGCAGAATAATGGGTAAGAGCGAAGGTGGAAGGAAGAAGTGAAAATAAAAGAGGAAGAATTGTTTCGTTCACGTTAGGTTCACCAATTTTGTACAATGGAAAAGTGACAAGCGAGCATGGGAATCTACAAGTAACTCTTCCTCGCACCCGACCTCTTGAGGTCATGCCGAGACAGCCGGTGGGGATGGATTATGCGTAGGGTATGGATAAACTAGTTAGGAAATCTTATATCTTCGACACGCACTAATGGAATCTACGAATCTAAGGCAAAGAAGGCCCTCCTAACCTGAACTGGTGTGATAGATCGGTTGGTAAGGATGACTGCTCGAAGGCTCCAATCAATATCGAGCTCTGGCGTGATCGATCTATAGGTTGTGGGATACGTGGAAAATGACCTGGGATGGTTTCGTGTATGTCTCCAGATAGGGTCATATGATGGATGATGGATATACATCAGACTCTATGGTCGATTCTTTGGTCTAGTCCAGAAATATTTAGCTTTGTTAGCTACTACGTCTAACAAGGATAACTGTGTGATGATGATAGGTGGAAGTGGAGTGGATCTAAATATTAATGTGCGTAAGCCAGCATCAACATTAGATTGACCTGTAGGCTCGTTGGGTTGTGGGATTTGTGGGTCACAACCGTAGATTCATGGTTGTTGTGGACCTGCTATGGTCATGTGCGGAATCAGTCCCTAATCCCTAGTATCCAATAGTCGTATGCCTTTTCGGCCTCTACGTTCAGAATTAATAGTTGTGTAATCTTTTCTGAGTATCTTATAGGCAATCTTGCAATCTGAATCCTTAAGCTAGTATCTATGTCTGTGAGAGTGTCTCCTGCGTCTGGTTGTGGGACCAAAGGGTCACAACCAAATGTTTGCTCTCTTTCAAGTCCTTCTACAGTCATGCGGATATTTATCTAGAGTAATCTGTAGTTTGGCTGATTTGACCAAAACGTGTGCGCTTGGTCGTCTTCTATATTTAACCGCTTAACTGTGAGCTGATCTGTTGTAAGTCTGCTATTGTTCGGAAGACTTGGATTCTAAGGTTCTGATCTATATCAGTTATTTCCGTAATAAGATTGGGTTGAGGCACGATTGGCTCGAATACGTATTCTCTGGGCTCTCTAGGTCCCGTGATTGTCATACAAAAGGAAATGATACAAATCTAACTAATGACAAAATAATTTAACTACGTAAGATATGTCTATGTATATTCCTAAATCTGATAGTTATTGATAAGCTACTGAACAAAATTTAAAGAGCAATTATCTAATATATCTAAAATTGACAACTAAACTAATAACGCAATTAAAACAAACAAAGCAACCGAGTATAGCTACTTGTCTGTGTAGTTTTTAGATCTATTCTAAATAATTTGATAACTGATCTACTCTATTTGAAAGACTCTCGATCCTACCTCAGAAGTGAGGAGTGAATCATAGTTTCTCAGAAACTATCAATCCCCATAGCTTCCCTGGCAATATCGAAAGTAAAATTTAACTAAAATGAAATGATTAGCTACTCTATTTGATATGCTTTTAACTAGAACTTTGAAAGCTAGAACCTGGATTCTGCAGAACAGTGGTGAATCCAATGGTGTGTGACCTTGTCCCCTCAGTGTGATCTCCTCATTCTTTCATGCTCACGTGGATCCAGAAAAGCATGTAATGCTAGCATCAACAAGAGTAGATATTGGAACAAAGGCAACTTAGGATGCAGATTGAATACAATGTGAGTAGGAGAGGGATAGCACAAGAGTACAGAGCTTGGCTTATGCAATTCCTAGCGGGATTTATTGCGAGTCATGCAACATAAAATGTCTAGCACCTGAAACTATCTTGTTTGATGAACAAAACCTGCAACTTTAATGGCTTCCTATTGAGATGAAACTATCCTACTCCAATTGATTTGGATGAAATGACAACAACACTTTGCACAAGGAGAATATGTGGCTTTCTGATAGCTAAACAATGCTAACTATGCATCTAAGAAATGAAACTATGAATCCTAAACAAAACTGAAAGGCTAAGCTATTGAAATGAGAAATTCAGAGGAAAATTGAGGGGCCATTTGCTTGAGCACAAGCCAACTATTTATAGCATTTCCAATTACCCAAAGGTAAAAACCAAATTGATCTCTTAAACCATAAACAATGCCAAAACACTATTCTAGGGAACCAGAATCATTAATGCAAGCCAAAGGTGGTGAAAAAAGCTGGTAAACGTTGAAATTTACGTGAGTCGCATTAAAAGAGCATTCTAGAAAATGCGTGAAGGACCGCCGCCCTGAGCAAGGTGGTGGTTACAGAACCACCACCCAGTCAGGGTGGCGGTTTTGTAATTGAAGAACAAAATGCAAAGAAAAGAGGGGAAAAGAGAACAACAAAGCATGCATGGGCTAAGCGAGGCATGCGGGATGTTAACGCATACTTGGGGAGCTTTTTCGGATCCCGAACACCTTGTGAGGAGACCTGTATCATCATTGGGGCATGTGTTATGTTATTCGGTGGTGCAGTACCTTACAATTTTGGGTACGTACAGTAACCTTCTTAACAATATTGATGGAGAAGTGATCCAAGAAGGTTTGGGCTACCTGATTAAATGAAAATATAGAGTGTCTAAGTAACCCACTATACCAATCTAACACTGGTCCAGTCAAAGACATGGGAAAGGTCCTCAATAGCAACACATCATCGTGAGCGATCAGATAACACCTGTGTTTGAACGACCGCAAATTTTGGTGCAGTCTTCCTTACTATTGAAATGGTTGAATTTAGGCATCTCCCAATGCATGCGATATGGGCGGATAGGAATGGATGGGTGGATAGGCTCATTACAAATATCATCGTATGTGAGATAGTTGCAGGAGCCCAAAACCGATGCCTCCAATGTCTACATCTTGTCCAACATCAGTTTGATTAGGTTGTTAGTAGGTTGTGATGATTGGGTTCCTCCCTGTAGCATGAGGGGGTTGTTGTTGGGCATATAATGGGGGTGTCACTCTAGTATATGGTGCTGCCATGTAGGTTGATTAAGAAGAAGACGGTGAAACATGGGGTACGTACCGAAGTGAATAATAGATGAAACGGAGGCTACTAATAGTATGTATATGGATCCGGAAGTGTTGTGGTAACCCTAATGGCAATGGGGGCTAATGATTATGGAATGGAAAGTACCATGTTCGAAAAGGGGTAGGGGTCACCAACACCAGAGGTGGTAGTGTAGCTATGGGTATGTGCGAGACATTAGGGGTGGATGAGGTTACGTTTTGGGTAGTTGTTGAGGGTATGGTGGATGTGGCGGGTGCCACGGTGGTGACAGACGTGGTAGTCATAGTAGGTATAGGACTTAGTTACTAAATGAATGTGGGTAAGGTAAATGTGGGCGACAGAGCTAGATGGGGCCAAAGCAGAGTGGGAGCGAGAGTTGAGGGATAGATACGAGCATTTTGTATATCAATCGATCCAAGGCATCTCAAGTGGATGAGTGAAAAGGTAAAAGCGCAAAGTGGCGGGGTTTTGGTCAAGGGGTCGTGCGAACTCCTCATCTCTTGTAGCGATAGTGATAGGTTGGATAGGATCCATGGCTAGTGAAAAAATGAAAGGTGGTGAAGGACTAAGTGGGAGTGGTTGACAACTGGCGTGAAATATGAGTGTGCTTTCTTGTCTTCAGGTCAGCACCATGTGAAGCAATATTGATCAGGTAGGGCTACTTCTCTGTAAATGACACATAAAAATAACAGGAATAGGTGAATCTGGCGGTAAAAAGTGGATTAGGTACCAAATGTTGGTTGGAAAGTGAAACAGGCTAACCAATGTTGGTTAGGGAAAACCGACGCCGGTTAGGGGTAACCATTGCCGGTCACTATAGAAAATGGACAGTGAGTGAAAAACAAGGTATAAGGTCAAATCTGATAGGTATGCCAAATTTGATGAGTTTTACAATGTCAATGGGAATGATAGCAATGACAAGGACTATGAAAAGTGGAAGAAGATGAATAAATAACAAGGATGAAGATGAATAAATGTCCCTTTGAGTAGGTTAACAAAAGGACACTGAAATCGCGCGCCGGTTGGGTATAACCGACGATGGTAAGAGGGTAATCGGCGATGGTTGCTAGACCGACACCGGTTACTGTGAAATTGAAATAGTGATGAAAGCATGTTTGTTGTGAGTTAAAAGATGATGTGGAATCGGACCCATAATTCCAAGAATGATGAGAATATGGTCTAGGCACACTCGGTGAAGCGAGAATACACCAACTATGATGAGGAGTGTGCAAGGATGAACAAGAAAAATTAAAAATGTGATCTCTCACCTCAAAACGTAAGCCAAGCAGAAACACTAAGAAAAATGTGATCCTAGGAGTGCCTTTTCTATTATGTTTGTTTAGCTTATGCTATTTAAGGACCGACTCATATCTTGTAGAATAGAATTTTTTTGGTGAGGATGGCTTCTACGAAGGAGATCTAAAAGGTGTGGTTTTAGGTATGTTATGGTTGAGCAAGCTTTGCTCGAAGTATGACTCGGCAGAGTAGCGAGTGGGAGTACCTGCCAGTCCTCATATCAGTGTGATTGTTGATAAGCGTTCCTAGGAAATATTTTGTTTAAGAATATGTATTTGTTTTGAATTTGTGTAATTTGGTATGACTCGAGAGAGAGAGAGATGTGCTTTCATGATTCTTTTCGTACCCATCATTTGGGCATAACTTCCAGCAGTATAGGTTGCCCTCAATTAATGTGAGGTAATGCGATAAATCATAATGCAATGCACTTATTTTTAAGCCCAAATTGAAGTGTGAAGTTGGATGACACAAATAGATGAAGATGAAGGGGATGCTCTTCACTAAATGTGCAAAACATGAAGAAATGGTTCTTTTTAATTACACCAAAAGAAAGGTTTCCTTTAGAGCAAATAGAAAGAAAAGGTGGGTTACCAAGGAAGAAAATTAATGTGTATGCTTTTCAGAAGAGAAACAAACACACAAATTTTCCTAGGAATGAATAAAATGCAAGGAACCCGGATGGGTCCCATCGGGCGTGCCAAAATGTTTCACCTGATTCTTAGACATTTCTTTGAGATATTGACGAAACAGATAGGGTAACGAGCATAGGAGGAATACCTATTAAAATGCTGGTTGATGGGTTGTTACGTGCGTATGACTTCTGAATCCATAGCTGATTGTGAGAGCTTGTTTGGCTAGGAGGAACTACCGTAATGAAAAGTCGAGACCACCGTAAAGAGTTAAACAATATGTGTAGTGAACTGCCTAGCGTGTGCTAGATCTAGGAAGTGTGATACTTCCTAAATGGTTGTTAATCCACTGTTTAAGACAATTTAATATGGGAAATAAAGTAAATCCTATTGTAGTTGAAATTATTTGGGTATCTCATTTAAAATACAATAAGAAAGGTCTAATCTAACAGGCTAAGTTAAAATAAGATCCGAAGGTCGGGTAACTAGTTCTAGGTCTCTGTAAGTCTGATAGAGGTCTTAGGTAGATCATAGGTGAATGGGGGTGATGTAGAATTAGGTGGATAGGTCATTGTTCTGGGTTGTATGGGAAAATATAGAAACCGATGTCGGTTAAGGGTGACCGACGACGGTTGGGTATAACCAAAGCATTATTCTTATGGAAAAACTAGGAATGCTGAGAATGAGTTTTAGGTCTCCTTTGTGATTGCACAAAGGACTTTTGGTTGGTCGGAATGAGGTATTGGGTGGTTTGGGTGGGATTTGACGGGGTTTTAATGGGTATATGGAGGGGTGAGTATTAATGGAGGTCATGGGTGGGTGATCTGAGAGAACAAAAGGGTGATAATATAATGATGAAATGAAATGAACTAGAGGAGTATAACATTTTACTTACTCAGATTCTAGTCTTGGACACTGTGAGTGAGGGATGGAGGTGCTAGTAAGAGGTTGAAGACTGCAGATGATCACCAATCATAGGAGAGCTTCTGCATGGGCTGCATGCACATTCCTTTTTGCTTGGTTGGATCAAATCCTTACTAGGGGTGAGTGTTGGATGGCTGTGTAGGAGAAAATGCTTGATCTCCTTCCTTGCATGTGTGTTCTCGTTGGAATTCATTCTCAGAAGATGTGATATCTCTTAGGGATGTGCTAATGTTCACAAACCTTTTCCAACCTTCAAAATAAGGTTGTTTTAGGGGTTTAAAGGTGACCGATGGTGGTTCCAGCTTAATCGACAATGGTTAGGGGTAACCGGCATCGGTCAAGGTGGGATTTCCTAGGTTTACTAAACTAGGGAGATACTCTTGATTTTCTCGGATCTCGTGTCATTAACTAGTGGATTATATTGGGAGCTTCTTGTAAGCATGTGGGAATGTGGTTAGAGAGAATGTAGGCATTAATCTTTAGGGTTTGGGTAAGTCTTAGTTAGTTATGGTAACTTACTAAGAATAGGTCTTAGGGTGAGGTGGCTAGATAAGGTGTCTAGGTGAGGTGTATGTGTGGATATTATCTAAATTAAGATATTTAAATAATAAACATGGTGAGGATAATTAATTAAATTAATTAAATTAATTAAATCAATATTAGTGGGGTGAAGGGGGCCATGGCTAGTTTAATGTAATAAAGGGTGTTTATTTGTTGAGGGACCAAAGGGGAGTGTGACCTAATTTTAGTGTCTACACATCCAGTTGGGTTACCATAACAGGATGAGGCATTTGGGGTAATTTGTATAGAGTGGGTTTCAGGAGATGGGCACCAATCGAGGCACAACCAAGAGTGGCTAGGGCCACATATGATGTTATATACTATGGCGGCTATTGGAGGGCCTATTAGTGGTGAATATCTTGTGGTGGACATATGTTGAGTTTTGTCATATAGAGGTATGGTGAGGAGTTAGATGAGCTTTAGTTATTTAGATTGATATAGAGGTGACATGCGGGAGAACGAGATGATACTCGTGGACAAGGTCGATGATAGTTTGGACTATGTCGGGACATACCCCCACCTTTCCCATAGTACCGTAGAGATGATGTGGAGAGACCCATGTATCCAACATGTCTGAGTGTTCCCATAGGGCAAGAGGAGAAAATGCTAGATCAACGTATTGATGATGTAGGTGTCACCGATGGATACAAACGGTGGTGTGTGGCACACTTATGGGTGGCACCGTCGAGGCTAGGGTAGCTTTGATTTAGCGATATTCATAGTGCGAGAGGATACATTACATGGGAAGGTGGTTGCCCTATAGAAACAAATTACGGGAATATAGGGACGGTTGACAAGGGCATAGGCATAGGTGGCGGCCCTACTGAGCCTACGTAGCACGGGCATAGGCTCCCCGCACGTGGTGGAGATGGGGATGGAAGGCTAGTAGCCACTTTATAGGCACATGTAGATGGATTACAGGCTAGTTAGCCACAACACATGCACAACAAGTTGCAGCCCTATAGGCCCGGGAAGCTACAAAGGTACCATCACAAGCACAATGATAGGGTCCCATAAGCATACAGGCACTGCACTAGGACAAGGTACACTTTTGGTTGAGTAGAGT
This sequence comes from Taxus wallichiana var. yunnanensis, assembly GCA_018340775.1. Lineage (NCBI taxonomy): Eukaryota > Viridiplantae > Streptophyta > Pinopsida > Cupressales > Taxaceae > Taxus > Taxus wallichiana. Next base: position 424,339,043 of record CM031238.1, on the reverse strand, counting down.
TCAAACGGGGTGGTTGGGCCGATGAGACCACCACAGACCGTATCCATGGCAAGGTTTAGGGATGTCTGAGTGAGGCTCACTATTATCAAGACAATCTAGCCACTACGGGGATTTATGTTCCTTCATATGCCAAGTACCAAGCCCAACAGACAATTAGTGAGTGGACTAGGTCGAGGACTCATAGTTCTAGTAGCACAATGGATTGTCGACCCCAGAGACAGGGCCATGATGAGGTTACTAGTTCTTGGAAACCGGGCCTGGCCCAACAGAGAGCCGGGAGGAGGTGGTGGAGGTCGAGGTAGGGATTGAAAAAGGGTGAGGAGATGTTGGCATGGTGCTTGACTAGTAGGGAGGAGGAGACATGTGAGACTGGAGAGGAGGGAATCAGATGGGGGTGATTGGTCACTATATGTGATATTGTACCATTATTGTGATTTTTGATATATATACCAGCCTACGTACCGAAGACTTGAGATTATACATGAGAGTTTTGAGATACTAATATTTATTTATATCTGTGTATATATGTATTGATACACAGACACTCCCATTATATAGTTGATGATGTTTAGTGGATGGATGATGTACTTGTTTTAATTTCCATTACTATTGTGTATTATGGAAATTAGTTGAATTATGCATAATTGAGTCGAGGTCATGTAGGCATAATGGAGTCAGGTATAGGCATTATGGAGTTTAGGTGATTTAGGCATGATGGAGTCGAGGTCATATAGGCATGATTTGGTTAGGTATACGCATGGTGGAGTTTAGGTGATTTAGGCATGATGGAGTCGAGGTATAGGTATGGTTTGGTCATGTTTTTGTGTTTGATTTAATTTCCAAGTTATTATTATTATGGAAAATAATGGATTGTATGTATGTTGTGGTTAAATTTTCAAGTACTTGATATCATGGAAATGTTAAATGATTGATGTGTGATATGGTTGATGTTATAAAATGGTAGGTATGTATGTTTTGACGATTGTTTAATTTCCATTGCTGTTGTGTAAAATGGAAACTAAAAAGGTAAAATGTGAACATAAAAGGGGAAAATTGGTTATGGGAAAAATTGGTCAAGCTAACCTCCAAGGGCCTCATGCCTTCGGAGTGCTTTGCCTACATAGCACCAGCAAAAAGGGGGCTCGGGATGATGTAGTTCTCCCATAAGCTAGGGAAGAATATGATGAGGTAGATGAATGGTCAGTAGGTTTTATGCATGATGAATTTTAGGTCATTTAAGCATGGTTGAGTATAAGTCGAATAGGCATGGTTGATTTTAGGTCATTTAGATATGGGTGATGTTGGTGGAAGATGTATTCCTAGCATGTAGTCGTTGAAGGTCTGGTCCTGTGAAGTAGGAGCAATATGTAAGAAAAGAGGTGAATGGTAAGAGGATACAAAAAGCCTCCTAAGTGGTAAGAACCATTATGAGTCTATAATACCAAATATTGGCTTATGAACATAAAACCCTAAAAGAGTTGTATAATTGACTGTTTTAAGGGTGAAGAAGGTCACATGATCACGAAATGTCACATTTTTGGCACATCCTTTGAGTAGGCAAAAGATTAGAAAGGAAAGGTGGTGAGGTGAAAGAGGTTGTTTTAGCGTAACCTGGTGTGAGACAGCATGCCTCTTTGGTAAGATACCCAAGATCAAAATAGGTGAGTCCATGATGAAAAAGTTATCTTTTTTTTTTTTGTTTTGTTTTATAGACCGATCGATGTGGGAAGTCTATGTGGGATGAGTAGAATATCTTCCCGAGGTCTTCATGAAGTTGATCGATGCGGGAAGCTTTAGAATATTTTCTATTTTATTTTTACAGGAATAGACTTCTTTTTGTGATAGACTATGTACAACATGGCTAGCTTTGTATAATTGTCCTTCGAGGGAGCAGTATATTTATAACAACAAGATAGAAAGGTAGATGTCTTTTTTGAGGAAGCCATATTTTTTCTATAAGTTTGACTCAAGGAGTTTGAATTTGAAAATATTGTATATTACTTTTGAATTTTTGTGGACTTTTAGGTCATAGAAAAGACTATAGAGAAGTATAGGCTTATTTTATGAAGACAAAACCATAGCACACAGGGTAGCTATGAAAGATAGGTTTTAAGTGATGAACAACCATGGGATTCCATCTTGAAAAGGATGAAAAGTATCCATGAGAATCATGTCATGAGTAGAGCCATGGTACTCATATTGAAGATAAAAGTTTGAAAGGTGATGGGTAATCACATGATTCTTGTTTAGTCGTTGATCCTTAAAATAAGTAAGTGGAAGGTGAATGTTGCTCGAGGACAAGTGTTTAATAGAAAGAAGATGATCAATACTTTATTAAACAATAGAATGGTTGAAGATGCAAGGCATTGAGGGGCTCAGATTCGGGTTTACCTTTGAGTGAAGAAAAATGATAAGAAACCGATCCATAGGCATGAGTAACGATATAGGGTCCATGCCAATTAGGAGAAAACTTGCCCCATTTATTTTTCTCCATTGTTGTTACATGTTGATTTTACTTTAGGACAAGGTTGTTAACCTAGAAGGTTCGTTCTTGGACACATTTATCATAGACACGTTTGATACATTTTTAGTAGATTTGGAGGTAATGGAGAGCATTTAGATGGCATTCGCCTAATAACTCAAGTTGTGTCAAAAGCAGTCTTTGAGAAAATCATCATCGTTGAGCATATCTTTGAGTGATATACGAAGAGATGGAATTTGGACTTTGAGAGGCAAGACAACTTTTGTACCGTAGACCAAAGAGAAATGTGTGGCAGTAGTTGAGGTGCGAATACTAGTGTGGTAAGCCCATAAGGCGAAAGGAATGTGTGTATGCCAATCCTTGCCAGTATCATCAACCAATTTCATAAGAATTTTGTTTAAGGTTTTGTTGGTTGATTCAGCTTGGTCATTTGTTTGAGGATAATAAGGTGAAGAAAAATTGAGTTGAATGTCAAAGGCGTCATAGAGTTTCCGTAGGGTTTTATTTTTGAATTGTTTTTCGTTATCAGTGATGAGGTGGTGAGGAACACCAAAGTGAAAAATGATGTGATGATTGATGAATTCACATATTTTCTTAGCTTTTGTAGAAATAAGAGGTACAAATTCTACCCATTTAGTGTAATATTCGGTAGCGGTAATAATCCATTGATAGAATTGGGAAGAATGAGAGTTGATCTCTCTAACAAGATCCAAACCCCATTAAGAGAAAGCCCAAATGTATCCTGCGATCTCGTAAGGCATAACTAGGGGTGTGATGAAGATTAGCATGTTGTTCTTGATACTTCACACAAAGCTTGACATAGTCACAATAATCATGGTTTAGGGTTTGCCAAGTAATAGCCCAAGAGGAGGATGTGCTTAACAACAACTAAGCCATTGAAATGAACCCCACAAATCCCATCAAGAACTTCCTTGATGGTGTATGGAATTTAAGAACTCGTAAGGCATCGTAAGAAGATAACATCAAAGCCACGTTTATAGAGAAGACCACCCATGATGACATAGTGGGGACACTTTTGAGAAAAACTTGTCTATGCGAGTAAGATCGGAGGAAAAATTGAAAGGGAAAGATAGTCAAATTGCTTATACCAAAGGTCACGTGGGTCAATTTCAATTTTTCCTACAAGGTTGGCGTCTTGAATTAGATAAGAAGGTGATTTCAACCTTTGTATTGTGAGAAATATTTTCGAATCGGAAGGTGAGGTAGGGATTTGAGAAGCAAGACATGCCATGGTGTCCGTAAATTTATTAGTGGGAACGGGGGTGGTTTGAAGTTCATAATGGTCAAAGGTAGTCAAAAATATGTCGACATGATGCTTATACTTTTGAAGAATCTTATTACGACAACTTTGGTATATGTCATTAACTTGGTTCATAACTAGTTGAGAGTCACCAAAGATAGTAATTAATTAAATGTCTAAGGTTATGGTGGTTTGAATACCTAACACAAGTGCTTTATATTTGGAAATATTGTTAGTGCAATCAAAATCTATTTTGAAAGATAATGGCATAGGCTCACTATTAAGAGGAATGAGAATAACACCAACACCACACCCACTGCGACATTTGGAACCATTGAAGAATAAGGTCATCGGTAAGTAGTATCATCCAGGGAGAGGGTATCGATGGATTCATCTAGGAAATTGAATTTACGAGGATTAATTTACTGGAGAGGTGCATCTGCGAGTTAGTTAGCAATTGTTTGTACTTTGAAAATTTTTAAATTGATGAATTTAACATCTAGATCTACAAGAAGCATGAGATAATGTGCAGCATGTTGATTTTGGTAGGTCTTAGTGTGCATGTATTGTAAAGGGGTCAATATTGGTGACAACAAAGGTTTTTTTGTTCAGTAGGTATTGGCGAAGTTAAGTGGTGACAAAAAGTAAGGCTAAGTAGAGTTTTTCAGCATGAGTATATCTAGTTTCATAGTATAAAAGCGTATGACTTATATAATAAACTGCTTGCTCCCTGTGTCGCTTGTCATGATGAACGAGCATGGCACCCAAGGAACGATCAGTAGCAGAAATGTAAAGGTAAAATGGTTGGTCATCCTTAGGTGGAATGAGTACAGGTGGTTGGAGGAGGTATTGTTTTAAGGTGTCAAAGGATTTGTGGCATTCATCATCCCATTTGAAAGAGACATCCTTTTTGAGGAGATAAAGAAACAAATGGTATTGGTCGGAAAAATGAGAAATAAAGTGATGAATAGATTGTAACTTGCCCTACAAACTACAAAGTTGATGAAGTTTAGTAGGTAGAGGAGTTTCAAGAATAGCCTTGATTTTAGTGGGATCAACTTCAATGCCATGCAAAGAAACAATAAAACCAAGGAACTTTCCAAAGAGAATAACAAAGACACACTTCTTAATTTAAAGGAGAACACAATATTTGATGAGATGGTCAAAGATAACCCTAAGGAATATAAGGTGTTTGGCCACGATGTTTGGATTTGGGAAGAATATCATCGCGTAATCTTCAATATGCTATACATAATGTCATGAAAGATATACGTCATAGCTTTGTTGATATGTAGCACCAACATTTTTAAGGCCAAAGGGCATGACACGATAAAAAAGGTTCCTCGAGGTGTGATGAAGGAAATTTTGTATTGATCTTACGAGGCGAGTAATATTTGGCTATAACCCGAGAAACCATTCATGAGTGATAGCATCTCATGGACCATGGTGAGATCAAATAGTTGGTCAATACTAGGTGAAGGAAAATCATCTTTGTGGCGAGGCTAAGTTAAGGTCATGGAAATCCATACAAATGTAGATTCCCCCTATCGCTTTCGTGATAGGAACGATGTTAGAAATCCATTGGGGATAATCAATGGGTAGGATGAAGGAAACCAAAAGAAGGCATTGGAGTTCTTCTTTTCCAAAAAGTGAAATGCGTGGATGCATTTTTCGTAGCTTTGTTTCACCAGTTTGGCATCGGGAATGGTTACGATATTGTGGAACATAATGTTTGGGTTAATACTAGGCATATCAATGTAGGACCAAGAAAAAGTGTTCTTTATGATCCCGAAGGAAAGAAGTGAAAGCTTCATGTTCAACAACATCTAAAGATTGGCCTATTTTTAGAATGTGCGGGTCATCCTGAGTGTGAATATTGATTTTAATGGTTGATTCATTCAACATGGTTTGCATCTTAGAAGGTAATGACCAGTGAATATAAGAATCTTCCGCACCAAGGTAGGTGAGAATAGACTCATCGTCCTGACATTGAACAACGTTAATAGAAGGTGTATCATCATCGATCATGTTAGGATATAGGAAGAGAAGAGAAGAGGGAGCCTCACCATCATGTTGAAAAGTTAGAGTTCTCAGGGAAATGGTGTTCACAAAAAAGTTAGGAGGAATGGATTCTCTATCCATAGAATCTATAGGTGAAAGTGATGAAGTTGGTGAATGGGGTGGGGAATGTTTATTGTCCTCAATGAATTTGACTTGGTCCCTTCTAAAATGTGGTTCAAAAAATCAAATACCATTGTGGTCTTTATGATTACGAGTAGTGCAAGGAATGACAATATGACAACCTTGTTCATAGAAACCAAAGCCAAAGCCCTTCCAAGCACAATGATGGAGGAAGGTGTGGGTGAAGCGGCAGTTGGTGAGATTAAAGGTCGGAGGAAAATGGTTCGGTTTAGGAAGGTGGCTTGGGTGAGCGGTAGAGGTATCAAGTCCCCCATATGTTAAGCTAGTGTGAAGGAGGAGGACCGTAGAGGAAAACCTTGCACTATGAGGTGATCATAATGGGGATGTTAATGAAGTTTACCATACTCTTGAGGAGTAAGGAATGTGTCAATATTATAAAGGTGGTACTCTCTTAGAGTGAGGCATTGAAAAACACCCACTAAGGGTTTAGTAGTTGATATGTGGGTAACAAGAATGGATGAATCACTAGACAGTTGGAAAGAAGAAGCATTAGTTGTTTGAGAAGTAGATGGGTTGGCTAATGGATCAAGCTTTGTGATGTGAGTGGGAATAGAGGAGTTAGTTACAGAAGATGTAGCGGCAGAAGTGGTGGATGAGGCAGTGGTGGAAGAAGAAGTGGTAGTGATGGTAGATACCTTAATTGGTATAAGGACATCATCAAGTCGATACTGACATATTATAGGTTTTTAATGGTGAAGGGTCATTTGGAATGCTATAGTTTTTCCCTTCATGTTCAAATTTTAAACAACGGTGTAAGATTGAAGGAACATAACCAATGGCGCGAATCCGGGGGTCGACCAAGTAGCATGTTATATTGGAATTCCCTCTCTAAGGCAGAATAATTAATGAATGATACGGGGGCCCACACGAAGGTGGGTAGTGATGGTGTCGAGGTGGAAGTCATGGCATCGTTAAATGAATGCAACATAAGCGGGTTATTATGCATGTAATTGGTAGGGATGCACATTTGGTTCTACACATGAGAGGAAATTATGTTAATCTATCACCGCCATCAATCATAATGTGTCAAAGTGTATATTATCAATGTAGATTAAAATAAATAGGGTGAGGTTAGGATCATCCAATTGGAGAGGTACAATCTCATCGTCAGAGAAACTAAGAGTGGTTACTTGATGAGTGGTAGTGGTTATAGAGGAAGGGCCAAAGTGGTGAGAGAGGCCACATGATGAGGAGTGATAATGGATGTAACAAGAGTAGGGTCATTAGGTAGAACCTCAATAGATTACAAGAATTCAACGAGGGTGCCGATGAGACTCAGAGGTTTGGGCGAGGTCATACAAAGACATTTTGAGAGGAGACGGTGTAACTATTTAAGCATTGTACGATGGGAAACCCCATCGAAATAGGGTATGTGGGTCCACAGATGGTGATTTTTTGTGTAGGTGCAGATGGAATATTGGGTAAAAGAGTAGTAGATGAGTTGGTTGCTTTCTCCTTTCCTTTTTCCTTTTGGGCTCGAGTGGCAATTTAAACCATATTAATCTATGGTAAAGGATAAAGTGAGTCATGATAGGTGTAGCGACAGACCAAGAAAAAAATATGGTGAGGGCATATACTAGTTTTGTGAAAATAATGTAGCACATTGGCATTTTGGCGGAGGTTTGGGTAACTCTCTTTATGCAAACTATATTGATCTAAAATATTGGAGGATAAAAGGGTTGTGGAGGGGGAGATGAAGGTCGGTTAATAGGTGCAAGATGAGGATGTGTGGTGATAGGTGTAGGTGGAAGAGGGTCCTTATCTAAAAGACCATTGTCGTCAAAGTTTTCTATGAGAGGACATAGTTAGAGAAGAATAGTCTTAAGAGTCTTATAGTTTTCCACATCATGCCCTGGAACATGATGGTAAGCATAAATTTTTGTATCGTCAAACCCTTCTGGTTTAGGTTTGAGTGGGTTGTAAGGTCTAAGTGCTAGTAATATGATGACGAGAGGTTTTCAAAAGGTTAGCTAATATGTTGGCATAAGACCGCCAATGGATCACAATGTGAAGTAAGTGTGGGTAACTTTGGTGGGGGAGAGGTTCCATCGAGAGGTGGGATTGGATGTTGAGTAAGTTCTATCACCCTGTTATGTAAATTGTATGTTTTTAGGTTTGGATTGCACCTTTTTGGGTAAAGATGTAGTAGGTGAACTGTTTGTTAAAGGTTGTGTAGGTTTAACTACCTCTTTGGAGGGTAGTGGGTTCTTGGACTTTGGTTACACCTTCTTGGGTGAAGGTGAAGAAGAAGTGCGTGATGTAGAAGGAAGGCGGATGATGGAAGGGTTGGGTTAGCCAAGGTGATAATGGAGGTGTGGTGAAGGTTGTAGTAAGAGGAAATATGGAAGGTACTAGTTGAAGAGAAGGGAATGACATAGGTAATGATGAGGATACTAGAAGTGGTGTAGGTATAGGAGGTAGAAAGGATGTAGGTGATGGAAAAGGTGTAAGTTGTGTAGGTAATTTGGGTGGAATAGAGGATCATGACGAGGAGGTGGGCTATTTTTTTTTCATTTACCTTGGGTAGGAGGCTACTTGACCAAGGTTGATGGGTGGGGACCTAGGATAGATGGAAGTGGTGAAGGTGACAAAGGGGTAGTGGGCGAAGCCGTGTATGCAACCTAAGAGGTTGGGTCTTCCTCTTAGGTGGGGGAATATTCTTTGCGATGACTTGTGAGGATGTGGCTAAATCCAATTTGGTAGGAGGATGGACCAGGATTGATGTCATCATGACTCCCAATTTGGAAATGGGTCTAGACACGGAGGAAGATATAGGTGCAGGAAAGGTTTTAGGCATAGGAAAAAGTTCATTTGATGGTAAAGGTTTAGGTGTGGGTGAGGGTGATGAAGAAGAGATTGCTACAACATGTATGGGCATGGTGGGTTTGGTTTTCTAAAAACCTTTGGATAGATTGTGGAAGTATCGATAGAAAACATTTTCATTTAAGTTGAGAAAGGAAATCGAAGGCATCCCCACAACATGGAATTGTCAACATAAGCCAAGAGATGGGGAAAATGTGAAAACAACACCATTGTAGGAGGGGATGATGTTGATTTGGTAATAATCCCTGTAAAGAATGTCTTTGAGATAGGGAAATGATTGAGTTTAGACTCTATGGGGAAAAGAGACGAGAGAAAATCACCGGGATCCTTAAAAGCCAATGGATAATTATCACCAATAGGAAGGGACGTTGCTTTAATGGATCCCCTATGGGTAGGGGAGATGACAAGTTGGATGCGGTAAGTTCATATTTTGGTGAAGAAGAAGGTAAGCATGACTCTCCTGTGGGTAGAAGAGTAAGTATTGCGGGTTGTTTGTCAGGTTAAGAGGTGAGTGGGGAAAGCACGCATCGGCGGATATGGCAAAATCTTCCATGGGTGAAGGAGGAAATAAGGGAGAATCCTCTGTGGGTAAAGGATCAAATGAAACAAGTCCCTCCATGGATGAAGGAGATCATGCAATAATCTCCTCGATAGATGGATTAGGAGGAAATTGAGCAGGGAGAGCTGGTATGATGTCAAAAATAACATGAACCTCACAAATGTTACTATCAATGGTCAAGGTTTCACCGGTTTGGTTAGAAAATGGGGTGTGATTTGGGAATAAATTCTTGAAGATGTGAAGGTTCTGATTAGCGATGCATTAGGATTATCTAAGATGAGATCTCCATTATCTAATATTTCTTGGACAATAATTTTAAAAGTTATACAATTACTGTCGATATGACCTCTAACACGATCATAGTTATAGCAATCATTTTCTTTGTACCATGCAGGCATAGGAGGAGAGGGGTCAAAACTAGTATGTGGTTTGATAGGAGGAAGAGCGAAAGCTCTAGATTTTAGAAGTTTTTCTAAAATTGAAGAGTAGGGTTCTCCTATGGGTGTATATTTTCGTTGCTCCCGCTTGAACTGAAATCCTGAGCAGGAGAAAGATTGGAATAAGGATTTAATTGGTTAGATGGGTGAGATGGGTTGGCTTTCAAAACTACTGCATTGGGATATCCTTTTGATTTAGAGTAATTATTTTGTAGTTTAGAATAAGAAGAGGTATCATTTGATTTAAACGTGATGTTCTTGTTACGTAATTAAATCTTCTTCTCTTCGATGGACAAAATTTCAAGTTTTCTAGGCCATGATGAATGCCTCATCAAACGTGTAGAAGGTTTGAACTTGGAGATTTGGTGAGATGTGTCTAGCACAATCCCTAGTGAACAACTCTATTAATTCAGTTTGAGGTAGTTGGAATGTGAGTCGATGATCAGGATCCGCTAACAAGTGACAAAATATTTGATAGATTCGTCTTTGTATCAGTGTGTCGCGTCAAGTTGGTCATGGTGACCTTCTTAACAATGTTGATAGAAAAGTGGTCTAGGAAAGCTTGAGCTACTTGGTTGAATGAGAAAATGGAGTGCCTAGGTAGAGCACTATACCAATCCAAAGCAAGTCCTATCAATGACATTGGAAATGTTCGTAGGAGTAATGCGTCATCCTAAGCAATTAGATAACACATGTGTTTAAAATATCGCAAGTGTTGTTGCAGGTCTTCTTTGTTGTTGAATCGATTGAATTTAGGCATTTCGAATGTGTAGGGTATGGAAGAATCAAGATGAGAAAAGTGAATAGGCTCATTACAAATCTCATCATAAGTTAGAGCATTACGTGAGCCAGAGACAAAGGATTCTAATGTCTACATCTTGTCCATCATCATTTTGATAAGATCATTGGTAGGTTGTGATGATTGGGCACCCCCTGCAATATAAGGGGATAGATGAGGAGGGTATGATGTGGGCAACATCCCAGTATGTGGTGGTGCAAGTACAAAAATTGTGAGGAAGGAATGTAGGCCATAATATATGTATATGGCAAGTATCTTGAATAAGCGATAGATGAAATAGGGGGTTTTGGTGATAAGTGTAGGTAGGTGGAGTGGACGTAAAGAATCTCATAGCAATCAAAGGAAGAGACTGCAGGATGGAGAGGAAAATGTTTTGGAAGGGAGTATGGGTTGTTGTCACCATTGGTGGTTGAGATACAATAGGTATATGAGAGGTGGCGGGTGTAGATCGACTTACATTCAAGGCGGTTGATAAAGGCATTATTGACATTATAGGAGCGACAAATGTCAAAGGCATCATCAAAGTCATAGGTGCAACAAATATTGATGATGTAGGGTCAAGCTAGGACACCACAGGTGGTAAGGTGGAAGAGGGTAAGGCCAAGCTAGTAGTAGCTGATGCAGACATGGGCACGAGGGTAGGAGGAATGGAAACATGCATGTCCTATACAAACTATCGTGATGAATCACGGGTAGATGAATGAGTGAGATAGTACCATAGAGCAAGAAGGTTGTGATCAAGGAGTCTCACAAACTCCTCATCACCAATGGGTATGGAAAGAGCCTGATTGGGGTCCATGGGTGATGAGATTGAAGGGGCGATGGGCTAGGTGGGAGCGATTGGTGGCTAACATGAAACATGAGAGTGTTAGCTTGTTTACAATTCAAAACCATGTGACTAACAATAAAATAGGTATTTTGAGCTTTGTTGATGATATGGAAACACAAAATTAATGGGGAAAAATTAGTCTAAAATGAGTGATTATATTGATGTTATGATTGGAAATTCGAATACAAAAGCGATATCGGTTAGGGTAACCGATGCCGGTATAAGGGTAACCAGCATTGGTCGGTTTAGAATGATGTTAATTCTTGTGAAGAATAAGGGATTCAAATATTTGGTAATAACTGGAAAAAATGGGTCAACTGGATCCTAAAAATGATATCAGAGACTCAAGAGTGGGATAAAAATGGTAGAACAAACCATGAAAATAACATGAAGGTGGAGAATACTATTTTAGAAAAAATAACCAAAAATTATATAAATTGATGTCGGTTAGTTAACCGATGCTGGTAAGATGATACAACCGATGTCGGTCACTGGACCGATATCAGTTGCTGTGAAATCTAGGAAGAAAAGAAAAAATGAATTTTTGGTGATTTAGATCAAATAAAAGAGCCAACCCAGAGACTGAGTATGGCTATGAGGAGTCCTAATAAACCCAGAATAAAATTGGAATACACCAGTCGTGATGTGGGGTGTAAAAGGATAAGAATGAATGAAGAAACACAACTCACACCTCAAAATGAAAGCAAACAAAAAGATAACAAACATGAAATCCTACGTTGTAGATTTTATGTTGTGGCTTATGCCATTTAGGATTGATTGTAAGCAAAATAAAAATTTAGTTAATAAGGGTGCCCTATAAAAGTTGACAACTATGGCTGGTTTTAGGTAAGTTTTGGTGTGGGAGATCCTTCTTTGAGATGATGACTAGATAGAGAAACCAGTTGGAGCCCACTTGTATCAATCCTCTGATTGTGTGATCATTAACAACTTCTTCTGGGAAAGATGTTTAAGAATTGTGTAATTTGGTTTTAGTGATTTGGTATAGAGAATGTGTAAAATGTGAGCTACGGTTCAATTTTTCAACCATCAGTTGGGCATGACTTCCAACATATAGGTTTCCCACAATTTTAGATTAGCTATAATGCAACAAACTCAACAATGCAAGTGCACAAGTTTTAAAACCAAAATCCACAAATTATATTCGATGAGAACAAATTATGAAGAGGTTAAGGGTATGACTTTCACTAAATGCAATACAAGAAAAGAAAGAAGAATTCTTTTTAATCCCAAAAAAACAAGTGTCACTGAGATAATCAGAAGAAAAGAATATTTCTAGAGAAGAAGCTTAATGTGAACTCATTTTGAATGAAAATAGACACACAAGATTTTCCTAGGAATGAACAATGCAAAGAACCCCTGATGGGTCCCACCAGGGCATGCCAAGATGTTTCACCTAATTTGTTGCTTTTTGGTTAAAACTGAATAGGAAATAGGTTAGGAGGAATACCTGTGAGATGTAGGTTGAAGGTTGAATGTGCGCATTACTAACTTTTTGATCCAAGTTGATTGTGAAGAGCTTCCCTTTGGCTAGGAGGAATGACCTGTATAAGAAACACAACAAGACCACAAAATAGTATTAATAATATAGGTTAGTGGACTGCCTAGTGAGTGCTAGATCAGGAAGTGAGGTGCTTCCTAGAAGGCTATCAATCCACTTTCAAATATAATTTAATGAAAATATCATGAAGTAAGGAAATCCTATTGTAGTTATACGATTTAGGTATCTCGTGCAAATACAATAAGAAAATCTAATCTAACAGGAAAGGTTATGATTAAATATGGAGGTTTGGTAGGTTATTCAGGTTTTTAGCAGGTTTGATAGGGGTTTGGGGTTGATCGGGTGAGGTATGGGTTAGTTTTTGTTGATCGAGAGGCTCGCTAGTCAAAAGGAATGAAATGACACAGAGACCGATATCGGTCAGGTGACCGACGTTGGTATAGAGGTGAAACCGACAACGGTTAGGTAACCGACATCGGTAGGGGAAATTGACAATAATTTGATAAAAATGGTTTTGGGGATTCTCTGTGATTGCACAGAGAGTAAGAAGGGTGTGGTTAGGTTCATGATATTATTGAGAAGACTTAGGGATATAGAGGGGGAAGTCATAGAAGGAAAAAAAGGCTATAGGTGGTTGGGTTGGTAGATTGGTGAGGAGGTGGAGATAAAAGAATACATGTAGAAATAAAGTATAATGAAAGAGGTAAGGAATCTATACTTTAAGCAAGAACAATATGATTGAAATCACGTATACTTACTTGCATTTACAGATCTGGTAGGTGAAGGTGGAGGGTAGTTGATCCGTGAAGAGATTAAGTCAGTTCCATGACAATACCCCTGTAATGTTCCCATGAGTATTCCAATGCTCTAGAAGGAGAACCAAATGCTTTCTTGGGCTGTGGTTGAGTATTTTGTGTCGTCTGGATGTTGAGAGGCTTTGGATTCGTGCTTGAATGCAATAGTTCTCCCAAAAATGAAAATGACCAACTTTGAGTAAAAGGTTGTAAAATTGTATATAAAGTAATCAATGGTGGTTAGGTGAATGGTGCCGGTTAAGGTAGATAAGTGTAGGTTTGCCAAAAATGGCCTGATAATTTCTATTTTTGGCGTGATTGATATCCTTAATCTAGGTATCACATGATAGAGTCCACCCAGATAAGTACGAGTTCTTCTAGGAGAGGTAGTGGGAGTTAATGCTAGGTTTATACTAAGTCTTAGTTGGTTAGGATTGGTATAGAATTAGTCTTAATTAATTAATAGGTTGTGAATGGGTCTTTGAGTGAGGTGGATAGGTGAGTTGGTTGTAAGTGAGGTGGATGGGTGAGGTAATTAATTAATTTGATTATTGTAATCAAACTAATTAACACGTGTGCACTAGGGACATGAGTGGGTATAATATGAATTTATTTATTTGACGGGGGTTAAGGGAAGTTGTCCCAATTTTCAATGTCTACACCCATTATAGCCTCGTTAGTTCTTATTGGGAGAGAGAAATATTCAACTTGGTGTGCTTCTATGGAACACTACTTCACCCACGAGGGTCTTACACACTTTTTGCTTGGGCCAATTCCTGCACCCACTGATCATTGTCGTCTTGAGGACTTTCTCGACGCTTGTGACCATGTTTTTGGTCACTTGTTGACATTCATCACCTTACCTCTTTGGTTTCACATGGCGAGACTCAGATCCTCCCCACCGCGTCTGGAACATCTTTCAGTCCCTCTTTAGAGACCCTTCACCTGCTGCCACTACCGAGCTCATTATTGACCATGCTCATGCTTCCATTCACTCTCTGCACTCATATTCCATTAGAGACCCCTTATCTGAGATAGATGTGGCCATTTCCCCTTGTGCTCCCTCACATCTTGATTGTTCAATTGATGACACTCTCCTTGCACTTGTTTCTTCCATTGAGTGCCACATTGCTTCACCTTGGTCTTGCAAAGTAACTCTTTGCGCAGTAGTCTTATAGTTATCTTCTCTTGTTCTTCATGTGATGGCAATTCCAATGACACGAGAATCATTTGGTTCCTCTTCGATAATGAGGACTATGCTCCTAAATCTGATGTCAAGATTACTACTACAGAGAGGACTTCTCTCCTCCTTCTCTCACCTTTCCAAAGAGTTTTAACACTTCCTACATCTCATCGAGACCTTGTGAAGTCTCCATCTCGGCCTCATACGGTCATTACACATACCTCCCTTCCACTTCTATTTTGTGAGGCCCATTCCACTCCTCTACCTTCATTGGATGAATTATACCTATTCGACATCACTCTTCTCTTTGCTGAGCCCCCTCATTAGAAGCAGTATCTACCGACCTTGGTCATCTTTTCGTAGAGTATACTTGTGATAAAGCTGCGGGTTTCTCATCCATATACAGTGTCTTTGAGGATTTCATCATCTCCATTGTTGGGAGTTCCCCTTCTAGTAATCGATCACTTCTACTCTTCCAAAGATCTTCATTGATCCACCCTTGCTTTTGGATCACTTTTCATTGTAGGGGGTTGTTTTGTTTCCTTCACATCATTTGGAAATCATTTTTGTGGGTGTTCGGTCTTCACACCTTTTGTGATTATACACACATGAAATTACCTTTTGTTTCTATGTGCTCATTTTTATACCTATGTCACACTTCCATGGACCGAGAATAAGATTTATTCCTAATGCTGCCTTCGGTTTCCTTCATGGAGTGGGCAAACTTCGAGCACTCTATTTTTGTCCTTCCTAAGGGTAGGCACATAGTTTAGTGCATGTGGCTCTTCTTGATCTAGAGGAAAACATCCACGTCATTGACACTCTTCTAGGAGACTTCCTAGAGTTACAGAGTTCAGATCCATCCATGGCATCTTCTGTGTTCCTCTCATCTCCCTCTTCTTCTCTCTTCTTCTTCTTTCCGAGATATTTCCCTTTTGTACATGGGTACCTTATCAGGATCCTCAGTGGTCGGGACCCATCCTTGGCATCTTTCTTAGATTAGAGAGTGTGTTTTATCTTATGGTGGATGTTTTTCCCACTAGGTTTTCCTTCACTACTTGGGATTCTTTGTTGTGCATGGGTACCTCATCAGGATTTTTTTGTCGGGACCCATTTCTCCTTTCTAACTTGCCACCTTATCCTAAGTTACGATGAAGGGGGTGTTTGTGTGACTCACCATTAAACACCATCAGGTGAATCATCTTACTTAGGTGAGATAGTGAGTCTCCATGTCATTTAGAGGCCTTCATGAGATTCTCTTATGCATCGAGTGCATCATATGCATCATAGGGGTTACTTTTATATTCTGGGAATGTAACTCCCCCTCTCCACTTGAGTTGTCATGATTGCAGAACTAGGGGTTACTCAAAACCTCCTATATGTACACCATTTTGATCTATGAGATAGTGAGAGTTTGTGATTGTAACAAGGTTCTTCCTGGTTTTTGAATCTTTGCATGCATGCTTTTTGGTTGATACTCGCTCTTTTCAAGATCTCGTCACATCTCAATTTGCATGTCCGTGGATGTTCACATCATTCCTCATGATCCTCATGTTTCAGATTTCCACACCCTTTTTAGTTCCTAAATACCCATTTAGTGTCATTGAATTTTTGTTTTAGGCATAGGAACTAATTCCCAAGTCTCATTTTCTCTATTTGATCTAACTCTTCATTCATGACACTCACCCAAAACTCATCTTTACTTGCTTCTTGAATGATTTTAAGTTCAATTTTAAATAACAAAGTAGTATATTTCCTAGATTTAGGTTACTTACCAGTCTTCTTCTTGTTTACACACCATCTTCTTTATTGCCAATAATTTGAGTCTCAAGATGATCCTTTTTAATTTTTCTTGAAGAGCCTCTTGTATCTTCTCTTTCTTCAACTACTTCTTGTTATCTATCTATATCAACAACTTCTTCTTCATACTTAGACTCCAAATTATGAAAAGGTGACTTATTGGGATGAGACTCATCAACCTTCACATTTGTGCTCTCAATTATCTTTTGCAGTCTCTTGTTATAACATCTATAGGTTGAGCTCATACTTAAATATCCTAGAAATTATACGCCCTCATCAATCCTTGAATCAAAATTTCCTAGATCATCTTCATCTCTTTTGATGTAGCACTTGCTCCCAAATACTCTAAAATGCTCAACATTTGTAGGCATGCCTTTCCACAGTCCATAGGGGGTTTTGTCACCATTAGTCCTTATTTTTGTGATGTTCAAAAATTTAAATTGTTGTGTTTATTACATCTCTCCAATATTCATATGATAGTTTTGACTCATTCAACATTGTCCTTGCCATCTCTAGAGCACTCCTATTTTTCCTTTCCACTACCCCATTCTATTTAGGTGTTTCAATTGCTGATAATTTCCTTCTTATACCATTAGTCTCACAAAAATCATCAAACTCATTTGACTTAAATTCCCCACCTCTGTTAGACCTCAGACACTTGATATTTGCATTCTTTTCATTCTCAAAAAGAGCCTTAAATGTCTTGAATTTATCAAGAGCTTTTGATTTTTCCTTCAAGAAAGCTACCCAAGTCATCCTTGTGTAGTCATCTATTAGTAGCATGAAATAATTGTCTCCTTGAATTCTCTCGAATTCTTTAGGTCCACACAAGTCAAGTATGAATAAGCTATAAAGGTGCTAAGGTAGAATAATCCTTGGATTTGAATCTCCTTCTTGTCTGATTTCCATGTTGACAAGCCTTGCACAGTGTGTTTATAAGTTTGGTGATCTTAGGCATGTTTTTCACACACTTGTTAGAACTAATCTTGACCAATTTGTCAAACTTTAGATGACATAATCTCTTGTGCCACAACCAATATTCATCCATTTTACTTATGAAGTGTTTCTCCTTCTTGATTTCACTCAAGACATACATGTTGTTTTCAGTCCTCTTACCCCCTGGCAACTAGTCTACTTGATTTGGCTCTCCTTATGTCACATCCTTTATCATGAAAGGTAAGTGTGTGTCCTTGACTACACATTTGACTCACACTTAAAAAATTGTGTTTTAGACCTTCTACATACATTACATTCTTTGTCTTGGTCTTTCCATTATCCAAACTTAAAGTACCCTTCCCAACAATATTTGCATATGTATTATCTCCAAATTTGACATATCCTAATGCATTCTTCTTTAATGAAATAAATTTTCTTTTGTCACATGTCATGTGGCCTGAGTAGCCATTGTCTATATACCATATTGCATTTTCATCTTAGGTGTGAAGAGTAGTTTGAACCATCAAGGATTCTTATCTTCTAGATTTTTTTCCTCCTTCACGTGGTCAAATTTATTGATGTGCTTGATTGTCTTTCGATTTTATCCTTTGTTTTTTTATATCTTGAACTCTAGGTGTTTCAACTTTATTGTTCTGTATTGGTGATTATTGATGACAAAACTTTGCAATATGACCTCTTTCTTGATAGTTATAGCAAACAATATCACTCATACCTTTTGACTAATGTGTATTGTGACTATTTGAGAACTCATTCTTGGAGTACCACATATAATTTCTTGCTTTATGACCATATTGATAGTATGTGTAACAATAACCTTTGAAATAACTGACATACCTTATGGAATTAGGTTTCTTGATAGGATTAGACCTTGTATTTCTTTTGACATAGAACTTCTTTGCTTGTGTTACTCCTTAGCTTGTCATTCCAGTCTTCTTGTCAGTTATTTCTTCCTTCTTTTGGTCTTATTTGAATCCCAGACCTCTCTTATCATATGAAGACCTCTAACTACTCATAATTTCATCAAGAACACAAGAAATCTTCTCAAAATTTTGATAGGAGTTCAACTTACTTTATGCCAGCACCAAATCATCTTTCAAGGATTATAACTTTTTCTTGAGCTTGGTGCATTCTTTGCTCTTGTATTTGAGACTTGTTATCACTAACTCAACCTGAGTTACAAGATTTTTGATGATTTCATCATGTCTTTTAGTCATATTACTGATATGTTCCTTATAGTCCTTGACCAAATACTTCAACTTCTTATTCTTCTTTCTTTGGCTCTTCATCTCTTCTAGGGCACTCACAAGCTCTGCTTCTAGGTTCACTTCTGCCCCTTCTTCTTCCATGAGACTTTAAAATACAAAACTATCTGTTTCTTTGGCCATGAATAGGACTTCACTATTGTCATCATTATTGTCAAATGTACTTTTGTTACATGCCTCCTTGTATGCATCATTGGTTTGTGGTTTAGGGGGTGGAGCAAAGCCATCCATCACAGATCTCCATATGTCAAGACTTAATGAATTTAGATAGATCTTCATCATGTGCTTCTAAGATCTCCTTCAAACTTGTCAAGCTTTCTCCAAAGGAACTTCTACGATACCAATTTTGGAAACACAACCACTAGGGGTGAATCAATGTCTATAAAATTTTGACCTCAATTATGTTAACTTGTAAGAATCATAAAAGTAACCATTCAACATTCATCAACCAATGTGAGCTTATTATGTGTGAAATAACCATTTACAAGAGCATGAAATAATAGAGAGAATAAATGAACATAGTATGTATATGGTAAATCCTCAAAGTAAAGAAACCCCACCTTGAACTTTGCTTATATGTGACAAAATCCAAAATTTAGTGAAGCACCAACTCCATAAGGAGCACCACTACCTAATTTATCTATCACTAACTAGACTTTAGCAAGAAAAAAATTGTAAGGAGTCTATAATCCCCTTATTTAGTGAAGCAAAAACTCCACAAGGAGCACCAACCCTTGAATTTTAGCAAGCAAACACCAACTTGCAAGGAAGACCAAGCACCAACTTAACCACATAAGGATGTTCTCCACCTTCTTATTGTTGTTATCTCAATAAATGGACTAATTTTCTCTTATTCACTCTTTTACTCTTATTCTTCTTGGTCTACTCTCAATATATGAAATATTAGTCACCTCCACATTCTCTCATCCTTCTAACACACACTATGATCCTCAAATATTCATACACTTGTTCATCTTCTCTAGGAGACATACCAAACTTCCTATTTTTCTCGCTCGCTCATCATCTTTCTTCACCTTGACTTATGATTGCACAATATGACCTTTATCACCTGTAGAATGTTCTTCATGAATTCATTTCACTCCTCATATGGTTTATAAGAATTTATTTTATCCCCGCATGTAACCTTTAGCTCGTTATATCTCCATATCATTCTCTGGTTCTAATAAGCCTAATTAACGTTGCTTATATACATTTCACAAGCCCACATAAAACTTAGGTCAGCCATGATAGATGATAGAAGACTATAAAAACATGAATCAATCATGAAATGTTCTTAACAAATATTCAATTTTGTCTGTTATAGCTCAATTTGGTTTATACTTCTTCATTTATACTTAAGAAGGTCTAATTCAACTAGGCCTATCCACATAATGATGCAACTTGACATGTTTGAGAAACTATGACCATCTAAAAAGCACAAGAACCTTCCAAATGAATTTTCAAGGAATTCTTTAGATATCCACCATGCATGTTATGCTCTGCAATACCCATATATGCCATGAAAACACCTTAAGACCAAAATTATCCTAGTAGGTCTATATGCCAAAAATATTTCTTGCAAGAATGAGACTTTTAGCAAATTGAAACATTCAACCATGTCAAAGAAACACATTAATAGGTACACCATGAACTCATCATCCTTTCTATATGCATGAAACACTTCAGCTCATGGTAAAAGAGTTCAAAGACAAATTTGCAACATGAGCACCAAAATTGTCAAACTGTTTTGAAAGACCAATCTTGAGAAATAGACTTGGTATGACAACTTAAGGGCTAGAAATTGTTAAGAAAACATCATGAACTTGTAGTATAGGTCCCAAAATTCATCCAACATGATTTTAGATGTTCTTTCCTATGCGACATTTAAGATACACATCAATTTATTTAGTAAACAACTTTCTATATTTACATTTTCATACACTTCTAACAAACTAATGCCACATGGAAAAATATGGGAGAGTACTCTTCATGATACAATCATTAAACTGATAAAAATCCATTCTAGTCCATTTTGAGCTAAATCTTTCATGTTTGCTTCATGTTATGGTTTTAGAAGGGTTTATGAGCAATTTTGGTGTTAATGATTGTTCATAAAGTTCTAGGCCTTAAACCCCAAACAAATGCTAGGAAATGTAAGCTAGGATCCTTCCCAACTTGTCCTAAATAGTTCAAACTCACATGCAAAGTTTACACGTGCCAACAAGCATAAAAAAATCCATCTCGATCTAGGATTTTCAATTCCAAGAACTCGATAAGGAAAATAATTCTTTGTCTTTCCAAATTCTTCAAGTCCTTACCTGAAAATTTTCCAACACACTTGTATCAACATGCCACACTACTATCCATGCTCACATTTTCATAAGTAGATCATTCTCCTTCATTAGGACAACTTTCATAAGGACTAGGTCTAGGAACAAACCTCAAAACCACTTTCCATGAAATATCATCTAACTCTTGACCTCAATACTTCATGTTCATACCTAAAACAACTTGTTAGACCTTTGAAAAATTTCGTATGTGCATATATGCCTATAAAAATGAACCTCACACCTATTTTCTTCATTTTTCCCTTCAAACTTAGGTCTTCTTACTTCACTAGATCTTGAAATAGACTTATACACCTTTGGTCATACATTATAAACCATGTTTTCTTGCTCACGCAATGTCAAACCACCTTCTACATACCTGTGACAACTCACTCTCTAAGAAACCATGCTCAACTCTTCTCACAAGAACTCTTCATGCTATGAAAAGACCATGATTATGCTTCTCAAGTACTAGACTTTCTTTAACAAGGCATCATTTGACATCATTGCAATAATCTCATCTCTTCAAGACATTAATGACATCATCAACAGACTCCTAATGACCTATGACATCAGCATCATCCACTTGACATCAATGACAACTCTTCAACATTCTTCTTCACATTTCTTCACATATATGCTAAGTTGAATGTCCATCCCTTACTCTTGGTTGAACATGGGTGTTCACAAGTTCGACTAATGGAATAACTTATGTGGGTTGTAAGTTTAATAATCATTAGTATTTCTTGATGCAACCTTATTTTGCATATAAAATAGACTATTGATGTCGTCAATTTTAATGCATTTTTTTTTGTAAAATATACCTTATTAATTTTAGCCCTTACTTGGAATATGATCAACATGTCTCCAATATTTTGAAGCCAACCACCACCTTTACTTTGGAAAGGGCCACTTGTTTTCCTAACTTGGAATGTGATCATGTTATTGTATATTTCAAAATAATCAACGATTTCATTATCGTGCATTATGTTTGAATTACATGCATTTCAATTCTTAATACAAATGGACTTTGGAATAAAAAATAGTTGTTATAACATATACGAGAGGAAAAATTTGTGTTAATCTAGAATTGATTTAAATAAAACTCTATTTGAGCATTTTTAATAATTGACATGAGCTTATTATGGGTCTAAGTAAAGAATTCGATATAAGGTGATATATAACAATTATGGCATAGCTTAAAAGGCATGTATGATAAACTCAAAGTTATTTATCACATTGAGATATAGAATCATATTGTTAAGTTATATAATGACGTGGTCTCTTTTTCATGAACACGAGAAATTTTGGGTTGCTTGGAATTAGAAACATGTCTTTTAAATTCTAAATCACAATTACCATTTATTGCATCCAATAGAAGTTAGCAGTTATGATTTTTCTCCCGTTTTGATAATAAAAATTGACAAAAATAATGATGCACATTATTTTGGACTATGACACCCCATGCATTTCGTATTTGCCTCGAAATTGTAATATTCTTTTGTAATGGTGTTATGATAAATAATAAGTATTGTTTTGTTTCTTTCTTTCTCAAACTTTAGTTCTTGTGAAACCCCTAAGCTTTGAATTCATTGTGTTCTAGATAATTGACACGGGATATGTGGTTAGGAGCTTGTTCTTTAGAGTTTATTGGAAATATTTTTAAAATTTTTTGCAAGTATAACCTTGCATGTGAACTCTATCAATTTTTATGGAAATGTTCAATGGGTTGCAGTATTAAATCCTTTCTATTGATGGTTGCATCAATGATTTAATTTAAAGGAGTTAAGTATTAGAAAAATGAGTTTTCATGAGATATATGCTTTCTTCTAAATATCCTTTCAGGTCTTTACATTCCTCCATGCTTTCGTTATTTGTTGACTCGTAGAAAGTTTCTTCTCAAAGTCCCAATATTTTGTGAGATATTAGATTAAAGAATAAACTATTAATTAATACTTCATAGTTTGAGTCATTTTTTGGATGGTTTATTTGATAAATGATATGAATTATTTGATTTAGGGTTTGATGATGTATGATCTCGCTCTTTCATGAATTTTTTTATGTGGGTATCACTTAAAATAATGATTTTGGTGTATAAGTAGGCATGAGATTCTGTTTTGTAATCTATGTTGACTATTTTTGTTCTTTCAATCATCAATACGACTCCATGCTTCTCTTGCATTCATCTCAAAGTTGAATGTAATTATGGGTAGGAGTAGTTTTCTCAATGACAAGGACTATTTACATCCTTTTTAACATTAATATATTTATGTTATGGACATGCACAACACTAAAAAGGAATGTAATATTTGAAATTGGGAGTTATTATGATTAATTAACTTCCAACATTAACTATATAATATCATAATAATGTATTCATACTTGTTATTAATGATTATAATATGATATAAACTTGAAGACGCAAGATATAATTAGATACATATTACAATAGAGGAGATATTTGGATGCACAAACTAGATAACGTGAGAGTGTGGAGATGAAAGATACTTAGTTCCAAGTAGTGAGGTGAAAAACTTGCTAGTCTACGATTTGTACAACTCGATTAGTTTGTAATATCTTGTCTTGTCCCTATGGTATAGTATTAAAACCTCTTAGAATGATGCTTTGTAAATTTATGGGGCCTTCGGTGGTACGAAAAGGTGTCTTGTTGTCAAACCCTAGTTATTACAAAATCTCGAAACCATTTATAATTAATTGAATTATGCTCAAACCCCAACCATGGGTGGAAGACCCTTGATAAGGTTAGTATTTGGGTTAAAATGTAATTTTTGCACCGCCCACATCAACACTACCCCAAACATGCCTCAAACCATGTGTAGTTCTCCACCTATAATGTAACATCTATATGAATGCAACATGTTGGCAATTTGAACAACTTTGAACATGGTTGAGAGGATTATGATCTCACTAATACTTTGAATTATAGATCTTGGTGTACTTGGAAATGAGGGAAGATAGACTCCTTGACCTTGTTGAGTGCTTCATAATTGTATTAGTGGTTTTCATAAAGGATTCACATTATCTTTAGAAATATTTAGTGAGCATTGAGTCTCTTTTGTAAGTGTTATAATGAGTGTGCCAAATGATATTGTTATATGTTTTCCAAGTTGTGTCATACGAGTAAATGACGTGTCCTTAACTTTATTATATAGGGCTCACGAAGATAGATTATCATGATAAGGCTGACCCAGGAAGAAGAAAAGACCCAACAAATGTAATTGTATCGAAAGCATAGTTGGAAAGTGTTTTAGTTCAAGATCATACAAGTCATCCATGATCAGATTTCACATCTTAACCAATTGGTATGGTTTTGGACAGGGAAAAGGTAGATCAAATTGGAAAGTTGCACTATGATGGTCAAAGCTTAATCATTGATTTTAGGAGTTTTCAGCATGAATTTATTTACATGCCAATGTGTGGGAATAAGCAAGTTAGGATAAAAAGTAATATGCACCGAGTGGGGATAAGATGTGGGTGTTTCTCTTAGCTAAGTAGTATAGTCATAATTAATAGTGTCAAAGGGTAAATTTCCAAATTTAAGAATCTACATTTGCCCCCTTAGGTATAAAATAGAAAATACATGTTTACAGGAAATTATACATGAGTGTGTAGACACTCTTTGTCTTCACTCAAAGTTTTTATTATCTAGATGTGTTGGTGTTGGCGTTGGCATGATCCAAATGAAACATGTAACACATAGTGTAGTTAATGTCCATAATAGAAAATGAACTATAACTAAAAGGTAAATATATAATATGAACTTGCATATAGTGAACTCAAGAGATGTAAAGCATGGAAATAATACATATGTTTATCTTGCAAAGGAAGAGCTATTATTTCCTTTCTTACAGCTGGAGATTTGGATTGTTGTTGAACTTTTTTGAAGGATTGGGGTTGATCAGTCCTCAATTGTGTTAAATGGTAAACTAGAGTATTGGGTGCATGCAATATAACACAAAATAGAAGATGGAGAGATAAGAAAATATAGGTACCAATGTACCTCTTGAAAGAAGAATATCATGCATCAAAGTTCTTAGTAACCTTGATATCTTCCCCTTTGAGATGAGGAGAGGAAAGACTACATACAAAGAAGTTAGCCACTTCGATTCTTACCATAGCCTCATGGACCACACCTCTACAAATAGATATAGGCCCAATTTTGCATATATAAACACAAGGTAAAAAAGAGAATAAGTGCCCCGTGTTATTCTTGTGTGTCATTATTTTGAGTAACAAAGCGAGTGTGTAGTATGTTGAAATGACAATAGTGAAGGAGACTCATGCCCATAGAATACTTGTATTTAATAATCGGAATTGAGTAATGAAGTGGAGAAGGATTGAAATATTCATGCCCTCTATAAATTGATATGTATTGTGTTAACTAAGTCTAATATTATGCCGCCTACAATTGTATTGATGATGATAATATGAAACTATGAAAAAGCTGGTGTAATCGCCCTTTGGTGTAGAAACGTATGGTAGCGTCAAGAATATCCATATGATCTTGGCCTTTCTGTTTGGTCTTGCACCTATGTATTTTCTACCAAATTTTGATATCTTGAGATGTTTATGAGACCTCATTCCCTCTTAAAATTTGTGTGTGTGTCTGAAATGTGTTTGTCACATAAAATTCACCAAATTTTACACCCTTCTTGACCTTAATAGATTTATGTTATGGACATGCACAACACTAAAAAGGAATGTAAGGTTTGAAACTAGGATTTATTCCTAGTAATTAACCTCTAAAATTAACTATAAAATATCATATTAATGTATTGGTGCTTGCAATTAATGATTACAATATGTTATAATCTTGAAAAAACAAGAAGGAAGATATGCTTAGCTACACATAACTGTATAGGAGATATTTAGATACATAGACTAGAGAATTTGTGAGTGTAGGACTGAAGATTCTTAGGTTATGATATTGTGAGTGGAAAATGTCCGGTGCATGACCGTGCAACTCAATCATTTGTAATATTCGGTTATGCAATGGACTATATTGGAATGAGGCTCTATAAATGTTTGAGACCTTTAGTGGTATGGAAATGTGTTTCAATGTCAAACCCTATTTGTCACACAATCCCAAAACCATTTGTAATCAGTTGAATAACGCTCAAACCCTAATTATGTGTAGAAGACCCTACAAGAAGGTTAGTGTTTAGGTTGAAGTGTAATATGTGTGCTACCTACAATGGCACTTCTCCGAAGAGGCCTCAAACAACATGTAGTTCTATGCCTAGCATGTAACATCTATATGAATACAACTAGGTGGAAACTTGAACCACTTAAAAATTCTTAAGAGGATTGTGCTCTTGTTAATACATTTAAGTATAGATCTTTGTTTTCTTAGAAATGAGGGAAGCTAGACTTCTTGACCTGGTTGAGTGTTTTAGAACTGTAGTATTGGTTTCCTTAATGGATGTGCATTAGCTTTAGGATGATTTAAGGAGACTTGTGTTTCTTTTATAAGTATTGTAATGATTTTTCCAAATGATTTTGATATATGCCTCCGAGTTGTGTTAGGTGAGTAAATGAGATGATCTTAACTTGTTTATACAATGTTCTAAAAGAAAATTATCATGATAAGGCCGACCTAGGAAGATGAAAAAACCAATTGTATGTTATTGCATTGAAAATAGATTTGGAATTTGTGTCGGTCTAAGATTATATAGGTTGGTCAGGGACCAAATTTCATATCCCACCAATTTATATAGTTTTGGAGAGGTAAATGGTAGAACAAATCCAAAAGTTACAATATGGGTCGAGCTTAAACATTGATTTCATGGATTTGTATTCAAAATTTGTTGACACATCAGTGTGTGGGAATAAGTGACTTATGAAAGAGATAACAACATGCACCGACTAAGGATAGGATATGGGTGTTTTTCTTAGCTAAGACCCATAGTTACAATTAAT
This sequence comes from Taxus wallichiana var. yunnanensis, assembly GCA_018340775.1. Lineage (NCBI taxonomy): Eukaryota > Viridiplantae > Streptophyta > Pinopsida > Cupressales > Taxaceae > Taxus > Taxus wallichiana. Next base: position 424,311,869 of record CM031238.1, on the reverse strand, counting down.
AGTGCCGAAGTGTAAATTGCCAAATTTGAGTGTAAGGAACAACACATACATCTTTTGTTTGTTAACAACCTCTGTAGGTTATGTTTGAGGTAAAAGAGGGTAGTTAGGGAATATTTTTTTGTTTCAACCATTTGGTGAGAATTATAATGCATAACAGGAGGAGGTGTTTTCTTGCATATATCAATTTATGAGTTTTAAATAGTTTTGGAGAAAAAAAGATGGAATGTTAACATTATTTTGAAAATACCTTTTTATTTTGACTAGATTCACTAATAAATGGAAAATATTATTATTGGGTTTCTTGAGGAATGTGTGGATTTTTTTAGATAAGGGTAAAGGGGAGTGTTTTGATTGGGACCCTAGCGTGTACAAAAATGGCCTGAAAACTGAAATACAACAACATGTCCAAAAAGTTCAAACCAAATAAATAGTGAAGCTACAACAAAAACACAAAAATCAAGCAACCAAAACTATCCCAAAAGGGGGGAAATACAACCATTAGGAAAAACTATTTAAGGATTTTAGCAAAATCCTTCTTCAAATTCTCTAAGCCCTTTTATATTTTTTTGTTGTAAACCACATTTAGATCACCATCCTTAGCATTGTCCAAAGACTTACCTTTATCCTTTTTGTCATTTTTTGTTAGGAAGATAATCTTTGACTACACACAATTGCTAAACTTAAAAGAGAGGAATTACATTAAAGCTTTGTACATAGAAGTTATGTCACATTGTTTGGAATGGATGACCACATCCTCCTCCAAGATTGTGAGCCTATTGATCAAATATTCCAAGTAATTTGATTCCATGTTACTGCCCTCAACCACCAACTTACATCCCTTTAATTTTCCCATTATAACACGGATATCCTTTCTCATCCATTTAATCATGTCCTTGTGCATGTCTAGCTCATCCCGGATGGTAGAATCTTTTCTTTTAAATGGCCCTTTATTGGTTTTTTCAAAATACATGAGGCCAAGGGAAACAAGTTCACCCTCACCAGGATTGAAAGGAGAAGAAGGATCACCCCCAAAATATTTGGGTTTAATAGCATGGTTGCACAACATTCTTCTAGGAGGATCAACCCTAGGCCTTTTATCAGAATTCAAATCAACAGGATGAGGGAGAGAAGAGGGCCCAACCACATGGGGATGAAGAGCAGGGGAAGCGGTAAGGATTAGAGAGTTCAAAGTGATTACACAAAAGTAGAATGACAACCTGATTGAGTGGAAAAACCTTCTTCTCCCACTGAACCAATTTGATAAAATGCGCCAAGGATTGTTAAATGTAAAAAGGGAAACTCACAAGAGCATGACAACAAAATTGATTAAGGAGGACAACATGGTAATAATGCATTGCTTGGTATCTCCTCCAACATAATATATTTCATAAGGAGCATACCAACTTTGACGACAAGTCGGGCGAGAGAGCTTCTTTGGAAGTGACCATTAACATGCACAAGAACTTAGGAGCCCTCCAGGAACTTCTTTTCCTCATCCAAACGATCAAACTTGTTTATGTATAATTTTAGGACCTTCATCCGAACACCAATAATCCTAGCAATAAGCTCTTTAGTAATATCATATTATCTCCCCTTTTAATTTAGTACTATGTTATTCCAATTTTGGCACACTCCATTGAAATACGGGTATCGTGTCCCATGGCTCTCTCCACACACTTTTGAAGCCACCTATCTTTAAAATGTTCCAATTCTCAACATCAATTTCGTGCCTCGTTGCATACTGAGTTCAACTTGGTAGATGTCTCCTCCCATGACCATCATAGTGCACCTATCTCTGCTTTTGAATTTGATGAAAATGTAAGCAAAAGTATGTCGAAAGGAAGAAGTAATACAACTCATTTATTATTTGGCAATAACCATGTAAATAAGGACTCTAGGTCATGGGTTATTCATGAGTTACAAGTAGTTTGTAATCATCAACCCAAGTTCCAATCCCATTGAGTCCATTGGATGATTTGATAAGTAGCCATGGGGACACCTTGAGGTAGGGGTCAAAATTCTCCATATGGACCAAGTGTAACATATCAGGCCACTTTGAATGTGGATCACTTAGTGGATATTATGAACCCAAGCCCACCATCATGTACCACTTAGAGAAATTTCTTGTCCACCACTCCGATTCATAACTCTAGTATAATAAAAGTGTTTACCATCCAAAGTTTTCGATAGGGTGGGAGTGGTGCGGTCAAGTCACATGATTGTGTGTTGTTCCACCCAGTTTCAAATCCCCGAGGCATGATCCTCTCCAAAGGTGGTTTCACCGCAGGATGTGGCATCTCTAAAAATCAATGTAGTGGAAGCACTTTGTTCTTCACTACATTGGAAAAAATTGGTTCTCCATTACATTGCTATGACACTCCTGGGAATGGCTTCACTTCATTGCATATGCAGCTCGTTGGACTCTAGTTGAAATATGTTACAAATGTAACACTCTAGAAATGGCTTCACTTGGTTAGTTGGAATCCTAGGTGAAATAAGTTATAGTTATAGCACTCCAAATTTTTCTTCACTCGAGTTCCTTTTGATGGTTTCCAAAATGTAAACAAAGATTTGGATCCTTTAAAAAAACCCTAAAAAATTCACCTTTAATAAAAAAATAACTAGGTAAAGAAGGATGTAAAACAGAAGGAAAAAAAATGATGGGAACTTCCTCCCTATTATGCTAGTTCATATAAAATGTTGTGTTAGCATGATGGTTTGCAAATTGGTTTGCAACCTTATTACCTTTTGTATAGGTGTATTGGATACTAAAGTTAGAGAAGCTAGACGGTAATAAGGTAGCCTCTTCAATTATATCTTTAATAGTCCAACTAGGAGGAGTATTTCTAAGAAGGTAATTCACAATGTTCATCAAGTCCCATTCAATTATGGTGTTAGTGAAATTACTCATCCTAGTAAGTCTTATAGCCCATGTGGAAGCAAGGGCTTCCACATAATGGTTCGTCTAAACTTCCATATGACTAGCATATTTCACAATCACTCTTCTTTTGTTGTCACAAATATTGCCACCAACCCACTCTCCCATGGTTACCCTTAGAAGCACCATCAAATTTCAATTTGCACAAACCTTATGGGGGAGGATGCCACTTGATTTGAGTCTCGTCATTAGAATCCATTTTATGATAAAGTGAAGTAAAATGAGCGAGTTTCCATTTTCCAAAACCTTAACTTCTGCATGATTAACACCTTGCTTCTTATGAGGTTTGAATTTAAGGATATTCTCCTGATTTCTTTGAAATTAAGTTTGAAAATACGTGTAGAAAAATAACTTCTATCTCAAAAGATCCTCAAATTGTGAGCCTTCTAAATTTTCCAAATGATGTGAGAGATGGAGAGAGATCAAAGTTTTTGATGGAATTATGTTTAAAGGGAGATATCCATTGAATCCAAGCAAGAACATGATAATCGAGAAGACCCAATTGACACCCAAAAACTCAAAGACTAAACCCCAAAGAGAGGTGGAAAAAGACGGTGAATAAATAAATGATTAATGAGTTTCCACGTTTTTTGAGAGAATGCATCTGTCTAGAAAGTGTCGACCTTTCTTAACTAAATTATCCACTATCATGATCTTGTTTTGAAGAACCAACCACAGAAAATAATTAATTTTGGGAGTATGTTCTTTGATCTAAAATTTGTTCCAAGAAAAATCAAATTTCAAAAGGGGGAAAGAATCAAATATTATGACTTACACACAACAAGTCAAATGAGTCCTCCTAAATAATCTCATCTTGATTGTCAATGGAACACAAATGATTATTCTTAAGGAGCCCTTGTAGTATTTTAATTTTAGTAATATCTTCAATATAAGCCTCTTCCCATGAGATGTTGACAAAATTTATGGAACCATTATTACAGGTAATATAGTCACTAATGTTTTCACCATACTTGTTCCTGAGATGACCATAAAGGGTAGACCAAGTTTCCACCTCTTTAAGAGGATAGGCAGAGATACATTTATCCTTCCGTATGAGGAGAAGTATTACCATTCCTTTACTTCCATTTACTAACTTTAGCAATGAGATATTTGCACTTAATCGAGAGAATTCTAGAAAGTGGAACTAAAAGGCAACCCCTAACAAGTTAGCCAACTAAGATTTTCAGGAGTCTCCAAATATTTTTCTTTAAGCACTTCCATCCAAGGGTGATTCTCCTTAATGAACCTCCATCGCATTTTATCTATCATGGATTTTTTCATCAACTTAATGTTCTTGAAAGCCTCCTTAATGATCCTCCATCCCATGTTATCTATCAAGCCTTTGTTTATCAACTTAATGTGTGGTTTTGTTAACGAATACGTTTTATTGAAAATGTCCACATTATAGTTCATTTACATACACGGTTGATATTATTTACATATTATTAGATAAAATGATGTTAAACATTAGTATTTTATTGAGATGATGATATATTTTATTATCGATGTTGAGAAAGAATATCTATTATTGCAAAGTATGAAGTCTTAGCCAAACTTGAAATAGACAATTTCAATTTCTTCATGTAAGATATTCATTTTTGGTTATAATAAACCTAAATTTTCTTCAGTTATGAGAAGATAGAAATTCAACCAATTTTGATTTCATAACAAGAAGTGTTTGTTCTTGAAGTAGATATGTGGCACATGTAACATGTGTATACTCTAAAGCTGGTTTTATTCATGTCATTTTCTTGAGACTAAGAGATAGAATTTGTTTGGTGACATTAAGACCATTAAAGGCCTTTTAAAAAAGAAATCAATGATATTTTGATCATGTTATAAGTGTTTGATGATTGGAACCCTTTCAATCATGTACTTTTTCAAGTATATTTATTCAATGCATGGCGTTGGATCCAGGGGTCAAGATCTCAAAAGGTTTGGGGTGAGAATATAATGTGGAGAGGAAAATCCCATCATAGGATGACCTTTTTAAGGTCAAATAAGCCTTGACATTTTTTGAGGCAGTGGGCATTTTTGTGGTACCACTCTTCAAAGTTTGGACAAACAAACAAAGGTGTAAATTGATTTTTATTCACAAGAACCTTGATTATGGGAATCCTCAACTCTATAGTTCAAGGGACTTTAGGACATTCCCGTGTTATTTCTCAACCTCAAAATGCTTAGAAACTCTAGAGTAATATGGTGGAATAAAATATTCCCAATGTTAACTCATGATCTCCTCAACATTCTAATTTTGAGCATTCTATGCACTCTCATCCACATGACTCACTAGTTCCACAATATCAACACATGGTTCTTTTAAACTTGAACATTGCACTAATTATACCTTGAAAACTCTCTTCACAAGGTTATCAATTATTTTCCTCATATAATAATTTTATCTTCTTTACATCATGTTACTCCTCTTGACCCAAAACCTTCTTCCTTTAAATGTGCAACACATGATGCAACACATGGTTATTTTCAACTTGAGCATTGCACTCAACTATACCTTGTGAACCCTCATCACAAGGTTATCAATTATTTTCCTCACATAGGAATTACATATTCTTTACATCATGTTACTCCCCTTAACCCAACACCTTCTTCATCTAAATGTCTTAGGTCCTCTCCAACCTTTCCTCTAGTCACTAATACTCAAAATGGAAAAATTATAAATTGAGGATGAGTTTTTCTAATCACTCATACCTTACAATAAAGAGAACCTTTATGAGTATTTGGAATACCATATAGACAATGAATTGTTTCTACTTGTATTTAACTCAACATGAATGATTTGAGAAACTTATTAGATAGTTTGGTCGATACAATTTTGTTTACATATGATAATCGATGAGGATCTAAAATCATTTTGCTTATGATTTTATTCAATCACTTTGTTGATTTTGGTAAGTATATGTAAGCAATTGATTTCAACAATGTTATGACTCTTGGCACATTGGATGATGATGGTTATGATTTCGACATAGTTTCAAATTAATTTGATAATACTTGAGTTATTTTTAACTCAATTGTTTCATTTTTAGTGATCTAGGAGATTGTGAGTAGCTTTTTGTCTACATATATAATTTTGATGACCTCATTAATGATTACAGGATTATTATGGTTTATTAACTAAAATTGATGATATAAAATATTTCATGATATTATGAATTTTACTCTATTTTACCTTCATTATGACACATCGTCTTTTATGTGGTTATAACATTTTCATGGTTTATATTTTGTTAAAAATGGTAAGGTTAATTGATTCCATGTGCATGATGGGTGGAAAATAAGTTAGACACATGTGTGCACACACCCCACACACACACAATTTCTTCGTTCGGGTTAAATCTTATGGGTCCCCACCCATCATTTGTTTTTAATATCTTATATGTCCCATGTATTTTAATAGGCTCTTTATTCAAACACATTCAATATATTTGATCTATTTTATAATATAAAGTCTTATGAATTTGTCAATTATAAAATTAGTCTTTATCTAACTTAGTTATAACCACTTTTTTAAAGGTCAACTTATAAAAGTCTTAGAAGGCGTTATGTAAAGGGGAGAAATTCATATGTATTTGCAAAGCTCTAACAAACTGGTTCCATATTATATATTTAGTGATTCCTTTATTACGAGTTAGGATTGTTGTTCATAGAATCTCCTATGACATTTTAGGTGATGGTCAAGTACATAATTTGAGACTCATTGGTATATCGTAATTATTAAATTTTAATCTTGTTGATTATATTTTAAATGTTTCAAGGTGTTAATCTTGTACTAACAACAAATTTTATTTGCATGTCCTATAACTATTTGGGTGTTGTACTTATTATCAAGTTATAAACATTGTTTTCCTTTAAAAGTTGCAATTTTAATTACTTTAGGAAGAAGATAGAGGTGTTTTATGACATTGGTAAGATTGTAAGGCTTGATGATTTGTTAAACCAATAACAATTGGAAAATCACGTATTACAAAGGCTAAAAAATAAATCAAGAAAGATTACAAGTTAATTTTAGCTTGGGTATAAGCGTTGGAAGATATCCCCGAGCCTAGCCTTGAGGACCAACCATTCTTCAAGAATTTAGAGATGTGTTCTCTAATTATCTACCAGGGATACCACTAAGAGGAAATTGAATTTTTCCATAGACATGACCCTTGGACCCCAATAGCATGAATATTTTTGAGTGCGAGAATTTAACTTGTAGATGCATGATTTATTAAAACACACCTTATTTTCCCCAGTTTAACCCCTTAGGTGCATTAGTGATCTTCATCAAGAAGGATTGAACCATTTTACTCTACATGAATTAAAAATGCTAAAAAGGTCTCCATTAGGAAAAATAAATCATTTTCACTTAATTAATGTGATGCGGGGGCATTCGGGACTTAGGAAAAACACACTAGAGCGAAAGATGGGAGCAAGAATCAAAGGATGCATAAGAGAAATGAAAGGAGAGTGCGAGGAGGTGTGCACACCAATGTGAGTACCATTGCAATAAGGAAGGCATTGTCTTGAGGGAAACTAGGAAGAGTAACCACATGAGAGGTTACTTAAGAGTGTGTATGAAACATGGTGTACCGAGGAAATAATAGGCCTATGAAAATTTTTAGAGGGATCAAAGCATGTAGAAAGGCGTGTTGATAAAATAAAGTGAAAAAGAAATGCACGAAATAAGAAAGGTTGTCAAAAGGGTAAAGGATAGTCATGGAGACAAGGAACAAAGGCACCTAAGAGAAGTGGCGTAAAGGCCATAAGCTAAGGTTCATGGGGAAACTTGAGAAGCATGATAGAAGGAGTTGCCAAAGACTATTAGATTTCCCATAAATGAGGTAACGAGTCAAAGAAAGAGGGCGTCACAAAAGGCAAGACAACAAACAAGAATATTACCAAAGGAAAAGGCTAGGTAGAGAGAATATGTGTAGGAAAAGGAAGGCACGATGGTTGTGTGGAGAAACAATGCAAAAGGGTGTAAATATTACCCTGAAGGTAACTAGGAAAAACTAGTGTGAGGAAGTCATCGGGAAGTACGTGAAGAAACATATGCGCATGGAAGAATGAAGAAGAAGTGAGGCATGCAAGATAAAGGTGTGTAAGAAAAATGGTTGGCGAATTAACAACCAAAGGCGTCACATACTTGACGTAAAAGAGGAGGTGAAAGAGTAGAGGTGTGAAAAGAAGAGTAGAAGAAGTGCGCAAAATATTGATAGAAGAAGAGAAGAGATGCCAAGCACAAGGATGAAGCTAGAGGTTAAAAGGTAGGGTTATAACTAGCGAGAAGAGGGATAAAGCATGAGTCGAAGGGCCTCATGATTGATGGAAACCGAGATGACAAGATGGTGGATAAGGGATACAACCACCGGGTGATGTGTGGCATGGAGATTGGCTAGAATTAGATTACACTGATCAGGTCATTAAAGACGTCCGATTAAAATTAGAAGTCCAAGCGGCAAGAACGAATAAGCTAGCATAGAAGAGAGAGAAGTGGGAAGACCGAGCACACGTGTGGCTATAAATGGTAGGGAGATGCTAAGTTAAGGGTTATTGACCACCGAGTTGGAGTGGTGGATTAAGTAGTTAGAAAAGTCAAAATCGGTCGAGCGAGGAAGAGAGAGTGTGAGAGGGGTTGAGAGATCCAAGGTAAAAGGAAGAAGCTGTTTAGCCAAGGAGGCGCAAACATTTATATAACCCCATAAAGGGATGTGCATGCACCTTATGAGAGAATGAATCTATGTAGATTTTGTATGTCCATTGACTCAATCCACTCGATGAGTGACTTGGGAAGCAACCTCGGGGACAACCCGGTAGATGGTGTACATGCTTCGTCAAGTGCTATTAGAGTTAGTTATTTCTTATGGGAAAGTGAGGGAGTGGAAATAGCTAACAAAATTCTGAATGTGAGGAAATTAGCCAAAGTGTTGTGTTCTCCATCGTGAAAGATGTGGGTAAAGGATGCAAGGATGTTGAGGAATGCAACAACAATGAGGAAGTGAGGTAAAGAGCTTGCTGACCACCGAACTTGAGGTAGTTGGCATGGGATTTTTTGTTCTCCATCGAGTAAAGGTGGGTAGAGAACAAAGGAGAAAGCATAAATGACACCAAGGAAGGAAGGTGTATTAGACATGGGTTTCTTGAAGAAGATCGAGGACATGATGAAGGAGCTTGAGGACTCTAAGAGGTGTGGTTACGATTAGAATGTGTAGAAGAAGACCACCCCATAAATAAGGGTCTTACAACCAAGGGTGTTGAGGAGGTGAAGAGAGAAAAGGACTCAAAAGGAAGTTAGAGGCATGATGAAAGTAAGACACAAAGGATGTTTAGAGAGCATCAAGAGAAGGCACGTGTCAAGGAACATCAAGGCATTACGTGAGAAGAGCACAATGAAGACAAGAAGCCCCTTTGTGGGAGTCTTGTTGAGATAAATGAGTTCAACTATGGGAGTAGCATAGGAAGATGTGAAAGTAGAGGAACATCAGTCGGAAATGTGTGAGAGTATCATGCTAGTGGAGGAGGTTACTAAGGAAGGAAGAGAGATGTTCGGAAGAGACCATGAGTGCACAAAGAACTACATAGATCCACAATAGGAGATCGTGGTAATGAAAGAAGAAGAAAATAAAGAAGGTGTGCACAAGGAAGAGATGCACAAATAATACACATGAGATGTGTGGGAAAACATCTTGGAGGAGCGTGAAGATAAGAATGTGTGGAACACTTTGGGAATACCATTGCAGAAGAAGTTTGAGTAATCCTAGGAGATTGTGAGAGTGAAAATGAAAAAGGGTGTACTCGGTAAGGAGATAGAAGGAGATTATGAGAGGAGGCATTTTGAGGAGCGCGCAAGAAAAAAAGTGCACAAACCAAGGGAAGTGCAGCGCTAATTCAAGGAAACTATGGGAGAATGTAGGGGAAGAGATTGGGATCAAGAGAGACCAAGAGTGGCCTAACCCAAAAGAAGTTCCCCTACGGAAGTAAATGCATATCAACTAAAATAAGTTGTTGAAGTGTGCATGAAGCGAGATGAAAAATAAGGAGAAGAGATCAAGGGTGATTTCATGAATTTGTCATGTAGAGAGGCTCTAAAACTCTTACACAAAAACAAAGCCGAGGAGGAATAAAGGAGATAGGAGGAGCAAGTGTTGCGGGCAGTAGAATTGCCACAAAAATAGGGATAAAGAGGCCAAGGACATCAACGGGAGTTTGATCTAACAAATCATGAGAGAGGAGGAAGATAAGAATCCATCATGAAGTCCACAAGAAAGGAAGATGCAAAGGCGTAAAAAAGTTGTGTCAAAGAGAAGGGTTGTAACGGAAAGACAATAAAATAAGTTAGAAGTCCAGCAGTTGAGAAGACCATAGGAAAAAACATGAGCACAAAGAGATTAATACGAGAAGAAAAGGGGAGACAAGCGAGAGATTCATAAAGCGAGAAGGTTCATGGAAGAATCCTAGGAGGATGAGAATGGTTCAAGGCAAGAAAATACTTGCATAAGAGATGATAGCAAGAAGAGGGTCGCAGAGGATCCAATAGAGAGATCCATTTGGGAAATGAATAGTGATCAGAAGCTCATAAGCGTATGCAAGGTAGTGTGGAGAAGTCACATAAAGGTGATAAAGGATTAGAAGAGGTGCCAAAAGAAGAACAAGAGGATGATGGCTTGATGGATGAGGTAGTGGGAGTAGTTTCCTAAAGGGTGGTTTGACCGCTCACTAGAGCGACTTGATGAGGACCTAAAGTTTTAAGTACCCCGGATGTTTGATGTAGGGGTATCCTAGGACTTAGGAAAAACATGCACTAGAGAGGAAGATGCACGTAAGAATCAAAGGACAAACGAGAGAAAATAAAGGAGAGTGTAAAGAGGTGTGCGAAGTGATGGGAGTACCATTACACTGCAACAGAATGCGGTGTCTCAATGTATACTAGGCGGAGTAACCACATAAGAGGTTACTAAAGAGTGCGTATGAAAAAAGTGCACTAGAGGAAAGAATAGGCCTATCAAAGGGAGTAAAGTGTGCGAAAGGTGTGTCGATGAAAGGAAGTGCAAAATAAATTTGTGGTCAAAGAAGGGCTACCAAAAGGGTAAAGGATAGTCATAGAGACAAGTAACAAAGACACGTGAGAAATGTGGCTTGAAGGCCATAAGCTAAGGTTCCCAAGGAAACCTGAGAAGTGCAGAAGGATTCATCGAAGACTAGAATATCACCAATCAATTAGGTAACTAGTCAAATAAAGAGGAGGTCGTGAAAGGCAAGCCAAAAGACACGAATATTATCGAAGGAAAAAAACCATACGAAGAGAAGAGGCGTAGGAAAGGAAGGTGTGATGACGGTGTGGAGTAACACTTTGTAGAAGGGTGAAAATATTACCTTGAAGGGAGCCGGGAAGAAGTAATGTGAGGAAGTCACCATAGAAGTGCACAAAGAAACAAATGCGCAATGGAGGAAGAAGAATTAAGGCGTGCAAGAGAAAGGCATGCAAGAAAAATGGTTGGTCAAGCAGAAACTAAAGAAGGCATAGAAGGACGTAAAATAAGAGGAGGATTAAGAGTAGAGGCATGGCAATGAGAGTTGAAGAAGCACTTAGAATATTGAGATAAGAAGAGAAGAGTTTCCAAGTGCAAGGACGAAGTTTGAGGTGAAAAGACGAGGGGACAGGTTGGCGAGAAGAGGGGAAAAGGATGAGTTTGAAGGTCCACGTGATTGATGACAATTGAGATGACAAGAAGTTGGATAAGAGATACAACCACTAGGTGACATGGTGTGTAGAGATTGGCCATAAGGGGATTACGTGGATTAGGGAATTAAAGACTTCAAATTCAAATGTGAAGTCCAAGAGGGAAGAACAAAGAAGCCAACATAGAAGAGAGAAGCATGAAGACCGAGTACACACATGGCTATAAATAATAGGGAGTTATTAATTTAATGGTTGTTGAACACCGAGTTGGACTCGTGGATTGGGTAGTTAGAAAATTTAAAATCAGTCAATTAAGGTAGAGAGAGTGAGAGGGTGCGAGAGATCCAGGTTTGGATTGGCCATAGATCTGAGGTAAAATGAAGATTGGTTAGCCTAGGAGGCACCAAAATTTGTTTAACCCCATAAATGGATGTTTATTCTCCTTGTGAGAGTAGAAGTTTATGTAAATCTCGTATGGCCATTGACTCAATATAAAGGGAAAACATAAACAATTTTCCCACTCCATTGTCAGTGACTCGGGAAGCAACCTCGGGAGTACCAGATGGTGTGTAAATGATTTTTCAGAATGACTTGTTAAACCAAATGAAGTTAGCTTCAACATTCTCTAAAATAGATCTTAGATCCAAGTATCATCATCTTATAATTAAGGATATGGACATTCCCAAGGCTTTTTGTAGAACAAGATTTGGTACTATGAGTTCACAACAATACTTCCTAGTTTGACCAATAATGCCACATTTTTGAGTCTTATGAATCATGTGTTCCATGACTTATTAGATCAATTTTTGCTTGTATTCTTGAGCACATAATTATATACTCAAAAATCAGCAATAACATTACGATCATTAGAGGATTGTACCCCATAAGTTGCATGAGAATAAGGTTTAAGAAAGTTGTCAAAGTGTGTCATTTCAACCTAAGATTCATTTTTGATACATGTGATATCAATTGAAAGAATTGTAGTGGATCCTACTAAAATCCAAGCCATTGTAGATTGGTTCTCCCAAGGATGTCAACTAAGTGAGAATTTTATTGGGTTTAGTTGGCTCTTTGTAATAGATTCGTTGAAAACTTATCCAAGGTGTAAAACCCAATAACTTATTTAGTGCAAGGGTAAGAAGTTTGAGTGGTCTCTAATGTGTGAACTTGTATTTCAAAACCTCAATAAGGCTTTGCCTTTAGCTTCAACCCAATAATTTATAGGTCCTAAAATTGAATTTGAAGTATGTGTAGATGCCTCATTATAAGGATTTATTAATTTCATAATGCTAGATAGAAAGGTTGTCTTATATGCCAAGGAATTTGAATACCCAAAAACTCAACTACCTTACTCATGATTTGAAGAGATTTTTGTTATTCGTGCTTTAAAGGTTTGGAAAAAAATTTGATGGGAAGAGAGTTTAGACACTAAACAAACCACAAGAGATTAAAATATCTCTTGAGACAACTATATTTAAATTCCAAACAAAGGATATGGTTAGAGTTCATCTAAAAATTTAAGAGACTTATCCTATATCAAGGATAAGGAGAACTAATAACATAAGCCTTGAGTCGTCATGCCATAATTGTAGAGATTTATCGGTTGAAACTATCCCTTAAAGATTAGCTTGAGATTCATGGTTTCTTTTTTAGTTAGAAGTCCAAGTTTCTTCGGACTAAAAGTGAGTCACATGAGTAATGAATCGGTAATGAGATCTTGGTGAGACTTTTGGGTATAATTTATGTGCCTTTGAAGCATTGAGAGACAAGTCTTTAAGAAACCCATGATGTCCCCTACTATGCTCATCGTTGAATGACCAAGATGTATGGAGACCTTATATGGTTACATTTTTTCTCCAAGGATAAAGAAGAATGTAGTTGATAATAATTATAAGTGTTTTGAATATCACAAGTTTTTCTTTATAAGGTAAAAAGGATTTGGTTTTGAAGGGACTAAAAGCACTATACAAAAAGAGAAATTGGGCAAGAGAATGACCCACAAAGAAAAACAAAGGGGTCCAAGTCAAACCAACTTGACCAAGAGGACACCCCAAAGAGAAGCACGACCCACACCAAGTCTACATAACAATTTTTTTACAAAAAAACATTATAAAAACCAGAGTTTCAAGATGTAACCAGCAAGACCCTAGAAAAAGTGCAGCCAAAGTGTTGCCATCAATTTGATTTTCTAGTGGAAGCTTTGCTTCTAGTCCTAGCACTAGGTCTATTTGTCCTGTATTTTCTCCTTGATCATCTTTCCAAGAGATGATAACCATTTTAGGAGATGGTTTTGGTGGTATATTATCTTCAAGTTCAAAGTGCTCATCATGCCTCAGAACTACTGATCGCAAGTCTCATCTTTTTCTTTCCAACAATATCCTTCTTGGCAATTTGGTCCTGGAGAATGGAGATTCTCTACTCCTGCATAACCATTTCAGAATTGAGCCCACCAATTCTCTTGTTCTGCACCTCAATTTTTCTTTGGCACTCCATAATTTCTTGGACAAGGTTCTTATTGACATGGAGAATCATATCAACAATGGTCTCCATCTTCAAAACCCTGGATTCCCAGTCCACCATACTCATATCCTTATCCTTGTTGGAAGTGCTCTCCCCTAAATCATTATCCCATTTTTAAGGTTACAAAGGATGTTCACATCCATGTCATCATATTTGTCCTGAGCCCCACCATTTTGATGTGGATCAGTCTATCGGCTAGGGTTTCCTTGTTCGAATCCACAACCATTTGAGTAGGGGGTTCGAGACAAAACCATAGGTTTCCCTTTCTAGTACATTAACAAAATAAATCCATGGTGTAGTGGTGTATCCACTCTCTCATTTTGAAAATTGATAATGGGAGTAGAAAGGGATATCAAAAGGAAGAAGGGAAAGCTTGTGGCCTAATTTTTATGTAGATAATTGAGGATGGATAGATGGTAATGTAGACACCTAAAATTCACTTATGCAATTTTAATACTTAAATTACACTATCTTCTTTCACGACGATTGACGATACTTCGTCAATAAACCATTTTTATTCCATTATTCCCATTAATTAATTACATTTCACTAATTAATTAGCTTTCTTATCACTCAGGATGTTGATTAACGACCTTTCGTTAATTAGTGTTCGCTTCTACTTGAGTTAATTAATTAATTACGCTCACTCTTCTAAATCAATAAATCGTTGTTTATTGGATTAAGTTCCTCTATCACCTCTCAAAACACACTAATTTTCCTATAATTATCTTCTATAGCTTACCTCTACCTATTAATTAATCACCTTTGATTAATTAAAACACCCCTCAACTCCCATGAGTCACTAATGACAAATTAAACTCTTTTAAATCAAGGTTACCTTTTGTAAAGTAGCCTTATCCATTCATAATCTTAATTTACCCTTATACCACATGCACCAAGTTTTGAAGCCCTCTCAAACAAGAGGGTTATATAAGGAACCCTCATCCTTACCTTTCTACACACACCTTATTTTCCCTAGAGTAAACTATAGGAATTTTGATCTTGAGTCATTCTCCATTGATGGAAATAGCTTCTCCATCTTGCATCCATTTACTCAAAATTGAGTAGTATGGGAAGATCCAAAAATGGCCTTGTAGCCATTTCTTGGTGAGATTCCATCCTCAATTCTTGAGGTCACCAACATCAAATTTGATTGCTAAATGATCTAACTAGGTTCATGTTTAGTTAGCAATCTAAAGAGTAGGAAATAACTTAGCATTTAGTTGTTTATGCATTGAAGAAGTTAGTTTCTATAAGCTCTTATCATGATGGTTCCATGGTAGATTTGATTTTTCTTTGAAGTTATTAGGTTTTAGTTTCTTTTGATTAGCAATGCAAGTTTATTATGAACACATTTGGCACGTTCGGTGGGACATATCCTTAGTCCCTTGCATTTGATTTCAAGTTTTGTTGTTTTTCTCAATTTTGGCTAACCCTTATTATGCACATGCTAAATAACTTGCATTCCTTGATGTATTTTCTAACTTTGCATGTGTTGAGTCTCTTTTGCAGGTTTAAAAGTGATGGGTTGTTGCCAATTTTGGGTTAGAATGCCAAAAAATTGACCTTTTTTGAGTTTTCCTATGTCACATTCCATGTTCATGATGTCACATAGGAAAATTACACTAGTGCACCCACGTATGTGTCATTAGGGGTGCATATATGTCATTTTGTGCTAGGGGTGCATATATGTCATTAGGGGCACGCATGTGTCAATTTGGGCATGTAGGTGTTACAATACCTACTTTTTTCTAACAGCCACGTATGTGTCACTGGGTGCGTAGGTGTTGCACTATCTTCTTTTTTTTCTCGTAGTCGGGTATATCTCATTATGGGTGCGTATATGTCATCAAGGGTGTGTATGTGTCATCGGGAGCACGTATGTGTCAATCTGGGCCCGTAGGTGTTGACCTTTGTCGATTTTTTATTAAATCTAAATATATGTCATTAGGGACGTGTATATGTCATCAAGTTCATGTATATGTCATCAGGGGCATGCTACCGTTGAACCTTGTGCATAACCTATCTTCCGAGAGGTCATAACTTTTACTCCCGAACTTGAAATGACTCCATTTTTTTGTGTTGGAAAGGTATTGAAGAGAACTACACAATGGAAACATAAGATTAGGATTTTGAGTTATAGAAAATTTATGGTTTTATTTATTAGAAAACTATTCATTTTATAACATGTCTAAATGCTTTGTAAAATTTGGTCTTTGATATTTCTAACATTTTTTTCTTCAGGTTTTTGATGCTAACTTTTGTTTGCACAATATATTGAATCGTTTATTTTGCTAACTTGTTCAAGAAAAATTCATAGATGTCATGCTTTCATATCTTAGGATAGGGTTGCGTATGCTCTTCCCTTGCACCTTTTAGGTGATCTTGGGAATTAGAAACAACTCTAAGCCTTCTTGCATTTACAAACACTTCATTAAATTCATGGTTAAGGGAATGAACAACAATTGGTTAAAATGAGTTGCCTAGTCCTTTGATTTACAAGCTTTTCCATTTTCGATATAGTTGGGTTACTTGTTGTGTATGCTCTTCTCTTGCATCTTAGGATGATCTTGAGAATCGAAACAACATTTAATCCTCTTTCATGATGTTTTGATCTTATGGAAAACTATTAACCTTCGCGTGCAGGACCAATACTCACTTGTCAAAGAATCAGGATCTAAACCAATACTAATATAGTTTGTTGCAGGTTTCCAATGGTGTACAAAACCACACTAAGCTAAAAGATTAAAAAAACACCACATTCAAAACACTTGTATTTGTAGGTTCGGTTAAGAGCTACGACTTGTCCGCTTAAAACTAGGGAAGTACCTTGGTATAAGCTATATAACCAATGAGGATGCCCCCAGAAACCCCAAAGTAGTCCATGCCAAGAGGGAACCTTGTGGATGAAACAAGAAGCGCTCCACTTACCTACTTGACTAGTACGCCTTGGAAAGATTAGCGTCAAAATTATCTTCACGTGACCCCAGTGAAAATATAACTGAATGCATTTATTGCTCATTGTATCAAAGGGGTTAAAGTAAATTCAGGATACTCCTTGGTTTAGTCAGTGTGACTTCCTTGGCAACCTACATTCACATAGAGATAGTTTGTGACACCTAGAGAGAGAACCAATTAGGAAGCCATTTCATCTTGGAGCCAACTTGACCGACTCAAAGCCAGTTGTGTTTCAAAGAGCTTTCGCGAAGCAATAATTTTTTCAGAGTCAAAACCTTGTTAGCCGCCACAAGGGAGAGTCCATTAAATCTTGGTTAATGTATCTAAGTGGTATTGTTACATTGTTTGTACTTGTAACTTCCACTTTTTAGGATTTAGGCCTTGTTTGTATCTAAATGAGTTATAGTATACTTTGATTAGAAGTCACATCAACCCCTTGTTAATAATTATGCCTTGTTTATCTTAAACTTGACTTAAGTATTGACATTATGTTGATCATCTTACATCAAACTACCATTGAAAAACATTTGCATAGGGAGTAGTTCCTTGTTGATGATTGGTTTACCAAACTTGTGTGATTGTTCCTTGTGATTATCCATCTTGTAGACTTGTTTTTTAGGAAAATCCTTTGATCCTTTGATTCATTATTCTTTGACCATTGTTGGACATTATTTTGTGACCTTGACGGTCCTCACACTTTTTACTTGGGTTTGTTGTATCCTTGATCATGTTAGACAAAACCTTTTGTAAACAATTCACACTATGCCACCTATCAAAAGAATGATACATTTTTTAAACCTTAGCAAAAAAAATTCCTATCAAGCAACTTTTGAGACAATATGAACATTGGGAAATTTTCCTTTGTGGTCATTGTGTTACTAAATTTTGATCAACCATTCTAACATTTACATTTGCAACTTGATGTCCAAACCTTGTAAAATTTTCAAAATTGTGTCATCAATATGTTTGTTTTTCTTAGATCCTCTTTGGAAAATCACACAAGCATCCCCCATTTATTCACAAAATGTCTAGTTGGTTGTTGTTATGCTACCCAAATTGACATGGAACTACCTTCCATTTGAAGAAATTCAATCACACTATCTAGGTCTAGGCATATTATCCCAACGATGCCAACAATGACTGACTATCACATGGTTCCTCACACTTACGACAATAGGGAACCTAGATTTAGGAACTCACATAAAAATATTCCCATCATGACTAAACCTCGATTGGTTCTTCGCGTTAGGAAACCCATTTGGTTACCCATTTACCCACCTTCATCTCATAGTCGGTGGTATGATTATGATGATTCTAATCCAAACTATTCTTCTAATTCCTCTCAATATTTTGATGATTCTAATCCAAACTATCTTTCAGATTCCTCTCAGTCTCTTGAGCCTCATCCAATCAACTTTATTCTAAGGAATAATCAATCACCTAAACAAAATTTTCCTCTAAGGATTTGCGTCGCCAAAAATATCCCCATCATTCTTCTAATTCGACTCCTACGTCACGATCCTCCCTTTCTTCACAAGACCCCCTTTATTAGTCACCTCAATGATGTCTTCCTCCTTTGAAGATCCATGTGACTCCAAGTTCCTCTAATAATTCCTCTAATTTGACTCCTGAGTCATGGTCCTCCCTTTCTTCGTAGGACCCCTTTTATCAGTTGCCTCAACGACCTCTTCCTCCATCAAATATCCATGCAACTCAAAATTCCTCTAATCAATCATCCAAGTCGACCCCCACGTCGCAATCCACTGAATGGATATGTGATCCTCTTTGTCTACCTGCACTATGTCATCTTCTAGGAAAACCAATACCAACCCATTCCAAATCTACATCTTCTTCCACTCATGAGACATCTAAATCCAAATCTAATTCATCTCTTGAGTCATCTTCTTCTATCAATCATCATCAAACATCTTCTAAATATTCCACACTTATTGGATCTTTTTCTTCTAATCAACCTACTATCATCAAAGAACAACAACCCATACTGATCGATTTCTTTCAGAATGAAGAAGCAATTAGAGAATTCATGGGGCTACATGATGACATCCCTCTAGAGGACCATGAGCAAGGATTCTATTTTGACCTCAATGTGTTCATGTATTGTGGGGAAGAGGTTGATTCCTTTTTTCAAAAAAATAGCGGAAGATCCTAAGACCATCAAACTTGATCCTCTTCTTATTCTTCCATTTTCACCATCCCCATTACATGGAGAAACTCTTGGGTCTGTCATTGATCCTTGGCCTATCTTCTCATCACCCCATCATTCTTTACATATCACAATTCCTCAATCACAATCTTTCCTTGGGTCACCTCCTGGTAGCCCATCATCTTCTTCTATATATGGGCCACCTTCTAGTAGCCCTTCATCTTCTATTTGTGGGTCACCTACGGATATCCCATTATATTTTATCTTGGCCACGCCCTAATATTAATTTGTCTTCCACCTATGAGACACCTCATGGTAGCTCATCATCTTCTATATTTGGGCCACACCCTAGTAGTCCTTTATCTTCCATCTATGGGACACCTTCCGGTATCCCATCATCTTCTATACTTGGGAAACATCCTAGTAGTCTTTCATCCTCCATCTATGGGACCCCTCCCAGTAGCCCATCCTCTCCAATCCTTGGACCATATCCTCTATGTCCATCATATCATCCTTATATCAATGACTGGGGAAATCCCACCATCATTCCTCACATTCCTATCATCAATCCTAAACATTCACTTTCTTCTCCCACTTCTTGGGATCAACAAAATCATGCATTAGCTTATACGAAACCCAAACAATTTCTTTATCAAGCTAAGATCAAAACTCTAAAGAGCTCCAAATCTCCCAACAAGTCAAATAACCATAAAGTTAAAAATAAAACGTGATTCAAGAATGCACACCAATGTAACCATTAAGTATGACACAAAGTGCATAAACCTATGGATAGGGAACTCAAGATCCCACATACAAAATCCATGTTGAAAGATAAGTCACAATCACTTATCGAATATGATCTCACTACAGTCATCAAGATTGGAGATAATATCACTCTTGATAAGCAAAAACTCCTAGTCTCCCTTATAAAATAAATCACAAACATTGTTGTTGGATCTATCACGCAGAGTGACATTATTGGTCCCAACTTCCAAAAAAAAATTAAAAAAATTAAAACAAATTCAAAAATAAAAAAATGAGAAAACATTAAAACATTACAAAAAAATCAAAGGTACAAAGATCAAACATTGTAATCAGGTATTGCATACACATGGATGTTATTTCCTTTCATTCCATTCCTCTGTAAGTCTCCCACCATTTTCATCCCTTCGGTGATCTTTTGGTTAGTCTATTTGCGCTCCTTGTGTGAAATTTATCTCTATAGTATCTGTTTGACCTTGGTCTTTCATCACCTTAGTAAATTAAAGAATGAATGACCTCTTAGAGATCATATCACTATCATACATTTAATAAAATTGTTGTGAAGAAATTTTGGGCATATTTGTTGACACTAGCCAATGTCGTCATCACAATCACTTCCACATCCTTCCATCAAGCCATTAGTGGTTCTTAACCCCTTATCAAAAAAATTGAGAGAGATGAAATAATTTTCAGAAAGCAAACAAAATCAATCAAAACATCAAAAAATCAAAATAAAAGCAATATATAACTCTCTCTTAAGGTATTTCCAATAGCTTTATCAGGGCTATGGATTTTGGTGCGCAAAGAGAGAAATGTTGTGACTAGAATCAAATAAATCTTCGTCGGGGCTATGGGCCTTTGATTAGCGGCATATAGAAATGTATGACTCTCCTTCCACCCTCCATTCACAAATCTCCATTTAAAATAAATCATTCCTACACATTGGATAGCATGTCTTAACTTTTTGTCTATCAAATATTCCCTTCAAGAGGTAATTAATTTCCACATGCACACTAGATCTCGATGAGCAAACAAGACTAGTATGTTACCATGTTTTGTTTGGAACTTGTTCAAAATCTTGCTATAGTCTATATTTTGTCTCATGATTTGTGCCTTGGGCTAATCACCTTTTCATCACCAATCTTCTAGCTACATTTTCCATATCCTTTTGTAACATTTTTTGTTATTCTTCTTCATTCGGAACATCCATGTGTATAAGATTTCCTTTTAACATGTTTGAGAGAAACTATCACTTGTTTCAATAAACATTCTTGCACTTCTATCTATGATATTTTCTTAGCCACCTTGCATTGGGGGCATGATCACTCCTTAGCACTTCATTGGTTTGATTTCATCATAATGTTGAACATATCCATCTTGGTCTTGATCTGACTTATCTTCTTCATGTATATATGTGTGATATTTACCCTTGTACATCCTCACCTCTCATTGGGGGCATATTTACATCTTCATTTTCTGTGCATAGCTTTGGGAAACTTTAAAAATACCCTAAAAATTTCAAAAACCAAAAAAATCTAAAAACATTGGTAAATTTTTTTCAAAAAAAAGCAAAAAAATCGTAAAAGCTGTTAAAAATCCAAAACATTGGTAAAACATTAGTAAAACATCAAAACATCCAAAAACTTGGTAAAATCATCGAGAAAACCCAAAAAATGTAAAATTCATTTTTTTCCAAAATTGGTAACAAGCATGCACACAGTTGAAGCTGTGTCAAATGCATCGTACTCAAACATAAAAATATTCCTACAAAACATCTTTCTTTGATTCTCGCATGTTCTTGTGCGCGACTCGCGGATCTACCCTCCATCAACAAAAGTTGGTTGGCTTGTTATATCTATCCTCGCTAGCATGAATGCGTTGTTTGGGGAAATTTCATAGGGCACAATTGCTTTTTCATGGGACTTCTACATCCTTCGCTTATTCACCTCACATGTATCCTTGCTTGGGGTGTCATTCTTAACCCTTGTTGTTAATTCGCACAGGTCGGAATTGAAGCTTGATAACAAAAACATTTGTGCAACCATCTTGAACATTGTTTATTTGAGTATGTGTGTTTGTACTTATTTCCTTGTTAGGTTAGCTTGTTTACTTTCTTGTATTGCATTGCATTATGTATGTTGCATTGAGTTAGTGTTTAGCAATGAACAAATGTTTATATTATATCTTTTCATGTTATTATACACTTTTGTTGTATGCGTATATTTTAATAAGGACTGATGACGTAGATCACATGCAATATGATGAAATAAAAGTTGTTTTGAACGAACATTGGATGAAAGCTATTTTCATCCCCTTCATCTTCATTTTTCTTCATTCTCACTCTCTTCGATCAACACTATTCTTCCAACTTACTTGGGGCAATAGGGATCACCTTTTATCCCCCCTCCCCTCCTTATTCTTCTATCCATTTCCTTCATCTTTTCAATCGTCGATCAACCTATTTCATCACCCCATCGACACTCAAGGGGGCATCCTTCATTCTACTAATTTTTCTTCTACCTCTTCAAAATTTACTTATATGTACTTACCTACTATCTTTGAAGTGGCCTCGCTTACGCCACCCCAAAGAGGGGAAAATGTAGACACTTAAAATGCTTACGTAATTTTAATACTTAAATTGCACTAATTATCTTCTTTCCTGACAATTGACAAAACTTCATCAATAAACCATCGTTATTCCTCTATTCTCCTTAATTAATTACATTCCACTAAATTAATTAGCTTTCCTATCACTCAGGATGTCGATTAACGACCTTTCGTGAATTAGTCTTCACTTCTACTTGAGTTCATTAATTATTATTAATTAATTACGCTCACTTCTCTAAATCAATAAATTGTTATTTGTTGGATTAAGTTCCTCTAACCCCTCCAAAAACACACTAATTTTCATCTAATTAGTTTCTATAAGCTTACCTATACCTATTAATTAATCACCTTTGATTAATTAAAGCACCCCTAAACTCCCATAAGTCACCAATGACAAATTAAACTCTTTTAAATGAAGGTTACCTTTTCTATTACCCTTATCCCACATTCACCAAGTTGCAAAGCCATCTCAAACATGAGGGTTATAAAGGAAAACTCCTCCTTACCTTTCTACACACACCTTATTTTCCCTAGAGTAAATTATAGGCATTTTGATCTTGATCCATTCTCCATTGAAGGAAATAACTTCTCCATCTTGCATCCATTCTCTCAAATTGAAGAGCATGGGAAGATCCAAAAATGGCCTTGTAGCCATGTTTTGGTGAGATCTCATCTTCAAACCTTGAGGAAATCACTCCCTTTTTATTGTTAAAGTGATCTAAATAGGTTCATTTGTTAGATTAGAAATCTAGAGAGTAAGAAATAACTTAGCATTTTGATTTGAGATTATTCATGCATTGAAGAAGTTGTTTCTCATAAGCTCTTATCTTGATGGTTCTATAGTAGGTTTGATTATGCTTAGAAGCTACTAGGTGTTAATATTTTTAGAGTAGCATGGAAAATTTCTATATGTTCACGGGTAAGAGAAAATATTCCTAAATCTACCTTCCGGGATCAAGTATTTCATGACAACCATATACACATACGTCCAAAGCTTAGGGAGACATATTATAGCTATACCATCATCAAACATGAGAATTATTTCATCTGGCCCAAAGAAGGTTGTAATTTCATGCCTTCACCTAGTTTTGTCCTCAAAAGTTTTATACCTTCCAAAGACATCTCCATGGCCTCGGTAATAGTTTCTTCAATTACATAGATCTTCATTCTCCTCATATTGAAAAAACCCCCCTACCAAGTATTACCAAATTCAAGAGTCGGTGGGGATCATTCCCTTTTCTCATGTTAATGTAGTTGGAAAGATCACCTCTTCTCAGCAACCTCCAAAGAGTTGCATCCTACTTGAGGTGCAAATAGGTGGTCACTTGGTTCAAACCCTGTCACCACCCATTTTTAACGGAATCTCTGATAGTCTTGAAACAAGTGATACGAAAAATGTAAATAGAAAACTTGAGACTAAACAAAAATTGGGGCATTTAATTCCCCATCCTAAAACATTATTATCCATCCCACGAATATGTTCACACGAACCTAGGAGGTTATCATGCCAAATCTCCTAATGTCTTGTCATCATTAACAAAGGATATGATATTATTCCACAGGATTTTCCCACCCTGCCAAATCATCTTTTCAGGCATGTCATTGTCGTGATTATCCAAATCATCGACGGGATTATTAAAATCTCTAAACACATGATTAATTTCCACCTTGTCAAATGAGGCTAATAAGTGCCTAGCTTCGGTGATGATGTTGTTAAGTTTCTAGCCAATTCCACCATGTTTCTTTAAGGCATTGATAACACATTGAGAATCTCCCTCTATAATCAAAAACTTGAAATTCATGGGCACATAATTCTACACCCCAAAGCATGGCCATAAGCTTCTGCAAAGTTATTTGATTGGTTACCCAAGGTTTTATCATAGGCTTGTATGCACGCACCTAGATGGTCATGTATTAATCCACCTCCCTTGACAATCCCTTCATAGTTTTAGTTGATCCATCAAAATTTAATTTGAGGGACCTTTGGCGGGAATTTCCATTTAACATTTTTTTTTTCACACCTTTATCTTTTCCATTAGACCACTTGGTGGGGCTAAGATTTAGATTACTCAAAATATTAATTTCTAAAGTCAAACAAGGATTAGAATATTTTCTTTTGATAATCTATAAATTTTCTTTTAGATCCTAGGAAATCTTACTAACAACCTTCTTGTTGTTAGAACATTGGTTTCGAAATATTTGATTTTTTTCCCCGGATGCCCCGGAGGATATGGGGTAGTGCACATTTCTAGACTTCTTTGGTAATTTCGTGATGAAAATTGAACAACTATTGCTCCATGAGGTGAGAGACATCCCTAGAGAGGACTAAGCTGTACCTTGAAAATATCAAGAATGACCGAAAAAACTGGAAAGAAAAAATGCGAGTCTAGGAAAAGATGATTGGTTGTTTCTTCTTGTTGTTTACACAAACTACATTTGTTAATGAGTATCATACATTTCTTCCTAAGTTTTTCCATTGTCAAAATTTTCTTTTGGACCACTTCCCAATAGAAAAATTAATTTTAGGGATAAGGTTTTTATTCCAAATTTTCATCCAATACCCATTAGGCTCAATATGCTCAAAACTCAAAAGATAGCCAAACTTAACTTCATAGTTCCCTGAATCCATACCACTCTAAATAAACTCATCTTGACAATGTCTATGAGGAATATGGCATTCCTTTAATTCTCTGTTTAGGATTTCATAAGGAAGATTAGGGCCATTATAATTCGTGGGTGGGGTTATGTGTAACCATCTCCTATCAATTGTCCAATAATCACACACCAAATATCCATATTCCTGCCTATATTATTGTTTGAGGTTCATGCATGGTTCTTCTAGCTTTAAAGTTTTATTTCCAATCCATGGATAATCCCATAACTTGATTTTTGTACCATTCCCAAGATTTAATTTTGTACCTTTAACTAGCAAATTCCTAGACAATATAAATCGAGCACATAAAGGAAATTTCTCCATTCATCTTGTGCCTCATCATAAATGGGAATTTATATCAACATATTTCATTTCGCACTACGCAAGTCAGGAAAAATTATGAAATAATCCTTGTTGAAAATTTAAAATAGGTTGTTCACTTCATACGAGTAATCTTAAGGACAAGGCTCGAACCTTAGCTTAGAGGTTCATCAAAGAGGTCATATGAATTCACAAAATACTTGGAAATTGTTGTTTCTAATATAGATAAATTATTCACATCTAGATTACTATTTCCCTACATGTCATTTTTGGTACAAGGATGAATTTTATCTCTTCTTACAATCCTCAAAGTGAAGGTCAAACAAAGACTTAATCAAGTGATGGATTACATGCTTTCAATGCATATTAGAGACCAACAAAGTAAGTGGGAAAAGTGTATTTACATTTTTAGAGCTTGTGTATAGCTATCACCTATCTTTGATCAATGTGACATATGTTGAGCTTTGTTTGGGTATAAGTGAAAGATCCAAATAAAATGATAAATTTTGGAAAATTGAGAAATTATTATAGCTAAGCTTTTGCAAGATTATGATTGAAAGTTGATCATTAGAGAAAAAAATTAATGAAGCCTTAGATCAACATAAGAGTTATGCATGGTTAAGGACATTGAACACTTTAAATTTGGAGACAAATTATTTATCTTAGTCAAACCACAAAAAAATTCTATTGAGTCTAGTAAGGATGTCAAACTATCACCTCGTTTTGTTGAACTATTTGACATCATAAAGTAGACGAGTCATGTGATTTGTCACCTTGTGTTCCCCATAATCTCACACATTTGTAATATTTCTCATTTTTCTATTCTTAATTTTTTTAATCCTTCTCATGCGATTTATTGGAATGCACTTGAAGTGAAGGATGAAGGAAAAATTAGCCATGAACCCCTCAAAATCTTAGATGAGCACAACATAAAGTTCTTTAAGCGATTTTTTTGCAAGTAACACTTTTTACAAGCAATATGATGAGGGAAAAACTACTTGGGAAGGAAATAATACTTCTACAAAAAGTACCCTCAAACTTTTCAGTAATTCTCGAGTATCGTGCTTTTCCTACGAGGGTGAGATGTCATATATAGTGTTTTTAAGGCTTGTTGATGTTGTTATTTTTACCCTAATTGAGTTCTATATTTAGTTTAATATTATGTGTAAGAGTTTGTAACGGGTAGATTACTCGATCTAATTATATTCCAATATTAATCATTCATAATCATAATAATGCATGCATACATGTAACAACTAATAAATTGATAATTAGATGCTTAAAACATGAGAGGAGAGATAGACTTAGATATATAGGATAAATAAGGGATAATATGGATGTACATGGAAATGAAATAGGAAGATTTGAATTTATTCATGTTGCAGTTGAAATTTTGGAACTTAAAACCCAATGAGAGCGGGACCGTACAACTTTGTACAATCCGGACTTAATCTATGTCGTCCTAACCTAAAACTATATGGGTTTGGACCCTTTATGATCACGAACCTATAACTTTAAGTGTATTTTGTCCATTTGTTAATGATCTTCACTATATGTTTCCCTTTCTCACACAACTTGAGGATGCCTTGAAATCACCCGCAACAAAGTAAAAACCCTAACAACATGCAGAACCCTTCATCAAAGCATTAACAAACCAAATGAGGAAACATATGTGTGTGATTAAGGTTGAACTACCCCTATGATCATACTACGAGTTCTTGAACCAATCCAATCATTGCACTTACATGCCCTTATTACAAGATCAAGCCTCATGTAGTTCTCTTAGGTGTTTTGCAAGTATGAATAGTTAACCAACCCCTTGGGCATGCCCTCATGTCTCTTAACACCAAGAAAGTGGGATAACTATGTAGTATAAAATGCACCTAGTATGATAGTAATGGTATATGGTATGCCTCAGCTATTTGACCGAACCCTTTGTTGATTGAAATCCTTGTGTAGTGACATTTTTTTCTAAAACATGGCTTGGTGACCTTTGCATGGTTGGAAATGAATGAAAGTAGACTATTTGACCTAGTTGAGTGCTTCATAATTGTCGTAGGGACTACCCAAGATGATGTGCAAATGATTTGAGTATATTTACAAACCTTTTGAGTGTTTTTGGGAAGATCTTTGCTAGGATCTTGAAAGAATGTCGGAGTGAGTTATAAAGTGATTTTAACTTTCCTTTATAGTCTTTCGTATGTCAATTATTCAAATAAGGTTGACCCCATAAAGATGAAACGACTCAAAGAAGAATTTTAAAATCAAATCAAATTTGGTGAACAAAAGAGGATATGAACATATGGGTCGAAAATATCGGACCCCACATCCTTCCCATTTGTATGGTCATAGAAAGAGGAGGAGAAAAATCAAGTAGGAATTTATTTAATTAAGAATAGAGATTGTATCTTGCTTTGACTTAGTAATATTCTCAGAGATGATAAAAAAGCGAGTGTAAAGATAAGAAATTCGCAAAAGAGCTTGAGAGATTATAAAATTGGATTCCAAATGTGAGAATATCTCTTAGAAAGGTAAATGGTCAAACATGGCATTACTTTGGGACAAGTTATTAAATTTTAGAGTCTACATTCCCCCTTAAGTGTGTAATTGTAAATTGCCTGCTTAAAGGAAAAACATACATGAGTGTTCACATACTCTTTGTATTCGCTCAATGATGGCTCTCTAATATGTTGGTGTTGCCATGCTCCATGATGAAACCTACAAAAAAGTGTAGTCAATATCTAGATGATATAAAGTAAACTTTAACTATATATATAATGCTTGTAAATTTGATTTTTCAAGAAAGTAAGTAAAGAGATGCAAACATGGAAGGAATAAATTTGATCATTTTTCAAAGGGAGGATATCTCGTTGTTATGTCATGCCTTGGAGAATTGTAATTCTTGTTGAATGCTAGATTGTTGGGGGTGACTAATCCCCAACTTTGTGCCAAAAGATATAATTGAGATTTTTCGGGCATATACCAACATCGAGAGAGTGGGGAGAGGAGCCATGTATCCCCACTTTTTGAGCTTTGTAGAGAGGAAGGATTTATTCTACAAATAACTCATATTCTTTGATGTCTTCCTCATTTTGGAATCACGGTGAGAGAAGTGGAAATATAATTCTACAAATATTCTAACTTCTTCGACACTTTCCACTAAATCTATAAGCTATAGCTTGTGGACGAATCTAGGCCTAATTTGTACAATCCATAAAAAATCAGAACTTGGAAGGAGTGGATATTGTCATGCCCTTAAGGAGCTACGACAAATGAATCGATTATGTAGAGTTTGTAAAATCAAAAAGGAGAAGGGGCTCGTGCCCCCAAACCCTATTTGTACAACTAAATTTGAAAAGTGTCATGGAGAAGGAATGAAGTAGGCATGCCACATGTAAATTTCTTTGACATGTATCATTTATATCTATAACTATGATCATTCTACAAAGATTCTAATTGCTTGACACTTTCCACCAAATCTACAAACCATAGCACTATAGATAGATCTAGGCCCAATTTGTAAACAATCGAGACCTTTTAATGAATGGAAATTGGCATGCCCCTTAAGGAGCTACAACAAATGAAACTAATTATGTAGAGTTCATAAAAGAAAAAAAAGGAGAAGGACTGTGCCCCCAAACCCTATTTTTACAACTGAATTTGAAAAGTGTCATGGAGAAGGAATGAAGTAGGCATGCCCTCTCGAATTTTCTTTGACATGTGTCATTTATATCTATAACTAAGTAGAAAACATGTAAACAATTGATAAAATCTATAGAAATTAAAACATTGAGTGAATATTCCCTCTTTCTAGGAACGTAGAAAAATGATTAGGACCATATCAGACTTTTGACTGTACTATACAATTGAAATTGAGTGAATCTGTTGAAATTGAAACATTCAATTATTATTTGAATGTTTTGCAACGTTTTGAAAATAGCCATCTACAAGAAATGAGCCTAGCACCACAACTACTGGTTGAGAGGTTCACATGTCATATTATTGGAGGTGCATGATGTTTGTGGGATTTTTTTATAGATTTTCCTTCAAGAAAAGCCAAGTAGTAAACACAAGAGCTAAGCATTTCAAGTAACCATATAGGGGTTGAGCCAATTACCTTTGAGAGATGGTAGATGATCAACCTACAAGACAATGACAAGTATGTAGTTATTTCTACACGATTAAATTATCACTAAAATGTACTATTAATGTTAAGAAGTGATTGAAATTGGGAAATTATACGTATGTTGAGATGGTTCTCAATTCGACGCCAGGTAATAAAACAAATTAATAAGTAATAATCTGAAGAACAAAAAAATTCTCTGCATTTTATAGGTTATGTTATAATTACATCGCATGGTGGATGGAAAGGTACCTTTCCTTCATAAAATCTCCATGCACTCCAAATAATATGTTGAAGTTCCACAATTTTTGGATGAATCACTTGAAGTGATGAGGTTACAAATTATCAGAATATTTGAGGATCCATGTTTATAATAAGGAGGTTCTCAAAGGGGCATGGAATAATCTCAATGAATTATTCAACAAATAGAATGAAGCATGTGTATTTTGAATTCCACATAAGCTTGTGTCACTTGAGCTACTAGGGTTTGGTGAATTAAAGACCTCCTTTCTTGCATCAAGAAACCTCAATTTGATTAGAGGAATGTGGAAAAATGTATAATAATAATTTTAAATTTATTAACATTCTTTCTTCAAATTTGAAAGCCTCCATATGATGTTTTCCAATCCATCTCTTTCATTATGTAACTCTAGTTCAACATAAATGTATGCAAATATAAAAATTATCGAAAGAAACACAATTGAATTTTCTAATTCTATTCAAAAATAAAACATACATAAAAACTTGGTTGGTGTGGTTTGTTTAGCCGTCAACACTCTTTGACTAACTCAACCTTCAATATTCCCAACTCCTTTTACCTTTGTACTCGTTTCTAAATTTCATGGTGTTATACAAGAATCCCATCTTGATGAGGAGTGGAAATAATCATCTTAATAATTCATTATCATTTCAATATTTCTCATAATTGAGTTTAGAATGATCCAACAATTATCTATTAAACCATACCACACCATGTTTTTTATTGGCACATGTACAAAGTTGATTGTGACATATGTTAAGATATATCTTGACACATGGTAATATTGGGTGTCAAAAACACGTTGAAATGCCCCATCTTAGTGTTTAGTTGTGGCCCTATTATGAAGACACACATAATATGACATCTCCCTAGTGACACTAAAACATGGGAAAACATGGTGTCTCCCTTACAACACCACAACCAACATAAAATAATGTATCTAGTGACATGATAACATGAGGCAATATAATGTCTCTCATGGAATACAAGTACAACATTGAGTCTCCCTACTAGCACATTACATGTGTACCTTGATGTCCTCTCATAAAATCAAAACAAGTATAACATGGTGGATCTCTCTAATGACATGAAAACATGGGTAAGCAGTGTCCTTCCATAACACCAAACAAGCCTAATTACATGGTTTTCTCCAATGACACAAAAATGTGGATATAAAAGTATCCTCCCATGACACCAAACAAGCATAACATGGTGTCGCCTTGACAAGACCCTAATATAGGCAACATAGTATCTCTTTTCAAACCATAACAAACATAACATGATGCCCACATTGTTAAATTGGCATTCAATATTTCTCTTGCTACACCACATAGTGGTTTCTAACATGTTATTCATTAGACGATATCCAACATAATTACTAACACAAATTTGAAAAAATAGGTTCAAACCACATGTAACTTTCATGAGACCATAAAATGATTGTAATAATGTAGGATCAAGTTGCTCTACCATGGATGCTCTTGCATCATTCATTTAATCCAATTATCCTCCTTACCATTTATTTTATTTTACTTTTTTTTTGCAATCCCAAAAGTCCCCAATTATAACCTAAACCTACTTCTTTATTTTATTCCTTAACACTACCTTAAATATTTGGTTGAATGTTTAATTCATAGTTTCATTTTGCATACTTTTGGTGAAGTAGGTTTTATATTTTAGTATCAATTTTACAAGACCATCCCATTTCAAAGTGGAAGGGTTAAACTTTAATATTACTATATCAAATACCCTCATTCTAAAAATTTAGGGGCTTTCAAATTTTGAGTGTTAATATTATTAATGAAAACACCGATAACCATTACCTAGATCATATTTGATATTGATGTTTGACAATCTTAAGCTAGAGTCTCTCAAGAAACATATGCAATGCTTAATATTTTCAACCAATTTTTTTGGAATAAACAATACAATTTTTTTTTGAAACGTGAGATATATGTAAATCAAGAAAACAACACCCATTGTTGCCCATTCTTTACACTCGATTCCACAATCCCATTAACTACAAAATGTTCTTAACAATTTCGACCAGAAATTTGTGGAATTCTAAACATACATAAATATTTTTAAAATCAATATAAGTACATGGCAATTTCATCTCTTTTCTAATACGTACTTTTGAACTAATAAAGATCCAAAATGGGGAGGGAGCAGGAAATCATAAGCATTCAATTACCAATTTAATTCACATTAAATTTATTTATTATTTATATTCACCTTAGAGATGAGGGTAAGGATAAATTCGCTAAGAACCTAACATTCCATATACCAAGAAATCAAACATTTGGCAAGATTCACAATGTCCCTCCCCTCAAGAAACCTAATTAATGAGCAATTTTTAACATGAACAATGAACACCCTCTATGGAATTCTAATCCCCTATGACTATCATATCAAATTTTAGTACAAGCATGATTACAATTTGTTTGATTAAATCAAACCACATAAGGCCTCACATAGATTCTCATCTAGTGATAATGCGGTTATAATACATCTCTTATAAGGATTTTAGGAATTGACTAATCCACCATAGCTTGGATCTTATGAGGATCCACTTTACACCTTCATAAGACACAATATGACTCAAGTATTCTACCTCTCTTACCCCAAAAGCACATTTGGAGGGCTTGGAAATGTGGTGTTGTTCAAGAGTGTCCAATACTTTATTGACATGTTATAGATGTTCCTCCCAATTCTTAATGTAGATTAATATATCATCAATGAATACCAAGACAAACTTCCACAAAAATGGCTAGAAGATTTAATTCATCAAACGCTGGAAAGTAGATGGCACATTTGTAAGGCCAAATGGAATTATAACAAATTCATAATGGCCCTTGTGTGTCTTAAATGTTATTTAATTAATATCTTCATCATGAATTATTATTTGATAGTATCTTGGTTGAAGATCTAATTTTGTAAAATAAACAACACCATGTAACTCATCTAACAAATATTCAATGATAGGAACAGGATATGTATCTTTCACTTTTTATTTGTTGAGCTTCGTGTAGACTAGACACATGCGCCAACCTTCATCCTTCTTTTTGACCATCACCACTAGAGAAGAGTAAGCACTTTGACTATGGCGAATAATACCTGCTTCCAGCATCTCTTGTACCATCTTCTCAATCTCACTCTTTTGGAGATAAGGGTACATACAAGGTCGAATTTTGGGTGGTTGGATTCCAAGTAGTAGTTGAATAACACGATCATGATATATTTTAGGTGGAAACCCTATCGACATATTCCCAAACAAACCGAGTGGTCATTAATAACGGTATGTAGATTTAATTATATAGGGCCTTTTGATTGTTGAGCTTATTTTGAGAATAATTGTGTCACGAACCCATCTACAACCTTCCTAAGCATTTTATGAACTTGATGAGAACCTACCAAATATGGAGATTTATCCTTCATCCTATGCAACTCAAAAGACCTTCCTTCAAGATGGAACCACATGAACAAATCCTGGAAGTTCATCTCCATTGTTCCCAAAGTAGTAAGCCATTGGACCCCCAATACAATGTATGGTCCTCCCATTGAAATGGAATATATGGGAGATATACGCACCCAAAAAATTACATGGTGTAACATTGAAATGCCACACTTCTCCGGTGATGACACAACTCTTTCTAAGATGAGAATGAGATCTAGATCCCTCCCTCTCTCCTTTACATCCCTCTTTTGACTCAACTTAGCCCTTCATTCTATTTCTAGATTCAATTTGGCCCACAAAACCATATTTTGGTCTCTTTCTACTTTTCCTAGGTGATGGTTATGCAACCACTCATGTTGCGAGAGCGGTGGTTATGCAACGACCCCTCTACTAACAAGGGTGGTCATGTCACCATTTAAACCAAAATTAAAACACACATTTTTTAACGCGTGTTTTGAGAATGGTTTAATTTTCTCTCGCATTACTTAGTCAAATTGGCTAAAAATAGGCTCATTGAAATGGTCTTCGATTCCTCATCCCTTATTGCTAAAAATAATATATTAAATCCTTATCTTTTATTTGAGTCCTCTTCTTGATCGATGTGTTTTCTTCACATCTTCTCCTCTAACAACTTATACAAATGACATTTTTATTTGTATCATGAGTTGGACAATTTTGATGTTTGAGAAATGTTATGCGGCGATTTAAGAGAAAATCTTACATAGATAGTCAGTTCTTTGCCTTGCTTCCTTTTGCTCACATTCCAACTACCTTTCTTACTACCAAACTAGTAATTTACTTTCTTAATTTCTTGTTGATATCTATTGCCTTGCTCATTGGATCAATTATAAATCAAACATTGGAAGGAGTTTGAAGTTGAGGAGGCATTAGATGCATCATCAACATCATTGGGAAAAGCTACCACAACTTTGTATGAAAGAGAAACAACAAATTTACACATGAAAAAATGACGTGTTCTTCTCCATTATTCATCGACTATAATACATACATGTATGTAGAGAATGTCTCCCTTGTAAATAAGCTACAACATATTCCCTAGAATATCTCAACAACTAACCTCTAAACCATATGCAACATTATATTGTTATTCCTAACAATTTAATATCAACTATCTAATATAAGCATACTATATTATCCATACGGTTACTAACAAACATGTAAGTAATATTTCCCTCTTGGTAAATAACCAACCAAATATAAATACTAATTTACCAAAGTAAATACCAATGTAAAGAATAATCCTCAGCATTCCCCATTTTAGTTTTTACATGGGGAGATAGTACATCATCAAACTGAAAAAAAAATCCTATGTTTCTGCATACTTTTAGGTTTGCATACTACTAGTTGGATCTTGTTGCACATAATCCCCCACTTCACCACAGTGAATCCATCACCGGATGATCACACTTCCACCAATACACCTACATACAAGAACTCAATAGTTACCAATGTCATTCGTGAATGATCATTCACCATCGATTGATGAAGAAGTACGACGGTCAAATAATCTCGAAGTCATAGGATCATTGCATTCGGTTGTTGCTCTCTATACAACTATTCTCAGCATCCACAACACACTTTCTCCCCATTCCAAACTTTATAAGGGAATGAATACCTTGTTTTATTTCTACATAAACCACTCAAAGAAAACAACTGAAATAATATAAAAAAGGTGCCACAAAATCAAAATGTAACCCCACCGTTGGTGCCGGATGATGAGAAGTGTTGATCAACCTCCTTCCTCCGTTGCCTCCAACCTTTAGTAGATGTGTTGCTTACTCAAAAATGTGATCTTGAAGCATTGTTTCTACATTGTGATTATTCTTCTCTCCCCCATAATGTGAAACAATTTATTTCCTTGGATGTCGGGTAACACCAAAAATGTGTTTGTAGAAATTTTTTTCTAAATTTTGACTAACTTTGAAAATGATGAGACAATACAATGACACAATTTTACTTTTGATACTTATGTTTTTTATGACACTAATTAACACATTGAACAAAGACATAACTATTTTGATTGAAAATACAACAATAGTTGACTTTGACGATAAATTGAAAATAAAGACAAACTAAAATATATAAAATTATAATATAGCTTTTAGCTATTAATTAGATAGAGGATTGACACGAAATAAAACTTTATCTCAACTCATATACCACATTACCACATGGACTATAATTATAAACTCATCAAACAACTAAACATGACAATTACTTAAATGTGAACAATTTATTAACAACTAAATTACAACAAATTTGCTTATGGTAAAATTGTAGTTGGTCTATGAATCAAGGTTTGAGTTGACCTTTCTATCTCGGGTTTAGGAATATTAAACCACCAACCGGATGCATGGTTGGGTTGTTGAAGAAAGGATATAAGGAATATGAGATGTAAGTGAACAACATACATGTGTAGTCCAATGATGAACACATCTCACAAATGTCATAAAAAGTGAATTGAATATATACACAATCCAATGATGCACAAATTTCACATATCGAAACACCACACTTCCATTATTTCATTTCATACATAGGAAAATTGATCACGATCAATGAATCTTCGCTCCATTAATATTTAGGCTAATCGAGATACGATTGATGGATCTGCAGGGGTTTTTAATGTGGAAATGAGCTTGATATATATCCCCCAAATAATGGGCGGTGTTGGCAAAGAAGCTTGAATTTTCAACTAATAAAGTGGTGTGCAATCAATAAATATGACTACACATATCAATGAAATATATGTTACTCTTCATGTTCGATTCCTTCCAAATCCTCTATTCAACAGTTGGAAAAACTACTCAAAGCCTTTATGTGGGCTAACGCCTCTATAGGTAGAGGTTTTCATCTTGTGGCTTGGGAGATATGTTGCCTTCCTAATCTAGAGGATTTTACGGGTGTTTGAAGTTTCATAAACCTCACTAAACCATGACCATGCTAAAGATAATTCTAAGACCTTTCGACGGTATGCGAGAACCCCAAAACGAAGTCCGGATGTAGAAGTTATCTCGGGTCAAATATTTGGTTGAAAACGGGTCCAAATAGGTCGGTTTGGCGAATCACGTGTTGACACGTGGTAGTTTGGAAAAAGGTGAAAAAGGTTAAATTTTGTGTTTTTTCGAGCCTCTAGTCTTTGACACACGAAAAAATTGGTGGGCCCCATTACTTGTTGGCTAGGGTCCCTCGGCGGAGTTCGGCACACTCTTTTGTAGGAGGGTGCATTTCCTTCTATTTCATATTGCTATTATTGAATTTTTGATTATATTTTCCATATATCTCTCTAACATTTCCCATGTGGGATTATTGTTTCGGAGAGTTTAATTATGCATTGCGAGTTGAATTGAGCTTGGGCAAGCTATATTTTTAGCTCGATGGGGTGATCAACTCCCCACCAAGTTGATCACACTATTTACCATTGTTCGGTCTTATCTATTTGGCGGGTTAAATTTCCACATGGATCGCCCCTTATTATTACGCCGAAGGAGTTCCCCCTATGGGAAAGGCCCTTCCAAACGTTTCTAGGACTGTGTTAAAGTTGACGGCTGTCTAGACGTTTTTACGCCTGATTAAATTTAACGGGCATTTGTCTGTTTTTCCTGGTTTTAGAGGAAACAACTGCAGTTGTATGCGATTTCTTTTTTCAATCCCTCGACTCAAATCATTAAAAATAAAAACTAAATACGGTTTCCATCTTTTTATAAATAGCGGACCATCTCTCGAACACGCAATGAAAAATTCTCCCTTAATCCTCTGCATCAGTTTCTGTCAAAGCTTCACATTCCAAGCTACCACCAATGCTTAGTAACTCTGTCACATGACAGACTGTAGAAAGAAAATGGTTTTATATAAATCATCTGGCATATCACAACATTCTTTCAATTACCGTCTGACTTCCTTTCGATACCAGTGAATGAAGGGCAAGACAAAAAGTCGTAGACAAGAATTAAAATCATATAATTCTTTTTATTCTTTTAGCAGGGAATTGTTATTGTCGATCGTGGAGTGGAACACCACAGGCGGCATGTTCTGCATGGCCATGGCAGGGGAAGACGCAAAACATCTTCAGGAAGCTTTGGACTGGACCTGCAGGAAGAGCAAGATGGATTGCCAGCCTATCTAGCCCAACGGGACTTGCTATGAGCATAATACTGTTGCAGACCACGCCTCATATGCCTTCAACACTGCAGCTGATCCAAGTAAGTTGGGGATTCTCTATATACGGTTATTATTAGCAGTGATTGGATGGTTGCAGTGCAAAAGTCACAGCTTTGCAATAGCCATCCCCATTATTTGTGAAATCAATCCTGCACACGGAAATAAATCTGTAACCCCAAATTATCTCCTTATTTTACTAAATTCAAATTGATTGATCTGGATCTATATCTGACGCGGGTTTAATAGTGTCTGGAAACTGATGCCTGTCATTGTTTTATTTGTCAAGTGTATATTTTTCGTTTTACATGGGTTGTGTATATCTATGTCTATTGCTGCACAGTTCAGGGTACCGTTTTCATTTCTATTTTGTATAATCTTCCTCGTTTTGTATGTGAAGATGGATGCCATCGAGGCCGTACAAGCGGTGGTGCCGGCCTGGAAGTGGTGGCTATGGCGGTGGTAACAGTGGAGGATTTTTGTAGAGGCTAGGAGCGCATGTTTTTTCATATACCCATTTAACCTGTCCATTTACAAGGACTCATGTCTGACCGTCTCTCTCTCTAAGTTCCATTTCCCGTTATGGCTGGGAATTCATTATTTGATTTATTATTCAATCCAAATTCACGCGCATTTTACAGGTTACTGGCAGAGAGAATTCCCTGAAGACACTGCGAGTGCTCTAGAGATTAAATTCCATCCAAACTCAGAACGCATTTTCTGGATTCAAACACGGAGCCTATGTTCTTCTGTGGATTTAATGTTTCTCCAAATGGGTAGAGAGAGGCAGCTTCATGGGATGAATTTCGCCATGGCTATCACACTCAGGGGGAAAATTACTTGATCTCGTGCTGGATTAGGACAGAAAATGGGTTGAGCACTGCAGTTACTTCCAAGGTACTTCCTTTAATTTTCCCTCTCGATAGATTTAAAATTCATTACAACTGCATTTGTTTCTTCCTTTGTTTTATTCTTTAATCTGAGTGCTCTGGATATGAAATTCCATCTAAGTATTTTTTTGAATTGATAAACAAGCAATGAAACACATTACAAAACAAATTCCTCAATCTGTGTGGGGTTTTGAGATCCAAGAACACCAATGCCGTGTAAATCATGGGCTGGATACAAGGAAAAGGCAATTGTAATATTTCAAACACATTCCTGACCCCCGCCATCCTAACTTCATTATTTTCTCATCTTTTGAGAGGCAGAAGCTATTGTTATCCCCTCTTTTACCTATTGTTGTAACATCTGTGCCAAAACTTATTGCCATTGAAGAGGATCCTCAAGAGGTTTTCCAGCTTCTTTAAGACTTGGATTCTTTCATCATTCCAGATCCTTACTTGCTTCCGAAGGCTGAACACATGAGGATATTTTATCTATTTGATTCAAATTTAAATCTCTAGAAGGGATTCCCTCAGCGAGAATGGCTTCAATTTGACCTTTCGTTACCCTCAACAGTTCATTTGCATTTTCTTCTTCTTTTCCTTTTCCTTTCTCACCACGGAAAGAAGTCGCATAAAGCATAACCTCAACTCGACCCAGCTTAGCAAGGCCCTCAGCTCAACATAGAAGATGGCACTGGCAGTGGCAGACAACACATAGCAACAACAACAATGTTATCCCACTCTGCAAGATACAAACCAAAATATGTCCATTTTGTGTGAGAAGGGATGTTGGGATAGTGTAGGACACATAGGGAGTACTTTGGGTGCAATTAGTATAGAGCTGAGCACCAAGTGAACTGAGTAGATTATGCTTCAACACGTTTACTTAAGTTAATTATGATTTTGAAAGGGTATCATCACAAGTGCTATTGCAATGCATTGTTGTTAATTTCATATATTGTTTTGATCATTGTTGTTATAGACTGTTGTGAATCTATTGTTACTTTGCTTCTCTACACAATTGTTAAAGAGCACATCAGGCTGGATGTATGTTATCAAAATGAGTAATGACAAATTTCAATTATTCATGTATTCATGTTTAGTTCAAACAAAATAGTCTACACAATGCTACCACTCATAATATAAGATTTGCAAATGTATATGTAGGAATTTGTAACAAATTTAAAATGTATGAATATTAATAAACTTAAATTTAAATAACATCAACTATAAAAGTAATAACTATCCCTCTAAATCAAATAACATATACCGTTCGGCGTTCACATTACAAAGTGTACACATGTGATTACTAGTTGCAAGCTTATCAACCGTATATTGCGAGATTCCATAGTGTTGGGCTAAGCCCCATATAACTCGGTCGAGGCGGGATATTTAATAATATATATAACTATATGGGATACATATATTACGATGGAAACAATACACT
Source organism: Taxus wallichiana var. yunnanensis (assembly GCA_018340775.1). Lineage (NCBI taxonomy): Eukaryota > Viridiplantae > Streptophyta > Pinopsida > Cupressales > Taxaceae > Taxus > Taxus wallichiana. The sequence goes on along the minus strand of CM031238.1, from coordinate 424,271,911 downwards.
CAACAATCGGCCCAATGAATTGGGAGGTTAGATCGATCATCGCAAAGCCCAACTTAGGGCGTATCACCAAAAAATAGTGGATCATCCCACATGATGCGGGTAGTCAAACATATAATGGTTGGCCCAACACATTGGGCAAATCCAAATGCATAGTGGTTGTTGAACAAACCAACACAACACGATCGGCTCGGCCCATTGTGGGCTCAACACGATTGTGTTGCGCAACAAAAGTGTGGTGGGCGTGGCCTAAACCACATGATAAGGCCAACCGACCTATTTTTAAATACAAACCCCCTCATCCACATGGCCGATGTGGGATATTACCCACTGTTTGGTAATGCATCGACGCCAAAGGAGTAGGAGGTGGGATTTGAACCACCAACCTCACGCAAAACAACCAAAGCGACTCGCCAGCTTGCCAAGAGAGCTCGATGTGTATTCAAAGAAGCTCGTTGGTATTTAAACATAGACAGAAGGGAGGAGGCGTGAGAGGAGGCAGCCAGGGGCCAGAATGGAAGATCCTCATTTTTGAGGCACCTAAGGGCTGAACCAAGCCTTGGTGTAAAAAGATAAATTGTTCAGAATTTCATGAGAATTCCATATATGTAATTTTTTTCATGTAGTGTTTATAAATATCCATTTGTAGGTTTTTTTTGGGCACATTTGTAGGGGGATCACACTGTGAAGACACTATAGGGGCCACATATGGACTTGGGAACAATTTCTGGTAAATTGCAGAGTTCCATGAGGTCTAGTATCAACCCATTTATAGGTATAAAGGTCTATTGTCATTATGGAAGGGTAATTATACTTATTTGGACTTAATAGATCGATTCACTTTTTGTGAATCCGGAGACGTAGCCTTCGGGTGAACTTTGTTATCAATTTCTATTTTGTGGATGTTCATTTCAATTTTGATGAAGCTTTTGATCAGATAAAATTAGTAATAGATTTTAATTAATTTGGCTAAGCAATTCATCAATTAAAACGAGAAATTGGATTGAAGGTTTCATTTCAGTATTCATAATCCACAAAGTGCAAAAGAATGCACATTTCAGTGTTGTGATTAGAAATTAGATTGAGGTACATGTATTAAAGTAAATTAATCAATTTTGGGGTAATTGAACCAATGAATTAATGTTGAGTTCCTAGATCCTTGAAAACGTTAAAAAGTGAAAATTTGCCTCACCCATTTTCGGATCACTTCCCCGCAATTTTGAGGGGCTAGGCCTTATTGACATTCAACGCCAAGGGTAGGCACTATGCGCGAAATAGATTGTTAGAAGCATCACTAGCCAAGAAACGTGGAAAGTGCTCCGTGATATGACATTAAAGAAGGTTCACCTTATGGCCATCCTATGTGGAAAGGTTTGGGCTTTATCAACCTGTTCATAGCCCCAGTGCATGTCAAAGTGATTGACACTTTTGTGCTCAAGAGAATTTGGAAATCATGGGAATGTATCAAACCATGGCTCTAATGGAAAGGTGACAGTTTTCATAATGGTCTTTCCATTAACCATCAATCCCTCACGGTGTTCACCGATATTCAGGGCGTAGGATAAGTGTCTTGCAGAAGTTCCGGGAATGTCTACGCTCAAATTTATCAAATTCACACCATTCAATATTTATTCTGCAAGCACTCGCAATCCTGGTTCTCTTGGCCTAAAATTAAAACTCATTTTTGGCTATCCAACTAGGATCAGGCTAGTTATAATGAAGTGATCGGCTCGGTCCACGACCACATCTTTGCGAAAAAAAAAAATTGTACATTCTTCTCAACCTTGGTGGATGGATGAAATGGTATGTTGATACTCCATTTCACAATTACTCATCTAGTAAAGGCTATTGTTGGCTTTCGCCTCATCTTCCCATGGTGGATAAACTCAACACGCGATGGGGAATTCACTCCACTCTGTCTCTGCCTGGAGTAGGTGATTTGACACTGTTTGGTCTATCTGTGTGGAGCCCAAGATTTCCCACTTTCTCTGGTGTATTTTACACCAAGGTCTCCCTATCGAGGCTCGCCTTGTTCAAATTGGGGTCCCAGACTCCCAAATGCCCATTTTCGGCCATTTGGAAACTATTCTGCATCTTTTTGGTTTTGTCTGAAAGCTCATCTTGCCTAAAACTGGATTCATTCATTCTTCTTTCCGCTTAGACCACACTGCTATACTTGGTAGCATATCCTTTTAGGGGATAATCCCAAGCTTCTACCTATGTTCACCCAGATTTGGCATGTTTTTAAAGGGAAATTATTTTTGGATATGGAAAGAAAGAAATGTTTTTTCTTTTCTAATTATGCGATTGTTCAACATTAGTTTGTTTACAACAAATCTATGGTGATCTCGAATGTGTTCATTGTCAGAGATATAAGTCCAGTGCAAACAAAGTCACGTTGAAGGTGGACCACCACTGGACCCTATTGCGACAATCGGGGAAGCCCCATGTAATGTTTCTTGTGTGCCACCTTCTCCAACTCGATGTTCCTCGCCACATGGTCGTGGTTTTCGGTGTAGCCATTCATAACGGTGTGCTTTCAGCCAGCACGATGCTCCCGGTGCTCTTCACTTGGATTCTTTCATCACTTTGGTGGGGCTCTCCTGTAGCCTCCATGTAACACATTGTCGATGGGTGGAACCCGCCCCCACCGCCACCGTCTTTCGATAAGTTCCCTCACCTCAGCCTCACCATCGCCACTTGAGGAGAGGTAGACCAGGAAGAAGAAAATTCCACTTTGGTTGGGATATTAGGATGTTGGCAAAGATTTACCCGGCTTGGGCTGATCGGATGATCACGATCCACCCGCCTGCATGTTTGTTGCCGCTTAATTTGGTCTTTTGTAATCCTCTGCACTACCTAGTGTTTTTCTCCTAGGATTGACCTAGTTTGTTTCTCATTTTCCTAGGTTTGGCCTAGCTTGTTTGTGGTTTTGGGGCGTGCTCTCATACCACCCACTTTTTTTTTGTTGAAAGTTATCTTGTATCTTATTGAATTAATATAATATAAGATCTCTTTTCATCAAATATATATCTCTCTCTCTATATATATATAGTATACTTCCATGTGAGATTCTAAATGGAATGCCTTCTAATGCTATGTAATTATGGTAGATGTTCCAACGTACTTTGGGTTTTGCTCGAAAACTTTTCTTTGCAGACAAAATAGTAATATTGATGTGTGTGTGTGATGAGCCGAATGTAATGAATAGATTACCTTTCATCAAGAGTCTTTCATCTAAAAGTCACCATGCTCTAATACCAAATGAAAGAGATGTAATAAATTTACACAAGAAAAATGATCCATTTGTCTCCATTATTCATTTAGCCATAATACATACATATATGTGGGGAATGTATCCCATGTAAATAGGGTGCAACATATTCGTTGGAATATCTCAACAACTAACCTCTAAAACATATGCAACATTATATTGTTATTCCTAACAATATAGTATCAACTATCTAATGTAATCTTAACATGTTATCCATACAATTACTAACAAACATGTAACTAATATTTACCTCTCAAGTAAATAACCTACCAAATGTAAATACTAATTTACCAAAGTATATACCAATGTAAATACATCCTTAACATTGTAGTGACTAGGTTGGGGTGTACTTCAATTATTTAAATTTTTAGCATAGGCATTGATTCATTAGAGTTGAAAGAAAGTAATTTTTGTCTTATTAGAAGCGGGAGGTTCCACCACTCCCCGTATACACTTTATTTCAATATTTATTTCAAAATAAATCTTCTATAAAACTTCTTCCTTTGATAACTTCTTCCTAGATTAATCTTGTGGATTTTCTCGGGAAACTAGTTGGAGGAAGAAATGAAGAAATTCCTATTTCCTAAATTCCTTTTATTATTTATTTTTCCTATTAGTTTAGAAATAATTTTACCGAGGAAATTTTATTCGGAAAAGAGGAAATTTCTTCTAAGAAGCTTCCCTTTCTATAAAACTTGAGGCAAAAACATTTTTAGGGATTTTTATTTAATAGATTAATAAGATTTGAGTACTTTCTCTTTAGATTAGTATGCAAAACTACCTGTGAGAAGACTAACCACATAGAGTTATTCTTTGTTTTAGTTATTTCAATTACAAAAGAAGTAGTTTTAATTTAAATCATTTCCCTATGTTTGTAGAAGTATATCTTATTTTCTTTTACAAACTCGAAAACACAAAACATTAGTTAATTAGCTATTTTAATCATTTTCCTTTCAAAAAGCTAGTTGAAAATACAAAAATATAGAATAGATAGTTACACTTATTTGTTTAATTAATTGTAAGGAAAATTAGTCGATTAAAAGATTAAGTGAATTCATCTTTTATTCAAGCTAGGTTTGTTTTTGTTATTTATTTAAAATTAAAATTCAAAGTGGCTTAGATAGCGAACCGAAAGAACAAAGTTAGTCATTAAAATCTCACACTACTAGTACATAGCCTTTGACCATCCTTTGACTAGTTTTTGGCTTCCTTTGTCCTTTCTCATGATTTAACACCCCCTACATGACTATTTCTGGTATGACCCAACCTCATAAGGGGATATTCGAGCAATCATCCACCCGAGACATAGATTTAGGATTATGAGTGTTAGTTTTCCGATCTACTCCTTTTCCTCCACTGATTCTTAGCCAAATTGACACATTAAATGAGTAATTAACCGTAGTGAGAATTTGTGGGATGACCATACAAACCGAGAAAGAAATCAAAATCCCTAGTTTATAATCTTTGTCAATCATTCAAACCTTTGCAAGACCCTCTTTAGAGAGGAGTACGTAGAGACGAATAAACATGTCCTAATAGTCCGTTAGTTAGGTTGAAGTATATTCAATTTAAGTGACATAGATTAGGACGAGTGTTATATTAGCAATTTATACAAAGAGATCAAATGAGATTTTATTATCCTCGACAATCAAGTTTCATACTTGTAAATCGATCGATTACAAGTTTCTCGGTCTTTAAATCTCAATCCATAGTCATCCCCACCTATTTGATATTTATTATTCATACATATCTCTATCCATCACACTTCCACATTTCAATTGTCTCGACCTAACCTTGGGAAGTCGAGTACACTACTTAATTCCATGTCATTTTTCCTCTACACAAATTTTTTTGAGCCCGACGTGAAGGACTAGTTTCTTCTCATTTCCATTTTAGTATCTCTTTTTTTTCATCTCCTACCTCTCTCATGATTCTATGGGTGTTTATACACCCCCTGAATATGTCAGGTCTAGATTATAGAAGCCCAATCCAAGCCTTGAGGCTTATTATAGTCACATGAGTGCTCAACAATCACCCTCTTTGTTTGGTTGGGTTGATAATTATTCCCAAGACTCCCCTTTATTGCTTGTCTCTTCTATCCAAACATCAAATCCTTCCTCTAGTGTGAGGATTGATGAGATCGACTAGTTATCAACCTAGCAATGCCTACAAACAGAACTTTATAACTCAAACAAGATAACATTCATCGAGAGAGCAAGGGCTCTACCCACGAGTATTGATAAGGTTGCATATTAGTATGCAAGTTGATTCTACCCATGCTAATTATGTCCTAATGAGGAGCTCTTGGTAGGGTTTGGCCAAAGCAACAACTGACTTAAAACCATAAATGTATCTTTAGATAGGTTACATGAATATATAGATACTCTTCTTCAAAACAATGTTTCTTATACCCTACCAAAATTAGAAAGCATGCCTCAAAAGGGAGAAACAACAAGTGAAAAATTCATAAAGGGCTATCATGCATATCCTCCACAAAACCACATACACTATACGCCCAAACAAGGGGCTCAATCTTCATAAAATGATGGTATTTCCACTCTAGTGGAGAGGATTGGAGAGTTATAAACTTCTTAAACCCCACAAATAACTTTTGTAATAGGAAGAATACGAGAATATCCCATATATAACAAAGGGTACACCCCTTTTACTAACATAAAGCCAATGCAACAAGCCTCACAAAGCAAGTTTATCTAGTCCATTCTAACCCGAGTGCCCTTATTATGAGGGTCTAGCACACTAGGGATGGGTCCTCACCCCTCTTACGCTTACCCTACTCAAGGATCTATCAAAAAGACTTTCCCATATGCTACCTCTAATAATGTAACCTTCATGGTAGAGTCCTATGTGATAGGAACATATGCCAAGTACATGAAAGATCCCTTCAATTCCACAATATGAAGCATCATGCTTCCTCTCCCCTTACAAGATATTCCCAAATTAAAAGGGGAGGATATCCCAATACTCACATTAAATCCTATGTTATTATGATTATATAACTCCTCTTATGGGATGTGGTAGTCACCAAGATCTTTCTAAAGACCTTTGAAGGGATTATGCTAGATTGGTATTATTGAATCTCTGAAGCCTCTATATATTCCTTTAAACAAATCGTGTCCAAATTTAGTAAGGATTTCGACACGAATAAACTTTACACACATGAATAAGGGAATTCCTAGACATTAAACAAGAACAAAATGAATCTATGCCCCACTTCATACAAATATGGCATGAGGTTCTCTATTATTTTGCGAGCCCACCTAATATGGATAAGATGGAACTATGTGATCTTTTCCTTTGCTCACTTAATTAAGAAAATGAGGAGGTGTGAAAATTCCCCTTCCATGTACCTATGAGGAAGTGTTAGAAGGTGTTCTTTGCATTGATCAAGCATCTATTGACTACATACGTAAGACTTACGGTCTTAATGGGAATTTGGTAGTTCCCAATCAAAATAATGAAAGTTATCAAAACAAGGGAACTAATAACCAAGGGCCCAAAGTCTTGAATCGAAATCATAGTGTTACCACATATAGTGTTACCGACCAACCAAAAAATCCTAACATTACAAGCACATGTAACACGAATAATAATAATAATAACATAATCCTAATTATACCCCTTCCATCAACGTGGTTGACTTTAAATGCCATCCCCTTTGACAAAAACCAATTCCAATTTCAAAACCAATACTAGAAATTTGGTCAAGGGGTACCAAACTACACATATAAAAATCAATCCCAAAATAATAACCAAGGGTTTAACCAACAAAAAATCAAAACCAAAGGCCAAGGGATTACAATCCCAACTTATATTATGGTTTTTACCATGTTACCGACCATGATCCACGTACATGTGCAGAGAGAGTGTAATAAATTCATTCCGAGACTTCTTCAAGACCAAAGTGATGGTTATTCGTAGACATGTTCCTAGGGAATCATGAAGGGTCCCCACAATCTAGTTACACGTGACCTATTGTGCCTCAAAATTCAAATTTGGGAATCTATTGGGATCCATTCCTAAACACCCCGAAGATGAGAAAATAAGTCCTCAAAATGTGAACAAGGTCATACCTATTGGGACCCATGAGAATGAAGCTTAAACTTTTGATAACTCTCAAGTTACCCCTAATCTAGACCAAAGAAAGGAGACACAAATTATGAGATTGGTTGAATTAGAAAAAGAGTCGAAATCAATGTTACGAGTCAAACAAGAGAGTATACTTCACATCCTCTCCCCACTCACTCCCTTTTACATGATGACATTCCTATAGTCCCTGAACCTATAATATCATATGACTTGATTACAGACTTAAACAAGACCTTTTCTCATATTTCATTACTAGATTTGTTGAAAAAATTCCAACCCATCATTCTACCTTTTTAGATGTGCTAGGACTTAAAATTTAATACATGTCATGTGCCTTCCTAAGGATTAAATCAATCACATTAATTTTTACATACATCCTCCAATAAAATGATAGAGACATGGCTATGTGTTCGACATAAGTAAGATTCCCTTGATGCTAAGATAGCTCGAAGAGGAGATCCCGCAATATACTTATAAGTGTGGGTTTATAACAATTACATCAAGAGAGCCATGATTGATGATGGGGCTATGGTGAATATATTTCCCTTTTCATTCTTATAAAATTTAGGATATGGGGAGATCGATTGTTCTTTAACTATAAACACATTGCATGGGCTATGATACCCTTAAAGCCACCTCGATTGGAATCATTGTCCCGATAATTTCCCTCGGAATGAAAACCATTCTAACCAAGTTCTACATTATAGATAGAGAAATAAACTATAACATGCTTCTAATAAGGCCATGGACTTACAGGATGAAGGCCATTCCTTCCACTTTGTTCCAAGAGATTAGATTCATTCATTTGGTTAAGGTATTCATCACTCGAGGAGATCCTAAACCTTTCAACATACACTTAGAAAACCTCTAGAGGAAACCTAGAGTTCATTCTAAATTTGAACTCGCACTAACAAATTAAACCACCTCCTTAAAAGGAATTGGTTGTGACCATGATGTGGGCTCCAAAATTTGAGTTTGATAAACCAAAAACTGTCGAAGCTATATAAAAAGGGTGATAATAATATCACTGTGGTAGAAATTGTGTCCACAAAAATAACACTAGAAATTATAAATCTCTTAGAGAATGACTTGTCCATTACTCTTCCCTTTGATCCAATAGGAATTTTTAATATTCTCAATCTAACCTCTTTTCTATTTGATGATCATGTATATGTATGGTAGAAGTTTCAGAGGTGCAAGAGGAAACTCCCAAAGATAATGTAATCTCCATTTTCCCCACTAACTATTAGAAACTCCATTATGATAGAGCCAAATTTCAAGTATGACACGGGCGTAGGGGAGATCGTAGCTTATCCGTAAGGCAATAACATTCTTTTTTATTTTAAGTTGTAATTTGAATGCACCAAAAATGGGGCATAGTATAAAGCCTTACTTCTTGTTCTCATATTTACAAAGAGGATGGAAGTCAAAACATTAGAGTCATAGGGGATTCATAACTAGAAGCTAATCAAGTTTATGAAGTTTATGAAACCAAGGTGAAACACCTCCAAATTTACAAGGCTATTTTGTGTGATATGGTAAAATGTTTTGGCTTTATCTCCATAGAATCCATTCTTAAGGAGAGAAACCAATTGGTTGACTTTACGACCTCTTCTTATTCCCACTTTTTCCTGTATGTAGATTTTATACCAAGTTTGTTGTATGCATCAGATCTAAACATTTAGTGTGAAAAATTCCAAATGCAACCATACTTCCCTACATAGAGAACAAGGATGAGCTCATTACCATGGATTATCTTTGAGAATGATGAGGCAATTCTAGATTTCTTACACACATACAATGATCTCCTTTCGACTCATCATAAGAATGGATTTTCTCTCATTCCCCATCCTTCATCTTACTATGGAGTGATTACTAATCCCATTTCTCCTCATGAAGACTTTTAAATCTATGAGGTATAAGAAGAACCTCTTGAATCACCCCCTACTCTTCTGGAGTTCGAAAAAGGAAATGCTTCTTTGTTAGAAAACGGTCGATATAAATATTAGAACAAAAGCGGGTCCCAATATTTTGAAACTCGATTCTTCACTATCCGCATAGTAGTTAGAGGAGCATACTAAGGTCCTCAAATAGCATTATCAGGATTTCACATTTAGCTATGAGGATATGACAAGAGTTAATCCTAGCGTGGTAGTTCATAACTTGGTAAACTAACATGATGTTAAACCCATCAAGTAGAAGATAAGACCAACAAAGCCTAAAGTCACTTTAATAGTCAAATATGAGGTAATTAAAATCCTATAGGAAGGGTTTATAAATATAGTGGATTACTCTATGTGGTTTTCCAACATCGTCCCGATCATTAAGAAAAATGGTAAGATCAAAATCAAATCTTCCCGAAATATGATTTCTCATTACCATATATAGATGTTATTGTCGACGTAACTATTGGGTATGAGTTTTTGTCCCTTACAGATGGATTTTTGGGTACAATCGGATAATAATATCCGAGGAAGATCAGACCAAGACAACCTTTACCACACCTTGAGGGACCTTCTCGTTACCCAAACCATGCCCTTCACCTAAAACAATGTTGGTGCTACTTACTAGAGGGAAACAACTTATATATTTCATGACCTTATCCACAAAATATTCAAAACTTATGTGGATGATCTTCTAGCAAAGGGCAAGAAGAGGGGTGATCACCCTAAATTCATTTGTATCATCTTTTCTCACTTGATCAAATACGATGTCACCCTAAATCTCGAGAGAAGTGTGTTTTCCGAGTCACATGAGGAAATCTCTTAGGTTTGATCATCTCCTCGCAAGGAATTAACTGGACCCTACAAAAATTCATGTTATCCTTGAGATGCCTCTAACTATAGATGAGTCTAGCATAAAATATTTCCTAGCTAAGCTTAAGGCAATTCAAATATTTGTTCATGAATTCACCTATGTTATACACCCCATCAACCGTCTTTTAAAGAAAATGTGTTGCAACACTTGGACGGAAGAATGCAATAATGCCTTTGAATTGGTTAAAATTTTTCTTCATTCCCCACCTACTCTCATGTCTCCTAAGTTTGATCATCCTCTAATTCTTTATTCTAGGGCTATGAATGTTTCAATCACATGTATGTTAGCACAAAAAGATGTTGATGGTCGTAAGCACACTATTTATTTCATTAGTTGTGTACTTCTCAATTATGAGACCGAATACACTCAAACAGAGAGAGGATGTCTCACCGTTATCTTTGTGATTAAACGATTGAGGAACTATAATGATTGAGGCACTACATGCTCAATCACCAATCACTCAATCGGGAGACATGGGCCATTGTCAAATCCAAGTAGTTACATAATTTCTTAACTCATGTAACCTTATCTAAAAAAACTAATAGGTTCATAACGCTCATGAACAAGTTTTAACTTACGTGAATTAGAAGTCGGTCAAGGGTCAAATCATTGCGATTCTTGATTGGTCAAGCTAACAATTCCTGGACTCGCAAACCTGGTCAAGCTAGAGTTCCCCGATGAGTGTATGTTTCACATTGACAAACCCATAATCTCATCATGCCCATGGTATTCCAACATATTGAACTATATTTTGGACCAAAATTACCTAAAAGGATCTAAATCATAAAAAAGATGAAGACTCCACATCATAACTTCTAAGTATGTCATCACAAAAGAAGTCATATATTGAAAGTCATTTGATGGCCTATTACTTAGATGTGTGGATGAAGAAGAAGTAGAAAAGATGCTTTTTGAAGCCCATTATAGAGTTTGTGGCATACATTTTGTTGGGCATTAGACCGCTCAAAAAATTCATTATATGGGTAAGTTTTGGCCCACTCTCGAGAATGATATTGTGGAATATGTGCAGAGATGCCAAAATGTCGAAATTTTCACACGCCATACATATCCTAGCTCAAGCTTTACAACATATAGTTATATTGTGGTCGTTCTCTACATGTGGATTAGAATTAATAGGAAAATTCTCTCCCACCTCCATTGACGGTCATAATTTTATCATCACAGATATCAAATATTTCACAAAATGGGTTAGGAGATACCCTTAACCATGGTGCATGGGTCTATCATATCCAAATTATTTGTAGGTATAACATCTCATAAGTCATTATCTTTGATAATGGAACTTCATTTAAGAAAGACGAGGTACATTAGCTATGCAAAAGATTTAAAATCTCTCATCACATTACCTCTCTATATTACCCTCGAGTCAACGGCTAGGCTAAGGTTACGAATAAAACATTAAGACATTCCTCCTCAAATGGTTAAGGAGTCTTCCCAACCTTATGGCATATAGGACTTCCATTTGCACATCTGGGGAACTCCATTTTCCCTAGTTTTTGGTTTGGAAGTTGTTCTACCTTTAAAGGTGGAACTCCCTAGTCTTCATGTGTCCTTATAAGGCATATTAGATGAAGATGAGTATAGTAACACACACATAACCAATCTAGAAAACCTAGATGAGAAAAGGCTTAGAGATAAGCAAATCATCAAAGTTTTATACGGACATGATATGTTCACAATATAATAAAAAGGTCTATGAATGCCCAATTCAAGTAGGTGACCTTGTACTTATAATTAATATTCGGATAGATAATAAGGTGGCAAAGGTCATAAGTTCAGACCTAAATGGCTAGGCCCTTATCAAGTAATCAAAGATTTCAAGAATGGTGCTTACCATTTTTGCACTTTGGAAGGTGAGGAGTTCAAGTGAATTTGTCAACTCGCTCCACCTAAAACACTTCTACATATAGAAGTATTACATCTCCACACTATCTTTATTGTGTTTTTGCCCTCTCGTGTCATTTTTTGTCGTTGTTTTTAAAATTTACTATAGACCTACTTGTCTGAAAATAATTTTAAACCTTTCATACATTGGCATATGTTCTAATCATAAAATATTTACAATTTCTTCATAATTTTCAACTATATAATCCACTTCATCGACTTCAATCATAAGACAAGAGTTAATTTTATTCTTATTAGATCTTGTGTCTCATCCCTCTTGTGGTTTCTCCCACTTTGTATATTTTCACCTATGGTCTTATATAGAATCTTCCTGATGGAAAATCCTCATGCTAAACAAGTTCTCTCATTAACAAGAAAGCTCTAAACTCTTCACCTAGATAATACATTAGCCCATATCAATCCTAGGTGACGAGCCCTCGTGTCCTACTAGTAGAGTGGGGTTGATATTGGGGGAAAACATTCCTTCCCAACAAGCACAATGTAAAAACAAAGGCAAATTGAATAAAAAACAATATGTGTGTGTGTTATAAATAACTACACCTTTTATCCTCCCTAGTATTTGGTGATGAGCCCACACTTCTTACTGGTAGCGTGAGGCTAGAAAATGAAGAAGGTGCCCTTACTCATCTATGTTTTTCCTTTGATGACGAGCCCTTACTTCCTACCGATAGCATGGGGCAAGGCGTAGAGTGTCATTTCTTAGAGAGAGAGAGAGAGAGAGAGAGAGCCTTGAAAATAATATGGATCAAACGTGTCTAAACACATAAAGTCCTAAGAAGATAATTTAGGTGTATATGTTAGGAGAGATAACTATTTCTTAAACCATATGTTTCCAATCGAAAGCCACCCGAGGGTCTAGGTCTAGTCAAGGCCTATAAATATAAAACCACCTTAAAGTTGTTCGAATAATCTTAATTAGGGATGAGATGTAATTTGTCAAATGGATCATTATTAAACCTCGTGTCTTTGCATTCACCATCTTCACCTATACATAATTACCTCATGTGTCTCACATCCTTCTTGGCTCTTGGTGTTGAGCCCTCACATCTTATTAGTTGTGTGGAGTTAAGTATGGAGTAATATATTTTATCACTATATCATCTACAACACACAAGGTTCATTTTAAGACCCCCTCAAAAAATTATTATAGAATGGGTGGCGAATGTGCTGAAAAATCTATTCGCATTGTTGGTGAATCTTGGAAAGGAGGGTTTCAGGATGGCAAAGAATCTATTCTTTTTTAACTTTGTTATCATACGGTAACAAGTATTGGTTGTCGATCAGTAGCATAAACAAGTTGATGTGTGGCAAGTTAGTGAGTGATGTTTCCCAATAACACATTTCGTTGTCATCCAATTTGTATCACCAGTATTTTTTTCTGACAAAGATATTTTACACCCTTTCAAATGTTTGTGGCTTCATAATTCTAGTCGGTAACAACTCGAGATATTGCAATGGGGTTTCAGACGTCATTTAGTTGTGTTGCCACATGGTATCCTGTTAGTATTTCCTCCCAATAACATTCCCTTGTTACCAGATGTTCTCGGTTCCATGTTCCCGTCCTCAACCAATGGGCCCCTTCCTTTCCTATATATATACTCGTCCCCATTCATTTTGTCCCATTTTCACTTGCAGGTTTCTCTAGACTAGATTTTTTCAGAGTGTCCACCACTATTGCAAATAATTTGTTCTATGATCCTCATCCACTTCCACTATTAGCCACATGTGAAATGACTATCTCTTCACATCACAAGTACACAGTACCGATACAAGTATCTGCCAACACCCCTTTTTCAAAAGATCAAGATTCAAGAATCATGATACCAACAAAAATTTGATTGGCACTCTATCATTTGTTTATATAAACCTATTATATCCGTTGCTACTATAACTGTTGGAAGACCAAAAATTAAGAGTTAATCTAATTGGATTGGAAATTCAAGGTTCTATGGAATTCTTTACATGCCTCAATATGAGACAAAAACCAAGTTGTTAGATAATTTAATCCATTTTTACAATAGTTATAATGGATCTTTCATAGTTGCATTATCATCACACTAATTTGTCATCGGAATAACCCCTGATGATATTCATCATCCAATGGGGCTACCCCATTAAAACACATTCCATGTATCCACAAAAACCATTCTACATGATGAACAAAAAAAATTAGAGTCTCATTACAAGCTTTCTATTGAGGTTGAGGTTAATAATCTCTAACAATGAGGGATTAACACACAATCAATCAAATACCCCTTTCTCCTGGCCATGGTGGAATTTTTCCATACCCGTATCATTTTACATGGAAGATACATTTACTTTACTCAGTGGGTAGTGTACTACCTTCTACAAACTTTTTCTGGTGTTATTTTCGATTGGTGTACATATCTTTCAACAAAGATTCACTATAACCTTGACAAATTCATTGTGAATCCTAGTGCAGTTATTTCTTCTTCTTGTTTTATTATTCTTGCTTTCTATTACGAGGGTTTTCACACACTGAAATCAAAACTATTCCAACTACTCCACACGAGAAGATGGAAAAATATGCAATGTCTATGGACCGATAGTTGGTGAGTATTTTTTAAAAGCATTTTATCTTGATTCTTTTCATAAAAATAATCATTTTTAAATCAATTCTAAAAATTATATTATCTATTTTCAACAAGTCAAAGAAGGTGAAACAATGGCTCAACGTGTTGCAAAAGTTCACGCACATAACCCTGTTGGGTCTAAAGAGTCCGGTGACAACGTTGTAGTTGATCTCACCATGACCGATGACTCTATGGATGTCATTAACACCCAACAACCTAGAAATAGAAGTAAACGGATGTGTATTTATTTTAAATCATCCCATCGCTAATATAGAACACGTACTAAGGCCAATATAGGTTTTAATTAACCCATAAAGCTAAATGTCAATCGTTTTAATTTTTATTAAATTTGTTTATAGACTAATGATAATCTAAGTCTTGACAATGACATGTCATTTTCCTAATGTGCAGCCTTATCTCGACACATTACCCAGCCACATGGCGTATATTGCTATAGACACTACTTGCATACACCGAGAAACATGATATTTTTTCTACACTAGTTCTTCGCCCTTCAAGTTCATGTATGAATAAATCGTAGATTTAAATTTTATTTATATTAGTCTTTCTTTTAGGATTTTATCATTCAATTTAATGTTATGCAATTTTTCACACATGAAAAACTTGGACAACGAGGTCCTATTATGATCAAATTATGACATTGGTCCCAGGGACCCACTTCCAATCATCACAGAGATAACGTTATTAAAATAATTAATAAATTAATAAGTGAGATCACCTATCCCAACTCGATGCTAGCTCGATGTGTAGCTCAGTGCTAACAGTGCGAGCTCAAAGAGGTACTTGGTTGTGACAAGTCGAGTGAACCATGGGTGAACCCGAACGAAATAAGGATCGTTTTAAAGTGAGTAAGGGTAGGGCTCAACTCGAGATCTCAAGAATAAATAAATAAATAATGGTTCAAGACCGCATTAAGGGCTTAGTTAGCAACTTTGTGTACTCAACGTACGAGTAAATTCATGGACCAAATCACAAGAAGAGGCGATTTAGTAGATTAAGCGAGTTGCTCATTGGTAGGTCATTAACTTGCTCACCAAGATAAGCTTGTGAGGTGATGTTTGAATTATTTTCATTCCAACGAGTTCGGGATAAATGTTTTAACATTAGGCCAAGCTTCAAAGGTGATTCATTGGTTATGGTTGAGCTAGACCGCATGAGCTCAATATCGAGTGGTTCCATAACTCATAACTCTAAGTTGACGACTAATGATGGCGAAAGCATGAGATAGCTCAGATCAAGTAGATACAAATGATCTCGGTGATTTTGGAGCCTAACAAGAATCGAGCTTAGATATGAGTCACGGAATGGCTCACTTTGGTAAAGCATACATGTTGGAACCATTTCGAGATCTTGATTCGGGAGAGAAAAATGAGTTTGATGGGGGTATTTTGAAGGTTCATTGCCAAGTGGAGATAACAGGATGACATTCCAAGCCGATATTCCGTAGGGGGATTTTGCATTCGAGAAAACCATAATAAGGCTTCCACAAGGTGGAGATCCATGGATAATTTTCCATGTGGGGTTCCAACAATGGCAGGACAAGGTGCATTCCCTGCACGCGAAGATTCATGTGAGTGTGGCTGAGGTGTGCCGAGTCCTTCACTAAAATGCCATCCAAGCCGAGTTAAGTGGGAGGTTCATAGAAACCTGGAAACTCTGCATAAGACCCGATCATATAATGAATGTAAGGGACACATATCTCTCGAATACGGTTGGAGAAGGTGGTGCATTGGTTTGATAATATTTTCGTGAAAGGTGAGTTATAGGAAATAGTCCCGAGCATGATGACTTACAAAAGGAGTAGCTCAATGTTGGGCTTGTTATTACAAGAGGAGAATGGAGCGAGTCGTCGTTCTAGAATGAGTTCATAGCTTGGTGTTCTGATAGAGAAGATAAGATTTTTATGCGATTTTTAGGCTCAGGTTGATTGTGTCGAGCCAGGATAGAGACGTTACAGGCCATACATGACAAATAGGTAAGATGCTCAGTCAAATTCAGAGTCTAGTTGGAGAAGTCGGTCGATCGTGCATCGCAATGCAAGTTGGCTTATTTTGTTGATCTGTGAAGCGACTAAGTCCACGGAATTTCAATCTCTTATGGCTTAGTGATCCTGAGAGAGGCGACCGACTTGGTCGAGCCATGAAATATCTTGAAGATTAATGTAAAGTCTGATTTGTGAAGGACGAGATCATAATCAGGGAAATTCCAACATAGAGTGAGCCTTCAAATGGTGTGATCATGGCAAGTCAAATGGATATGGAATCATGCATGAGAACAAGTTGTTGGGAGGAAAAAATTGATTCAGATGAGCAAATGACAAAGTTGATGAGTAAAATGTGGGCTCATAATTCACCTAACCGAGCTGAGTCAAATATGGGGACATTGTGGAGGAAGGCTCAACATCAGGATATAATTCTAAAGGGAGATCGATCATGAAGGCAATAATTGGCTCATGAAACCAAGTTATACAAGTGTTGCGAAGGATAGAGTTTCCAAGACGAGCCGGGTAAATAGGGGTGATGAAATGCATGAGGCATGAAGAGAGTTGATCTCTTGAGTAACTAAGTCGTAGACCAATGCATTCGATAGGATCACATGCTTGATATTCCCAAGTTTTTCAATGAGTTCCCCATGGGTATTTAAAGCCGAGCTGATAAAGATGAGTAGATCGGCTTGCAGGAGTCTACAAATGGAGGGAAATGTCAGTGAGCTCAGAATCCAAAACAAGGAGATGGGCTTAGGACAGATTTTGAGAGCAAGTGATCAAGTTGTCGATCCATTCAAGTAACAACTTGGCAAGATCCGAGCTAAAAAGTAAATCAACTACAGGAGTTAGCGAGCTCAAAAAAATCATGGATTTAGAGGATTTCCTTCGAGCTAGAAGGCGGGATGCCCGGTGATGTGTCTACATTGTGTCAAGTGGAGGCCAAGAAGCTCAGTGTCAACGTGCTAGTGGGCTCGAGCATCAAAGGAAATTTCAAAGGACCACTGAGTTAAACTAAAGTCGATTAATGAGATTGTGATGGAAGGTATTCGGTGTCAACGAGTTCATGGCGTCGAGTGAGTCTACAAGGATGAATATCAAGGGAAGGCTAGTAGCTCAGTCTATTGATAAAGGTGATTCAAGAGATTTAACAGGAGTTCAAGACATTAAATTTCATGTTCAATGAGTCGACACAAGATAAGGAAAACAAAATTACATGTAGTGAGTCGCTTGATTGGGTAACAAGCACAAGTTGGTCGATCCGTGATTGAAATAGATCGGTATTGGAAGAGTCGATTGTGGAGCTCACCGAGTCAAGAATCCTACACCAACAAGGATCTCGTTGGTATATACAAAGGGGCTTCGATACAGGAACTCGACTCGGTCACGGCGATAGGAGTTCAACTTGGTGATAAGCTCGTTGAAGAATCATGCTCATAGCGGTAGGAGCTCAACTCGGTTATTGTGGAGAAAGGAGGATTCAGTGGCCAACTCGGTGAGTTAGTTCGACGAGCTAACCACCGAGTTGGTCTATTTTTTCCCTATTTTTATGACCCCCACTTTCTTCAAATTGAACCGGTCTTCAGGGTCCCACGATATATTTTAATTAAATTAATATTTTATTAAAATATTTTATTAATAATATTTATTATTAATAATAAAATATTTTTATTTAAATATTCTTTTAATTAATTGAAAGGATTAGGTCAATAGGAAATTGATAACACGTGATGGAACCTTCTCGAGTGGTTCAACCAACTGTAATAAATGAAAAATCATGTACCTTCAATTTAGGAAAGGAATTTATGACTTCTTCTCTCTCACACACAACTTCTTCTATAAATATAAGTTGGAAGCTCATTCCAACAGGTTGGACAAGTTAAACTTCTGAGACAAGTGTATATTTTTCAAGAAACCTCCTTCTTCTGCAGGTTGTTCTTATATGTTGAAGTAACTTTCAAGCCTCCTTTCAAGACTGTAATGGCAACCATTTCCTCTTCTGAATGTATGATGCATTTATGTTCAAGTAATAAAAGTGTGTGTTTTGTGACTAATATTGGTCCTTTCATCCTTTCAATGATTCTTTGTGCCTTTCTCATGCTTGTAGGTACACTATGCAAGTTCAAGTTTCTATTACAGGTTCTTGGAGTTTTGTGCTCATCAAGTGGTGGAGCATTACATATATTTGAGTTGTGGTGTTTGTTCACCCTTCTCAAATTCATCCTTCTTCACTAGAAGACCTGATAGATTGTTTTGTCTCGATCGAGTTTAACAAAGGCAATGCATGCTTTCTAGTTTTTGGTATTTTGTACCCTCTCTAATAGGTGAAGTTGACTTGTGGTGCACACACCCTCTTCAAATAAACCCTTATTCGAAACACCCTTTATTTGGTGCATCACCATCCCTAGTATAGTTTCATTTCTTGCAAATCTCTTTCCTTAAAACCCATGAAAATGTTAGCATAGGACTAGATAACCATTTTATTGCACTAGGAGTAGTACAACACTTAGTTTAGGAAGAGGAAGTCGGCCTTCTCCGAAGGTTCACCTCAAGCCCAAGTCCCATAGCTTGAGAGGTGATCCCATTTTTCCAATCACATCGAACATCCTGTTCACATTCATGTCATTTAGAGGGTGCAATGATTTGGTGACAACATTAAATAGTTTTCCTTAAAATCAGGGCTTGCAATGCCACCACCCCCTTCTATCCGAAGTGCCACAACATGTTGATTATGGACAACATTCACAAAGTGAAAGAAATATATATTGATTTCATTATTTTTAAATTTTCTCTTGTTTGACTTCATAAATACAACATACTGATATTGTTAAATTATTAATGCTCATAGAATTTTTGCAACCTCAATCTCATGTTCAACTCGACAACCACCCCACTACTCAACATTTAAGGAGTACACCATGCCCACCTCCCTTCCGCCTTATGGTAGGGGAAAGAGGATAGTGTTCCCTGGAATGAGTAGGGATGTGCAATTATACATCTTTAGAGTTCCCAACTTTTCATTAGCAAGCGGTGTGCAGAGTGCCAAAGGAACTTTTGTTTTAAATAATATAAATATAGATGAGGAGTATCTTGGTTTTGATAGCCTTTATGACATGGCAAAGAACAAGGAAACATAGCGAATATATTATTCAATTTGCATAGGAGAGTTGTGCCACAACAACAATCCACTTTAGATCCTCCTTCCCCAATTGGGGAGGAAATTTTAGATGATGATGGGAAAACAAAATTTTCGGTTAACATTCTTGTGGTTGATAATGCTACAACCCTTGTGATGGAAAATGTTATTCCTGATATTACGGAACTAAGGATATGCTCAAAGAAATTAATGAAAGATATCATGATTTTTCACACAGGAAAAACTTTTTCATTGATTAAAAGTGAACCGATGACGATTGATGTTTTACTTTCTCAAGCAAAACTCGTAATTTGTCACCAACAATATTTACAATAATGATAATGTTTTTACTATAATGCTTAATGATTGGAAAATTTGAACACCGAGGCACAATCTTATTATAATAATTGGAATAGAGACAAAAAAAACTTGTCACTATTGTAAATGCGGAGAAAGACTTGGCCTTGGTAAGTACTTAATATTTTGAAGATTATATTTTATGTTGTTATAGTTTATCTACTTTCTAACTATGGGTTTTTACATGCATTCCAAATACAAGACATTGAGTCTGAAGTGTAGGTGTTAGATGAGCACCGAAAAAATAGTGAGAGAAAGTGTATGTGATGCAATCACCTTTAAAAAGAAACTTGTTTTGTTAAACAAGCAGTAACAATACATTGCGAAAGATTATAAAGGAGCATGGACTAGATCTTGATATTTTATTGAAGAAAAAAATTGATGAGGATCCTACTCTCCTTTCAGCAAGAGATGCAGCTAGTGAGGATAGAAAAATCTTGAAAATATTAATGCAACTATAAAAGAATTAGTTCAGTCTGGTGTTATAAAAGATAGTTCAAATGTTGATGTTATAGAAGCTCCTCAAGGACAAGGATCCAAATGAAGAAAAAAATATTGATGTAAATCATTTTATTTTTCAAATGAAAACATTATCTTGATGTCAAACATTGTATTTGTCTCATGTCTATTGTCAAATGAAAACATTATCTTTTTTCAAGCTTGTACAATTGATGAATAGTAATACATGGATTTACATTGTACAATTTAGTTTCAAACATGTATGGACTCAATATTGAAAACTTGGATGTACATTTTTCTCTTGAATCTTGATAGTTGATTCTTCATGTATAGATAGATTATAATTATAGTGTATTTTCAAATCTATTGAATTAAATACTAGAAAACATTATCTCTAGACTCCTATGTTTTTTATTAATCCCCAAAATCTTGATGGGATATATGGATTATAATATATTTTCGAACACGTGTGGATTTGATATTGAGAAATAAAATATTGAACATACTTTCCTGGTAATGTAATTAATTAAAATTACATCATCCAATTTGTAGTTTGCACAACTAGTTATTATTTTTATTTCCAAATAACATAGAAGTGATTTAAAATTTCCAAACATTATATACAAAATATATGTAAAGGAAAAATAACTAAATGATGAGTCACAATATATATATTTTAGAAAATGAAAACGTTCAACTATCTGGTAAATGAAACAACCCTATCCTTAATGGTCCTTCATCACTTATTTTATCTTTTACGGTTGTTGGCTCACGAGTCCAAGTTTATTTCACCATAATTTGAGTCTTAATTGGTTGTTATTTGATTAACATTTCTTCGCTCTCCGCAAGGGATTTCCAAGTAGATAATGCTCTTTAATATCAAGATGTGTCCACTCCATATCTTGAAATATACAGTCTCGAACAAGTTTCCATATTTTTATCCAATCTGTTGCAAAGTTTTGATTTGACAAATGTTAATGCGCTAATAACCATTTCATCTTCACTTGACCCTAGAATCATTGTCTGTATGAGTTTATATAGTTTGAAGTATTCACATATAGTTTCCCTCAGAATGCTATTGTGATACAACTTTATCCATATTATTGTGATAGCTCACTTTTCTATTGGTTCAGTAAGAGTCTTATATTGATCACTCATTGTCAATGAAAAATGTGTTAGACTGTGATATGAGTAATTTTCTATTCAATATACCATTTAGTTCTCCTCCATTAACATTTGAAGATTTATAAAATCGGTCCATTAGTCTAAACATTTATTTTTTTAAAAGTTGATTTGTTTGTTCTTCACTAATCATTGGATTCCAGAAATTGGGATTTACAACTCCCATGGCCTCAAGCAAATCACTATTCTTAAATAATTTCCTGATCTCATAAGATAATGTTTTAGATATCTTCATCAATTTTTTTGTATCAGATTCTGTAACATCAAATAGAAGGCTTGTCACCAGTACTTCCTTAATATCATAATGGAGGACATAAGGATCTCTTTGGAAAGTGTGCATTGATATATTTTTCCCATCAACTGAGATACAAAGATGATCGTTGATATTGAACTTCAAATAGTTGTTAGGATCTTTTGCATTTGTAAAAACCTTCCAACTACTGAATATTGGCTTTTGAAACCAGTCTTGGATGGAATATAAGTTATCCAAAATCATACATACATGTTTCCTTAATTTGATAAAATCAACAATGTATATAGATCTTTCTTGAGCTTGTTTCACCAAGTTGTTTATTTCCTTCAAAGCATTGGAAAAATACCACATAATGTTAATAATGTCTCCAAATCAGTCAAGTGATATAACAAATCTTTCGCCTTGTCAACTTCTCTATGATTCTTGAACATATACCTTGTTAATGACCTATATTCCTCAAAACATTTGCAAGCTGGATCATACAATGATATTCATCTTGTGTCAACATCTTTCAACAAGTTTATACCATTTGTAATTTCAACAGAAAAATTTTGAAACTCCAAAAATATTTTATGAGTTCTTTAAATGTATGAATGCAAATCATGTATAAGCTCTTCCACTTTAGCAAAATTTTCAAAATTACTTACAATCTTGTAAGCGAGATTCATTTTATGAGCCATGTAGTGAATAGGTATCATGTACGGAGAAAAGATTGTTTGAAGGTGAATACAAAGCCCAGTTTTGTGACCTTGCATGACAGATGCCCCATCAGCCCCAACACAAATCAGCTTCATAGATATTGAATGATCGTCCATACCAGCTATTTCTTTCAAATTTTTAATAACTAGTTTGCAGAGGTTCTTAGAATTACAATTCTCCATCATTTTGTTCATATCTAGTAGATGATTTTCCCTCAAATGGTTATTGAAATTGAAAGTGTAGACATGCATACAAACCCACGATGTATTTTCTACTATTGTGACCTCATCAATCGATAATGAGATAAAATTCACATTTTTACCTTCTCTCTCAAATCAGTGATTTCAATTTCTACCATACACTTTTCCATTTACCAAGAACTAGTATTTGACCAGTGTGTTGTTAGAATGTTTGGAAACCCATTACATTGAAATAATATCTTATAATAAATGAGATCTAGAATAGGTTTGCCCTTTTTTTAAATGTAAAATATTGTTCGAATTGTATAAGTTTTTTTGAAGACTTGCATCAGAACTTTTGCAAATTTAGCATTTATTGTTCCACCTTTCTCAACAAGGTCTTGAATATGTTTATGATGATTTTCATATTTTGTTGCATATCTCATATGTAAACAATCTTCCTTGGTTTTCCATCTAGATGTTTTTATTATTGTTCCATCTTCTTGCTTTTTTGACTCATATACTTTCCCACAATGCTTCTCTATTATGTCCAACTTCAATTGCATTTTGTGGTCTTTTCCTAGTTTCCAACTACATATAATACATCTACATTTAGTAGGAGTATCAATAGTGTTTTTGGTTCAACAAGTTCAATAAATGGATATTTGGCTGACCATTCAAATTTATAAGTCCTTCTTAAAGTCCACTTCCCACTCTTACGTTTCGATGTCTATTTCTTGGAATATTTATCTGAAGTTTGAGTTTGATGGCAATTGGGATTATCACTACTATCAATGTGAATTGAATTACTCGTTGATTACAAATTTCATCTAGCGTAAATTCATCTGTAGGACTTTTTGCATTTAAAAGAAATTGAGTTGCTTATTGCATCTTTCAGTAAATCAACATATAAAGTAACATTAGCATAATAAGAGTCGAAATTATTTGTTAGCACCAATGTTACTATGGGTTGACTGAAATATTTTGAAATTTCTATGTCAAGTTTTATTTTTCCTTGAGATCTTTTCTCATTTACACTAGGGGCATCGTATGAGTGATTTTGAAGTCTACACATGTGACCAAAAAATAAAATTTTAAAATGAAATCTGTAAAAAATAAATTCAAGACATTGTGAAAAATAAATCTCATACTACATCATAACATGGTAACATAAATTAGGCTACCAAATAGGGTTATGCAAACATGCTATCAGACCACCGCATGGTTGTATACTTGTGCACCACCGAATGATAAATCAATTAAGGGTACTTTTTGGTAACATGTGTTTGGTACCATCCGATATTGTGCAATCATCTTATCGGGTGACGTCATGTATAGGGTTACCATCCGAATGAGCTTTGCTTTGTAAAAATTCCTTAATGTCAAAAATTTTCACTTACCTTTTTCGCTTATACCTTCAGCTTTTTGGCTTATACTTTCATCTTTTGCATAGGCTTATTCACTTTTACCTTCGACTTGACTCCAGATCTCAAAATTAACGAATTTTGAAATTATATTGTATTAGTACATTGTGGTGAATTAATCATATATATAATATTATATTATAACATAATGGTTAATATGCTAACATCGATTTTCCTTTAGTGGAAACACTAAGGCAAAATTAGGGTTAAATTTATTTAGGACCCATAAATTTTGGCGAATGTGTTACTACATACGGCAATAAAAATATTGCCAATTTCAAACTTCAAAAATCCTAATATTTTACCAATATTCACCCCTAAAATGAACCCTAACAACACATTCTACCAATGGAATGGAATATTTAATATTGTTTGGAAAAAATTTCACGAAGTGCAACATTTAAACATGGATGTTTCCATATCTCATTTTATCTATCATATCATTAGAATCCATAGCATTTGTTTTAAAAACCTATAGAAACATCAAACATTCATATCTTTCCAAGCTGCACAAATGAAATAGAGCACGAGGAAACAAATGTAAAAAGGAGTTTAGAGCCAAAAAGAGAGTCATATATACCATAGTTATAGTACAATGTCATCACATCGAAGGAGAAGTGTGGTCAAAACACTCAATCATGATCTAAAATCCAAAAAAAATGATAAATACACAAGAATGGGACCAACCAATAAAGGAACTCAACTTATCCATCTAACCCCTTTTAAGCGAGAAGAGCAAGGGCTCCTACTACACCTCCTATGATGAGGTCTACTAGGTCATACATGGGAACCTCCATACTATAAATGGTTTAAATGTCCACATGAGTTTATATGGGATGTTGCGATACTAGTGTCCCTGTTGCGTGTAAAATGTGCCCCTCTAAGAATCTCTTGATAATCCTCAACATGTTGTCTCGATTACTACATTCTTGGTCCACATTTGAGAAATCTCTCTTGCTACATGTCATGCCGGTATAAAAATGTCAATATGACAACCAATATGGGTTGGGAGTCTTGGGTCTACCAACAAGGCGTCTTGTGACAAATGGGAAGCAATGGTGAATAAGTCCAAGTTTGTCAATTTGATAAGCTCTCTCCACTCCATAGTAGTGGTTGTAAAATACACACACACCAATGAATTAGGAAAATAAAATGAAAGTTGTTAACATTTAAATAAGTAGCTCTAATTTAAGAAGTAAGAGAAAGGGGAATCGAAGTTACTCATTGGGATATCCTCTACTCAATCAAGATATGTGACCTTCTCCATCTCTACTAGCACCTCTCCCTTTGGTTCCTCCTCGGTGGCCTCCTCTGCTCTAGTTGCCTCCTCCTCCTTGCCATTACTCGGCCAATTGGGATCTAACCCCTCCTCTGATCCAAAGTTTTTTCCTACCTCTACCTCCTCACCCTCTATGGGTACTTCAATATGTAGGATTGTATGTTGCCCCACTCCTCCTCTAGTGACCCATTTAAGCACACCTCGTGTACCCTAATCAATAATCCAGGGGACTACAAAATCCATCTCAACCTCTCGCATATGGTTGGATCTCACCTCTTTGATGCCCCTAAATATGGTCTCAGTATTGTGGGAAATGTATTAATGTAGTGGTGGCCAAATTTTTGAGGTACCCATGCTATAGGGTGGATCTCTCTACTTCCACCACGGTCAATAAGTTGAGAGTGGTTGTGCATGCATCTAATGTTATCCACTCATCACCCCATAGTCCTAAAATATCCCGAAAATGCTTTGCAAACCATATTAGTCGTGGTCAAAGTGTTTGTTGCATGTGGATTGGCTCGATAGGTGCCATATTCACTCACGTTGGTTCTCTTATAGTAGTTGGGTCCTTGATCTCTATACCCATCGATAGGGGATCACCCTCTCATGCACCCATTACATCATGAGCATGGGTTGACTCAAGAACCTCAACCCGCACTTGACTACTTGATATAATTCATGATAAGTAGTCGTTAATATGTCTTGACCCTATGCAAATACTCGGTCATGTCTGCTCTATGCTCTATACAATGGGTGCCCAATAAAATAGAAGTTTGTCCCTACCCTATCCTCAATCAAAGTGCAACCAATATACCGATAATGGCCTTGCATACATTAGGGATGGGGTTTCCTCTCTCGAATTCGGTCTCATGCCCTATTTAACACTTGTGATAAGTGTCTGTGCATCTCCCTAGTATGTCCCCCATCTATGAGCCTCATAGGATGAGCTAACACTTTTCAACACTAGTTTCCTCCCTGTAATTGAAACCCATAAGATCACGTAGACATCCTCTAGTGTGATCATCCACTCTTTACATACACAAGGGAATCATAAGGTATTTTGTTCTATGTCCCAATAAGTCAAGAAGTAAAAAATATCCCTATGGTAGGGGAAATTGGTCTTATTTATGCTAGCCGGCATATTCATGCCCTCTTAAGAAGGCATATCTTGGCCTAAGTCAATAAGGGAAGCACTTGTGCAAGCCAATCTTGCTCTAGTGAATGTAACCCCCCTGTGCCAACAAGGAAACAATAGAATAGAATTAGAATATCTCATCAAAGTCATAAACTCATTTTAAAAAGTGAAAACAACAAATTAGAAAAAAAAACATACATCTCATTTTCACATTTTTCCTTGGCATATGTAGCGGTTGTCTAGCCACCCTCTACATGGGACGATGGTTACACAATCATTGTGGTGGTTGTACAATCACCATGATTGTTTCATAATCACCACGAGGTTTCATAATCATCACGATGGTTGCGCAACCATTGCGATGGTCGGGTTTTGACCACCGACCCATACCCTTCAACTCCAAAAAGCCAAAAATACCAAAAATTTGACAAAATTAAATAAAATAAAGCGCATACACTAGAAAACGCCTCCCAATGATGGTTTTGACAACAAAAATCTATAAAAAAGTCCTCTTAGAGCTCATTTCAAAAGAAAATATAAACCTAGGGGAAAAGGACAAAATTGATTATCACTAACCTATTTTTAGCCCCAGTTGTTGTTGTTGGATTCATTGTCATTGTATCTCGAATCCCCATTGATTTGATTGTACCCGCTCAAAAATGATCACCAAAAATCCAAAGCTTCAAAAATAGAAAGGGAGTGTGTGAAAAATGATTTCTCAAAAAAATTAAAATGTGATATATATAGTATTTTATCTTACTAACACCATTTTAGATAAGATTGTGCAATGCTTATGATGATAGAGTGGGTAGATTTCTCACCCTCTCACAAATGGTAAATAATTGTGTATTTTTATTTCATAATATTTCATTGATTTTATTGTATTATTCGAATTGATTCCCTTTTTCTCTTACAGGTGGTGGAAGGGCTCGTGACATTATTTCGATGCATGTTTGGATCAAGTAATTTCTTAACCCTCCCATTTTAGGAAGTGACATTCTCGAACTCACATTTTTTTCCTTTCACGGTTAAAATGTTATTTTGAGGGGGCAATATGTACACACCCAAAACTTACATGGTGTAACATTGAAAATTGACACGTCTCCAATGATGAAAACAGACTCCTTCCAAGATAAGAATGAGATCAAGATCCCTCCCTCTCTCCTTTACATCCCTCTTTCGACTCAACTCATCCATTCACTCTATTTAAAGGATTTAATTTGGAACACAAAACCATCTTTTGGCCTCTTTCGATTTTCCTAGGTGATGGTTGCACAACCGCACCTATTTCTAGAGTAGTGGTTTTGCATCCACCCCTTGTCAATAAGGGTGGTCCTGACACCATTTAAACTAAAATTAAAACACGTGTTTTCGAATGTATGTTTTGATTAAAATTTGATTTTATCTCGCATTACTTAGTCAAGTTGGATTAAAATAAGCTCATTGGATTGGTCTTGGATTCCTCCTCCATTTTTGCTAAAAATGGTATGTTGAATCCTTCTCTTTTAGTTGAGTCATCATTTTTGATTGACGTGTGTTTTTAACATATTCTCCTCTAGCAGATTATAAAAATGGAACTGTTATTTGTATCATGGGTTGGACAATTTTGATTTTGGAGAAGTGTTATGCTATCAAATTTTGGTGAAAATTTTGCATAGATGGCCATTTCTCTATCTTGTTTCCTTTATGCTTACATTCCATCTACCTTTCTTGCCACCAAGCCATCTATTTGCTTTCTTATTTCCTTGTTTATATATACTACTTTTCTCATCGAATCAATTAGAAATCGCACATTGGAAGGAGTTTGAAGTTCAGGAGACACTAGATGCATCATCAACATCACTAGAAAAATCTACCACAACTCTATAGTGACTATGTTGGGGGTGTACTTTAATTCTTTAAAGTTTAAGCATAGGCATTGATTCATTATAATTGAAACAAAGTAGTTTGTTGTCTCGTTAGAAGCAAGAGGTTCCACTAGTCCCTGTATACACTTTATTTCTATATTTATTTCAAAATGATTCTTCTATAAAAATCCTTCCTTTAATAACTTATTCCGGCTTGTCCCTATGGATTTTCTCGGGAAACTGGCTAGAGGAAGAAGTGAGGAAATTCCTACATTCCTTTTATTATTTATTTCTTCCAATTAGTTTAGAATTGATTTTGCTGGAAATTTTATTTCGAAAAGAGGAAATTGCTTCTAAGAAGCTTCCCTTTCCGGAAAACTTGAGGTAGAAACATTGTCAAAGGAAGTTTTATTTAATAGATTAATAACATTTAAGTAGTTCCTCTTTAGAGTAGTATTGCAAAACAACCTTGTAATCGGAGGACTAACCACATCCGGTTATTTCTCTGTTTTAGTTTATTTTTATTAGAAAAAGTAGTAGTTTTAATTTAAATCATTTCTTTGTGTCTGTAGAAGTAGATATTATTCTCTTTTATAAATTTATAAAACACAAAACAATAGTTAATTAGTTATTTTAATAATTTTCCTTTCAAAAAACTTGTTGGATATACAAAAAAATATAATAGATAATTGCACTTATTTATTTAATTAACAGTAAATGAATTTAGTTAATTAAAAGATTAAGTGAATTTGTCTTTTATTTAAGCTAGGTTTGTTTCTATTATTTATTTAAAATTAAAATTCAAAGTAGCTTAGAGAACCGAACTAAAAAAACAAACTTAGTCATTAGAAACTCACACTACCAGTTCATAGCCTCTGACCATCCTTTGACTAGTTTTCTAGCTTCCTTTGTCCTTGCTCATGAGTTGATGCCCCTACATAACCATTTTTGGTTTGTCCCAACCTCATAGGAGGTATTCAAGCAAATTATCTGCCCACCGAGCATAGATCGATATTAAGGAGACATAGATTTAGGATTACGAGTGCTAATTTTTGATCTACTACTTTACCCCCACAAATTGTTAACCAACTTGATGCATTAAATGAACAACTAACTATAGTTGAGAATTTTTGGGCCAACTAAGTAAATTGAGCTAGAAATCAAAATCCCTAGTTTTCACTCTTTGTTCATTGTTCACACCCTTACATGACCCTCATGGAGAAGAGTGCATAGAGATGAACAAACATTTCCTAAGAGTTTGTCACCAAAGCCAAAGTATATTAAGTTTAAGTGACATAGATCAAGAGTTGTGTGTAGCAATTATTCTTGATTGTAGAATTCTACACACAGAGATTAGATGGTCTTTTACTTTCCTCGAATAAGTTTCGTACTTATAAGTCAATTGATTATCGATTACTCAACCTTTAAATATCAAATTATATCATCCCCACCTATTCGATATTTATTATTCATACCTATCTCCATCCATCACACCTTCCATACATTTCGGTTGTCTCGATTTGACCTTGGGTAGTCAAGTACACTAGGAATCCGTGTAAAAGGCCCTCTACAGTAGGTAATCTCCCATAGATAGCTTAATCTTATGGAATTTTCCTAAACAACTAACTTTACCTCCATATGCAACTATTTCTTGAAATTTTGGTGTTGGATAAACGAAACAATTTAAGCATATGGCCAACTTATGATTGATGAAGTTATGAGTACTTCCTAAGTCAATTAAGATTGTCACCTTGTTATCCATATTTCACCCCGTGCCAAATATTGGATCAACCGCAATCCCGCATAAGAGGAAACATAATCAAAAGCGGACTGTCGGGGAAAAGTTGGTTCTTTGCCCCTTGTTATCTCAAAGGGGGTAAAAGTTGCAAAATGGCCCGCAACTCGCCCAAGGAAAAAGTCAGCATCTGGGCCCGAGTCAAAGCCAAGGCAGGAATCGGAAGAAAGGGGACCCATTTTCGAGTTGTTTTCCCACCCTCTTGTATAGACCCAATACAAACTTCAAGGGGTGTATCTTTCGACTCATGGCTCGAAATATTACAAATCTGATGCCGTTGGAAAGATCTCGGCCTCACGCATGCCATGGGGTCTGAAACTTTAATTTTGAGGAGGTTAGGTGAAGAAAATGGAGGAAACATCTTCGAACCTTCAATGCGGGATCCATCTGTCTCAACAACCAAATCAGATTTGATCTGTTTCCATCGTTTCCTCTTCCTTCAAGGTGCCAAACCAAGGATTGATGCAGTAAAGACGGATTTGGGGAGAGATTTCATTAGAGGCATTAACAACGGTGGTTGAGCTTCAACCTATTTTCCTACTTCTCTCTCTTTCCTTCTTTCAGGTTGAATCTATAAATATGGGGGCAGGATTCATTGTAAAGGGTTGGACATTCTTTGTTTTGCAGGCTCCCTCTTCCTTCTAGAAAAGGGATCTATGGGGTTCAGGCCTTCCACTAAAATTGTAATACGTTTCTGCCTCTTGGCTACTTTGTAATGGACTATATCAATCTACAAAGCAATAAAACACATATGTGATCGATTTTAGATCCTCTCTTGTCTCTTTTGCTTTCATCTAGCCTTCCATTATATATCTGACTATTTGTGCTGGTTTATTGTATGCATTTTGTTGGTTTGTGTCTATTATCAAAACAAGTGTTCATCATTCCTTTGGTGCATCACCTCGTAGTTTAGATTTGTTTTAATTTATGTATTCCTTCTATCCATGTCTCCTTGGTAAAGTTTAGATTAGGATTAAGAACATATCCTCTGCAAGTTTCTACGTATGCACCTAAACAGAGGAATAAGGAACCAGCCTTTAATCTGGAGAGCTTTTCCATTTTGCAAGGTCCCACACCTTGGGGAAAGTTCAATGTTATACAATCACACCAAATGAGTCTGCCTTAGAAAAGCAGATTTTTAGAACTCATTTGGGGGTGTTGTGATTTTGCATTAATAGTTTTTGGCATGCCCGGTGGGACTAAGAAGTCTCCATCTTATTACAGTAGGAATTTATGTACACTTGTTGTGATTCTGGATTTTAAGAAGCCTTAAAATTGTACATCTGGCGACTCCAAAAGAAACAAATCTACTGGTTTCAGCAGCCCAAGCTTGGAAGATTCATGAGAAAAACCCGGTCTAGAGAAAGGAAAGAAGGTATATTTGAATACTTACGTCTATCCCCAGGCAGAGAAAGGAGAGGAAGAAGAATTCAGAGGTCTCCATCTACACCAAGAAGAATTCAGAGGTCTCCATCTCCACCAAGAAGAACCTTGTCAACACCTCCACCTACGAGGCCTTTCTTTCAGTCTGCAAGGATTCTTAGGCCAATCAGAATGGCACAACCAAATCCATATGTCAACTTCACCGGCAGTAGTCCACTCACCTTGATTGCACAAAACCCAGTTCCGATTGCAACATTAAAAAGCATCCCATATTTCACTGGGGAAAATCAAACTTCTCCCGGTGACCATGTCCAAGATATTGCAAATGTCTATACAATCCACGAGATCCATGAGATGGACATTGCAGTCAAGCTTACTCACCTCTTCATTTAAAGGGAAAGCTTCACAATGGTTCAGGAGTCTTACAACAGGCTCTATCTAGAACTAGAACCAGCTGTGCATGGCTCTTCATGATCAGTTTGGGGAAAAAGGTGATAACTTGTCTTTGTTGGAGCAATTAACAACAATCAAGAGAGCCCCAAACAAGCAACTAACGGAATTTAACCTCATATTCCAGCGGACCTGGGATAGGATTCCAACAAAGCAGTAAAACCCACTAATGAAGGTGCCTTCTTATACTTTCTTAGGGCTTTGAATTTTGATATTTTTCGATGATTCAAATCGATGGGGGACACTACATTACCTGCAGCCTATAGCCTCTCCATAGGGGCTAAGAACCATTTGATTCAAGTGGTAAAATCACTCCTAGGCCATCCATGCTTTGTACCCTAAGTTAGGAAGCCCGGATACTAGCCAAACACCTACATTAGCTCCTATACCCACCCCGGGAATCAAAGCTTAGCCGAAGCTTCCACTTCATCATCTAATACCGATAAAGAGTTTCAAAAAGCAATAATAAAGCAATTTCAAAACTTTGGGAATGATCTAGTGACCGCCAAAAGATAACAAGCTCATAGTTTCTGAGGCCATACCATCCCTAGGCTCAATATCAAGCCGGACCCCGATGTATACTCGTAGAATAGGCCACCACCTCGATCAGTAAACTGAGCCAAAACCAAGGAAAACCCCAAGCTGCTAGACCTTTCAGGTCGTATGATCCTAACACAGCTTCAACATCTAGGGCCATGGTTCCTACACAGAACAATATGGCACAGGAATATGATTGGTGTTTTCCATGTAGACACCACATAACCAATCAACGTGCTTTAATGGTGCTCTAAATCAGGCCTTGATGGTGCAAACTAGTGTGGCACCATAAGAACTTGACCAAGAGGAAGATCAGCAGCAAGGTGGCCCCCCAAACGAGACTATGCTTGTCAACTGGCAGGCCGAAGACTTCGTGGGATGAATCAGTCCCCTCCTCAAAGTGTAGCTGCCAATACATGGTCCAAAAGAGAAATATTGGAGAGGGCCAACCACTGAGCTCAGGTGACCCTCAACCTTCCATCGCTCCACAAGGTCTTGGTGCTCCAAGTACAACTCCCAACATGTTGAACCAATCCAGAGCACCTCCCAAACCTAGTCAAGCACCGGTTGTAATAACCCATGTGCAAGAAAGAAATGTGTCTGGGAAGGGGCAGCAAAAATATGGCTCATTCAATATTATTGAGCAGATGAAAAGGACAAGTGTGAACATTTCACTATGGGAGTCACTGGCCATTCCAGGGCAGAGGGATCTGTTGCAGACTACCATTCAGAATTGGTCAAGTTCAAATCACCCCCCAACCAACAAGAAAGAGTGCTTGCCAATGTAGTTTAGCCTGGGAGGAACCATGGAGAACAACAAGGTAAAAACCTGAGACCTCCTCCCTTCTATGTCTCATTGATTATTGGAGACAAGTTGGTGCACAATTATATGATTGATTCCGAGGCCAGTAGTTCTGTGATGCCCAAACAAATAGATGATCGGTGGGGTCTCTAATATGAGGTCATCTCTAGAGGAGTAGTCCAATTAAATGGGACAACGGTGACTACCGTGGGAATCATCAAGGATCGATCCTCACTCTACACGCTTGCCCTAATGTATACTGTTTTACAAAACGTGTCAATCATAGACCTCGCACCACATTTTTTTGTGTCTATCCGGAGAATTCACCGCCAAAATTGAGGCTACATGTCTCATTGATTGGTCACATATGCTCTTTAGGACAAGGTATGGAGTGAAGGCCACAATCGATCTCGAACCTATTGTTGAATATCATATTGAATCCTATATGCCTAGCCCAATCAACGCCAATTGCTCGATTTTGATCAAGAGGACCTAAGAACTTCAAGAAAATACCAAGGTGGGATATATCCCAGACTTGACTCTCGATGATTGGGCCAACAAAAGCCATGCTTTTGACCTCTATAGGGAGATGGAAGAATCGAGCTAGGTGTTTACTACCTACATGAAGAGAACCAATCTCTTCCTGACCTAATCAAGCCAGAATACAAGGACGACAATGAGGTATGGCAATTGTTCTTAGATGGTTCAAGGAGTAGACAAGGAGCTAGAGGAGGAGTCATGATTGTGTCCCCCAGAGGTATGAGATATTATTCAGCCTTCAGATTCTAGTTCGTTTGCTCAAATAACACTGCTGAATATGAGGCTTTAGTCCAATGTCTTCATTAGGCAAGGAAGCTGGGAATTAAGAATTTGCAAGTATTCGGTGATAGTGATTTGGTTGCCAATCAGTCGAGGACTTAATCTTTGTCAAAAATGACCTACTCAAAAACTACAAGAGTAGGGTATGGGATCTCATGGAGGATTTCGAGGCCTTTAGTATTGTTTCCATACCCAGGAAGGAGAATGAAGTTCTTTGATAGACTTACAATGGTTAGAGCAGCGTTTGATGTGGTTGACAACATCAAGAGGGACAGAGAACATCCGTATATCCATGTGGTTGTGAGGCCAGCAAGTAATGTGAGATAATAATATATCTTTGGCAGTGTTTGAGAATGATCGTGCAGATCATTAAATTTCTACAAGAAGAAGCTGAATTCTCAGCTATAAACCAGAGCTTGAGACTAGAGCAGCAAAGATGGGAATAAGATAGTACAAATGTTTGCATACAAACAAGCTTCCCAAAGGATTAGTGACACTGGAATATATTTTCAATCCTAATGATCATTCGTAAAAGAGAAGGCCAACATTTAAATCAAAGGAGAAGATTCAGAGTTGATCCCAGTTGGAGAGGACATAACACTTCAAATTGGCAAAGTGGCCACCAAACAAGAAAGGTATGAATTCATACAACTTTGCCAAGAATTCCCTGATGTGTTTGCTTGGAGTTATGAGGACCTAAGAGGATTCAATCCAAAACTAGCACAACACACAATCGAACTGGATCCAAGCTGCTCGGCCCATCAGGTAGAAGCAGAGACTAGTCAACCCACGTATTGAGCCTCTGATGAAGAAGGAGTTGAACAAGTTGATAGAGGCAAGCATCATATTTCCAATTAAACACTCAAGTTGGGTTGCAAATCTGGTCCCAGTCAGGAAGAAAAATGGAGAAATCAGGTTGTGTGTTGACTTCAGGGATTTGAACAGAGCCTCCCTCAAAGACCACTACCCACTCCCTTCAATGGAGCAGATCTTGCAAGTAGTGTCTAGGTCAGAAAGGTTCTCCCTCCTAGATGGCTACTTAGGGTACAACCAGATCATGGTGAAAGAATATGATCAATTCAAAACAGCTTTCACCACCAAGTGGGGCACCTATGCATACAAGAAAATGCCATTTGGATTATCCAACACCGGAGCCACTTTTCAAAGGGCAATGGATATGGCATTCAAGGGGCTGATTAATCAAATAGTGTTGATCTATTTGGATGACATCATTTTTTTCTAAGAATGCAGCAGATCATCTCTTCCATCTGAGGCAAGTTTTTCAGAGATGTAGGAGATTTGGGGTGTCATTGAACCCCAAAAATGCATATTCTTGGCCCATGAAGGTAAGCTTCTAGGCCATATCATATCAAAGTAAGGATTTGCAATTGACTCGGAAAGAGTTCAAGCAATAAGAGCATTGCCATTGCCAAGTCACAAGAAGGCTCTTCAAAGCTTCTTGGGAAAAATCAATTTTGTCCGTAGGTTTGTTCCAAACTTTGCTGCCCTTGTTAAGCCAATAACGTTGATGTTGAAGAAGAGCTTAACATTCAAGTGGACAGCTGAAGGAAAAGCAAGTTTTGAGGCCATCAAAGAAGCCATATCACAAGCCCCAACTCTTGTGAACCCATTTTTCAAAGACTTCATATTGTATGCCTTTGGTGGCAGCGACACAATTTCTGCAATCTTGGTGCGAGAACAAAGAAAGTACATAACAAATAATTGCTTTCTTCACCAAAGCACGGAAGATTATGAGGTGAGGTAATGCTTGATTGAGAGGCAGGTCTTGGCGGTAATCGAGGATTGAAGAAGTTTAAGCATTTGGTTTCAAATAACAAAATCCAACTATTGGTCTCCCATGTGGGAGTTAAAGAATTCCTTCTCAATAAGGACTTGAATGAAAAGCGTGCAAGATGGATCACTCGTGTCATGGAATATGACATTGAGATCAAGGTCACCAAGCTGGTCCGTGGGAAGGGGCTATGTGAACAACTAGCCTCAGGTCAACAAGATGAGACAAATAGTGGATCAAGAAGAAGGGAGAGATGATGTACTTGCTCCTTGTTAGACCCAAGACATGGTACACTTCCTTCAAACAGGCTTGTGTCCTCATGGGATGAGTAAAGCAAAAAGAAGGC
The DNA here is from genome assembly GCA_018340775.1 of Taxus wallichiana var. yunnanensis. NCBI lineage: Eukaryota > Viridiplantae > Streptophyta > Pinopsida > Cupressales > Taxaceae > Taxus > Taxus wallichiana. Next base: position 424,235,317 of record CM031238.1, on the reverse strand, counting down.
ATTTCAGGCTACAGGCCATCCCATATGTTCTTATTGATGGTGTCTTGTTCAAGAGGGACATCGGTGGCATTCTCGCTAAGATGCATTAGGGAAGATCAGTGGAGAATGCTATAAGAATTCCATGTTCAAGCGGTTAGAGGTCATTTTGCTCCAAGAGTGATAGTACTCAAAATCATGAAAGTGGGATATTATTGGCTCAGAATGTTTAGTGACTACTACACATGGATCAAAAGGTGCAAGAATTATGCATTCTTTAAAGGTAAGGAAAGGCTATGCACTTCCATGCATCAAATCTTAGTTGACCAACCTTTCATGCAATGGGGATTGGACTTCATTAGAGTCATCAATCCAAACTCAAGCCAAGGCCACAAATGGATCCTGACAGCGACCGATTATTTCACCAAATGGACCAAGGCAGTGGCACTTAAGGAAGCAAACGAGTCTAGTATCCTGGATTTTTATGAAGGGATAGTGACCAGATTTGGAGTGTCAGCCACCATCATATCAGACAATGCATTAGCATTTATAGGTTCTAAGATCACAAGATGGGCCGTAAGAATGGGACTTATTTGAGTACTTCATCAAACTATTACCCTCAAGGTAATGGCCAGGCTAAGTCCACAAACAAGAACCTGCTAAAGATCATCAGAAGAACTCTTGATGAGAATCAGAGGACCTAGCACACAAATCTCAAAACGGCCTTATGGGCTAATAGAATAACGCCAAAGGATCTACAGGTAGCTCTCCATTCAAGCTCGTTTATGGGAAAGAGGCGGTGTTGCCTATATCACTTGAGTTACCAGCATTGGAGCTTGTGAAGCAACTAGAGATGTCTAAATTTGGACCAATGGAGGCCAAGTATGCGGAGCTGATGGAGTTAGAAGAAACCAGAGAGCATGCTCTCCAAGAAATAGAGAAGAATCAAGCTTCAATCAAGAAATGCTTTGACAAGAAGACAAAGGCAAGGACCTTCCAGGAAGGAGACCTGGTTTTGAAATGGGATGCAGATCGAGCAAAACCAGGAAGGCATTCCAAATTTGATGCCATCTAGAGTGGCCCCTATATGATCACAGGATGCAAAAGTAGCAATGCTTTCCAATTGTCTACATTGGAGGGCGAAGAGTTGCAGATTCCAGTAAATGGGATCTATCTTAAGCATTGCTACTAAAAGGGGAGTTCTCACCCTATACATATTAGTTTAGTTTTCTCTTTCCTCTAAGTGCTTATGCACATTATCTTGTTGTAGTGTAGATTACTTTTCTCCTAAGTGCTTTGCACGCTCTACATGTTCCATTTGGAGCATGTATGATTTCAAATTTTGTATATAGTGTGGTGCTTTTTTTTGCTCTCATATAGTGTTTGGACTCAGCATTTGGTCAAGATCAGTTTCGGTTCTAATGGGTTTCCAAGCAGCCCAGGGGTCACCTTTCTAAGTTCGGATCGTGCAGCAGCTAACACCCATGACTCGATGCCCAACGGATATGACAAGGTAATTGGTCTTTTCATCTAGCAAGTAGATACCCCTGTGAGTCACCAAACTGTTATCCATATTTCACCCCGTGCCAAATATTGGATCAACTGAAATCCCGCATAAGAGGAAACCGAATCAAAAGCGGACCGTCGGGGAAAAAGTTGGTTCTTTGCCCTTGTTATCTCAAAGGGGGTAAAAGTTACAAAATGGCCCGCAACTCCGCCAAGGAAAAGTCAAGATCTCGGGGCTTGAGTCAAAGCCAAGGCAGAATCGGAAGAAAGGGGACCCATTTTCAAGTTGTTTTCCCACCCTCCTATACAGACCCGATACAAACTTCAAGGGGTGTATCTTTTGACTCATGGCTCGAAATATTGCAAATTTGATGTCGTTGGAAAGATCTCGGCCTCACACATGCCATGGGGTCTGAAACTTTAATTTTGAGGAGGTTAGGTGAAGAAAATGGAGGAAACATCTTCGGACCTTCAATGCGGGATCCATCTGTCTCAACAACCAGATCGGATTCGATCTATTTCTGTCGTTTCCTCTTCCTTCAAGGCGCCAAACCAAGGATTGATGCAGTAAAGACAGATTTGGGGAGAGATTTCATCAGAGGCATTAACAAGTGGTGGTTGAGCTTCAACTTGTTTTCCCACTTCTCTCTCTTTCCTTCTTTTAGGTTGAATCTATAAATACGGGGGCAGGATTTGTTGTAAAGGGTTAGACATTCTTTGTTTTGTAGGCTCCCTCTTCCTTCTAGAAAAGGGATTTGTGGGGTTCAGGCCTTCCACTAAAATTGTAATACATTTCTGCCTCGCTACTTTGTAATGGACTGTATCAATCTACAGAGAAATAAAACACATATGTGATCGATTTTAGATCCTCTCTTGTCTCTTTTGCTTTCATCTAGCCTTCCATTATATATCTGGCTATCTGTGTTGGTTTATTGTATGCATTTTTTTGGTTTGTGTCTATTAGCAAAACAAGTGTTCATCATTCCTTTGGTGCATCACCTCATAGTTTAGCTTTGTTTTAATTTTTGTATTCCTTCTATCCATGTCTCCTTGGTAAAGTTTAGATTAGGATTAAGAACAAATCCCCTGCAAGTTTCTACATATGCACCTAAACAAAGGAATAAGGAACCAACCTTTAATATGGAGAGCTTTTCCATTTTGCAAGGTCCCACACCTTTAGAAAAGTTCAATGTTATGCAATCACACCAAATGAGTCTGCCTTAGAAAAGCATATTTTTAGAACTCATTTGGGGGTGTTGTGATTTTGCATTAACACCCTTTGATTCTTCACGAAACCAACAACCTTGAGTGTTTTTGGGGTGTTGATCGGGGGTAATTTTAGAGGTGAATATTCATAATATGGCGAAAATTTCATTTTAGGAAAATTTGAAAAGGCGAATTATTCGGAGTGGTTCGGTGTCCTGTTCGCCTAAAATATATAGTATATTTTTTTTGGGGGGTCGGCTTCGCCTTCATTTAAAAACATCTCCTATAAAAACCTAGGTGATTCGTCGGGTAGTATACCTCAAGTAGCTTACCAAATTACCAATACTGTGAAATTTGAACTCGCATACCCTTGAGCACCAGAGATTCATATTACTATTAGCCTGTGATTGTTGACGCACGACAAATGCAGTGTTGACGCGTGACAAGGGCATTGTTGACGCGTGATAAGCGCTGTACTGACGCGCGAAAAAGGTGTTCTGACGCGCGACAGAGGAAGTGTTGACGCGACTTGGGTAGTGTTGACGCGCGACAGTATATTAAGACAGTGGACACGTGACCTCAGACAGTGGATGTGCGACAAGACCTCAAACACTAGACAGAGTCGCTACTTGGTTCTTTTGCTGACGCAGGACTCTTTTCAGAATAATGGAAGGTGCCAGCTCAAAGAATACGAATAACCTAAAAGTAAGTAAGAAATCTCATAAATCACTCTTCAAGTATTTTGGAAACTCTGCGGATACAGATATTGTAAATACCAATCATATAGATGCCACCACAAAGAATCAAAATCTTAGATGTGTGGAAGGTATTATTGAGGTGGACATGCTTTCTGCACAGTATCAAAGTCAAACAAATGAAACCTACGATAATATGCCAGATCTTGAAGATATTGTTCTTGTTGGGTGCAACTGTAGTGTAGCTAGATATCACAGAGATACAAACACTCAAAGCAAAATGGAAGATATAAATCAAAATCAAACTCCGGTCCAAGAAAGAGGAAACAGGTGATTGTGATATTGCTCAAAATTCTACTCAAAAAAGTAAAGCATTGAAAACGAACAAGAATATGTGGACCATTGGCGGGACATACAAGTTTGATTCGGGCATAGCTAAATTTCCGTTTATTCAACATGTACAATATGTACGTGGAAATTGGGAAAGCAACAAAAATGCAATTGAAGTTTGGACACTATAGAAAAACATTGTGGAAAACAATATTTAATGAAACAGGCAGATGGCTAGAAAATCAAAACACATAGGTGGAAAACTGAAAAGAATGCATGCATGTTAGATCACGCAACGGAATATGAGGTAGAGCGTAAAAACACACATATCTATTGGAAAAGGGAGGAACAATCACATCGCATATTGGTAAGATGAAAGAAACAAATCTACATGCAAAATTCATACAATTCTCTACTCTTTTTCAAATACTTAAAAAGGAAGAGCGATTTGGATTTCCTCGATTTCAAAGTTTTGTATCAATTTAACAAAATGCTTTGAATGTACCTCACTCTCATTATGTCCGAGAGTAGTGGATGGGAAATGGCAAAATGCCTCTCGATGATAGAGAAGGAAGATTTGAAAGAGAATGTAAAAAAGCAAACGTTATCTCTCTTTCAATTGATGAAGTGACAAAGAATCGACAACACCGCATGGGTATGTATCCACATCTATACTTTAGAAAATCATATAAGGACACCTCATATGTTGGGTGTTATGAAAATGGTTGAAAATCGCAATGCCGAAAACCTATATAAAATAGTTTTTCTCATTTGAAAGATGTTTTGGTATGACTGATTATGAAATTGCTATGATGTTGGTATGCGTTGGAGCAGATGGTGCATCCACGCAAGGTCACCAAATAGGGCTCTGTGTTAGATTACAAACAACAAGTGGCCCCATATATGCTACCAATTCACCGTATGGCTCATAGAATGAATTTAGCGTATAAAATGGTAAAGAACCACGAAAATGTTGCTAAATTAGAAGACCTTATAAGAGAACTTCATGCCTATAAGTCAAGAACCCAAAGCGTTTTCTCGAGTTCAAAAAATTTGCAATTGGAATTACAGATGGCAAAAACTTCAAGGATGTGGAGACTAGATGGATCTCTTTGTATGAACTCGCATGCAAAGTTCGTGAGGAGTATCCTTCATTGGTTGGTTTCATGCACAAATACCGCGTAAGTTGATAGGCAAGGGACTTGTTGTTCCGTTTAACCGATTTGGAGACATTGCTTACATTGGTTGGTATTCTTCCAATGTTAAAGGAGATCAATACATTGATGAAGCATGCACAGGGCAGATTAATCTATATTGTGGATTTTATACGGATGAGGAAAATGGTATGTCAAAGTCTTGATATATTGTACTGTTCCAATGATAGTTTTGATGCACCTGTTTTTGAAAATTGGAGAGATTTATTAGATCTTAAAAATCCTAACACCTTTTTGAGATTTAATATCCACGATCACCTCTGCATCACTGTTAATGGGAGGGAAATACCTATGCACATTTTGCAAAAACGTCAAGATATTACAGGATCGGAACGAGAAGATGTTCCCGTGACACGTAATTTGTTTGAGTCTGTTATAGTTGAAACAAGAATAAAGCTTAAAAATTTTTCAGAAACCTTGTCATCAGAAATTAGGGAACGTTTCTGTAAAGATAAAATTCTGGAAGCCATGGGTGTGATGAATCCTAATTTTTGGAATACTGAAGGTGGCCGTGTAGACTTTGTCAGTAAGCATTTCCATAAATCAATGGGTACAATAATGGAACAATTTACAAAGACGTCAGAGCTCAAGGGTGTGGAAATCAAAGGTATACTGAATGTCGATTTATTAAAGTTTCAGTCAACAAATTTTGCAACAACAATGAGGAACCAATATAAGAATTTAGATCAACCTTCTAAAAGTGGTGCTATTACAAGGCTGTGGCGAGGAATCTATCAAAGTTCTATTTTACAAGAAGATATCGGTGAATATTTGATTATATGAGTTATGCTAAACAATGATTTTGGGGTCTCTGTGGAGGATGAAAGGGTTTTCGGTGCATTGTCATTTATAAAATCAAAACCGAGAAACAGTTGGATAAAAATCTAGAAAGTTGCATGAGGTGTTATGTTTCTCGATACTCCATCGAAACCTTTCCGTTTGACAAAGCAATTGCGCAAGACCGGAATTCCTTTGCAAAAGAAGAGGTGTGAATAATACAACTACAAGTACAAATATTCCCAACCTTGAGAGTGTAATTGGCTCTTCGTCACATTCTACTGTAAGACAACATCGACTTTGATGAAGCTATTGATAATGGATTGTTTCAACTTTAAATAGGTATCTTCTTTATCTATTTTTTATCTTTATCATTAAAGATGTTACAGTCTATATACTAAAAATGTCGTGCAATTCACCCATCTATCTACCAATACATTTCTCGTGTTGTGTTTTTTTAAAACACAGATCTAGCTCATTACCAAATGGCAATGATGATTTCAACTTTAAGGAGGTATCTTTTTCCCTTAATCTTATTGTTTGTTACTATTCATTTTTTTCACTCTGGTTATCATTAAAGATGTCTATGTATTTACATTTAGTTAAATACAATATTTTTATTTTTTGAAAACGTGGGTAACTTCTGGATCGACAATGTCGTGCAACTCACTCATATATCTACTAATCCATTTTTTGTGTTGAATTTTTTTAAGACAAAGATCTAGCACATTACTCGTGATGATTTCAATTTTAAATAGGTATCTTCTTCAACATAATCTTATTGTTTGTTACTTTTATATTTTTCAGCTCTTGTTATCGTTAAATACGTTACATGTGTCTAATTATATATATTTACATTTATTTAAAGATATTGTTGGTCTATATATTTAAAGATGTTCTTTGACACTTTCAAGAGTCGGATCGACAATGTCGTGCAACTCACCCTCTATCTACAATGTCATGTAAAACAAAGATCTAGACGTTACCCTTGATGATTTCACAACAATCTAATACGCAAGAGGTAAGCTAAACCCTAGCATATTTGCAATTATGTTTAATTTCTTACCAGTGATGATTCTTTCTTGATTTCTCAGAATTATATTTAATTTATTTTTAAATATAAGTCCACATAAAATTCACATAAAATTCGGGATAAACAATACATTATACGATTTTAAATATAAGTCCACATAAAATTCCTCATCATCCATATATATCATATCATCACCATATCATTATCATATCCTGAGTCCTGACACTACAATTATTATTAACACAATTATTTATCTAATTTTAAATTTATTAAAACAATTTCATTTTTAAAATAATTCATAATCATATCATTACAATTCTATTCGTTCTAATGTCATCTATATCCATTCTAATCATTAATGTCATCTATATCCATTATAATGATTCCATTTATTTATCATCTATATCCATTCTAATGACATTATGATCATATCGTTACAAGTGTAGAGAATAATTATCTTAAAACAAGTTCAAAAGTCTAGAGAAGAAGAATTACTGTGCTTGATGATAAATCTACGTCCACATTAAATTGATCATCGTCTTTCATCATCATCTATCATTAATTATCAATTATCATCATTCATCATCTACGTCCACATACAATTCATGACAATGCAAGTAAACAAGAAACATACATATAATTCATGATAATCACCATCTAATGCAATTAAAATTAAAGATTGTATATAAATCCATATAATTAAATTCAAAAACCATAGTACATACTCAATAGTAGAAGTTTTCAAATTCAATATTTAAAGTTTCCTCAATAATAAAAGTTTCTAGTTTTCAAAACCCTCTCTTTCTTTATCCAATTCTACTCCTCTGCACTCTTCCCCAACGGCTTCTTCCACTGTGGCTGTACCTCTTTCCCCAAAACCAGAAATCTCCATGTGACAGCAAATTTGGATCAGCTGCAGCGTATAAACTATCCGCTACAATAATTTTCATAACGACTAATAATCTCATTGATAAGAACCTTAGCCCTTCTGTCCCATTCTATAAGCTGATTGATATGAGGAAGCATCTCCATCTTTCTCATCAACCCACACAAAATCTTTTTTGTGCTTGTCCAGATCTATGAAATACTCCTTGCCCTCTTTAGAAGTACTTGTGCCAAAACCCTGTATGGTCCAAGCAACAAGTGATACCTAATCAGCAAGTGAACAAAACCAGAACTTGAAAACATATAAAGAGAAAACAAACTAGCATTACTTTGTAGTACTATATGGTCCAATGCCAGTTATCGATCCACTCAATGATTCTCTCCAAGCTTCATACTCAGAAATTGTGTAAAAAGATAACACATTTCCATTTTTGTGAGTTGCCTACATCAACATGTGCCAAAATTAGACATGGAGATACATAACATCTGGAGGCTTAAAAACAAATATAAAGAGTCTCAATACACTCAACCAAATATACAGGGGGAACATTTACCCTGACAATAGGAGTGATAAATTCCACAACAAATGAAGGAATTTTAAGCAGTGATGGCCAGGTATGGTGTATGAAATTGATCAGCAATCCTTTGATGTGGGAACCATCATGGTCCTTTAAGAGACAAAGGACAAGTCAAAAAGGATCTCACTAGAAAGGATGTGTCAGAATTAAGCAGAAACTAAACAGCGCTATACAAAGATCATGTACCTGGTCTGTCATTATCATCAGATGGCCATATCTTAAAGATTTAATGTTGTCATATATTTTATCTTCCTGTAGACCAAGGATTTTTTTTATATTTACTATCTCTTTATTCTCCATTTGTTGGTGAGTGGTAGCTTCGACATCATTGCAGCGACTTACCTCCGAGAGGAAACACGCCATAATAATATTGACCAACAATAGATATTCCTGCCACTGATAGGATAAAGATAACTAAAATAAAAAAAAAATAAATTGGAAAGTGATGTCGAAACATGTCACAATACTACCAAATTTAGTATTCGATTTCCCGATTCAAGGCACAAACACTTACAAAGAAGAGCCTTGGCCGAGTTACCCTCCGTTAATATTAAAGTACATTGATCAGAATTCTTCCCCCCTGCTTGATTTGCATCATCAAGTTTGGGAACATCAATTAATTTCCCCTTCTTGGTTCCATCAGTTTTCTTAAGATCTTTTTTTGTTTAAACTTTTCCACTGCACTCATCAGGTCAAACAAAGTTACAAAGCTCATCTTAGACACTAGCATTGCAAAAATTACATGTACTCAGAAATGCTACATATTAGACACCACGCCTTTATTTATTGACATGGGCTGCAAATGCGAAACAGTGAAAATTACTATAAATTTATAACAACAAATTGTATCAGAATAAAAAACAGAATAACAAATATGAATTAAAACGAATTATACTTACAATCAACATGGAAACCGAACGTTGATTCGAGAAAATTCTTTTCTTCCACGAGTGTTGCCTTGGTCAGAACAATTGGTAAATTTTGAACTAAGGCCCGTAAACCGATGGATGTCATTTTGCCGCATCTTGAATGAATAATTCGGCCATCATTCAGAGTCACATAAAAAATGTCATCCTCTGAATTGTAGGATGACAGAAAGTAATTCAAAATATCCAGATCTGTTTCGAAATGGGGCATATTAACGAGCCCTGTAAATTCACACGCATCCATTAAATCTTTATATTCTGAAGACATCTTTAAAACAATATGGATGTGAGGGCATAAGGGACATCGATTGAATTGGATTCTCTTGATTTTTGTTACTGAACTTGCAGTTGGGAAGCATTGAGACCTGTAAAATTCAAGAGCTGGAAGGTGAAAACGAGAAAATGACCGGTTGAAGGGTATTTATAGGCTAAATCGGGCATCAATGGCTTCACTTGACGCGCGTCAAAGGTCCTAGCTGACGCACGACAATAGTCCTAGCTGACGCGCGTCAATTGGATCCAGCGACGCGCGTCAATAAGAGCAAGCGACGCGCCAATAAGATCCAGTGACGCGCGACAATAGGAGTCAGCGACGCGCGTCAATAGGAGCCAGTGATGCGCGTCAATAGAATCCAGTGACGTGCGTCAATAGGAGTCAGCGACACGCGTCGGCAGAAGCGATGAACGTGTGTCAAAAAGAGCCGTGACGCGTCGACAGAGTCGGCCGACGCGCGCGTCGAGGAGCTAGTGATGCGCGTCAAAAAAGAGCCGATGTGACGCGCGCCAATAGGTGCGTGTGGCGCACAAAGCTGCCAATGTCGTAGCGTTGGTCAAGACCATTGACGTTCCATTGACGCGTCAGGAGTGATGAGTGACTAGATGGATCTCTTTATGCACAGAGAAAGCCTGAGACTACCAAATAATTGATTTCTTATCCAAAATTTAATGGAATTCGAAGTTTTCACCTCTTTTGCACTAGAGGAAATTCCCTTCATGTTTGCAATGCAGCCAATTGAGATGAAGCCTTCAAATTTATCCCCAGACCAAAGAAACAAATAGTGTTTGGTGTGTACTTGATGATGATATAGGGTCTTGTTTGATAAGTTCAAAAAGAAACTTCATGATATATGCTAAGACTGAGTTTGAGATGAGGTACCAGTAAGGCACTCTTGACAAAATTTACACAATGTTACCTTTTTAAGATGATCCAACCTTGCACAGAGAACTTTATGTTGAGCTGTAAAAAAAATTTCAATATTTGAGACACTTCATTTTATCAATTGTACTTCAAGAAGATCATGATTAATCAATTCAAGGCATAGAAATGGGGGAGCTTCAAGAAAATTGTCTTCAAACATACACTTGAACATTGTATCTTCAACAAAGGAAAACAAAACAAGGTGGTAGCAGGAATTTTATACTTTGATACTCATTGCAAGGGTCAACCAAGTATTTCATCAGCTCAACAATGATAATTAGAAGAAAGTAAAAACAACTTTCCGTTACACACAACAATTTTGATCACTTTACCCTTATTGTATCTTTCAAACCTCATACTTGTGCTTGAATATCCTTACATAGGATGAGATGAATCTACTAAAGGATCAAAGATTTCAAGTTCATTCTTGTAACTAATATGATATGTAAACAACCTTATTGAGCTATGATCATATGCACCACCTTAAAAATTTGAAAAAAAAAAGAGACATTTTAATTCAACCACTCCAAGAAGCAGTCCTGAAGAGAGAATCTCAAGATGTGAATCCTATACAACATATTTTGATACTGATCCATTTTCCCCAAAACATTTTACAATATCTCAAGATGTGAATCCTATACAAAATTAACTTCTATGATTTATCTGAAGAAGGCACTGTATTTTTTCTTGGATGCTAAGAAGACAGGTTGTTTAGTCTGCATTTCTAAGCGATCCAGTTTTATAAAAACTTGAATAAGTTTAAATACTCATTTCAAAATCTGATTAAATTTGGCATGAAGCACTAAAAGACACTCCTATACACATTTCATGTTTTGGTTAACCATGGGTTTTCCTAAAGATGTTACAGGTCTATATACTAAAAATGTCAGGCAATTCACCCATCTATCTACTAATCCATTTCTCGTGTTGGGTTTTTTTAAAACACAGATCTAGCTCATTACCAGTGGCAGTGATGATTTCAACTTTAAGCAGGTATCTTTTTCCCCTTAATCTTATTGTTTATTACTATTCATTTTTTCAGCTCTGGTTTTCATTAAAGATGTTACAGGTCTATATACTAAAAATGTCAGGCAATTCACCCATCTATCTACTAATCCATTTCTCGTGTTGGGTTTTTTTGAAACACAGATATAGCTCATTACCAGTGGCAGTGATGATTTCAACTTTAAGGAGGTATCTTTTTCCCCTTAATCTTATTGTTTGTTACTATTCATTTTTTTCAGCTCTGGTTATCATTAAAGATGTCTATGTATTTACATTTAGTTAAATACAATATTTTATTTTTTGAAAACGTGGGTTGACATCCGTCCGAGGAAGCTGTTACTTCTCGGGACTGACAATGTCAGGCAACTCACCCATCTATCTACTAATCCATTTTTTGTGTTGAATTTTTTTAAGACAAAGATCTAGCACATTACATTACCGGGGATGATTTCAATTTTAAATAGGTATCTTCTTCAACATAATCTTATTGTTTGTTACTTTACATTTTTTCAGCTCTTGTTATCATTTATTTAAAGATATTGTTGGTCTATATATTTAAAGATGTTGCTGGCACTTCTAATCGACAATGTCGTGCAACTCACCCTCTATCTACAATGTCGGGTAAAACAAAGATCTAAAGTACGTTACCCTTGATGATTTCACAAAGAATCTAATATGCAAGAGGTAAGCTAAACCCTATCATATTTGTAATTATGTTTAATTTCTTACCAGTGATGATTCTTTCTTGATTTCTTAGAATTATATTTAATTTATTTTTTATATGTGCAAAATCCTTTGATATATTTTTTTAATCATGGGATAAACTATTAAACAATACATTATACTATTATAAATAACTCCTAACACTCTCCCTAAAATTCCTGCTTTGTCATAGATCCATCACTTCTTCAGATTTCTCCATGAAGAAATAGATCTATTTTTAGACTTATAATGATCATCCTCTAACACGAAGTTATTCAAACTCAATTCTAATGCTATCTTCCATATCCTATAGTCACCCACCCAAATCTACACTAATCACAACTATTTAAATCAAAATGCTGAATTTGTTCACCGAGAAAGCATTAATTTGATACTACATATTGGGATTTTTAGAAATCATGAATGTAATAAACTAAACCAAAGAAAAAAATTAGATCTAAATGGAAGAATGAAATGCGCAAGGGAACTTGACAGAGTCTTTATCTAATAAAAATCCTTTCTAGTAATAAAACTGACTAGAACATTGATAATTCTATTAACTTCAAACTATCCTGCAAATGTAGTGTGCCTTCTTCAAGGCTCTACATAAATACTTACACACATAGTTTACTATGATCTAGTTTACAACCTTCAATATTTTCTTACACACTCAAAATTATTCCAACTTATAGCCTCCCAGTTCTAATCCACAATTATTCTCAGACACTTAAAATTGGTTACTCAATTTAGTGTCCCTCACATTCGTTTACCGCTTAGGTAACCGGGGCACGTTTACGTCACTACTATCCCCTGGGATATTATCCGGTTTGTGATTTAGACACCTATCTTAAATTTAATTCACCCCATGAGTAGTTAAATATTAAATATTTAATTACACCTCTTCCCATGTATCATAATCACTTATCTACCCCAAATTTATTCTATCTATGTATCACCCCTATTTTTCCTCTTCCCAAGCGGGATATTCCCGTATTTGGGGTAATTCTCATCTTTCTAGAAATCGTTCATTTTGGCCATCTCTGAGTTCTGTCCCGCGATCGGCGCCGACCTATACTGGGCGCCGATTTTCTAGAGCGGCCCAATTATAAATACAAGTCGAACCGGTTCTAAGGACCGAAAAAACACACGAATGCATTTAACGCACGCACGAAGAGAGAGAGAGAGAGAGACAGATCGCGAAAGAGACACAGGTTATAAGAAAGAGAAATCTTTTAGCATCAAGTGTATCAAATGAGGGCAGATCCTGTCCGAATCCATCCCTGAGAGGAGCACCGTTACTCTGTTTCTATCACATCAACATCACACGCATCCATCGATCCTCTGGTGACTCTGTTCCAGTATCTTACCGACTTCGGCACATCCAGCAGACGTCGACTATCTGTCTATCACTTCCCAATTCCGAATCTTCTTGCACTGTCCCTGATCAACTGGTCTACTTTCAGTCGACGCCGATCTTACACAGTCGACGCCGATCACATCGATTGGCGCCGATTATACATAATCGACGCCGATCATCCTGCAGATAGGTAAAAGGACACAGGTAACACAAATTCAGCTTTATTTTCACAGTTTCCTGTTTTCTGTAGCTTCATTCTGCATTTAAATTTGTTTTATTACTATAATCAGAAAATCAAGTCTTTTTGTACATCTTTTATCATGTATGCTTCTTTACTTAATTGAAAACGTGGACTGACATCCGCCAAGGAAGTTCATCGCTTCCTGGACCCGCTTCTCGCAGGCAGTCCACCCAAATATCTTTTGACGCTATCTTTTCTCGTCAAGCATCGGTGTTTTTGCAGTTACTCGGATCTATTGTGCGACCGCTCGTGTGTGCCCGCCTTATCTACATCGACCTCCTTATCCGTCTACATCTTCGGATCTTGTCCATCAGGTATCAATTTCATTGGAGTTTTTCAGGGTTTTTGTGTTTAGTTTGGTACATTAACTTGGACAGTAACAAGTGCGAAATCCTTGATCTACATTTCGCACACTGGTGGGACCCAACCAAAGTCCCTTATTGGTAAGTTCATTTCTTTTCTAGTTTTGAGCTTTGATTCTTTTTTCACTGATTTCTATCAATTCTGCTTGAGCATTTCTTTTCATCATTTCAATCTTGCTTTTTATGCGGAATCGTTATCTTGAAATTTTTCTATTTCCTTAGAATAGAAATTTTTCGTTTCATCATTATCTGGATACATCTTTCCGGATCTTGTTTGCCGTTTGCTTAACCTCTTCTTGCGGAGCACTTTGCTTGATCGTGGGATTGTTCGAGGGGAAGAGCTCAACAACGCGCTTTTTGAAGTCCACATACCTTGGAGAGCTAAATCTACAGGTATTTCTCTTTTACGGTGTTTTCTCTTTTTTCGGATTTCTTTGTTGTTGTCTATCACATCCAAACATTTCAATTTTTGGTGCTTAAAAGGAATTTAATCGCATTTGGGAAAGAATCTGTTTGACTTGTCTTCATCAAAATCAAACACTTCGTTTTTAAGTGCTTAAAAAGAACCTTTTCTTTGTCATTCGCATGTTTCTCATCTAGTTTTAATTAAATTTGGAAAATTGATCAAAATCGGTAGTGACACTATTTGATTTTTATTTTTCACCTTCGCACACAAAGCAAAAATCACTAGGTATAAAGCATTTAAACAAAACTCCTTCCTCTGGCCTCACCTACTTGGAAGTGATATCCAAGAGGAAGAGCCTACGCGGTACTCAAGCCGCTATAAATTCACGGAAGATCTGGTATATATTGGCAAAGCACCCGACTCCTTATCGCGGCGGGTGTGAAGTGCGGGGGTAGGCCCCATATCAAGCCACGCACCGGTCTTTTCTTCAAGTGCCTTCGGGACTCCTCACCAAACATTCCCCCAAACCATCCTTAGTTTGGCTATTTGAGTAGTTCTGTTCTAAAAACCTTCCCTAACATTTTCTTTCTTAAAGCATCAAAACTTAAAGGAGATAATCATCTCATATTTGCTTGGATTATCAGTGCATTAGTTAGGTCAATTTTCTTTTCGCGTGTTTATGACGGTCATCACTCGGTTACAATCTAGAAGAATGGCTCAACTGGCTCCTCTTCTTCGAGATTACCACTAGTGTGGATGTTTGGCACCCCCAAATCTTCCTCGGGACGGCATTTGCTAGTTGGTTCCCCATCCCGGTCGTATAATCCTTTCTTCCAAGCCAAAGCAACCCCATCACATCCAGCTTCCCGTAGTCCTTCAGAAATATCATCTACTTCGACTCGAGTATGTTCCTCGCGGGGATCCCGATTTCGGGCGTTCCTCGATCGCAATCCAGTAGCCCTTATGGACTACCTAGTACACAAGTCTATTCAAATATCTGATCAAGGACCACCAATCCAGCAAGTGTACGATTATTCTCGTGAACCATCCCAAGCCTTTGTAGAATAGTTTGCATCATCTCTCTTGCCTCGAGTCACGGAGAAGGACGGTGCCCCTGTGCCTCCTTTTTCTCTTCCACCAACCATATCGACTAGTTCTCAAATAGTCTTACCTATTCCTAACACCGCAGTGACCTCGAATATTCCACAACCTACTTCTGAGAGGTCCTCTACCCTGGCTATGATGAATGCGTCTGCGCACCCGCATATTGCTGTTAATTCATCTATGCCCTCCATTGTATCCCAAGGTCAATACCCCTTTATGAGCCAACCCCCTCCGAATAGTCAGTTGGTTCCTGCTTCCCGTCCTCTAGTGGGTTTTTCTTCCAATATTCCAACAATACAGTGACCTTCACCCATCCTTTAGCATCAGCACCCTTAATGCCTAATCCAGCAGTAGAAGGCCCCTTTCAGGTCTTGTTCCCCAATATGTCCAATCAAATTGGCACTCACGTTCCTCAATCTATCCCGATTCAGTCAACAAGCATAGGAGTCCACCAATCACAAGCTTCACCCGTCATCCAACCTTCATTTTCTCAACCACTTATTATCTCACAGCCTGCCTATACACAAGCTACTTCACAAAGAAATACCCCACTGTGTGTCACCAGAACCCCGGTTACTCCTCTTATCATCCTACCAATCAATGATGAATCCCCATTGTCACCTCAACAACATCCACCATTTGCCTCTTATGTAGGACATGCCAGTGTGCCTCCTCCTCAATCTGACATGGTTCAAATTCTTTTCAAGAAAATTGCAGACTTGGAAGCCTCCACCAAAGGGGCTCGTCCTTCATATTCCTTTGAAGAAGTGTGTAATGAACCCATTCACCCCTCGGTGGCTTTTAAGCCTTATCCTCCCCAATGGGAACTTCCTAAATTTTCAAAGTTTCATAGTGGGAAGACCTCAACAACATTTGCGAGCATTCAAACATGCTTGCTACCTCATAGTCCAGGATCGGGAGCTTATGCTCCGTACCTTTCCTATGTCTTTAGCAGGTCCCGCTTTGGGTACAATAACATTCCTCAACATTCCTTGTTTTCTTTCTCTCAATGCTTGAGATGTTTGTTGAAAACTTTTCAATAAATATTTTCGCATAAGATCTCGATTACTGAGATCTTTATAACATTCATCAATTCGATGATGAGTCTATTGCAGACTTTGTCGCTCGTTGGAGAGGGATAATCAACCAATTGTCTTTCTCCCTTCCTCAATCCCAACAAATCGAGTTGTTTACTCGATCTTGTGCTAATCACATTTCTTCCACTTTAAGGATCCAAACTTTTCATACCTTTGAAGAAGCCTTTACAATGGCACGCAAACTTGAATCTCGTGCCATTGAACAAGGGAAGCTAAAACTTCGCTCTAAATCTAAACCCGATTTTTCTCGGTTTACCAAACCAAATTCTTCCCCTTCTAAAGACAAGAATCAGGGATCCACCAACGCTATCGTATTAAAAACATCACGAGCCGATAATACTTCTAATCAAACACCCCGAAGAGACTCCTCATCTTCTCGAAAAGGGACTTCATCATCTCGATCCTTCGCTCCATTGGGGGAATCATATGCCTCTATCTTAGAGAAAATGTTGGAAGTTCGCATGATCGAACTTCCCCCTATTAGGAATATTGATGAAAGCCAAGAACGTCCATTCTGGTATAGAGAAAATGATTTCTGTCATTATCATAGAACCAAAGGTCATGACATCGAACGATGTCAGACTTTCAAAAATCTTGTCCAGAAATTCATTGATAAAGGCGAGCTCATTCTGGATAACCCAAATGCTCCCCCAAATCAGGCAATGGATGTTTTTAAACAACCCTTTCCTAATCATTCCCCGAACCATAATGCTTCAGAGTCTCAAAAACCAAACACTCATACTATCAACTTCATCTCTACTGAAGAATCTTCTTCTGAAACCAAGCCATCTGTGAATACATCAACCGAATCAGAACCTCCTTCCACTTCGCCAATCACTGAAATTCCACCATCTTCCGATAGCCCGTCTTTGAATATTCCTACATTGCTAGATACGGGTTCATCTCGATCCTTCGCTCCTTTGTCTCACCTTCCATCCATACCCGAGACAGTGTCATCCTCATCTGTCTCATCATCGAACATTCTTTCAATGCTCGAGGCAATTACATCCCTTCGAGTTTCCACTACAGATACATCTACTTCTGTTGCTCCCATTCTCGCTGCAACTATGCCCCTGGTGAACGTACCTATAATTGTGCCAACTCCGACGGAAGCGTCTTCGATTTTGACTCTTCCTGTCTCTTTTCCAACAGTAGTTCCACCCATAATTATTGCACCAGAAGTAGTCCCTTCGCAAGGAACTGCTTCTTCATCACTCACTTCTTCCACCACTAGTGCTGCTTCGCCCATTAAAGAAAAATCAAAAGAAGTAGCACCAACACCTATACGCTCGGTTCCTGAACTTAAACCGAGACAACCAAAATCTAACATTGCGCCATCAGTACCTCCCCACTTGCTTCCTCCGAAAAGGTTACAATCACCTTATGCCGTTGAAGTTGTCACCATCCCTGAAAAAGGAAAGCCCATATTTCGAACCATCAAGACCCTTGGTGCTTTCCCACAAAAATCTCTCTCTACGCCCCATAAAAGATTGGATTTATCCACTGAGAAGGCGTCTTCTTCTACACACTTATCAAAACCATCATCTTCTTCTACAACACATTCTTCGCCAACAGCCCGAAAAGCCGACTTACCTACTAAAAGGACGTCACCTCTTCTATCAGGATCATCATCTTCATTACCAAAAGCCAGGGCGCCCTATGTCCCTCCGATTACACCTACTTTGGGAGCTTCTTCCTCATCTAAATCGACATTATCTAAATCATCAGTAAATTCGACCAAGCAACCTCCTTTATCTTTGAAGACCACAACACTTGTCACATCTCCATCATCTTCAAAATCTATTTTAGGGGCTCCTCCCCCACCAAAATCAATCATGTCTCACTTACTTCCATCTCAAGTGCCCAAGACTGCTCCTCCAAGTGTCCAAAAGAATAAGATGATCCCTAAAAGGACTGTCAAACCTAATATGCAGGTTCTTTTGCCTCGGCAGTCTGTTAAGGCAAAAGAGGCACCTTCATCGCCTCTATCCTCATCTTCATCTACCGGGTTCTACACCGAAATCCTTCACAACTTATCCAATCTTCATCCATATCCCTTCCTCCGATTAAACCCTATAACCCTAAAGGAGTTAAACCTACCTGGTTTAACTCTGATCTAATTTGCGCTTACCACCGTACCCCGGGTCATGATACTGAGGGATGTAAAGCTCTTCAAGCTGTTGTCAACAACCTTTTGGAAGAAAGTGACCTTTTGCTGGAGGAGGAGGAACAAGTATCTCCTGTCATCTTAGCCCCATCTGAGCCCCAACGATCCACTCAGACCTCTAGTGATTCCACTCCAATTGACCTTCCACCTTCTCAAATTGATACAATCCATATCGCCACTAGAACCCAACACTATGATAATCCATCTTCCTCTACAGCATCTCGACCACGGGTTATCATTTCTGCAGCCCCTGAAGGAGTTCCTCCTTCCTCATTAGCCCCACGACCTAAGGTCTCTATTCGTGCTGCCCCTCGGGCTCAAATTCCCGTGTCAGTTGAGGAGAGTGTTATGAAACAACTCACCCAGGCTCCGGTCAAAATGTCTCTTTTTGACCTCATCCAATCCTCTCCACAACATCGCTGAGCTCGATTGATAGTCACGCGTCGCATCGCGATAAATTCAAATGAGCCCCTCACCCTACGAGTTGGTTGTTGGATTGAATAGACCATCAACCGCCATTTCTTTTGAAGATTCGGAAGTTCCTCCTCTTTCTTCAGAGGATTTGGAGGCTCCCCTCTTTATCACGGTCCAAATCGACAACACCACGTTAAAAGCGGCGTTATGATCGGCGGTGGAGCTGCACTTAACGTCATCTCCTCGCACACATTCGAGCAACTTAAGTTACCAAAGAACGTAGTGTCACCCCGCCTTTCGCCCTTCGATCATTTAACGATCGCCTAAGCAGTTACATTTTTAGAAGCGTGGTCTTACCCATTCGAGTAGGTAAGAAGTCGCTTCATGAACTCTTCTACATTGTCGAAGGAAAATTCCA
This sequence comes from Taxus wallichiana var. yunnanensis, assembly GCA_018340775.1. NCBI lineage: Eukaryota > Viridiplantae > Streptophyta > Pinopsida > Cupressales > Taxaceae > Taxus > Taxus wallichiana. The sequence goes on along the minus strand of CM031238.1, from coordinate 424,215,720 downwards.
CTATAATATGATCCTCTGACGCCCGGATTCACGCAATGCATTGTGTCCCATCCACCCTCCATCGATGCTTAAAATATCAATATGAGGGTAAAATATATACTCATCCAGGAGATCCTTTTCCTTCCGCACAATGCGACATGACCACAAGGTCTGCCCCTCTAAAGGAAAATACTTCTTCTCCTAACGGGGCCTCATCTTCTTCCATACCTGCAACCAAACTACCGGATTTACAAAATCTAGAAGAGACATTGCAGCGTTTCTCACTGGGAGAGCTTCCTCTCTTTTCTTTCGACGCCCATCTCAATCCTAGTGAGTATGGTAGACCGGACAAACAACCTGAATATCAACCAGGTCTCGGTCGCATCGTCACCATTGGTCTGCCCAATCAACAGACTAATTTCATCTACGGTGGTCTTGATACACCTCACTATCACCCGGATTCTCCTCCTAGGACCAAACCTTACTTAACAGGGTTCGATTATCTACAAAATCCCACGTTTGCAAAAACTTATCTATATCGATGCGCGTGGAAGGGTTTTGGTCTAGGAAAATATGAGCAAGGTGTGCATGACCTCACATCCATTCCTACTCTCATGCCACATCAAAAATTTGGTTTAGGATTTAAACCTCTTTCAAAAGCCACCGTCACTACTCTCGATGAGCCTCTTCCTATTGAGGAACCATCTTCTCCCGCTAAGTCAGAAGCATCACTCGATGTGGACGACGACATTTCCATCCCACCTAAATTTTTTTTTTTATCAATACCATTTCCTTAGGGCCGCTAGCCTATAAGAATAGCAACCGGTCTCGCTTCCATACCGTTAATCTTCCCTGAAATAGTTGGAGACGACTCTCCCACTATCAACACTATCCACTGTGTGGATGATGATTCTGTCCTCACCTATCTAGGGGCAGAGGATTCATATCTCCCCAAGACTATTCCTTCTGACACGTCTACGCTTCTCAACGAAGCCACTGTCGACCTTAATATAGGGACTTCTGAAGACCCTCGCATCATTAAGGTCGGCCAATCCCTTAATCCACAGGAGTTAGGAGATTTTACCACTTTTCTTTCCAACCATCGTCAAGCCTTTGCTTGGTCATATGAGGATATGCCCGGACTCGATCCCGATATTGTGGTCCACAATATCGTTACTCTTCCTAACATCAAGCCAGTTAAACAAAAATTACGTAAAATGCACCCTAGAGTAGCCCTTCTTGTTAAAGAAGAGTTACAGCGCTTGCTCTCGGCTAACTTCATCCAACCCATTGATTATCCACAATGGGTTTCCAATGTAGTACCAGTAACTAAAGCTACTGGGAAAATTCGAATTTGTACCGACTTCCGGGATCTTAATCTGGCTTGTCCAAAAGATGATTTTCCTCTACCTAATATCGACCAACTTGTGGATTTAACTGCGGGTCATGAGATGCTTTCTCTTATGGATGGTTTCTCTGGGTATAATCAAATTCTCATCGCACCAGGAGATCAACATAAGACTTCTTTCATAACTCCTTGGGGGACCTTTTGCTATCGCGTCATGCCTTTTGGTCTTAAGAACGCAGGGGCAACCTATCAGCGAGCGATGACCTACATCTTCCATGATCTCTTACACAAAACCGTGGAAGATTACGTTGACGATCTCCTCGGTAAGTCCAAACGTCGTCAGGATCATCTTTTCATCCTTGCACCTCTCTTTGAGAGGCTTATCCGCTTTTGTCTTCGTCTAAATCCATCTAAGTGCGTGTTTGGCGTTCTCACTGGTAAACTTTTAGGTTTTATCATTTCCATTAGGGGTATTGAAGTAGACCCCGCAAAAATAAAAGCTATCCTTGAGATGCCTCCCCCTTCTAACTTAAAGCAACTCCGCAGTCTCCAAGGACGTCTTCAATCAGTGCGTCATTTTATCTCACAATTGTCAGACCGTTGTCAGCCTTTTCATCATCTCCTCCATAAGAATGTTCATTTTGAATGGGATGAACATTGCCAAAAGGCCTTTGATGATCTCAAAGCTTATCTTCTTTCTCCACCTGTGCTTACACCTCCACGCGAGGGGGAGCCTTTCTATCTTTATATCTCTCGTGGATCGACCATGCTCTGGGAGCCATGATTTCGATCGGGACACTTGCGGTAAAGAACAAGTCGTCTATTACATCAGTCGCACCTCTCATGAGTATGAAACACGTTACTCCAAGTGAAAAGCTATGTTGTGCTCTCTTCTTCACAACTTCTAAGCTTCGTCATTACCTCCTTAATCACAAAACTTATATTGTCACAAGTGTCAATCCACTCAAGACAATTCATGCAAAGCCTTATCACAATGATCGTATCACTCGTTGGCTCATGCTTATGACATGAATTTGACCTCGAATTTATCCCTTAAAAAGTCTATCAAGGGTCGGGTTATTGCGGATCAATTAAGCGATGCTCCTCTTCCGGACACTCAAGACCCCCTTGCTCAATTCCCTGATGAATATATCCAACAAATTGATTTTGGTCTATCTCCATTTAAGGTAAAGCTCTTCTTTGATGGATCCAAATGCCAGCAAGGGGGAGGTGCGGGTTTCGTGATGATTCCTCCTTGGGGTACGCCTATCCCAGTCGCACACAAATTGAACTTTGAGTGTACCAATAATATGGCTGAATACGAAGCTCTTGTCTTAGGTCTCCAAAATGCCATTAATCTCGGCGCTCGTCATATTGACATCTTTGGTGATTCTGAACTCATCGTTAATCAAGTCACGGGTGTCTATCAATGCAAGAATGATATCCTTCAAAAATATCGTGACATCGTTCTTGCTCAACTCCAATCTTTCGATAAATTCACTATCCAAGCTATTCCTCGCACTGCAAATCGATTCGCAGACACAATGGCTTCGTTAGCCTCACTTATCCCACCTTTTACCGAAGACTCGCGACTTTATGTGGCTGTACAACGATTAGATCAACCATCTCATCTTAGGCAACTAACTTCAATCCATGCTGTCACAACCCATACTCAGGATGAGTGGTATCACAAATTGTTGATTATCTATCTCATTCGGTGCTTCCCCCAGATCTGACTTCCAATGGTAGAAGATCTTTTATCCAACGCGCTAATCGCTATACTATTCTAGGCGGGATTCTCTACAAACGCGGCTTTGATGGTATTTTGCTTCGGTGCCTCAAAACCCATGAATCATCTAAAGCCATCCAGGAGGTCCATGACGGTATCTGTGGTGGACATTTTAGTGGCTTGGCTGTGGCTAAGCGCATCTTACGTTTGGGATATTATTGGCCTTCTCTTAATCAAGATTGTTGTGAATACACTAAGAAATGCGTCAAGTGTCAACAACATTCCAATCTCACACACATCCCTAGTCAAGCTTTACAACCTACGGCGGATTTGTGGCCTTTTTCGCAATGGGGTCTTGATCTTATTGGTCTCATCAATCCTCGTTCTTCACAACGTCATCATTCTATCATTACTGCCACCGAGTACTTTACTAAGTGGGTGGAGGCTATCCCTCTTTCTTCAACAAAGGCTAAACCCATAGTTGATTTCGTCTATCAACACATCATTTGTCGCTTTGGCGTTCCACACAAACTCATCACAGATAATGGCAAGTCTTTCAAGAATGTTGATTTGCAGAACCTCTGCAACGCTTTCAATATCAAACTCAGTTTTTCTTCTCCATACTATCCTCAAGCTAATGGTCAAGCCGAAGCTTCCAATAAAACTTTGCGTAATATCCTCGCAAAGGTAACTAGTCGAGCTGGTAGGGATTGGCATTTACATATCCCTTTTGCTCTTTGGGCTTATCGCACTAGCATCCGTATCCCTACCTTGGTGCTACTCCCTTCTCTCTCGCCATGGGTCAAGTGTTCTTCCTCTGGAAGTCTAAATCCCATCTCTCCGTGTTTCTCTTAGAGAATTCGTCTCTGATGAAGACTATCGTCAAAATCGTCTAGCACAACTTGAATTATTAGATGAACGGCGTCTCAATGCTCTTGAACATCATCAAGTCTATCTCGAGCGTGTCAAACGTGCTTATAACAAGCACTTGCAGCACCGTGACTTCAAAATTGGTGATCTTGTTCTTAAAGAAAATCAAAATGTTACTACACTCGAAAGAAGTCAACGTGGTAAGTTTGCTCCCAACTGGATGGGCCCATACATTATCACTCATAAATATGGGTCTGGGGCTTATCGTCATCTTCCATGGATGGTATACCTGAAGCGGAACCTCTTAATGCCTTGCATCTACGGCCCTTCTACTGTTAAAATCTATCTTACACAAGCCTAGTCGCAACACAGATCTTTCATCCGTCTAAAACAACCAGTCATATACTTTCATGGTGATTCGAAACTATGTGGTTCTCCGCCTACTGCCTCTTTTACCTTAAAATATGAGTATCGCGGCTCTACTCATTGCATTTTTCTTTTGGATATGTTCCTCCTCATGGTAGGAATACCTTAATCACCACTTCATCTGTCCCAAGTGCTTATCTTAATCGGATCTACTCGGGGCATGAGTGCATGTTCTTCTATGTTCTCTTCCCCTCCATCTGATCTATCTAGGTCTAAACTCAGCTTCTTCCAAAAAGATTTTCAAAAAAAAAAAAAAAGATGCTATCCAAAAAGATAGACTGATCCCTCGAAGGACAGCTATCCCTACATTATCAAATGAATCAAAAAGAAAAAATATAGACCATACCCTCGAAGGATGGCTATCATTGAAATTCAAAATATAGACCGCTCCCTTGAAGGACGGCTGTTTCTCAAAGATATATTCAAGGCTTCTTGCAATTAATCGCCTTTGATCGGTTTATACACTTTTAGCATCACCGAAAGACTTCCCGCATCGATCAGTCTTTCCATATCAAGCAAACTTCCCGCATTGATCAGTTTGCTTTTCTGTCAAAATCATGAAGCTGAGATTTAAGACCTTTTGTAGATCATATGGAGAATCCTATTTTCCCACTATGGACATGTATTCTGTCCCTTGTAAATTCCGACAAGGTACGTACTTACTGTTCCTTTCGTTTCCCTCCTAGATCTGTTTTGCGGCTAGTTAGTGTCAGGTTCATTTTAACCTCATATAGGGCCTTACATGCATGATATTGTGATTTCCTATCTAGATTCTATCTATGGTCGGTTGGGAGTCCAACTTGTCATTTTCTTTCTTATCCAGGTATATTTTCTTTCTTCCTAGTCAAGGTCGTTTTCATTACCTCCTTGGCTCTCGCAAAGAGTATTCCCCATTATTCTTTGTTTTTCATCTAGTCAAATTGACATTTCACATGTTAATTCAATCAAAATTTATCTTCTATCTAATTTCATCTTATCTATCAAAGCATCTATTATCAACACATCTATTTCTGGCTATCTATTTTCATCAAAATTAAATTAACATCTCAACCATGCCGAGTACATCAATCACATCTATCTATCTATCCATCAAAGTATTGAAAAACTTGTACATCCAAGTTACATTGCATCTATCTATCTCTATTTTCATCAAAATTATATCCACATATCTATATCCATCAAATCACATCTATTTCTATCCTCTATCAGTCTATATCTATCCAATCACATCTATTCATCATCTATCAGTCTATATTTAGATCCATCACAATTATGCTACATCTATCCATGTATATCAAAATCAAACGCATGAGATCAATTATATGACAAATAAAATGATGAATCTATATATACATGTGTGTCTGTACAACAAAAATGGGTGGCTTTCAATCAAGCCATCTATACAATGCCTTCCAATCGAGGCTACATCACTATACAGATACAAAATATATCAATCTCTATATCGTAAAGTCCGATGCATGGAGGACACTATCTCCTCCACCCTCCTCTGGACCAGGTTGTCTCTCCTGACCGCCGCCTATCGAGCTGGATGCACCTGCTGCCGGAGGTCTCGGCCCACCTCGGTCTCTCCCGGTGCTCCTCTCCCGAGGCCCCGCCCATTGTAGCCATCACTGCTCTCCTCCTCGCGTGCCTAGGCACATCTCGGGGCATGCTTTGCGCTAAGGCATCCTCATAGTATCTCACCAAAGCAAGGAGAGACTGATATGTGCTCGAGACTCACGGTACCGGTGCTCGTAATGGTGCTTCTTTGGGCCGGGCGCTCTTTGGTGGTGCTCCTCCTAGGGTCGTACCCTGTGTGCCGGACTCGAGCATGCTTTGCTGTCTCCCATATTTGGCCCTGAGGGCCTCCCTGTGTCGAAGGTAGCGATCCCTCTGCTGGATCGCTATATCTCGCTCCTGGCGAGCGGTGTCTCTCTCCAAAATTAGGGCATCCCTCTCCTCTGTCAAAGCCCTGATCTCCTCAAGAGCTACCTGATGTGTCTGTATCAGGGTGGCATGCTCTCCCTCCAGTCTATCCAGCATCGCAGCTATGTCATCCTCGTCTGCATCTATCGATGCCGGGAGATGTCGTGGAAGCTCTGTATCATACCATGCTGCATAACCCTCATCTACCCCTGCGTCATCATCGCTGTCTGTGGAGGGTGGGGCCTCTCTCAATGGATCTGCCGGGATCAAAATCGGTAGATCGGTCTCCCTGTTATCCCACCTATAAGGCGTGGTGGTGGTCGCACCTTTGCTCTGCACTAGGCCGAACTGTCTCAATACCCGCATAAACGGGACTCGCTCCCACATATCAGGCCTGCGGCCCCTAACCACCCTGCTCCGTCTCAGTGCCACCAAGTGGGCATCCTGACCAGCCCATGTCAGAAATGCCCGATATGGCCTCCAAATGACCTGATCCGGTGTCAGCGTCCTGAAACGCTCACTGTACCAATCAGCCGATCTCCCTGTATCCCCAACGGCCATGTCAGCCCGCCATCGCCGGAATCCATAATCAACACCTCCCACTGCTGCTGGCATCCAAGGAAGCCCGGATGGCCTGATCACCGCTATATGCTCATAGGCCCAGCAATGGAGCACAAAACTGACATCTATACCTGTCCTCCGGCCTGTGGTGTACATCCATAGCTCATGGTATATCTGAGCTATCAGGGCATCAAAGAAAGCAAACACCGCTCGAAGCTGCGAGAATGTCGCAAACACAGTCTAATAACAACAGTGGGAATCTCCCACCTCCTGAATCTGGAAGAGCAAAGTAGGATATAGCCATCTGAATCAGCACTATCCGTCTGCTCAGGGACTATCTGTTTATATCTTGTGAGGCTATCCTCACGCCTAGGACACTATCTCTCGAGTCATCGCCTGTCTCCGTATAATCGAACTAGGGCCCTCTCTTTCTGCTTGCTCTCGCGGTGTAATCTCGATCGGGTCCCCAGTGATCGGCAGTCTCAGAATCCTGTATATGTCCTCATGGGTGATGGTCATCTCACCCGTCCTAAACCAAAAAGTGCACGTGTGGTCTGCCCCACTGTCGCACTAGTGCCCGACTCACGCTCCACATCCGCGGCACTCGTCTGTAGTATCTGAAGCCCCCGAGCCCGGCTAACTCTAGATGCCGCCAATCTACATCGGTCACATCCGGGAGAATAGTCTCCAGTAACTCGGGAATAGCATCCCTCATGTGTAGAGCCTCTCGTGCCTGCACCCACGACAGCAAGAGCAATATTAGTCCCAACTCACAACATCCAAAACAACAACAAAAATCTAATCCTTTCAATCGGCGTCGATTGATAAAATCGGCGTCGTTTATTTCGATCGGCGTTGATTAATATCAATCGACGCCGATTAATACCAATCGACGCCGATTTTACTAATCGACGCCGACTGACTGTCCGGGCATAAATTGGACCATTGCCCCCACAAAAAAAAAATCAAACAAAAAAATAAACTAAGAACAACGAGTTCAAGAAGAACCACTTACCCCAGGTCGTGTCCTCCTGCGCTTCTGACCGCTCCCAGAGGCTTCCATGGTGCTCAAATTCAAATTCTGTCTCTCTCTGAATCGATCGTCACGATGAAAATAAATCGTTCACGTTTTCCGTTCGCATATTTATATGCACTACGATTGGTCGGCGCCGATTTTTTTGATCGACGCCATTTATCCGGGGGCCGCCGATTTCGTGATCGCCGTCAATTTTCCATGTCTGTTTGCCATAGTGTTGATGCTTGGCTTATTTATCCATCTCGATCATTATTGTGTCTTTGAATATTGCCTTTCGCACATCTTTTACCGTCTATTTCGGTCTTGTTCCTTTGCGGGGACACTTTGGTACTTTTGGCAACTTAGAGTTAAGCGGGTCTATAGGCACTAACGCCGTCTCGCTGCACTGCCTAGTCAGTTGTCCCTACCAATGTGTCTCTCTTTATATCTTTGACTATTTTGCAGTTCTCCTTACACTCATGGGTCTGTAGGTACTAACGTCGTCTCATGAGGAGACCGTCTAGTTTGCCCTACCAATGTGAGTTCCTTAGGTTCACGCTTTGCTTATTTATTTTTTTGTGCGTCATCAATGATCGATCTACTCCGGACATCCAATTTGGAGCATCTGCGTTTTCATCTACCTCTTTCAAACTTGGGATCGTCTGTTCTATCACCCATCCCATCCCTAGTTTGAGGGGGATCACATCATCACTCATTCTTCCCTTCTTCCAGCGCTTTGTTTTTGTCTCATAACCTTGCTTATCGCAAGTTACTTGACAAAAAGGGGCAAAATGTAGACACTTAAAATTGGTTACTCAATTTAGTGTCCCTCACATTCGTTTACCTGCTTAGGTAACCTGGGGCACGTTTACATCACTACTATCCCCTTGGGATATTATCCGGTTTGTGATTTAGACACCTATCTTAAATTTAATTCACCCCATGAGTAGTTAAATATTAAATATTTAATTACACCTCTTCCCATGTATCCTAATCACTTATCTACCCCAAATTTATTCTATCTATGTATCACCCCTATTTTTCCTCTTCCCCAAGCGGGATATTCCCCGTATTTGGGGTAATTCTCATCTTTCTAGAAATCGTTCATTTTGGCCATCTCGGGAGTCTGTCCCGCGATCGGCGCCGACCTATACTGGTGGCGCCGATTTTCAGGAGCGGCGCGATTATAAATACAAGTCAGAACCGGTTTAAGGACCGAAAAAAAACACGTAATGCATTTAACGACGCACGAACAGAGAGAGAGAGAGAGACAGATCGCGAAAGAGACACAGGTTATAAGAAAGAGAAATCTTTTAGCATCAAGTGTATCAAATGAGGGCAGATCCTGTCTCCGAATCCATCCCTGAGAGGAGCACCGTTACTCTGTTTCTATCACATCAACATCACACGCATCCATCGATCCTCTGGTGACTCTGTTCCAGTATCTTACCGACTTCGGCACATCCAGCAGACGTCGACTATCTGTCTATCACTTCCCAATTCCCGAATCTTCTTGCACTGTCCCTGATCAACTGGTCTACTTTCGATCGGCCGCCGATCTTACATCGGCGCCGATCACATCGATCCGACGCCGATTATACATAATCGACGCCGATCATCCTGCAGATAGGTAAAAGGACACAGGTAACACAAATTCAGCTTTATTTTACAGTTTCCTGTTTTCTGTAGCTTTCTGTCTGCTGTTTAAATTCTGTTTTTATTACTATAATCAGAAAATCAAGTCTTTTTGTACATCTTTTATCATGTATGCTTCTTTACTTAATTGAAAACGTGGACTGACATCCGCCAAGGAAGTTCATCGCTTCCCGGACCCGCTTCTCGGGCAGTCCACCCAAATATCTTTTGACGCCATCTTTTTCTGTCAAGCATCGGTGTTTTGCAGGTTACTCGGATCTATTGTGCGAATTGCTCGTGTGCGCCCGTCTTATCTACATCGACCTCCTTATCCGTCTACATCTTCGGATCTTGTCCATCAGGTATCAATTTCATTGGAGTTTTTCAGGGTTTTTGTGTTTAGTTTGGTACATTAACTTGGACAGGTAACAAGTGCGAAATCCTTGATCTACATATTCTTCACCCTTATCAAATATAAAAAAATGATAGGATTCTTCAACCTATGAACTTGATCTATACAGACTAATCTTCATGATAAAAACCTTATATGTTTTACATTAAACTTCAAAGTTCTATATCGAGCTTGACCTATCTTTTAATCACATGGTTATTCCAACTTTGGTTAATCTAGCCTCCATAACCTTGACTATTTACAGCAACTTGTCAATCTACTCTACACAAAACAATATCCATGATAACAAAACCATATCTTTTAAACCATGGTCTTGATTATTTCCCAAGCTCTAATTCTTATGGCCTGGAATTTAACTATTTCATAATTGGCTAATCTAGCCTCCACATCAATGATTGTTTCCAGCAAAACGTTATTTTCTGACAAATGGTCTTGACTATTTTGGATGTCAAACAACCTCTCTAATGAGAGATTATGCACTTATATAGAGGTGAATCTCTTTAAAATAGAATTTTCCTACACCATAAGTCTATTAAGGAGAAATCCTAAAGATCTGTTTCAAATCTTAGTTGCTATTTTTTCCCAAAGACATAATTTTCAAGATAATTAAAGTCCCACAAGATATTTAGGCACTACATTTTACATTATACACATTAAATTGATCATCGTCTTTCATCATCATCTATCATTAATTATCAATTATCATCATTCATCATCTACGTCCACATACAATTCATGACAATGCAAGTAAATAAGAAACATACATATAATTCATGATAATCACCATCTAATGCAATTAAAATTAAAGACTTTATATAAATCCATATAATTAAATTCAAATACCATAGTACATACTCAATAGTAGAAGTTTTCAAATTCAATATTTAAAGTTTCCTCAATAATAAAAGTTTCTAATTTTCAAAACCCTCTTTTTCTTTATACAATTCTACTCTGCTCTCTTCCCCAACGGCTTCTTCCACTGTGGCTGTACCTCTTTCCCCAACACCAGAAATAACCCCTGAACTTATAAGATCTTCTGCAGCACTGTCCAGATTTTTTAAAATTCTTTCTTCTTGATTTGTTGCATCTCCATGCGACAGCAAATTTGGATCAGCAGCTGCTTTGGCTTTGAATAATATGTCAGGGTCGAGACCATGCTCTTTAATTATCCGCTTTAGTGTATTGTTTTGTTTATTAACCAAAACAATATTTTGCTTCAAATTTTTTTGCGGATAATTTGTTCTTTCTTTGTTTCCAATTGAACTTGCAAAACCTTCGCACGACTCTTCAAATTTTCATATTTCAATTGCACAAAAAGAGTAATGTCAATTCAAAATATTAATGTAAATTCAAAATTTCAAATTAACAAGATCTGATTGTTTGAATGTAATAGTACTTACAACCGCTCTATCTCTTTCGGCATTTGCGATTGATACCAAATCCTTGTCCTTGGACCATTTGTTAAAATATGCCTAGGCCTCGGCACTAATATTTTCCAATTTGTTTAGTGCCTTATCTAAAATTTCGTCTTAATAGTTGTTGTTAAGCGTGGCAGTCCCACATCTTACTTGGGTAAGTAAGGAATCCATCTTCGCAGTTGATTACGGATTTGCGGCGTATAAACTATCCCGTTGCCAATAATTTTCATAACGAATAATAATCTCATTGATAAGAACTTTAGCCCTTCTCTCCCATTCTATAAGTTGTTGGATATGAGGAATAATAAACTCACTGACATGGGATTGACAATCATAACCAATTAAGTTCTCCAAAGGAAAGCGTGGCAAGCTGTTCACTATCAGAGAATCGATGCGAGACGATCTTCTTGGAGAAGTATGGGGCTTTCACCAAGATCAAGCTGCTCCTTATTTACGCCTTTGGGTGGGCTGATCTGTTTTTGAAAAAAATTAATCAAGATTTAGATAAATACATTTAAATCGAATGTAATTCAAAATTGTAAAGCATATTAAAATTGAAATTTGAAGTATACTCTTTGGCCTTGAATCATCTCGCGGGTATCGAAAAAACCGGTTGGGTCATTGCTATCAATGCCCAAATAATCTTCATCTAAATTTATATTGTTCAAAAAGAGATATGCTCGTTGACCTTTGGGCAAGCCACCAAGTGATAGAGTTGGAATTCGAAACGAGGAGGCAAGATTTAGTGTCCCACAGGGGCCGAGCAAAAGGCATGCGTTTACCAATGTTCTTTTCTTGTTCTCTCGGTTGGCATTTTAAAAATTAATGGTTGAGTGGGTGTCGGTCTTTGTGGTTTGATCATGACTGACATGTGCTGAAAAGTACAAGAAAAAAATGAAAAATATTAAAACAATTCATAAAGTCAAAACTACGAAATTAAACGTACTATAGAAAAGTTGTACCTTGTTGTCGAGGGGTTGTTTTTCTCGGTGCTACGGGTGGCCTTGTAGGAGTTGTACTCAGTGGTTGTTCAGAAGATATGAATGCATGCGACTGTATGGAGTGAGTTGGGGAAGAAGGTTCCAAAGTCCCTGCAATTCATCAATATTAAATGTTGTCAATTCATTTGGTTAAAATTTAAATTGAAAAATAAATATGCAACTTTGGAATTTGTAAATAATATATGAGAATGTATTACTTCTCTGGCGTTTAACGAGTTCAAACTGTTGAGGGTTTGGAGAGGAGTGAGCTTCCATTTCAGATTGGGAGTCCCCCGAAGCCTCCGCGTGTTGTTGGCCTCTTCCTCTCGATAACTTCTTTTTTCGGGGAAGGGCTTCAAGATATCTTCTCTGCAAAACATTAAAATTTAAGTTTTAATAACTGTACTGTAATGTCGAAAATTGAAATACAATTACAAACTAAATAGTTTATACCTGTTGTTCTTCAAATGGAATTGAGAATTTCTTCAAAGCCTCATCAGAGCAAGTAGGAATTTGTTTATCTTTTAAATTTAAAATTGCCTCATAGTAGAAGCCGAGGAGATAGTTTGTTGAATAAATGAAAGGTTTATCTGAGAGTTTTGAATTTGTTATGTCAGTTCTTATTTTTTTGGATAGATATGTGCACCAATCGAATTTTCGTTTTGAGATAGTGGCACAAATGTATGCAATGGCCCAATTTGGTATATCTGTTTGGTGACCCTGCAAAACAATTCTGGCTTGAAAAAATGAAATAAGTGCAGCAAGAAAGTGGTGTGCAATTGATTGTGTATCTACACCATGCCTGGATTTATTGACATGGGCTGCAAATGCGAAACAGTGAAAATTACTATAAATTTATAACAGCAAATTGTATCAGAATAAAAAACAGAATAAAAAATATGAATTAAAACGAATTATACTTACAATCAACATGGAAACCGTACGTTGATTCGAGAAATTTCTTGTCTTCTTCCAGGAGTGTTGCCTTGGTTGTAACAATTGGTAAATTTCTGAAAGGAAGGCCCATAAACCGATGGATGTCATTTGCTTCAATAGTGAATTGGAACATTTGGCCATCGTTCAGAGTCACATAAAAAATACCATCCTCTGAATTGTAGGATGACAGAAGGTAATTCAAAATATCCAATCTGTTTCGAAATGGGGCATATTAACGAGCCCTGTAAATTCACACTCTTCCATCAAATCTTGATATTCTGAAGACATCTTTAAAGCCGTATGGATGTGAGGGCATAAGGGATTCCTGTAGTTGATCTTGGAAATCGATTGAGTTGGATTCTCTTGATTTTCTTGCTGAACTTGCAATTGGGAAGCATGTGAAGTCGACATTATAGTTGTAATTGTGTCTTTGACAATGATTTAGACCTGCAAAAATTCAAGAACGGGAAAATGAAAATGAGAAAATGAGCGGCAGAAGGGTATTTATAAGCTAAATAGGGCGTCACTGGCCCCTATTGACGTGGCGTCATTTGCTCCTATCGACGCGTGTCATCAAGCTACTTATTGACGCCAGGCGTGGCTGGGACTATTGTCACGTGTCAGCTAAGACCTTTGACGCACGACACTGGCTCCTAGTGACACGCGACACTGTCCCCTACTGACGCACGTCACTTCCTCCTATTGTCGCGCGTCAGCTAAGACCTTTGATGCACGCGTCAACAGTTCCGTGACGCGCGTCAATAGAAGACAGAGATGCGCGTCATTAGGTGCGTGTCGCACGTCAATAGAAGCCATGTCGCGCGTCAAAGGTCTTAGCTGACACGCGACAATAGTCCTAGCTGACGCAGCGTCAATAGAAGCGACGATGGCGTCGTCGGGAGCAAATGACGTGCGTCATTACGGCGATGATGCGCGAAAATAGGAGATAGAAGGAGAGGCGTGTCGCGCGTCATTACCAGCCAGTGACGCGCGACAGTAGGAGACAATGTCGCGCGTCATTACGAGCCAGTGTCGTGCGTCATTGGGAGCCGGCATCGTGCGTCATTACGAACCAGTGTCGCGCCAGTGACGCGCGTCAGTCTAGACCATTGACGTTCCATTGACGCGTGTCAGGAGTGGTTATTGACGTCTTGTTGTCACACGTCACTGATGGAGCCATGAAAAACCAGGCGAAAATTTTGTTTTTGAATACTGTCAAATTCGCCTTTCGCTGAAACTGGTTATGGGGATATTCGCCAGGTATTTTCCACCTTTAATTTTATAGGGGTGTCTTAAAATGAACCACCGGTGTTGATTCTTGAAATGACATGACAATAAGTAGTTGGCTGAGATTCTTCAACCTCGATCTCAGGAACCTCTTCCTTTACATTAGTTGTTTCCTCCTCATCTTGTTCCTCATTAGGAACCCTAATGTAGAATAACTTATTCTCATGACATTTAAGTCCTTTTCTCCACCTTTTATCACAATTATAATATAGGCCTTTTACTTGTTTCTCTTCTATGTGTTGAGGATTCAATCCTGTCAGTTAGGGAAAAGATGGTGCTAGATTCATGTGTTCCTTGTGATTAGTGAAGCTCCTTCATTTTACCATATCTCTTTCCTCCACATGTCAATCAATGATCATGGATTCGATATCAAACCTAGATTAAGAAGGTGAACATCATGTTATATGTTATCCTTGATTCCACCAAGAAGAGATCATTTAGATGATCCTTTGAGACGTCATTCACTTGTAAGAATAAATTTTGGAGCTAATTGATATAATCCTTGACTAAACTTGTTTGGTATAGCTTGTCAATCTGGCTAAAATAGTTCTTTATAACACTCTTAATATAGTATATTTGGAGCTCATCAGTGAAAATATACCAACTAATGAGAGAGATCCTTCTATTTTTCTCACATATCCATCTATACCAAATGAATTGTTCTAGTTAGGTACAATAATGCCACTACCACCTTCTATCCATTTGGTTGATTCATGTGATCAAATCATTCCCATTGAACGTGCACATCTCCACTTTAGGAATAATGATATGCCATTGGTAAGAAGATCCAGTGGTGTGTGCAAAGGATCCACCCCTTTTGGTGTGGTTTGAATCGAAGTGTGCATTTCTTAAGGAACCCATATAACTCGAATGGAAGTTATTTCTAGACTTCAAGTATGAGATGAGTTGTAGAAACTCCTTATTAAATGACTTGAATTCCATTTTCATGTCCCCCTTCATTTTTTTAATCCATTATCCAATTTTGACATCACTTCACCCTTCATTGCGTTCAAGGTATGACCAAACTTTGCATGTACATTGTTCATCCAATTTTTCACCATGTCTTCAAGCGAGGAGACTATCTTTGATGCCCCCAAAGTTGAAGATTCAAAATCCACGTCTTCATTACTAGGAGTTTGACCCTTCCTTTGGCCTCTAGTTGATCTCCCTATCATGATGTAGGGTTTGTCTTGGGATACCATGATTAGAGTAGAAATTTAGGGCTTAGGTTTTTAAGGTTGTTTCTTTGAATAGAGAGAAAATTAGAAAACAAACCCTAGATAATTTTTGGTGGGCTTTTGAAAATAGAAGAAACTTAGAAAAAATCCCCAAATTTTAACCTATATAGTGAAATTATATAAAACCCGAAACTGATATAAATTTTGTAAAAAATTCAAAAAATTATTGAAATTTGGAGAGGATATTACTTGAGTAATTTCACAACACAAAGAAAAAAGTTATATAAAAATTGATAGTGTTATTGAGATTTAGCCAAACCTTCACACTTAGGGTTTTGACCCAATTTTGGCCAAGATGAAGCTCGATATCACTTGTAATGAAATTAATTAGATAGATCTAAATACCAACAACAATAAAACACCAAAGAACACCAAAATATAGTGAAATGATCTTGACTTGGCCACTTTGATGGGCAACCTCCAAACCATACAATAAAACTCAAGTGCTTAATATGATGATAATATCCTACTCTTTAAATTTTATACACCCTACTATACTATCTAAAGCCCTAAGGTCGGCCCACTAAGCATATGAAAGTATAAATAATTATGATATGACATGACAAGTTATTATGTTAGCCACAAGTCACGATTCATATCCCGATATATGAACTAGGGTTAAAGACATAACATAGAACTCCTAACTCTTTTGGTGAAAATTATTTTTTTATTATTTTTGGATTAGGCATTGGCTTATACACCAAAATCATAAATTTTTAAAAATTGTTTCTTTTGCACTTTTAAAATTTTCTCACTTAACGTATTCAATCATAATGAATACACAAGACCTCTTTGACCAATTAGCTAATACATTCAAACATGTTAATTCTTGAAATAGAGCTATAGATGCAAAAAAAAAGGAAAAAGTGAGACTTGAATGCATAATCTATCATTTACAAATGGCTTCACTCCGGGGTTATAACCAACTCACCCAACATATTATTTTTAGTATAAAGGAAAAATGTCTTACCATAAACTCATTATAATGTTATTAAAAATAATTAAATACACGACACTCTTCCAATCCTCGAGCCAACAAAGTCATTGTTTTACTTGACGATAAAACTTACAATGAGTTTATAATTTTCAATAATAAAAAAACTTACTCAAGCAAGCGATCAATATTTTCCACAAATGGATGGGACTCGTTCTCCTTTCTACCCAAATAAGATGAAAACTAAAACTTTTTCACATGCCCAA